>CM048654.1:36254610-37553360 GCA_026413185.1 Pueraria montana var. lobata | reverse complement strand
AACTAACAAATATTAATGAGTTATGTTTATGTTTCTCTCACTATCACGTCATTCTAGAACTGACTTTAATGAAGGGCATTTTTGTGAAAAAATAATTAATGCATGGAACATTTTAGATTGGACATTATAAAAAGGACTAAGCCACAAATTTAATTTGGACCTTATAATAAGGACCGGAGGTATTACAAGACATTTACCACTAACTTATTCTTTCTGGCTATGAAATAGATTCTTGGAGCCTACATTTATATCAGACCCCTATTTGGGGGTAGGACTGATCTTCTAGTTCCAAACACTAAGTTTGGCATGCCATTTACAATTAGAATAATTCCACATGACAATTCCTTTGAATTACAAAATAAACGAGTTAAACCCCACAAAATTCCTTAAATATGACAATCAGAAAGGACAAAACAGTAAAACAAGTTTGCCTCCCTTGTTAATCTCTCTTCATCTTTGAGGGATTTGAAGCTTCAATTGTCACTCACCAGCCACCACTGTAGGTAACAAAGGTTTTGTTGGAGAACAAGTCCAACATTGATGGGTTAGAAACAAGTTAACGGGTATATAAGCAAGAGGGTCATGAGTCCAAAAGTGTCTAGGCATTTTTGACAAACAGATCACTCAAGCTAAGTCTACTAACACACTTTCTCTCCTTCTTGGACAAGTGCCCGCACACAAATTCAAATTTGGTATCAGAGTGACAAAGCCTATACCCAAGGAAAAATCTAAAGTCCAAAACAGAGAGGGAGGCAAAAATAATATTAATTATTAAGTGTAATTGTATTTTAACTCTTACTATGTAGCCCAAACATTATGACTACAATTTTAAACTAATTCCAAATTCTATTAGAATTAAAATTGCATTTACAATTCTATATAATAATGATAATTCTACAAACCAGATAGAACCCATCAAATATATATAAATCCCAGGACAAACACAGTTGAAATATAAAGTGGAAAACATATATATAAAAAAATGTCTTCTTTTTAAAAACAGAACATTGCACCACCTCTAATACCATCTGCAAAGATGCTTAGATAAGAAAATAAGATCATCATCATACCACGTGCTCTCAAATCCAAAAGTAAATCGTCCGCAACAGATTCCAGCTGGAGCCTCCCTAATGATTGGAATATATCTGCAATAGATTTTGTAGATGAAAGCGTTGTGATGTCTATATTCTTCACCACATCCAAAATCTGCATCTTCCGATCACTTTCACAAAGAGCCATCAAGTAACTTTCTGCAACAAGAATTGAATTCAGCTGAGTTTCATGTACCTCATGAAACAAAAATGTCTATTGCAATTTGGACTTCAAAATACACAAGAAGAATTGCGTTAATAATTATGTTATAATACCAGATGCACTAATTTTGAAATAACTATGCTTGGCACAATCACTTCTTTTATTAGGAAGATAGATGCCAGCAATGTACTTGGAATACAATTTAGCATGAATTCAGTTTTCTTACCGTGTTCCTAACATGGCTAAGATATGAATTAAGAAAAAATTGTTAATTGCAATACAGAGGCATAAAACATCCATTTCCAAAGCAGTTATCCATTTAGATCATGTCACTTAGTTTTTCCTGGTAGCACATGAAATGAAGAAGAATGTGTTATGGAAGGCATCATCCTTGTCCCTACGTGAAAAAATAAAGCAACTCATGAATTTCTTACAAGTCGCTGTTAAAACCCTGCACTGGATTTTCAAAGTTGGACGAAACGAATCATGAAAAGTTGTTGCACATGAATAATTGATTCACCAACCTCGTAAAGCAGAAGTGTCTTCTCTATCTTCGACTGTAATATATTCACAAATATCCCGGATCATTTCTTCATCGTCAACTCTTAACCACAGTAACATTTCGTAGTAACCCAATAGTGAAGCTGAACTAGGGTTCTCGGCTTTGATAATATCAGTGAAAAGTTGAAATTCTTGAACCAAACCCATATCAACTAAATACCGAAGAAGTGGACCATACGTTTTCTCTTCTAGTGGATACCCAAGATCCCTCATTGATTTGAAAAGGTGAAAAGCCTTACTCACTTCTCTTACAGCAATGAATTCATCGTTAGTTGCCCTAGCCTTCTTTATGCACATTTTTATCAATGCATTGTACTCTTTCACACCCGTTTCTCGACCCAAGTGACCAAACACATTAACAGTCTTTCCTGTTCCTAGTTTATCTGCGCACAATTTAATTAACCTGTCAAAACGGTCATCGCTCGTGTATTTAAAAATCCACTTTTGTTTCCTCTCACGCGCTACCTCCTTCCGCTTCACCGACAATTTACCATGACACAGGTCCGGTATCCATGGTATATCTACAGCAATTTTCCTTTTTTCTTCATCATCATCAATTTCCTCTGAGCCAGACATCTTGTCCTGTTTAGCTGCAAAAGAAAAAACAGCACATACCCAACATTGATATAAAACAACAACATAAGCCAAAGCACATTTCAGTTCTCCAAGTATCCACATCATCCAAAGAAAAACACAAGACTTGTACTCTCACAGTAATTGTAACAAACACTTACAGGACAATATCGCAGAAAGCTCTTTAGTATCCTCATCTTCGTCAACCGAATCCCCTGCACCAAAACGTTGAAAAGACAACATCATTACACACCCAAATGCCCCCAACAAGACACCAAAGTAGCCACCAAGGAAACAAAACAACCGAAGCCAACGCATTTGCTATCACAAAGCCCAACATTTTTTTCTAACTCATTTAACTCCAAAAACCAAAACCCATTATCACAACAAGGCTCCTCTACAAAACTTAACGTAAATGAAAACATGGGCAGGCGTAAAAATTGAAACTTGAAAAGGGCACCTTGCGAAGAGCCACGAGCGAGGTCGAGTTCTGAGGAGAGGTGCAGTTCGTCTTCGGATTCAGGTGAAGGTTTTGTGAAGGGGACAATGTTGGTGTTGCGTTTGCGGGTTAACAACTGCGAGCGGAACATGGCGCTGAGGGTGCATAGGTTTCTTACGGTGGGGGCGCGCATCTAAACTCTGCAACAAGGTCGCAAATAATGAGTGTGTGTGTGTGTTTATTTGCTGCTTAGTTTTTCGTTTTTCTGTTACTGAATGGAATGGAATGGTTTGTTCGTTCTTAAAATGCGTTATGTGTTGGTTTGCAAAGTTGAAGAGGGAAATGGAAGAAGGGAAGAATGTGTCTAACTTTAACTACTACTGCATATGTACGAAGAATGTGAATATTGTGAAGATTGGCATGTCACACAAAATAGTACCATTAACGTGGTGCTGGGTTCCACCTCCTCACGTGATTAATTACGTATAAAAATATGATTAATTTTATTTTATAAGTGATTAAAAATAAATAAACACAATTGCATATAATTTATTGATATGCATGATTAATAATGTCATAATGTTATTAATTATCACATATGATTAATTACATAGATAAATATGATTAGTTTTCTTTTATAAGTGATTAATAATGTCATGAGGTAACAAATTGTCGCATGTAATTAATTGCATATATAAATATTGTTAACTTTATCTCAAATATGGTTAAGAATAAATGAACATGATTATATACAATTATTAATATATGGTTAATAGTGTAATGGGATTATTGAAATGTTTAATTGTGATTAACTTTATTTCGCAAATGATTAATAGTGTTGAGGTACTTAACCATCACACATGGTTAACTACAAGCATAAATATGTTTAACTTTGTCTGACAAGTGGTTGATAGTATTATGGAGATATTGACTATTATACATGGTTAACTACTTATATAAATATGGTCAATTTTGTCTCGTAAGTGATTAATAATAAATAATTGATAACTTTGTTTCACAAGTAATCAAATGTTATTATGAAATTATTGAAATATCTATTAGTGGTTAATGATTCCTAAAATACAGTTAATCATGTTGATATGTATAATTAACCATATTTTCCGGGTGTACGTTTGGTGGAGAAAGTGGGGGTGTACAATTATCATTATTCCACACAAAACGTAAGTAAATAAGGAAATAAATGTATATTGCTATTGACAAAAATATGGAGGGGCACGTCACGCTCAAGATTTAGTTCTATTTTTTTTTCTTGAGAAGTACGAAATTGTAGTAGGTTTAGGTTAGACGGTAAGTTAGAGCTTCGTTACATTTAATTTTACAAATGTGCTTTTTTTTTTTACGATAAAAATTAATATGTTGGTAATAATATATCAAACATACCAACGAGAATTGTCACATTTAATTTTATCAAATGTGCTTTTTATTATTCCAAAATTTCTATTTTTTTTTTCATTTTTCACTGTTTAGCCTAATTATTTTATGGGGTTCTTTTTTGAATTTAGTCTTTTAATCCTTAATCTAAATTTTGACCAGTTAAAATTCCTAAATTTGTTTTCGTTACCACTTTTAGTCTTTATTGTCAAGTAACCCGTATTAATTGATAATGTAATAATAGCATTGGCAGCCCAGTGACTTGATGACTTAACAAGTTATTAGACTATCAACGTAGTTGTTAAGTCAATAGTTAACTTTCTTACCTGACAGTAGAGACTAAAAGTGATAATAGGAAAAAGTTTAGGAACTTTAACCTATCAAAATTTATATTAGGGACTAAAAGCAGAAATTTGAAAAGTTTAAGGACCAAAAACATAATAAACCCTTAATTTATATGAAAAATAAAAAGAAATAAAAGACAAAGAATTTAAATAAAAAGATAATTTAAATATTTTTCCATCATTTCAAATATATTAGATATTCCTTTTAATCTTTGTAAAAAAAATGAGAAAAAAGACTATACACTAACAATGTAAAATAATTTTACACTGTCATCTAATCACAATCCACTATGAATGGTAAGTTTGTTAACTTTTAAAAAATTATCTTAAAAATCATACCAACGATGAATTGTGATTAGATGACTGTGTAAAATTATTTTACACTGTCAGTGTATCACCATTAAACTATAAAAAATAGGCTAAAATATGTTTTCGGTTCCTCTAAAATTTTCAAAGTTTAATTTTAATCCATCTAAAATTTTATGTATGTTTTTCACGCCTCTAATTATTTATGGGTTATAGGGCTATGGGCCTTACCTTCTAATTATGATAGTGTTAATCTGTTATTACTTGACCATGATGCATTAATGCTCTAATATTGATCATCCTATGCTTAAGTGAACCATTTCCTTTAACCTATATTGTTGGTATACTTTTAGTAGGTCGATACCTGTTCGACCTAATCAATATAGATAAGGATCTTCTTTTGTGGAGGTATCTGTTTGATTTAACTATTTTATCTTAAGAGTATCTAGCCATATGGTTCAATTTTCATTCAAAATTATGTTAAGGATGCATCAAAAATCATATTGAAAGTACATTAATGACGTAGTTAATAAAAACTTTTCACTTTTTAAATTCTTAACTAGTGCTATAAAAGTATTGGTCAACATATGCATATTAATATTTTTCTTGTATTTTATTATTGAATATTTCTTGTATAGCCAAAATCTAACACATCATATTTAGGAACACCCCCTAAAAAGTTACATATCATTAAAAATAGAATCCTGCTAATGAGTGCCCTAGGAACAATGGTTAAAGAATTAATAAATAAAAAGTTTTTATTCAAGATTACATTAAAGTTTTATTAAAAATCATAGGAGTAATATACAGTACTTGTGCTTTATTATAATATGAAGGACATTAGTAAGTGATAGAAATTAGGGATAACAATGGGTAGGGTCTGGATAGGGTCCTATAGCACTTGTTCCCATACCCGCCTTTAAAAATAATACCCGTACCCGGCCCCATACCCGCGTGGGTAGCAACTTTAATCCCCATTATCGTACCCGCTAGGTACCTATATACCCATACCCGCACCCGCTACCCGCACTTTACTTATGTATGATGTTAATAAATCAATAAAAAATAGGCTTAAATGTAATTTTGGTCCCCCTAATTTGCACAATCCGCAATTTTTAAAATAAAGACATTTAGTCCTCCTATTTTGCACAATCAACAATCTTGGTCCCACTATAGAGACATTTAGTTCCCCAATTTTGTAAAATCCGTAATTTTGGTCCTTTCATCAAATTGAAAGCATTGACAGTTAAGAGATTAACGTTGACCTTGACGTGACCCAAATATAGTGATGTGACACGATATTATTTATTTATTTTTTAATTATTTTAGATACTGAGTAATAATTATTTGTTTATCTATGTCACTAAAGCACATGTCACATCGATTTTAATGGTTGGAGTAGTCGTGAGTCCTAAAATAAAAATCACAAGTTTTAATCATTTATTTTAAACTAGTTCTACATTGTTGAAGTACATGGCACGTCATAGTCAAACAAATGATATTACCTTTTTTAAAATATATTTTTCATCAATTATTCTACTCAGTATTTAAAATAATTAAAAATTAAATAAATAATCTCGTGTTATGTCACTATATTTGAACCACGTTAAGGTTAACGTTAATCTCTTAATAGTCAACGCTTTCAATTTGATGGAAGGACCAAAGTTACATATTTTACAAAATTGGAAGACTAAATGTCTCTATTTTAAAATAGGGGGACCAAAATTGCGGATTGTGCAAAATAGATGAACCAAAATTGCATTTAAGCTATACAAATATTAGTTAAAAAATTATTGCAAATAAATTGAAAATTCAAGCTTAAATAATACAAAGTTAACATTAAAAGCATCCACACATAATATTAAAAATATAAAATATAAAATTATTGTAAGTTATAACATAAATCTTTTACTATTAGTGTTAGTTTATGGAAAATATAAAATTATTTTTTTTTACAGAAAAGTATATATATAACGTAATTATTTATTTAAGTTATTTTAATTATATATATATATATATATATATATATATATATATATATATATATATGGTAGGTGCGGAGCAGGGCGAGGCGGGTACTATAGTACCCGTACCCGTACCCGCACTCGCAAAAAATTGCGGATAAATACCTGGCCCCGGCCCCAGTCCCAATAAGCGGGTATTTATCCGACCCGCTTGCGGATATTTTTGCGAATACCCATAGGGTCCGGGTATATTTTGCCATTCCTAATAGAAATCCATTAATTTTGAGCATACGAAGCACCTTATAGTACAAGATCTCAAATAGTCCATCAATCCTAGAAAGGAATTTAATTAGGATCTTAGGCTTCATTCTATTAGATTGAACCTAACTATATAAAGCCTAAACAGATTGAAATAAAATGGGAGTACACTAAAATGAAATAAAAAAAAAATCATACAATGAAGTATATAGTTTGAATATTTTACAATATAATGAAGTATATTTTTATCATTTTATTAATAAATGGATAACAATTCTGTCAAAAAAAATGGATAAAACTAGAGTAATGCAAAAATTAACTATTTACAAAAAGACAATAATCATTCTATTAAATGCTATTGTTTTGCAATAAAACTACAAAATTGTCACCGATATAATTTTTGAACAGAAAATCAATAATAGCTTTACAGGGTTGTTTGTATATATATTGGCCACCACGTACAACAATGTTCGTAAGAGTCTGAACAGTTGTAACATAACTATGGAATGCTCATAAGAGTTATAACTTTATTAAAGTAATTTTATTTCATATTTTCAAGTTAAAGAAACGAAAAACAAAAATATCAAACAAAACAGGAGAAATACATTCAATGACGAAATTCTATTTTTTCATTCTAGTTTAATAATTTAATAACAATAATAATTATTATTATTATTACTATTACTACATGTAGTGTATGTAGAGCAGTGTATGTAGAGCTGGGCATTTGGATTTAGGCCCCGTGGGCCACCTGCATAACCCGGTAGCCCACACGGTATACGGGTTTCAATTTTTTGAACCATTTAAATTGCGGGTTTTTTAGTCTGGTCCGTTTCACCCGCGGGTTAAACAGGTTTGATCGTGGGCTCTGCAGATAGTCTGCGGGCTTTATGCCTTAATTAAAAAAAATATTTTTTTTGTAGTTTAGTGAAAGTAAAATAAAATAGAAACTAGACTAATAAAATAAAAAAATTATGGCCATTATATTTGAAATTAGATACATTTCAAATAGTCAATACCAAACCAAAACCTATAAAAAATAATTCTCATACATCTAGTGATTAATTGGACTATAAAATAATTAAAAAAAAGGATTTTTAAAAAGTTTTTAATTTGATTTTTAGTCATTTTTTTAATTTAATTTTTTTAGACAATTGGTTTTAAAAGGATTTGAAAAATGAGTTAAATTTCAAATTTTTAAAATTTGATTTTTTTTTCGGATGCAGGCCGATCTGTTTAATCAGCGAACTAAATGATGCGGTTACGAATTCATTAAAATAGAACCCATTTAAATTATGAACTTTGTGGGACGAGTTTTGTAGGTTACAGGTTTTACGATTTGCGGGCTCAAACGAGCGGGCTTCCCGTATGCCGAGCTCAAAGTATACGTAACAAGAAAGAACATGTAAGCTCCAAAACTCCACAACACAACAACAGTAAAGACACCAAAAAGAAAGAAAAAAACGAAGAAACAAAGGAAAAGCAAAGAATTTCAAACATCACACAGCAACACTCCAACACAGATTCTATGTCCATCATCTCAATAATATATCTAATTCTAATCATGCACTCTACACAAACCTCAACCATTGTTTCTCCTTCTTCTTCTTCTTCTTGACCAAGTCACGTGCATGGCATGGCAGCTGAACGCAACACCAATTGCTGCACGTGCTGTTTCAGCACCCTCCTCTCGCTGGGCATCACCGCGCTCTTCCTCTGGCTCACGCTCCGCACCGACGCTCCCAAATGCTCCCTCCACTCCCTCTTCCTCCCCTCCCCCCACAACAAAAACGACACCCTCCTCTTCCAACTCACTTTCCAAAACGACAACAAGGACAAATCCGTCAAATACGACGCCGTTCACCTCACCTTCGCACTCTTCCTCAATAACACCACCACGCGCCCTCTATCCAACGCCACGCTCGAGGCCTTCTACCAGGGCCGCGGCAAGACCGCGCGCAAGTGGGGCTCCGCCAGAGTGCCACGCGCCGCCGCAGCGAACCGCACCGCCGCGGTGAGGAACGGAAAGGTGTTCGTGCGCGTGGAGTTTAAGACCAGGGTGAAGTATAAGATATGGATGCTGTTTTACGTGAAACGGCAGCGTTTGGTCGGAGGGGCGAATGTTGAAGTAAATGCTAGCTCCGGGGAGAAGGTGGAGCCTAAAGGGATCAGGCTCGGGAACGTGCCGCCCAGGCTCGGGTCCCAAGCTGCCCAGGCTCGGAGTTGCTATGTGGCGTTTGTAGGACTCTTTGTCACTGGTCTGTTTCTCACTGCGTTTACTTGAGTTAACTATTGACTATCGAGAGTTTTTATCTATTATTTATTTTTTAATAATATTATTTTGGATTGTTTTGTGGTATTTGGATGGATGTGTTCTTGTTTTGTTTTGTTCTGCTGTATTTTTTGAGTTCCATGTTATAATGACATGGGCGTGGACAGAATAAAAGATGTATAACACGGGAAAAAAATCGGTTCAATTTTCGATCAGTGAGATTGTGCAAAATTTACACTTTTGAAGTAGTGCTTCTTTTATTTTATGTTGTTTTCAAGAAATTATATATATTTTTTTAGTTTCATTTTAAAGTTTTAAAATGTCATTAATTGTTATTGTTTCAATTTACCAAAAAAGTTGTTATTGTTTCAATTAATAAAAAGGTAATAGTGTATAAAATATCAAAGTAAAAAATAAGAGACACAAGAAGAAATTATAAATAGTTTTAATAAAATAAAAACATTATTTATTTTTCTTAATCTATATACTGCAACCTTAAACGAAAATAGACAAAGGAAGTTATAATAAAAATTAAATTATCAACTTTAACAAACTGGGCAACGTAATGATAACAGTAAAAGGGCATTACTTCGGTATAGGTTGTAAATAACCCACTTCGAAATAGGTTGGTAGTTCATCCATTCAGTTGTTGACACGTGGCTCTTTTGCCATGTCATATAATAAACTTTAAATCTAATTAGATATTATCTAATCAATTTTGAATTAATTTAAAAAAATCTAATAAGATATTATCTAATCAATTTTGAATTAATCAAATTTAAAAAGATGTTATTTAATTGGTTTTGTATTAATCTAATCAAATTTAATAATATATTATCTAATTAGTTTTGAATTAATTTAATAAAATATTATGAGCTAATTATATTTAATAAATAATTAAATTGCTTGCATTAATATATTAATTTTATAATTTCAAAAATAAAAATTAAGCTTATAATAATATATATTACGAAATGAAGTTCATACATAGTCGTTGATTAGACTTAATCAAATTTAACATACCTACTTACAATTAATGATGAATTTAATTACTCAAATACTTATTATACAATTTAAAAAATATTCCTAATGTAAATTTGAAAAAATATTTATATATTTAAAATATTTCATAAAAAATGTTCATAAACAATATTTAAAACCTAAACATGATTAAAAAAATTTATGAACGTTATTAAATAAAGTTAATTATTCCTAAATTTAATAAATTTAACTAACTATATAAAAAAATCCTTTTTTAATTATTATTATTGAATACAAAGCATATTATAAAGCAACCAAATTAAAAAAAAAAAGACTCATGTAATATATTAATATTTAATATCTATCCTCTCAAAAAAAATTTAATATCTATCCATAATTATTAATTAAAACAAATTATTATAAACTAAATTGTTAATTTTAATTTTTTTTAGAGCATTAATATTACTATAATCTTTATCTTTATATATAGAGAAGAAAGGTTGTTAGATCAATTTTTCTGCCTAAACTAAGGGTGCGTAAGTCATTTCTATTTTTTGTATTTAGTAAAGTTATATTATTCATTCAAACTTTGTATTAAATTAAAATTGTAAAAGAAAACTTTTTGTTAATGTTTATTAATGATTACAATGAATTGTGATGTAAAAAATAATTAATAATTAATTATGTTTGTAAAATAAAATTGTCTAATAATTATATTTAAGGTTTAATTATTTTGCCGGTCCTCATACATTTACCAAATTTTCAATTAGATTCTTGAACTTTTTTTTTCTTTTAATTGAATCCCGAACTTTAATTTATTTTTTAATTGGGTCCTCCCATCTAATTATCGTTATGAAAAATTAACCATAGACAGATAGTGGACTGGTGTTTTTGGAGTTAATAAATGTTTCTCTCTTATTAGGATTGAAGAAGATGAATAACAAATAGGTGAGAAACAATTAAGTGGAAAGAGAGAGATGCTTATTTTTTTTTTAAAAAAAGGGTAATTTTGAAAAAATATTACAAATTGTTGACAAATTTAAAGTTACTAACCAAATTAACTAATTTTCTTAAAAGGGTGTGAATTAGTTGAAGTGGTTTTATAAAAGGGATGGAAAGAGTATTATACTCCCTCAATCTCATAATAAGTGTCATGTAATAGGAAAAAATAAGTATGAAAATAAGTGTCATTTTAGTTATTCAATGTAATATTAATTACTTTTTCCATTAATACCCCTAGTAAGTATCAATTTAGCTTTTCAATGCAATATTATTAATAAGGTTAATTTTTGTAAAATTATTACTCCCTCATTAATCATCATTAAATTATATGAGAGAGAATAGTTATTAATGAATTTATTGATTAATGACATAATGGAAGATGGAGGATCAAAACGTGAGAGAATAGTTATTAATAAATTTTCAAATTCTCTTCTCGTTATTCAATAACAACACATATACTCATAATCTTTAATAGGGGCACATAAGCGAAAAAATTAGTTTTATAGAAATTGTGAAATGCCTTATATTAAGGACCACCAATTTCTTCAAAATTATGTCTTATAATAAGGACCAGAGGGGTACTCTTTTTCACCTATTTATTAATTTTTCTTGGTTTGTGTAAAATACTTAGGACGACACTTATTTTCAAATTTACTTTTTCTTCTTACAAGACATTTATTATGGAACAAATGGAGCAATTTGTAATAGCCCATCTCTCTCTTTATTAGACCCTTCCAACTAATTCATAACCTTTAAAATATTAGATAGTAATTTAGTTAATAACCTTAAATTTGTCAGTAACTCATAATGTTCTTCCAAATTTACCCTCAATTTTTTTTAAATTAATCATCTCTCTTTTCACTTGATTGTTTCTCACCTAATTGTTACTCACATTCTCTAATAAGAGAAAGAAAGAGTTTATCTCATTAATTTTCAACATTTATTATTTTTGGATAAAAAATTTGCTAATAAGTTAAGGGTACTTTAGAAAAAATAATATTAATGCAAAAGACAATTAGAAAAACTCTTATAAAAATGGACAAACAATTTTTTTTTAAAAAAAATCTTATAAAAAAGGACGGATAAAGTATTAAAATTGACTCTTAATAATACACAAAAATAATAATTATCAAAATTGTATAATAAATAACATTAATATAACAATTTAATTCTTTGTTAAATATAATTATTAGATAATTTTATTTTATAAAAATAATTAATTATTTTTTACATCACAATTCATTTGTAATCATTAATAAACATTGACAAAAAGTGTTTTTTTTTTATAATTTTAATTTAATACATAGTTTGAAAGAATAATATAAATCTACTAAATACAAAAATTAGAAATGACTTATGTATCTTTAGTTTAGACGGAAAAATTAATCTAGCAACCTTTCTTCTCTGCATATAAAGATAAAGGATTTTTTTTTATATAGTTAGTTATATTTATTAAATTTAGGAATAATTAATTTTATTTAATAATGTTCATAAATTTTTTAATCATGTTTAGGTTTTAAATATTAAAAATAAAAAGCATCAACTTTTGATTTTGGAAAGGATAATTACCATCTCATGGGTGACAATATATATTTAGAAAAAAAATGCAAATTATTATGCAAAAGTAAGGAATTAATTAATGTTATTACCTGGGTTCTGATATAAGCCTAATCACAATCCTTTGCGATGATCTTGCTCGTGGTTGACAAAGTTGGACTCCACGGTACAACAATTAGAGAAGATCTACATCGTGCGGATATCAAGATGAACCACTTATGGAATCTGTGAACAATTACAGTAATGAAGAGGGGTCCTTTTTGGTTTGTTAATTACATTGTCTTTTCCTTCTTTGTGTGCTTGTGTTGCAACGCATGTATTCAATCAATCCTCACCAGTGGTGAATGAGTAGAATGAGATTGAGAATCTAGCCACAATTGGTCATGAACAACAATATTATTTCTCCACTTGACATGTCTAACTATATATTTGAATATATTGCCCATAAGTGTGCCGCGCGCCAAGCATTAATCAAAAGCACTCATCCTATAACCACAAATGCAGCTGTGGAAATTCATTTGAAAATGAAAATGCTTGTCAACAAAATAGTGTTTCTATTTGCATCCATCTATATGTATAATATCTATTTTTAAAATAATTAAAAGTAATTGAGAGATACATTAAACAATCATAATAATATAATGAAATTATATATTAAAAAATTAACATCCATGCAAGACATGTGTTATTACACTAGTTGTTACTTTTTTTTTTTTTTTTTAAGTTTGAAAAAGTAACATGTGATGTATGAAATACTTATTAGTCAATAAGTAATATTGCATTATTATAAAAAAAAAAAGGGCTTAATATATTATTAGTCCCTTCAAATAGGGCGATATATACTCCAAAGGGTTAGGGCAGTGATGTAAGGTCCCGCTGCGTTCACATAAGAGGGAACGATCCATTTAGCGGAAGAACTGTGTTCGATTCCCTCTGTGTGCAAAATTCCCTTGGGCCAGTGACAACCACGCACCGCGAGCGGGATTAGTCTTTGACCCAGTGGATTGGGGAACACCCGTGGTCTCTGACCTAGGACCAAAAAAAAAAAATAGAGCGATATATGTTTGTTTTCAGTCTCTCTAAAAAAATGCGTAATTGCACTTTTTACCCCCAACTTTTAACTTTTTGGCGAATTTTACCCGACAAATTAATTTGGCGCATTTTACCCTCAACTTTTTAAAAAACTTGCAAATTTTACCTTTCATAGTTGAGCTGATGTGGCAGCATAAAAGTTGAGGGTAAAATTTACCAAAAAGTTAAAAAGTTGGGGTTGAAATTCGCCAACAAGTGAAGAAGTTGGAGGTAAAATTCGCTAAAAAATAAAAAGTTAGGGGTAAAAGGTGCAATTATTTTAGTCTGTCACGTCAGCTCAATGACGGAAGGTAAAATTTGTAAGTTTTTTAAAAAATTGGGGGTAAAGTGAGCAAAATTAATTTGTTGGGGTAAAATGTCCAAAAAGTTGAAAGTTGGGGGTAAAAAGTGTATTCAAGAAAAAAAAAAAAAAACCTCACTTTGATCCCTCATTTATGAAAATGTGTCACATGTGGTCCTTGTCCTTCACAAAAAAAAAAAAAAAAAAAAAAAAAAAAAACTCTTTTTAGTACCTTGTTTATGGAAAGATGGACAATACATGACATATGGAGATTAATGGCTAGACATAATTTAATAAAAGGCTTTTAATATATTAACTAGACTTGTATTAAATTTTATAATATATCATACTTTTTATTATTTGATGAAATAATAGCTATTAATTTTAAAAATTCAATATATATGAAAATGATATATTTTACTTATTGTTGAAATATATGATTGTAGACATATATTTGTATGTCATTATATTGAATTTTGCTATTTTTATAGAGTAATAATCATTTTTAAAGAGTAATATTCATTACTCTTTAAAGAGTAATAATCATTCTGTCCAAAAAAATAAATAAATAAAGAGTAATAATCATGTTCACTGTCTAATTGAGCAATATAGATATAATCATTCTGTTGAGTTGAGAAGCCAGCAACGCAAGTACACAAAAAATGGTGCAACCTTGTGACTGCTTTGGTGGAGATTATATTTTTTATGAGATGAAAAATGAGGTTAAAGGTTTTGAATGAAAGCTGAGAGTTCACTGTGCATCTTCTGGGTATTGCAAGATTGGAGCATATATAAATTGGGGATCTATGCAGGGAATTCATCTAGTTCTGGGGTAGAATGTTGAACTATTTGAAAGAATATCTGAAGTCAAGGCTTTTGAGCATTAAAAGTAATAGAAACTAGAAATTACAAGAAACAAGAAATGATGGAAATGTGCTATAGAGATTTAGTTCCAGACAAAGTACGAAGCTGTTGGGTTTTTCTCAACAGTTGCAGAAACTTTGAATTATAAGTAGGTTGCCGATTTAAAAGAGGGCCATCATTATAGTTTCTTGAGAACTGACACTAATTAATTGGAAGAACAGACATTGCTTGATTTATGTTTTTCACATATAGAGTTTCCAAACGGTTAAAAATTTGATTTACATGTTGGTGGGGGGGGGGGGGGGGGGGGGGGGGGGGGGGGGGGGGGTTAATCAAGATTTTTTTTTTACTAACCTTGGTTATTCAATTAATAAGGCTATCTATAACCTTATAAATGTAATTAAGGTGCATCAAATTGCAACAGATGTTTCTATTCCCTTTCTTGATAATTCAAAATTAACATTTCCGAGTCTTCCACGAATTTGGGATTTTTCTTACAATATCATCCTTCATCTAAGACTATAACATGCATTTAACACGAATATTTAGTGGTAACAGATATGTCAAGGGACTGAATTCCATGTTCAGCTATTACTACTTAAGACAATATACAAAGATATATACAAGTTTCAGACACATACTATCAAAAGATTCAAGGTGAAAATTTTGAAGTTGTGGCTGCAGTCTGGCCATCAAATAGATTTATTTCCTCCCACCCAACCGTTACAGTTTATTGCCCGTTATCCTTCTCTGCACAATTACCTTCTAGAATTAGACAATGTTCTCTTCAGCAAACAAAGCAATACTCTAAATTTGCTATCCACCTTATCAATCCCCTGGAAGGGCTCTGCACTCTGAGAACCAGAAGATGGTGCACAACCTTCACGTGTTGGAGCTCGTATGCATCATGCTCTTTGATTACCCTGGAAAGGACATTTTTGCCTGAAAAGAAATAAATGGGAGCTGTTGAATAATGAGTTTGAATGCCTCCAATAAGTTTTCTGCTAAATCTTTGTACTAGACTCTTTTACATGATCTACTTTTGCAACCAACCTTAAAAGTAACAAAATGATAAGATGAACAAATAAATCAAAATCTTCATAAATGAAATTTACTTTTATATGCAAAAATTGTATTATACAACCCATTCTCTTCTCTACTAGAAAGAAAGGAGAATTAGAGACAATAAAAGAATAAAGTGACAGAAATGTCATGGCAAATCAGATTAGTCAATGTTTTCATGTGAAGTGTGTTTGTGCTTGGAATATATAATACAGGGATAAAACCTAGAAAAACAAAAAAATAGACAACTTGTGCAGATAGTATATATGCCAAATTGTTTTACATATGTCCCCATCTATCATACATTTTTCTAAATGTGTACAAAAGAAATATAGTACTCCTAAAATCAAAATTCAAAAGAAGGTAAATAATCTCTCAGCAATATCTTGCCATTAGTTTTTGAAACAAATGATTATTTTTTTCTTTTCTTTTGTAGCACGGGGTTAAGAAAGTCAAGGTAGGGGAGCACTTGTTTCGCCTGGAAATTTTTACAACTTATAATAATTTTTGACACGAAGACACATTAACAATACGAGCTAGGATCAATATTCAAAATGCAAGAGTCAAGCAAAAGTGCCACAACAACTTGGCATAGGGCCATATTCCTTACTCATAATAACAGTACATGCATACTAGTATTTTCCTTGGTAGTTTTGAGTACACTTGCATACTACTGTCTTTTAAGTAATCATTACTTGTAGTTGTTTGTTTAAGAACTTAGTTGGTCCTTATGATAACTTTAAATGATAAGAACTCACATTAATAACTTGAATGTTGTAACCAATTAAGTTCTTATAACATGAAATAATACACATTCTTCTAAGTCAAAGATTTTGTCGTAAACCACGTGAAGGAAATACCTCGGATGATATGAACCACAACTCAATTCCATTTGTTGAATGAAACTGTTATACGTCGAGGTACTTACTGGGCTGACCCCAAATCCTTTCAAAACCTGTTGCGACAGTGCATAATAAGTTTCTGAGTTGCGGAATTTTGCCTTCAATGTAACCTCAATTTTAAACTTTATTTGATTTTTGGCTCTGCTATTTAGGAAGCCAGAAAATCTTCAGTCAGACATCACACACACATTATCTAATTCAATTTCACTACCCCAGTATTTTATGTACATGCTGACACAGTCCTTTTCACCTTCGCCCTCACCATCACTTATAGTCATGTTAACTTCAAGTCTGCAAATAAATGCTCTGTCAAGGTACTTACCAAGGACGAAGCAGAAAATGAAGGCTAGAGGGGTGGAAAATGGAGCAGAAGAAGAGAGAACAATAATTATATAATCTTTTGTTGTCTTATACTCCAACCACTCTGGAACACTGCTTCCTGGATACCCGTAAACAACTTGATAAGAACGATACTTATAATAATAATCATCATAATTTTCAACATCATCATGATTTGCACTAGATAGGTGTTGGTTTGTAAATTTCATCACGTTGGTTTGCGCATTCAACCCAATAGCCACTAGAGAATATTCATCCAAGTTCAAGCAATTCCAGAACAAAATATGTTTCCTATTTTCCTTTAATTCTTCAACAATCATCGCAGCGAACAACAATGCAGTCTTCAATGATCTGCAACTTTTGGCATACAAAGTTCTAAGGAATGGGGGAAACTCTGGTAGAGTATAAAGTGATGTGCAACATTGGGTATCTAAAGTTTTAAGGAAATGGGGAAGCTTTGGTAGAATCTGAAGCAATTCACAACACCCAACATCTAGAATTTTAAGGAATGGGGGAAGATCATGTAGAGTATGTAGTGATGTGCAATAACAGGTGTCTAGAGTTTTAAGGAAATAGGGAAGCTCTGGTAAAGTTTAAAGCGATTCACAATATCCGACATTTAGAATTTTAAGGAACGGGGGAAGCTCTGGTAGAGTCTGGAGTGATTTGCACTTTTGAACATTTAGAGTCTTAAGGAACATGGGAAACTCTGGTAAAGTCTGAAGTAGAGTCTGAAGTGAAGTACAATATTTGACATTTAAAGTTTCAAGAGTTAGAGGAAACCCTGGTAGAGTTTGAAGTGATTTGCACTCTTGGACATTTAGAGTCTTAAGGAACAAGGGAAGATCTGGTAGAATCTGAAGTGAAGTACAAGATTCGACATTTAGAAATTCAAGAGACAGAGGAAGACTTGGTAGAGTTTGAAGTGATTCGCACTCTTGGACATTTAGAGTCTTAAGGCATCGGGGAAGCTCTGGTAAAGTTTGAAGTGAAATGCAAGATTCGACATTTAGAGTTTCAAGACACAGAGGAAGCTTTGGTAGAGTCTTGAGTGAAGTGCAGGATTGGGCAAATAGAGTGTCAAGGGATAATGGAAGCTTTGGTAGCGTCTGAATAGAATTGCAATTTTCAACATATAAAGCTTGAAGGAACATGGGAAGCTCTAGCAGAGTCTGAAGTGATTTACATTGACGAACATTTAGAGTTGCAAGGCATAGGGGAAGCTTTGGTATAGTCTGAAGTGATTCATATTCATAGACTTTTAGAGTTTGAAGGAATAGAGGAAGCTCTGGTAGAGTCTGAAGGGATTTTCACTCTTGGACATTTAGAGTCTTAAGGTACGGGGGAAGCTCTAGTAGAGTCTAAAGTGAAGTGCAAGATTTGGCATTTAAAGTTTCAAGAGTCAAAGGAAGCCTAGGTAGAGTTTGAAGTGGTTCGCACTCTTGGACATGTAGAATCTTAAGGACAGTGGGAAGTTCTGATAGAGTCTGAAGTGAAATGCAACCTTCAACATCTAGAGTTTCAAGGGATGGAGGAAGCTCTGGTAAAGTCTTAAGAGAAGTGCAGGATCGGGCATTTAGATTTTTAAGGGATGAGGGAAGCTCTGGCAGAGTTTGAAGTGAGGTGCAAGTTTGGGTATTTAGAGTTTCAAGGCATGAAGAAAGCTCTGGTAGAGTCTGAAGTGAAGTGCATGATTGGACATATAGAGTGTGAAGAGATGGAGGAAGATCTGGTAGAGCCTGAAATGATTTGCACTCTTTGAAATTTAGAAACTTAAGGAAGCGGGGAAGTTTGGGTACAGTCTGAAGTGAAGTGCATGATTGGGTATTTAGGTAATTAAGGGACAGGGGAAGCTCTGGTAGATTTTTAAGCAAAGTGCAGGATTTGACATTTAGACTTTCAAGAGATGGAGGAAGCTTAGGTAGCATCTTAGTGAAGTGCAATAATCAATATGTAGAGTTTTAAAGGACAAGGGAAGCTCTGGTAGATTTTTAAGTGAAGTGCAGGATTGAGCATTTAGACTTTCAAGAGATGGAGGAAGCTCAGGTAGAATTTTAAGTGAAGTGCAATAATCAACATGTAGAGTTTTAAGGAACAGGGGAAGCTCGGGTAAGTCTGAAGTGATTTGCACTCATGGACATTTAGAGTCTTAAGGAACAGGGGAAGCTCTGGTAGAGTCTGAACTAAAATGCAAGATCTGACACTTAGATGTTCAAGGAATGGGGAAAACTCTGGTAGAGTCTGAAGTGAATTGCACTCTACAACATATAGATCTTTAAGAAATGGGGGAAGCTCTGGTAGAGTCTGAAGTGATTTGCACTCTACAACATATAGATCTTTAAGAAGTGGGGGAAGCTCTGGTAGAGTCTGAATTGATTTGCACTCTATAGCATTTAGAGTTTTAAGTAATGGGGGAAGTTCTGGTAAAGCTTGAAGTGAAGTGCAATATTCAACATTTAGTGTTTCAAGGAACTGTGGAAGCTCTGGTAGAGTCTGAAGTGATTTGCAGTTGCTGGCATATAGAGCTTTAAGGAACTGGGGAAGCTCTGGTAGAGTCTGAAGTGAACTACAATAGTTGACATTTATAATTTCAAGTTGTGTAAGTTTCTTGATAGATGAAGGTAACGTCTCAATGTCACTTCCTGATAGAATTAGCAATTTAAGCTTGCATTGAAGCCCAAATGATGAGGGAAATGCTTTGACCTTCGTATCTTGTACTCTCAGTTCTTTCATATTCTCTGATATCAGTGAGAATTCCATAAGATTTACACTAGGGGTGTTCATGGGTACGGGTAACCCGTGAACCCAACCCGACCCGATTAGTTCAGATCGGATTTTTTTTTAGAGTTCGGGTCAAACCCGAAGCTAACCCGATCCAACCCGTTAGTGTACGGGTCGGGTAACGGATTTTGCATTTTGAACCCGTGACCCGACCCGAACCGTACCATAAAATTAAATTTTTTTATATATATATTATTAAATTAAGAAATACAAAACACCATATTTTTTTGCTAATTTTTTACCACACCTGAATTATATTTCTCTTTTTTAATTGTTTCCATTTTTTGTCTTGATTTTGTTTATGTTTTCTCATGCTAATATCTATTTAAAATAAAATATTTGTATTACATTGAAACCATTCATTTTATTAATCAAATATTGTCACAATTTGGTCTTTTTGGAGGATATGTAGAAATTATATATTTGCAAAGCTCTAGGCAAAAACAAATTGTTGTTCTAAAAAATTCTAATTTTTACAAAATATAAAATATTTTTTAAACGTTATGACCCAATCAACCCAACCCGACCCAACCCATTTTTGAACTGGTTGGATCGGATCGAATTTCACAATAAAATTGCACAAACCCGATCTAGTCCAACCTGTAAAATTTTGATCGGGTCGGGTAACGGGTTTAGCCAAACCCAGCCCAACCCGACCCGTGTACACCCCTAATTTACACAAAAATCAAGGTTGAGATAACTAAGGCTATATAAAGGGGAATCACTTGCGAGTATGGTAAGGGACCTGCAGTGACAAAGGTCCAATATCTCAAGTTTGCCTAAAGAGAAAATAGATGGATGCACACTGGTTAACATAGAACAACCGCTGAGAACCAATACTTTAAGATTTGTAGCTTTTGATAAATCTGGCAGCTCATTTAACATCGAGTTACTGAGGTCAAGTTCTTTTAAATTCACCAGATTCTGTTATAAAAATGGAACAAAATGATATATCACATGAGCTACATTAGTTAATTTCATATTCCTTGAATTAACAAGAAATTATAACAGTGAGACACATTTATTTATCTTCACTCCATGCCAAAGTTTTTCAATTTTGCTCTTTGGCATTCTCAATATAACTAGCTTTTCGGCAAAAAAATTCTCTGGCAAGGACTTTAAAGGGTAACACTCCCAACAAAGAAATCTTAGTTCAGTTGACAAATATTGAAGCCCTTTAGCAAGAATGTTTTGTTGATTGAAGCAATCGTGATTATATTCCACGTCCAAAAATCGTAGTCTGCTCATCTTAGCAAATACGCGAGGGCTTAACTTTTGCTTCTTAATTGTTGGCAACTAAATTTGTATGCTTCTAATGGCCTCAGTCCCCTGCAATCAATGTACAAGAAAAATTTTAAACATCATCAAAAGCCACATTTCATAAAAAAAGAAATAAGTGAAATATTCAAAATATTTTTATCCAGTTAGGTTTTAACCTTGTCATTTCCCAATGCTTCACAAATGTCATAAGGATCCCACAATCGACTGCGACTTCCTGGGACTTCGATAGACTCTCGACAAACAATCTCACAAGCCATTTCTTGCAAACTATCATGCATAGATACAAAATTATCCTGGGAGAAAGTTATAAGAGCTTTATCTTTCAACTTTTCTAAGCCAGCAACCACTGAATTGTCACTTTCACAATCTTTTAATAAAGATTTTAGATCATCCACATCTACCTCTACACTTGATATGAGAAAGAAACATGCAAGATCCAGAAAAATTTGTTGCTCTTTGCGATCTAGATCATCATAACTCAGTTCAGTACATCATAAACTTTTGTAAGAGGCATTTTCTTAAGTTTGTCTAGCTCACTTTCCCATACTTCCTTATTTTTTCCATGAAGAAGATGAGCCAAAACTTTAAGAACTAATGGAATGCCTTTGGCATAATCAACCACCCTTTTTGATAGCTCACCGTACTCCCTTTGATGATTACTTTGGTTAAATGCATTCAAATTGAAAAGTTCAAGTGCTTTATCAAAACTGAATTCCCTAAGCTGGTATATGTCATAAGCTTTGTTAGCATTAAGCACTTGCTCATCTCTAGTTGTTACAATTATTCTACTACCTTATCCAAAATTATCAAGAGTTCCTAGTAATTTTAGGTGATCTGAGTCATTCACATCATCAAGAACAATCAAAACCTTCATACAACCAATTCTCCATGCAATATCATTGGGCAAAGAATTTGGTGTGTCAATTTTCACAATATTTCCTAATAGTTCAGAAAATATTTTTTCTTTCAAAAAAGTTATTTCATGTTTGCTTGATTGTTCTCTTTCATTGGCTAAAAAGTAACAACCATCATATTCATGATCAAACTGTAGTTTGTTAAATACTTCTTCTGCAAGTATTGTCTTGCCGATACCGCCCATGCCCCAAATTCCAATAAGACGGATGTCTTTTGGCTCTTTGCGTTTGCATATCAACGATTCTACATCTGCAATTTTTTTGTCAATTCCAACAAGTCCTTTTAAGTTAACCACATGTTTACCCAACCTAATCAGCACAAGATTGACAATTTCTTTAAGCAGCTCTGCATCATTTCTATGCAACAGAGAGAGAAAGAATGTGTGTAAAACATAATTTAATCAATATTAACTAACTCATTTGAAGTTTGTTCGGAGGGGGGTCAACATGCATGATGACTCAATTCAAGCAACCACATTGTGATAATATGCATGTAAGTTATATAACTATGTAACAACTAGAAAATATTGAACGTTTATCGGAAAAAAAGAGCTTACTGAAATTTTGATGACTCAATTCCTGATAAATCAGCAGATTTATTCAAAGCATGTCTCCAGGTTTGCACCCTGGTCTTATATTTTCTTCCATGCTTAGGAAATGCATTTTTGTAACTCCCTGATTGATGTCGTACATCTGTGGGTTCTACATGGTAGAAAACAGGGATTACAATGTGCCCATGTTTCTCTCTGCATTCAAGTATAGTCACAAGTTCTTCTAAGCACCAATGTGAAGAAGCATAGCCTTCTGAGAATATGATCAATGAAATGAAAGATCCTTCAATTGCTCGAACAAGTGATGGCCATATTTCATCTCCCCTCACAAGTTTATCATCCACAAAGGCATTTATTTTCTTCCTTTGAAAAGTGTCAATCAAATGGCTAAGAAACCCGTCGCGGATATCCTCCCCCCTGAAGCTAACAAACACATCATACTTTACTTGAGGAGGGTTGTTGTCTGAGTTGGGTTTTTCCTCTACACCCTTTCTGTTTTCGAAATAACCGAGACAACCAAAAACAACACACAAAGAAATAAAGAGACAACGAAATGCAACATATTCAATTTCCAAAACAACTCAGAGACAGTATGGTGTTGGATTGTAACAAATACACACTGAATCTTTCTTTCTTTGTATCTGCACCCGAATATGTATGAGCCACAAGGTAACTATAAACTGGAAAGAAAAAGAAAGTTAGAAATGAAGTGGAAAAATTAAATAGTCTTCTTTTCTTTGGCCAAAAATGAATAATTGACAGAGATCACAGTAAAGCAGTCATTGGCCTCCAACGGTATGTAGCTAAGTCAGGGTTCAAAGCCAACTCTTGCTCATGCATGTTGGAACGTAATCCTGCCTGCCACATGCAATTTAAGAAGCAATTTCGTTGAAAGTATCCCAAATATTGTATTGCTAAGTGATGCTTTAGGTGTTAGTTTTCAAAGTCAACTCTTGCTCATGTATGCTGGAGCGTCATCCTGCAATCCCTGCAGATTAAGAACCAATTTCATTGAAAGTACCCCAAAGTCAACTCTTCTAGGTTCACATGAAGAGTTGCAGGTTCAAAATTCTTAGAATAAGCTACAGGTTCACTGGATGATTTTTTCTATTGAAGATTTTAGTGGAAACATATTTTCAAAGAATTCAATGTATTTTTTGATCCAGTAATAGTATTAATTTCTATAACATCACTTTTTAACACTAGCTAAAAACTATTTTCAACAAACCCAGTAAACATGCAATCACAAGTTTTAGAGACAGATTTCTTTTCTTAGATTTAGTTAATAAAACTTAAACAAACAGAGCCCCCCACACTTTAATATTTTTTAAATTAGGAATTCATTTTCCCCCAAAGTTCTAAAGGAGTTTTATTAGTTTTCTTATATATAATTATATTTTATATATGACAAGAAGAAAGTACTGCTTTCCTCCACCAATTTGAAGGAGACCAGCAGTTTGCATAGCATTCATTATTTACCTTAATGATCTATTTTTTCCTTTTAATTAGTAATGAGGAGGTGTTAACCCACGACTTATTTCATATTATTCACAAAAGAAACTAAGATCACTAAGGTTTGATTTGTTCCAAGTCTTTTAGTTATCTTGTTTGATTTGTTCTCTACTTCTGTTTATAATTTTTAAATTTATCTTTTGCTTCATTTTTTGTTCTTAGTAAATATATGTATGAGTATCTTGAATAATAATCTATAAAAGTTAGGTTTAAATATCTTTTTAGTCCTTACAATTTAGTGTATTTTTGCTATTCGTCCTTGCAATTTTTTTTTTGTTTTAGTCCTTGCAAATTATGTTTGTTTTGTTTTTCGTTCTTATAGTAGTTTAGATAGCGTTTTTTCACTGTTCAAAGCGCTATCTAAACTACTTTAAGGACGAAAAACAAAACAAACATAATTTGCAAGGACTAAAACAAAAAAAAATTGCAAGGACGAAAAGTAAAAAAACGCTAAATTGCAAGGATTAAAAATGTATTTAAGCCTAAAGTTGTATAAAATTCTTTACCTCCTCTAGTCATTGTAGATTTTGAGACCGAGTCACCTAAACCAGAGTGTATTATATCTAAGAGATCAGTTTCACGAAATTCTGGATGGCTTATGCATGCTTTTAGATATCAGGCATTTTTTTATTGTTGGCTAATTATAAATTATGTAGAATTCCTAACTCTCTCATATTTCATTTAGGAAATATTAACATGTCCTAATCTACCATGCCATAGATCAACAAAATCAAACGAGTAGAAGATGATACATTTTCGTTCATGATTTTAGAAACATTCAACACAAACAAGCCAGTACTATAACACCCTTTATCCATAAAAACCTCACATTAGAGAGTACAACTTTGTCAGAATAAAAAATAACCATGACACCTACTTTGCCCAACTTAAATATACACACTAAATTGTATCACATATCATGTACATGCTCGGAAAACATCATTTAATAAGAGGATTTTCCCAGAGGTGATCTTTAAATTCACCTTCCCTATACCAAGAACAATAATTGTTCTTGAGTCACCTAAAAGTACACATTCCTCTCCTTCATCTACAGCTTCATGGGAGATAAACACATTTCTATCTGCACATATATGTTGGGTAGTCAAATTTCTGCTATGCTACAAGCATGGTTTCAGAAACAACGATTACAATTACCCCATTAACATATCAGTTATATTAGCTTTAAGAGTGACAAATTAATTGTTTCCTTTCCCGTATCTACATTGAACATGGTGTTTGATTTCTGGTTTGAAAGTTCTACACAAATAAATGTCATAAGAGCATTTCATCAAGTTATTGTGGATTAATATTGTCTTGTTTCCACGTTGTGCAAAAGGTTCTATTTTATTTTTCAACACCTTTTCTTCAATCAACAAATAATTCAACTTGACTATGTAAGAACATTTGAAATTTTTTTTGGTGTTTGAATTTTTTTCAACAAAACAATAACATGAAGAACAACTTAGCAATAACAAATATCTATCATAAGGAGAAATACTCTTAAGATTGTAAGTTTAGTTTAAGGTTGCTTATGTTAAAAAAAAAATAGTTGCAGTTTACTTCTTAGCTTAGTCACCGAGTCCTTTTTGCTTTGTGTCCAATGAGGTGCTTCATAGTTTTTCTATTTAAACACTTGCTGTAACACTTTAATTGTGTGCAAAACTGAGCATATATAACCAAAATATATCATGAGTTTTTACTCCCTTTCATATATGTGAGGTTGTTGTTTTCTAATTACAGCCTTTTATTTTACTCATCGTCTTATGGTCTGATCAGTCTTATTGCTTCGTCTGTTCAGTCTATTTTCTGTTCAGTCTTTTGCCCTGATTCATATACAATTTCTTAACATGGCATCAAAAACTTCATTGTTCTTTAAGGGTCTGTGAAGAAGAGAAAACCAGAGGTTGGTAGGGAGAGAAAACCCAAAAAACAAAGTGAGAAAAAACCAGCAAAAAACCTTCAAATACAAAAATGACATTCAGCAGTAGTTATTTACTTTCACCTCCACCGTATTATATTTGCAGGTGAAAACCATCATTTGTGGGTTGCAAAAATGAGGACTTATCTCGGAGCTCAGAGTTTGTGGGATGTGGTGGAAAATGGAAGTAATTCACCTCCGTTACCAAATAACCCAACGGTTGGTGGTAGGGGTTCTAGGTTGTGGATTTTCTATTTTGGTTTGGTTTCTGGGTTCTGGCTTGGCCGACACTAATATGCAATAGCCTTTTCCAGTTGATACAAGCTCATTTCATTTGTGACTACTTTTGTAGCTACGGCCTCATGGCACCACTTTACTTCTAACATAGTCATTAGCGTCCGCTTTTGCTATCAATGTTAATTTATGTTTTTCTTGTAGTACATTGTCACAGTCCGCATTAATTTTAATATATCATAGATAGATAGATTGGAATACATGGTTTTGTTTGAACTTAAATGGCGTCCCTAACATTCTTTTCCTGAATTTATTTATATATAAATTTATTTACTGTACTTAAATAAAATTATATGATATATAACACAGATAAAATGTTATAATATACAGTAATATGAAATATTTAGCACTACTTAGGAAACATTGCAAACTTGGGAGAAAAGAAAAGCAAAAGTTTACTAGGCTGTAATAAGACCATCAATTTTTTTCTCCAAAAAAAAAAAACAGTTATAACTTTTCTTTTCACATCGTGTTCAAGCATGCAAACATGGAATACGCTTAAATTTCATAAGGGGCAACCCCCGATTCTACAATGACATGTATGTTATTATCTCAGAAAAGCAAAAGAGAAAAGGAGAAAAAAAAAACAAAAAGTCTACCATATATTACAACTACTAATTAAGTTTACCTAGGGGAGCTACCACTTTGAAGTTTAACAAGAGAATAGTATGCACCATCACGTCCAAGAGAAATCAATTCGTTATGTGAACCTTGTTCCACAACCTTCCCATTCTTAATCACAGCAATGTAGTTGGATTTCTGTATTGTAGAGAGCCTGTGTGCCACTACTATGCATGTTCTTCCAACCATTATCTTCTCTAGTGCTTCTTGGACCAAGATCTCTGACACACTATCAAGTGCACTTGTAGCCTCATCCAGAAGCAGTATTGCAGGATTCTTCAGTATGGCCCTTGCTAAGGCTATTCTTTGTTTCTGACCTCCTGATAGCTGAACTCCTCTTTCCCCACAGTATGTCTCATAGCCATCATTCATTCCACTGCCATGACAAGCACCACCAACACAAAAGGAAAAAGTGTTAGTTCCAAGTGGAAGATGGTTTCAAGGTGCAGCTAGTTTTTCTCTGCTGTTTAACTTGGGAAAATCTTTTGCTAACACAAAACTAGTGTCTAGATAATCTCTAACTTTGTTTGGACTAACTTTGTTTTGGGTTTCTCTTCTTAAAGGGATGAGCTGGCCCAAACACAAAGTTAAATAATCTCTAAAAAAAAAAGTAACCTTTAAAAGCATATTGGAAGAGCTTGTTTATATCTTATTGGGACTTATCTTATAACATAAGTATTTGAGTAAGTGTTTGACAGAGTTTATGATATGTCCACAAGCTGTTTTCAGCTTATTTTCATAAGTTCTTCAGGATAGTTTATGAAAACAGCTTACAAAGGGCCCATTTACTTTGAGAAAACATTTTTTTTTTGTTTTCATTTCCCGTTTTCACTTTTAATTACAAAACAATTACCTTGTTTTCACTTCATTTCCTGTTTTCAAGATTCGTATGGAAACAGAAAAACAAAAAATAGTTGTTTTAACTGTTTCAAATGAAACATGAAAACAGAAGTCCTTACATGATAAACACTTATTAAGAGCTCAATTAAGCTGTTTGCCAAAATGCACCCTAAATAAAGCTTCTGCAGAAGCTAATTCAAGGAGTTTTTACTTTCAAGGAGAAGAGAAGTTGAAAAAAGCTGTGTCAAATGCTACAGTGTTGATTAAGCTGGGCTCATGGTCAGTATTGATTATAATTCTTGTTTGTTTCCTTAATGCTGTGTTTAGGCAAATGAAAAAGATTTTGGCATCAGAATAAAGAATGATTAAAAAAAGTGATTGTGAAAGAGTTTTTTTCTTTTTTTAAAAAAAAAAAATCTTTTCCATTTCAGTTCTGCCGTACCTTATGAATTCATGAGCATTAGCCAGAGATGCAGCCCTTCTTATCTCAGATTCAGTAGTGTTTTCTTTTCCATAGGCAATGTTTTCTCGAATGGTGCCAGCAAAAAGGGTTGGCTCCTGACTCACTAATGCAATTTGTGACCTCAGCATTCTCAAATTATAGGACTTGATATCTTGTTCATCTATGCACACCGTTCCCTTTGCAGGGTCATAAAACCTTTCAATAAGGCCAATAACAGTTGATTTACCACAACCACTGTGCCCCACTAGAGCCACTGTTCTCCCAGGTTCAACCTTAAGATTCAGACCCTTGAAAATCATTTGATCAGGTCTAGTTGGATATGCAAAGAACACACTCTTAAGCTCAACTCTGCCCCTTATTTTCCTCTTTTTCTCACCTCCCCATGAGGTCTCAGGATCAATCTCAGTTTTCCTGTCTAGGATTGCAAAAACTGATCCAACTGCACTGCTTCCTTTGGACAAGTCAGAAGTCATGCTTCCAGCATCAGCAATGATGTATGCAGTGAAGAGTAATATTAAAAATGCTTGGAAGAGGGGCTTTGGTTCTATGTGCCCCTCTATCAGGAGCCTCCCACCATACCAGTAAGCCAATGCTGTTGATGAAGTGTTGAAAAACTGGGAGCTGAAAAGACCAAAGCCTGAAATCCATGACTGCCTAATACTCTCCTTTTTAGGCCCCACCATTGTGGATTTGAAAAGAGCCAACATTCTTTTCTGAGAGCTGAAGGCAGTTATGGTTCTATGGTTTATAACAGCTTCACTTGCAAGTTGGCTTCCTTCCCTTTGTGCTTTACGAGCTTTCTCGGCCATACTCTTCATCAATACACTTCTTGAGTAAAAGCTTCCAATGACTAATGGCTGCACTGCAATCATCACAAGGGAAAGCCTCCATGTTAGCACAAGTCCTAGAGTGTAGGCAAAGATAGACCCAAAAATTGCTTGGGCCAACAAACACATCCGGTCGCCGACAAGGGAACGAACCAAGTTGGCTTCAGAAGATAATCTTGCACAAATGGATGCACTTGTGTTATCTTCTTGATCAAACCACCCTATCTCAAAAATCATCAACTTCTCTAGTATCTTCTCTCTTATTCTTTTAGTCAACCTCTCTCCCATAACTGCAAAGTTATAGTGTTGGAGAATACTAGTGAAGAAGTTGAAAACACCAATTCCTAAGAAAACGAGGGCCAGGACTCTAGCTTTAGACTTCATCTCAGAGCTATCAGTTTCAAAATAAACTGATATAAGTGTTCCTACACAGTATGCATTCACAGGCTGTACTGCTCCTGACCCTATTGCTCCTAAGATTCCTAGCATTGCTCTTCCCCACTCAGGTGCATTCATTTTCATCAAACGCCACTGCGAAGGTGCTGGATGATTTGTTCTTTTCAAGTTATCTTCAAAACTATCATCATCAGGGTCATATTGGATAGAATAGGAGTAAGGTGTTCCCATGGAAAATCCCTGACTGAAGGGATACAACATGGGAGTGCCTACAGTGCTTGATCTGAAACTTACAGTTGGACTTTGAGGAATGCTCATTCTGTGGGAGCTCTTTGCTTCTATTTGAAGATTGGAAGGTTTGGACTCATCATTCTGAGTTGTTACTTGCTGCAACTCTACCATGTGAGCATACTCACCATCAGTCAACTCCATGAGCTCATTATGTGAACCTAATTCAACGACTCTCCCTGCTTGAAGAACTGCTATCAAGTGAGCCGTTCGAATTGTAGACAAACGGTGAGCAATGATGATTGTTGTCCTTCCTTTTGAAGCTTGATCAATTGCTGCCTGTACCACTCTTTCAGATTGAGCATCCAGTGCACTGGTAGCTTCATCAAGCAAGAGAAGCTTTGGATCCCTTATTAAGGCTCTTGCTATGGCAATTCGTTGCTTCTGCCCACCAGACAATTGGAATCCAAACTGCCCAACCTAGGAAAACCATAGTGGTTTGCAATAACAAGGCTTTAATCAAAGCAGCTTACATAACAAGAATTTAATCAAAAGTTTGTTCTCTACATCTCATGTTTTTTTGTTTTAGTCCTTACATAGAAAATTTATATTTTGGTCCTTACATGAAAAAAAAATGCTTGTAAAATTTTACTTGCCGTTTATTGAAGGTATGATGGTGTAAGATTTTGCTGAGTTGTCCACTAAGATAGCATGGGGATACATAGGATCAAATGTCAGTCAACTCTACAAAATCTAACACTCTTATAACTTTGGTAAACAGTAAGAATCAATTCGTAAACATTTTTCATGTAAGGACCAAAGTATAGAGTTTTCTGATGTAGAGATCAAAATGAAAAATGGTATAAAGTTTTGTTTAATACAATATTCACTACTTTAAGTGCTCAGGTGAAAAAGTATTAGTTGGAAACCTTTAAACATGATAACGAAATTTCAAAGAAGCATATTCAAAGTAAATGAAAAATTTAACTCAAAACATAAATTTATAGAGATTTTGTTCTGTTTCCTTATTTTCTCTGATGTTAGTTTGTTTTCATACTTTGTCTGAGCAAACAAGTTGAGATCAACTTACTTGAGTTTCATATCCATCTGGCAACTTGACAATGAAATCATGTGCATTAGCTGCTTTAGCTGCACTTATCACACTTTCCATTGAGGCTCCTTCTTTTCCAAACAATATATTCTCTTTTATGGAAGTGGCAAAGAGAACAGGCTCTTGATTTACTAGGCCAAGTTGAGATCTCAACCATTTCAACTGAAGCCTATTAATCTTGTGACCATCCAAGAGTATTACTCCCTCAGAAGGGTCATAAAACCTTTCAAGCAGTGCTATGATAGTGGATTTGCCTGAACCGCTACCTCCCACAAGGCCTACACTCTTGCCTGCTGGGACAGTGAGATTGAATCCCTGCAAGACTGGTGTGTCTGGCCTAGATGGGTAACAGAAGTGGATGTCTTGAAATTCTATTTCTCCTCTCACATATGATAAGGCCTTTCCTTTCTTATCTTCAGAATCTATAGTTGGCACCCGATCAATCATTTCGAAAAGACGAGTGACAGCCGCAGTTGCTTCTGTTATGGCAGTTAAATTTGGAAGGGCACTTAAAATGCTCCTGAAATTCATGAAGTTGAACATATTAGAATTAACATGTCATGTTAAAAATGTGTACCATAAGATATAAAACTATAATATAAGTGATGAGAAAATCACTTACAAGCCTCCCATGAGGACGTTGAAGCCAGCTACAAATACATGTCCACCTTGTTCGTGTTTTCTAGTGATCAGAAAAGTTCCAACCCAAGCCTGAAAACCCCAACTTATATAAATAACCCCCATACTTCCCAACATCAACCCCTTTGCAAAACCTTGCTTTATTCCAAACTCCATAGTTTTTTGAAGTGCACTGCTAAATCTGTTTAGTGTTTGATTCTCCCCAACATATGAATAAACAGTTCTTATTGAAGATATTGCCTGTTCTGCTATCCCACCAGCAACCCCATAGGACTCGATCATTTTCATTGCGAGATCCAACATGATCTTCCCAAATACAAGGGCTGGAATAATGAACATGATAGAGAGTGGTATGGCTGCCAATGTAAGTCTCCATGAAAGTAAAAATGCAAAGATGTGGCAGAATAGGAATGTTGACAAGTAAGCCAGGCAGTCAGGTATCTACACTCAGGAAAAAAAAAGTATAAATCAATAAAGCATAGACATAAAGAGTTCTGTTTTTATCAGATTTTGAAACCCATGTATTAAAAATGTTACCTTGTGAACAACTACTTATGGAGAATGCTGCACTCGTTAAAGAATAAAAAATGAAAAGATTATAGGCAAAAGTGTTACCAATGTACCCTCATCATGATTTCTTATGCGTTCTCACAGTGATTTCCAACAAAAACTTTCTATGTATTGATTCTTTAACTGGTTGGTTCCCTTAGGGTTCTTGTTAGCAGGATCCATTAGTTATTACAGATCAACAAGCTTTTTTGATAGGAAGATTAATAAGTATGTCACTAATGCACTTATTATGTACTGGTTTTTTACTAGAAGGCCTATTACTTTGGGAGATACATCACCGAGCATCTGTATCCATTACTTATGATACTGTATCTAAGTTTTTTCCTTATAATTTTCACCCTATGAAGTCAATAAAAAGTAGAGCCTACTCAATGAAATATGTCTATGATAATAATTGCATTCCAAGCAAAAGGCATAGCTGCAAAAAAAAACCTTCTCACACAAGACAACTTGGATGGTATTTGCATCTGAGGAAATGAGTGAGACAACTTGGTAGGTTGTTGAAGAACCAGCAGTTTGGGCGTCAAAGAAACCAACTTCTTGTCTTAGGACTGATTTTAGGTATTCCATTCTCATTCTGGAAGCCTGTCTCTCAGCAGTCCTTGTCCAACATATTCCTTCTGTAGTAGCCAGAATCAATTGGTATAAAGCACAAAAAGTAGTTAGATTTATTTTTTCTAATGCTAGCCATGCTATTTGCATAACTTCATAGTTGATGTAAATTCTGCAAGGAAAGTAACTGTGCGATCAAGTGTGCAGCTTACCAATAAAAGCCGAAACTCCAACTCCAATTGCAGCACAAAAAAGCCTCAAAGCATACTGAAAAAGTCAAGTGAAGTGGCAATTTCAAAAACTGTTGACTAACCATGTCCCAAAAATCAAATTATGGAAAGACCATGCATAAGTGGTATCCTCCTTAAATGCATAAATCAGTTTCTAAGTGCATACTCCACTTGCATTATCTGTGTGTATGGTTTTACAGTGAGAAGTATCAAAATTGTTTTTGTCTAGTGATTTTAGTAAAAATACAGATGTTTGGTTATTGTTAGATAAAATTGATTTTGCGTCAAACCTCGGTTTGTCTAGAAGTGATAAAAAGTAGCTTTTGCATTAGCTTGAAATATTTTTACTAAGTTTTACAGCAAACTTACTTTCAGGGTAAAAACTTCCAAATATAATTCACTTAAAATCAATTTCAATAAAAACCAATTTTACAAACGCTTACTCACAAGTGTTAGAGACATAATTTTTTTTTTTTTTTTCTGAATTTCACTTGACAACGTTAACTTCTAAATCAAATAACTGCTAAAAAGTTAACAAAAGAAGTTTCCAACAAAACTGTGCACTAAACTAGATTATGTATTTGTGCCACACAAATTGCATCAGTTGTCTTTAGCAGAAGAATAAAGATTTTTATTGAACAAGCTCACCTTGTTCACATCATGCTGTGTCAAATTACTATTCTTGTCTCCATAGGCGTTGATCACATCACTAAGAATGTACATCATGAGAGGGGTCTGTAGCCCATCTCCAAGGCTTCCCAAGGTCCCAAAGAACATCAACAACTTGTCCACTCCATCTGCATAACGAAACATACTATTGTTCCCCATTTCCCCTTGACCCTCCCTATGGAGAGATACCCCTTTATTTTTTTTAAGATTCGGTAAGGTTTATCACAAATCTCAGTGAAAACACATATAGTGATACTAATATATACTAATTATATTCTCTTAGCTATGCAAAATCAGCAGCCAACAAATGGCTCTTACTATTGTCTTTTTACAAGCAAAGCCGGAATTGATACAACATGCAAGAGTGGAATTGGCCGGGCTGATACATTATTCAAACTTAAAAAAACATTGTTTGTGTAACTTGATGTGCAATGTTTGTTAGTTGTTGTGGTTCCACCTAGTTAATTACCCCGGCACATAATTCCATAGGGGTCACTGTTGATGTGTCTTCTTGCAAAGAAGCATTCCCGTTACAATCTTGGATATGATGTGTTGCCAGTTGGACCTAGTCAATGGATTGTTGCCAACTTAATAAGGCAATGGATTCGATATTTCCAAGGCACGTTTATTGGAAGTGTCTTTCTGCCTTTGCATTGTTAAGTATGGCCAATCTCACATGAGGGGTCCAAAATTTCCATTTTATTTGTCTTTGATATCAATCAGGCTGTACTTGCCTTCAATGGTATCATTCTAGCCAAAACACTACAAAGAGATCATCTTCATTCATTTGTAATATATATATATATATATATATAATGCATTGTGTAAAGATATTTTATACTATCATCTAATCACATATCGTTAAGATAGGATTGTTGAATTTTATAATAATTACTTTAAAAATTATATTACCCACTAGAGTTGGCTCAATGGTGCACAAGTTTGGTAGTATGCACAAGGTCTTAGGTTCTAAACTTGTTGTCCCTAATGTCATATATAAAATGATTTTTAATTTATTGACAATATAAATTGTTGTCCCTAATGTCATATATAAAATGATTTTTAATTTATTGACAATATAAATTTTTTTACACTAATAGTGTATGAAAATTAAACTAATATATATAAACGCTTAGTTTAAACAACGATGAAAGTGCACACTTCGTTCTAAGCAGCTACCACAATCTCTACTTTTTTGCCGTTTGTAAGTAGGGAAAGTAGTTAGTAGTAAAATATGCTGCCGGCCTTACTCAGCAAGAGGTACTTGAGTCAATCTTTGTTGCATATCATGTTTCTCACTCCTATTTTTATATTGGACAGTTTCGGGTTCAGTACAAGGAGAATTTGCATTAGGAGATTCCTTCTTTTTTTTTTTTAACAGCATCTTTCACCATTTAATATTTGTAAGCTTTCTAAATTTGCTTAGAGATGACCAAATGGGTCTAACTCAGTTGGTTGAACAGTGTGTGAGTGTTGTAAACCTCTTGGTACCGTCTTCGATTCCTACTAATCAAAAAAAAAATTTCTTAGAGACGACGTCCTTTGAGCTACTTAGAAGGATTTAGTTTTGGTGCATTGTATTTTTTATTGTGGTGTGGAAAGTGTTTTTTTTGTTTTGAGGGTCCCAAGTGTCCAACGGTAACGGTTGAGTGCTTGTTCCCATTTAAGAAATTTGCTACTAACTATATTTTTCCATTTTTACTTTATTAGCCATAATAGGTAAGCTCTTTATACTCGAGGGAGTCGATTTTGATTCCTCTTTATACTGTCAAATAGTAGCTATTCACCAAGTAAAAAAAAATGTTAGTAGCTAATAAAAAATCCAAACAGCAGCTAATTCATTTAACACATGCTTATTGCAAAGGTTTGAAGAGTTCTTTTTTTTTTTTAGATACGGACTTTTATTCCCGTTCTTCATAAAACCTTAACAAGTCTTCTTTCAGCTCTTTTTTTTTTTATGAGTTTTTTTCGGCTCTTTAAAATGTCGTCTAAGGTTTGAAAAGATATCTTTGACATTCCTAAAAATTCATAAAAAATAACACTGAAATACACTTAACATAAAAATATAAATATAATTTAATTAAGCTTAATACATCGAACCATGAACGAAGAAAGACATGAGATAAAAGCAAACATATTGAAGCTTAATACAGAATAATACAATGTGTATTTTTGCATTTTCTTAATTGAGATGTCTTTATCATAATTATTTAATTATAATGCTTATTAAATAATTCTTATGGTTCATTTCCCTTTATGGGGATGATAAATTTGCCTTGTTTGCCGCCAAAATCCAATTGCCCTGTGGTGGTTAGTTAAAATAGAAGACGAAGTTGTCACGTTCATTTCTCCTTAAACCCTTGTTGGGAAATGGGATAAGAGGAAATTGAAAATTAAAAAAAAAAAAAAAAAAGAATTAATGCACAAATTTATTTCCTCCCCTCACATTGTTTTCCACAACGAACCATTAAAAAAGAGTAATGACACTCATAATTTAGTTTTCTAAATGACTCCAAATCTCCAATTATTTACATATCTCTCACATTTTGAGATAGGAAACAACATATTAGATAAGAGATGAGACTGCGAAAAGAATAAATTTCAATCATATAATAAAGAAACATGGTTAAAAATGATTTTGACCATCTTATGTGATTGTATATGACTTATATTAACTCCTCTTGGCTCTCACTAGATATGTTACTTCCAGAGATATTTGTTATCTTTAGAAAAGAAAAATCAATACATGACAAATGGCATCCCTGAGGCACCAAAAGAAGAAAAAATTAGATGCCTGAAGTTTAACAAGTGATTTTAAATCCATGTACCAAACACACCAAAAAAAAAAAAGGTGATTTTAAATCCCGAGGAACATTACAATTCAAAAGGAGCAGGGAATTAAAATATCAAATGACTACTGATAGCACACGGATTCCAAACTTAAATCAGTTTGAATTATGAAATATGTTTGCTAATTATTGTCCAATAGCTGAAACATCTGTATCAAGTCCATAATAACATATGATGAGGAAGATAATAAGAATAACTCAAAATCTAGACGCCCATCAGAAATCATGATAGATCGTAGCCGCTGTCAAAGCCAATATGATAATGATTTAATTAAAGATTTTTTGTTGTATTTGGTGTTTCATCAAAATACACACAGGACAAGTCAGAAGATGATAATCTAATACTGCAGAAATGATGAAGTAATAAAAACCTCGAGTATACAACACTACAAAAACAAATTCACTCATCATCCTTGTATGGATACTCTTCTGGAACGTGCTTGAGAAGTTTCACCTGCAACTCAAACACATCATCACCTCGAAGCACGTCGCGGAGCCAAGTTACCTCAGTCTTCATTGACACCTGTACATGGATGTACGGGAATCATGTTAACAAAAGAACAAAGTGTATAGTGTAGGAAAAAAAACAACTAACGCTTCACCATAATGCCCAATTCTCAAGATATAACAGGAAACAGAACATTACATGCCATGCCTCTTTTTCCTCCAGGACAATTTACTATTTAATTAGGTTGAGTTGAGATCAGTGATAAGTTTTTGGACAAGTTAAACTTGCCCAAAATATGGAAATTTTCAAGTTAAACATCGACTTTCTTTCTACATCTCTACAAAAAGGATTGAACTAAAAAAAATTGCGTTCATAAAATTCCAGATGATTTATATAGTAGAGAAATAGCAACTCAGAAAGCAAAAATTGATAAAAAAACTTTGCCCTTTCCATGTACAGCTATGCTGCACTGCACAAAAACATGAGTAGTCTATTTCATGTTGGAGAAAAATAATCAAATTTCAGAAGACCACAGGGGAAGGCTGCAGCAACCTAACTATTATATTCTCCTAGTTTCCCAAGTGTTATAAGCGAAAACAAAAACAGATAAAAAATAACACTGATATTTGATAAAATGAAGTTCTATAAAGTTGAAATAATATGTCAAATGAGGTAACGAATAGGAACAGAAACTTACCATATCTAAGGCTCCTCTAATGACTCCACTTAAGATGTTGCAATAGTACAGACCTTGGCAGTTGTCAGGAAGCTCAACAAAATCTACCAAAGGATTATCCTCCAAAACAATACTACAACATGTCCCATCAGCATCCCAATTGGTCACAGATGCAGTAACACCAAGGAACATTTTAAAACCAACCTGTATAAAAGCAAGATTAAAGTTGATAAAAATAAAAACTTACCTTCTCCTCTAAATACACTTTACTAGTAATATAATTAATATACAAAAATAAATGCTGATCACAGTATCATACAACCAAGAATCAATGCTTAATCTTGTAAACATCATACCAATCAAAATGTCACCCAACTGTTTCATACTGAAATTAAACATCAATAGCCCAAACCAATCATAACATGTGACAAAAGCCAAGGAATTATGATAGAACAGATTGCAAAGGAACTCCATATATGGTATCCTCCTACAACACTTGGCCAAAGTGAGTTAATATTGACTAAATAGTCGGTGATGACAAACCCAGGTTGAAAAGAGATTTGATTAGAAAAATAGGCAATCAACATTCTTAAAGCAAGTTTGGGCACCGATTGTGTTTTTTGAAGTGATTGATTTTTTTTCCATAAGCTTTTGTTGGAAGTTGCAGAGAGAGTAAGAAAGATTATTTTCCCAAAATAAGCTAATCTGGAAACCCACTTAATGAAACTATGAAAGCATGGGACTGCTCAGGTTGACACACTATATTAGTATTAGTATATACACAAAGCAAGGAACATGTCATTATATAAAATGCTCCAAGTCATAACTCTTCAATGGTAGCAAATTAGTATATACACAAAGCAAGGAACGTGTCTTTATATAAAATGCTCCAAGCCATAACTCTTCAATGGTAGCAATTATAATGGGTATACACAACTCACTCCAAGATCATGGCAGTTCATTTTTAATTTTAATATGCATTACGTTGGAATCATACCAGAATAATTCTAGGTCCTTACTCTATCTTCGTATTCAGGTAAAAACACACTCCAAAAAAAAGACTAACCCCCCCCCTCCCAAAAAAAGGTCACAAATTTGTTGTGCAGACTCGAGTGCAAATCTGTTAGGAAACCACAATGGAAATAGAGAAAAGAAATGAATGATTTTATTGCTTCACTGAATATGAACAGAACAAGGAGAAAATACCTCTTCCAAGGATTTCCCCTTCATACAGGGTTTCCCTGAACATTTGTTCAATTTCCAAATGCTAACAATTCAGAATATGCCCCCTGACCCCCTCTTCTACCTTTTCGCAGAATTTGTCCACTTAAGCTTTAGATTCATTTAAAGAGCATCAGTTAAGGAATCAAAAGTGGAAAAAATTGCAGGAAAGTGTAACATTTAAAATTAGGAATGCACTCTCACCATGATTTCTGATAAAAACATTTTATTTATTGATTTCTTAACCAGCATCCTTAGAGCACTCATCAACAATATCCTTTTTTTAATACTACCAACAACATTAAATTGCAGGTTACTTTCAGTAAGTTGCACATTAAATAACACAGATCAAATGAACAAGCAGAGGTGCAGAATTTCTGCAGTAGAACGAGGATGAATTTTCTGACATTTTTTCTATAGCAAGTGAAGACACCAAAAGACAATACAATACCTTTGCAATTACATCAGTAGTCTCTCTGAAATCGTTGCATCTGGAGACATTAGACTTAGCTAAAAACTCATCAATCAAACGGATTCCAATATTGTAACCCCTGAAAAAACCGACCATACACCAAAATTAACATCTGTAAATATAAGTAATCTAAATATGAATAGTGTAATTATATTCGTAAAGCCAATTTCTCTTGCATCTCCTTTTTCACCCCATTTCTCTTCTGGTTTGATCACATTTTTTACTCTCTCTATCTTCTTTTTCTTTTCCATTTCTATTACTCTCTTCCCTGCAAGAAATTACTACATGGTCCAAGACCACCACGTGTTCATGGGGAGGAGGAGAGAAATAGAGGGGAATTTGCGTGGGTCTCACACCTTCTACACTCTACTTTAATTCAAATATCTTCCTCCTACTTCCATCCTCTCTATTTCCATTCTCTCAGCCAAACACAGCATAACTGAGCTTTTCGAGTTACGACAAAGGGTTAATAAAACTCAATTGTCACGTGGAGATTGTTTGGGACTATGGTAGTCCGGATCATGTAAAAATTTTTCCTTCCCTACATCTATCCACCCCAAGCATTCAACTTTATTCATATTAATACACACTGAACCAAGGAACCACAAAACTCAAATTTTTTTTACATAAAAAGACTAAACTAACAACATTTATCGAATTCAAAAGAAGAGAGAGAGATTCAGAATCGTACATTTGATCAAGCTGCTTGTTAACCTCCTCAACCTCTTCCAGATCCGTGAGCAATTGACGCACAATTGCGCCATACGTCAAAGTAAACAGCTCCGCATTCTGCACAATCCAAACCAATTAAGATACTATTACATAAACTCACTAACGATTCCATTAACTTCAGGGAGAAAAAAAACAAAATTGACACATTTTTCGTGTAAAAAGAAAAATAAAATCGAGGAATCCACTGTTTGGAGTGGAAATAAAGTCGGGGGGAGATGGGGATTTCAAAGGTGTTGTTTTCTCGAAAACCAAACGGGGCATAAAGAGGGTTTTGCTTTGGGTATGGGTTGCTTACAACGCGTTCGACGTTGGCGAATATGGCATCGCCGGATCGAGGAGCGACGGGAGGCATCGTCGGAGTTCAGTCTCTGCTTTGCTGCGATCTGCGTAGTGATCACGGATTCACGATTGAGTGAAGCAAAGATGCGACTTTGGATCAATGCCCACTGGCCCGGTGGGCTGACACTTTAACCATCATTCCCATTTTATTATTTTTTTTCAACAATTTAATTTAATTTAATTTTTAAAAAATAATTATTTTAAAATATATCTCACTTTAAAAAAAAAACAAAAAAAAAGCTAGATAATGTTCACACTTTACACATACGAGCAACAAAACTCTCTCTATAAATATTTGATGCAGTTGCTAGAGGTGGCAAACAGACCACTTGACCCTAGTCCCGACTTTATAGGCCGAGGTGTGAAAAGTGGGACAGGCTAAGTCAAATTTCTCATTGCTGCAATTTTGTTGGTTGTCTTAGACCATTGGGTTGAGCCAACTTAACACATTTTTTCCCTTAATTTATATAAATTTTATCTTATATTATTTATGATTTATATAAATATTTGTTTTCAAAAATATTATCTTTATAAATATATTTCCATTTGTATATAATTTAGATTTAGATATATACAAAATTTTAAAAATAAATGTTAATAATAAAAAATATTATATTTTATAATTATTGGTTTGTTTTTTTAAAAAAAATATATGTTTTCATTATAGAGAAAAAATGACTAATATGAATAATAAATAATATAAAACATTCATTACTTTTTTGTGTCGTCGCCCTTTGCACCGTTCCTTCAAGCAATGATAGAGAGTATAAATATCATTACTTCTCAAAAACCTGACAAAAACCCTCGACAACCGTAACCTTCGTCACCAAAACCGCACCTTTGCTCTAGCGCTCCACCTTATCATGTGGTTAGGGCCTCTCTCTTTTTCTTTTCTCTTATTCTTCATTCCTTTAGGTTTTTGTTTCTTCAATCTTGGCTGGTGTAAATTTATGATCATTTCTTGCTCTAACCTAAAATTTATGTTAGTTTTAGTAAATTTGTTGCACAACACACACTTAGTCTCTCACTCATCTCTCTTTCTCTCTTAGTCTCATGCTCAATAAAATTGTCTCTGCTTATTTCTATTTTTAACATATTTTAATTGGATTGCACTGATATTCAAATCTCCTAGAAGAAAAATGAGAACTTGACTAATAGTTCTCACTTGAATGAATATGAATAAGAACTGAGAAATATAAAATTTGACATTCATTTATTTTTAGCATATTTTAATTGGATTGCATTGATATTACATTTGTTATGTTGATATGCTTTCATGCTAGATCAAGTGTTATTCTTTTTTAATTAATTGCCTAATACAGTGTTGGTAGTAATTGTTCTCTTTTATAGCTAGTTTCTTGTAATGGTTCCTTTGCAAATTATATTGAATATGTTTCCATATTAAGACCATTGACGCAAACACTCAATATCTAGTTTAGTTTCTATACACCTTTGGATATCTTGTTTATTTGCATACGATAGTTGCTAGTTTACTGGTGCTTGTTGCTGTTACCTCTAACGGCTTATATAGTTGCAAATTTTAGCATAACATTCCTGGCTGACTTTGGTTGTAGGATCTTCTCCTATTAACTTAGATTTGTATATTTTATTCGATCTCTAGGGAGTAATATATCACATGTGGTGCCATTCTTCTTCTTATGGACCTATATAATAAATATGTTGTCCAATAATGGTGTCTATATGTTGGGGCAAACTCTCAATATTTGGTTTAATTTCAATGCACCTTTAGATATCTTGTTTCTATGCACATTTGAATATGACATAGTTTAATTCAATTCGATTCTTTTGGTCAGCCCTAGATTTAGCCTATGTTTGAAAAACCATTCCCTTTCAACTCAATGATATGGATCTCAATATTTGGTTTAGTTTTTATGCACCTTTGAATATGTCATAGTTCAATTCAGTTCGATTCTTGTGGCCAGCCTTAGATTTAGCATGTGTTTAGAAAACCATTCCTTCTCAACTCAATGATATGGATGACTTACTTCTTTGTTTTTTCCATCATAAATTCAAAATCCATCAAAACATTTCTATAAAAAATGTTCAATTTCACGACAAACGGGCACAAAAACCTTAATGCTTATAACTTTAGGCCTAGTGTTCGTATCAGAATTGAAGCATAATTCTAACATATAGGAAATGTTTGTAACAAATGGTGGCAGAAGGGAGACCTAAAGTTCGGATGCAAGTGTATTTTAGATTATAAATTTAGCAAAGCTACTAAAGTGTGTAGCACAACACAAGAATGCTAAAATTCGTAGCGTAAGTGAAGTAAGCTTATAACATAAAGGAAATGTTTGTATTCACAACAAACTTTATAAACTTGTCACACTCCACCAACGGGCACAAAAATCCTAATGCTTATGACTTTTGGACTAAAGTTTGTAACGTGAGTGAAGTAAGCTTATAACATATGGGAACTGTTTGTAACGAATTGTGGCAAAAGGGTCGTGCCAACTTCTAGCCTAAAGTTCAAAATATAAGTGAGGTAAGCTTATAACATATAAGAAATGTTCACTAATTTAGGACGGATGTTGGGGTGAGCCAGCCTTTCAAATGGTTTATGGTGAACCACAATTTTTAACCTTCAAATTAATCTCCTCCTCAAATCCTTACAATGAACCCCCTGTAGTATATATTTTCTTCCTTCCACTGTATAGTCACTCTCCTATCTATATCTTCACTATCGCAGATCCATCTCCGTCGCAGCTCGCCGTCATCGCAGATCTGTCTCCTTCGTGGTTTCGTTGCCGTCACATATTTGTCTTTTTTCCCGAATCCACCGTCGTAGCCGTTCTGTCTTCTTTATAGATTTGTCGTTGTCGCGGCTCACTCTACCACATTAGATCCTGCACTCTCACATCTCACATCTTCTCTGACCTACCTTCATCGACTTCCCTCGTCGTTGCCGTGATCACCTTAGCCACACGGCGATGATGAAAGGCACCACAGCCGTAGCGGCGTGAGACACTATAAATGCAATGGCACAGGACACTGTAAATGCGACTTCAACATTATAAACCCACCATCGCGAATCCTTCAACTCACAGTCGTTGATGGCGTCGAGCCTCCGTTATGGTCCCCAACGACCTCGACCTCATTGAAGGGAAGGGAAATAGATCTTTGAGCACGGATCCCAAAAAAAGAAGCTATATGATGTTTGCAAATTTGGTGTTTGGATTCTGGAACGGTAAAGAGAAATGACAGTTTTGATCTTGCAATGTGATGAGAGATCTGTGATGTAGATTTCTTCATGGCAATTTGCGATTCGCGATGGATTGTTGGAAGCAGGGGTCCATTGTTGGGGCAGGGCTGAAAGGTTGCCGTATGTTGAATCGATTTAGAGATGATGAAGGAGCTTTAGCGGTGGTGGCTTGCAATAGCGCGTGGCGACAAAGAAGGTTACAGTGCAAGGGAGTTTGGGGGCTTGTTACGGCAGTAGAAGAAGGATGATGTGCTAACGGTTGAGGATTATCGGTGGCGGTGGCGATGTTAAGGAGAACGATGGAGGTGTTGAGGAGGACGACAGAGGTGACTATGGCGACGACAAAGGGATAAACGGTAAATAGAAAAAAAGAGGACGGAGACAGGATATGGTGGTGAGGGTCTACCGTAATTATGTACACATAAGATTAATTCAACGATTAAAAAATGTGGTGCATGGTGGACCACCTACAAAGGCGGTCCATTGTAGAAGCCGTCCTAATTTGGTATAACGAAAAAACTTTAAAAAATCAAAATAAAACATTTTAAACATAAAAAAGCTAAACTAAAATTTAAATGTAGATAAAGACACAAAAAATTAGTATTGTGTTTGGATTGAAGCTTGTCAAATAAAAAAACACACATTTCAAATTTCCAATGTCCGATAAGCAAGTATCTATGCCCAAATAGGATCAAATTCCAAACATTGATTAAAAGACTAAGCCTCCGTTTGTTTGTGATGAAAGACAGTTGAAAAGGAGTGAAATGAACAATAAAATGATATGGGACCCACACTTTTACACTCTACTTTAATTCAAAACTTTCATCTCAATTTACTTTCATTCCATTTCATTCCCCCTTTACCAAACACTCTATAAGTGTCCAACAACATGTACCAACAATTTTTTGTTATGTTCCTGGCTGAGGGTAACAGAGTAATCTTCTGTTGATGTCTTCGGTCTGCGATCTCCTGTTAGAGTTTGAATCCTTCTATGTGAACGAGGGGTGGGTACCTACAAAAGACACTCCGACACTCAAGTCAACTTTCGGCTCAAAGCATTTAATAAGGGGTAATAAATGAGGATCAAAAGTTACCGTACTTAGAGGATCGTACTCCTTTTTATACCTACCTTACTGGGCCTTGGACTTTTAAGGGCCCTGATTATCTCTTAATGATTTATCAGTGTTAATTAAGGTTGCTTAATTACCTTCTGATCTCTGATTGTCTTAGTAATATTCTTTTAGTAGGATTCATCTTCGAGTACTTTCCGTAGTACCCGGTTATCGTGATGCCGAATACTTGGTTGTGCCTATTCGGCAATTTAGCTTATTATCTGTCTCGTGCGTTTATCTTCAATGCCGAATATCCCTCTAGTATGAAGGTTGTTCGACTATTCCACAAGCTTATTACTTGTCCAGCCTGAAGAGTGTTCGGCTAACTTCTTGCCGAATACTTATCCGTTGTGGAGGGTATTCGGCTAATTATATAGCCGAATACCCCTCCAATATACATGCCCCCAGCCTCGAGTGAACAGTCATGACGAAGAGGCTTATCTTATTGGTTTGGTTTGTATGAGGTAATCACTGTTCTTAACGTCTTTTTGACTCCCTGCCATTATGATAGAAAAAAGTCGTTGGGGATGAGGAAAACAAAGCATTTCTTCCTTGTGAACTGTTAGATCTTTGGTGATCTAACGGTTGGGGTTTTCGTACCTTGTGGGCCATTGTGGGCCTTAGGCCCTATAAATAGGCTATAGGAGAGATGTTGTCTTCACTCCTTTTATTTACATCCTTCCCCAACGAAGCTTTTGCTCTCGGCCGAATACTCTACTTTGTGATTTTTTTCGCTTCGTGAATCAGGTACGAGTTGTCGGTCCTTTTCTTTTTAATCATGGATCCGTCTAGTGCTAGGTTTTCAGGAGAAAAGGAAATTGTTAATGTTTGGTCATCATCTTCTTCCACCGAGGGATCTGATAACTCTAGCGAAAAGTCTTGGTCCTTGTTTTCATCTTCCTCTTCGTCCTCGGCCCCTTTTCGAGAAGAGGTAGCCGAAAACATAATCCTACCTCAAGTAAATGAGGATGTCCCTAGCCGGGTCCCAAAGCGTAAGCCGAGGGTTACCCAAGGAAAGAAAAGGGAGTTTCTGCCGATAACTCTCGCCTAGTATACCTGGGTAGACGGGGAAGTTGGGTCCTATTATACCCGGTATGATGATAAACTTAGTGTTTCCAATTTTTTAAACTATGTAACTGTTTGTAACATAATCGAGGATGAATACTGTTCGATAGCTCTTCAGTGTTGTCGGAGAGAAGTCAATCCGAAATTTGTATTCTTAGGGAAAGGTGAATCTCGTAGAGATTTCTTTTATATGTATGATTGTGTCTTCCGAGACCTCCATGTGACAATCCCTTTTGATGACTTCACCATGGGGGTCCTTCGAGTTTTGAATGTCGCACCCCCACCCTCTCAGTTGCATCCGAATGGGAGGGCGGCTATTCAGGCTTTCTGAGCCCTTTGTATTTTTAACTTTATTGAACCTTCTGTAAATGTGTTTCTATATAATTTTTGTACTCAGACGAGGGATGGTTTATGGGTGTCATTAATAAGAAAGCCGAAGAGGCCCCTGTTTCAGTATTTTACTTCTTCGTATAAAAATTTCAAAATCGGCTTCTTCAAGGTTGTCATTAAGCTGAATATAGGTGCCAATCATTTTTATGATAGTAATGGGAAGGCTCTATTTCCATTATATTGGGAAAGGACCCCTCGGCGTTATGATAACTTTTCGAAGTCTATGATGACCGAACAGGAACACGAGGATCTTATGTCCGTTGAATCGCTTCCCAGAAAGCTTCCGGCTAGACGACTTGTTGCTTTGTTTAATTCTTCAAATGTTGTAGTAGATATGTGTGGTAAGATCTTGGTTCTCCTTTTTCTAACATTTTTATGTTTTTGGTGCTTATAAATGATTAAGTGTGTTGTCGAATGCAAGTATCATGGCCGAATCGGGTGGTGACGTTTTGTCCTTTCGCAATGCTCGGAAGAACTGGGCCAATGTTGTCGGTAACCTTTCGGGCACTGCGTCTGTTCCTCCCATTGCAAGGCAACCACCTCCAAGACCACCTGCTCAAGATACTTTGCCCCCACCATAAGAAAAGGCATCGAAGCCATGAGACTTCCGAGGAGGAAAAGGCAAAGAAGTTAAAATAGAAAACTTTAGATTTTTCGGCTTTAGGGTCTCTGGCTTCTATTCTTGCCATGACCGCAAAGGGGGTTTTCGCCAAGGATTTCAAGCTGAAGAAGATGATCAGTTCTAATGATGTTTCGAAAACTGGAAAGACTCTTCTGAACAAGGCTGATGCTGCCTCTAACTGGTCGGCCTACTGTGAATTTCAGGCGAAAGCTTCGGCCATCGTTCACCACATGTTTTATGAACCCTTGAAGGAGGCCGAGAAGCTGAAGAAAAGTTTAAAAGAAGCACAAGCCTCCAACCAACAGGCTTTAGATGCTAACATCGCCCTTGCTGATGATAACGCTCGGCTGAAGGACCAAGTGAAGTATCTCTCGGCCGAATTAAAGGATTTAGATACTAAAGTTATAATGGCCGAGAAGGATGCTAAGCTTCAGGCAGATGAGATTGAGCGTTTGAATATGCTGCTGGCGCAAGCAGAAAAGGAAAGAGATGCCGAACACGCTGCCAAAGAGCGGATCACGGCCTCGGCACAAGACAAATTTTTTTGCCGAACATGAAGCTAGATTCCTACATGTTGTTCGACAAATGTTGTATTACTTCGATGTCCCCAGCCATTCGGTTTTCGACATGGATAAGGATGTTTATAATGGTCGTATACTACCTCTTGATGACATTCCTGAGGATGTAGTTCTTGAAAATCCTTTCCAGCCGTCGATTTCGGACGGTGAAACCCAATATACTCATGGGGATGTTGAAGGTAACGAAGACAACCGAGAGGAGAATGCCGACGATGTTGTGAATCAGGAGGATCCAGCTGACTGATCTTAATGCATGTTAGGCCATTAGTGCCTTTTTATTTTGGAAAATTATTTTGTAATCCTCTGTTATGATTAATGAATACCGGCTTCATTCTTCGGCATCTCCTTTCCCAATCTGTACTGAGAATAATGTTGTTGACTTAGTTAATCACCGACTACTTTCTGATTTTGGGTTGACAAGATAAATTGCAAGTAAAATTTGAATTCTGATGCCGCGATTATAACTGAGTAAAACTTTAATCTTAAAAGATTAATATTCAACCAAGTTTAGACCTTAAGTATTCGGTATATATATGTTTTAACCGATGAGTGCTTCCTTCATTGAGTATGAAAGAGAATAGATGTCCTATTAGGTCGGATGCTACTTTGTTCTTCAGGAAGTAACGAAATGGTGTATCTTTAGCCAAGTAGAAGTACCCGGGTGGTAAAACGTTCGTGGTGAAGATCGAATAGTACACCCTTAGCCAAGTAGAAATATTCGGGAGGGGAAACCATTTATGGTTAAGATCGAATGATACGTCTTTGGCCGAGTAAGAGTACTCGAGAGAGAAACCATTTGTGAAGAATTTCCGAATGGTACATCCATAGTCGAGTAAGAGTACTCGAGAGGGAAACCATTTATGGTTGAGATTGAATGGTACGTCCTTGGCCGAGTAGTAGTACACGGGAGGAAAACCATTTGTGAAGAAATTTCGAATGGTACATCCTTAGACCAGTAGGAGTACTCGGGAGGGAGACCATTTGTGAAGAAATTCTGAATGGTACATCCTTAGCCGAGTATGAGTACCCGAGAGGGAAACCATTTGTGAATAAATTCCGAATGGTACATCCTTAGCCGAGTAGGAGTGCTCGGGAGGGAAACCATTTGTGAGAAAATATTGACTGTAGAAAAATAAATAATCATAGACATGCTGAAAGATACGTTTCATTAATTCAGTTAAAAACGTGTGCCTTGTTAAAACCTTCTCGGTAAAAATCCTTTCACGTTCTTGTAGGGATAAAAAGTCGAGTAAGGAAAAAGTGTACACCACCCAATTACATAATCAACTGAAATAATATTTAAGGTGAGTCGAATTCCATGTTCTCGGCACCACCTTTCCTGAAAGCTCTTCTAACTTATATGCTCCATTGTTGAGGTTTTGCCGGATTCTGAATGGGCCATCCCAATTAGCTGCTAATTTCCCTTCTCAGGCATTTCTTCGTGCATCGCCCTGAACTCTTAGGACTAGGTCTCCTTCTTTGATTTCTCTTGGCCTCAATTTTGAGTTGAACCTTTTGGTCATTCTCTGTCTACAAGCTTCGGTAGTTACGCGTGCTCGATTGCGCACTTCTTCAACGAGATCAAGCTCAACCCTCATGGAATTTTCATTTTGGGATGCTTCAAAGTTTTGTCTTCAGAAGGTGGGTTCACCCACCTCTACCGGAATCATAGCTTCGGTTCCGTATACCATTCTTAAGGGTGTTTCTTTGATTGTTGACTGTCGGGTGCACTTGTACGCCCATAGAACTTCAGGTATCTTTTCGACCCACGCACCCTTAGTTGCACCTAACCTTTTCTTCAGTTCTCCCAAAATGACTTTATTGGCGGATTCTGCCTGCCCATTTGTTTGCGGGTGTTCAATCGAGGTCACCCTATGTTTTATCCCTAGGTCTTCCAGAAAGGTATTCAGCTTTTTATCCGTAAATTGCTGCCCGTTGTCGGTGATGACCACGTATGGAATGCCAAAACACGTTATTATGTTTTTCCATAAAAACTTCTGCACATTTTGAGCTGAAATGGTTGCCAAGGGTTTGGCCTCTACCCATTTCATGAAGTAATCAACAGCCATTATCAAAAATTTGCATTGCCCCTTGGCTTTGGGAAAGGGTCCCAAGATATCGACCCCCCAAACGGCAAAGGGCCATGGTGACGAAATAGCATGTAGCTCGTCGGTGGGCTGGTGGATAAGGTTGCCATGCTTCTGACATTGGGTGCACTTTTTGACATATTCAGCACAATCAGATTTGAGAGTTGGCCAGTAATATCCTGCTCTTAGCACACAAGTGGCCATCATGCGTCCACCAGAATGCATGCCACAGATTCCCTCATGTAGCTCCCTTGTGACGTACTCGGCTTGATCCTTGTCAAGACATTTAAGCAAAGGGGTGGAATACCCCCTCCTGTATAACTCTTCGGCCACCAGAATGTACCTCACAGCACTAACGCGTACCCTCTTTGCCATCTCCTTATCATCCGGAAGAGTACCCTACAACAAATACTGTTGGATCTCAGCCATCCAAGGGTCTTTGGGTACCAAGATCTGCATGCATTCTTCGATGGTCACACTTAGATCGGATAACAGTTCTTGAATGAAAGTTCTAAGCTGCCCAAGTTTCTTAGTAATGGCTAGTTTGGCAAGCTGATCGGCCTTGTCATTGTGTTCTCGGATCAGGTGCTTTATTTGGACCTCATCGAACTCTTCTTTTAGTTGCATAAAAGCATGATAGTATTTTAGCAGTTGTGGATCTTTGACTTGGAAAACATCATTAATCTGTTAGGCTGCAATTTGGGAATCGCTCTAACATTCTACCTTCCGAGCTCCCATCTCCTTGGCTAACCTGAGTCCGGCTAGTAGTGCTTCATACTCGGCCTGATTATTAGATGCTTTGAAACCAAACTTTAAAGACTGCTCCAGTCGTATTTGGTTTGGTCCTTCCAGGATGACACCTACCCCACTCCTACGTTGATTGGACGAGCGGTCAACGGGCACAATCCACCATTCATCTTCGAAGCGCTCGACAGGGTGCAACTTATTGATGAAGTCTGCCAAGCACTGTGCCCTGATGGGACCTCTTGTCTCATACCTTATATCAAACTCTGAGAGTTCTATTAACCACGCCATCATCCGTTCGGCCAGTTCCGGCTTCTTCAATACCTTTGCTATGGGCAATCAGTTTTGACGATTATTGGGTGGCCCTGAAAGTACTGTCTCAAGTGCCTTGCAGCGTTAACTAGTGCCAGAGCTGCCTTTTCTATCGTTTGATACCTCATCTCGGCTTCTTGTAATACTCGGCTAATGAAATATATGGGTGCGTGGCCCTCTTCATGTTCTTGGGCTAGCACCGCGCTTATGGCTCTTGAGAAACCGAGATATACAACACTAACTCCTTTTGGGGGTCCGATTTTTTGAGTACCGGTGGGGCAGAGAGGGTCCTCTTCAGATCTTGAAAGGCTTCCTCACATTGTTGATCCCACGAGAAATTCTTGGATTCCTTCAACAACTTCATGATAGATTTCGCCTTTTCGGCTATCCTAGGTAGGAATCGCGATAGAGAAGCGATCCTTCTTGACAGTCTTTGAACTTCCTTTGGAGTTTTCGGACTTCTCATACAAATAACAACTTGACATTTATCTAGATTCGCTTCTATGCCTTGACAAGTTAACATTAAGCCCAAAAATTTTCCTCCTTGAACACCAAAGACACATTTTTCTGGATTCAGGCGCATGTTGCGCTTTTTGAGCTCGGCAAAGATCTCTTCAAGGTCCCTCTTGTGCATGCCGACATTGGAAGACTTAACTACCATATCATCAACATATACGTCCAGGTTTCTTCCTAACTGCTTCAGGAAAACTTTGTCCATTAGCCTTTGGTAAGTTGCCCCGGCATTTTTCCGGACGAAGGGCATGACTCTATAACAATAGTTGGTTGATTCAGTGATGAAAGCAGTCTTGTACTCATCCTGAGGGTACATCCAAAAAGCTGAGGAAAGTGTGCTCGGCCGTCCTGTCGACTAGCCGATCGATGTTTGGTAGTGGGTATGCATCCTTCGGGCATGCTTTGTTTAGATCCGTGTAGTCTGTGCACATTCGCCATTTACCATTCGAATTTTTTACCATGACTACATTGGCTAACCAAGTAGAGTACTTGACTTATCAGATGAAGCTAGCTGCTATCATCTTTGTTACTTCTTCTGCTACTGCCTTCCGCCTCTCATCCCCCATCTTTTTCTTCTTTTGAGCTATCGGCCTTGCCTCTTGGCATATCGCCAACTTGTGACAGTGGAAACTTGGATTGATGTTGGGCATGTCTGAGGCTTTCCAAGAGAACAAGTCGGCATTCTGCCCAATTACGCTTTGGATTTGAAGCCGATCATTTTCCGATAAATTACTGCTCAGGTCTGTGACTTAGGTCTTCGTTTCACTGATATGAAAAGCACAGGTTTCCTCATTTGGTTCGACACATTTGTCTTTGTCGATCCTGGGATCAAGATCCAAGGATTGGGCCAAAGGTTCGGCTGCCGAGACAATGTTCATTGACTTGTACTCCTCTTCCTTTAACTGAGTAACTTTGAGGCTAGCTAGGTAACACTCCCTAGCCGCTTTTTGGTCGGCGTGAATTATGATTACTGTGCCTCAGCCTGAAGGGAACTTCATGGCTAGATGTGGAGTGGATACTATGGCCCCCAAGCATTCAAGGACGGTCGCCCGAGTAGTATATTATATGAAGTATTAGCATGCACCACAATGTATCTAACTTTGATAGTTCTCCACTCATTTTCCCCATATCCAAAGGTTGTGTTCAATTCTATACATTCCCTGGTGTTAACCCTTTCACTCGAGAATTCGACCAGGGGTTCGTCATAGGGCATAAGCTTCCCTTCCGGTATGTCTAATTGCTTGAAGGTACTCCAATATAGAATATCGACCGAGCTTCCTTGATCTACGAGAATTTTTCGGACTATGCAGTCTGCTATGTCAAAGGTGATGACCATCAGATCATCCTAAATGGGGTCGGAACCCTGAAAGTTTGCATTCGTGAATGTGATAGGTGGCATTTTCAGCTTGCTAATTGCCGATGTCATATTGACTAATCGCACGAGACGGAGATGTCTCTTCCTGGCCGAAGAGGTACTTCCTCATCCAGCGAATCCTCCCACAATTGTGTTGATTACTTTTCGAGGATGCTCATGGGGTTTAGCTTCTTGTCGCTCTTGAGATCTACTCCTTTGCCTTTCACCCTTCTGTCCTGATCTCGGTCATAGTCCCTATCTCTCCTGTAAGTTCTGTTGTCCTATTTGTATTTGGAGTATTGAGACCTTTCAGTTCTGGGGTTGTGAACGAAGTCTCCTGGGTGTCCCATCTTGATGAGATCCTCGATCTTGTCTTTAAGTGCAGCACACTCTTCGGTGGAATGGCCTCTGTTGCGGTGGTATCGGCATTGTTTGCTGTAGTCGGCCTTAGGAGGAGTGTTAGCTCTTTTCGGCACCGCCAGTATTTCGGTTACAAGCGTTTGCTCGAGTATTCGAGAGCGACTAGTGTTAAGCAGAGTATAGCTCGTGTATCGAGGACCACGATACTCTCGATCTTTGGGAAACTTCTCTTTTCCTTTTCCATGGTTATCTTTCTCATGTTCTCTCTTTCCTGTGTGCTCGAACTTGGTTTTGGTATTCAGCTAACTCTTCCATCTGCATGTACTTAGCTGATCTTCATCGGAGGTCGTCCATGTCAAGTGTAGGCTTCTTACAAAGACTATCGACGAAGGCCCCTGGCCGAAGTGTTGTTACCAGGTGATGCATGGCTATAGCTGGGTCCAAGTTACAGATGTTTAAGGCGACCTTGCCGAACCTTTCCATGAAAGTCCGAAGAGATTTCTTCTTCTCTTGGCGTATGTTTACCAGTGCGACCAACGTCAAGTGATGGGGTCTACTTATTGCAAATTGGGTACCGAATCTAGCAGCAAGTGTTTTAAAACTGTCAATGGAGTTAGGTGGAAGCCAAGTAAACCAATTAAGGGCTTGTCCCTTTAGAGACGTGGGGAATACCCTACACAGGATAGCGTCTTCAGTGGTATAGAGACTAACTTGGGTCACATAAACATCTATGTGCTCATCTGGGTCAGTGCTACCATCATATCGGTCCAAGTTGAGGCTTTTCCAACTTGGGGGAGAGGGGTTCCATTATTTCGGAAACGAAGGGATGTTTGTAAGGGTGTGATTGAGTGTTGGCAATAAAGGTTGAGAGCCGATGTGTTGCCCCCTGGATGCTGAGATTGGTCGTTGACTCACCTTCATGCTGTCAACCAATTGTTTGGTCTTCGGGCTTCCAAGATCGATTCAAGCTCTTCAACTCAGTGTTCTCCGACGGAGGGCCGATATCTCCTGAACGTGCTGCTTTCGCATTGTTGACAGATCAACTCTCAATTGTCTTAACTCCGAAGACAAACTTGTGTGATCTTCCACTTGTGCCGCGTTTTCATCAACACGATGTTGTCCCTCTAAGCCTTGTTGCATGCCCGGTGCTGATGATCTGGGTATTTCCATGTGTGCGTGACTCCAAGTAGTAACCATTCCTTGAGGGGTCATGGGAGAAGTTTTACCAGGGCCCCACGGTGGGCGCCAAAATGTTCCTGCCTGAGGGTAACAGGATAATCTTCTGCTGATGTCTTCGGTCTGCGATCTCCTGCTAGAGTCTGAATCCTTCTATGTGAACGAGGGGTGGGTACCTGCAAAAGGCACTTCGACGCTCAAGTCAGCTTTCGGCTCAGAGCATTTAATGAGGGGTAATAAATGAGGATCAAAAGTTACCGTATTTCGAGGATCGTACTCCTTTTTATACCTACCTTACTGGGCCTTGAACTTTTGTGGACCCTGATTATCTCTTAATGATTTATCAATATTAATTAAGGTTGCTTAATTACCTTCTAATATCTGATTGTCTTAATAATATTCTTTTAGTAGGATTCATCTTGTCCGAGTACTTTCTGTAGTACCCGGTTATCGTGACGCTGAATACTTGGTTGTGCCTATTAGGCAATTTAGCTTATTATCTGTCTCGTGCGTTTATCTTCAATGCCGAATATCCCTCTAGTATGAAGGTTGTTCGGCTATTCCACAAGCTTATTACTTGTCCAGCCTGAAGAGTGTTCGGCTAATTTCTTACCAAATACTTATCTGCTGTGGAGGGTATTCGGCTAATTATATAACTGAATACCCCTTCGATATATGCTATTTTACCTTTTTCTTTAGTAAGGAAAACTCTCCTATAGACGTGTCATCACTCACCGTTTTCGAGATCATCACACGTGACACACGTGCACCTTGCGATTTCTTTATTAAATTTCTTCTCTTCCAAACGTAACCACACCTCACCGAGTCGCAGAAAGAAAAAGCGATCAAAGTTTCACTTCAGCCTTATCCAGTTTAGGGTTTCGGTTCTTGACCCTACCTTGACGTATCGAAACCTTAAATTTAGGATAAGGTAATATCCGATCATCGCTTTTCAGATTTGATTTCTCTTCCGCGCTAATTTTAGGGTTCGACTTTCGCTTTATCACCCATGATCTAAGTTTCACTCAATTTTCTCTTCTGGTTTTTTTTCCCCCTTTACCTTGCAATTTTTTTTGGGGTTTGATATATTCTTGATCAGATCTTTCAGCTATAAATCGTGTATTTGTTGTAAGTGAAAGGTGCGCTTTTTTTTTTTTTTAATTCAATATTTCATTCTAATTTTGGTGTACAGTGATAACTTTTTGACGGTGTGGTTGCTAGATTATCGCTATGAACAATATCAATTCTAAGGCAAAATCTGTAATGTAGGAAAGCATTTTGTTTTGGGCTACTGAGATCTTTTGATTTTATCTAAAATTAGTATTTGAAATTTTGCGAAATTTAAACTAATTGTCGCTTTCATTTTATATCATTTTTTTTTTATTCGAAACAGAGGTAATCAATTTTTTAATACATGGGAGGGTCATTGCTGATATCTTCTTTTGTTTGGTGTGTGGAAGATTATTTTGATGTGATGGAGATGATTAATGACAGTGATCTTGCTTTTGTAATTTTGTAAAGCATGCTATCATAGTAATTCAATTTAGCTAACATGTTGATTGTAATGTCAGGTCTGAGCAATCTGGTTTGTAGAAGCTTTGGTCTTAAGAGAGTCAAGTTTTATGTCTGAACTAGACGCTCAAATTCCTACTGCCTTCGGTATGTTGTGACTTCTTGGCAAATGTTCTAGTGATTTAGTCTGTGGATTAATTGTCTTTTCCATGATATGTGATGTTTCTCTAGAGAATTAACATCAGTTGATTATATATTTATGATTAACATAGCACATCTTTTCTATAATGTTTTATTCTCTTAGTTGAACTTCACAATTGGAGAGTAGCGTACCTATTGTTGAACTTCACAATTTCTATGTCAAACTAATCTAACTTTTATTTCTTACAGTAGTAATTTGTATATGATCTTTAGATTTCAGTATGTGTCTAACTAAATATGTATTTATGCAACTTTTCCATTTAATTCTCAAAGTTATGTACCTTCTACAGTTCTGGGAAAATTGATTTGCTAACTGTTACTTTCATTTATACCTGCTGGGTGTGGAATTTGGCATTTCCCTTCACTTTTGACTTTCATCAGAGATATTTTATTTATAATATCAATTATCAATTTGATTACATTCCATGGTTGAACAAGACTGTAGTCATGTACAGGCAAAGGCATTCTTATGTATATAACTGTTATGAGTAGGAAATAATGGGGTATCCTAGCTGGATGAGTTATCTGAGTGTTGGTTTATGGTGAGTTTTTCATACATTGATACAGTTTGGTTTTAACATTTGTGAAAGTTGTGTTATTAGACATGCTTGCTCACTATTGTATATATTATGAGGACTACTTAGATACTCTCATTATTTATGTCAATTAGGTTTAGTGGTTGAATCTAATAAATAATTTGTTTGCTGTCTGCCCTCAATTTGTAGATCCTTTTGCTGAGGCAAATGCTGATGACTCGGGTGCTGGGTCAAAGGAATATGTGCATATTCGCGTACAGCAGCGAAATGGTAGGAAAAGTCTGACAACCGTTCAGGGATTGAAAAAAGAATTCAGCTATAACAAGATACTTAAAGACGTTAAGAAAGAGTTCTGTTGCAATGGAACAGTTGTTCAGGACCCAGAACTAGGACAGGTCTGTGTTATTGACAATTTGACATCCTCCTGTCAAACAATGATCTATCCCTTGTTGCATAAAGTAACACATGTTTGTGGTTGTAGGTTATTCAACTTCAAGGTGATCAGAGGAAGAATGTTTCTACCTTCCTGGTCCAGGTAACTGTAGCCTCATCTTTGTGTGATGTAGTGTGTTGACCTAATTAATTTCTCCATTTTAATTTTCGTATTTTTTTCATGTCACTTCATGCTTTGCTGCTTTTCATAATGGTGTTTCAAGTTTTTGGAATGACTCATTTTAGAGAATAAGCTTCTTGATTGTGCTTTTTGCTTTTATTTTATTGGTTTTGGGAATGACATAGTAATAGCCTAGGCAACTGGATATCCTTTTGAAGAATACTTCATAAGTAATTTGGATGTTGCAATCTTAGTTGGACAGTCTTTTGACAAATAATTTGGCAGTTAAAATCCAGAGACCATATCCAATATTTTGAAATTATATATGCCTATATGGTGAATGTGCACCTAGGCCCTATTCACTCTACTAAAGAATAGAAAATTTATTTCACTTTAAAAGTTTTTTGGGTCATGTAAGTAAAAGAACGCAGAGAGAAAAATGAAAAGTAAGCAAAAGTAGATTTTAATGGTGTAAATCATGGTTGTATTGTAGCTGAATGGACTTTATTTAGTACAATTGGGTCTTGTAACAATGTTTTACAATCTTATGATTGAATTGATGGCATCTGTTATACTGAAGAATGCTGATCATGCATGTTCATTCACATAATGACAAATATGCACCTTGATTCCTAATTTCATACCTCCAGCGATATGGGAAAAAAAATCTGGAATTGTTTTTGAAGAATTTTCTTTGAAATATTTGGACACCGTCACACCAGGATCTTCTATCTAATTATCTTGTTGGATGTTTGCACTTGTGAATGTGAACAGGCTGGTATCGTGAAGAAGGAGCATATCAAGATTCATGGTTTCTGAGCGGTTGGAGTCTCAAGTGTGAAGTCTTACCTGCCTGAATATGTGTTGGGCATAGATAATCTGAGTTGTTTATGTGATTGTGGTATTTCTAATGTGTTCCTTATGTTTTGCAATGTGATGTGGTATTATGGATTTCAGAATATTGTGTGTTATTTGCTTTGAAGACATGTATGAAAACAGTTTAATGGACTCCTATTCGATCTTATTTCATTTAGAATTTTAATAATAATTAAACAAACTGTAGCTTTGAAGGCTCGAGCTCTTGTAAGCTGTCGCTTCAAAATACCCCTTTTGAAAGAGATTCAAACGAATTTTAAGATTATAGCTAATTTCACGACACGAATTCGATTTTCATTTTACACTTGCGTTATTGTTAGGAATTGAGCATATGAAAGTTTCTTTAGAAGGTAGTTTTAGGGGCTTGATAGATCTCTCACAAGAAAGTCTAATTAAAGTTTAGGGTTTTCCTCTGGAAATTTAAGTACTTTTATAACAAAATTTTTTATATCTTGTACCCTTGCGAAATAAATGAAACACCGATGGATCCTTCTACATGTTTTTTTATTGTTATTTCGCAGCATTAGAACATATGCAACTTGGAAAAGTTACATGGAAAGTGTTTATCGTTGTAATTCACACTAAGCACTGTAAATTAAGTCTAATCAGAAACCTAGCTAACTAATCAAATGCCCATCTAGAATCTAGATTGGTGTTCTATTTAGATGGTATAGTAATTCATTAGTGGACTACCTGGTTCTCAGGAAATTCTTTGAAAGATAAAATGGGTAAACAATTAAGTTGGTATTGAGACAATTACCCTAGGAGGAACTTGCAATTTCCAAATAGTCAACCAGTTCCCCTGCATATACAAGCTTGAATTATTCACCACTTTTTCCATGAAGAGCTTGTATGCACTCTTCACCGGATACACATCATGTTTTTCAGGGAACCAGATCCTACTATTAGTTGAAACAGGATTGTATAAAGGATTATTCAACACATCAGTAGCCTCACTAGTATCAAATTCAAATTAACTATATTCTCATCCTAGGCCTTTTCCCCATCTTTGATAAGGTCTTTGACAGATAGATGTTCAGTGTCAAGTAATGGGTTGACCAACATCCTAATACCTCGAGAAGTTCTCACCCATGGTTCAGTCCAAATATTTATTTTGGATCCATCCCCAACTTTCCACCTATAGCCTTCTCTCAACATAACCCGTGAAACACAAATACTACGCCAAGAGTAAGATGGATTACTACACATTTGCCTCCATAAATTCCCCCTTCGGAAAATATTTTGCTTTGAAAAGCTATGACACCATAGTATCAGGGTTGGATAAGAGATCCTATCCTTGTTTCCCTAGCAGTGCGAGATTAAAGCCATAGATATTTTTGAATCTCATACCACCCACTTCCTTTGCCAATGCCAATTTGTCCCAAGAAAGTCAGTGCATCCCTTTATGATCATTTCTTCTTGCTCCCCACCAGTAGGAATTCATCATCTTTTGGAGTTCATCAGATAGTGACTAGGGAAAGAGATACATACTCATGCAATAATTAGGAACTGCTTGAGCCACTGCTTTCAGAAGAATTTCTCTACCAGCACTAGAAAGAGATCTTCCTCTCCAAGAATTTAACTTGTTCCGCAGTCTATCCTTGACATATTTAAAAGTTGATTTTTTATTTCTTCCTATTAATGATGGAAGACCTAGATACCTTCCTATTAGCAGTCCCTCCCTAACTCCTAGATGATTTAAAATATCATTTTTAGTAGCTTGTGAGACATTCCTATTGAAAAAAGTTTTTGACTTCTACATATTAAGTTGCTGCCTTGACGTTTTCTCAAAATCTGTCAAAATTTTCTTGATTTGCTCACATTCGAGATTTGAGGCCCTGAAAAACAAGAACCAATCATTTGCAAGGTGTGATACTATAGGTGCTCCTCGACTAACTTTGATTCCATGAACATCTCCACGACCTACAGCTTTTCTGACTAGAGTAGACAGCCCTTCTGCACAAATGATGAACAAGTAAGGCAATAGGGGATGCCTATCTTAATCCTCTGCCTAGGACAATAGGGCCAGCTAAATCTTCATTAACACAAACAAAATAGTGGATCGAACAAACACAGAGCATTATCCACTTAACCCATTTTTCACTGATCCCATCTTAAGCATCATATCTTTTAAAAATTGTCAATCTACGCGATCATATGCCTTGCTCAAATCTAACTTTAAAGCTAATTCCCCTTACTTACCTTTGACCTTACATTTCATATGGTGCATGACTTCATTGGCTACCAAAGCATATTTGGAGCTTCTATTTGGCATCCAATTAATTCCCTTCCACTTGGTGGTGGTAAAATGATGCCTCTAGTCTCGACTCCATGCTCAAGCTGGGGATCGAATCCCAAACGATGATTAAGAGACTCAAGTGTTGAATAACTGATACCAATGACTTTTTGTTATTTTACCTATTTCTTTAGAAAGGAAAATAGTAAATTTCACAGACCCTCTAAGGTTTCCACTTATGACACTTGATACCCTTTCGTTCTGTAACCCTACAAAAAAAACTCCTTAATTTATTGCCACGTATAACATCAGGCACCCCTCCTCTCCACTCACACCCCCTTGTGTTTTTTGCGAATTGTGCCTAATACCCTTCTATTTTTATTTTTTTTAGTTATTGTTGTCAAGTAATAGCAAACCTGGGCATTTGGTCTCTGGTAGGCACCCCTCCTCTCCACTCACACCCCTTGTGTTTTCTGCGAATTGTGCCTAATACCCTTCTATTTTTTTTTTAGTTATTGTTGTTAAGTAATAGCAAACCTGGGCATTTGGTCTCTAGTATGCGGGCCACCTATATAACCCATAGTCCGCGTGTAACGCCCTTCGTTACAATAACAACCCATAGTAAAATATTCTTTAAAACATAAATAATATAAAGTTTTTGAAAATACAATGGTCTGAAATACCTCAAATATTATAAAATAAGATTGAATAAATAAATCCTTACATATAAAAACATTATCCTCAAATATGGGCATCTAAAAGAATGACTGAACTAACTACATCCGACCCTTTATTCCAAAGGTATTAACCAAAAATATAACTAAAAAGAACTAAATCTTCAAGTCTTCATCATCTCAACAGTTTCTCCCTCGTGTTCTGAAAACAACACTTTTAATGAGATAATAATCCCAGTGAATAAAACAAGTTTTAAAAAGGTTCGTAAATAGAGTTGTTCTCAGCCGGTGCGGTAATCCGGAAAAACTCAACCATGGTACCCGCAATAATTTAAAATAAAATATTGTGTGTGTGTGTATATATATATATATATATATATATATATATATATATATATATATATGTATGTATGTATGTATGTATGTATATACTCCAATAGAAGTCAAATTAAGACAACCACAAATATCATTCTCATTAAGGTAAATATTTCAATAAATAAAATTAACACTTCAATGCATTCAAATAGATATCTCAAACATAACTTAGTGATTTCCAAAATCACTAGACTAGACTCTTTAGTTCCCAGAACTGGTGTGGATCTTATATTCGTAAAAGGCCTATGAGCTCATATCCATGTAATGGCGTCCCATTGCCTTCCCCATCTTAGATGGAGGTATCCCAAATCTCTTCTCCATCCCAGATGGAGGTATCTCAACTCTCTTCCCTATCCCAGATGGACGTATCTATTATAAATCTTATCCCCATCCCAGATGGAGGTATCTATCATCCTATTCCCAGAATAGAATGTACACCGTCATCCCTTGCCAGAAGGTAATGACCACCTCTCACAATAATAAAGAAATATGTACTCTCTTATTACTATCAATTTAATTCTCAAACACTAAGTCTCAATAACAATTCTCAAGTTCATAACTTGACAAAGCTATAATATTGCAATCATCAATTAATAACATAATATATCATGCATGTATAAGTATACAAATATATATAATTAAAGAATATTTATTATAATATAAAACTACACGCCAATGGGGTCTGGAATCACGTAACTAATGGATTCATGGCATATATACATATAATGAATTCAAGATATCACTATATATATGTAATTGATAATTTTCCTTGGCCAAATCCCACAATTTATATACATCTCTTTCTCTTTCTTTTGTTGGAACTTTTAAAGACACTAATTAAGATCTTCACACAGAATATGTAGTGTATATATTAGACCCATACTCAATGACAAGCCTCTTAAATAGTTTCACTCAAGGATCAGCAAGAATACTACGGTGTTTGGTTTTTCATAATCACTATTGGAATTAATTCTGATTTTAGCACCCTCGCTTTGAGTACAAGAAAATAAAAGAAAGAAGCCTATTGGCTACGACATACAGCGAATATATATAACATACACACATACACAAGGTAATCCAATCATAATATTAGGACATTATTGGTCTCTAATCTTCTAAAAGAATTAAAAAGGACATGCTCCCCAAATATACCATGGAAGTTTAGAAAAAAGGTTGTTTTACTCACCTCTCTTGAAGCGCGCTCTTTGTTTATTTTTCTTTTTCTCTGCCTATTGTGTCAACAAGATTCACTAGATTTCTTCCTTCTCCTCACTTCAAACGATCTACTAATTTTCTATTTCTCAAGAGACTAACTATGTAATTCTAGGAAGGAAACTGCCTATCCTTATATAAGTGGAGGAGTATGTGATTTAAGATTTTGATCACATCGAACAGATTTGGTTTGTCAAATATTTCTTTATCTTTTTCTACTTTATTATCTAGATTTATCTCATTATTAGCATTATCTATTATTTTCTTTTCTTTTAAGATATATTAAGATAAAACATGATAAGATTTAAATCGTTCTCAAGGACCAATTTGAACTATATCTAACAATATTTTATCTATACTATATATATAATATCATATGACTACTATATTAATTATCTTTTGCATTCTTTTGTAGTTGTTAGATAATCTCAACAATTCTTATATTAATCACCTAATCTTTTTCTTGATAAGATAATTATTTAACTCAATAATATTTGATATCCAGTAACTAAATAGAAATATTTTAATTCAATTATTTCAATCAAAGTTAATATATCCTAATACAAACACTCCAAACAGTATATATACTAAGATAAGATTCCAACCAAATAAAATAATATCATAATCAATTCAAATAATATATCATGTTACAATATTCCAATTAACATATTATATAATGATAATTGATTTCTTTTAATTCAAATAAATTCTTATACTAATAATGATAATTTAATCTTTTAAATAACATTAATTATATTTAAATTTTAGGATGTTACACCACGCGAGCTATAGTTATCAATATTAGCAGCCCATTTAAAAAGTGGGCTTTTTAGCCCAATCCGTTTAACTCGTGGGTTTGACCGCCAGTTAAACGGGCAGCTCACAATTTTTTTAATTTTTTTTGTGTTCTCTCTCTGTTTTTTTTATGTGGATCGTGGACACGCTGTTGTGAGCTGCCTAAATTAAGCCCGTTTATTTTGCGGGTTTAACGGGCGGGCTATACGATTTATAATCTTATGCAATCATAGGCTTAAATGGGCGAGTTTGCTCTTGTACCCAACTCTAAGTAACAATGTTAAAAACATAGTTTACCAAAAAAAAATATAACATAGGACTGCCTCGTCAAACTCCTTGATGATATAACAAGTCATTGAATTGCCAATGTTGTTGTTACATTATCGGTTAGCATTGTTAATTTACAGCAGAGACCTAAAAAAAAGTTAACGGAGGGGTATCAAGCATAATTCATAGAAAACACAGGGTGTGAGTGGAGGAGAGGAGTAGCCGATATTATAGAAGGCAATAAATTAGGAGATTATTTGTAGGTTACAAAACAGAAGGGTATATGTGTAATTTACTCGAAGGAAAACTCTCCTATAGTCGTGTCATCTACTCACTGTTTTCGAGATCATCACACGTGACACACGTGCACCTTGCGATTTCTTTATTAAATTTCTTCCCTTCCAAACGTAACCACACCTCACCGAGTCGCAGAAAGAAGAAGCGATCAAGTTTCACTTCAGCCTTATCCAGTTTAGGGTTTCGGTTCTTGAACCTACCTTTGACGTATCGAAACCTTAAATTTAGGATCAGGTAATCTCCGATCATCGTTTTTCAGATTTGATTTCTCTTCCGCGCTAATTTTAGGGTTCCACTTTCGCTTTATCATCCATGATCTAAGTTTGACTCAATTTTCTCTTCTGTTTTTTCTTTTCCCCTTTACCGTACAATTTTTTTGGGGTTTGATATATTCTTGATTAGATCTTTCAGCTATAAATCGTGTATTTGTTGTAAGTTGCGCTTTTTTTTTTAATTCAATATTTCATTCTAATTTTGGTGTACAGTGATTTTTCGGGTATGAGTTTTTTTTTTTTTTTTCGGTGTGGTTGCTAGATTCTCGCTATGAACTATATCAATTCTAAGGCAAAATCTGTAATCTAGGAAAGTATTTTTTTTGTGCTACTGAGATCTTTTGATTTTATCTAAAATTAGCTTTTGAAATTGTTCGAAATTTAAACTAATTGTGGGCTGGTTTAATCGCTTTCGTTTTAACTCATTTAGTGTGGTTATTTGAAACAGAGGTAAGCAATTTTTTAATACATGGGAGGGTCATTGCTGATTTGCTGATATATTCTTTTGTTTTGGTGTGTGGAAGATTATTTTGAACTGATGGAGATGATTAATGACATTGACAGTGATTTTGCTTTTGTAATTTAGTAAAGCGTGCTATCATAGTAATTCAATTTGGCTAACATGTTGATTGTAATGTCAGGTCCGAGCAATCTGGTTGGTAGAACCTTTGGTCTTAAGAGAGTCAAGTTTTATGTCTGAATTAGACGGTCAAATTCCTACTGCCTTCGGTATGTTGTGACTTCTTGACAAATGTTTTATTCTGTGGATTAATTGTCTTGTTCATGATATGTGATCTTTCTCAAGGGAATAAATATCAGTTCATTATATATGTATGATTAACATAGCGTGTCTTTTCTTTATATATGTTTTCCTCTCTTGGTTCTATTGTGGTATCTGTACTTGCAGAATAGGGTACCTATTTTTGAACTTCACTATTTCTATGTTAAACTACTCTAACTTTTATGTCTTACACTGGTAATTGTATGTGAATGTCTATAGATTTCAGTATGTGTCTAATTTCTAAATATGTATTTATGCACCTTTTCCATTTAATTCTCAAAGTTATGTACCTTCTAATCTACAGTTCAGGGAAAATTTATTTGTTAACTGTGTTACTTTCATTTGTACTCCCTGGGTGTGGAATTTGGCATTTCCCTTCACTTTTGACTTTTATCAAAGATATTTTATTTATAATATCAATTTGATTACATTCCATGGTTGAACAACTACAAGACTGTGGTCCTGTACAGGCAAAGGCATTCTTATGTGTATAACTTTTATGAGTAGGAAATAATGGGGTGAAAAGGATATGTTAGCTGGATGAGTTTTCTGAGTGTTGGTTTATGGTGAATTTTTAATTGAACTTTTCATACATTGATACATTTTGGTTTTAACATTTGTGAAAGTTGTTTTATTAGACATGCTTGCTCACTATTGTATATATTATGAGGACTACTTAGATACTCTCATTATTTATGTCAATTAGGTTTAGTGGTTGAATCTAATAAATAATGTGTTTGCTGTCTGCCCCTAATTTGTAGATCCTTTTGCTGAGGCAAATGCCGATGACTCGGGTGCTGGGTCAAAGGAATATGTGCATATTCGCGTACAGCAGCGAAATGGTAGGAAAAGTCTGACAACTGTTCAGGGATTGAAAAAAGAATTCAGCTATAACAAGATACTTAAAGACGTTAAGAAAGAGTTCTGTTGCAATGGAACAGTTGTTCAGGACCCAGAACTAGGACAGGTCTGTGTTATTGACAACTTGACATCCTCCTGTAAAACAATGATCTATCCCTTGTTACTTAAAGTAACACATGTTTGTGGTTGTAGGTTATTCAACTTCAAGGTGATCAGAGGAAGAATGTTTCTACCTTCCTAGTCCAGGTAACTATAGCCTCCTTTGTGTTTTGTAGTGTGTTGTCCTTATTAATTTCTCCATTTTAATTTTCATATTTTTTTCATGTCTCTTCTTGCTTTGCTGTTTTTCATGATGGTGTTTCAAGGCTTATTTTTGGAATGACTCATTTTAAAGAATAAGCTAATTTGGCGGTTAAAATCCAGACCATATCCAATAGTTTGGAATTATATATGGTGAATTTATTTAATTTAAAAGTTTTTTGGGTCATGTAAGAAAAAGAACGCAGAGAGAAAAATGAAAAGGATGCAAAAGTAGATTTTAATGGTGTAAATCATGGTTGTATTGTAGCTGAATGGACTTTATTTAGTACAAATCATAGTTGGGTCTTATAACAATATTTTGCAATCTTATAATTGAATTGATGGTATCTGTTACACTGTAGAATGCTGATCATAGATGTTCAGGCACATACTGACAAGTATACACCTTGATTCATACCTCCAGTGTTATGTGAATAAAATCTGGAATTGTTTATGAAGAATTTTCTTTGAAATATTTGGACACTAGGATCCTCAATCTAATTATCTTGTTGGATATTTTCACTTGTGAATGTGAACAGGCTGGTATCGTGAAGAAGGACCATATCAAGATTCATGGTTTCTGAGCGGTTGGACTCTTCTTAAGTATCAAGTCTTACCTGCCTATTGTGTTGGTCATAAGATAAATCTAAGTGTGTATGTGATTGTGGTATGTGTTCTTATGTTTTGCAATGTGATGTTGGATTATGGATTTCAGAACATTGTGTATTATTTGCTTTAAAGACATGTATGAAAACAGTTTAATGGACTCCTATTCGATCTTATTTCATTTAGAATTTTAATAAGGCTTAAATATGTTTTTTGTCCTTCAAATATGGGGGTATACCTATTTTAGTCTCTCAAAGTTAGAAAATGTTTTTTTTAGTCCCTCTCCATAATAGATGCCAAATAGGGGATAATGAATCTACAATTTATGACAGTTTTTAGCTGTCAAAATTTGATTTTGTATTTTATGTTAAAATATGATTTTTGGGGTTTAAAATCGTCACTTATTGCCAAGAGAAAAATAAAATAAAACCGCAATTCAATTTTCAGAAAAATGTTCAACGAAATTGTAACCTAACATCAAACAAGGAGTGTGAAAGATTCATTGATGGCAAACTCCTCGATCTCAACAACCTTGGCGCGTCTATCAGTGCCTTGTCCATCGTGTTGTAGATCCGGCCACCTTCACTTTCTTCTGCTACCTTCGCCCCGTCTGCAAGATCAACAATAGTGGGCACAACTTGGACTACTTTCATCTTCCTCTAGGAAAATACTGAAATCCTGGACTGTCCTGTCTTCCCCTAGGAAAATACTGAAATACTACAAGAGGGCTTAGATTGCGAAGTAATTGACGAAGATGACGAGAGTTTGATTGCGGTGTCGTTTGGGGGAGACATCAATTGGAGGCTTTTGCTAATGGGGAGAAGTAGGTCAAGGGGAATCGAGAGACCCTCTTTGTGGTACTTGAAGATGGTGGCCTGGTGTTCCAGCTTGTGCCAGTGCGCTGTTGTGAACCTCGTCTACATCTCCGTTGCAGACGGTGGAGGAACGCTATGGTCTTTTATGCGGAAGAGGGAAAATGGTAGGGATTCAACTCATGGATGCTGCATTTTTTTTTTTTTTAATTTTGTTTAATCAAATGAAGAGTTCCTGTGTTATTACAATATGCAAACACCGACCTCAACTCAAAATCATCCTAGAAATGCCTTTAACTGATTACTCGTCATACTACTGGTCCACAATTTCTCTAGGATTGAAATTTTTTAAGAAATGCCTTCTTCTATGCTCACATTGTCGTGGAGTTTCTTTCTGAACCAAATGCATTTTCTTTTCTTTTCCTTTTTGTAATTTGTGGCACTTTTAAATTCTCACAAATCTTACTTTAAATTTTAAATTACAAAATCAAATTTTGAATTGCAAATTTCTTATTCCTTGTTTGGTGCCTATCATGGAGATAAACTAAAAAAATGCATTTTTCAACTTTGAGGAATTAAAAAAAATGACTTTTAATTTGAAGGACTAAAAAAAAAGGATTTATATCTGATGAACTAAAAACATATTTAAACCTTTTAATAATAATTAAACAAACTGTAGCTTTTAAGGCTCGAGCTCTTGTAAGCAGCTGTCGCTTCAAAATACCCCTTTTGAAAGAGATTCATGCGAATTTTAAGATTATAGCTAATTTCACGGCACAAATTCGATTTTCATTTTACATTTGCGTTGTTGTTAGGTATTGAGCATATGAAAGTTTCTTTAGGGACTTGATAGTTTTTCGACAAGAAAGTCTAATTTAAGTTTAGGGGTTTCGTTATGAAATTTACGTACTTTTGTAACAAAAACTTTGATAACTCTTGCAAAATAAATGATACACCGATGGATCGGATCACATGTTCAACTAGCTTACCTTTCGAGTCACTACCATTGAAGTTGAGGGGTTTCCTTAGGAAATTTACGTACCTTTATTGTCATTTCCCAGCCAGCATTAGAACATAAGCAACTTGGAAAAGTTACATAGAAAGTATTCATCGTTATAATTCACACTAAGCACTGTAAATTAAGTCAAATGCCCATAAAAAACCTAGCTAACTAATCAAATGCCCGTCTACCTGGTTCTCAAGAAATTCTTTGAAAGATAAAACGGGTAAATAATTAAGATGGTTTTTATTGAGAAATTCCTCTTGAAGAAAGTTAACAGTAATTCATTGATAGGACTACCTGGTTTCCAAGAAATTCTTTGCAAGATTAAACGGGTAAATAATTAAGATGATTTTATTGAGACAATTACTCTTGAAGAAAGTGAAGATATGTTCAAAATTTTAAGAGGTTTAATTATTGAAACCGTTTTTGTTTGTAATGTAACACTCTGTTACATGTAAGTGTGGGGGTTTATGAACCTAAATTATGGATAATATCGTCCATGATGAAAAGAAGCATTTCAGGCTGAGTTAAACTCGCTAATGAAGTCCGTACACAGAAGTTGTAAAGCCATTAAGGAATAAATAGGTCTTTATTCTAAAGTGAAAAAAGGAATTGTTAGAAATAAGGTATATCTAGTTACAGAGTTTTTTTTTTTCCTTCTCAAAAAGACATTGATTATGAAGAAACATTCTCATGTGGTTAATAATTACATTAGCGTGTCAAGCTTGATATATTCTAATGGGTATTGTTATAGAATACTTATGACTCACTTTATAATGAGGTATTGGACCAGGAACTTTACGCAAGTAATGTATTTTGGGTAGAGGTTTTAAAATGATTTGCCATAAAATATGTTGTTCGGATATGTGATTCAGAAATTTTAAAATTCTGCAGCAATTTGATCGGCTAATTTTTTCAAGGAAATTGAAGAATTTAAAATAACAGCTGAAAAGGAGAAATTTTAAAATTCTGTCATGCCATGACCTCATTTCTCTTATTCGTGGTTCGTGCCTCTCTCACTATGGGATAGCCAATAGCTGGTATGTAAAGAGAAGAACTTAAAGATCTGAATTTTATTCAATGCTGAATGAAGTACAAGCATTATATATATACAATGAGTTTGTTACATAAACAGAGAAAAGATAACACTGTTATGCAGCAGAATGTTATTATTTGAATTTAAAATGAACCGAAGTGATTGTAGATGATGAGAAATCTACGGTAAGGTAGTTCCAACAGTATGAACATGTTTTGGTTTCATGTGGTGTACTTTAAAGTGGGTTTTGGCTTTTCATTAGTAGCTCTACGTAATAAAGTGTGTTTGATTTAACGTTAGATTGAACGGACGTACATTCTAATGCACATTTTGTAAGAAGTAGGAATTCGGAACTTTTGATCTAACGGTCGTTTAGGTGTTTCCAAACAGAAAACCAAACACACACTTATTAGTTTGGGTACGCCACGTTTCATTTGATTTCACAATCTGAAATTAATTATAAAATTTGGGATATTCTATATATTCTATGATTCCCTATCATGGGATAGATTATTTATCTTACTCACAAAAGTCTAAATATCAAACAAGTTATTTAATGACTTGGTGATGAACGAGGATTTCATGATGTTCTACAAAACAAACAATTGCTGTAATTTCTTCGATCATCAAGAAATCACAGTCATTTGCAAAGCAAGTTAGTAGAGTTTGGTTGAGAAACATGATCCAACATATTAAGAGATGTGTGACCTAGAGTAAATGAATTTCAACAATTTTATACGAAGGTGATGTTGTATACTTAGCAGAGATATATCAAAAGAGATAAAAACAGATTTGCAAAACTTCCTTTTCACTTGTTGTGACCTCCACAGGAATGGTGATATAATGTTTTATAAGTTCATTAAAGTTGTTTTTCTTGGGAAGTTGAATAAAGTTGTTACTTAGACATAAATTTGAAAAAATTAGTTGAAAGAAATTGGAATGTGTCAACTCAAAATCTTATTGAGTGATGTTGGACCTTCTGAAAATGTTTCTTTTAAAATAGTACTTCCTCCGTCCTAAAATGAGTGTCGCATTTGAAAAAAAAAATTGTTCTAAAATTAGTGTTGTATTTGATTTTTCAATGTAACATTAATTATTTTTTCCCACTAATACTCCTAATAAATATCATTTTAGCTTTTCAATGTAATATTAATAATAAGGTTAGTTTTGTAAAATTATATCTCTCTTTCATCTATTTAATAATTTTTTTTTGTCTATGTAAAAAAATATAGGACGACACTCATTTTAGAATAGAAAGAATATGAATATTGGATGCATTTACTGCACATTTAATAATTTTGAGTATTGTCATCTATTTTTAAATTGTGTTTTTTTTAATTCTTCTAGAGTTGAAAAAACATCATAGTAAGTAGAACGTTTTATTCTTGTACTTTATAGATTGACTTCATTTGAATGACTATACTCTCATGTCTGTTTTTGTGTTAGGTAATACTAATGCTTAAGACTATTGTATTTTTACTTTTTAGAGTTTGGCCTTAATGTTTTGTCTTATTTTGTTCAATAATAGAGAAATGTTCAATAATCTTAAAATGAAATAGTTTTCGGACTTGTCAGGTTGTCTTGTCAAATAGTCACTAGATAATGAAGTTTTGAAACTATTGCATCTTATGGTCTAAGAGCGATCATCATAGCATTGTATATCTTTTAAACAGATGAATTGTTGTTACTTTTTGATCTCTGTGTACTTAACCGAAACATATTAACATATAGTAATATTTTTATTTATCTAATTATTTTAATTATTTAAGGTTGGATCATCTTTCCTCTAACGTGAATGTTTATAAGATATTATTTGATACTAGCTAATTTAATTAATATATAATTATTAGAAAGCAAAATGATAATATACTTCTTAACACAATTTTTAATATACTTTTTATTATTGGGTAAAATTTATATGAGAGCCATTAATGATTTGGGTTCCTCCATTTATTTAATGAGTTTAATTTATTATTTAGTATAACTTACATTATTTTTACTTAATAGAAAAAAAAAATGTATTGAAAAAAGTATTGTTTTGAAAACTGGACCAGACCGGCCGGTTCAATTAGTCGAATCGGGAACTGGTCTGGTGACCGGTTCATTTACTTCAAAAAATTGGAACATCTCAGAACTGGTGGGACCGGTAAAGAACCGGTCAAACCAGCCTAAAATCGGTGTTAAACTAGTGCACAAAATCAGTTTGAACCGATCATTTTTAATTTTTTAATATTTTTTTATTTTTTTAATTTAATCTAAAATATTTTTATGATAAATAAAAATACATATTTAAATATTTCACATAGCTATCAATTATTTTGCCAATTATTATTAACTTTTATCTTATAAAACATATAATTTAGTCATATACCGATCATGATTTTTTATAATTTTTTATCATTTTATTATTTAAAATATTATATAATATTAAAAAAATAAAACCGGTTCAACCACGGTTCAAATACAGTTAGATCATTGAACTTTGAACCAATACCTTCACCTGTTTAATCACCGATCCGATTTTAAAAACATTCAAAAAAAGTGTTTTGGAGCTATAGAAAATTATGATCATGGAAATTTAAATAAATAAAAAATATGAATGCACCTCAAAAATACTAACATCAAATTTTTAATGTGTGAAATTTGCAACAATTTCATTTAAATTTTTAAATTATATGTCAATAAATTACTTAAACTTTAAAAATGGCTTTACTTTTGAAAAATATAATTTTTATCTCCTAATTGAATTTTTGTTTTGTTTTAGTTTTTATATTCTAAAAAGTAATGCATTTTTAGTTTCTTTCCGCAAATTAAACAAAAAGAATAATTTTTAAAATTTTTAAAAACTAAATAAATAAAAATTAATTTAAAACGTAATATTTTTATGGGAAAAATATACTATTTCAGTATTTTCAAAAGGTAACGCTATTCTCACTTGAGTTTATTATAATAATTTTTATAATAAAGAAAGAATTAAGAAAAAATAATTAAAATGTAAGGATATTGTAAGAAAAATTTATATTGTCATTTGATCATAAACTTGTTTGGATAAAATTTTTCATAAATACTTATAAGAAAATAACATAAAAAGGTAAAATCAATTAAATTTTTTCTATAAGCTAAAATTAATTTATATATTTGGATGTTTGGTCACACATGTATGATGTTTTTCTCGTCGCAAGTGGAGCTACCAAAGATAGCTTTTGCTTCTTTGACATGATTTTCCTCCTGAAATATATTTTCTAGACATGCTATACCTCAACTTTTGGAGAAATTATATGACAAAAATTCTATAAAACTTAAGGCAATGACTATGGTGGATCACCTTTACAAGTGGTCCACTATGGACAAATTTTATTAAGCGTTGGATTCATCTAAGTTTAATACTTGTATTCTAAGTCCAACACATTGAATTATTTTCCCCAAAACCATTTTTTCCCCTCCTTTCTTCACCGCCTCTACCCCCACCGTCTGGTTCACTGAAAACGTTGTTACTGTAGACCCCATCACATGGGCCTCCCTCCTCACCGCCTGCAACCTCATATTGCCCTCTCCATCTCACGCCCCCTTCAGCATTTTGCAATTTGTTTCATTTTATTTGACATACATGAATCATATAGAACATAACCAAAAGTGACACAATGACCAAAATTAAAAAGAGATACTTTACTCAATACTCAGAAATCAAAAGTGTGTTCCCACTCGCACCTAAAAATTGTGACAGAAACCAAATGAGGATCAAAGTAAATAAAGGAATGGATCTTTGATTCATAGTCAAAGATTCGGTAATTTACAAATTTCGATTCAGATATCCAGTTTTGGATTGAAGTTGTTGATTGATTTGCAAAATCCCAAAACCGTAGGGGTAAAGCCAACGTCACTTCTCTTTACACAATTGGGATGCGTGTTCAGGTTTCACCGTCTCAATGCGGGAGGTCGCGGCGTCGTTCCCGGCACATGTCTATGGTTCTTCAGATCCGGCGAGTACATGTGCCAACGTCGTCGATCGCTTCCCTCTCCTCAAAACTCGCAGATATGAAATCCTCTAAAAATGATGCCACCGTCCTCTGTCGCAGCTCGCAGCGCGTCCATGTCCTCGCCGCCCATCACCTTTCACGATGCTGTGAACATGCAGTTCTTGTCAGCGAAGACCTCGCTGTCGTTCGAGAGCCGGAACACGATCTGGGCACCTAGCTACGAAGGAGGGGTAGGAAGTGGTTGGGGGAGAAATAATCGAATACGGTGGATGTAGGATTTACCCGTGAAACCTAGATGAATTCAATGCTCAATAAAACTTGTCCACAGTGGACTACTTGTAAAGGTGATCCACCGTAGTCATTGCCAAAACTTAAATGTATTAGTTGATTTTTGTTTATGGAAAAAGTTTAATTTATTTTACTTTTTTATTTTCTTTTTATATAAGTGTTTATAGAGAAATTTATTCTAACAAGACATGTATATGATAAAATTGTTAATTTTTATAATAAATATTTTAAAAATCATATTTAGGATAATTTTTAATTAGTTAATAATATAAAAATCTTTACCCTGAGAAAATTAAATTCTAAGAAAAAAAAAGAAAAAGTATAATATAAAATAAATGATATGAAAAAGAAATATAAAATTATAAAAAAAACGTCATAAAAATGAAGTAAAAATAAGATTAATTATTCTTTTCTAAATAGTACTCGTCTACTCGACGAACGATTTGCGAAAGAAGACAGGTAAAAGATACTAGCTATGGATTGTATAAATCAGCAATCCTTTTCATGACATCGCAGCCACTCTATATAGATGGATCAGCATGCAAGATATTCCAAACGAATCCGGATCTTGAATCGCTATAATGACTCATCTTGCAAGAAACAATACAGAAGACGACATCAAAGAGGTCAAAATGAAAGATATATATGATTAAAAAAAATTTACTTTTTCAAAGCCACCTAGCTTCATGATTTTCTCCGTGATATCTATCCTTACAAAGAAGAAAGTGAACCAAATATCTTTCATTGTGCATATATGTCGTGACAAAAAAAAAATGAACCTTTTTGGAGGGAAAATATCACAAAAAGTGTGTGAGAGATAGAAAATCATGGAACCCCATTAAAAAGTGGAATCACATGAATTTTGGCTAGTATCGAGCATGCTCTACTTGGGACCGTAGAAGCCACTTGCTCTTCCTTACTTTGTTGCATGAATGACACTTGTTGCACTTGGCAGATAATAATCCAGAATCATCGATCATTTCACGACAGAAAATTTACATACAAAACTAAGATGTAATTTTTAGATATTTTTAGTGTTATTCTTCTATATTTTAGAATTAGAGTTTCATTTAATAATTTATGTAAATGTTTAATTGCAAATTTTTATTATATAAATATAATTTATGGAAGTGAAACCCTAATTTCAATTAGAGAATAATTAAAAAATCTAAAAAAATTGAATCCTAATTTTGTACTTTTACGCGTGTGTACTCTTTTTCTATTTTTTACATAAAATTAAATTCTATTTTTTGTTTTTAAAAAAAAGCACTGTTGTCTGTATGTCTTAAGAAAGGCCAGTAAATTAAACTTAATGCAGATTCTATAATCTATAAATTTTTAAAAACTTTTGTCTCTATGTGTAAAGAAACGCGAAGGGCTAATAAAACTTGAGGCAAATTCTATACATTTTTTAAATAAAAAAAAAATCTTTTGTCTCTATGTGTAAAAAAATGGCCAGTACAACTTGAGGCAAATATTATGGAAAGGCTAATAATATTTGTACATCTATTTTTCATTTTTCATTCTATGTTTCTTTTTCTATAACTTTCTCTTATTTTTCTATCACATTACTTATTATATTTTTATTTTATCACTTTATTTTTTCATTTTTTTCTATCTCTTTTATTCTGATTCTACACAAAATTGGGTTTTACTTGAATATTTTCCTGCCATAATCATATCTCTTAGTAAACAAACAATCTTTGTAAATGTACATTTCATTTATATTTCTTCTCTTTTCTGATTTGTACTTCATTTTTCTATTTATCTTTAATTTTTTTCAATCACATCACTTACTATATATTACATTTTTCTCTCACTTTTTTTTAAGTAATTCTATATCTTCTTCTAACATTTACTAACCCATCTACTTTCTTTATATGTAAATATTAAATATATTTTATATTTTCAAAATATTAAATTTATATTCATTTTCATTTAATACTTTTTATGAGGAAGTGAAATAATTTATAAAAAATTATCAAGAAGATTCTCTCTGTTTCTTTATATAAAAAATAAATGAGATTTTTTTTAATTATAAGAATCATGAATCCACTTTTAGATATATTAATTACTAGTAATCCTCTTTTATATCTTTAATTAATCGTGAAATACATTAATGGGATGTTATGACTACTCGTTCTCTCTGCAAGCGGATGTGATTATTGACATATTAAATAATTTATACTCATTGGTGAAAAATATTATCCCTTGAATTATGTGCATTGTCATTAAATATTACCATTGCTTAAAGCATTTAATTCTATGAATATTTTTTTAATAAAATTTAAATTTATGACATTATTAATTAGCCTTGCTTAACCCAAAGGGTTAGCGCAGTGGTGTAAGATCCTGCTGCGTTCACACGAGGGGAGACGATTTATTTAGCGGGAGAATCCGTGTTTGATTCCTTCTGTGTGCAAAATTTTCTTGGACCAGCAGCAGCCATGCATCGCGTGCATGATTAGTCTCTGATCCAGTGGGTTGGGGGACACCCGTTGTCTCTGACCCAGGACCAAAAAATTAGACTTGCTTACTTTTGTTAGCCTTGATGAATTAATTATTTGTTTCTTGCATAAAGAACAACGTTTCCTTTTTTTTTTTCCCTCCTTGATTATGTTTACATTGAGAAATGCTAGTAATACAATATGTATTGCACTTTTTTTAACACACTCTTTTATTGGTTAAATTTTATTAAAAATTATAAAATTTTATAAGTCTTACATTTTATTTAATGAATTTTTCTCATAATTTTATAATTTTTAATGAATTTTAAATAAAAACTATATTATAAGAAATTAGTTAGTGAGGTTGTTGCAAGCTACTGTACTTGCTAGCATTCCTATATTTATATAGACAAAACTTACATATAATTTTAGAGTAATGATACTTTGACATTTCATTTTTAGACACCTCATTGACAACTTCTATTTATCTTTATCTCTCTCTTCTTATCACATCAAAATATAATATTTGGTGGTCTCATTCAAATGCCAATCAACACTTAAAGAGATCAAAAAAATAAAAGAGAACAGTAAGAGATAAGAAGTGATAAGTTTGTACTTGATGTGATATGACAAAATATATATATATATATATATATATATATATATATATATATATAAGGTGTCAAATAGATGTTTATCAAAAAGAGTATTTAAATATCATTATCATACATCAAATACTTATTACATCTAATATTTTTATCTATTATTTCTTTTTCTGTCAAGTAGAAATCAATATACGAGGCGTCCAAAAAATAGTTCCCATAATTTTACAAGCGCTGTTTATATAATTTTCTAACTAGAAATCAAATTTCATTTTTGTAATTTATTTGCATTAACATATAATGAAATCTTTTATTATACTTTTTTTTTTTAGGTAAAAGGCATTTTTATTGAAGAGTAGAAATGCCAAACGTGGCAATTACATCAGCATGTAAATAAATCAGAAATCTGGTGTGGAACATCCTCCACCCAGTAACATTCATGATATTCAAAATAAAACTTCAATTTTGATTCTAGAATAAATTATAACAATACTGTATGAGATATCGTATAATTAAATAAATATTTTTTATTTTTTTAATTATTACTTTTGTCTTTTCTATCAAGAATGTTAATATAAGATTTAAAAAATATGTATAATTTAATAAAAACTCATAAAATGGTAGTGTAATTTGCTCTTGATTATATAATAGTACTAGTAAACACGATAAAAAAAAAATGATAAATATACACTGCTCCGTTGCACTACCAATGGTACAGTGTAACTGATAGATCAACGCATAGATCAACGCAAGTGATCTCTATTCAAAACTTCCGTACCGTTGATTCCCCACCAACTGCCACGTGTCCTCCATGCATTCTCTAGAAACCCGTTCTCGTATGGTAGAAGTTTTAAACTTTCCAATTTTGGCCCAGTCCCATCCATAAATATCTCACTCGATACACCACTGAAACAACCCAACTCACTCACTCACTCTTAGGCTTAGGCTTAGGCATGGCTTCTTCCACCTTCACCTCCTCCTTCCTCTCATCACCCCCTTCATCCCTCTTCAACAAATCAACCCCCTCCTTCCATGCCGCCCCCACTCTCCGCCCTCAGCTCCACGCACCACGCGCCTCCATGTCCGCGGCAGCGCCACCGCCCTACGACTTCGGCTCCTTCCGGTTCGAGCCGATCAAGGAGTCGATCGTGTCGCGCGAGATGACCCGCAGGTACATGACCGACATGGTCACCCACGCCGACACCGACGTCGTCATCGTCGGCGCCGGCTCCGCGGGCCTCTCCTGCGCCTACGAGCTCAGCAAAAACCCCTCCGTCAACGTCGCCATTGTCGAGCAGTCCGTCAGCCCCGGCGGCGGCGCCTGGCTCGGCGGCCAACTCTTCTCCGCCATGGTCGGTAACTATATCATTCCCTCACCCTATCAACCTGTCATGTTTTCTTGTTTCTCTTGTTTTTATTTTGTTTGAAACTCTGAAGGAGATAAAAAAAAAAAAAATCTTTTCGAACAGAATACCACTTCACTTTTCGTTTTTTTTTTTTTTGTCTTGATACGGAGTATTAACTTTGTCCATAATTAATCCTTGCAAATAAACTTGACTACCTATCTTTAATGGAGTCTTTTCTCTCAACCATGGAACAACGTTGGTGTTTTTCACCTTGGATTCGATTGATACAAGCTTACACAAAAATACTCTTATTTTTTTAATTACTCTTATCATAAATTATCACACTATTTATCAATAACAAATACATCATACTATTCATTAACTTATTTTTATGATATATGTTTCTTTTCAAAGTAAGTATTATTGATATTTTTAATTATGTTTAGGAGTATTATTAGAAAAAATAGATTAAAAAGTTAAAAGAATTATTATTTTGAAAAAAATAAAAAAATTATTATTTTGAAACGGAGGAAGTATCAATATATACGTGCACTGTTAATACTTTCTGCTAACACATTTTTATTGAAAACTATAAAATTATAAATGAGACTTATTACATAACGAGTAAGATCTATATAAGTTTATGATTTTAAAACTTTTGAATCAATAATAGAGATTTATTAAAAAATATATTGATATTTTTTTTTATTAATATTAATATCATATTGAAGGTTTTTATGGACATAATGAAAAAGTATTTACTATTAATCACTGGTTTTCACCCAAAAATGGAAGATGTTTCGAAGACACATGCGAATCTTATACCTGGAGAGAAAATGAATCAGAAGAGATAAAAACAATAAATATAATAAATTTTAGAATATATAAAAAAAGTTTATTGGCTATCTATTGTTAACGTAAAAATCATTTTACTACATAGCCTTTTTTTTTTAAATATCTACTGTATATTTGTTGTTCGGTGTAAAAAGCCGTAACTCATAAAACATTATTTTACTTGGATTAAAACGCCTATATTTAATAGATAATAAATTTATAATTAATTATTATGATAATTACCATTAAATATTGTTTAGGTAGAAAAAATAATCATTAATAACACTTTAAATATCTAAAACATTAATAGTTTTAGAAAATAAAGAAAACCTTAAAAACATTTAATAACTTATAAAAATGTACTAATAATTTCTTAGCCAACGATAATAAAAATACAGGATAGCAACTTGATATTTTATAAAACAACGTTAACTACATATATAAATACACTTAATAATCTGAACTAATAAAAAATATTTAATATTTGTATTTAATAAATAGAGAAATAATGGAAATTTATTAATAGTAGATTTAGAGTTAAATTTAATAAATAGACATAAATGTTAATTTTGTATTAATTTTTTTGCTTGATCCTGTAACTCGATACCAACTAAAAGCAGTTATAATCTGATTGAATTGGTCCGGTCAAAAGTCAAATGGGTCAGGTCTTTTTTCAAGGAAAAAATTGTATATAGTATATATATTTTTTGTTATTATTGTATGTTAGCTTAAAAAAATATATAGGATTGTAAGTTGATTTTTTTTTTTTATGACAGTCCGTTTTGATTACTATACTTCTAATTGTGATTTCAGATTTGTTAACTATCTTAGAAATCACAATTGATATGATTTTATTGATATGATTTTATAAGATAGTTATTATAAAAATAAAAAAACTTATTGAATATTATGATTTTTTATTGAATGAGAATGTATATTGTTAATTTATAGTTTATTTTATCTTTAATTAATAATAAAAAGTGTATTAAGAGTATATGAAAGGGTATGAAACAAATAATGGAAAATGTGAAGATATATGGATAATTAATTTGATGACCCAAGATCATCTAATGGTGTATAGTGAATGTGCAAGTGCAGGTAGTGCGTAAACCTGCACACCTTTTCCTAGAAGAGCTTGGTGTTGAGTATGACGAGCAAGACAACTACGTGGTGATCAAGCACGCTGCATTGTTCACCTCCACCATCATGAGCAAGCTCTTGGCCAGGCCAAACGTGAAGCTCTTCAACGCCGTGGCGGTGGAGGACTTGATTGTGAAGGATGCGAGAGTTGGTGGGGTTGTGACAAACTGGGCCTTGGTTTCAATGAACCATGATACTCAGTCCTGCATGGACCCCAATGTCATGGAGGCTAAGGTGGTGGTGAGTTCTTGTGGCCATGATGGACCCTTTGGAGCCACTGGGGTGAAGAGGCTCAAGAGCATTGGGTTGATTGATAGTGTGCCAGGAATGAAGGCCCTTGACATGAACAAGGCAGAGGATGCCATTGTGAGGCTCACTAGGGAGGTTGTGCCTGGCATGATTGTTACTGGGATGGAAGTTGCTGAGATTGATGGGGCTCCAAGAATGGTAAAATTCTATCTCTTGATATTCTTGTGCCACTTCTTCAATTTGAGATTTTTTTTTTAAAGTTCAAGAGTGGTAAATTTTATTTGAGATTGATGGTGCTCCAAGAATGGTAAAATTTTACCTTTTGATGTTCATAGTCACTTGTCTTTTTTGAGAATTGACATTGTTTTCTTTAGCATAGACATAGAGATATTTTATGTGATGGGTCTAACAGCACACTAGGACTGAAAGGGAATTTAAATCATGCATGATGAGACAACTGTCTTTATAAAAGGGTAATGGGACCAGTTTGCTAACATTTGGCATCTGCAATTTTTCTTTTGGTTCCTAAAATTTGTTTATAAGATTTTTGAGGGGGGGGGGGGGGGGGGTGGATGTTGTAAAATTGGTTGCATATATAATTTGGCCTATTTGATAATTAGAGAAGGAGAAAAGTAAATTTTACCAGAAGTGAAACAAAAATAGAAAATCTTGGTGAAACAAAAATAGAAAATCTTGGTTAATTGTTTTCATATAGTTTGTAGATTGATTTATATGGTAACTTAACTGTTTTGAAAAACAATTGTGTTTTTTCAAAAACAGTTATGTTTTTTAAAATTTGTTTATCTTTTGAGTACATTTGAAAGTGTTTCTGTTTTTTTTTTTAGTACATTTCTGTTTTTAAAATATTTGTCTGTCCAGTATGTGAACAGAGCACCTGAAGAAAATAGAAAATTATGTGAAAATATCTCCTGATTGTTTCTACATTTTGGTTTTTAAAATTTTGAAAATAATTATAAAACAATAGATTTTGGATGGAAAATTAAATAAACCCTTTTGTAGTGAAGTAATGCTCTAGTTTTTATATTTGTTGTTCATGTCTTTTAGAAGATTTCCTCAATAAAATGAAGAAACTAATTGTTTGGGCTTTTTGTTCAATTGTGAATGCAGGGTCCAACATTTGGAGCAATGATGATATCAGGGCAGAAAGCAGCCCATCTGGCTTTGAGATCATTGGGACTTCCCAATGCTTTGGATTCTGTAGGAAACGTCCACCCTGAGCTTGTCCTTGCTGCTGCTGAATCTGCTGAAATTGCAGATGCTTAATTAATGTTGCATTAAGTTGATAGTATCAATGCTTGCAACTAGAAATAATATATGTAGTTAGGGAATTAAGCTTTGAAGGTGTTGGTAGTGTGATCTATTGGGGTGGTTGATGTGACTCTCTATGAAGTTTTGTAATAATATGAAAGTTTTGAAGGTGTTTGTAGTGATCTATTGGGGTGTTAGCCAACTTCTTGTGTCTTACTCTCCTCAAAGCCTAATTTAATTGGGCCTTATTTTCAATTATAAATGGAGAGGGTGGTATCATCTACACCTTTGTTGCAAGTTTTATATTTTGTTTAATTTATTTTTTAAAAAATTAAATGACATTGAAGTAATTGAAGTGATATTATGGTTGTCATTTTATTTGAAAAATCCCTAATTAGGACCTTAAAAAGGGGTACTGATTGAAAATGATAAAAAAAAATGTTCTTTTTAATTAATAATTACGATAGTATTTCTCTATTTTAAATACATTTTTTATAAACATAAAAAAATATTAGGTTAATTTGTAATTTTGATCCGTGATTTGGTTTTCTATTTTTTTTTCGTGATTTTAGTTTTTATATTTTAAAAAATTGTATAACTTTGGTGTAATTTTTAATTTTGCATATATTGACATTTAATTTAACAATTGATTAATGATATGTCAATATTGTAATGAGGTGGAAATTAATATTTAACAATTAAAAATAATTTAATTGAATAAAATGAAAAAAAATCAAATAAATAAACTAATGCAAAATTAAGTTTGAAAGATCAAACTAAACAAAAAAAATAAAATCAATGACAAAAATGTTATTTAGCCTAAAAAATATATGATAGTATTTTGAATTAGGGAGAAGTCTTAAATTTTGGCCTATCATGAACCTCATATTTAGGCCATGACATTTCTATAAAATTATTTGATATTAAAAATTAAATCAAAACCAAATTCATCATATTGATGTAGCTTGGTTATAAGAGAAGTGTAATAATCTTATATGCAAAATAAAAAAGAAAACTATTTTTGCTGGAAAAGATACCAATATTTAGTGTTTAATTGTACTTCAAGCAAAGATTATGTTCTATGGAGAATACTTATGCAAAAATAAAAAAAATTAAACAAATTGAAATTGGTGAATATTAAAAAGTGTAATTGGTTTAATTAGTATTTGATGTACATTTCATTTACATTTTTTTTAGTGTAAAATTCATAGGGTAAAATATGTTTTTGGTCTCCCATTTTATCTTGATTTCTGTTTTTAGTCCCTCATATTTTTTTTCTTTGTTTTTAGTCTCTAAAAAATTGCTTCATTTTGTTTTTAGTCCCTGACATTAATTTTAATTGTTAAGTTATGTCGTGACGAGCAGAATTTGTGCTTGAAAAATTTCTGTTTAAGTTTTTAGCAATTTTTAACTGTAAATTTTATAGCAGACTAAAACCGCCAGAAATGTTAAAAAAATAATAAAAAAATCAAAACTTCGAACACCGGATTTTCTGAAATCACAAGAAATGTTACAAAAGTAAACATTTCTGACTGCCAAAAAAATTGTAGAGATTAAAATTCACTAGAAACTTAATCAGAAAATTTTCACACACACATTTTATATCTGCCATGTCATCACTTAACAGTTGAAATTAACGCCAGGACTAAAAACAGAACAAAACAATTTATGAGGGACTAAAAACATAACAGAACAATTTATGAGGGGCTAAAAATAGAGAAAAATTATGAGGGACTAAAAACAAAAATCAAGATAAAATGAGGGACCAAAAACATATTTTACCCAAATCCATAATATCTAGAAGTTACACTATATCCCAACTAAACCAAATTGAGTTAGGTGGAATCACTTAAGCAGACAATGCTTTTTTAGGGAGGACCTATTGTCTTTATTCACAAAACTTAAATTTGATACCTTATTTAAGGAAAATCAAGTTCTTGTATGAATCAACAAGTGTTGGTTCTTTTTTATTTAATTTGATCAAGGGAATTTATTAAAATTTGAACATGACAAAGTTTTGTCTAACTTTGTAACAAAATAAATTAAAAATGTTTTGATTATTTTGTTAAAGGCAATGGATATAGTTTAATTTAATTTTTTTTACCAGAATTTATTTTGTAATATTTTTTAATTCAATTGAACATTAGTAGAAGTAAAAAAAAATATCACTTTACTAATAGATATAGTACAATATTGATGGCAAGAAATGAGTCTAAAGTTAATGTCATTCACACATATAATTATTTTTTTATCTTTGCTTTATTTTTGTTTTTTTTGTTTTTTGCCTTTTTTTACCATATGAAATACATTACAAAGTATGAGCAAATGGTTGTACATAATAATTTTGTGTACAACCATAGTTACTTTAAATATATATACCAAAATTAGGATTAATTTAACATACAACAATTGTTTTTCATCTTAGACACAATGGTTGGAACCCTTTTTTAAATTTTGAATTAAAAAATAATTCAAATTTTTTAGAAGATCCAATATTGTCTTCCAAACGAAGGGCACAACACCACACTTTGTCAGTGGAAAAACAAATACTTTGAGCTATATTTGGTACTAAGGATTCTTAGCCTGCAACAATCACAAATTTAATGTATGTAAGTGTATAACTAACAAAATTATATTAGAAACAAGTAAAAGGAAATGAAACCAAGCAAGGAGCAATATGATTATATGTAAATACCAACATAAGCAATGCATGCCATAAAAGTGGTATGTCACATATTTTTACTACCAAAAAGATCATATGTTATTGATTAGAAAGTATTAATTGTTAGTATTATCTTTATTGGTAACTCTATTCCAATTAAAATTAAACGTTATTATATGATCATTTATAGACCTATATATACTAATAGTTTGATGTTCTAATAATATATATCAATATTTTTCCTAACATAATTATATGTTGATTGTATCATTTTATTAGCATAGACCCACCATTTGACAAAGACATACAAAGATAATATTATTTATATTTCTTTATTATTGATATATGACATTCTTTTAGTGGTTTTTCACATAAACAAATTAAATTAAAAAAAAGTTTATGCATAATATTGTTTGACTAAAGAATTCATTCTTCTATTCATACATAGTTGTTAAGATAATTAATTTGTTGTTTTTTTAATATGTAATTAATCAAATGATTAGGAGTTAAGAATGGTATAAATAATAATTTAAGAAAGGAATTGTTAGAATACATACAATTTCATACCAAAAAAAAAGAAGAATATATACAATTTGGGTTTAGCTTTAAGTAGGACAAGATGGTAAAACATAAGTCATATCTATCGTAATCACTTTAATTACATATTATTCAATACTAATTGGACTTTATATTATATAGTATGTAGTTGACTTAAGGAAGTTGCTAGGGTAATACCACTTTGTTATAGTAAAAAATGAGAATAGTATATATTGATCTTATTTTATAGGTTAAGATTAAAAGATAAAAAATGTATGACTTTTTAAGTGATTATGTAACCCCTAACTAATTTTATCATTCATGTATAATTGCATAGTCAATATCTATTATTCTCACAATTTTAAAATAATAATCATTCTCATTATGTATGTCTTCATAGACCCAATATGGTATAAACATGTCAATTTTAGTATTCTATTATATATAAAGGAATAAATAATTATGATTAATTTTTCCCTTAATGCAATTTGTTTTCCTTTTTATTATATGGAAACACAAAGATATAAAAAATAGAGAAAGAGATAGAGAGATGGTAGCAATACCTTTTTCAAATATTTCTTATGAAGTTTTAGTGCAGCTACACAAGCTTTTTTGGCATCAAGATTTCCATTTACATCATTCAATATCTGAGGAGAATTAAATTAGGTGGTCAAAGAGGAAAGGTACTAGATATGAAAATGGAAGATAAATTCGTTGAAGAATATTATAACTATTTACGTATACAAATTCTATATTAAAATAATTTTACTATCCCTAACAATATATAAATTATCATTTAAAGATAATAATTCCTTGTTCTTTTTTTTTCTTCTCATTTTATATCAATATAATTGTTCATCCGGTTAATTGTATTTTTTGGTTCCTAAACTTTTTGCATAATTTACTTTTAGTCCTGAACAAAATTTTTAGTGTTTTTGGTTCCTATACTTTTCCTCTATTAGCGGTTTTAGTTCTAGCTATCAAGTAACAACGTTAATTGATGATGTGGTAGTTACGTGTAATTTTTTTTTGATAAATTGTGTTTTTATTCCCTCACCTTTTAAAACTAGTTGATGCTGTCAGACTAGTTGATGAAAGATTAAAAATACTATTTATCAAAAAAAATTTACATGTGACTGTCACGTCAAACTCATTGATGATGTAGCAATTCATGTGATTGTAACATCACCAGTTAATGTTGTTACTTGACAATAAAGGCTAAAATTATTTAAAAAGAAAAAATATAAGGACCAAAAACGCTAAAAATTTTGTTTAGGGACTAAATGAATTTTGCAAAAAGTTTAGGACAAAAAAAAAACATAATTAACCCTTTTTTATTTTATAATTTAGTATCAACTTAAGCCTAAGAAGTCACATGAACAAACCAAACCTTGACAACATCATCCAAGCCTCGCGCTTGCTGGAGTAATACTGCGCTTTTTTCTTTCAACACACTAGCAACAAGGAAAACAGATATGGGAAGGGGAGGATCTTCACCATTCTTTGTTCCATTTTTCATATTTTCTCTCTCATACTTTCCATAGTGACGCAATGACTTTAATCTTCCTTTAGATTCCTCAGATTTGTCATCAGCTTCCTCGTACACCCAAAACAAGTCGGGATCATATTCTAAAGCCCACATCATCTGTTTAATATTTTAAGTGTTAGATATCATAATGACCTCAAATTGTTTTTATTAGGTATGGATCCTTAAACTTGTAAAGGAACAAAGACATCTAAACTACATGTAAGAGGTCAACCCAAAGGAAAAAAAAAACATATATACATAATTATATTAATAAATTGTGAAACTACAATTTTTTCTTATAAAAATTTGAATTTATATATATAATTTTTAATTTTTTTAGGCGAAAAGGGCTAGCACCTATATACTTTCTCCCTCTAGATCCATTTCTCTTTCTTTTTTTTTTATCCATAGGAATCGAAGACAGGTGCCGGAGAATTTATAACAACTTAAGCACTCTGTTCAACCAATTGAACTAGACCTCTCTAGATTCATCTCTTATGTTTATAGACAAAGATCATTATATATTTGTACACTTAGACAAACACAAATCCATCCTAACAAACATATATAATATTAACATAGTGATATCATATAACGTAAAACTAATTACATCTATCATGAATAATTTCAACTAGGATTTTAAATTGTGATTGTGGTTGTATTGCTGCAATTATAGATTGTAGCCTTCCATCTACTATAAGTTAGCTATTACGCCATATTGGTGACCATCATAATTGAAAAGTTGCAACAACACCATGTGAAGTGATACCTAATTTGAAATATTGATCACTACCATCGATTTCTAATGAAAAATAATATGAATATGAAATAATAACATGGATTATATCATTCTAAAATATATAAATTATATTCATATTGAGTGCATAAGTTTTATTAGATGTAATTAACTCAATATTTCTGTGCTCAAGAAATGTGTTTGAATAAATCAATAGAAAAGAAAACAGACCTCCCAAAGGTACAACGAATCACAAAAGGAGAATTCTCGTCGAAATAGAACCATTATCATCCGAAAAGCAAACAGATAGTCACCTCCACCAATATGTTCTGTGCTCCAACAATAAAAATAACTTTATTACTTTTTATTTCTCAAAAATCAATTGAGAATGGTGGTAACAAAATATCAACAAGTATTCAACATTCAACATTATTGGAATGACAATATAACAATGGTCATATAAAAAAATGCATTGTTAAAAAGATAAATCACCGACTAACAAAAGTATAACCAAATACCAAGGTCTTCCTAGTATTTTCTCATTTTGTCATTTTCTTAAAACAATCACATGAAAACTACATGATTGATAATAAAATTTTAAGCATTGTTTGACTATAAATAAAAATAGACACAAGAAAATACCTATATGTTGATGAAGTTTTGGATCAATTACTTGAGTGATTGTAGCCAAAGTACTTAATTGAGTCTCGACCCCAACAGAGTTACCAGTGCATCTGAAATTTCCTCGCTTCAAAAATTAAACAATGTAGATAAGAAGAAACGAAGATAAAGTTCAATACAATAAAAAAAATATATCATAATATTTAATCACATGGAATGCTAGTAGTTATTCTTTAAACACATTTTTCTTTTCTAGTCTCTCATTATTGTATATTGGCACACAATAAGCTAAATTGTAATTTCATACATGAAGGTCAATTTTCAAATTTGGGTTAATTACATTTGTTTTGAAATAGGTAATAAAGGGGGGAAAAGACACAATAACTTAGTTTTGTAATAGTTGAGATTAGAGTTTACCAGTCTACGCATCAAACGCTCAAAGCACCAAAATGCATCAGCTTCATCATTAAGAAGTATTATCATAGGAGAGCATAGGTCACTCATTCCTACAAACATTATAATCATAAAGTAAAAATTATATTAGTTGCGAATAATGGTTACATTTAGGGTTTTTTTGGTTTGAGAAAATATTCAAATTTCTTTTTTCTTTTCTCATTAATAATAACAAAAATTTACCTTATTTTTATTTTGTTTCTTATCTTCAAATATTTTTATAAGAAAACAAAATGTGGTTTTTACTATTTCTTATACAAATCCTTGAAAATAATAAGTAAATTAAAAATAAGGTGGCATTTTTTTTGTAGTTATCTATGAAAATAAGAAATAAGAATAAAAAATTCTCTCAAATCAACTAAACTCTTTGTTTCTTACAAGATTACAAGTAAATCAAAAGTAAAACCATGATGTAAATGAGTTAAACCTTTATTTTCTTTTTTTCCCCATTAGAACCATGTTGCCTAGTTTTTTATTTTATTATAGGCTTAAATATATTTTTGATCTCCCAAGCATCACAGTTGTATATGATCTTAAACTCTAACAACAACACTTAACCACTAGGCTATTTGATTTCTATAATATGTAAATGAAATTGATAATATATATACCTTAAATGGAAACAAAAATTGCACATATATTTACTACTACTAAATAAATTTTTTGTGTGTGTGTGTGTGTGTGTGTGTATATATATATATTAATTTAGATTCATGTATCAAAGAACATATATTTACTACAGCTAAATAAACAAATTTATATATATTAGTATTAATAATATTATTGATAAGTTGATACTAATAATATTAATAATATATTTATAGATAAATTAATAAATATAAATTAGTATATATTAATATACTTTTTATGAAAATATAAATATATTAGAAGAAGATTAATTAGAAAAATATAAATTTTAGTGAATAAAATATGCAAATTAGATTCTCAATGTTTATATATATATATATATATATATATATATATATATATATATATAAGATACATTTTTTATTTAGTAATAGTAAATATTTGTACAATTTTTACCACCGAGTCCATAAATCAATTAGCATGGGATTATTCTAGCTTAACTGGTGGTCTTGAGTTCGAATCTTGGGTATGTGTTAAATGCTCGGAGGGAGAGCTTTGTCGTCCATAGTGGTTTTACTCGACTAAAACAAGATTGCCTCTAGTAGACCATACTTATGATTTATACCAAAAATATTTGTACAATTTTGGTTTTAATTAAATTTATATATTTTATAACCTTCATTTATACTATTATACTAGTGGTTAAGTGATGTTAGAATTTAGGGTGAGGGGTTCTAATCCCAACTTTAACATTTTGACAATTTATTTTCCTATTTTCACATTCCACACTATCAAGTCATGCCATCGCCATGTCAACATTTGTATCATCTGCCACACTAGCACCATGTCACCATGTTAATGTCATTCGTTAATATCACGTCATCTACCATGTCATCCGTTAACGCCATATCAACAAAAACCTTTAATTTTTTTTGCAAAAGACTAACAAATTAAAGGACCAAAATAACACAATTGTGATATTTGAGGGACCTAATAAAGAATGAAGTTCTCACCCAAGAGATGAAATGACAAATGTTTAGTGAGGAACTAGATGTGTTAAAGACTCAGGCCCAAAACCAATAAAGAGTAGAAGGGTCCGAAGTCGGACGTAGTTTTGAGGATGAGTAGTGAAGAGTTATAGGTTCTAGATCAGTGAGAGAAAAGACCATAATAGTGAGGAAAGGTTCTAGGATAGAAGAGTTAGCCTACCCCAGAGTCCCTAGAGCACTCACTAAGACTTATGTCTCATTCTTTTTAGTTTAGATGTTTTCAGGTTAAGTCGGTGGACATCCTTGAAGAATTGCTTGGAGTCGCTTGTAGAGGAAAAGATGTTTGAGTTAGTTATCCCTGACATGTGGGAGTTTGTGTTTAATATTTATGTATCTTTCATTATGTGATGTACGACACCTAGTGCCAAGAGTTTGTAATACATTTTATTATACGTTTATGTTTTATTTTTGCTTGATCTCTAATGTATTTATATTCAAAGTTTCCATGTCCTAGAAATATAGGTAAAGATTAAGGTAGCATCCCCTAGGATGTTACAGTCAATGTCCAAATGAGGTAATGCAAAGTATTTAAGATTAAAAAAGTTCACCTATTTAAAGACTCACCTTGACCATAGCCAACATCTGAATCTATTCGAGCATAAACACTGAGAATATCCCATAGTTTTGATAAATTCTCTTTCTTTTCATAAAAAACCAATGTTCTATCGGTGCGAATCACATCAAGACCTGAAACATGTTTGTGCAAGAACTAGGATCATTTGTCGCGTGAACCACATGGTGATAAGATTTTACCTTTCTACTTCAGAAAACTTTTAAAAACAATGTCAACTAATTCTTATCCATTCATTAAATTAAATTCAAAGTACAACTTAATCAAGCCAAAGTAGCCTAAAATTAGTTTGAATTTCTAAAAAATTGCATTTCTTGAATAATTTGAATAATAACATGGCACATGAACAGTTAATTAAAAATTACATAAAGAAACTATGCATCATGGACAATTTGTTTTAAATATATGCAATGATAGGTTGCCTAAGTATCCTATTGAGCATTTAATACCTTAAAAACAAAGCAAAAGCAATAAACTATAGTCCATATAATATAAGAGGGATATTCGAAATTCTAAAAGGACTTGTTTATTTAAACTTTTTTTAAAAAAAAAAAACATTTTTTAATAAAACAAACAGTTTTCTACTTTTTTTTATGTGTTTGTCTAAACTAATTTTTTTTAAAAGTAGTTTTTATTACTTTTTTTAAGAAGCAAATCTTATCTGCTTCTGAAAAATCACTTTTTTAAAAATAACTTTTTTTAAAGTTTAAACAAACTGACCCAAAATGTTATTAAATAAGTGCTTATTCATAAATTTGAATGTGAAACCCGTGTAAATAAAATAAAAGAAAAATTATTTGCTAATATTCTCCATCAATCTTATTGAAATAAGCTAAGAAAATCTTATAGAAAAGTCACTAGTCACTTTCATAACCTCATTGGTTCTGGGTGTGCTGCATAGGATCCTTAGGCTCATTGGTGCCAACCTAGTAGAGATTAGTGGTCCTATGGTGATGTGGTTATGCCTTGTTTCATAAAAAAAACTTTCATAACCTCAAATAAACCATTTCAAATGCCCCCTAGTTCTCTACAATCGTGCAAGTTGATATATGGATTTATGAGGAAAAGAATTACAAGAAAAGGTTCTACCTAAAAATATTCACAAACCTATTTGATGGAGCGTTAACATCCACTGAATTACTCCCTTGTCCGTCACCTTTTCTAAGTTATTTGCAGCATTAGGGGTAACCTCTTGGGGTATAATCACTCCATTCTCTGGATTATTTTCTAACAAAACCAGTGGATCTTGAACTGGTGTACCATCTTCAGAAATCATAGGTGCTGTGATAAATCTACCACTTCCTATGAGAGGAAACAATTTACGACATTCTTCCTTCCATGTAGCATATTGCTCCCTTGACAATATAGTCATAAAAGTTATACAATTAATCATATATTAAATTTAGAATTAAAACCACAACCGACTTAAATTATAAATAATGGCTTAAATAACCTTTTGGTCCCTATAAAATAGAGTGTTTTTTATTTTAGTCCTTTAAAGCTTTTTTTTTTAGTCCTTTAAAATTTAAATTTTTTTGTTTTAGTCCTTTAAATTTTTTTTTTTTATTTTAGTCCCTATTGTTAAGTAACAACGTTAATTTATTATGTTACAACAGTGATACTAACTTATTGACTTGTCACGTTATCATGGAGTCTGATAGGACAGTCACATGTATTTTTTTTTGGTAACCTGTGTTTGTAAATCCTTCATCAACTAGTCTGACGTTATCAACTATTTTGAGTAGATGAGGATTTAAAAACACAGTTTATCAAAAAAATTACATGTGATTGCCAGACTCCTTGATAACGTGACAAGTCAATGGACTGCCAACGTCGTTGTTACGTTATCATTTAACGTTGTTACTTGATAGTTGAGATTAAAACAAAAAAAAATCTTTAAAGGACTAAAATCAAAACAAAATTCTTTCAAAGGACTAAAATAATAAAAAAAAAACTCTCTACTTTATAGGGACCAAAAAGTTATTTAAGTCTAAAATAATTATATTGTTATCGCATAATGGAGGTGGGAGTAAATTTTTTTAGGATATATCAATCTTGTAGTTACATATATTATTATGGCCATTTCATTTTATTTTTGAGGGAAAACATGTGCCTTGGAGGTTGTAGTGATAGCTTAAATGCTCTATATGAGGTAAAATGTTGTAACTAAATGGATCATGAAACTGAGAATGTTTACCTTCGACGTTGTCTTATCTCGTCTCTTTCTTCAAATGTACTCTTGGGATCATAGCAACCAAGTAGAAATTCCCAAACTTCTCCTCTAATTGATGGGTGGATTCCCTGATTTGAAAAATCTAGTAAAGTGAGATAAATTATTCTCTAGATTCCCTATTACATATAATAAATTATCTATAGCAAGGTACTTTTTAAACCTCTAACTAAATCCTTTGATCAAAGAGTCTCGTAAAATGATTTATATGCATTGAAATATCTTGTATGATAATGGTAATAAAATCTAATGTTCTAAAGAAAACCAAAATAGACCCTAAAACATTAGTTATTAAGTTTTAAGTTCTACATTAGTTTGTCTCGTCTTTTATTACAAAACAAATATTGCATCAAGTTTTACTTACATGATAAAGTTTTCTAATGCACTTGATTACCATGTAAGTGAACAAAGAAAAAATTCATATACTTAAACATAATAAAGTAATATTTTAACTATAAAAAATGGAATTACCCCGCGATGGATTCGACCTAGAGTCTTGCCAATATCTAGATAACCTTCCGGAGAAAATGCAGCATGCCATTTTCTTGCACTTAATGTTTTGCCAGCCTGGATCGTATAACAAGAAGTTTAAATTTAAAGCATATGATATCAATGTGACAAGTCTTAAAAATCAAAATGAATCTAAAAGTTCTTAATCGAAAACATATAATTGTTATAATGTAATGCAAATTATCTAATTAATATGTGATTTAGATATTGTCATGATCCATCATAAATCATCAAGAGTAATTTTATCAATACTCATTTCATTCTCTTACAAGTGATAAAATTATCTAATAGTGATTTTATCAATTCTTTCCAAATACACATAATAAGCCAGAGATAACCCAGAAACTAACCTAAAAGCGACAATTAAAACCTTTCTTTTTCTTTTAGAAAAACACCATCATCACAACCATTATGCACTGTTCTATTAAGGCCAATATATTTTAAGTATATTTATATACAAGTTTTCAATTTCAATAATTAGAAACCACAAGGTTAGTTATCACCCATTTGAAAAAAAAAACTTCATACAATTAATTGACTTTTCAAACTCAAAATCATGGCTCAAAAGATTTCACTATAGCAATCAACAATATATCAAAAAAGAAACAACTCAACATTCTTAAATGATCAAGGCATTCATAAAATTGAATTTACACTATTATTTATAGCATAATTTTCCTTCAATAATGCATGTGTATGTGTGAGTGTGCGTGTGGAAGACAAAACTACCTTGATCCTAAATCGAGACTTGGGAACATCAGTGCACTCAGGGCGAGTTTCATAGAAAGAATCAGCAGGAGCTCCAGGATCCCTCCACATCCCAAAATCCAAAAGTATTCTTAGGAAAAATATGTAAAAATTTAAAGACAATGATTCTTATATGAATATCCTTGCCTACACCCAGGAGTTGGACCCCTTTGAAATGATCAAGCAAACCCAGGAAATAAATCTTTGGTGAAGATCTCCAAGGGGATCCAACCAAGGTTCAATAGGTAGGGCCAAGCTCAAAAGCCAAATGCAACAGAAAATGAAAAACTTTTTTTAAAAATATTTTTTTTCTGCCTTTTCTATTTTTTTAGTATTTGTGATTTTGTGGGGCTAACAATGGAGATTGTGTTTGAGGAAGGAAAGTCATAATACTCTGTCAAAAAGTGTTCACAACCTCAAATTCTAACAATGGCCGTTTAATGCGTAAATTTACACAAACTAATTTGTTTCTATTTCTCTCTCCCTCTGCTTTAATTTTTCATTTTTATTTTATTTTTTATTTGTGTACTTTTGTGTATGATGACTTATATTTTAGTCATGTCCAAGTTACATGTTTCTTAAGAAGGCTCGTCCATTTACTTATTTAAGTAAATGACATTTTGCGTGTCTAAAGAATGAGTGATAATAATAAACATGAATAAGTCTATTTAATTGGTCTAATTTTTAAGGGTAAAATGGATTGAATGGCTAAATATAGAAAGAGACCAACCAAGTAGAGCTAAAGTGAAACTTTAATGTAAAAATTTTGTTTTGATCAACATATATTACACTTATTTTAGTTTGTTTTAAGTTATAACAATTTTTAATAACAAATAAAATTTAGGCTTAAATAACTTTTAGGTCCTTAAAAAATTCCTGTTTTTTATTCTGAGTCCCTGAAAAATTTTTGCATTGTTCCAGATCCTTAATAAAAAAAAAAATTGATCCAGGTTCTTGCCATTAGAGGTTCGTTAATAACCGTTGACGTGTCCGTTAATTTGACAGGTAAGCAGTTGAGTTGTATTTTCTTAAATTTTCTTAAATTAGTTTTAGGTCCCTAATAAATTACCTTTTTTTTGTTTTGAGTCCCTGAAAATTTTTTGGCGATTGTTCCAGGTCCCTATTAAAAAAAATTGATCTAGGTCCTTGTCATTAGTTGCATGCAACACATGTGGGTAGACTCGTCAGCAGTTATTAACAGTCCACTGATGGTAAGGACCTGGATCAATTATTTTTTTATTAGAAACCCGAAACAACGCAAATTTTTTTCAGAGACTCAGAACAAAAAAATGAGAATTTTTTAGGGATCTAAAAATTATTTAAGCCTAAAATTTATAACCTATGTGACGCATGGGTCACAACACGCTAGTAATCAAACACAAAGGAAATCTTTAAATTGATTCTCACATAAACTTGGTGTAAGATAATTCTTCTCCCTTTCAACATAAAATTTGTGTGTTTTTGTCAATTATGAAAAAAATTTATGCCACATATTGACAAATAGAACCAAAATGAAACAAAAAGATAAAATAATAAATGAAACAACAAAAAGTTAGAAAACCAAAGTGAAACAAAACATAAAGTTAGAATATTAAAATATTAATTGGATCTTCATTGTGACTTTTCACAATTTCCTTTTCCTTTGTGTTCACTCCTTCTATTCTCAACAATGTTAGCTCTAGAGTAGCTATTCAAGCCCCTTTCTCTCTGTCTCTTAACTCTTTATTTAACATATTGTCTATAAAAAAAACCACGCTAAACTTTCTGTCTGGGGTAGAGATGCTGAGAGTGACATTCAATGTGTCCCAACTCTCAGTCATAGAAATGAAAAGTATAAGCGTTTACAATTTGTCATCAATCTTCATTTCTATCTTCATCAATTGATTCACAATTCTCTTGAAGGTGTTTAAGTGCTCGATTGTATTTTGATTGTTTGAGTACTCCAACTTCACTTATACTTTTCTAACAAGAAGAGCTTTGTTTCTAGGAGTGTTTTTTTGAATAATCGATTCAAGTTTTGTCCATAACTCATACGCATTGGTATAAGTCGATACATGTTCAAACAAACTTGGATCAATATACTGCTAAATCATAGCAATAACTTTGCGATTCAAAAGCTCCCCATCTTTGTCACTCTTTCCCTTTTACTTATTCTAATTGGTGATTAGTTCACATAAATCCTTGTAGTATAAATTAACTTCCACTATTAGCTTCCAATAGAAGTGATTATCTGCATTTAGCTTAAACATATCTCAATCATGAGTGACAACACATTCCTTCTTGAGTTATACTGGCCAAAAGCTCCCCTAACCAGGTGAGCTTTGATACCACTATTGGGACATAACAGACCAAATTCACTCTTTGGTGAATGTGAAAGAAAAAATAAGTGTAAAAAGTTGAAAAATAACACTAGAATTTTTACGTGAAAAACATTCTCAATGTAAGGAAAAAACATAGGACCTAGTCTAATGAAAGATCTCCACCATGAAAGTAGGATTACAAAATGTTTGTATTTCTTGAGAGGATCTTACCTTTTCAAATAATTATGTCTCAACTCTACCAAGTATGGTAAAAGCACAACTTTTGTTCTCTCAAAGAGAAATACAATAACTCTCTCACTTTACCAAAATTGGAGATGAACTTCTTTGCTTGGATGGATAAACTCTTCACAAGTCTTTTTTGGTGAGACCCCTTTTGTATTGGAGGGCTAATAGTGTCATTGGATGTATATTGTACTTGTTGCTTTGGGATTATACCAATGATATCCTCTAGTGGCTCTGTTATATTGCCTATTAAATTGTTAATAGTTAGATGTAGTTTTGCTTGGACCAATGAGGTCTCATTCTTGTTGATTTTGGATAAATAAGCATGTCTATCAATTATTTTGGGAACTCCATATTTTAGGGGAGGTTCTTTGTCACTCTTATCTTATCTTCATGTGCCCTTTGCCTTCTACATTCTTCAGAAATAAAAAAAGGCCGATTGGGTTGTGACTTGTGAGTATCAAATAGGCAACAAATCTTTAGTTGTAGATGCATTAAGTGAGAGATGCTATTCATATCTGTTTTCTGCTCTTCGCACCACCCGCTTTAAAAAATTTGTTTTTCATTATGTAAACAAGTTTCCAAAATATATTAAAGAAAAGATATTACAAAAATAGTTTTTGTAATATATTAGAACATGTCTATAATATTATAGAAACTAGTTTTCATAAAATTTGAAAAAAAAAAAAAAGGAAATGTGAAGGTAAAAAGGAAAGAGATGTATTTTGAAAATATTAAAAAAAAAAAAACAAAAAGAAATAGGTATATGAGCATAAAAGAAGGTGCTGTGAATAGCATGGGCTTGTGAATTTCTGCAACCAGCAACTTTAGAACATACAGAAACGTGGCCCATTTCTGGGGGCGCCACCATCATGCAAGAAGTGATAATCAGTAATCATATGGCTTTTCCGGGGAAATAAAAATACACGTTAAAATTAGTTTATTTTTTCTTTTAATAATTTTTTGAACGATCTTCTTAAATAATTATTTAAAAATAAAATCCAAAACATTCTTGAAGCTGAAGGCAAGTGAGATCAACATTGAAGATGTTTGCACTTTTGTGACCACCACGCCATTCTCAATCCATCTGTAATACATGTTACCTATTTTTCATTGTTTCAATTACTCTCATTTCCTTTTTTATATATAAATACATACATATATACAAAGTAACTATACACAGTGTTTATTCTTTCTTTTTTTCAATAAATTCTATTTCCATACGTTTCCACAAAAGCTATTAGTCTTTCTATAAACTTTTGAAGTATCCAAACTATGCAAAAGCCTTTTACGTTAGTGACAGAAATGAAAACTTTGGCTGAATACGGTGAAATTCATAGCTGAAAAAAGTTGATAAAATTTACCAAAGATGATTACATCATAAAGGAGAGAAGGCTGAAGAGTAAAAGTCATAGAAGGCATAGAAAAATAGCTTGCACAGTGTTACTCTATCACGTATTGGTGAAGGATCAAATATCATTGCCTTGCCGCCACAAAAAAAGCTTCACATTAAAACTGAGGGGTATGGAACAGTATAGACTTTGGATCACACATCATGGTGTGATTTAGCTAGTTTAGCCCTATGTCACAAGACATGAATATTCTTGACAACACTGAAGCAAAGCACAAACCCACATACCAAGTTATGAGAAAGATTCTAAAAGAGCTCATAGTCCAGATAATAAAAGTGAACTTGTGCTTTGCACCAGCATCAAAGTAAACCCAACACAGAAGGGAGAATAATCAAAAGTTACAATAGCTTCCTTGCCACAGTTCCATGCAACTTACACCTACATAAACCCTCATGATGGTTCAATGTCAATCACCTCTCTAGCTTCAACATTTCAAATATTTGGTTTGCAAATTGCAACACCCTCCTTAATTCCCCTTTTCAAAATCTTTTGTGATCTCTCTTCTCCCATGGCCACCTTCATCTTAAGTTATAACAAAGCAGTGCATGCCTTTGGCTGGCTTTGTCTGCTTCTGATGGTGCACAAGGGTGCTTCCTATGATTTCATAGTTGGTGGCCAAAAGGGTTGGAGTGTTCCAAATGACCCCAGTTTCAATCCTTTCAATCAATGGGCACAAAAGAGCCGTTTTCAAATTGGAGACTCCCTTGGTCAGTTCTGATTCAATCTGTCATTCTTATGATCATAGTTTGAAACGTTTTCATTTAGATCTAAATTGACATATTTCTAATTGGGTTAATGGAAATTATTAGTATTATATATTTTTTTGTTACAAATTAACCCTTTCTTTTCAATTTATCATTGCTAAGTTATAAATATCAAATAATGGTTATAAAATCAAAATTAACAAAAAGGCCTTCCTTTCTTTTTTCCTGGTGCATCAAAAAATCTTCCTCTTTCTCCTAATTGAGATTTTTAATGGTAAAAAGTTTTGGACACATATTCAAGCATAAAGTAATACTTCTCCTCAGGGACTTGGAGCTTTCTTGGGGGCAGTCGTCCACAAATTTTTAAACTTTTTTTAATATATATATATATATATATATATATATATATATATATATATACACACACACACAAAAAAAAAAAATTATTCTTATAATTTGAAAAAATAAATAAAAAATAGTTTATAAGATGAATATTGTCTTCACAAATTTATATATATAAGTATTATATCCATAACATAAAATTTTTGGAACCCTGAGTATTTCTCTTTTTCTCACCAAAATCTCACTATCAATCATACCCTAAGAGTTAAACTTTTACGTATGTTTATTGCAGTGTTCAACTACCAATCTGGCCAAGACTCAGTGCTCTATGTAAAGAGTGAAGACTATGGCAGCTGCAACATTGATTCACCTTATGCAAAATACTCTGATGGCCACACAGTCATCAAGCTAAACCAATCAGGATCTCACTTCTTCATAAGTGGAAACAAAGACAACTGCAACAAAAATGAGAAGTTGACAGTGATTGTGCTAGCTGACAGGAGCAAAAACACCAACCAAACAACCACAGCTTCTCCACCATCACCACAATCATCATCATCTCCTTCACCAGCACCTACTGGCCAAGAGGGTCAATCTCCAACTCCAGACACAAACCAAACACCAAGCCCTGTCAGTGAACATCCCCCTCCCAATGCTGCTGCTTCAGCCTTTGTCTCCCTTGCTGGCTCTGTTGGAGCATTCATGGCTTCAGTGATGGTTTTATCTCTCTAAGTATGCATGAGTGGTTGAGTATTGATTTCATTTTTTTTTTTTTCATACTATTCTTTTTTTTTTTTTTCCTTTTTTCTGTTCTTTGTTTCCTATACTTTGAGTTCGGAACTATTGAACTGTGTCTTTGGTTCAAAGTTGGGATGATGTTTGATATTTGTTTGTGAAGATTGAATAATAAGCTGACAATAATTTACCCTTTTGTGTGTGCTTTCTTACTCGATGATGTAAAAATGTTGTTCATATTGAAATGAAATAAAACCATTTTTTATTTGATTCACCGAAATGCAGGAAAATGTTTCGTGAACATATGAAACTAGTATTTTAGTCTATGTATTGTACTGAATAAATATTTATTTTGTACAATTAAAATTTATAATAAATAAATACTTCTAAAAATATAAATCATATTATAATTAAAATAGTAATACATAAATATTTTTGTACTTATAAATTAAATTTTTGATTTATGATTGTTGGCACCAAAAATGGTTAGCAGACATAAGCAAGGTGGTCGATAGTAGCCGATTGACAAATAGTCAATGGCAGAACGACAATTATTTTAGCCGATAGAAGTCATGAAGGGTAAAATTAGGATAGTACTTAAATAAAACCCATTATCTGAAATGAAACCACTATAGAAAATGTGGGTTGGCAATAGTCACAAAAGATAAGTAGTTAAAATCATGTAATCTATGATCTCCTAAAATCTAGGATAGTGGTGTTAGGAGCCAATAATGGTTTGTAAATGTTCTTATTACTATAAATAGGAAAAAACACGATGTAATCAAGATTATGACCATTATCAATCAAATTTACCTTCTTTTACCCAGGCTTTCAATTCCTTTTATTGCTTTCATCATTCTTATTGCCTTTATTTACTTTCTACGCACTTTACATTAAGTTGTTTATAGCTTTCTTTTACTGCAATTTTATAGGAGTAGTCTAACAGAAATGTTGGATTCACAACTGTTGAAAAACTCTTTAGAGTGGACCAAAACCTGATCAAGGAACGAAATAAGAGGAGCTCGATGTAGATCTGCTTTTCCTTTTTTTGGTATGATTTAATTGGTTGAACTATTTTTTTTAAAAAAAGAGAATTAGTTGAACTAGTTAAATGCATACTTTAGATTTTGAATTGTGCCCAAAGTTGATAATGTTTAAATTGGGGATATAATTTGCTTAAATTTAATTAATTTATGGTAAGTAAATGTGTAAAGTAAACAAGTAAGAGCAGTGTTAGACACACTCTCTAATACATTTTTTCTAACACACTCTTTTGTTGGTTAAATTAGATGTGGAACCTACAAATGTGATTTTCAACAAATTTCAAACAATAAAAGAGAATGTGTCCGAAAGAGTGTGTTAAACAGTGTATTCCTAGCATTTCTCAACATGAAAAGATGCATCTACTGATAATTTGAACTACAGTATCTTATAGTTTTCATGATTAAATTTAAATTAATAATGAATATACTTTATCTTTTCAATTCACACCTTTACTCAAGTCAAATCTAGCTTGTTCATGGTTTCCTAATTTAGTCTAACTTTAAAATATTATAATCACTCTTAGTCATGTATTAATTTATTGTTGAAAAAAAATTCTCTATCTAATACGCTTATTTATTTATATGTGATATTGACAATAATTATATATTAATAATTTTCTGAACACTATCAAACTTATATACTACAGATAAATACAAATAAAAAATGAAACAATAATTACATATTAATACCTTTAGGGTCCGTTTGGTAGTCAGGATATGATAGGATATGATATGATAGGATATACGAACGGGATAGGAACATAATAGGATAATAGCAAGATAAGTCTTAATCCTATCCAATGTTTGGTGTGCACCATGATATAAACCAGATAACGATAGGAGGTAGTGGTGGCGACGACTAGGGGTGGAAATGGGTCAGGCCGGGCCAGGCTTTGCTAGGCCTGAGCCTGGCCTGGGTTAAAAATATAAAGCTTGGCCTGGCCTGCAAGCCTGTCATAGGCTTATTTTATAGGCTTGGCCTGGCCTATTTAAAAGCCTGGCCTGGCCCGCGAGCCTATTAAAAAGCCTATTTTTTAAATAAAGTCTATATTCAATGTAGATGAAATAACAATATAACAAGACCCAATAGTTATTTGCCTATTAATTTGTATGCATAGAAACCAAAACTTTTTTTTTAAGGTAAGAAATGGAGCCAACTAACAACGCACTAATATACTTACTTACTCCCTCAACACACTAAAAAATGGAACCACAACCATCCAATCCAAATTGGCATATGAACCATGCCATTAACTAAAGCACCACATACCAAAACCAAAATGGCCATCCAATATATCAACACGTGCTGCAGAGTTCTTAACATTTTTTTTACGTTGCAACTTGCAAGTCTTGTGACTATAAAGTTCTTGATTTTTGGTTTTTACATTTAGAGTTCTTTTTTGCTTTTAATAATAATAAACAATAATACACACACACACACACACACACACACACACACACACACACACACACACACACACACACATATATATATATATATATATAGGCCAACTTGACAAGCCTAACAAGCTTCTTTTAAGGCCTGAACCTGGCCTTTTTATTTAAATAGGCTTTTCAAAAAGCCTTAGCCTGGCCTTTATATTAAACAGGCCAAGTCGGGCCGTGCCTTAATCAGGCTAGGCCATAGGCCCTCAACAGGCAGCCTGGCCCATTTCCACCCTTAACGACGACGACGACGACAAGAATGGTAGTGACGACGATGGCGATGGCAATGGTGGTGGTTGCGATGGCGGCAATGGCTATGATGGTGGTGGTGGCAATGGTGGTGGTGACGGTGGTAATAGAGATGGCGACAACAATAGTGATGGGATGGTGGCAGCAATGGTGGTGGTGGTGGTGGTGGTGGTGATGACGATGGTTGTGGCAGTGGTGGTGGCGACAATGGTAGTGATGGTGGTGGTTGCGATGGTGACGATGGTGGCAACAATGGTAGCGGTTGTGGTGGTAGTGGTGATGGCAACGAAAACAATGATGGAATGGTGGCGACAATGGTAGTGGTGGTGGCAAAGATGGAGTGGTGGTAACAATGGTGGGAGTTGTGGTAACGACGATGGTGGTGATGGTGGTGGTGGTTGCTATGAAGGAGATGGTGGTGGCGGTGGTGATGATGATGATGGTGGTAGTAGTGGTGGCAACTATGGCAGTAGTGACGGTGGTAGTGGTGGCGATGACAGTGGTGGCGGCAACGACAATGGTGATAGAGTTTGTGGCAGTGACAATAGTAGCGACAACAGTGATAGCAATGGTGATAGTGGTCGTGGCAGTGGAGGTGGTGAGGGGGAGGGAGGGAGGGAGAGCAAGTATTCTATCCTATTGCTTTCTAACCCAACTCCCCCCTCAAGATAAGAAATATACTACACCACACCAACAGGATATGATACGTAATAGGATAAGCAAATCGATCATATCCTATTGGTGCACCAAACAATTTATTACAGCATGATAGAATAGTTACCCTATCCTATCTAATCCAATCTTGACCACCAAATGGGCCTTTAATTCCTTTTTATGTTATTTTTTAAATTTGATATTTGTATTTTTAAAACATAAAATTCATAAATATAAGAAATAAATGCATAATAACTAGTTAATAAATGCATGGATTAAAATATTCATCAATGACACAATTAAAACCCATTGTCTTTCCCTCGATACCTAATAATAAATGTGCATTTAAAAGCCATTTTCTGTTAAATGTCTCATTAATTAAAATAATTTATTAAATAAATGAAAAATAAAATAATTAAAAGAAATTGTCTAAAAGTGTCCTTTTATTAGGCGGGAAAAAGTGCGTCAAAATTTCCTTCCTTTATATATAAAAGATTTTTAAAAATTAAAATTCATAAATATAATAAAAAAAATGCATAACAACCAATTAATAAATGCATGAATTCAAATATTCATTAATGACACCATTAAAACCATTACCCTAATACTCCCACTTTCTATTCAATGTCCCACTAATTAATACTCCCTCTGGACTCATATATAAGTAAAAATAACTAATTTCATACTAATTAAGAAAGTTAGTTGATATCATTTTATTTTACTAATTTCAAGTAAAAAATAAGGTTATTCCTAAATTGTCCTTCATTGGAACTTGATATCATGAATAAAAAAGAGCCATTGAAAATAGAATTGCAATTAAATGAAGGGTGTTTTCTAAATAGTATCATTAATTAGGGTGAAATTAGTTAGATTTGCTTATATGTAAGTATACCATACAAAGCAACTTTTTTGCTTATATTTGAGTCCAGAGGGAGTATAATTTATTAAATAATTGAAAATAAAAATAATTAAAATGAAATTGTCTAAAGTATCTTTATTTATATTAGAAATGAAAAAGTATCAAAACTTTCTTACTTTATATTACAAAAAATATATATTGATATTTTAAGGTTAGTGTAATTTTTAAAATTAGGTGAGATGTTAGTGTAATTTAGACATTTATAAGAAAAGAGTATCTTTCATGCACTTACGAAATTGAAATTAACATTTTCATATACACCATGAATATTTTATTTTTCTTACACATGTTGTAAATGTATGAATATTTAGAATAAATTTCTTTCTTTTAAGTCAAAGATAAATTGGGTCAAATACACCTTATAGGGCGTATTAAATAAGAATCTTCTTATGGTGTAAAATGAGAACTATAAATCTAAGTCATACAAATACACATAGATAGGAAAGATTAAAAATTAGTTAGTAGCACGATCACTTAAAAAAGACATGTAAGTTTTTCTTCTGATTTTAATCATTCAAAGATGATCTAATAATCTATTTTATAGTATGATCTATTTTTGTAATTCTTATTTATTACAATCATAAGAATTCACACGCACAATATTAGAAATGACACACAATAACACACACACATAACATTAGAAATGACTCAATAACATACACAATTTTAGAAATGACACACTCACTCTATGAACTTTAATTTCATCAATCAAATTTAATTTAGTGTATAATATATTTTTCAAAAATATAAGTAAATTTTACTATGAGATTACATACCTATGAACATTTAATTGATCTAAATTTTAACATGCATGAACATTAAGATTATACCATATAATTGAATAATTTGATTTTCCAATGTTGCATTCAATAAAAAATTATTAAAAGATGAATTCTCATATATAACCTACTTTCAAATCTTTTCCACTCAATTTATAAAAGAGTTTGAAAGATCATTTGGTTTAAAAGGTTAGTTCTTTGAAGTGTTTTAAATTACGTGACATCTTTGACAAAGTCTTTTCAAAATCACTTTACTTTGTGAAAATAGTTTTATCAAACATGATTCAGTTTCTCCACATTTTTGTTTTTCATGTTTTATTCTTAGAAATTTTTGTTGAAATTTTTATTTCACACATCTTTATATGTAGTGTATTTTCATCTTTTGTCAATTGACAAATTTTTGTTTTAATGTCAACAAGTTGATCATATGAAATTGAATCAACAAAATTCTTTAACATACAGTTGAAAAGAAAAATATATAACATGTCCAATATGAAGTAAAAATATTTAAAATTGAACCCATATATAGATAACAAATTTCAAGCATGAAATCGAAATTGGTAATTAATCATCAAACTTATTCGTTTTGTACTATAGATTTAAATCATTCTCGATTACATATTTATTATTAATTTGACCTCAAACATCTCACTCCTTGAAACAAGCGCATCGACATGTGCTACATTTTACGTCACAATATGAAACACAAGGTGGAAGACATGCAATCAACATTCGTTCAACATTGTTCATTTGAGCTTGCGTTGCTTTGGACACACATGCATACACCATTATCACAAATAGTTTTTCCTTCACATTTGGATAAAATCAAGTTGCATTTGTGATTTTGATGACATTTACCATGACCTGTTGTTCTTGGTATCCTCGTGAAACAAATACTTGCCATTAATGAATATTTGAATCCATGACTTTATTAATTGGTTATTATGCATTTAAACATTTAAACAAAAGAGTATGTGTTAGAAAGTGTGTCTAACACCATTACTGAATTTACTAATATTACTGAATTTGTATATTTTGTTGCAGGGCTTTGTTTCACGAGCATACCAAGAACAACAGGTCATGGTAAATGAAATCAAAATCACAAATGCAACTTGATTTTATCTAAATGTGAAAGAAAAAAATATTTGTGATAATAGAGTTTGCATGTGTGTCCAAAGCAACACAAGCTTGAACGAACAATGTCGAACGAACGTTAATTTCCCAATTGCTTGTCTTGCACCCTTGGTGTCATATTATGGCGTAGAAAATAGCACATGTCGATGCGCTTGTTTCAAGGAGTGAAATGTTTGATGTCAAATTAATAGTAAACATGTAATTGGGAATGATTTAAATCAATAGTACAAAATGAATAAGTTTAATAATTAATTACCAATTGCAATTTCATGCTTGAAATTTGTTATATATATATGGGTTCAATTTTAAATATTTTTACTTCATATTGGACATGTTATATATTTTTCTTTTCAAATGTATGTTAAAGAACTTTGTTGATTCAATTTCATATGGTCAACTTGTTGACATTGAACCTAAAATTTGTCAATTGACAAAAGATGAAAATACACTACTAAATTTTTTATAAAAATGTGTGAAACAAAAATTTTTGAAAATAAATCAAGAAAAACAAAAATGTGGAGAAATTGAACCATGTTTGATCAAACTATTTTCACAAAGTAAAGTGATTTTGAAAAGACTTTGTCAAAGATGTCACGTAATTTGAAACACTTCAAAGAACTAACCTTTTAAACCAAATGACTATTCAAACTCTTTTATAAATTGAGTGGAAAAGATTTGAAAATAGGTTATATATGATAATGCACATCATTGGCAAATTTACATTCACTTACTGTGTTTAATATTTTTCATAGAATGCAACAATGGTAAATTTAACTATTCAATTATATGTTGACTGGTGAAATTAAAGTTCATAGGGGTGTGTGTGTGTCATTTCTAATATTGTGTGTTATTGAGTCATTTCTAATATTATGTGCATGTGTGTGAAGGAGCAAAGGCATATGTTGTGGCAGACACCAAACCAAAATCATATAAAAGTTAGATGCCTCAATGAAGAAAGGAGTTGGGACTCAGATAAGCATGGTTTGCAGAGATTAACTAGGCAATTCACTGGCAGCAGCAACATTTATGTTTGAGACATGGTATGTTCCCCTTATTGTAGAGGCTTTGAGACTAGGAGAGGGAGAAGTTTACCTCTTACTATAACACCCTAGAGGATATTACCTTTGTCTCCTTATATTGTTAAATTAATAGAAATTAGCATATAAGAATATCAGAGTTAGCTATGCGGAATCTAAAACTTAAACATATATATATATTATATGAAGTAAATCTAGTACAAAGCTCTTGGCACTTATGTGTCGTACAAGACATAAGCAGGATACATAAAACATAAACTAAATTCCCATACATTGGGAATTTTACTAAACTATACTAATAACATCTTCCTCCTGAAAAGCAACTCCGTGCTTCGAGCTCCTCTCACAAGGTGTCCACTTGCTAACCTGTAAAAACATGGAAACTAAAGGGATGAGACATAATGTCTCAGTGAGTGCTCTAAGGACTCTAGGCTGACTCTCTATTCTAGAGACCTCTTGCTATACTTTCATGGCTTCTCTTTTCTTTCCTAGATACTCACACTCATAGCTATTACCTCATCACCTATACGTTACTATTTCTTAGGATCATACCTTGACCCTTGCTAAGGCACATAGAGTTGGCCTCCTATGCCAAATCTAGGGCCCACTAGTGCACTAAGGCACCTCAACATCATTCTATTACTCTTGACCACACACTAGGGTCTCACTTTTCTATAACATTGGATGGGAACATGTGTAACCTTTCCTTTCTCTGCCTTGCCCAACTTGGGCTTACATCACCTCTCTTTATGAGGCATAACATCTTGCATACCTCTATGGGTAGCTTACATTAGCTTTCTAGGGTTTAACTATAACCACTTCCTACCTCTAAGGGTAGTATTCAGTTACAGACATCCTTATCTAATGTATAGACTTATCTTACATCTCTTACCTAACAACTAGGATCAAGACTCCTCTCATGTTCTAACATAGAACATACATACATCAAGCACATCAACATATCATAGCTTGTTTTTACAACTGTGTGGTTGGTATTATTCTTTCATTTAAGTTATATCTTGAGTTTCGTCATTGACTGAATTGGCTGAGCTCTAGCCATCAAGAGGCGTTCCTCTTGCTACAACCTTTAATTGAACCCCACCGGTCCAAGTGGGTGGACTGTCAACTCCATTATAAGGAAGAGTCTCCTAACTGACTTGTTCTTCTCTATGAAAAACCCCTTCTCCCTGCGAAGAAGGTTGATTTTCCCCTATGGGTGTCTGGGTGACGGTCCCTTCGCTCGCCACTAGGGGGCCTCTTAGCACTTTAACATGACTTATCCCCTTTATTGGAATCATAAACATGACTTATTCCCTTTATTGGGATCATAAATTTCCTTTGAAAACTCTTTCATAAAACCTTTTGATAAAGAATCCTTTTCATAACCTTTCTGAAACTCATCACTCCTTGGTGACATAGAGGATCCTCAGCCCTTTGCACACCGTTGTACGCTGAGCGTGCGGCTCTCGGACGTGACTGGTACTGGGGAAAGTTCCACCCTATGTCACTGAGGGGATATCTTTTACTAAAAACCTTTCATGAAACTATAAACTTTGCTTAAAATCCTTTTCTGAAACTTAGGGGAAACTCCCCACCTTTTTACTAAGAGGCATAGGTATGTATAATCTTAAGTATTTTAGGTGTCTTTTAATAAAATGGTTTATCGTTACATACAATCAATCCTAAGCATAAGGCATAACCACACAAATACCACTACCATTATCATCAACAATCAATACCACATAACATCAAACAATCATACATAAACATGGATAAAAGCTTAGGAAGAAACTATGTATCTATAGACCTTATATTCTTTCAAAGGTCCCCTTGAAAAGGGTTCCCAAACTGCTCTCTTATCATACCTACGCTTAAGCTAGAACCTGATCTCACTTAAGCTAGACTGACAATCCTATTCCCTGGAGTCTCATGCTTAAGTGACAGAGTGTCTCGCTTAAGCGTCAGAGCCACGCTTAAGTGCCAGAACTCTACACTTAAGCGCCAAAGCCTCGCTTAAGCGCCAAAGTCGCTTAAGCGCCAGATATTTGCGCTTAAGTGCCAGGGTCTGGCTTAAGCGCCAGATATTGGTGCTTAAACGCCACTTCCAAGTGACTCCTCGCTTATAAGACGAACATAGCTCGCTTAAGCGAGAGTCCGCGACTCTTCAGAACCGCGAACCTTCGCATTTTCACTCCCATGGCCATCCATGGCCTCCCAACATCTTCCAAACATGCGAGATTGAGTCTAAAACATATCTACACCAAAACCCAACTCTCAAACAGGCTTAAACACTCCCTAATCCAGCTCACTCATCAAACCCATCAAAATCCTAACTAAGAGCTAATAAGGGAAGAAGAGGGGAAAAGGGATTCAAAGCACAAACAACAGAACATAGAAGGGTGAAGGGGAAGCACTCACTCTGTGTGTCTCGGATCTGAGCTCTGGGGCACTGGGTCTCGGATCTCTGCTCCACTTCTCTTATCTTCCTCTTCTTCCTTCTTCTCCTCCTTCTCTCTAACTTCCTTCCTTTCTTTCACTTTCTCTCTCTAACTCTCCCTTCTCCTTTCTATTTAAACCGTGGTGCATGTGTGCGGCTTAGTGAGCCTTGGCCATCCTTGGATCTTGGCTCTCCAACAAGGTCCTATTATCTTATTTCTATTATAAGGTAACTATTATTAATAATGTCTAAGGGTATCCTTGAACCATTAAATATAAAAGCTACTCCATAAAGATATCTCTTTATTATTTATTTCTAAGGTCCGTAAATTTGGGATGTTACACTTAGTTTCATAAAACGTAGTGGAAATATGGTTACTGATGGTTTAGCAAATTTAGCTTTTAAGACTCGTGAAATGTATTGGTTGGAGGAAGTACCCAACCAGATTTTGCATTTGATTGAATCTGATGTATTGGCCCATGTTGGCTTGTTTTCCAATGAATAAAAGCATAAGTTTACCTCAAAAAAAATATATATGTTGATTGATGAAATTAAAGTTCATAGGGGTGTGTGTGCCATTTCTAATATCGTGTGTTATTGAGTCATTTCTAATATTATGTGCGTGTGTGAATTCTTATAACTGTAAGAAATAAGAACGTTACAAAAATAAATCATACAACAAAAATAGATTATTAGATCATCTTTGATTGATCAAAATCTGGAAGAAAAAAAAAACGTACATGAATTTTTTAAGTGATCGTGTCACTAATTAATTTTTAAACTTTACTATCTATGTTTTGCTTCAATGACTTGAATTTATAGTTCTCATTTCATATAATAAGAAGATTCTTACTTAATATGTCGTATAAGGTGTGTTTGACCCAATTTATCTTTGACAAAAAGGAAAGAAATTTATTCTAAATATTCATTTACAACATGTGTAAGAAAAATAAAATATTAATGGTGTATATAAATATATTAATTTCAATTTCTTAAATGTGTAAAAGATACTCTTTTATGATAAACGTCTAAATTACACTAACACCTCACCAAATTTTAAAAATTACACTAATCCTTCTGAAGGTGTGTGCATATATATATTATAATTACGAAAGTTTTGGCATGCTTTTTTCTGTCTAATAAAAGGGCACTTTAGACAGTTTTATTTTAGTTATTTTTATTTTCATTTATTTAATAAATTATATTAATCAATGGGACATTTAATTGAAATTAAAGTGAGTTTTAAATACACATTTATTTTTAGGTATTATGGTAATGGGTTTTAATTATGTCATTAATGAATATTTGAATTAATGCATTTATTAATTGGTTGTTATGCGTTTATTTATTATATTTATCTAAATAAATTATGCGTTTTTATTAATGACACACTTTTTCCGCCTAATAAAATAGAACTTTAGATAATTTCTTTTTAGTTATTTTATTTTTCATTTATTTAATAAATTATATTAATTAGTGGGACATTTAATAGAAAGTGGATTTTAAATGTACTTTTATCATTAGGTATTGGGGGAAGGATAATGGGTTTTAATGATGTCATTAATGAATATTTGAATCCATGCATTTATTAACTGGTTGTTATGCATTTATTTCTTATATTTATGAATTATTCCCTCTGTCCCAAAATAATTGCAGTTTTAGTCTTTGAAAAAAATTCTAAATCGACTGGTGTTCTCAGTTTTTAATGATATTCAAACATCCCTTCCAATTTTGCCATCTAATAAGTATTGTTGTCTTGAAAGACTTAAGAATATATTTATTGAAAGAAAGAGAATAAGGATATTTTAGTAAAATTATCCTCTAATAAATATTAATTTTTTGGAATACTTGCATTTCTTAATCTGTATGCAAAAATCTTAAACATCAGTCATTATGGGATGGAGGGAGTACCAATATAAATACTTTTCATATTAACACTAGTAGCCAAGCCAATAACTAACAATTCATCAATGAGAATGTCCATATTACATAGTCTCTAGACTCTTTGCTACCCAAATATTAATTACTAATGGTGGTTCCAACATAATTAAATAGGGGTATTTTAGTGTAGAAATATACCAATTAAGATATGCACTAACCATAATGAAGTATATACTCCCTCCGGTCCTTTTTATAAGAAACAAGTTCTAGTATATTTTACACTAAAACTTATTTCTTATAAAAGGGACCTGAGGTAGTATCTTTTAAGTATATATTATAAATCAACCTTTTTTATGAATAAGTTGGTTATTTATTTGGTTATCTTGTAATAATATTTTTTATATAAATTAATTTTATACCTAAATATTTCTATTTAAGGTTTTCATTTGAATAATATTAACTATTTTTATTTTTATTTTTTGGTAAAATTGCAATTATGTGTAATTAATTATTGATCAAATGCTTTGTTTCATCTTATTTAAACGTAAGGTACATAAATTGTTGTAAGTCAATGTCATAGAACTTAAGAAAGAACATGAAAAGTTTGTAATCGAAATATATGTATTTAATTTTCTAGGTCTTTTATAGTATCACTAGAATGTATTGTTCTTTTATCATTCTTATATTTGTAAAAGTAGATTTGAGCATGGAGGGAGTTCTAGCTCAACTGGAAACAATTAAGCCAAAGTTTTAGAAGACCTTTCTACTAATGTTGAGACTATTGCTGTCAATTTTGGGAAAAAAAATATCTAACTTAATGAAGAAAAGAGAAAGAGAGAAAGGAAGAGTAATATTTGGAATGCTATAAAAGAGATCTTGAATCTAGATGACAGAACTCATTACATGGCGGATGATTTGCTTAATACTAATGCATAGAGTGTTAATATAGCTTAGATATATGTGGAGAAATGCTATAGAGGATGACACTTGGAGTTAGAATCAATTGTATTGGTTTCACTTTTCTTAATCCAAACATTATCATTTATTTGTTATCTTTTTCATCGACTCTTGTAATTTTGAATGTTTTCTAAAAATTAGTGAAGTCATTTAAAATCTTGTAAATTCATAAAATCCTTTAAAATCTTATGAATTCATATGTTATAAATTCATTAAAATCCAACTACAAAATTCTAATCATAAAAATCTTTTAAAAAAAATCTTAAAAATCATTACATTCCTACAAAATCTTTTAAAATCCACAAGATTTTTTTAAGATAAAATAGTCTTTTAAAATCCTAATTCAATACATTCCCTAAAAGAAGCTAGCAGTAGCTAGGAATGGATATATGAGCTCGAGCCCGCGGACCAACCCGTTTAGCCCGCGGCCCGTGCGGATACGAGCCTAAAAAAACCAATGTCAAATTATAGAGGATTTCAAGTCCATAGACTTTGCAGGATTAATCTGTGGAGAGTGCGGGTTGGCTCGCGTAAACACTTGACTCTAAATTTCTTATTTTTCTACATATACAATTCTATTTTATTCCTTTTTTCTCTCCCCTTCTCTAGTATAAAAAGGAATTGGGCCACACTAGTTGATCATTTTTGTCCCAAATAACCTGCAAATAACGAATGACTTAGGCAAACCTTCCTTTGATCCTAAGTATGTGTTTAGTTTCACGTTATAAAAGAATTTAAAATTGATTATGAATCCAAAATTGATTCTAAATTAAAACTTTTACATCCTTTGAATAACTTTTACGTCGGATCAAAAATTTTATACTGAATTTTACTTCTAACTTGATTTTATAATAAAAACACCCAAACATAAATCACATCACTTCAAAATCAATTTTGCTAAGCTTATCCAAACACGCACTAAGTCTTTTTTTAAGAGTGATTTTAACAAACAGACCTCAGCAAAAGGAAACTATTGCGCGCTGAAAGCTGAGTCTCAAGTCATGATTTTAACAAACAGACCTCAGCAAAGGAAACTATTGCGCGCTGAAAGCTGAGTCTCAAGTCATGCTAATCATTACTACACCCAATTTTGCGTTCAAATTTATTCATCATCATCCTACTCAATACCATTTTTCCCCCTCTCTACCCTTTAATAAATTAATAGATATTCTTTCCTCAACCATAAAAGCAACAAGAATTTAGTGAAGGCAAATATCCGATGCATTATATGCACCTCGTTAATCCTTATCCTTGTAATGATCATTTTACTGAAGTAACTAGAATATTATATTTGTATGATGTATAGCATAGCTAATTTTCTATAAAACTGCTAACTGATATTGGGCATTACAAAATCAGAGGCTCTACGCTATACAAAATTTCCACCTATCTATCAAAAATTTTTGCCAAGCTCAACTTTTTTCATCATTCTAATAGTGTTGTGCAGAATCGAGTCCAAAATTCCAGCTACCTGAAATCACAAAAGAAAAATAAAATCAACAATATAATTAAAAAAAACCAAGCATAAAATAACAATATCTGGAACACTGGCAAATACAAACCGTGAAAACACCCCCAATAATGGCACAGACATTTGTAATGAAATGTGAAAAGGACTTCTGGTTTTCTGTTATTAAGACCTGCAGACAAAAACATCGTAAGCCTTAAATAAATTTACTAGTAGTGCACAAATTCATCCATAACTATAACCTCAGTATGCAGACCTGCATGGGGGAGAGCTCAAGATGAAACTTCGCAACAGGAATGTCCAGACTATGTGCCACACTGCTGTGCGCTGTGTACTCGTACTCCTCAATTAATTTATAACCTTTTCTAGTCACTACCTCTGTTTTAACTATCTGAATATAATGCTCTATCTGCAGAAACATGAGCGGTAGGACTATAAGACATTTGGAAGAAAAGGATAAAAGCAAAGAAAAAAACTTCATGAGATCCTGGGCATCCATGCTATCTGTAGCATCACTCTTGCAAATGGAGATCAACATACAAGCAATCACGATATTTCCCATTATGCAATCAAACATTCAATTATGATACCAACTAACAAAAGTCAAATGGTAAAATTAACACTATTATAAGTTTTTCATATAAAATATTGAACTTACAGTAACATTTGCACCTAAATCACGAGTATTGATGAATGACCGGCCGTTGAGCCTGTCATGGCTGCTACCTATGTATGGTATCAAGAGCTTCACATCACTCATGGCCCTGGGCGTCACTTTCTTTCCAAAAGACAAGTTGTTTATGACATGTGACATGTTCATTTGAGAAGCATCAAAGGAATGGGCGTCTGATCTAGCTGAGATGATCAAATTTCCTGGAACCTGTAAAGTACAAAACAGCTTATATTTCTTTCAAAAAAAAAAAAGATTTGAAATCTAGGAAAAAAAACAAGAACAAGTTATTTTAGTGATTTTAGTATTAATAACTGAAGCTTCTACTAAAAACAAAAGAAAAAAAATACAAGGATTCCATTGTATCAGATACTTCCAAAGCAATGTAAGACCTTAAATCATGGTTACATATGAAAAATATGAAGAAAAAAAGGAGTTTTTTTATAAATTATGGTTGAAGGTTAAACCTTAACCTTTTGGGCATTTACCTTTTTCACACGCACATATCCCTCTATTCTACATCCACCTGCTGATGGTGCTGGCCTTTTTGCATTCTCTGCAGCATTAGATTTATCCTCCAAGGCTAACTTTGGAGATTCTGTTGGGAGAGATGCGACTAAATCTTCCATAAACTGCAGGCAGAATGTGATGTTTAATTACATAAAAAAATCATCAAGTCTACCGATTCAAAGTATGCTAATTTAAAATAAATATAATGTGAACCTTGACGAGGCTTTCTGTATCACGATCTCCATAATAGGACTCATGTTCATGATGCCCATGTTCACTTCTGAAATTGGAAAAGCATCCAACAAATAGATTTAATGAAAAAAATCCAAAACTTTAGAAATCCAATCTTGGACCGGTATGGTACAGTATTGAGGATGTGTGAAATATCATAAAGATATGGCTTAAAATGAATTGAAAGACCTCTAAATACAATGGAGAACTAAACATTAAAGAAATGACATTGTCCATTAGAAATTTGATTCATTGACAAGGTCAAGGAGGTAAGGCCTGGTAACTTCTCCAAAGTTAGCCTTAATTACTACAAACTTGGTCATCAACATGATTTCTCTTTGAATATTCAGCTGATCCTCTCAGGAGATACAATACGCAAATGGTTTTTGTGAACTGCTCTAGGAATACACCCATTTTATCTTCTTTTTTAACCAAAATTTAAAGAAATAATCTAATAAGTTTAAACATGTTGAAATTATGAAGACTTGGGTAATTGAGAGATGAAAATAAGAGAATAGACATTATTTGCCATGTGTATTAATGAGATCTGATATGAAGACATTATTTGGGTACAAGAGATATGCCTATATATAACCCTGAACTATACAAGCTAACTAAGGAAATAGAGAATTGGGAAACAACCAAATCAAATTCAAATTTTATCAAGTTTCTACTAAATTTCTTACTTTTAAACTTTTAAAATAATTTCATATACCAATTCCATCATAAACCCTAAAATATTTGGATAGAAAAATAATAATTTGAGGGATTTAGGTAAAAGAAAATAGACAAGGGGACCAAATTTGCCTAATTTTAGAAATAGAGACTTAATTAACTCAAAAAAATCTTGGAAAACCAAAATGACACACTGGCCAAACAAGAGGAACCAAAAGTGTAATTAAGCCAAAAAAAAACTACAACATTAAACTAGTGAGAAAATTTAATACAATCACAAAATTGATTAAGTATATAATACCCTGAAAAGGATAAGCAGATTGCAGATGAGCACATGTTCATTATTACCCAAAAAGTCAAGGTGAAGAAATACCTAAAATGCATGACCTGTATATAATAAGGTTTGTGCAGGGATAACTTAATGATATTAATGCTGTATAATAACATCAAATTAATAATCATACATAACACATAACATATAGTACAAATGATTGTTAATTGAAATATTGAATAAGAGGTAGGAATTCTTCATCAAACACTGGTTGAACAATTGATTTTCCCTAATGGATTTATTACCTGACATCACTTCCTTTACGAAAGATTCGAATAGACGGATACCCTTGTATGTGATTCCTGGACAATGATAATGAGATACAGATGAATGGCAAAAAAAGCATAGATGAAGAATAGCAAGAGTTCAATAACAATATCAACAAACCATGACAGAAAATAATAAATTATAATGAAGAAAAATAATTTCATGCTCAACATAACAAGTATTGCAGAAAGTGTTTGATGTTTATCTTCTTCAATCTTATGCTAAGAAGATCAACAAAGCCTAATCTATGAAATCTGTTTATGACAATGCAGATTCTTGACATGATTAAAGATCGTTTATTTATTCCCTGTCTACAATGGCAGAAGACATAGCACGAACAAAAGAAATTGAAAACCTTAAACCTAAAGAAGACAGCAACAAACAATTTCTAATATGTCCAATTTTTGGTATAAAAACAGATTTTTATTATCAATTGTTTCAACTTTCAATTGATGCATTTCTCTTGGAAAACAATATATTTGAAGAGAATATTATGAAATACTAAAACTTGGTTTGGAAGAGATCAAAGTGGAGGGTTTGATTTCGTATGGAATGAAAATTATTGGTGAAAGTCACATTCCCTTGTTACATGGGAAACAAAGGAATATTAGAAGAAGAAAGTATAAGCAGAGATAAAGTGTAGAGAAAAATAGAATGTATAGTTATAAAGTTGAAATTCCACCTTTTCAAAATACAATCTCAACTCAACCAAAAGTAGTTTACAGGTGAGTGTGTGATTTTAAAACTTCCTGTTTATTTTTATTCACTTTATTCATATGACATCTAACAAGAAAAGAGAAACTTATTTTCTAATTCATTTTTATTCCCCCAAATTTCTTTCCTTTTCCTATCATTTTCAGAAAAAGTTATGGTACCAGAAGAAGACGACGAATAGAATAGAAGGAAGCTATTACAAAGCCAGAGAGGAGAAAAGGAAAATTGATACAAACAAATGAAAAGAATGATACATTTATTGAATGACTGAGAATAGGAGAGAGGTCTCTCTCCACCTAGGGTTTCCCCTTTGCAAGCATTTCACCTTTCTTACAAATCTTCAAAATCTCTGAATGAATCTTTTCACACTTTCCCCTCCCACAATGTTACTAGCATCATTTACACATTTTGAAAAATCTACCCAACAACAGCCTTAAGTTCTTGTAAGTATCTTAGAATTTGGCCAAGAACCTAACTCAACCTCACAATACCAGCTTGTAAGGTGAGGATTGTCTAAGCTTTATAAGGACTAAATTGGTCATATCTCTAATCGATGTGAGATCTTAACCCACTGGCAACTAACTCTGATAGGTCATAATTAAGGCTGCAGGTTAGGGTGACTACAATTAAGGCACCTTTCCAACACACCCCCTCACACCAAGGGCTATAGTCTTGGAGCGTGGCAATGCAAGTGACCAAACAATGGATCTAGGATAGGCTCTGGTACCATCTTAGAATTTGGGCTAAGGGCTTAACTCAACCCCACAAAATTGGCTTGTAAGGTGAGAACTATCCAAGCTCTGTAAGAACTACATTTGGTCACATCTTTAGTCGATGTGAGATCTCAACCTGCTAGCAACTAACTCTGATAGGCCACAGTTAAGGCAGCAAACTAGGGTGACCACAATTGAGGCAGCTTTCCAACAAAGTAATACCTATTAAGTGATGAGCAAGACAAATTGACGAAAGGTTCATGCTATTATAAGGGTCAAAACAACAAATGCACTTCTTATTTCTTAATACCCATCACACATCATTCTGTTGCACTTGCTACCTATGATGAGAACCAAAATGGGGGATCCATCCATGCACATTTATTTCAAGTTTTGCCTCCCATGTTCTTTTTTACAAACCAAACAGGGTATACGGCAGTTAACCACATTTTTCTTTCCAAGAATGTTCTTTTCCTTTTTTCTACCAAAATTAAAAAAACATATCTTGACCTCTTTCCTTTCTCCACTCTAAGTTCAGCAGCAACATAGTTTTATGATTATTTCAAGAACTTTTTCAGGTATGATTTGGCAATGTTGTGTATATATGATTCAAAAGCAAAAACATAAAAAATGGTAGAAAACCAAATTTCATTAAACAATGGAAAAGGAAAATATGTCAACTGTAAGTAAGAAACAGAATCTTTTGGGGGGGAAAAAAGAAAAGTAAACTAGCAATAGTACCTCCTGCATAAATCTCCTTCTTGAGTGCAATCTACCTTTGCCAAAATTATACGCCCATCCATTTCTGGGTCGTATCTATATAAAATGTAATCATACACATATTGGACATGGAATTAGTGAAGTTATGATAAAAATAAATCTACCAAATCCACAAAGGAGATGAGAAAGTCAATCTTCTATAATGTAATTTCAAGAAGTGTGAGAAACAATGAGTCAATAATAATTAATAAAGTACCTCTCTTTCATAATTTTAGCCGTCTTCTCCCATGAAGGTTTCTGAAAGAAACCAGTAGAAGATAAATTCATGTAACAAGTTCAAAATCTATTAATCACACCATCATCCATTAAAGGAAAGAACTTGATAAGGCTGTTGATGAAGAAAAGGATGAGCTAAGAGATCCAACACTGAATGGGAGGCCAAAACGGCATAGCAAACGCCCAGCTGGATGAGAGGACTTATTCACTGAGAGCTAGCTGTTAGTTAGTCCGTTTAACAGTCTGACATGCATTTTGATTAGGTTGATGTGTTGGCACATTAATGTGTTATAACAAACCCAATCATAATGTGCCAACACATCAACCTAATCAAAATGCATGACAGACTGTAAAACAGACTAACAGCTAGCTCTTGGTGAATAAACTCCTCCCATCCTGCTGAGCGTTTGCTAAGCCTTTTGGGCCTCCCATTCAGTGTTGGACCTTCTAGCCCATCTTTTTCTACATCAACAGCTTTATCAGAACTTCTACATAATTCATTCATTGTATATGTTGAAAGAGAGAAAAATAGATGCAAGAGATGCTGCAACCGCGTGTCTTAACTAGACAATGAAGTCCGTTTTATATAGACTGGTTGCAATAAATACAAATAATTATAGGAGATTTTATTCTTATATACATGATATATGATATGCCTATAAATCTGATTCTAATCAGATATGCCTATAATTACAAAGATCCTAAATAAATAAGGAAACAAATCATAAAATAGAAAAGGAGAATAAATCCTAAGAGATCATCTAGGATACTCTAAAATATTCTAAGATATAAAAATAATATCATCAGATATTTCAGATTTCTAACAGTATCAAAGCAATTGGTTAACAATCTTATATGGGCAGGTGAAACAACTATTAGCACCCTTAGCATGACATGTTATTCAACATTCTAAATCGTGATTTTGCATTAGTCACTACTAAAATGTAACTGATGCAAGATGCACTAGCACTTGAAATAGCATTTGCCACTACTACTGGACTTGTACTGAAAGGGAAATTTCTCTTTTAAGGAATGAGACATTGTTGAAACAAACAGAAAACCAATCTATTTAGGAAACAACAAAGACATCAGATACCAATCTTATTTCCTGAAGTGAAAAAGAGGTAAAGAATCATGATAAAATGATTACCAAACGTTGACACCAGGAACACCAAGGTGCATAAAAATTTACAGCCGTAATTGGAAACCTGCAAAAGGATTATTAAAAATAGAGTAAACAATGCATATTAAAAGGAACTTTTGAGTTCTCACATAGCTAAAACAAAGAAAAATCGAATGAAATATTCTCAGAAGTGGCCACTTACTGATGAACATATTTATCAAAATTATGTGTTGTGAGTGAGAAAGAACCTTCAACAGATTCTTCATCTACTTCATCATCATGCTTTACAGCATTTGCAACTGTACCTGAATGAAACTCAGCACCAGTGGGTCTTAAATTTGAATCAATAGAAAACTTGCGAACTGTTTTTGTTATATTGAGCCTGTTCTGAAAACAAGAGGTAAAATATTAAGTACAAGGACTAAAACATCAAAGAATGAGATGAGGTATCATATTATAAGCAAGTATAAAATGAATAAGAAAATGGAGTAATAGAAACTTACTGTTCCCAGCACATCACTCACATCAACTGATGCAAACTCACATGAAAGTGCAGGAAAACTACAAAATAAGTTGAAGCAATCAGCCAACAACAACAGAGATAGAGGAAGATAAAGTTTACAAAAAGCCATTAAATTAACTTAACGTACTGAGTATAATACTATGACTAGTTACGGTGTCTAAATGACATGGGAGTGGGAAGGACTAGAAACTCTTAGAAAAACTGATGAGCTGTGAGAGATGAAGGCATTGTCTTGGGAATACTTTGACTTCGTGTCAATTTCACAAGCCATCACTATACACCAAATTTCAATATTGACTCCCAGCCTTTTAATGATCATTTTGTAAGACCCCCATCCCACTCCCAATTACAACAATGATATGATATGAAGCTGGCCCAGTTTCATCTCTTCCTTCTATAATAGTGTGATTGGATGTGGAGTTTTAAAAGAAGAATTCAATTTTTTAAGTGGATTTAAAATGACATATCAAAATGACTTGTTTGGATATTAAATCCAAAGAATTTTTAAAATGGTGGAAATTTGATAGGAGATTTTTTTTTTAATTAATATGAAGGCATTTCAAATAATATCGAAAAAGTAAAGAATTTGAAAATTCCTTCTCCTTTACGGTCTCACTGTCAACTGTCACCCCAAGCTTTGGTAAGTGCTCTATCTCTACTGCACCTCTTCCCCTCTCTCTCTTTTGTGTCTCTCTTTCTCTCTCTCCCTCTCTCTCTCTTCCACACCTCCCTCTCCCTCTCACTCTTTTGCACATCTCTTTCTCTTTCTCTTTCCCTCTCCCTCTCTATCTCTGTTATACATTTTTTAAATAAATATTTAAGAATGAAATTCTACATATAATGGAAATTAAATTACTTTATCCAAACAAAGAATTTGAAATACAAGGAATTTGAATTTCTTTATTAAAAAAAAATATTTTGAAAATGAAAATGATCTAATTGAAGCAATTAAATTTCCATGCATTTTAAATTCATTAGAATTTTGAAATTCTCTATCCAAACACTACCCTAGTTAATTTCAAGCTTCTATCAAGCTTCTAAAAAGTCAAACTACAAAACCATTTGGTTTAATGAATTAACCAATACACAGTAAACAACTTATCAACCCCTAACAAGCTGGTCTTCATAAATTCTCTATTAGACAATTATGCATTCTTATAACACCAGCCTCAATTTGCAAATACAAGTAGATAGAAGCTCACATTCCTTGCAACATGAAAAGTTCACACCAAGACTCAGAAAACCACAAAGCCACCAATAATTCAGATATAACAGTAAAAAATAGTTAAGACATGAGCATCCACCATCTTTGAAAAACACCCTAGTCAACCAAAGACAGCAAACACCTACATATGCTTCTACCTGATATTGAAATCGATACGTAAATAGTCACCATCAGCACTCTTGTCAACAATCACAGATGTGGAGGTGCTAACAGTCAAATAATTACTTAGTTCCTGAAACAAGGTTGCAAGACAAACATCAAAATGAAACTTAAACAACCAATTCAAACTTCAAATTTGACAAGTATAAGCAGTATAGGATCCAATATCAATCTACACTACACATATTATGCTCAACAATTCACAAGTCAAAAACACGATGGGGGCTTCAGCTACTGACCATTCCAAATAAAAACATCATGGCGAGAGCTGCCACTATGGATAATCCCGCTCCTGATAACGACGCCTCAGTCAAATCTCTCGGGATTTTCCTGTTGACCCAAGTCAACAACAAGCACATAACAAAATTATTCATAATTTTTTTTAAAAAAAAAAAAAAAAGACATGCATTCACAAATTACTCATAAAATTTACATCGCAAGCGGTAATGTCCATAACCACAAAACTAATTGTAAAATTTACAACAAAACACTTCAAATCAAAAAGAAGACTCAAATCTAGGCAATGGAGATGCTCTTCTTGCACATAGACACCGAATAAATAGCAGTATTCGTGTTTTCTTACTCAGCACTTCGGTCCGAACCGTTATCCAAAGAGCTTATTCAACTAAATCTATAACAGAAAACAACTATACTGCATATTCGCAAGCAAATTGAAACCGAAATGAAGAACAGAGAGAGATTCCGACCTGTAAAAATCGACGGATTTGAGTTTAGTAGAAGAAATCATGGTGGAAAAAAGGTGGAATCACGGTGAGTGAGAGAGAGAGAGAGAAAACTCTCGGAAATTGAGAGCGTAATAGCTATAGATTGGTAGATCGAAGGAGCTTCTCTTTCAGCTAGCTGTAGCTTCTTCGTCCCCCACTCTCTCTCACTCTTCTTCTGGGTGACGAAAAAATTCAATATATTCAGTTTTTCTTTTAAGGTGGAATATATTTATGGTTAAATTAATGTTCTCAACTAGAATTTTTATTTTTTTACTGCTCAACTAGAAATTTTTAATTAGTTCCTCATTAAAAAATTATAATTAGGTCCTTTGTCTTATAAAAATTTTGTAATATTGTCATAAAAAAATTGTAATTAAATTCCTAAAGCTTTTAAAACTGTCACAAATTATATTTTTTTACCGTTTCAAGTTGTTTTTTTTTTTTTTTGACAGGAACCGTTTCAGGTTGTTTAGGAATTTAATTACTGTAATTTTGCAAGAATAAGGACTCAATTACATTTTTTTTTTTAATTGAGAGACCCAATTAAAAATTTACAAATACTACCGTGAACCTGTTGATTAATTTAACCCAGATTTTGAAAATAAAATAAAATTTTGCATTGTTGATATATTTAAATGGAAATATATTCAAGTTTTAGATATTACATAACTGTATGAATTTAATTACAAAAAGTGTAAAATTTATTAACTTTATAATAAATTTTAAAATTTTATAATAATTATTTAAAATTATGAATAGTTGATAATGTGAAAAAATTATATTGAAAATGAATTAAAAAAAAATTGTTATTAAAACTTGGATTAAATATTTTTTTTAGTTCTATAAATTGTGTATTTTATTTTTTAGTCTCATAAAATTATTTTTGTCATTTTAATCTTTGAAATATCTATGTGTGTTTTTTAGTTCTTGTCATTAAAAAAGCTCTCTTAAAAGATAATGTGACAAATGAAATGCCACCTCATTGTGGCATCTATCGTCCACATAATATATTTTTGGGACTCAAATGACTAAACTAATTTTATGGGGATTAAAAAACAAAATACACTAGTTATATGGACTAAAAAGATGTTTAAGTCAAATTAAAATAAGTATAAAAAAAATTAAAAACCCTTCATTCACCACCATCATTGCAAACCATATGTTTTCTTCTTTCACTTTTCTAACAACAGAAGCCATCACATTGAGCAAGTCAATCCAAAATCTAAACTCATTTGAGTCAAACCACAACCCAAAACCATGAGCTCTTTTAGTAATGAGATTCGTGATTTTCCACCAACCATGAAGATTGAGGACAAGAAATCGGTGATTCTCCTCGATATTTGCATTTGTCATTTGACAATAGCAATGTTGATGACATGTTGTGTTCTTTGATGCAACACATTGTGTTAGTTGATGTGGCACACTAGTGACACATCACAACTAAAGCATAATTGTTATCATTGTCACATGATCATGAAGACGAAGAGAAGAAATAAGAGGTTGTGGTGTCTCCTCCCCTTGCCTTGACAAGGTTTAAGAAGACATTGATCAATTACTTGTGACTTTGTAGTAGAAAGATGAAGATAATAACGATAACATTAGAGAAAATGTGGAGAACTTTGACATCATTGGCTTCATGGAAAGTTACTTGGATCTAGTGGGGAAAAAATAGTGAAGTACGACATAGGCGAAGGTAAAGCCAAATGGAGAAAGGTGGTGGGGGAAGATTAGTGGGTGGAGGAAACTGCAAATTGCATTACTGAAAGAGCTCATAGTTTTGGATTGCAATTTGGCTCAAGTGAGTTTAGGTTATGGGTTGACTTGTTCAGTGTGGCGTCTTTTGTGGTTGGGATGGTAAAAGGAGAAAATGAAGGTTTACAACAATGGTTGTAAACAAGTTTTTTTAATTTTCTTTTTCTTTTATTTTAATTTCTCTTAAATATCTTTTTAGTCCTTATAAATTGGGTATTTAGTTTTTAGTCTTCCATAAAATTGTTTTTGTTATTTTAGTCTCTATAATTATTTTGGTTATTTTAGTACCCATAAATTATTTTGGTCATTTTAATCTCTAAAACATTCGTCTACGTGGATGATAGTTGGTGCAAAGAAATGACACTATATTTGCTACATCATCATTTAACATAGTTTCTCTAACGACTGGAACTAAATAACACAAAATAAATGTTCAGGAACTAAAATGACCACAAAATAATTTTATGAGATAAAAAAAATCCAAATTATAATAATTAAAATGATATTTAATCTTAAAAAAATTATGAATATCTTATATAAACATCAAATAAATGCATTTATGCTGTTAAAAAATAAAAAAACATTTTTTTATAAATTAGCACACGTGTTAAAATTTAATATCAAAGTATTTATTCTCATCCTAACAAGTTGAATTTTACGAGTCAACTCCAACAAATTATAATACGTGTACTAATTATTTTTTTTTTCTTTAAAAACTTCAAGTCTTCAAGTCATTAAATTGTTTTTGACTAAACTATTGGTTTTTAATCCTCCAAATTTTCACTTTAGAATTTCATCTTCTAAAATTTCAAAAGTATTTAAAGGATACAATTAATGTTAACCAAATACATAAGTAATTTAGTTTTTTTAAAATAAATTATAATATTTTGATATTTAATTATCAATAAATTAAGAAACTTCTTTTATTAAAAAAATTTCTTATGATGCTTTGCACATTTTTTTATGCTTTAAAAAAATATATTATAACAACTATTCTATACATTTATTATTATTGTTGTTCAATGCTAAAAAAATAAGTTGTCATCTATCTTCAGTCTCCAATCACAATAAGTTTTATAAAGTTTAAGTTTTGAGTATATTTTGAGAAAAAAAATTATGCCGCTAATAGTAATTTTATCAGGCTCGAGTAGGACCCGTAAATGATATATATGATCTCTTACTAAAACCATAATAGAGTTTTGAAAGGCTATGATTCTAATTATAATCAATTATAATAATAATCAATTATTAAAATAATTTAATTTTCACAGTTATTCTAAACACACTCTAAGATACCTCTTCACAATCTTGACTCACCTATCAAGCCATATGAACACACATTACAATGATAGTTCAATCTCATTTAAAAGGTAATTCTCATCGTAATTCTCATCGTAATCTCGACTCACCTATCAAGTTGAATGAACATACATTACAATGATAGTTCAATTCCATTTAAAGGTTAACACCTCTTAGAAACATCTAAACACCCTACTTGTCACATTACCTTATATATTGTCATGCCATGTACTCTAAAAGGACATCAAAATCAACACTAACCAATAATCCTAAGTGAGGCTACATCCAAGGGTTCTCATCATCACAATTTTATTATGTAAAAGAAATACATTTAATTGGGTTCAACCCTTGATCTATACATACGGAAAAATATTTGTTGGAAGATGTTAGCCCCTTAAACATATCTTAGTACTCGAGAAATTAGTTATTGACTTTCGACCAAGAAATATCACATGTTCACAAAAAAAAAAAACACATTTAGTTGAAAAAAAACGTGGTATTTTATTGCATTTTTTTTATCCGTAAAAATCAAACACGATATTGGAGGGTTTATAATAATTCATGCACCCTACTCGATAAATTGAGCTAACCCCCTCAATACTGTACTGTACCACTATCAATTAAATATTGAAGGTTAAATTAACGGATAAATTAAACTACATAATTAAAAATAGTAAAATAATCAAATTCAAACAAAACAATGGAAAGACTAAATTTGCAAAATGAGTTAAACAATCTACAATTGGGTCAAATATTTTCATAACCTACAAATTAGAGCACCATATGTTCATATCATATCATAACCTAATCTCAATTAGAAACAAAAAAAACACGTTTGATCCTTAATTTACTTTACGAAGCGTCCTCTCTCATTTAGCAACGATTTCCGTATCCGAAATACCAAAAGGTGCAACTTCCCACACGCACATGGCAGCTACCAGCAAGAGGGAAAACATTAAAAAAACAAGAACACGTCAGCGCCATCGTTGTAGTTATCATAATCATCATCTTACAATTCTCCCACTCCTTCCCTAAGCCGAATCAGCACTTCATCATCGACTCCAATACGGCACCGTTTCCCTTCACCATCAGCGCCACACGCACCCTTCGAAGAATCAATGGCGACTCGCGCGTTGCTCGGAGCAATCAAGAAACGCACCGTTTCGTTCCCCGCATTCCCCGGCCACTCCATTTATCGACACGTAACAATTATTCATCCCCAAAAAATAAAATAAAAAACGGAACTTTTTTTTTTTCGATTCCTTTGTTTTTTCAGTGTATTATGTTATTCACTGTGTGTGGTGTTGTTGTAGGGTAGCACGCTTGTGGTGGCGGAACACGAAGGTGGCGTTATCAAACCCCCTTCTCTCTCTGCACTTGCGGCTGCCACGTGTCTTCCCGATCCTGACTCTTCCGTTTCTGTGCTCTTGGCCGGTTCGGGTCCTTCTCTGCATCAAGCTGCTTCACATGCTGCTTCGTGCCACCCTTCAATCTCCAAGGTAACTCAAACTTTTTTTTTTTAACTATTTAATTGGTATTTTTAAGAGTGGATATTCAAATTAAATTTTAAATTCTTAAAATTAACTACCGGCTTGGAGTTGTTTTAACTTAACTAGTTCTCTCGAGTTTGAACTGAGCTTTGCTTCTAACAGATTGACTCTGAAAGATATATGTGATAATCCATGGATTGGTGTGTTTGTGAAATCTTATTTTGACTCCTTCCGGCTTCAAATATATAAGTAAAAATAAAAAAACAAAAAAAAAACTGTCTCACGTTAACTAAGAAAATTAGTTAACAACATTTAATTGTATCAATCTCAATTAAAAAATAAATTCTAAAATAAATTCTGTTCTTTATTGGAATTTGATATCAAGAATAAGAAGGGGTCATTGGAATTAAAACCCTTATTAAATGAAGGGTATTTTGGAGATTGTCTCATTAAATGAACTAAAATTAGTTGAGATTTGCTTATATTTAAATCCAAAACTCAAACCAATTTTTTGCTTATATTTGAAGACGAGGGAGTAATTGCTTTTTTTTTTTTATGTGTGTGTGTGAAAATTCTCTTAAAAAATGATTATGTCTGCAAAATTAGCTAAACAAAACACTTAGCATAAATAAATTCAGGAGGTACAGCACAAGTGAAAGATAATGCGGGTGTCTATTTCTATGTTGCCTATTTTTTTTTTTTTAATTATTCTTATCATTATTGTCTTAATGACTGTTGTCCTTGATTGGATATTATATTGTTGCAAATATGCTATAAATGAGTGTGGATTCATTCATGTTTTGGTGTGTTGGACATTTGTCTTGAGCTTGAAATGATGAAAAGGGGAAAAGGAAATGGAGATTTTGTGATTGAGAAAGGGTGTGGGTTATGTGTGTGAAGTTATGTGTTGGAAAGGAAGATTGAGTTTCAGGATTTTGATAGTTGGTGTGGGTGTGTGTTTGTGGTGTAGGTGCTTGTGGCAGATTCGGATAAATTCAAGAACCCTCTGGCAGAGCCCTGGGCTAAATTAGTCCATTTGGTTCAGCAGAGTGGTGGTTACTCGCATATAATTGCTGCTGCAAATTCTTTTGGGAAAAATGTCATGCCGCGCACGGCTGCCCTTTTAGACGTTTCTCCGATTACTGACGTTACCAGAATTTCTGATTCCAATACTTTTGTGAGGTACATTCTGTTGTGTTCTCTTTTTAATTTAATGACCAGGAACCTGATGTTTATTGCAAATTTTGGATGGTGGTCACCTACTATTAATAGTCAATGCTGTTAATAGTTTTCTCATTCTTTCTTTTTACATGTTTATAAAAACTATTTGCAAACAAAGTAGTGACTATTTAGAGATCTAATAGACTAATAGTAAGCTAGAGTCCAGAGTAGACAACTGAAAAACCTGTAAACCTGGATTATCTTGGGACTTTTGAACTCTGGGAAGGTATTGCATCAGACCATATTTGCCATAGATTGCTTTTGGCTCTGGATAATAAGACATCAGAATAGATATGAACTGATGATAATCCTGACTCATAGTTGAGGACTAAAGTGATACATTATGGATGGTGGTTCATGCATATAGGGGAAGGTTTTTCCGTTCTATTCTTAAGGCTTACTAAAGAAAGACTGAGAGTAGAAAAAGTGAAATTCTAATGTACATTGATTGGCTGAAAAAGAGCATGATAACAACTGAAGGTTCCTGAACAAGTATTCTTATATCTTCTTTATATGATCTTTTGCTAAATTTGACCTCTATAGATATTATCTTAGTCTTAAGAATTTAAAACAAACGAGTTTGTATGTGGTAAGGCATATTTATAGAGTTGAAGAGATGGCTAACATAGTAGGGTGTATCTCTCTTTTTCTCTTTTTGTGGTTTTGGCAGCTAATTGATGCTGCACACTTCTTGTATTTGAGTTCTTCATTATGATCCAGCTTCTATATTAAGTATGAATACATGTTGGGTTCTTTGTCTGACTAAATGTAAGATTTTGATTTAATATACAGGCCAATATATGCTGGAAATGCACTTTGTACTGTCCGATATACTGGTGCCATTCCTTGTATATTAACGATTAGATCCACATCTTTTCCTGTTCCTCAGAATTCAGTTGACTCAAAATCTAATGAGGCTTCAATATGTCAGATTGACCTTTCAACCTTTGATGAAGGTTTGTTTTTTTGTTTCTGGTGCATGGACATTTTATTTTTGGAAAATTGAAAAAGACAAATGCATTTTGTCCTTAATTATCTGTTGACAATAGATCCTATTTGTATGCTTAAAGAGCAATGGTTCAATGGTATCGCATATAATTGTACTCAGTCATTTACATCTATTTGATCAATTACCACCATGTCAGACTTGGATACTTGAACCTCCCTTATGACAAAAGAATCTTCTTATTCTTTTTCTTTTTTCTTTTTTTGGGCAGATTTGGGCAAGTCTAGATATATAGCTCAAACTTCCCAGGATGATGAACGACCAGATCTTGGGAATGCACGGATTGTAGTTACTGGGGGCCGAGCACTAAAGAGTGCTGAGAACTTTAAACTGATAGAAGATCTAGCCAAGAGACTTGGTGCTGCTGGTATTATTTGCTATATGTGCTACTATGATACCTATTTTAATAGCTAGAGATTTGTTATTTCTGTTTTGTAAGATTCACCATATGCTTGATTTAAATTCCTAGGTTATTGACAGGATGGAAAATCTTTTAATATCTAATTCCATGCCTTGACACATGATAGCTTGTTTCACTGTTATCAGTTTTTACATTTTATTCTTTTTTATATGAATTAAGTAAAATCTGCTAACTTCATTCTCCTTTGCTTAGTTGGCGCAACTCGTGCTGCCGTTGATGCAGGATATGTTCCTAATGATCTCCAGGTGACAATTTTACTTCCTTTCAATACAGGTGACAAACTTGGGATTTCCGATCTCAGGTAAGATCGGTTCAGGATCATGGGATCCTTTTCTATCAGATAGGAAGGGCTGTTTCACAAAATGTACTTCTAAGTAATTGCTCCATAGATCCTATATCTATCTATATGAAGAAGAAATCATGTGACGGGGGGAATTCTTATTTGTACAAATGGTACTTCGAACTTGGAACGAGTATGAAGAAATTAACGATACTTCTTTACCTTTTGAGTTGTTCTGCCGGATCGGTCGCTCATGAATTAGAAAAGAGGAATGAAGTCTCATTCTAGATTCCTCTTTTTTACATCCTTGGCTCCCATGTTTATGCTGCTCAATGTCTGAAACGGCAAAACATCACTTAGTGTAACATAGGAATAGAATGTTAAAGTTCACAAATCAATTGAACACATTAAAAGCTGAACATTTTCTTTTTGTTTTCTGTCAAGTAGTTGGGCATTAATCATTTCATGTAATCTTCAATCTTTTAGCGACTGTTTATAATTTAGAAAATTAAAATGGCAACCTGGTGAAATTGTATGCACATCGTCCAAGGAAGGGTTGGATCCAGTGTTTGGGTCTTGTAGTAGGCTGGCTTACCTTGCATTTGCAAAGGGTTGATTTCACAACTTGAACCTGATGACAATTCCAACCCTTGCACCAACCACCAAGACCACCCTTGTTGACAAAATATTTTGAGATGCTATCTCAGCCTGATGCATAAATTAATAGAAAAAAGATATGTTTTCCTGCTTTTCTTACTTTGCTACTGATGGTCATGTAATGGCATATCATTTGGAGTATTGGGATATGCATATAATAGGCTTTGTATTGAATCTCAGTAACCATTTCAACTTCTATTAATTCATGGCTAATATAGTGTTCTCATGTCCATGTTTCCTGTTGGAAATTTGATATGTAGGTAGGGCAAACTGGAAAGATCGTTGCTCCTGAACTCTATATGGCTTTTGGTGTATCTGGAGCTATTCAACACTTGGCAGGGATGAGGGATTCCAAGGTCATTGTTGCTGTGAACAATGATGCTGATGCTCCTATATTTCAGGTAATGGCTCTCTTTTAAATGGATCAAGCCACTCTCTATTTCAAAGTAATTGTCACTTTAGAAGTTTTAGTTTGTTTCTATTTGTCTCTTTAAAAAACCAAAAGGCTTGTGCAATGAGAGAGATTATTAATGGACTGAGAAGTTAATTTAAGCAAAAATATTTGACTAAAATTAGGCATATCTAATGTCTTTTTTCCTTTATGCAAAACCTTAAATGACAATTATTTTAAAGTAGAGTATTTAAGTAAATGCAGCTTCTACTTTATTGGCCACAAACCAGCTGAAGAAGAAAATTGTTTTGCTATATTTATGTGATGTGCTAAACTGCAGGTTGCTGATTATGGACTTGTAGGAGATCTGTTTGAGGTGATACCTGAGTTACTGGAGAAACTCCCCGAGAAAAAATAAAACGTGTAACATGCATCTGTATATATTATTATACAGTTGCAGAATGTATCATCCTTGGAACCTCAAAATTGCATTTCTATACCTGAAATAAGAAGAAAATGAAGTTATAGATACAAATGGCTCATTTCGCACTGCCACACTGGATACAAATAATTAAATCACTTAACGCTTGTGAAAAAACTTTCGTATTGGAATGGAAAGTCAACATAAATAGAGTGAGGAAGGCTTCGTTCTTATACGGTTGTTTCAAACAAAATTAACAGACTTAAGAGTGTGTTTAGTAAGACACTTTATTAGCTTATAAGTTACTTTGACTCTTAATGTAATGGACAGGTCAAGTGGCACAATATGTTCAAAAGTGGAAATTTATTTTTTTTAAATCTCTACACAAACGATTAAGTTTTAAAGTTAGTGTAAAAATATCAATATTTATATTCCACGTAATATTTTCCTTGAACTTAATAAGTAGTTCATGCTAAGACGGAAAGAAAAGGTTCTACTTTGATATATTGTCAAAATTCAAAACTAATATAAACCATGGGTACTTTAAAACCATTCTCACACCATTGATAGACATATATCTTTGGATAATTTTAGCTTGTATTTTGAACTTTTTTTTTTTTTTTTAATTTTATAAGATATCTCAGCAGTCAGATAAATGATATTTCATTTTATTATCTATAATGCCGACTTAGGACTTGTGTTTTTCTATATTAATATTATGCCATTTATAGTCATCTCATTAGTATATAATTTTTCAGCCGTAACCGTCAGCGCAACGATGTATAAATTTTTGAGTATATGCATATATGGACTTCTTGAATTTAAGAAAAGATAAAATATGTTTTTGATTTTTTTTAAATTTTCCAAATTCGATTTTAGTGACTTTATAGTGTATTTTTTGACGGTTTATAAAGCACCATTAAATATTAATTATAACCTATAAGTTTGTCTAATTTAGAAATACTTAATTTTTTTTTTATCTTAAAGTGTATTTTTTTACCAATTTATAGCTGTTATTAAATGCTAATTATAATATTAAATTTCTTTAATTTAGAGCATCTACAATGTATGATTGTTTAAATTGGTTGCTTATCTTAACTTTAAATAACTCAATAATACCTGCATTGGATATGTTCTTAGAAATACTTCATGTTTTATCTTAAAGTGTATTTTTTGTCAATTTATAACTGCTATTAAATGTTAATTACAACTTATAAATTCTTTTAATTTGAAAATACTTTATTTTTTTTATTTTAAAGTGTATTTGCTGACAGTTTAGAACTGACATAAATGATAACATAACCAATTTGAGAATAAAAAGTAGAATATTTTTAAATTAGAAGGACAAAAATAGGATTTTTTTTAATGACTAAATTCTAATTTGAAAATTTTTATGATGATAAAAAAATATATTTTACCAAAAAACCAAACAAGTTTAGCAAATTACCCAAAGCGCATCTGGTGTAGTGGTATCATAGTACCCTCCCACGGTACTGACCAGGGTTCGATTCCCTGGATGTGCAAATCTTTTAGTTATTTGCATAAGTTGAACATTGTTAGAGGAAGAAGAAAAAGTTTAAACATAGTAACAAGCAAGTGCAACTGGTGTAGTGGTATCATAGTACCCTCCCACGGTACTGACCGGGGTTCGATTCCCCGGTTGCGCATCTTTTTGAAAATACTTTTGCATTTGTTGAATACAAGAGAAAATAATTTTATTTTATTTTAATAGATCATTACACATTTGTTACATTTCTGTTAGAAAAGGAGAAAAATGTAGAAACTGCATTTTATTGCTTCAGTTGAAGGTCTAAACGTAAGTAATTAAAATTAAGAAAACTAAAATTGTACATAAACTTAAAATACAAGAACTAAAAATACAATTAAACCTTAAAAAAAAAGTTAAAGGAGGGAGGTACTGGAATCCAAGCTATATTTTGTTGTCTTGTACTCTTGTAGTATTAGCAATTAGCAACTATAATTGCTACTGATCTAAGCACGATTGTAGACCACCACTATTGTGACCAGTGGCAAATGCAAAGTAACATACATAAAAGAAGACGGTGTCTACGGTGCGAAAGTTAAACATCTTTCGCACTGTGCTAAAGTTTATTGGGATCGTTGGATTTTTTCGTTTTTAAATCGACGATTCATATTTTCTTTCTTTTTTATTTTTTTATCTTTTATTTTATTCTCTTTCCCGATTTACCCTCTCGGATCCCCTAATGGCTCTCTGATTCTAGGTGTTCTTCTTCAAAACTTTGATCGACGGAGAGAGAAAAGCCCACATGATGAGTTTTAACTTTTAATTCTCTTTTGGTTGATGCGTTTTATTTCGACATCGTTTGGCCAGTGGAGAAATTTCTACATGAGAACGGTTTTAATGGTGGAACAAACCTCGAGCACGAGCTCCTCTGCCGTCCCTCGACCTCACCTCACCCCACTCTCCGCGGTGGTGCTCCCAACGACGCGTCCCATGTTGTTCTTCAACACGTTTGCGCGTGCAGATAGCGTGATCCTTGTTGTTCTTCACCTCATACCACAGATCTTGCTTCAGAACGCCACAGCTGTGCCATCGCAAAATGGCAAAAGGCCCAACCTTTGCATGGGATCGTGACAGTGACGACGAAATTTTCGGGCATTTTATTTTTGAATCTGATTTGTAATTTATTTTTAATCTATCATAATTTTTTGGATCTGAATTTTCTTTTGAATTTCTTGTTGATGTTTGGTTTTCTCAATCTGCCATTTTTTTCATTACTCGATCTGTCATTTTTTTTTTTCCATTTCTCGACCTGATTGTCCATTGTTTTTGATTCTGGCCGCGGAGGGAGATTAGCCTTGAGAGAGAGGGACTGTTGTCAAGGGACAAAGTGGGAAAGACACTTAAAAAAAGAAAAAAAAGAAAAGATAAAAAAAGAAAAATATGGACCATCGATTAATAAGCAAAAAGATCCAACAGTCCCAAAAAATCTTTCGCACGGTGCGAAAGATGTTAACTTTCGCACCGTAGACACCGTCATAAAAGAATACTATGTTTCAAACAAGCAACAAACATAAGGAAATGAAATATAAGACTGTTTGATGTGTACCTTCTGACAATTTGATTTAACTACGTCAACTCATGTATGCATGCTCTGGTTGAAATGAAAAAATGGTAAGATATCAATGTCCATAAACGATCTTTCATTTTGAAGGGAGGAGTTAATGGTTTTAATTTGTTGCATCCACCAACCATCCTTGGATCTTTCTTGTCCAATGCCATGGGGCAGCTTTTTGAAATAATGTTTCCCTTTCCTTGTTTCGTTCACTCTTGACCAAGTCTAGAGCCAAATTCAACCTCTTTTTGTGGCTATGATATCGCACGTATATGACCAAGAAACATGGGGAATGCATTGAGGTTTGATTGCAGTAGCACCTTAAATAGCTTCTTTTTCCTGGCATTAACTGAATCTTTTATAATTATGCTGTTATTCTTCTTAGTAGCGTTGTACAAACAATGCTGGAGTATGGCCATTTTTGAATAAGTTTATGATTATAGAAGCTATTTTCATTTGACAATATGGACAAGTTTATAAAGAAACTATTTTTATTCATAAGTTCTTATGGAGAATTTTATCATGTAATGTTAATTAAACAATAGGCAACATTAGCCAATAATCAAAGAGGTCGAATGTGGATTAACAGAGATGGAATCTATTGGAAGGGACTAATTTTTCACAACATAGTGAATCAAAATTCGAATATTTACTAATAAAAATGTTCATATTTAGTGTTTGATTGTATTTTGAATAATATTACCTTCGGAATATAGAAACTGAGTGAAATAAGGAATTCAATTTTATTGATGATGTGTGTGTTACATTTATAGAGCTGTAGCTGTGAATTTAAATTAAAGATAAAGTTCTAGAAAGATAATAACTGGAAAGATAAATACATCTGGTAATAAATTCAAAAGTCTAAAAGATAATAACTAGAAAAATAAATACATTCAAAAGTTTGTTGCACCTATGTTATTTCAATATGCCCCCTCAAGATCAAGTTGCTATCTGCAACTTGAATCTTGGTTGTTAGATCCGCAGATCTTATTGATGATACTCTTGTTGTTGCATTGTCCACACGTTGATGACTAGATCGATCAACTATTAAGAAGAAGCCATAACACAAGGCTTAACCACTTAAGAGAAGCAAACATGCTTAACCACCATGCAGAAACTCTATCTCAAAGTTTAACCACTTGGCAAAAGCAAACAAATCAATGTGAATGGTTAACCACCATAAGGCAGAAGCAATCAAGCTTAACCATCAAGAGCAGAAGCCAAATAATGCTTAACCACTCAAGACAGAAGCACAAACCAATGAGAATATTTAACCACCATAAGGCAGAAACAATCAAACTTAACCATCAAGAGCAGAAGCCAAATAATGCTTAACCATACAAGATAGAAGCATAAATCAATGAGAATGCTTAACCACCATAAGGCAGAAGCAATCAAGCTTAACCATCAAGAGTAGAAGCCAAATAATGCTTAACCACTCAAGACAGAAGCACAAATAAATGAGAATGCTTAACCACCATAAGACAGAAGCAATCAAGCTTAACCATCAAGAGCAGAAGCCAAACAATGCTTAACCACTTAAGACAAGCACAAATCAATGAGAATGCTTAACCACCATAAGGCAGAAGCAATCAAGCTTAACCATCAAGAGCAGAAGTCAAACAATGCTTAACCACTCAAGACAGAAGCACAAAACAACATATCCAATGCTTAACCACCATGGACAAAAGGTCCTGGTGTTTTCCGTGTGAGTAGGTTGGATTGGATAAAGATGCACTGTGGTCCTCGTTACATAGCCAAGAAGTTCATTGGCTTCAAGAAGATGTGAGTCATTTACTTGTATCATGTATGATAATTGGCAGAGATTAAATTTAATGGGTAGATTGGAAGTAATGGTGAGTTGCCATGAGGAAAAAAAAAAAGAATCGATTTGGTTGTTAAGTTCCTAGCTCAGTGATACCATATAGAAACTGAGTGAAATAAGGAGCTCAATTTTATTGATGATGATGTATGTTACATTTATAGAGCTGTAACTGTGAATTTAAATTAAAGATAAAGTTCTAGAAAGATAATAACTAGAAAGATAAATACATCTGGTAATAATTCAAAAGTCTAAAAGATAATAACTAGAAAGATAAATACATTCAAAAGTTTGTTGTACTTATGTTATTCCAATATGGAAGAAGGATATGTGTGGGAAATTAAAAAAAGAAAAAAAGTGGTTGAATGTGGGGATGGATCAGGTAGAGAAGAATCACAGCGAAAAGTTGCCATTGCAACAAGCAAATCAAATGGAAGTAACAAGAATTAGATAGAAGACAACGGATTCAATATAAGTGCCAATTTCCAAATCCAATCAATAAAATTGTTCACGCCACAAATTTAAACTTCTCTCTCCATCTCCTAATTATAGACTCAATAGTAAGGAAGGACAAAGTACATAGGAAAAAATATGTAAGAAAATAAAAAGAAAACAACATTATCCTAAATCATAACACAATGATCTGTACATATAGCCTAACAAACAACAATGTAACCGGAATATGATAGCAGCAAGCAGAACAAATGAATGAAACTAATGAATCAGAATCATATATCATCCGGCAGCTGAAAACTCTGCGAACCAAAAATCTGGTGAGATTTGCTCTGAACAAAGACAGCCAAACCACATTTGCTGCTCTTGAATCCTTCCCACAAGGAAAAGTTAACCGTTCCTGATACTGTTTTCTTGGCAGAGATGTCCTTGACAGTGCAGAGCTTTTCGAGCTTTCTAACAACATAGTCGTTGGATAGAACGCGCCCTTTGTTCTCCCCTCTTGGACAGTCAGTGACCAAACTGCTTTCGTATAATGCTACCATGACATTTGCGCCATCGCTGTCCACCTTGTTCCTCAATGCTCCTGTTAGGGACACTTGCAATGAATCTGGTGCAGGCCTGGTGAAAGTTGCCTGATAGAAAGACAAGTTTGTTTGATTAACAATACTAGTCTTTAAAAAGAAATAAAAGCATATAAACAAAGAAAAAACTTAGATACAGTACCATAGGTACTGTTAGTGCTGTTACCCAATTAGGATTGGAATTTTATCTCGATAATACGTAATGACATTTAATGAAATCTGTTACAACACAGATTACCGAGGTGAAACTCCAATTCTATAAACAAACTATTGCATACATACACATATGGTTCTTCATAGAATATTAGACATGACTTTTACGTGAATGGTAGGCATCTGTGTGTGTCATCAAATCAATCAATGCTAAAGGTAGAAACAAGCAAATGTATGCATCTTAGAAGTTGGAATTTCACATTCTTGTTGGTAAGTGATATTAAGTTGTGTGTGAAATAGGTACTGATGCTGGTTGTTTCAAAGAATATGCCTTTCATGATTTCATCCAACTCCTATTAAAAATGAAGGTGATGAAAAGAACATAATAACTTCCATAACCTATAAAACATCTTAATTTGCATTAGGTGAGCAAGTGACCTCCCACTTGGTGTTGGGTGGGATGATGGCATCGTGATTGAAAATCACACGTCAACTTCTGTTTTTGATCTCTCTTAAAGTGTTCTAGTTTACTTTGTTCAAAAGTGATGATGTGGCTTTTAAGCAATATATATTGAGGTTAAAAAAATTAATTTGTGTTTGAAGATTTGAAAAGTGTGTTACGAAAAATTGATTTTATTTGATTGGTAAGCAGAATTGCTTTAGATAGAATAAATTCTTTACAAGAAAAAGCTAAATTTTCACTTCTCTCAAAAGCAATTCTACTTGATTTTGAAACTTCATAAAGCTTGTCATGGTGATCGATTGTTTACACCCCATTATGATTTTGTTCAATGCTAAACAAATAGGATCTTAGAGTTGGGATAGCCTGCTGTAAATTATGCATATTTGGGGCATTTAACAACTTACATAACATGCATCTCGCAACACTGAATTCAACTTCACTACAGCTCTTCTTTATCGCACGAAATACTACACACTTTCATCGTGAGGAAGTCAAATTCAGTGGAGGTGCATGTTACGCAACTCGGTGTGACAAATAGATTCTTTAACGCACCAAATATTACACACTTTTACAGCATAGTTTTCAAACTCGAAGAAAAGTATATAAACAAAAAAGTACAGTACAGCCAAATCATTATAACGCTGGGAATTCTATGTCCTTAATTCCTTCCTTTTGTTTTTGGCCAAACCAAGCTAATCTTCCTACCAAATCTTGCTTTCTGGCAGGATAGAAATTAAAAACAAAAGGTAGATACAAAGTGTAAAGCATAGACATCCACCTTAGCAAAACAATTGGTTCTCCCAGAGCATGTATCATAGTTTTTTCCTTCATTAATAATTTCAACTAGAAAATTTTCCATTATTAATTAGTAACTTGTTTCAGTTAAGTGCAAAGCTCTCTCTTGTAATTTAATAAAGCCCAAAACTTAGACATAGTTCCTTAAATACTTTTGATCCCCTTCTCCAATCAGAATTATAGTTTCACCCTGAAAATTAATAAAATAAGGTTTACATAAGGAACAACATAGATTACAAGAGTGAAACTTCAAGAAGAGTGCTACCAACATATTATCTAACATGTTAATTCCAATATACTCTCTCCGATCTTTATTATACGGTCAAAATTAAAAATATGACTTAGTCTTTATTATAAAGTCTAATTATTCTGCATTAATTATTTTTTACAAAAATACCTTTAATTAAAGTCCTTTATTGTTATAAGGTCCAACCTAAATTTTGTCCTTTAAAAAATACATATGAATTACATTAGATATGGATCGGCATGAATTATTGAGATGAAACTCCAATTATTTTCTTTTTGACGAAATCAAAGGAAATGACGGCAGGGAATGAACCAAAGACAAGAGGGAAAGCAAATGCAAAACGAGAACCAAAAAAAAAAAGAAACTAAAGCGAGCTAACCTGGAAGGTAGGAGCAGGGAATCTAGGAGCAGTGGTGATGGCAGAAACAAGGGCGTTCTCGTCATTCCCCACACACTGGGCCTTGCCCTGGACAACAACCTGGGGCGTGAACATGGTGTCAAGCCCAAGGGCCTCAACATAGGCCTTCTGTCTAACGGTCCACTGGCTGGCCCCAAAGGGGTCCTTCCATCCCATGTAGTCCCAGTAGTCCACGTGGAAGGCCAGCACCACCACCGGCACCTCCAGCTCGAAGTCCCCTCTTCCCAGCCGCGACAGTACCAGCTCCGCCGCCGGCGACGTCGCGCACCCCTGCGACGAGAACATCTCCACCAGCACCGCCCCGCCGCGCTTCTGCTCCTCCGAAGAGAGGTCCGCCGTCGTCACCACGCGCCGCTCCGCCGCAGCGACGTCGCCGCCGCGGGTGCTGCCCTTGCTGCTGCCGAAGCAGGACCAGAGACGCGGCGCCATCGCCTGGATCGATCGATCAGCGGTGGCGTGCCAAAGGAGTAGGGTGGATTGTGATCAAGATGATAATTAACGAGAGAAAAATGTTTACGAAAAAAGTAAGCGATAAAGAGAGATTGAGAGAGAAAGAGAAAGAGAGAGCGAAAGTGGTGTAATGATAATAAGGGAAGTTAGGGAAGGGAAATGGAGATGGAAGGTGGAGAAAGAAAGGTGGCGAAGAACATGGGTAAGAACTAAGAAGAGCTACGCGGGGTTTTCAATATGTAATGTTGTCTCTATTATGTACTTGTTTCATGAGAAAATGTGTGTATGCTTTTTAATATCAGATAATAAAAATTGTTTTAATTTTGAGATATGTTTTGATAATAATTTTATATTCTTATTGTATTTTTTTATTAATTTTTCTAATATTTAAGAAATACAAAATACATTAAATTTATTTTATTTAATAAATAAAAAATTGTGAGATGATATTATAGAATGATTTGTAATTATTTATATTTTTAAGATGTGTATATAAAATTACTGATAAAAATAAGTCACATATATCTATATATTATTTTTTATATTTAAATAATTAAGTGTTATTTCATCAGAAAGATAGGTTGGTGAAACGTTCAACGTCGTTTTATTATTATTATTATTATTATTTTAGAGAAATTATTATTATTATTAGTTTAAAGTAAGTGAATGTTCGTTGTTTTTTTGTTAAATGTATTTTTCTTTGAAATAGGAGTAATCCAATAATTTTAATAAAAAATTGTATGAAATTATTGATGATATACTCTGAAATAAAAATCCAGATATATTGTTTTAGTATACATTTTTATGCTTCATAGCTATAAAAAATTACAGGAATATATCTTTTTCTTAAATACAAGTCTTGATTAATTAGTTGATTTGTTACCAACCCATGTCGGTTCCGTTGTGGACACGGTTGTATCGGTGGCATGCACGTTGGGTTGTCAGTGTTAGATTGGATGGTACTTGTTGTATTGAATAAAATAATATGGTGCTAACAGGTGTCACAGATCACCTACTTAACGAATCCAACACAACGTCGGTTGGGTGGAGAAAAGAAAGAAGACAACTAGACCATCTTCAACGGTGTTTTTGTGCCTGATTCTTATATCGTAAGAATCGTTTCACCGATTCTTACCATTAGAGCGGGTTGACGTGACTGTCTGGATGTAAGAACGGTTCTTCTGCAAGAACTCCCAAGAATCCGTTTCAAGTATTAAAAAAATAATAATTATGACCAAAACAAGAGAAATACCTGAAAAATAGACGCTATATGCACATAAGACAAATTCATCAACAACTTCAAACAGACTTGGTGGAGCATATTTGGGAACGTTTCGGTCACGAGAATAATGGAATTTAATTTTTCTGTCTTAATCTCAATGTTATGCATTTTTTTAATCATCAATGTTATGTATTTCTCATCAATTTAATATTTAGTCACAAATAAAAATTTTAAATTATTAATATTTTTTATATTACTTTTTAATTTTTGTTTCATAATTAAAATTTATATAAATAATTATTTAAATTTAAAAATATTTTTAAATAAAACTATTAAAAATGTGGAGTCCAATGTGGGACCTACAAAAAGTAAGTTAAGAACCCAAAATAAATTCTACCATTAGAACAAAAAATGAGATGAGTTCTTGTATCCTATGTGGCACTGTAGGACCCACAAAAAGTAGTTTAAGAACCCAAAATGAGTTTTACCACTAAAGATACTCTAAGGAATATGTGATAAAGTACTTAAAAAAAAAGATTATTATATTTGAACACTTAATTTTTTTAAACACTTATTTAACACTCATTACTTCTCTTTATCTCTCTCTTTCTATCACATCACACTATCTATCATACCTATATTTTTTTTCTCTTTTATCACTTTCTCTTTAGGTGTCAAAAGATATTTGGGTGTCAAAAAATCTTTTTCCTAAAAAAAAAAATACAAGGAACACAAACTTGTCCCTTTTACGGTGGCTGGGGATTGTAATATCCATTTCTAGCAACATTTTCTTTTTTTTTTGTTGTTCTTCTGAATAAAGATAAAATTTACTCATAATTACGTACGCACGCAATGCTTAAAATTGATATAACTTATGCTTGATGTTTTTATTATAAAATCAAATTATGAGTAAAAGTCAGTATAAAATTTTTGATCAAACACAAAAGCTATATAGTTGTTTAAATTCAGAATTAATTCTAGACGTGAAATCAATCATGAACTTTTATTCAACGTGAAATCAAATATGTAAAAAAGTATATAAAATCAATTTTGAACTTGTAATCAGTATATTGATTGTATTGTTGATGTCAAAATAGACAAACATTGTGGTTATCGTCCTATTATAGTGTTGCTAGGTAAGGATGAGGAATCTTGGCTTCTAGTTTTTGTTGATTTGATTAAAATTCATTAGCAGTGACATGTTGAATATGTAAAACATTTTGACATTGAGTAGCTAGTGTTTAAATTAAAGACATCTTTGTATGTTAGCAAGGACACAAAGGTATCCAGACAAGTGGATGTCCTTTTCAGACATGAGTTATGTAATTGCTTCCAAGTATAACGTAATGTTGGTCCATTTATCCACACACAAATGCATGATGTTTTTTTTTTCCTAATAGACCAAATAGTCAAAGAGTCAAGTCAAGTGATATTGGGCTAAAACAGGACAAACTAAAATGAACTGGGCTGACCCGCTTTGCCACCCTTAAAGAAAACTAGTTTCCATCAAGGGTAGTGGGTTGTGAGGAAGTTCTAGCATCCCAACCATTGCTTAATAAAAAGGAAATAGGATCCTTCTGCCTCTTTTATGTCAAAATTAGTGGGTTAGTGCTTCGTAGAACCTGGATTTCATGTTCATCTATATGCTTTAAGTGAGAAATTATCTAATGCAATTATGATCTGCTATATATGATTGACCAAATTAATATCATTACTAAGTATCAAATTGAACCAGAACAATTACTTGGTTTCATTGACCTTCAATTAAAATGGTTTATGTTTATTATTTACCATTTTTAAGATAACTATGACACAACTGAGTAAAAAAATTATAAAAGAGAAAAAGAGAGTTCTTATCAGTTCTATAAAAATTTTCAATATTAATTGATCCGCCTTAATACTATGCATCAAAAAAATCAGATTATGCGTCAAACTGTTTAAATGCATCAGTAGTATCAACACCTCATTCACTTCTAGCAAGATCAATAAAAGAAATCTACCCAACAACCTTACCACTTCTTGCATCATTCCTGTCATTGTTCTGCTTGCTCTGTCTCACTTCATTGTACTTCTTTACAGCTAGTTGTTTGATAACATGCCTAAAGGACTCCTCATTAGGATCCGTGGATCTTGTATTGTTTGCAACATTTTCTTTATGATAATTTGTACATCAGAAACTTCAAATTCTTGCAGTCCTACAATTGAATCTTGTCATCTATCTTCCCTCATGCACAATTTCCTATGTCCCTTTGTCCCCTGAAAATTGAACAAGGCTTCAATAGTAAGGTTTATCCATCTTGTCAGTCATTTTATCTACACTATTGTTCTCATATCATTCTCACACTTAAATTTCTTCCACTACCAATTTGTCCATTGGTGCTTTAGAGAAAATCTTAATTTTTAAAAACCTCAAAATTCAACCTTTCTACATGAGAACGTAAATTAGCTATCAAGACCTTGGTGTTCAACATATATCTCATTGGAAACAATAAATATTAGCATAGCAAAAAAAAGAAAAAGATATCATACCATATAGTGTGACAGAGAGGCACGAAATATGCAATTCTAGTGCAACATTCCTCCTCTTAGCAGCCTACCACAAAGTAGTGAAAAATTAGTCCATGTTTGAAATAAATAAAAAATGGTATTATGCAGCTTCATAGATGCATGGGGATCGCAAAAATATAACTCTAATTAGTTGAACCATTTCAGCAAACACATGGTGTTCATCATACTACATCTCATTGCAAACAAAAAATATTAGCACAGCAAAAAAAAAAAAAAAAAAAAGAGAAAAAAAAATTATACCATAGTGAATGTGACGGAGAAGCACAAAATATACGGTTTCTGGTATACCATTCCTCCTCTTAACAGCCTATGCACCAAGTAGTGAAAAAAATTAGTCCATGTTTGAAATAAACAAAAAAAAAATGGTATTATGTAGCTTCGTAGATTGACGTTGAGAGCAAAAACATAATCTAAAAGGTTTGCAAGAGAAATGAGAGCAAATGATACAAATTTGGTCAAAGAAGTGGGAGCAGAATATGACTTCGACTTCAACCATGACTTTCTCCATCCGCTAATTTATACCCGAAAACAAACACATGACAATTCGCACCACCCTTTTATCAGCATTCACTTGTTCCCACGCCCCTTGCAAATCCTCCTTCAATTTCTCACCGGGAAGGACTTTATCCAAGTTCCTCTAACAAAAGATGGCCTTTTTCCTTGTTGGGTCCTTAATCTTCTTGAGTTGTTTCCAAAAAATAGTTGCCCTTCGCAGATGCAATGCTTTTTGCCGAGATGATGCAAAGAGAATAATATTACTTGAAGGGTTAATTAAGTTTTTAGTCCTAAATTTTTTTAAAATTTGATTTTTAGTCCCTAAATTTTAGTTTGACTGGTTAAGGTATCTAAATTTTTTAAAAATTCAGTTTTTAGTCCTTAAACAAAATTTTGACCGATCAAAGTCCCTAAACTTTTTTAAAATTCGATTTTTAATCCCTAAACTTTTTAAAAATTTAGTTTTTAGTCCCTGAATTAATGAGATTTCAGGGACTAAAATCAATTTTTTTTAAAGTTTAGGGACTAAAAATTGAATTTTTAAAAAGTTTAGGAACCTTAACCGGTCAAACTAAAGTTGAGGGACTAAAAACTAAATTTGTAAAAAGTTTAGGGATCTTGACCAGTCAAACTAAAGTTTAAGGACTAAAAATCGAATTTTGAAAAAGTTTAGGGACTAAAAACTTAGTTAACCCTATTTTTTATAAAAACAAGTCAAAAAATTTACATTGAATTCACAGTGATAAACTTTTTTACTTATGATTTTTGTCTAATCTAAATTAAAATTTCTTTTGCATAATTTATATGTATTTAATTACATAAGAAAAATCAAAGTAAATCAACATAAAACACTATAATTTTATCTACTCAAAATTAGTGTCTAAAATTAATATTTAAGCAAATAATTAATTGTTTTTATTTATTATCTTCTCGCTTAAATAAATATTTTATGATTTTCTTCTACCTAGATAAATTTTAATTTTCTTTTATACATTGATATGTATATGCCAATATATTAAAATAAAAATTATATATAAAATATAACACATAGGGATGAATTTTATATCTTTATCTTTATAAAAGTAGCTGGCGCTGTGGTAAATTAGTAATTTTCATTTTCCCTCCAAAAATAGGGTTAATTTTGTCAGTTTGTTTTAACATCTCATAATATCAATTATCATTAATCCATGAGTGGTTTTTTGTGCAAAAATTTATCGGATTCTTAGTAGGCACAATATTAATGCCATTGATAGGCACAATATTAATGTTATATTTGAGAATGCTTCTGACGCATAAAAGAGAAGTATGAAAAAGTATGAAGAAAAATTTAGACTTAATTTACCATATAAAATATAACACATGCAGATGATTTTTTTTTTTTTAAAAGAACAAGAAGGAAAATTTACAGTGAATTTACAGGTATTAATATTTTTATTAAAGAATTTTGTCCAATCAATGTTAAATTTAGTTTTACATAATTAATATATATTTAATTACATAAAAATGAAATTAAATCTACATAATCACTATTATTTTCTCCATGTAAAATTAGTGTCTAAAATTTATTTTTAAGAAAATAATTATTTGTTTTTTATTTCTTATCTTCTCACTTAGATAAATTATTCATGATTTTTTTTATACTTGGACAAATTTTAATTTTCTCTTGTGCATTGATATGTATATGCCAATATATTAAAATAAAAATTATATATAAAACATGACAAATAGGGATGAATATTTTTTTATCTTATAAAAGAAAGTATAGACTTTCACTTAATTGACAGGGAAGAAAAATTTACCTGAAGTCACATTAATATTTAAATTATTATGGTGAAATTAAATTTTCAATTGTATTAATTTTAATTTTAATTTTTTTTATGGCTGTCTCTTTCTTGATGTAAATAATTTACTAAATGTTTTATTTTACAAACATAGAAAGTATACAAAAAAAATATGATTTCACTTACCATATAAAATATAACACACAGGGATGAACGATTTTTCATGAAAGTATGAAGAGAAATTTAGACTTCACTTACCATATAAAATATAACAGACGGGGATGAACAATTTTTATGAAGAATAGTAGAAAAAATTATACTAAATTCACAGAGATAAATTTTTTTACTAAAGATTTTTGTCCAATCAAATTTAAAATTTCTTTTGCATAATTAATATATTTAATTATATTAAGAAAAATTAAATTAAATTAACATAATAACTATTTTTTTCTATACAAAATTAGTGTCTAAAATTTATATTTCTTCTAGATTATTCATGATTTTCTTCTACCTGAACAAATTTTATTTTTCATTTATTCATTGATATGTATATGACAATATATTAAAATACAAATTATGTATAAATTATAACACATAGGGATGAATTGTTTTTTCTTATCAAAGCAAGCAGACATTTCCATTTAATTTACGGGGAAGAACAAATTTACTAAATTCACATTAATATCTAAATTATTATGATAAAATTATATTTTTATTATAATAATTTTAATTTGAATGTATCTTTTTTATGACTGCCTCTTTCCTTATTTAAATAATTTATTGAGTGTTTTATTTTATCATCTTAGAAAGTATGAAAAATATAACAATGGAAATGAATATTTTTCATAAGTATGAAGAGAAATTTAGACTTAACTTACCATATAAAATATTTAAAATGTAACACACGGAGATAAACATTTTTTTTATAAAAATAAGTAGAAAAATTTACGCTAAATTCGCAGGGGTAAACTTTTTAACTAAAGATTTTGGTCCAATCAAAGTTAAAATTTCATTTACTTAATTAATATTAATATATATTTAATTACATAAAATACAAATAATCAAATGAAATGAACATAATCATTGCTATTTTCTTCACAAGAAAATAGTATCAAAAATTAATTTTTAGACAAATAATTATTTATTTTTTGTTTTTATCTTCTTACTTAAATAAATTATTCATGATTATTTTTCTTCTACCTAGGTAAATTTTAATTTTCTTTTACATTGATATGTATATGCCAATAAAATTAAAATATAAATTATATATAAAATAAAACATATAGGGATGAATTTTTTTTTTCTTATAAACACAAGTATAAATTTTTACTTAATTCACAGGGATGAACAATTTAGCTGAAGTCACATTAATATCTAAATTATTATGATGAAATTATATTTTTTTATTATTCTAATTTTAATTTGAATATATTTTAGACAAATAATTATTTGTTTTTTGTTTTTATCTTCTTATTTAAACAAATTATTCATGATTAATTTTCTTCTACCTAGGTAAATTTTAATTTTCTTTTACATTGATATGTATATGCCAATAAATTAAAATAGAAACTATATGTAAAATAAAACATATAGGGATGAATATTATTTTCTTATAAACACAAGTAGAAAATTTTACTTAATTCACGTGGATGAACAATTTAACTGAAGTCACATTAATATCTAAATTATTATGATGAAATTATATTTTTTTTGTGGTTGTCTCCTCCTAATTTATATATTTTATTGATTGTTTTATTTTACAAACATAGAAAGTATAAAAAAATATAACAAATGCGGATGAATATTTTAAATGAAAGTATCAAGAGAAATTTAGACTTAACTTACCACATAAAGTATATAAAATATAACACACGGGATAATTTTTTTTTTTATAAAAAAAAAGTAGAAAAATTTACATTGAATTCACATTGGTAAACTTTTTTACTAAATTTTTTTGTCTAATCAAAGCTAAAATTTATTTTACATAATAATATATTTAACTACATAACAAAAATCAAATATCAATATAATCATTATTAATGTCTAAAATTTATTTTTAAACAAATACTTATTTATTTTTTGTTTATTATCTTCTTAGTTAAATTAATTATTCATGATTTTCTTCTAGCTGGATAATTTTTAATTTTCTTTTATATATTGATATGTATATGTCAATATATTAAGATAAAAATTATACATAAAATATATCACATAGGGTGAATTTTTTTATTTATAAAAGAAAGTAGAAAAAAATTATTTAATTCATGAGGATGAATAATTTACCTGAAGTCATATTAATATCTAAATTATTATAGTTAAATTATATATTTTTTATTATAATAATTAAAATTTGAATTTATTTTTTATGACTACCTCTTTCCTTATTTAAATAATTTATTAAATGCTTTATTTTATGATCATAGAAAGTATAAAAAAAATATAATAAATGAGGGAGAATACTTTTCATGAAAATATGAAGAGAAATTTAGACTTAACTTACAATATAAAATATATAAAATATAACACACAGGAATGAACATTTTTATAAAACCAAGTAGGAAAATTACATTGAATTACATGATAAACTTTTTTACTAAATATTTTTGTCTAATCAAAGTTAATATTTCTTTTACATAATTAATATATATTTAATTACATAAAAAATCAAATATCAAAATAATAACCATTATTTTCTCCACATAAAATTAGTCTCTAAAATTCATTTTTAAGCAAATAACTATTTATTTATTTATTATGTTGTCACTTAAATAAATTATTTATGATTTTTTTATACCTCGACAAATTCTAATTTTATTTTATACATTGATATGTATATGCCAATATATTAAAATAAAAATTATAAATAAAATATAGCACATAGAGATGAAATTTTTTTATTTATAAAAGCAATTAGAAAATTTTCACTTAATTCACGGAGATGAACATTTTATTTGATGTCACATTAATATATAAATTATTATGGTGAAATTATATTTTTTTACTAAAGTATAAAGATAAAAATATAACACATTACATTACATATAATACAAAATCTAAATAAAAAATCTTAAACTGTTAACCTCGTGCAACGCACGGGTCAAAATCTAGTTATATATTAGTATAATTGTGAATAGAATATTTAAGTTTATTCTATTCATTATTACATGATAATAGAATAAAATATTTATTAGTAAATACTAATAGAATTGTGAATAAAATATTTATTACTAAATACTAATATATAATGTCAAAATGTTTAAATTGTCATTTTTTTTATAAAAGGCTAATAAAAAAAAATATTTATCATTATAAACCTCATTGAATAATTAAATATAATAATATGTTATTATGAATAAAATATAAAAATGGAATTATTTGCATTTTAATTTATTATGAAAGAATAAAAATTCATTTAAAATTTATTGGATTAATTTATTGATGTAATCAGAATATATACTTATTATACACACCTTAATTAGACACACCTTAATTACTATAATTAAATAGAATAATCTGTTGTTATGAATAAAATATTCAAATAGAATTGTTTGTATTTTGGAGGGAAAAAATGAATATGGTGTTGCCACGTGGCATCTGTCCACGTGGTAAAACCTTCTTTAATATAATATAATTGATTGATTGATAATTGATGATTGATTGATTGATATATTATTTCTCTTTTTATAGTTTTTATTGTGAAAATTAATTAGATTATTTTCTATTTTTAGTTAAAATATTTAAGTATTATTTATTTTTCTATATAAAAATCTTTCCCTTTTTTAATTCTTTATTAAGGCTATACTCTTCAAAAAAGAGACTATTTTAAAGGCTATAAATTATTATTATATTTGCAATTAAATTATTTTATTAGCCTTCAATTTAAATTGATTTAATTATAATTTATTTGAAAATTAGTAAGTTTGAGAATACTATACAAGGGATTGACAACATGAGCTTAAAACACACTAACAAATGTTGTCTCATCATATTACAAATCTTTTTATATTTTCTTTTGATTTTCTCCTCTTGTCTCTATTCTTTTGGATATTATTTGTGACTCTAAACATGCTAACGTGTAAACTTGGAAAACCAAACTGGATATCTAAACATGCTAAACAGGTTAGTGTAAATATAGATAATTTTTATGACAGGTTAGTGTAAACATAAGTAATTTTCTGTTTTACTCATGCTAGGTGAAATATAAACTCAAATTGCATGTTCCAACAACTTGGGATGCGATAATGGGTCATACTCTTGTTACTTCCATGTCATCATAATATTAATGCTTCTTTCATAGTCATGTTTTTTTTTCATGAAAGTACTAATATAAACAAGAGAACCTCACGATTCTTAGAATCACAACTCTTCATTTTTATATATCTTTTTTCTCTACTACATATAGAGTTATAATGTACTCAACTATTAGCTATATTTTTTCTCTTATTTTAATTTTATTTGTTTGACCAGGTCACTTGTCTAATATGAATTTGTGAAGATGGTCTGAGAATGGCCAACAACCTTATGTGAAGATGGAAGCTGTGGGTGTCTATACATGTGTAACACCACTGCCAATACAATTTACCCATTCATATTGTATCGGTAGTGGTGTTACACATGTATAAACTATTGGCCGAGGGAAGTTGTGGCTTGCATATTGTATTGCATATTTCTTCTCTACATATAAAGGTAGAAGATTTTTTTATATAGTTAAAATTATTAAATTTAGGAATAATTAATTTTATTTAATAATATTCATAAATTTGTTAATCATGTTTAGGTTTTAAATTGTTTATGAATATTTTTATAAAATATTTTAAATATATAAATATTTTCTCAAATTTGTATTAGGAATATTTTTTAAATTGTATAATAAATATGTGAGTAATTAAATTCCCTATTAAATGTAAGTAGGTATGTTAAATTTGATTAAGTCTAATCAATGACTATAAATTATCTTTTGTATTAATATTATTTTTTCTAAAGTACCTTAATTTATTAGCAAAATTTTTAGCCAAAAATAATAAATTTTGAAAATTAATGAGATAAACTTTTTCTTTCTCTTATTGGAGAAGATAAGTAACAATTAGGTGAGAGGCAATCAAGTGGAAAGAGAGATGATTAATTTAAAAAAAAAATAAAGGGTAATTTTGGAAGAACATTATGAGTTATTGACAAATTTAAGGTTACTAACCAAGTACATAAGGGATTCTATGACTATATCATAGTTACATACTTATTTTAGCTCTATAAAAGAGAATAAGAAATAAGGGGAAAGTTATATACTTTTTTTTTTAAAAAAAAAAACATCTCTAGTTATAGAGAATTTTTATATTTTATTTTGTGTGTCATAAAGTTGTGAAATTACATTTACCTAATACAATTTTATATATTATTTTATTATTTTACTATTGAATTTTGAGTGAGTGTCTTAACTAATTCAATAACTGATTATGCTATAAAAAGATTAATACATTGCTTTCACAAGAACTACATTATCAAAAGAATTACTTTTATTCATTCCAAAAATGAAAAATATATATTATATTATAAATGTACTGTATATGAAATATTGAATAAATTACTTCAATAAATATAATATTTAATATATTTATTTTTTAACTATAACCTCATTAAAAAAATGACAATTAATATTATTAATCTTAAATATTTAATATAATTCTTATATTACTTTCGTGGGGCGTATCAAATTTAATGTAGAATTTACAGTGAATGAGGTATACCTATGGAACAAACCTTTGCCTACTTCGAAACTCAACAATTAATTCTCAATCCACAGTCCCCCAAACCATACACGTTCTTTTATTCCCGCTCTCTCTAAAGTTTGTTTATCTCACGTGGCCCAACTCCTTCACATGCAAAACATCTTCCTCTTGAATCTCATCCCTCTCTTCGTCTCCACCACCGCAAGGCCCTAGCAGAGCTTCACCATCTCCTTCACCTACGATAATGGGTTTTATGGCTGGGTTGAATGACTATATCATAGTGAACCGTAACCACCTTCATAGAGATCTAGTCATTCATCCTTCCATAAAACCCCTGGGATCGTATGCAATTGTGCCACCTTGTGGTTCTTTGGCTATGACTTCATCTCCCCTTGCAATGCTCAGCAAGCAGCGGGCAGACCTACATGGCTTGGAGGGGGTGCAAATGCACCCCATGACTTTCAAAAAAATATAAGTATACATGTGACATTGTTAACTTTTTGCCCCCTATATTTATATAATTTGAACCTATTGCTCCCAATTTTTTAGTCATTTTCAAATTTTATCCTTTATTTGATAGCTTCTTACATTTTGTTCTCTTCTTAGGTTACTAAATACTTTTACACTTTATTCAACTTGACATTTATTTTCTTCTCATATTTTATTATATATTTAGGATAATAATTATTATTAATTTTTAAGAAAAATTGACTCCACTGATTTGATGTCCTGAATCCGCCGCCAACAAGGACATTCTAATCATCGCCGCTGCATCGCTCTTTTTCAGCATGGGTTGCAGCACTGTCACTGCCGGCACCATGTACTTGCTCTGGTGGTCCATGTGCTCCACCCACTTCTTGTTATGATGACAAGATTGAAAGCCCTAAGAAAATGGGGTACGTGAACAATCCTGCCAAGGAACCTGCGATCTGAGAATAACTTATCCATGTGTTTTGTAACATCCCGAAAATTAAAACCCAATAAGTATGAAAGTGAGAGATTTAATTAGAAATTTTCTTGTTGGAGAGAATTGTAACACTGTGATTTTTCGTAACGTATATTAAGTGTTTGATAAATACCGTAAAAGGAAATTAAATTAATTCATAGTGTTATTGTGAGATTTTTGGGACTTTTACGTAAGTTCCGTAAGTTGTAGAAAAAAAAAAAAAAAAGAGAAGAGGGGTGTCCTTAGAGGAAGTGTGGCTGCAAATAGCAAAATTGTAAAATTATGCCAAATAAGAAACGTGAACCGCTTCTCTTCCGTCATTTCTTCGTTCTTCTCTTCTTCCTCGCCGAGAACCTGTCTCTCCTTCTCTCTAAATATTCTACATCTCTCTAATATTTGAGCCTCCAAATCAAAGTTTCTACCGATTAAAATTGGATATATCATAGAGGGAGACTAGAGCTTCAAAACCAACCGATTGTATTTCGATTTCATCGAGGTATGTAGGGGTTTCTTTTTTTTTCCTAAGCTATTTCCTTGTTTTCTTGTTAAATATGGATTGTGGCTGTTGTTGATGGTCTGTAAATAATTTTGAAAACCCGAAATAAGCTACTTGAGATTTGGGTCCTGTGACTGTCTGGATTTTTCGTCTCGGTTTTCGTGCAGGTTTTTGAGGATATAAATACATTTTCTTATGTTTTGATGCCTCTGGATATCATGGTATTTTTTTCAGATTTTTTTGAGCACTGTAACTATTTTTACCGGAATTATTTTTAAAAACTGTTGATTCTGAGAATGGGACTGTTTTGATTTTTACAAGAATTTTGGGACATGATTTTGGAAAACTGGAACCATGAGTTCATTTTATGCATCATGAGGGTCATCTCTGAATTTTTGTAAGGTCAGAAAAGCCTGGGAAGTATTTTTAGTGATTTAATGTGGGAAAAACCGAAAAGCTGGACAGTAGAGAAATTAAATGTAGAAAATTACTTTTTGTGAGAATTTGGTCTTGAGAAAATTTAGTAATACTTTTTTGACCATGTGGAATATCCATGGATTTTCTCAGAATTTTTTAAGTACCTTTTGTAATTAATTACATTTTCTTATTGAAAACTGTATTCTGGAGAAATAATGATTTGGAAATTCAAAAAAGGTATTTTTGGTGGATTTTTGGTACTGAGGAAATTATATGTGATGGTCCACATGTTGGAGATATTCTCTGTAAAATTTCACATAAAACGAATTTGATATGCTATTTTCTAAAAATATGGAATTGTGTTTGACAGAGTATGTCCAGCCACTGTTTTTAATTCAAAAATAATATTTGTGGGTTGAATTTTCGTGAGATAAATTTATATGATGAAATATGAATGATGTATAGTTTCTCTGTAAAATCTCATGAAATTTCAAATTGATATGATGCATCAAATAATTTTTGGTGTGTGTGTACAGCTCTATGTGTCCACATGAAATTTAATTATATTAATTGTGTATTTGGTTTTAATGCCTTTAATTGTACTTGTTAAGGAATAATTTCACCTAAAAAGGGAAGTTTCCATAGAAATATGAATGCAATGATTTGTGATGATTGAGTTTGAGTTATTGGATTATTGGTTATTAATGATTGTTCTGTTATTAATTGTGAATTGGAGACCGGGAGGAATGTGATCCTCGGGCAAAGAGTGCTGGAATTTGTTGTGCATGTGAATTGCTTGTATCAGTGAGATCTTATATTCAGAGAGAAATATTTGGGAGAAAAATCCTAAAATTTAAAGAAGACAAAGGAGAAAAGGAGAAAAAAAGATTCAAGGTAAGGGAAGCTTCCTTGTGATTTATATTTTCAGTTTAAGTGTGGTTGAGAGTTAGGGGGCTCAATCACATATAGCATGCCTGCCCCTTTTTGCTGTTTATGTTGAGTTGATTGGTGGTTGAATTTAAAATTGATGAAAAATGGGTATTTGATTCTCCTGGCAGTGGCTGTGTGAGTGTGTATGGACTGATTGTTTTTGTTTTTGATTCTCTAAATTACTTGGAAAGGCTCCTAAAACAAAGGAGACCATGCCCAAATTTTCTTGAAATTGATTTTGGGTTTTAATATAATTGATATTAGAAGCTTGAAATAATTGTTTGGAATCATGTTTGATTGATTGGATGATGTGTTTTGATGGATTGAAATTGATTGGTTGGTTTGTTGTTGGATTGAAATTGCTTGATTTGGCTTGATTGTGTTGTGAATGATGTTGAAAATTGTTGAATGTTTATATTTTTGTAGGTGATTGTTTAAAATTACTTATTTAATTGTGATTATTAACATATTGCATATGCATGAGTCTTTTTGGGGGTTTTACAAAGATTCAAGTGAAAAATAATTGATGTTGGCTAACCGGGACTGCGGTAGCCATGAAAAGAAAGAAAAGAAAAGAAAAGAAAGAAAAGAAAGATTAAATGTTGACTAACCGAGACTGCGGTAGTCATGAGAAACAAGTTGATATATGAGAAATGATTTAGTTGACTAACCGGGACTGCGGTAGTCATGTGAAATGAAAATGATTGAGAAATGATTTTGTTGACTAACCGGGACTGCGGTAGTCATGTGAAAGGAATATGATTTGAGAATTGAATCTTTGGGGTGAGCAGAATAAGTTAGACAGGGCTGTATAGTCTGTGATTATATAGTCTGTGGGGTGAAGGATATTGGCAATTCCACATGTGGCTGGAAACTGGACTGAGTTGTGGTCGTGGTGGCCTTCCGGGTATCCTGATCTCCTAATTCTGTCTAGTTTATTCGCGTTTAGTAGGGGCTGATAGCTGAATTGCAGTATGTAATGGTAGGCCAGTTACTTACTAAACACTCAAAGGGGAAGTCTCCATGGAGCAGGGTCAAAATGATTTTGAGTCAAAACTGCATTTGCATAAATCATACTGCAATTGTTTTAATTGTGTGACTTATGATGTTATGACTCATTGTGATTAGTGGTGATGGTGTATGTGGTTGATCTTGTTGATGATTCATGTTATAAATATGTTTATGAACTAAGTTTTGTATAACATTTTCAGTTATTATATATAGTATTTTGAAGTATACAAAATCTAGTTTTTCGTCCTTTTCCTTAATAATTGGAAATTCACTTATTTTCTTATATGTATAGTTTTGTTTGGTAAGCTTACCCTTGCAATGTTTGCACATGTGGTTCGTGCCTGTGATGATCTCGGACATCGTGTTCGGGGGAGCAGATGGTTTTTAGGTGGATCTTTCTCTTGGAGAGTTTGTGGATAGAGCATACGAGGGATTGAAGACATTATCATTTCTTTCCATTTCTTTGTTTGGTCTTATGTATAAAATGAACCAGTTAGGGGTATTATGTATTTATCATGTGAAAAGATGTATGTACACATAGTTTTATTTAGTTAAGTTTTGTATAAGAGATATTTATAAATTAAGCTTTAATTTTATCTGTCAGTTTTGGGAATCGCGGAAAAAAAAAATTATCCAATATTTTATCAATAAACTAATTAGAGAGTTTTTAAAATTTAATGAAATAAAATCTTTAGTATAACAAATCTGTAACGAAGATGGGTCGTTACAATAATGGTATCAGAGCAGTTCGTCCTACCAAGACTGGGGTGTGGACTTAACCATTGTTTGTGCTGTGTGTGATTGGTTTGGCTGTCGCTTAATGACAGTATTGATGAATTGTTTGATGTTGTGTGATTCCACATTGACTATTCTTTAATAGCAATGTAGGATGAATTGATTGAGCTGCTTGCTTTTGCACCGACTGTTGTTTAATAGTGGTGAAAGAAACATTGTATGCTATATGTTGTGTAATCTTACTCCTACTATGTGTGGGTGGAGGTGTAAGATATGAAGTTGTTTGTAACAGCGTAATCTTGCATTAACTACTGTGGTGGCAATGTATGATTAGTTAGATTATAGGCATGTGAGATCGTTGATGCAATGTCGTTAAAAGGAAATGCCGACATCTTAAGGATGTGTAATAGTCCATAGAATTGCCAATAGAATTGAGATTAGTTAGACATCAAAAAAAAAAAAAAAAAAAAAAAAAAAAAAAAAAAAAAAAAAAAAACTAAGGGACAAGGTTATTTCTCTAGACTGTGCTTTGCCTTAAGGAATCCTTAAGACCTTGGCATCTATAGTGGGATAATGGATTGAGTGTGATAGAGAAGTCTATGCATTATGCATGAGTTGTCCCTCTTGTTATCAAGTTGTTTTGACTTCTTATGAGTAAATGCCTTATGCATTCTATTCTCTTCCAAGTTGTATAGTGATGTTGGATATTTTATTTTATCATTGCTCTTCTTGTAAGAATGAGTCGATTGGACATGTTTCAAGTAGTCTACTTTTGAGTAGCCTACTATTCATGTAAATGAAATATCTCAATTCTTAGAAGGGTCATTCATTCCGTATGAATGATGCATTGCACATGATGTTTCTTTTAATCATGTGGTAACTTGAGCTTCTTTCAGTGTCTATGTCTCCAGTGGAAATAAATTTATTGATCGTGTTCTGAGAAATTATATCAATGGTGATTGAGTTGTCTTTAATCCCAATGAGAGTCATTTACTTCATGGGGATGTATTGTTCTCAAGTCTTATGAGTCTTTTGATCCACATGGAGGAGTTGCTTCTTCTATCTTTCTTGCATTCGAGCAAGATGGAAACTTTCAAGGAAGAAATGATTCGTGATAGAGTTGTGAGATGCGCACTCAGGACTCTGTCGAGATGATTTTCCCTCCTATTACTAAATTTCTTGAAATATTGTCTAAGTTGTGTTGTTGTCCTTGTTCTTCATGTTCTGAGAGTATGAGTTCGTATCCTTGAGGTGGTTGGGAAAGAAGGTCCAAAACTCCGAGTTTGTAGAATCAGAGTACGTAGCGGAAGCGTAGTGTGTAAGCACGATGGTCCTTGATGATTAGGTCATGATTTAGTGGGTGAAATAAGATACAAATGCTAGAATAATAGCAGAGTGTTTAAGATGGGGAGGTAAGTGATTGCAAAGTTTGAAAGTGTGATTTGGATGTTAAAAGTCGAATTCAATAAGTGATTAAATTGGTGATAGTAGATTGGAATGGTTTGAGACAATTTAGAAATCATCCAAATGGTGATTTGGTTGGAATTATGATAATAGGATGTAGCTGTAAGTTAGAGACTTAAATCATATTTAGAATACCTTCTATGAAGAGAAAAATGTGAAAAAAATTATAGGAAAAGTCTTTGGTAGTGTTTAGACATAGAAAGTTGAGGTCTAGACATGTATGAAGGGTGTTGGAAGAGTCGTTGAGCTAAGAATTATAGTCATTATTCAAAAACAAAGTAGCAAGTAACCCATCTAGATGAACTTAGTAAGTATAGTTTAAATACTTAGCCAAAATCACTAGATTTACCTTAACAAGTGCTTAGGTAAGCCTATAATTGGAGTAGAACATCAATATCCTTAATCCATAGCTAAGCATTGTGTTTTAGTATCATACCATGCTCAAAATAGTGAGTTTAAACTATCAAAATAAAAACAAAATGATAAGAGTCAAAATTGCACATTTTAGGTACCTTAGAAATGACCCGAAATGGTAAAAAGGCCAATTTTGGCACTGCATAACTCCTTGTATAGGATGATTTTCGGAACGAAACCTTTTTCCACAATTTTGTATTACCAAATTCTAGTTCTCCACAAAATTTCATAGCCATTGGACTTATGTAGCTCATTTTGGATCCCTAAGTTCATTTTGACCCAAAACTAGTTCCTTAAGTGACCCGAAATGCCTAGATTTTGATCCGAGATGAATTTTGAGGTGAGACCAATTCCTACAATCCTATTTTTAGGTATATAAAATCTGTTTTTGGGATTTACAAAGTTTCTCCCTATGGATTTTAAATTCACCTTTGAAAACCACCTCTTTTCTAAGCCGTTTTTAACCTGAAACTTGAAACGTACGCCATTTTCAAACCGTTCGAGCTTTTAGAGTGAAACCAAAGCCCACAACCTTGTTTTAGTACCCTCTAAATCTGTTTTGAGGTCCCACATGAGTTTAAGCATTATACAGTGAATTTGGTAGAAAAACCAGTTTTGTAGAAACATGCATTTTGCAAACTTATAGTGTGCGCCATTTCCAAACTGCTTTGAGTTTTTGAGTCAAACCAAAACCATTAGGTCACATTTAATGCATATTAAATCTGTTTTCAAGTCCCAAAGGATTTCAAGTTCTGTAGCTCAATTGGCGTAGAAAACCGTTTTCTACAATTCCTTAAAACTGCAAACTTAAAATGCGCGTAGTTTTCAAACCGTAACTCCGACTTGGATGAAACCAAAATTCACAATCTTGTTTTTAAGTGAAATAAATCTGTTTTTGGGTTCTAAAGTGAAAACAATTCTGTATCATAGGGTTGCTTCCCAAAATCACCTCTTAGAAAGCTCAATTCAAAGGAAATCCTTAGGTGAAAGACTTGTTCTTGACCTAGAGGCCTACCTAGTAGTTTACCTACAACTTATATAGGATACATTAACTCTAAATCTTCAATGTTGAGTAGATTTAAGTATTGCCTTGAAGATAGCTATACTGTCTACCTAATAGCTTAGATAAATTTCTATCGAATCCACTCTATGTTAGTGAGCCTATAGCCTTGAGAGTGAATCTGCTTAGATGAAAACCATATATACCCTTTGTGAACGACTTTATCTATGCTTTGTGTTGGAGAAAGAGATAGTAAGTTAGAAACGAGCCCTTAAGAGGAACACTTCCTTATGGCAGAAGTCTAAGATTAGCTATAGAAAAATAGATTGGCCTGAGAGTAGACAAAGATGATTATAGCCCTAGCTTAGCTTAACCCTACATTCAATGAATTTCAGGGACGAAATTCCTAAAAGGAGGGGAGTATTGTAACATCCCGAAAATTAAAACCCAATAAGTATGAAAGTGAGAGATTTAATTAGAAATTTTCTTGTTGGAGAGAATTGTAACACTGTGATTTTTCGTAACGTATATTAAGTGTTTGATAAATACCGTAAAAGGAAATTAAATTAATTCATAGTGTTATTGTGAGATTTTTGGGACTTTTACGTAAGTTCCGTAAGTTGTAGAAAAAAAAAAAAAAAAGAGAAGAGGGGTGTCCTTAGAGGAAGTGTGGCTGCAAATAGCAAAATTGTAAAATTATGCCAAATAAGAAACGTGAACCGCTTCTCTTCCGTCATTTCTTCGTTCTTCTCTTCTTCCTCGCCGAGAACCTGTCTCTCCTTCTCTCTAAATATTCTACATCTCTCTAATATTTGAGCCTCCAAATCAAAGTTTCTACCGATTAAAATTGGATATATCATAGAGGGAGACTAGAGCTTCAAAACCAACCGATTGTATTTCGATTTCATCGAGGTATGTAGGGGTTTCTTTTTTTTTCCTAAGCTATTTCCTTGTTTTCTTGTTAAATATGGATTGTGGCTGTTGTTGATGGTCTGTAAATAATTTTGAAAACCCGAAATAAGCTACTTGAGATTTGGGTCCTGTGACTGTCTGGATTTTTCGTCTCGGTTTTCGTGCAGGTTTTTGAGGATATAAATACATTTTCTTATGTTTTGATGCCTCTGGATATCATGGTATTTTTTTCAGATTTTTTTGAGCACTGTAACTATTTTTACCGGAATTATTTTTAAAAACTGTTGATTCTGAGAATGGGACTGTTTTGATTTTTACAAGAATTTTGGGACATGATTTTGGAAAACTGGAACCATGAGTTCATTTTATGCATCATGAGGGTCATCTCTGAATTTTTGTAAGGTCAGAAAAGCCTGGGAAGTATTTTTAGTGATTTAATGTGGGAAAAACCGAAAAGCTGGACAGTAGAGAAATTAAATGTAGAAAATTACTTTTTGTGAGAATTTGGTCTTGAGAAAATTTAGTAATACTTTTTTGACCATGTGGAATATCCATGGATTTTCTCAGAATTTTTTAAGTACCTTTTGTAATTAATTACATTTTCTTATTGAAAACTGTATTCTGGAGAAATAATGATTTGGAAATTCAAAAAAGGTATTTTTGGTGGATTTTTGGTACTGAGGAAATTATATGTGATGGTCCACATGTTGGAGATATTCTCTGTAAAATTTCACATAAAACGAATTTGATATGCTATTTTCTAAAAATATGGAATTGTGTTTGACAGAGTATGTCCAGCCACTGTTTTTAATTCAAAAATAATATTTGTGGGTTGAATTTTCGTGAGATAAATTTATATGATGAAATATGAATGATGTATAGTTTCTCTGTAAAATCTCATGAAATTTCAAATTGATATGATGCATCAAATAATTTTTGGTGTGTGTGTACAGCTCTATGTGTCCACATGAAATTTAATTATATTAATTGTGTATTTGGTTTTAATGCCTTTAATTGTACTTGTTAAGGAATAATTTCACCTAAAAAGGGAAGTTTCCATAGAAATATGAATGCAATGATTTGTGATGATTGAGTTTGAGTTATTGGATTATTGGTTATTAATGATTGTTCTGTTATTAATTGTGAATTGGAGACCGGGAGGAATGTGATCCTCGGGCAAAGAGTGCTGGAATTTGTTGTGCATGTGAATTGCTTGTATCAGTGAGATCTTATATTCAGAGAGAAATATTTGGGAGAAAAATCCTAAAATTTAAAGAAGACAAAGGAGAAAAGGAGAAAAAAAGATTCAAGGTAAGGGAAGCTTCCTTGTGATTTATATTTTCAGTTTAAGTGTGGTTGAGAGTTAGGGGGCTCAATCACATATAGCATGCCTGCCCCTTTTTGCTGTTTATGTTGAGTTGATTGGTGGTTGAATTTAAAATTGATGAAAAATGGGTATTTGATTCTCCTGGCAGTGGCTGTGTGAGTGTGTATGGACTGATTGTTTTTGTTTTTGATTCTCTAAATTACTTGGAAAGGCTCCTAAAACAAAGGAGACCATGCCCAAATTTTCTTGAAATTGATTTTGGGTTTTAATATAATTGATATTAGAAGCTTGAAATAATTGTTTGGAATCATGTTTGATTGATTGGATGATGTGTTTTGATGGATTGAAATTGATTGGTTGGTTTGTTGTTGGATTGAAATTGCTTGATTTGGCTTGATTGTGTTGTGAATGATGTTGAAAATTGTTGAATGTTTATATTTTTGTAGGTGATTGTTTAAAATTACTTATTTAATTGTGATTATTAACATATTGCATATGCATGAGTCTTTTTGGGGGTTTTACAAAGATTCAAGTGAAAAATAATTGATGTTGGCTAACCGGGACTGCGGTAGCCATGAAAAGAAAGAAAAGAAAAGAAAAGAAAGAAAAGAAAGATTAAATGTTGACTAACCGAGACTGCGGTAGTCATGAGAAACAAGTTGATATATGAGAAATGATTTAGTTGACTAACCGGGACTGCGGTAGTCATGTGAAATGAAAATGATTGAGAAATGATTTTGTTGACTAACCGGGACTGCGGTAGTCATGTGAAAGGAATATGATTTGAGAATTGAATCTTTGGGGTGAGCAGAATAAGTTAGACAGGGCTGTATAGTCTGTGATTATATAGTCTGTGGGGTGAAGGATATTGGCAATTCCACATGTGGCTGGAAACTGGACTGAGTTGTGGTCGTGGTGGCCTTCCGGGTATCCTGATCTCCTAATTCTGTCTAGTTTATTCGCGTTTAGTAGGGGCTGATAGCTGAATTGCAGTATGTAATGGTAGGCCAGTTACTTACTAAACACTCAAAGGGGAAGTCTCCATGGAGCAGGGTCAAAATGATTTTGAGTCAAAACTGCATTTGCATAAATCATACTGCAATTGTTTTAATTGTGTGACTTATGATGTTATGACTCATTGTGATTAGTGGTGATGGTGTATGTGGTTGATCTTGTTGATGATTCATGTTATAAATATGTTTATGAACTAAGTTTTGTATAACATTTTCAGTTATTATATATAGTATTTTGAAGTATACAAAATCTAGTTTTTCGTCCTTTTCCTTAATAATTGGAAATTCACTTATTTTCTTATATGTATAGTTTTGTTTGGTAAGCTTACCCTTGCAATGTTTGCACATGTGGTTCGTGCCTGTGATGATCTCGGACATCGTGTTCGGGGGAGCAGATGGTTTTTAGGTGGATCTTTCTCTTGGAGAGTTTGTGGATAGAGCATACGAGGGATTGAAGACATTATCATTTCTTTCCATTTCTTTGTTTGGTCTTATGTATAAAATGAACCAGTTAGGGGTATTATGTATTTATCATGTGAAAAGATGTATGTACACATAGTTTTATTTAGTTAAGTTTTGTATAAGAGATATTTATAAATTAAGCTTTAATTTTATCTGTCAGTTTTGGGAATCGCGGAAAAAAAAAATTATCCAATATTTTATCAATAAACTAATTAGAGAGTTTTTAAAATTTAATGAAATAAAATCTTTAGTATAACAAATCTGTAACGAAGATGGGTCGTTACATGTTTGTGTGTGATAGTGAACCCGATTAATTAGGGATTTGTGTTATAAATATAAAAATACTTATAGTGCAATTTCTCAACAAAAAATGCTCCTTGTCTCACTCGTTGTTGTTGTATGTCTTACTTACCCTTTCATCTTGATAATGTGTATTTGTATTTGTTGTCAATTCACTTCTCTTTGGTATTATTGAGTATCTCATACTAAGCTATTGATTAAAAGCTAGCTACATCAACCTTTTATATCTATTAGTTTCAATAAATAAATCATTGCCTAACAATATAAAAATAAAAGGTTGATGTATCTTTTCATAAAGAGATTAGAAACAAAAGGAAAGAGTTGTTAAATTTTTATTTATAAACAAAAATAAATTCTTTTCTACAGGCAAATGAGATACAAGGGGAAAGTTATATAATAATTTTCTTGGAAAAAATCTCAAATAATTGAATATTTTCTATAAATGAAAATTATAGCTTCCTTCCCTTGTCCAGAAATATCACTGTAGGATCTTATTATTTACCTTTTGTTCCTATTCTTTTATAGCAAACTTTTCAAAAAAAAAATTTACTAATTAATGTGAATAAATAAATTATTTTTTAACAATCTAAAAGCAAGTATTCAAGGAATCTTTTTGTGAAGAAATTGAGAGGAAAAGAAAAGGGATGTTAAATATTTATTGTTAAATAAAAAAACATATTCTTTTCTAAAAGAGAATAAGAAATAAGGGGAAAGTTATATATATATATATATATATATATATATATATATATATTTATATATATATATATTTTAAAAAATCTGTAGTTAGAGAATATTTTTATTTTTTATTTTTTGTGTCATAAAGTCGTGAAATTATATTTACCTAATATAATTTTATATATTATTTAATTATTATTTTTTATTAATAACGATTTGACCACAGTTCAACTATTGAACTTTGAATGAGAGTCTTGACCGATTCAATAATTGATTATGCTATAGAAAGATGAATACATTGTTTTGACAAGAATTACATTATCAAAAGAATTGTGATTTTTATTATTACAAAAAATGAAAAATATATATTATATTATAAATGTAGTGTATCTTGAAATATTGAATAAATTAGTTTAATAAAGATAATATTTAATGTATTTATATTTTAACTATAACAATATTAAAAAAAATGACAGTTAATATTATTAATCTTAAATATTTAATATAATTCTTATATTACTTTCGTGGGGCGTATTAAATTTCATGTAGAATTTATAGTGAATGAGGTATACCAATGGAACCAACCTTTGCCTACTTCGAAACTCAACAATTCTTTATCCACAGTCCCCCACTTCCCCCTACACCATACACATTCTTTTATTCCCGCTCTCTCTAAAGTTTGTTTATCTCACATGGCTCAACTCCTTCACGTGCAAAACACCCTCCTCTTGAAACTCATCCCTCTCTTCGTCTCCGCCACCGCAAGGTCCTAGCAGAGCTTCACCATCTCCTTCCCCTTGGATAATGGGTTTTATGGCAGAGTTGAATGACTAGATCATAGTTAACCATAACCACCTCCATTGAGATCTAGTCATTCGTCCTTCCATAAAACCCCCGGGAAGGTATGCAGTCGCGCTACCTTGTGGTTCTTTGGCTATGACTTCATCTCTCCCTACAATGCTTAGCAAGTAGCGGGCAAACCTACATGGCTTGGAGGGGGTGCATGACTTTTAAAAAATATAACTATACATGTAACGTTGTTATCTTTTTGCCCCCTATATTTATATAATTTGAACATACTACTCCCAATTTTTCAGTCATTTTCAAAATTTATCCTTTATTTGATAGCTTCTTACATTTTGTTCTCTTTTTAGGTTACTAGATACTTTTATGCTTTATTCAACTTGACATTTATTTTATTCTCATATTTTATTATTTATTTATGATAATAATTATTATTATTAATTTTTAAGATAAATTAACTCCACTGATTTGATGTCCTGAATTCGCCAACAAGGACATTCTCATCGTCTCCGCTGCATCGCTCTTATTGAGCATGGGCTTCGACACTGCCACTACTGGCACCATGTACTTGCTTTGGTGGTCCATCTGCTCCACCCACTCTTATTATGATGACAAGACGATGCGAAGATTAAATTGGGTGTCAACACTACAAGAAAAAAACATAACTAACAAAAGCAAATGCTAAATGTGACTATCTGTTTAGGTTAGCTTATCCAAAAATACTTTTAAAAGAAGAAAATAAGAAAAAAAAAGAGTTTTTCCATAAGCTAAAATTAGCTTATACGTAAGCTAGCTAATTTGTAAAAAGTCTCACATCTTCTAAAAAAATTATATGAGATAGCTTCTACAAGTTAGTTCATATATAAGCTAATTTTAACTTATGGAGAATCTCATTTCATATTTTTCTTCTCTCTTTTTTTCTCATAAAAGTATTTCTGAATAAGTTTAGCCAAACAGACCCTTAGCATTGACTTTGCGTCCACTTCATGGCCACTAGGAACTAATCGGTAGCATCCACTTTTCATGACTAATGTTAAATTGGAAGCTATGTCAAATTAAAAATGGTCGATGCTAAAACTGACTTTAGTTGAAAACTAGCACGATACTCGTGCCTTCGCACAGGTGTCTCGATTGCTTTCGCACTTTTTATAGACAAGTAAATAATGTAATACATATTCAATTTATTAAGGTTATTGTTGTTAAAGGAATCAATGTTTAAAGAAATTAATGTTTATGTGGTAAGTATATTATTTACAAAAGTCTAAACTATATTTTTTGTGGTCAGTAAGAATATAACAATAAGATGAAAAACCTTGTAGGAGCAAATACAATGCAAATTTGTATATTAAAAAACATGATACTATGCAAAAATAGGAGCAACCATAGAATGGTTCAAATTTAGTATATTACAAGCAACAACAAAAAGATAGACAGGATAAATTGTTTTGTATATAATAATATAATATTATATGATAAATTGATATAATAAAGACATGTGAATGAATCAAAGTATTTTTTGTTAATTTAGAAAACAAAATTTTAACCAAAAAATAAAATAATGAAAAGACTAAAAGGTATTTTAATCTTATCCAAATTTGTAATTAATTAAAACAAAAAAAATGTATAAGTGATGATTGTGAATAAGCATGGCAATGGGGCAAGGCGAGGATGGGTATGTCGTTCCCCGTCCCCATTCCCATCCCTACACCTCGTCCCCGTCCCTAATCTTTGTCGGGATAAAAATTTGTACCCACCCTCGTCCCCGTTCGAGGTTGGATATATCAATCCCATCCCCATCATTGTCCACTAAAAATGACTACTACTTCAAAACAATATATTTGTATATTTTTTATCTAATTTTAAATTTAAAACTAATTTTAGATATCATTAAATTGAATAAGGCATAAAAATGCAATGATTCATAACATAAACTCAACCCATTACAATAAAAAAAAATGTCATGTCTCATAAAAAGATTAAATATATTTTGAGAAAACATAATTAATTGTTTAAACTTTTCGAAAATGCAGAAAGAGAAGGAGTATTCAAACAGAGAAAATATATTTGATTATAGTTACACAATTATTTCTTATTTTATTTAAAATATTTATAAAATGGCTTAAAAAATTAATGTTTAAAAATTTAAAAAGAATTTAACTTATGTTAAATTTAAATATTTTTGTAATTTTCAAATGTGAAATAATAAAAGAATTCAATTATTTTATAAATATACTCTAAAAGAAAGATATTAATTTTATAATATTTATAGTTTATAAACTATAACTAAAATTAAAATTAATTTAATTACGATGTTATTCAGTAAATAATTATTTAAAACTATTTTTTTTATCAAAAATATATTTAATAAATCAATTCTAATATATTTTTTTTATATATTCATGAAAAAATTTAACATTATTATATAAATATTAATCGATAAATTTTTTGTAAATGAAGTTATTAAACATAGAGTCAAAATATTATTTTGTAATAATTATATTAACTAATTAAATATAAATTTTTTAGTATAAAAATTTGAACCTCATAATATGAATATTATACAAAAAAATATTTATTTATGAAATTATTTAAAATTATTTTATACAATTTATAAGTAAAAATGATTTTATAGGATTTCAAAGTACATAAAAGTATTGTTGAGTGTTTGGTATGCAATTGTGTTAAATACTCAGAGAAAAAAAGTTTTGTCGTCCACAATGATCTTGAGTAGGATTACCTCCCGCGAATTATATTTGTGGTATCTACCGTAAAAACAATCAAAACTATTTTAATTTATAATATTATTGAGTATTTGACATGTACTTGTGTGAAATACTTGAAGAGAAAGTTTTGTCGCCCATAATTGTCTCGAGCATAATTGTCTCCCGTGAATGATATTTGTGATCTCTATCACAAAATTAAAACTAATTTAAATAATATTATTGATAAAGTAATTTAAAATTATTTTATAATAAAAATATATTTAATAAAATAATTATAAACTTAGAGTCAAATTTATATAAAACATTAATTAGATTTAAATTAATTTTTAGTATAAAAATATCAACCTTATAATATAAATATTAATCAACAAATTTTTTATTTATGAAATTATTTAAATTTATTTTATACAATTTTTAAGAAAAAATAATTTTATAGAGATTTAAAGTAAAAATAACTTTAGTTAATTAAATTATAACTAATTTTAATAAGTAATAAGTAATTATATAAATTTATCATTGAATTAATATAATAATAACATATTTTTATATAATATCGAGCATATTATTATATTTAACATTTTAAAATAAATTAAATATAATTTTAACAAAAACATAATATTTTTTATTTTTATGATTATGCATGCTAATATAATTTATTGAATATATTTTTTTATAAATAAAGGACATAAGATAGTAATATAATATAAATAAATGAGTAGTTATTATAAAAAATATGTGTAAGTATAAAATAATAACAGGAAAAGAAATGAAAAAAAGAAAATGAGAGAGAGGGAAAAAGAATAGAATAGATAGATAAATAATATTTAATACAGTATATAAATAATATATAATATTATAACAATATGATAAATTATAAATATATTATTACATAATAATAATAATAATAATAATAATAATAATAATAATAATAATAATAATAATAATAATAATAATAATAGAGGAAAAAGATTTTGGAGGAAAAATTTCTCACCTAGTGTTGATACGTGTAAATATAAAAGAGAAAAAAAGATAAAAAGAAAAAAAATAAAAGTAAGAGAGAGAAAAGTTAAAAAGAAAGATAACTTTTGGAGGGAAAATTTTTCACCTAGTGTTGATACGTGTCCAACCAAAACCTTCTTTTATTAATAGTAAATAGAATAGAATAGAATAGATAGATAAATTATAGAATATATTTTTTATAAATAAAAGACATAAAGAAAAATATTTAATATAAAACATAACTAATATATAACATTATAATAATATAATAAATTGTGAATATTGTTATATATGTATATTTATAAAGAATAAAATATGTTTTTGGTCCCTATACTTTCACTAAAACATGGATTTAGTCCCTATATTTTCAAATCGATCATTTTAGTCCTCAAACTTTGAAAAACATGTGAGTTTAGTCCCTCTCCTTTATAAATGTTAATGCTGTTAAGGAACTAAATTCACATATTTTTTAAACTTCGAGGACTAAAATAGTCAATTTGAAAGTACAAGGACTAAAACCAATTTCTAGTGAAAGCATAGGAACTAAAAACACATTTTACCCATTTATAAATATACACTATATGTAAAGAAGTTGTTGAATCAGTAAAAATATATTTAATAAATCATTAATTCATATTATTTCAATTATAAAAAATCATAATATAAATATTACACAAAAGATATATTTAATAATAATAATAATAATAATAATAATAATAATAATAATAATAATAATAAAGAGTTTTGGCTAATAGAATGATAAATATTTTTTATCTTATTAATTTGTCAAGAAATGTATTTTTATAAGAATAAATATGAAAGAGGAAAGAAGACTAAAAAAAAAGAAGTAAAAAGGAAGAGAGAGAAATTTGGGAGGGAAATTTTTTTCCCAAAACTTGACATGTATTTAATAATAATAATAATAATAATAATAATAATAATAATAATAATAAAGAGTTTTGGCTAATAGAATGATAAACATTTTTTATCTTATTAATTTGTCAAGAAATGTATTTTTATAAGAATAAATATGAAAGAGGAAAGAAGACTAAAAAAAAAAGAAGTAAAAAGGAAGAGAGAGAAATTTGGGAGGGAAATTTTTTTCCCAAAACTTGACATGTATTTAATAATAATAATAATAATAATAATAATAATAATAATAATAATAATAATAATAATAAAGAGTTTTGGCTAATAGAATGATAAACATTTTTTATCTTATTAATTTGTCAAGAAATGTATTTTTATAAGAATAAATATGAAAGAGGAAAAAAGATTAAAAAAAAAAAGAAGTAAAAAGGAAGAGAGAGAAATTTGGGAGGAAAATATTTTTCCCAAAACTTGACATGTATTTAATAATAATAATAATAATAATAATAATAATAATAATAAAAAGAGTTTTGGCTAATAGAATAATAAACATTTTTTATCTTATTAATTTGTCAAGAAATGTATTTTTATAAGAATAATTATGAAAGAGGGAAAAAGATTAAAAAAAAAGAAGTAAAAAGGAAGAGAGAGAAATTTGGGAGGAAATTTTTTTTTCCTAAACTTGATATGTGTCTAGATAAAACCTTTTTTTATTATAAGTAAATAGATTTTGTCCTGGAGATAGTCTCCAACTACCACTTTAACAAGTTCATTGTTAATTTCAGGAATAGGTTCAAACTTTAAATATTTTCAAACCAGAGAGATCACTAAATTAATATATCGTAATCACTACGAATATGATACCAGATTAAATCAGGCAAAGGAAAAAATAACTACAATGAGAAATAAGAATAAATAACTTTATATGCCTTCAACCAAGTTGAAATCTGATCAAGTTCTAAATCGGATTTGAAAAACTTCTTCTCGGCATTATGTTGTACGATAATTAGAGGTACTTGATATTCCTTCAGTCCAATGTCAAATGTTGATGTTAAGCAGACATATTAACTACAGTCTACAGAACGTTGCATGGTATATAGAACCTAAACGTTATGTACATATAGGAAAATAAATACGTATAGAAGGATTTATTTTCTTTCTTTTTTTTTTACTTCTTCCATTTCTGCATTCTTGCTTCCTATAGAAATGACAAAATCAGATGCCTAAAATAACTCAAAATGAAACATACCTTCCTCGACATGATTCACACAGATCATCACACATTGATGAGGATGGATTGCAACACACTTTCATGATTCAACTTTAGTATCATTGAAGGACGAGGCATTCTAGCTATGTAAGATAGAATTTGAGCACCCAATGATGTTAAGTTTTTAACTTTTACATCCTCATTTTCACCGGACAAAGGAATTTTTTTTTTTATTCGTATGAATCAAACACAAAGAATTTTAAGTTGTCTGATTAGCATTGTTTCCATGTCACAAGCATCATCACCCATATAGACTTTAACAGACTCCATAACCTTATTTCCTGAAAATGCAGGGGCATTTATTTATACTATCTAGATTGTTCTTCATCTCTATATCTAGGCCCATTTTTGCAAAGCACTAAATCTTCACTGTTCAAAAAAGATCATGAAAAAGCCACGATATAATAACTAAAAACACACGAATCACAAGTTCCCTAGAAATTAAGATACACCACAAACCAATAGCACACAAGAAATTGCTTTCACTTCAATTTGTGTCATTCTTATGATTCCCATAGAAAATACATAACAGAAACTACTACATCAATCTTCATATAAAGCAAACACAAATCCAAGAAACCAAAACACAACCATGCATTACCTCCTTATATATATATATAAGTGGTTGAAGTATATAAATACTTTTTAATCTGCAGCAAGCTTGATCTTAATGCCTCCAATTTTGACACGCCCTTTCCCATACCTCGGAACCAAAGTCACCACAACACTATCATCATCTTCCGCTTCCAATTCTTCCAACAAATCTGTCAATCCCAGCCTCAAACAAGTAACAATCTTCTTGTCTTTGTGCTCATGCGAATGAGGAATACTCACAAAGCTTCCTGCAAACTCCGAATTTTCTGGCCCAATCAGCTTTTCATCTTCATCCTCAATAAGCACATCAAACTTCACAGGCTTGCTGCTATCAAACTCAATCCCTTCAATCTCCAGAACCTCCTCTTCCTCTTCCTTCTCCTTCTTGCTCCTATTCTTTTTCGGCCTCTTCACCACCGTGCTCACAACAGAATCCAAGACCAATGGAAACTTAACATTCCTCGAAGTCTCAGCAGCATGTGCTGCTGCACTGGCACCAAAATATGATGCCAGTGCAACCTTTTGAGCCCTCACCCTACGCGGTGTGGGCTTAGATTTCAACCATGGAATGTCAACGTCTTGGTAAACATACCCTAGCTTTCTCGTGTCAAGACAATCCTTAACCTTCACACGGACAAGGTTCTTATTCTCATCGTAGAAGAGGAACCCGGATTGCAACCAATCCGAGTCAGTGAAATCCCTTCTTTTCCCACCAAGCGTTTTCCATATGGACCACATCCTATCAACATTAGCATGGTGAGAATAGAAAATGGGGTCTCTTGCAGCAGAATAGAAACTCCCCATGTTCTCAAAGTTAGGCTGGTTGATGTCACCGGTCCATAAATGAACCGGGTCATGTGGAACCATCTCTATGGAGCCACCACCAGGATCAGGCTCATCCCCAGCACGGTAAGGGTTTCCAAGGAACAACGTAGGAGTCTTCCCATTAGACACAACTTGCCTATACATTATGGTGAGGTTGGTGGAGACTCTTCCATTGGAGACAGGATTCTCGAAATCGAAGTCGAAGTCCACAAGAGTAGGGGGTTGGTGATCGGCATTGCGAAGAGGGTCATAGAGGGGTGAGTTAGGGTCTGCATAAATTGAAGGAAGTTGCATGCCCTTAGGAGCATCCCAGTTCCAAAACGGAAGAGCAAAAGTTGGATCATTGATCAAGCTCCCCAAGATTCTCTCATAGAAATAGAGGAACCATCTGTGCCAGGGAAAGAAGAGCCATGAGTTGTGCACTTGGATGTCAAGGTCAGGGAACCCTACTTGGTGAAATGAACCGGAGCAATAGGCACAGTGAACTTTTGCTTGTTGGATGAAGTTGCGTGGATCGTTAGGTGGGAGCTTTTTCATTAGGTCAAGGGCTTTTTTGTATTTGGCTAGGTAGCTTTTGTCGACCAAATGTGCTGCTGGTCTTACCTTCAAGGGTTTTTTAGGAGGGAACTTGAAATCTATGATGGGGGATGAAGATGGAGGGCAACAGTTTGTGGGTTCTGCACCTGGAGGTAGGTCTGGTGGACCACATGTGGTTAGGTCTGGGGGAGCTATTGGTGCAGCAAAGGCAAAAGGGTTGTTGTTGTTGTTAAGAGTAACAGCAGCACCACAAAGCCCTCCTAGTCCTAATAGAATGTTCCTCCTTTGTTCTACAATATTATCTGGTTTTTCTCCTTTGTTTTGGTTTTTTCCACTACATGTCACTCTAGGACTGTGAAGGTGTTTTGGCTTTCTATGTTTAATGGATTGGAATTGTGAAAATGGATGCAGGGAAGAAGGGAGAGGGGTAGAGTTGGAAGGAACATTATAGAGTGTGGACACGAATGACTGATGAGGAGAGATGCATGCCATTTTTTTATCATGAAAATTTAGACCTTTTTTGGCTCTTTTTATAATGAACTCGTGAAGAACTTTCTTTGAGTTTGCGCGTTTGCAAATTTCTTACACGAGCAGAAACAATTATGTTCTCATTTATCGGGATTAAAATTTGTAGCTGATAGTGGTTGAAGTTAAGACCAATGTGTGCAATTTGAGCTCTTATATTAATTTCTGTGCGATAAGTGATACCTACTTCACTGATAAGTGATACCTATATATATCATTAAGGTTTACGCGTAACGTCCAGGTTCGTAATATCGTCCAAAACACTTACAACACTTAGAGAGAATAGTATGCATGCATGAATTTAACTGCATCTATGAAGAAAAGTTTTTTGCACCATTAATTGCATGTGCTGAATGCAGTTTTCTTTCGATTAATTACAATCACGATGTTTTAATATTCTGAAATTTACATTTATCTTGTAATTTCTTTTATATATTCCTTTCCTTTTTTATTAATCACATCTTATATCTATAATGCTGTTTCGCTTTAATTAATTTTCTCTCTTCCTTCTTAATTAGAGGTGTTCATAACATTTTTCCTTGGTTCCACTGATGGGGATACAGTGAAAGTCCAAATTGTTTTTAGGAAGCCTGCGGTTCTGGGAATTAACTCTTTGTTTTATTCATATGAAGCAATCAGTTATTTATTATCTCTGTATTAATGCTGTCAAAGGTGGTTCGGTTCTTGGCCCTGCAAAATTCGAGGGCCACATCCACAAATTAATTTTGGATTAATTGGAGCAACATGTTATTTGTTATCAGGTATACTACTATATTATAGTACTGTTAAATACAACCAATAATGAGTTTGGCTGGTGGATTTTCATCTTATCTATCTATCTATACTTGTACAACCAAATAATATTTCCTTTGCTATTTATTGTTCATCACCTAGATATTAATTGAATATTGAATAATCTTTAATTTGACCTATTATCTATTAATTGCATTAATGAAATATTACGGTTAGGTTGTACTATGTAAGTTGGTTCTCTGGTTTTCTGGAGGTGCATCTGAAAGTTAGGATGAATAGATGACTAGGTAATTGGTTGATGGTGTAATTATTATCATTAACCCTCAAGAGTTGACTAGGTAATTGGTTGATGGTGTTATTGTTATAATTAACCCTCAAGCCATTGTATACAATAAATTTCTATCTTTTTATATATCTCCCCTGATAGAGAAATTATGATTCCAACCAATGTTAATTTTATACATATTCAAATTTTATAATCTACAAGAAAAAATTAACAAAACTTAATTATGTAATCATGTAAAGATTAACAGTGACTCATGATCAAGAATCACCTAATAATTTTGTGTCTATGGTTTATTGTGTTTAGTGGCATGGTTATGGGTTAGTGCTTCTTCTATAGGTATGGGACACAAGTTTATTGCCCGTCTGATTTCAGTGGCACGATGTCATTTTGCGCACGTTAGCACTATTTACTAGGACGAGGAGCCAATTGTGTTGGATGAGTGGTTGCAGTTGATGTGGTTTGAACTCAAAAACTGATTAATATATATATGGTGATTGATGAGGGTGGTTTGGAGAGTTGTTTTGTTATTGTATTAGTATTTAGTATGTTCTGTAGTGTTTCTCTCTTTTGATTACTTGGTAGAGAAAAAACTATTTGCAGCAAAATCTCTTACTACTCTACCAGTACCTGACTTAAGGATAGATTGCTAGTGGTGATTCAGTAATATATATAACATAAATTATGGAAATAAATTATTTTTGGAATAATATATTTTTTTTCTTTCCTTGATTTTTGGAATTATATACATACAGACTTTTTTTATAGTATAGACTATAAGTATTTTTTACTTATGGTAATATTGTTTAAGCTGGGTAAAATTATTATGAGCAACAAATCTCTCTTTCCGAATATTTAACATAACTATATATATCTAAGACTCGAATTAAAAATCGTTGGTTAAACTGGAACAAACCCTGCACCTGTTAGTAATATACATGCAGAGCTGCGCACAAGTGTGATGACAGAAGAAAGGGAGGGACTAATATGAAGATGTTCATATATCATTGTTCTATCTTTTACCCAATGTTTTGTCTTGGGTTGCTATTTCTACTGACTCAACCTTGATAAGTATAGGAATATGGTGTCTTTGAAACACCCTTTAATACGAAAGGTATGTTTAGATCCAAAAAGCATGGACAGAACAGAAACGTATATATATATGAAACACAACATGGATTTTATATATATACATACTTTACAGCAATGTCCTCAGCCTGAGGGCCTCAGGTGTATACTACAAGGTATACATAATGGCATGTGGTACATCAGAAGATGCTATCTTTTTTTTTTTTTTTTAATATGAAAAAAAATACTTGCGAGTTGCACTATAATATTATCAAAAGTGTGATTTTTTTTTAGATTCTATTTTTGTTTTCGAAAACTTAAATAAATTAACGCAACATAAAGTTATAAAAGTTTTTTAAAAAAATAATGTTTTTATGAAATCTGAAAATGATATAAACTAAAATAACTACTAATTTTATTATTATGTCGTTACAAAGTGTTCAATGTCTAAAGTCACAGTGAGTCTCTGTCACGTGTGTTTTACCGGAAGCTAAAAACTATTGCTTCTGTAAATAAATGTATTGGATGTGATTTTTATTACTGTACGTCGTTATTGGAAGTGTCTCCAAACTCCAAACATTGACATGAAAATTGAAAAGCAAAGTTATGAATATAAATTTTTGCATTAAACGTGACTTTGACGTGATTTTGATATATATATATATAGAACCATACACGTGCTAAGTAATTGGTATCAATCTATAGAATAATAGAACCATATGTGTCAAGATCATACTTTCCCGATTGTTTTAGCAATTTTTTTTATTTCAAATTATTTGTGGTTTTACAATACTAAAAAAAATCATTTATTACCTTTTTCAAATTTTATCCTTTTTTTTTATACCCTTTTATTAACATTTTGTTTTGATAATTATAAAATTAAGCTATTATCTTCTTTTTAAGAAATGAAATATGAAGAATGAATATATTTCAGGAAAAAGGGTAATTTTGTAACCCCCCTTCTAATTAATTAATCTACATCGAATATATATAAAAAAATTTCCAAATACATTCTATTAAAGTTCAAGATATATCATTATAATTTACATCCTAAAAATTTACAGAATACTACTACAAAATAATTCTAGTTATTACAAGCATTAAAATACCCCAAAAAGTCCCCATCCTATAGCTCTGGAAGTTGCTGCATGTTTTCCATCTAACTATTCTTTAAACACCTGCAAATCAAACTTCCCTAGAATCTAGGGACAGCATTACCGGATCAGGCATTTAATTTCTCATACAATAAAACAATTTCAAACAAATACATATCATAACAATTTAATTAGTTACACACATAATTAAATGCAATATGATTTATGCAAATGTAGTTTTTGACTCAAATTCATTTTTGACCCTGCTCCATGGAGACTTCCCCTTTGAGTGTTTAGTAAGAAACTGGCCTACCATTACGCACTGCAATTCAGCAATCAGCCCCTACTAAACGCGAATAAACTAAACAGAATTAGGAGATCAGGATACCCAGGAAGGCCACCACGACCGCATCTCTGTCCAGATTACAGCCACATATGGAATTGCCAATATCCTTCTCCCCACAGACTATAACATCACAGATTTTACAGTCCTGTCTAACTTATTCTGCTCACCCAAAAACAAATCATTTCTCATCTTTCAAAACATTTCTCATGACTACCGCAGTCCCGGTTAGTCAACATCACTGATCTTTTAAAATCCATGGCTACCGCAGTCCCGGTTAGCCAACATAATTTAGTTTTCACTTGAAATCTTTTAAAAATCCCCCAAAAAGACTCATGCATATGCAATATGATGATAATCATAATTAAATAAGGAATTTTAAATAATCACATACAAATATATAAAAATTCAATAATTAACATTATAACATTGATATTTTAATAAATTATCAATTAAATCACTATTAGATAAAAATACTAAACTACCTTTAATTTTTCTAGAATTCCAATTATGTCCTCAATCTTTTTCCAAAATTTCCAATGTATCCCTACATGTGAAATGACCATTTTGCCCTTGGTTTTTCAAAAATTTGCACATAGTATCCCTTGTAAAATCAACATAACCGAATGGCCTACAAGCCATTTCCTACATCTTTTCCAAAGCAACAAAGCCAAATTCCAACCAAAAATCAACCAATTCACACTTCAATCAAAATCAACCAAACCAAAGTTCCAACCATCACAACACACCAAGAATTCAATCAAACATCATTCCAATCAATAATTTCCAATTACTAACATCAAATACACAAAACCCCTAAATCAATTTCAACTTTTCATGGTTCTAGGTCACATCTTGAATTCAACCCTACAACATGTTTTCTCCTAATTCCAAGAGTTCTAAATTGAAATTAAATGCCAAGATCCTTACCTTGAATCCTTAATTTGATGAAAAACCCTTGAATCCTTTTACTCCCTTCCTCCTTGGTCTTCTTGTCTTTTGGAATTTTGAGCTTTTTCTCCTAATTCTCTTCTCTTTGGTTGAAGGTGGTTTAAATTTTGTGAGGTTTAGATTGGTTTCTCTCTTGATTTTTAGAAGAAAAGGTGAAAAGAAAATGAAGGGCTGCTGGACAGAGAGCTCACGGGTGGAGAGTTTTTGAGAGCTAGCTTTGCTTGCTTTTTCCTTTGTGTTGATTTCTTATATTTTAATTAATTTTTCTGCACCCCATTTAATTAATGTTTCACGTCCAGCTGCTGGCCAAAGGCAGTCACTTACGTGAGAATGGGGCAGCCAATTTAGCTAAGTCTCCAGCCCACTTGGACAGCCAAGAGAATTCCCTACGTGACTTGCCATTTGCTTGGCCAAAAGTCAATAATTGTAGGCAATTTTTCTTCTTCACTCAATTTAATTAAATCTTCCCATCCAGCTGCTGTCCAAGGGCAGTAATTCACATGAGAATGAGGCAGCCAATTTGGCTAAATTTCCAGCCCCACTTGAACGTCCCAAAATGGTGCCTTGTGTGACCTTCCAACTAGCTTGGTCAATTGGTCCAAGGTGTAGTATTTTCTAGAATATTTTTAGGGCTCTTAATTATCTTATAAACTAATTAGAATTTGAAGAAATTAACACCACCATTGGATTCCTCACTATCAAAAACCTTGGGGTAGTGTCTTACTTATCTCTTAATCCAAGTTTAATTAGCTTAATTTAGTGACATTAGAAACTTTGATTTGTCACCTTGTGATTGGTTAATACTCTAAATTTAATTTTTCTTGGTTAAACATTTTTTCTAATTATTCTAAGTATATTACAATTATTAGATAATTCTATAGATGTCATACGAATTTTCTCTAAATTTTCTGCTTTAGAATTTTACCGTAATAATTTCACAGAGTTCTAACATTCAGAAAATTCTAACAATTCGGAATAAGCATTTTAATTCTTTATCTGTATATATTTTTAATCTATATTCAATTATCTTTTTATTAGGTTACAGATTTATCCAAAATGCTACACTGGAGAATTTATCCTGGACAGCTGTTTGACACACTGTCCAGTCAACAGTCAGTTTAACCAAAAACACAGATATCAGAAGATTCAGAAAGTTTTTCTGAATAGAAATGTATTAATTTTATTATGAAACTATGTATAGTAGGTTTCTATAAAATACAGTCCTGGACAGTTGTTTGACACAACTATCTGGTCAACAAGCAATTCAAAGAAAAACAAAGATATTAGAAGATTCAGAAAATTCTTCTGAGTAGAACTGTATTAATTTCATTAGGAAAATATGTGCAGAAAGTTTCTATAAAATACAGTACATAATTGTTCATAATATTCATATATAAATACGTACAATTAGTAAAATAAAATGAGGATGTTACAATTCTCCCCTACTAATAAAATTTCGTCCTCGAAATTTCTAATACAACTATACAACCATACAACTATACAACTATAGAACTATACAACTATACAAACAAATGAGGATATGCTCCCCTCATTTTCTCCTCTAACTCCCAAGTAGCATCACCTCTGATATCATCCCAAATAACCTTAACCAGAGGAATCTCTTTACCTCTCAGGTACTTAATCCTTCTGTCCTCAATCTTAACAGGCTTTGTTTCAAATGTTAGATTTTCCTTTACCTGTATTTGATCAGGTCCAATGACATGTGAAGGATCTGAGATATACTGCCTTAGTTGTGACACATGGAATACATCATGGAGGTTTGACAAAAAGGGTGGTAAGGCTATTTGATAGGCCATAGGTCCAATTTTTCTGAGAATTTGGTAAGGTCCAATAAATTTAGGAGTTAGTTTCTTAGACTTTATTGCTCTGCCAACCCCAGTTATTGGTGTGACTTTCAAAAAGACATGTTCACTTTCTTGAAATTCCAAGGGTTTCCTTCTTTTATCTGCATAGCTTTTCTGTCTACTCTGTGCAGTTTTCATTTTCTCCTGAATAAATTTTACTTTCTCAGTGGTTTGCTGAATAATGTCTGGTCCTATCAAAAGATTCTCACCATCCTGATACCATACCAAAGGTGTCCTACATTTTCTACCATACAATGCTTCATAGGGAGCCATACCTATACTAGAATGATAACTATTATTATATGTAAATTCTACTAAAGATAATATATCTTCCCAGTTCCCTTTTTCTTCTAATGTACATGCTCTTAAAAGATCTTCTAATGACTGTATAGTTCTTTCTGTTTGGCCATCAGTTTGGGGGTGGTATGCTGAACTAAGATGTAATTTACTTCCTAAGGCTTTCTGAAATTCTCTCCAAAATTTAGAAACAAATCTAGGATCTCTATCTGACACTATACTAGTAGGTACTCCATGTAATTTAACTATTTCTTTTATGTACAATTGAGCTAGTCTTTCTAAAGAATATCTAATATTTATTGGAAGAAAATGTGCTGATTTAGTTAATCTATCTACAATTACCCAAATAGAATCGCAATTTTTATTAGTTCTAGGTAATCCTACCACAAAATCCATTGATATACTATCCCATTTCCACACAGGTATTTCTAAAGGTTGTAACATGCCAGATGGTTTCTGATGTTCAATCTTTGCTTTCTGACACGTTAAACATCTAGCTACATATTCTGCCACATCTTTCTTCATCCTAGGCCACCAAAACATCTCTTTTAAATCTTTATACATTTTTGTTGTTCCAGGGTGAATACTTAATTTACTTTTGTGTCCTTCTTCCAAAATTAATTCTTTTAACTCTTGATTATTAGGTACACAAATTCTATTTTTAAATCTAACAATTCCATCTGTTCCTAAATTAAATTCTTTTACTTTATCTGTCCCTATTAATCCTTTCTTTTCTTGAATAAATGTATCTACATCTTGTTTCTTCTTAATTTCTTCTAAAAAATCATTAGTAATAGTAATCATTCCTAATTGAATTTTATCTTTTTCCCTAACTGTACACAAATTCAAATCTCTAAATTGTTCTATTAATTCTAATTCTTTAATCATCATAGTTGACATATGTACAATTTTCCTACTTAAAGCATCTGCTACTACATTAGCTTTTCCTGGATGATACATTAATTGAAAATCATAATCTTTAATAAACTCCATCCATCTTCTTTGTCTCATGTTCAGTTCCTTTTGATCAAATAAATATTTTAAACTCTTATGGTCACTATATACATCAAATCTAGATCCATACAAATAATGTCTCCAAATTTTTAAAGCAAAAACTATAGCAGCTAATTCCAAATCATGTGTAGGATAATTTCTCTCATGTGGTCTCAACTGCCTAGACACATATGCTACCACTTTCCTGTTTTGCATCAACACACATCCTAACCCTTGATAAGAAGCATCACAATATACATCATAGGGTTCATTTGGGTCAGGTAGAATTAAAACTGGTGAGGTAGTCAATTTATCTTTCAACTCTTGAAAACTTTTCTCACAACTTTCACTCCACACAAAAGGTTGATTTTTCCTAGTTAATTCTGTTAATGGTCCAGCTATCTTAGAAAACCCTTCAATAAATCTTCTATAATACCCAGCTAATCCTAAGAAACTCCTAATTTCAGTTACTGTTTTAGGTCTCTCCCATTCCAAAACCGCTTCTACCTTAGAAGGATCTACACTTATTCCATCTTTAGAAATTACATGCCCCAAAAATTTTACTCCCTCTAACCAAAATTCACATTTAGACATCTTTGCAAATAATTTTCTATCTTTTAAAGTTTCTAATATTATTCTGAGATGATTTTCATGTTCTTCTTTATTTTTAGAATATATTAATATGTCATCTATAAATACTACTACAAAATTATCTAAATATTGTCTAAACACCCTATTCATATAATCCATAAACACGGCTGGTGCATTAGTTACTCCAAATGGCATCACTTGATATTCATAATGTCCATATCTAGTCCGAAAAGCAGTCTTGGGTATGTCTTCCTTTTTAACTCTAATTTGATGGTACCCAGACCTTAAATCTATTTTAGAAAAAATTGTTGCTCCCCTAAGTTGATCCATTAAATCATCTATTCTAGGTAAAGGATATTTATTCTTTATAGTTACTTTATTTAATTGTCTATAATCTATACATAACCTAGATCCTCCATCTTTCTTTTTAACTAATAATACTGGGGCTCCCCATGGTGACACACTAGGTCTTATAAATTGTTTTCCTAACAACTCTTCCAATTGTTTCTTTAATTCAGTTAATTCCAATGGTGCCATTCTATAGGGTTGCATAGAGATTGGTCTAGTACCAGGCATCAAGTCAATGCTAAATTCTATCTCTCTCTCAGGAGGTAAACCAGGAACATCATCAGGAAAAACTTCAGGATACTCATTTACAACTAGCACAGAGTCAATTTCAATTTTATCTTCTTTAGTTCCAAGAGATGATAACATGTATTTTTGAATTTCACTTTTAAATGATATTTCTTTGGGTTGGACAGGTTTAAGTCTAGAAACATCATGTTCAGGGAAAATCAAATATTTAGAGGCACAATCTATTAGAATATGGTTGGCTGCTAACCAATCCATTCCTAATATCACATCAAGGTCAGTCAAAGGCAAACAAATCAAGTTCACAACAAATGGTCTATCTCTGATGGTTATCACACAATTCAAACATATTTTAGAGGTTAGGATTGGTTTGGATGTAGGCACAGAAACAAGCAAGGTATAGGGTAATGGTGACACAACTAAACTCAAATTCTCAACACAGTCATCAGATATAAATGAATGGGTAGCACCTGAATCAAATAATACAGTCAAGGACTTACCTTTCATTTGACCCTTGTCCTGTATCAGATCTGCAGAACGTGAGGCCTCAGTACCACTCAAGGTAAATACTCTTCCACTAGCTGTAGGTCTCTGGGTCTGTACAGTTCTCCCAGTCTGATCCCTCCTAGGTGTAGAACATTCCCTAGCCATATGACCTAATTTCCCACAAATAAAGCAAACTGGACCAGATATAGTGCAATCCTTGGCCAAATGTCCCTTTCCACATTTCCAACACCTGACTGCTAACTGGGATTTTTGAGAATTCCCAGCTCCACTTACTCCTCCCATAGGTCTAAACCCACCTGCTCCTCCTATTCCTCCAGGACGCCATTGTGGGGGTCTACTATATGGTTTCTGTGGCTGCATACTCTTTCCTTTTAGCATAGGACCTCCTCTTCCAAAATTATTCCTACCTGCATATCCAGCCATCTTGGATCTTTGCTCCCTTTTCATATCTTCAATTACCTTGCATTGATCCATTAACTCAGGAAATACAGAGATCCTCAATGGAACTATGGCTTCTTTAATTTCATATCTCAATCCTTTTTCATACCTTCTGCATTTCCATGGCTCATCTCCAGTAATTTGCAAATATTTAGAATACTTTGCCAAAGATTCAAATTTAGCAGTGTATTCAGGAATATTCATACCTCCTTGAGTTAAGCTGATAAATTCTTCCTCTTTAGCTTGCCTAACAGTCTCTGGAAAATATTTCTCAAGAAACAGGGTCTTGAAAATATCCCAGGTGATCACTTCTTCTCTATTCTCCAACATCCTCTGGGTAGCTTTCCACCATAACCTCGCATCACCAAGCAACTGGAAGGCTGCATGTGATACCCTCCTCTCATCTGGACACTCCATGGCCACAAAAATATCCTCCAAATTCTGAATCCACTCTTCAGCTTTCTCTGGATCATATTCTCCTTTAAAGGAAGGTGGATCATGCTTTTTAAAATCTGTCAAAGTGGTCCTGTCAACAGGGGGTAGCTGATGCTGAGCTAGTGCCTGATTAGTCAACATCTCAGTCTGCTGAGTCACTGCATTAGCCATATCCCTCATGGCTCTGGCCATCTCAGCTATACTATCATTCCCAACTGTGGGATTTGCAACTGGCCTTCCTCTTCCTCTTCCTCTTCCTGCCATCTCTACCTGTCTAAAAAAAATATCTTTGATCCAGTTACTACCCTTGTTCCTATAATATTCCTAACAAACAACTAAGCACCCAATTCATAGAAAACAACCAATTTCATACAAAACAAACAATTTCAATCAAAGTAACACAGCAAAATACATAATAGACCAATTACTCACAAGTCCTAGAGATGCATAACCAGAGCTCTGATACCACTAATGTAACCCCCCTTCTAATTAATTAATCTACATCGAATATATATAAAAAAATTTCCAAATACATTCTATTAAAGTTCAAGATATATCATTATAATTTACATCCTAAAAATTTACAGAATACTACTACAAAATAATTCTAGTTATTACAAGCATTAAAATACCCCAAAAAGTCCCCATCCTATAGCTCTGGAAGTTGCTGCATGTTTTCCATCTAACTATTCTTTAAACACCTGCAAATCAAACTTCCCTAGAATCTAGGGACAGCATTACCGGATCAGGCATTTAATTTCTCATACAATAAAACAATTTCAAACAAATACATATCATAACAATTTAATTAGTTACACACATAATTAAATGCAATATGATTTATGCAAATGTAGTTTTTGACTCAAATTCATTTTTGACCCTGCTCCATGGAGACTTCCCCTTTGAGTGTTTAGTAAGAAACTGGCCTACCATTACGCACTGCAATTCAGCAATCAGCCCCTACTAAACGCGAATAAACTAAACAGAATTAGGAGATCAGGATACCCAGGAAGGCCACCACGACCGCATCTCTGTCCAGATTACAGCCACATATGGAATTGCCAATATCCTTCTCCCCACAGACTATAACATCACAGATTTTACAGTCCTGTCTAACTTATTCTGCTCACCCAAAAACAAATCATTTCTCATCTTTCAAAACATTTCTCATGACTACCGCAGTCCCGGTTAGTCAACATCACTGATCTTTTAAAATCCATGGCTACCGCAGTCCCGGTTAGCCAACATAATTTAGTTTTCACTTGAAATCTTTTAAAAATCCCCCAAAAAGACTCATGCATATGCAATATGATGATAATCATAATTAAATAAGGAATTTTAAATAATCACATACAAATATATAAAAATTCAATAATTAACATTATAACATTGATATTTTAATAAATTATCAATTAAATCACTATTAGATAAAAATACTAAACTACCTTTAATTTTTCTAGAATTCCAATTATGTCCTCAATCTTTTTCCAAAATTCCCAATGTATCCCTACATGTGAAATGACCATTTTGCCCTTGGTTTTTCAAAAATTTGCACATAGTATCCCTTGTAAAATCAACATAACCGAATGGCCTACAAGCCATTTCCTACATCTTTTCCAAAGCAACAAAGCCAAATTCCAACCAAAAATCAACCAATTCACACTTCAATCAAAATCAACCAAACCAAAGTTCCAACCATCACAACACACCAAGAATTCAATCAAACATCATTCCAATCAATAATTTCCAATTACTAACATCAAATACACAAAACCCCTAAATCAATTTCAACTTTTCATGGTTCTAGGTCACATCTTGAATTTAACCCTACAACATGTTTTCTCCTAATTCCAAGAGTTCTAAATTGAAATTAAATGCCAAGATCCTTACCTTGAATCCTTAATTTGATGAAAAACCCTTGAATCCTTTTACTCCCTTCCTCCTTGGTCTTCTTGTCTTTTGGAATTTTGAGCTTTTTCTCCTAATTCTCTTCTCTTTGGTTGAAGGTGGTTTAAATTTTGTGAGGTTTAGATTGGTTTCTCTCTTGATTTTTAGAAGAAAAGGTGAAAAGAAAATGAAGGGCTGCTGGACAGAGAGCTCACGGGTGGAGAGTTTTTGAGAGCTAGCTTTGCTTGCTTTTTCCTTTGTGTTGATTTCTTATATTTTAATTAATTTTTCTGCACCCCATTTAATTAATGTTTCACGTCCAGCTGCTGGCCAAAGGCAGTCACTTACGTGAGAATGGGGCAGCCAATTTAGCTAAGTCTCCAGCCCACTTGGACAGCCAAGAGAATTCCCTACGTGACTTGCCATTTGCTTGGCCAAAAGTCAATAATTGTAGGCAATTTTTCTTCTTCACTCAATTTAATTAAATCTTCCCATCCAGCTGCTGTCCAAGGGCAGTAATTCACATGAGAATGAGGCAGCCAATTTGGCTAAATTTCCAGCCCCACTTGAACGTCCCAAAATGGTGCCTTGTGTGACCTTCCAACTAGCTTGGTCAATTGGTCCAAGGTGTAGTATTTTCTAGAATATTTTTAGGGCTCTTAATTATCTTATAAACTAATTAGAATTTGAAGAAATTAACACCACCATTGGATTCCTCACTATCAAAAACCTTGGGGTAGTGTCTTACTTATCTCTTAATCCAAGTTTAATTAGCTTAATTTAGTGACATTAGAAACTTTGATTTGTCACCTTGTGATTGGTTAATACTCTAAATTTAATTTTTCTTGGTTAAACATTTTTTCTAATTATTCTAAGTATATTACAATTATTAGATAATTCTATAGATGTCATACGAATTTTCTCTAAATTTTCTGCTTTAGAATTTTACCGTAATAATTTCACAGAGTTCTAACATTCAGAAAATTCTAACAATTCGGAATAAGCATTTTAATTCTTTATCTGTATATATTTTTAATCTATATTCAATTATCTTTTTATTAGGTTACAGATTTATCCAAAATGCTACACTGGAGAATTTATCCTGGACAGCTGTTTGACACACTGTCCAGTCAACAGTCAGTTTAACCAAAAACACAGATATCAGAAGATTCAGAAAGTTTTTCTGAATAGAAATGTATTAATTTTATTATGAAACTATGTATAGTAGGTTTCTATAAAATACAGTCCTGGACAGTTGTTTGACACAACTATCTGGTCAACAAGCAATTCAAAGAAAAACAAAGATATTAGAAGATTCAGAAAATTCTTCTGAGTAGAACTGTATTAATTTCATTAGGAAAATATGTACAGAAAGTTTCTATAAAATACAGTACATAATTGTTCATAATATTCATATATAAATACGTACAATTAGTAAAATAAAATGAGGATGTTACAAATTTGATCTTATAATTAAATTTTTTTCTAGTTTTAAGGGAATCGATAATTTTCCTATTTCTTATACAATAGTACAAATGTAAATTACTATAAAACGATAATCATTTTAAAATTGAGAAAGTGATATTTTTGACAAAAAAAGAAGGATAACGAAACGCAAAGAATGAATATTCGTGTGACTTGGTCCACTTGGAGATGAATATGCCGACTTGGCTATGGCTCACAGTAGCATTATTCTTATTCATCAGACTATCGCTGGCCATGAACTATTTTGTGGTGATTGTTAGCTGAGGCTTCTCACGTTGTTTGTTTCTGTTTACCGAGAAAGAACCTTAACTAAACTCATGCCAAAATTCTTTGGTAAACAAGTGTCCCAAATTTCCATCATTCTATGAATAATCTAGGCACGCAATCTTCTTATATGTGGTCCTTAGCGTTACAATTGTACATTATTTTCAAAAGATACAATTGGAAAACTTGCTAGCCTGGTTTTAACTTTTAAGCTTACCTTAGTGTATGTTTGGGGTGGCGGCAGGTGAAAAATAATCATGGCGCCAATCTCACGGTAGAGTCACAACAACACATTGTTGCTTCTCAAAACATACGGTGGTATCACGATTTTTTACTCCAAAATCGATTCTTCACAGTATTCAAACACACACTTAATTGTTCTATTGTTTCACTTAACAATTTTCTATTAAATAGACGGAAAAGAAATCCGTTAACAAAGTTCATTAAAATTTCACCACTACTCAATGAGCATGACTCAATTGGCAATATACATTGAGCTTGTAAGGAAGGCATGAGTTCAATTTTCACCGAACATATTTTTAGAAAGGGATAATAAATTTTAAGTATAACTAAAGTACTTTAGACCAAAGATTAGTTTCTTAAACAATTCAAATGAGCAAAGCTTATAAAAATACTTTGGAATTTTATGGGAGAGCTAAAAATCACTCACCTAAAAATAAAAGTACACAAGCACACATATTGTATGTACGTATCAAAAATTATATTCGTTGCTATCACTATTTGACATGTTATATTAAAAGAAAAATTAAAAAATGAAAAGCTTCAAATCCAAATTGAACTTGGATAACTATAGCCATCCTTAACTTTTTTGTAACAGTCAAAATGCAATATCTTCTCTGAAAAATGAACAAAGGTTGTGTGATTCTGATTCTGAAAAATTGACATCTCCAAAGACTTTGCAATGGAATGGATTTTCTGCCATATACATACATAGGACATAGGCCAAAATGTTCAAAATCAAACTAACCATAATCAGAACTTGACAAATTACTACAACACCATCACACCACCTTGATAATCACACGTGGCAAATCAACCGTCAAGGCCACAAAGTAATCAACACGTGTCCAGCATTATCTAGGCTCAGCAATAGATAATAACAACTTATCTTCTTTGGACAAAATTCAAAGATACTTTTTAAAATATTTTCACAATGTTTTCCAATTAAAATTAAATTTCACTACTTTAATAATCTATATTTTTATCTTTAATATAAATTTTTATTATGCACATTAGTAAGATAGAATTTTAATTCTGATTGAAAAATAACACAAAAAATACTTAATAAATTGTATTTTAATTTTAGCTATCATGATTTTACTTCACACTAGTGGTCCATGGTGTGCCAAGGATAGTAGAGACAAGATTGATCCATATGCAGATGCAGTTAAAATGAGATGCCAAATTGGGCCCATGTTTATCATATAGTAAAATGGGCTAAATTCATAGCATTTTTTGGTAGCCACAAAGGCAATCCATACGTGGCTGACCAATTAGCACTACCCCTTTTCATGTGACTCTATATAATGCCCCCATTCATTACCCTTTAATCTGCACTTTACAACCTTTTAAGCAACTCCTTTTGCTTTATATTGTGTGCTCCATTTTAAGCACCATCATCTTCCAACTTTGTTTTCCAATTTTGTTGTTTGTTGTGGTAAAATTTCCTTTTGTTCATCATGCTAGAAGGCAAAGCTGTGATTGGTGAGACTGACATGCTTCAGACCATGCAGCAAGATGCCATGGATTTAGCATCCAAAGCCCTCGATTTCTTTGATGTCACTGAAGCCATTGAGATTGCCCGGTTTATAAAGAAGGTAAATTGAAAAAAAAGATCTTGCTAACAAATACTTTTCTTTTTACAACCGGTGATAACAAAATTTGTATTTACAATTTTGTGCAAACTAACCAAACTCTCTCACCATTAAGCCAACCCTAATGAATTTTGCTAACAAATACTATATTACTTAGTAAATTGTATATTAAATGTTTTTATGATTTTGATTTTTGACATGATAATTTTTTATTTATATATATATATACTTCTTTTTTTTTTTTGTTTGAGTTTAATTTTGATACACTCCTATGTAACGATTTTTACATTGTTAATTAATTAGAAATCACACTAAATATGACGTTTTAGGAAAGGCAATATCATGACAATTACATGATTAGATGACAATATAAATATGAGCATTCTAATCAAATTCTTTTTGTTTCCTTGTCTGATCATTAGTCACAGAAATGGGTTCCTTAATTTAATCAAACTTTGGACATTTTCTGTGTGTTGTTGTTACTGCAGGAATTTGATAGGATGCATGGACCTGGTTGGCAGTGCATTGTAGGCACTGATTTTGGTTCGTTTGTGACCCACTGCTGTGGCTGCTTCATCTATTTCTGCTTAGGCAACTTGGCAATTTTGCTATTCAGGGGCTCTGCTGCTCCAGAGGCACATGAAAATCGGTTCTCAGCACTAGAGGCAGCCAAAGCATAGCATAAATTCATTGCCTAATTTTCCCTCTCTTTTAGACTCTTCTATGTTTATGTAATTATGTTCATTCCATGTAATGATAATGTAGAAAGAAATGGAAGGTTAGAGAGAAAAACAAATTGCAGAGGTCTATAAATCATCTACAATTGAAAGTTACCATTAATTATTTTTAGACAAATATACTTTTATTTTATTATCTCCGTCGATCTGTCCACTATCTGAATTAAAAATGTATGAAAAACTAAAACAAGTAATTAGTTTTTTTTAAAAGAAATAATTCTTTTAAAAAAATAATTTGTAACAAACAAATCTTTATGTTATAATAGCGTCAAATCTTGATGAAATTTTTACAAACAACAGGGTTTTTTTTTATATAAAATATATTGAACTGTGTCATTTTGACTCATTTACATGAATATAATAATAAAATTTTAGGGTGAAGTTGGATATTGATATAAAAAAGTCCTAAAGAGATATAATAAATTATTATCTTAATATGGAAATCTCCTGTTGAAAGCACAATATGTAGCTTATAAAGAATACTCCAATTTGATCTCTCATTTTAGTTAGTGAAATCACAAAAATTTAAGAAGTGTTCAATGTGAGCTTTGAACCCACTACCTTATAGTTTAACACCACCAAATACAAGACAATTAGGACAATAATTAGCTTTCATAGACTATTTTATAAGAAAAATAAGAAATCTATAAATAAGTGTGAGAGATCGATCACTTGAGCAATGGAGATTCTCTTGTTAAATTAAGAATGATATATAGCAGAGTAATATAAAAAATTAGAAAAAATGTTAAATTAAGAATGATAAGGAGTATAAATTTTATTAAAAAAAGTTAGACAATTTCTTTTTGTTGTTTTAAATATGGTTCAAATGAAGCTCCATCCCAAGGCAAAAGAAAGAATGAGACAACTTCCATTTTTTTTTTGAAGAAGAAGAGACAACTTCCAATTTGGGGAATGAGTATTTGGGTTGGATGAATATCTAGGTAGTCTAAGCTTGTATTTTGGGCTAATATATATACACTAGTAGCAGTCCATTTTAATTAACGTGACTTAATCACCACGAATGAACGCGCACACAATGGCATAGTCGCACGCAAACAAGTTCCCTAAAAAGGCAAGATCAACAATCTTTCTTTCACTGCGTTTTAGAGATTGGACAAGAAGGAACCAACTCAACAAGGTAAGTACTCTTGCATGCCACTGCTCAAAGTCATTATTCTCTATTGTGATACAGTACTATTTGCTAAGAAAGTCGATTTGCACAAACAACACTAATCAATACGTGTTATTTATTTTTCAAGAAGATAACAAATAATCTTGTATGTTTAATGGAAAACAAGGGATAAATGTAATTCAAGAACATTTAGTCTTTTTTCGTGATTTTCCTTCACTACTTTTAACATCTATTTCTGTATTGAAATTAAGAATTGTATACACGTGACATTTCCTTTTCTTGAATTCAACCTTATTTTTTTAGTGACCAAGAAGTCAATCTTTTCAATGAATAGGCAAAACTACCAGGCAGAAAGTTCGTGTTCTTTGGAAATTGGAAATTTGGAATCGACACATCATAGCAATGGACCCGGAAAAGGAAGAGAAGTTTTTCGTGACACACCACAAAACATTGATCGTTGTTGCTTTCTTGGTCATTCTTTTTTCCTTGGTGATGGTGCTTGTGACAGTTCACTTGTTTCCAATCTTGCTCATTCTTTTAGGAGGAATTGGATGTGCCATGAGCATCCTATTTTGATAGCAATTTCATCCACCATTGTGTGGATTGGCTTGGCCACAGGGCTTTGTTTCTTTGCTTTGATTTGCTATCACAATTGTCGACGGTCAACGGCTCCAAGGAAGAATGTCAACCCATGAAAGAGATTTTTTTGTACGAGATATAGTTAGAGTTGGGTGTCACACAAAACCCATAGTTGATGTATTTTTGTGATTAATTGCATCTAATACAAGATGTGCTAGTTTGATTTGCTTAAGAACAATTTTTCTTATGTTTTTTTTGTGATTGTGCTAATATAGAAGAAAGGGTCACGTACTGTTCTGTGTGTATGTCAAATAAGTTTGTTTGTTGGACCACTGTTCAAGTTTGTAGTAAAATATTCATTTTATAAGAATTTAATTATGTACGTTATTGTGTAAAATATTTTTATATAAATATCTATTATGAAATTACTTTATTGTCGTATTATATTAATAACATGATAAAGTTAAAATCTTATTAGATATATGCCTAAAAATATTTTATACTGATAATATATATAAATTAAACTCTTGTAAATGCCAAATAACCTTTTTTTTTTTAGTGTGCATAGCCTAATAATCATTGCCAAAGAATTGCTTGTTTCCCTTCCTTCTAAATGCTGAGGTGATTTTCCAATTTTGATGGACAACCATAAAGTCACAATATATTCAATAATGATTCAATTCCTATTTTTTTATATAAACAAATGAAAATCATAATTGAAGCAGAATGCAAAATATTTTAGCATAAAAAATGAATCCTATATGACTTGTAACACAAAAAAATGCAAAAGGAAAATGCGAAACTCCTAAATTCTATACTTTTTTTTGCTTACATTGTTAGCTAGAAATAGACTTCAAAATCATAAAGAAGAGAAAAAAAATGAAGAAAAGAAGGTAAAGATAAATGAAATATATATTAACTTTGGTTTAGTGTTATTAGAAAAAAGTAGCTAAAACAATAATCAAAATAACAATGCATCACCAACACCCATCCTATCCAAGGATGGCCAAGTCGTTTTTTTTACTATTTTTAAAATATAAAAAATAACATAATAAAAATAAATTAAACTTTAAAGAAAATATTTTAAATTACAATAAATGAAATATTTTAAAGAAAATAGTATTTTAATATAGAGTTATCTCAATTATGAGTTTTGATAATAGTATTTTAAATTTAAATCAATAAAACTTTATCTAGTAAATTCTTTAAGAATTATTATTTATATAAATTTAAATTAATTAATAATAATTTATTTAAAACATTAATGGATATAAATTAAGAGATAAATTATTATTATTATTATTATTATTATTATTATTATTATTATTATTATTATTATTATTATTATCAATGTTTTTACAATATTTTCTATAAACTAATTTTTTAAATAATAATAAAAATAATAAAGTAAAAAAAATTATATGTTTTTAAATGTATATTTTAATATATATGTTTAAATATTAAAGTATTAAAGTTTGAACTATTTCTATTTAATAATAGTTTTTTATATAAAGATTCGCATGAAAAGTCATATGTTTACAAAATTTATATTTAGTTTCATAAATTTAGAAGATATATTATATTTGATAAATATAATATTTAATTCTATTTTAAAATTTTTAATTATAAATTTATGTAAATACTACATTAATAACATTTAATACTATATTTATATCGACATTGAAGTGTATTTTACTTATAAGCCAAAATTTCAAATTTATTTACCCATTCCCCTTTGTAATTTTATACACACATAATTTTCATTTTATATGTTATATTTATAAAACTATTTTCTATATTTAGGGTTTAGTCCAGCAAATTACACGGTATAAATGAGATCAAATAATCCAATTAAGAACTTGATTAATAATATTCAATTTCAAAATGAATGAAATATTGCTTTTATTTTTTTATGCGTAAAATATTTTTTGTATGAGTAAACTTAAATATTGTTTGGATAATTTCTTTTCATGTTAAAAAAGCTCCACCATTTTCTATTAAATGTCCCAAAGCCATTTTTTTTTTTCATATTTCAGCTACTTGGTGTCGATTTCCCAAACATCAGCTGGTTGGTCTTGAACTTGTCCTGCAATTTTTTTAGTAAAAATAGCAAGATTTGCGATGACAAATTTTCCATCTAAAGTTCAACGGTTTAATTTACTTATATTAGCATATTTTTAAGTATACTTAACATAATTTTTTTACTAAAATACTTAATATAATTATTGCTCACCGTATCCTTTATATTAGTCAACGTAAGATGAACGTATCCTTTATTTGTTATATATATGAATATTTTTTGACAAAACATATTAGAATCCTTTATATAAGATTTAATAAATGAATCTTAACAATTTCCTCGCATATATCACCGGCTCAGTTACTTGCATATTTTATGATCACCGTAAATTTGTTTTAACTGTATCAATTTTCATGATGATTGTTTTTAATTACATAAATGACAAATGATTCTCTCAATCATTTAATAGTATTTTGAATTTTAAAATTTCATTACCTTTAATTGGTTTTTTTTATGGAACCTTTAATTTTATTTAAAATTTTAAATTTTTATTACCTTTAATAATGCATTTGAAAATACTGTTACTAAAAATTATCGAGATATTAATAAAAAAATATGTAAAAATCAATTTCCACTATTAATGGATTCTAAAACAATCTTGCAAAAAATAAAAGTAGGCTCCAAGCACTTGTCTTTTTTTAATCTTTACACTTTTTGGTCATCCTACAAATAATATAATATAAATAAATTACAATTAAGGTGAGGAAATACTAAAATTAATAAAAACAAAAGTAATAATAATTATTTATTCGTACACGATGAGGGTGAGGATTTTATATTAACGCAGACATATTATTTGGATAAAATTTTGAAACCTTGATTACCTAACTTAAAACTTAATTTTAACTAAAATTAACTTTAAAAAATCAAAATCATTCAAAATCAAGTTTAAAAATTCTTGTCCCTAACACACACCAATGCGTCTGGCCTTATGATTGTGCAACTTTTTCTATCTCACAAAGTGTAAGAATTTTACCTTACTTTTTTTCTTTTTTAATGTTTCTCTCTTTCTATAACTTGGTCATAGTGTCATTATGGTACAAATATTCATTGTCAGCTTAAATTACTCTGAAATAATTATAAATGTTTAACCACTTTGTTGTTAATTGAGTGTTGCATTTTGAAAAGTCATTCAAATGAAAACGATCAATTTATATATTACTACCTTGTATCTTTTTTCACTTTTTATTAAAAAAAACAACAATACATATTAAAAAAACAAAACAATAAAAAATTAAAAATAGTAATGAATTGAAAAAAAATACAAATAAAGGATTTACTAAAATTAAGAGAACATTTCAATTTTTTTTATTTATCTCATACATGACGCAAAGAAAAAAGTTTGCCTGTAAAAAAATGGAACAAAATATAATGATAAGATAGTAGTACAAAATAGGTAAAATTTAATTCAACAAAGACAAATGAGTTACCTGATATTTGAATAAAGTTGTATCTCCCTCTTTGCCCAATGAAATAGATAAAACAACATTCACACACACAAAAAGAAAGGAAAAATGGTGAAACGATGGTGAAATCATATCTTGATAAAAAAAAATGGTGATTAATTGAAGTGAAATGATAATTAGATGAGAAGAACAAATTGGTGAAAAAATACATATGTATCATAAAAATAGAAGAAAAAGAATCCAATATAAAATGGTAAAATTCATTGAAAAAGACAAAAAAATAGAAAACAAAATAATAAAAAATAAAAAAATAAAAAAATTCATACATAAAAAAATGGTAGAACGCGCATAGAGGGTCTACTAATTAAAATCAAGAGAAACACCCTAGCATTTTTTTATTCATCTCATACATGACGAAAGGGTTTCCCAAGACCATGCTTTATGTAGAGGAGGAAATTCCAATCACTTTTGTGATTGATTCAATAGGCATACAAAACAAAAAAAGAAATTAAAAAAATGATAAAAATATAGAAGAGGTTTACATAAGAAGAAACATGACCTTTTTTGTGCTACAAATTCACAACCCTCGTCGACCCTCGTTTATGTAGATGAGGAATTCCCAATTGTTTTCCTGATTGTTGTAGTAGGCATATAGAAGTGTTCAAAGAAATAAAAACAATAATAGAAATAAACATAGAAAATGATTAAGTGAAAAGAAATAAACGTAAATAGAACAGGCCAACCAAGTGGGTCTAGCTCAATTGGTTGAGCATGGTGCGTGAGTGTCGTAAATCCCTTCTGTCTTCGATTCCTACGGATAAAAAAAAATAGAGCAGGCCAACTCATAAATATGTCTAAAAGACAATTAGAATTATTTAAATTCAAATTTTAAATCCGTATCAAATCACAAATTGCAAATGAAATAGTTAAATGCCTCAATTAATTGCAAATTGTAAACTTTCCGTATAAAACTTCCCAATTAATTGCTTTTTTCAAAATTTAGGCGTGACAACTCCTTCGAAAATTTGCTAAAAAAAATCATTCGAAAATAATTTTAATAATAAGTTTCTATAGTTATTTTAAAAATTATTGATTATTGATTGCAAATTAAAAGGTTCTGTGCAATTATAAAAATGAGTGATTGCAAATTAAAGTAATTTTTTTTATGGAAGCAAATTAAACTAATAGTGCCTTATTAATCACAGAAACAATAATTAATACGTATAAAATTATTCGCCCATTTCATTTTTTTTAAGGACGTCCATTACATTTTTAAAATATTAACATCACTCATGTTGAAATATTACAATCAGGATTAAATGCTCCCACATTCAATCAGGCTCAATAGTTGAAATCATGGATCGTTAAATGCTAAAGATATAACCTAGTATAAATAATTATATTTATTACTTTCTGTTTAATTTTGTTTTAAATTTTCATGACTAACTTTAATGCATTAAAATTACAAATATGACCCTAAAATTTTTGGGGGGAGGGAAATTTTGTATAGTCCTTTAAGTAATAAAGGATTAATTTAAACATACACTAAATATTAACAATTACCATCAAAATAAATGTTAATTTTCGGCTTGAAGACAATAAAATTAGATCTTTTATCATTAATTAGGTTTAGACCACCTTTTTGATACTTTTATTACTTGGGAAATATTGGTTGTGTTTTCTCAAATTCCTTTTAAACTTCAAGAATATATATTATTTCATTAATTAATAATACAACACACAGCAAATACAGTAACTTTTTACTAATTTTTTTAATATAAAAAATTAGAGAAAAAAAACCGTCAAATTAAAAATGATAACTATTACCTGTTAAAAAATATTTTTTTTTTGCTTAATTTCCACACATTGTCTCAATTAATCAGAAATTACCTATTTATAGATAATATTATAAAATGTTTTAATGAAAATTTTAAGATATACTTAAACGTTATTATTTAAGATATACTGAAATTTTTACAGTTAATTATTCTTTTTATTTTCGCTCTCTTTCTCTTTATGTAAATATTTTTTTTTATCAGCAAAAAGAATATATTGATTACTAGGTACAAGGGGTATCAAGAACCCATATACATGAAGAGAGAAGAGGAACAAATCTCAAAGGAAACATAACTGAAAAAAAAGGGATTAATTTCTATTTATATCAGCTGGAGAATAAATATGAGAAATACTGTTTACTCTTACAATAATAATTTAGTCATCATCAATGACTATCACTTTAATCTTCGAACTCTGATACAAATATGTCATGGCAGCACTATAGCAACATAAACATCAATTTAAATATGAACCAAAATTCCAATCCTATTCTGAAAGTCTTAAACGTATAATGCGTGGTACAACGGGGATTTACAAGTAATTTTAGAAGACCTTTTCGATGAAATCCCTTACCGTGTGTTTGGATGTAGCATTTTACAATTATAAGAAATTTGAAATTTAAGGAATTTTAAATGCATCAATTAAATTTTTTAGAATTTTAAAATTATTTGTTTGGATATCAATGTCATTGCCGTTTCGTTTTCCTCTGCTCTAAGTTTTGTTTTCCTCTGTTCTAAACTAGTTTGATGACCTGTGCCATGCACGCACATAATTGTTTTATTAATTTATATGAATTTATAATTAAATATATAAGATAAAATGAATTTTAATTTTTTTCAGATATAAAATAAATTATTAATATGCTTAATGTGTGTTTAAGTATGTTAATTAAATTTTATTTAAACAATCCTTTTTTAGTTTATTTATTTGTATTTTAAATTCATTTAAATATAGTGGTCCGTCATGAAATAAAATGAAAATGAAAATTTAAAAATCTCAATACTTACAAAATATATAATTATATAATATAATAATGGAATCTAATTATATAATAATTGTAACACCCCTAATTTATGGACATTAGTTATAAATAATAAAGAGACATCTTTTATGAAATAGTCTATATATTTAATGATTAAAGGATACCCTTAGGCATTATTAATAATAGTTACCTTGTATTAAGAGTTGACATGAATAAGATAATAGGACCCAGATGGGGAGCCAAGGCTCAAGGTGAGCCAGGACTCACTAAGCCCACACACACGGTTTAAGTAGAAGAGGGAAGGGAAAGTTAGAGAGAGAAAGAGAAAAGAAAGAAAGGAGTTAGAGAGAAGGAGGAGAAGAAGGAAGAAGAGGAAGAGGAGAGAAATGGAGTAGAGATCATATATCCAGTGCCCAGAGCTCAGATCCGAGTACCTGAGGTAAGTGATTCCTTCCGTTGTCTTCCCCATCCCTCCATAGTTCTTGTTTTCTTGTTTTCCCCTCTTTGATCCCTAAGTAAGATTATGGTAGTTTTTGAGTGATTAGGAGAGTTTGATAGGTTGTTTAGGTTGTTTAAGAGTTGGGTTTTGTAATAGAAGTGTTATATGAGTGAATGGCAAGCTTGGATTGCTTTTAGGAAGCCATGGATGGCCATGGGAGGCAGATTCGCAAGAAATCTTGTAGGTGCATATATGCAACGCTAGGCTGAGCCTCAGATTTGGGCTGAGCCTCAGATGCACAGATTGGAGTTTAGCTTCAGGGGACTTGAGGCTGAGCCTTAGTTTTGGGCTGAGCCTCAGATGCACAGATTGGTGTTTTAGCTTCAGGGGATTTGAGGCTGAGTCTCAGATTTAGGCTTAGCCTGAGAAGTGCAGAGTGGAGATTTTTAGTCTTAGAGGGTCATGCTAAGCGTGGAAACATACTAGGCTAAGCTTGAAACCTCCAGAAAGAGGTTGGAAGCTATGTGAGAAGTATGTGTTTAGCTTATGTATGTTTATATCTTTATCCTCTATGTATGATCTTTGTATAACTGTTATTACTCCATTTCCTCTTTGTACCTTGACGTTTTGTGATGTTATGCTTGCACCTTTATTGCAATCATGTGGTTGTTGCATATGCTTAGGATTTTATGTTACGATAAACCCTCTTTGATAAAAGATACATAAAACATTTAAGACTATACCTATCTTAGTAAATAGGTGGGGGAGATTCCCCTAAGTTTCATAAAAGGTTTTGAAGAAAGAAGATAGTTTCAAAGAAAGATTTTTAGAAAGGATATCTCCTTGGTAACATAGGGTAGAATCCTTCCCCGGTACCATTCATGTCTGAGAGCCGCATGCTCGGCGTACAATGGTGTGCAAAGGGCTATGGATCCCCTGTATTACCAAGGTGAGATGGGTTGTGAAAGGTTTACGAAATAGTTTTTATAAAAGATGTTTTTAAAAGAGTGAGGAATGAGTTGGGCAACTCGTGAGGAGTTGTCGCATTAGTAGGCTAAGAGGCTCACCTAGAGGTGAGCGACAGGGACAAGCAACATTCTTCTTAGGGAGAAGGGATTCTTCGCAGAGAAGAATACACATGGCTCCTCTTCATAACAGAGGTAAGCCACCTACTTGGACCGATGGGTTAATTAAAGGTCGTAGCAAGAGGGTCACCTCTTGTTGGCTAGAGTTGAGCCAAAGTAATGAAATAGGCGGTGGAACTGAAACTTAAATAAAGAGATAATGCAAACCACACAGCTGTAGGAATAAACTAGGATATGTTGATGTGCATGATGTATGCATGTTTCTATGTTAAAGTATATGAGGAGTCATGAGCCTAGTTGATTAGGCGAGTGATGTAAGGTATATCTATATATTAGATGAGGACGTGTGTAGCTGGATACTACCCTTAGAGGTAGGAGAGGGGTTATACCAAAAGAAAGTTAATGTAAGCTACCGAGAGAGGTATGCAAGATGTTATACCTCACAGAGAGATGTGATGTAAGCCTATGTTGGGTAGGTTAGAGGAAGGAAAAGTTATACACGTTCCCATCTAATGGTATAGTAAAATGAGACCCTAGTGAGTGGTCAAGAAGAAAAGAATGATGTTTAGGTGCCTTAGTGCACTAGTGGCCTTAGATTTGGCATAGGAGACCAACTCTACTTAAGTAGAGGTTAAGGATGGTCTAAGGAAATAGTAGTGATGACATGATGTGGTAATAGTTGTGAGCGTGAGCATCCATAAAAGAAAAGAGAAGCCATGAGAGTTAAGAAAATGATCTCTAGAATAGAGAGTCAGCCAAGAGTCTTTGGAACACTCACTGAGACATTATGTCTCATCCCTTTTAGTTTCATGTTTTTACAGGTTAAGCAGGTGGGCACTTCATGAGAGAACCTTGGAGCATGGAGTTGCTTGCTTGGAGGAAGATGTTTCTAGTTTTGTATCTCTCATGTTTGAGAATTGATTTTATGTTATAAGTACCTTGCTTATGTTTTGTAAGGCACATAAGTGCCAAGAGCGTTGTTTTAGTTTTGTTTATGTAATATGTTTATCTTTTAGTTTCCGCATAGTTAATTATGATATTCTTATATTCTAAGTTTTCAAATTTTAGTAATATAAGCAGACAAAATGTAATATTCTCTAGGGTGTTACAATAATTATATAATATAATAAAGATAAATTAATTTATGTTAAAATTATTATTATTATAGCAATGAATTAAAGAAAATTAATTTTACCCCTAAGAATTTAGATGTTAATGTAGTTTCAAATAAATTATTCATCTCAATGCGTGAGATAAGCGTAAATTTTCCTATTAATTTTTCATTAAAATAATATTCGTTCTCATGACTTTAATTTTGTATTTGATTTATGTATCAATAAATTATAAAGAACATTTAGATTTACACAGATAAAAGAAAATGTTCAATAATTTAAATAAGTGAGAAGAAAATAAATAATAAAAAATAATGATTTGTCTAAAAATTAATTTTTTTTCAAAAATATTCATTTATATTAAATTATTATAATAATGAGTTAAATAAATATGAATATATAATAAATTTTTATATTTATTGCTATAAAAAATTAAAAAAAATATAGAAGGATCATTAATTTTCAGAAAACTAAATTTAAAATTTCAGTTTTTCATTAGGTTAAAAAAACTTATAAAATTGTAACTTTAATGTGATTTCATGTAAACTGCTTATCCCATGAGTTAAGTGTAATTTTTCCTATTTACTTTCATAAAAAAGTATTCATCCCCATGTACTATTTTTTATATATGATTTCTATTTTAACAAATTTACATATACATATCAATGTATCAATGTATAAAAAAAATTTAAAATTTGCTAAGGTAAAAGAAAATCTTTAATAATTTCTTTAAGTAATAAGAAGATAATAAAGACAAAATGTCTTGCACGGGTGTTAAATTTATAATTTTATATTATTATATTTTTTTAATTATTTTTAATTTATGATAATATCTATTAGTTGGTATGTATATCAATATTTATAAATATATATTTATGTAAAATATATATATATATATATATATATATAATTATGGATATTAATAAATTAATATATATTCAAATAATTTTGTATTCATATATATATTTTATATCATTTTAATTTATGAAAATGTGTGTTTTAAAAAATATTTTCTTTATGAATATATTCTAGTTTGTATACAACTTAGATATATACAAAATGTTAATAAGAGATATTAATATTGAAAAATATTTCCAATTCAATTTTATAATTATTAATTTTTCTTTAAAAATGAGTTTAGTAAAGATTCACTATCAGTGTAAAAGTTTTGCACAATTAATTATTAGATATGTTGATCTCAATTAATCAAATTAATTTTTATAATAGATTTGAATATATTGATTACAAAATTATGAGTATACATAATTTACGGTTTAATATAATTAATATCTTGTGATTAAAATTTAAATATACAGTTGATTAATATATAATGGATAACTTGTTTATGATTTAGTTCTGTTTTTAATTTTATAACTAATTAATTTTTTATAGAAGCGTTATAATTTGATTGTGATATTGATATTATGAGTATAAATTAAAATGATTATAAATTAATTTGATTTAACTCAAAATATTATTTATCAATTAACATTTATTAATTTATTGTCGTGAATTAAAATGATAAAATAATTAAAAAAAGGAAATATTTTTGCATGAAAAATAAAGATAATAAGTGACAAAATATTTAACAAATAAAAATTCCTTTAAAAAAGAAAAGAAAAGAAAAGAAAAGGAAAGGAAAGAATATATGAAAATAAAAGTCTAAAACAAAAAGGAAAGATTAAACATTGATTTTATAATTATTTTTTCTTCTTATTTTTATATGAATCTTCTCTTTTGACTATGTAGAAATAATAAAATAATATCCAGATGAAAATGTTAAATGTCGAATATTAAAAAAATAAAAAGTATTCCAAGAAAATGAAGAGAAAGGTAGAAATTTTAAATCTTTATTTTTCTTTGGCATTATAGAAGACCTTCCAAATAAATGCATTGAGAACTTAAAATCATTACAATATAATTCGAACGAATTTAATATTAGAGACATAATACATTCAAATGAAGAAGTTTGATGCAGATACCTTTGCATCTAAACAAATGTTAGGATTTGATAAGATGTCGTCTTCTTGGACAACAGAAGAAAAACAGAGAAAGGATAGCACTATGTTGCAGATCCATACCCATGTGTCGAATGATATTTTACAGGATGTTTTGAGGGAAAAGACTCCCGCTGTGTTTTGGTTAAAGATGGAGCAATTGTGTATGACAAAGTCTACCTAGCAAAGTGCTGAAATAACGACTTTAATCGGTTGGAATAAGGTATGTCTGTGATTGATCATATTCAATTTTAAAAGAAGAGTATAAAAATAAGGGCAATTTTAAAAGAATAGTAATTTTTTCATTTTCTTTCCAAAATAACAATGGGGCCATTTACTTTTTTAGCTTTTCTTCCTTTCTAATAGGGTGCCAAACGGTTGAAGGATTATTTTTTTTCCCTCCTCGTTTGGTTCTTTCCTCAATTCCAAACAAATGCTTAAGGAAAATATTAACAGCGACATAGTTTGAGATTTTAGAGAATACTAGATATTGACCCACATGTTACGCGAGTTAAGAAATTTGTCATATTCTCAAGAGATTAAGTATGATCAAAGAATAACTATTAGTTGACAAATATTCTATTGACTTCATATTGGATTTCCACCAACAATCTAGATTGAACCACAAATTCTTCATGTACCACTTTTTCATTTACTTGAAACTCAATACTTGCAAATGATCGATAAGGTTTTGCAACCTGTAGTGATTTCTATGAATTGAACAAAAATAGCAAGAAAACAATGATCTAGAGCATTTTACTTTATCCTTTTTAGGCTCAAAGCATGAAGTTATAATTTGAAGTATAGTCAACAATGTTGTAAATGTTAAGTGATGCTAATTATGAGCAGAAAAGAAATGCTTTTAAAAATAATTATTGTATATAAATAGTTTAACTTTATAGTTACAAATCACAATATTAGGATTCACATAAATATATGAAATGTTCAAAGACTATATATAAGAAAACATAATTTTGATGTAGTAAGATGATAGGATATATACGACTAGAAGACCATATGAGCCTATTTTATGCAAATGTCTCTAAGTTATAAATGAAAAACATCCTCAGTGTGCTCGAGGGAAGCCTCCCTCTCTCCCATTGCATATAAAAAAATTGTGATTGCAGAATAAAGGGTTAATAGGATCAAACACCTCACACTCGATCATAGAAGAAACAGCTAATGAGTAGCTAACAACTCAAAAGATCAGTCTCAAGAGAAAAACTTGTCTACGTAATAACACCTATGAACAATCAAAAGTTAACAACAGAACAAGGATAAAATTAAGTCCAGGATCCATATACCTTCCACAATGCATTTTTAAAGTGGACAATATTTGTATCAAGCGAATCATCAAATTGACCTGACTCTTCCATAGCATCAAAAATAACTTTTGCCATTTCGTTGTCTTGGTCCACATTAAAGAAACATTTACAGCTCTTATCATGTAATTCTTATCGATCAAATTAGTTGATGAATTTACTCTTTCAATTTTTTTTTAAAAAAAAAAATTAGAAGTTAAAGATAAAATCATATGATGAAAATGTCAGTAGTTAAGTGTTAGTTGTTGTTATTACTTACTTTTCAAGTGATTTTTAAGGAATTTATCTATCTTTTTCTCTTATTTGGAGTGTTGTTTTACTCAATTTCTGCTAATCTTGTAATTTAGTTAGTCTTTCTTTAATTTTCTAGTTTTATGGTTATATCTTAGTGTTTTGCCTCACTTTTTGTAGGAAAAGGAGATTGTAGTTGAAGAACACATTTTGGAGCTGCATTATGATGTTTTGGAAGCAGTGAAGCGTCTTTTGCAGTAGTAATTTGTTGAAGTGCAGAAATTGTCAATCAGCCAAGCCAAATTTCCAGGCTGAGCGAAATGTCATTTTGAAGAAATTCTGTTCATGTATATAAAGAGTTGACCCTCATTTATGAAGGGGACTTGGACATTTTCAGAAGAATTCTCTGTAGCTTATTTTGTACTGTCTTATTGGAGAGAAACACTCTCTCTTTAGTTCTTAGTGTTCTTCTTCATCTCCTCCCCCTCCATGTGTATTTTCCAGCTGCTCATGTCTATGAGTGACTGAGTTCTTTAGTTGTAAGGGGTTAGATGTAACCATTCTCAAAACTCTCTTGTATCTTTTGATATTATCTATATATATTCTGCATATTTGTGTTTAAAGTTAGTATTTTGCTTCTTTTCTTAAAGCTTGTTGTGGCTTGATCACCCATAACATGATCCATGGACATGATTATTGTTGGGAAACACTTTTGTTGTTTAGATAGCAATATACCTCATGAACTTTGTGTCTAGGAATGAAGCTTAGTTCATGGGTTATCTTGTGGTCACTAGACTTAAAACTAGTTGTTTCGTTAAGTTGTTGAGGGATCAAGGCTTAGGAAAGTAATCTAAGACTCTATGCACCTAAGGGATTAGGGCTGAGAATGTTTTTATCGACTGATTTTAACATTTAAATGCAAATAGAATATATATTATGCATTAATACAAGAAGAGAGTAGAGTTTGATGAGATCTAACCCCTGCAACATCTTTATTTATCTATTTTATCCTCTGTCACAGCCGTGTCTTCATATAAAAACCACAAAAACATCTTCTTTAGTTATGTTCTGCGTTAGATCTGCTGTAACCTTTCACAAAAGCAACCAAAGTTTATGTTTTTAATGCTTTCTTGTGAAAACCAGTTTAGTTTAGCTAATATCTACATGAAAACTGTCTATATTACGTGAATCCCTTGGGAAAATGGTACTTGGACTTATCCATTTACTACTTGTTCGATTGGTGCACTTGCCAAAACCAGTTAACATTAAGTATCAATCCACACACACACATCAGAACCTAATTGGATGTACACAAGCAATACTTTAAGAAAATGATTCATATGTTTTGAAACCTAAAATGCAAATAAATGAATTACATTAATTTAGACTTTAAAACTCAAAATTTAATCAAAAGGTATTATTGGTGTTTTGTATATTTAAAGACAATATCAAGCACTAATGCGTAGAATTGAGAATAGTAAGAAAAATCATAGATGATAGGTTAAAAAAAAGGGGGCAGCAGATAAACATACCTCCACATCTAGACTTGGTGCTACTATAGTAAATATATTAGACCATATTTTGTTTCAAGAGGGTCGTGGGGATATATGAAATATATTAGACGTCATCAAGTTTAGGTCTTGGTCTTGGTTAATGGCTCGTAGTAAGGGGAGTCTGCCAATTCTCATACTGGTGTTGTAGCCCTTTACATTGCATATCTATGTGTGCTTATTATTTCTTTTTTAGCAGGGATATTGCCGCTTGATGGTTTGTTGCGCATAGGTACTATTGTGTGATGGTTTTGATTGGAAAATTGGAGCTATAACCCACGGTGGCATCTTGTGGTTCACAATGATTGCCTACATTTGGTTTGATAAAGAGAAGGCTCTCATGTGGGTCTCAAACATTCTGTTTTGGACATTAAAACACCCAACACAATAAGCTCAAATATTTTGTTTTGGTCTTCTGCTTTGTTGGTGTTGATTCATGGTTCCGTTGGTGCTGTGTCAAAGTATATTTCCTTGATCTCCACAAGTTTTCTAAACTCTCTTGATCAACACAAGCATTCTGTGTTGGTGCTACTATATTGCACCTATAGAAGCTCCATTCACTGATTTTGACTTTGCTACATATGACACACTTTGTTTGCTGAATCATAATCATGGCATTTCTTATGTTTAGATCAACCATTTTGTTTTGTTTTGTTGGGTGCTGAATTATGGGTCTATTCTTGGAGATGCTCAAGCATCCTGGACTCTCTTCATCAACATAAGCATTCTGTTTTTTTGGTGCTGTTATATTAAAAATGGGCTGAAATATGGAATAGGCACCTGCATAATTAAATCAGCAGTAGATAGTGGGTTGTAGAGAAAGTAGTCGTACCTAGGAAATGCTAATGGCAAATGTAGCATATTATCCGCTGGAAGGCGCAACTAAGGCACAATTCTTTTATTAGCTGGACTGATATTTACGTAACTTTTATACCGGGAGATGCTTTTATTTTGACCTTTCTTATACAATTGTTTGAGTGCTTTTGTAATCTTTTGGTTGGGGATGGGCACATCATGTGCTTAACTTTGACTCTTTAATGAAATCTTTTGCTTATAAAAAAAAAACCCTCCATATCTAGTCTGGGGTAAGTAAAGAATAACACAATCTTTTCAATGCACCTATGTAACCCTTATGCATACAAAAAGGATTAGGGAAATATTAATAAGGTTAAAATATATTTTTCATCCTTACAAAATTGGAAAAGTTTGGTTTTTGTTCCTACAAATTTTTTTGTATGTTTTTAGCCATCGTAAAATTAAAATGTGTCAATTTTTGGCTTAGAGCTAGGTTTGGGTAAATTCGAACGTACATAAGGATTTCTGGGGGTTAAAAACTGTCACAAATTGCAAAAAATAAAAAATAAAAAAATGCAAATTGTGGTGGTTTTGATGCATTTTGTGGCGATTTTTATGTATTTTGTGACGGTTTTTATGTATTTGTGGCGATTTTTAACCGCCACAAATTATTACATGTAGGTTCAGATTTACCTGAACCTTGCTCCGAGACACAATATAACACATTTCAATTTTACATTTCAATTTTACGAGGATGAAAAACGAAAAAAAAATTTTGTACGGACAAAAACTGAACTTTTCCAATTTTATGAGGATGAAAAACATATTTTAGTCTATTAATAATAAACAATAACATCAAATGTGCCTGTTTCAGTAAATATTGCATGATTTCCTGAAATGAGTCATAAACAACAACATTGAAAGATTAATCTAATTTTGTAATATATACCACACAGGGGTATATATCCGACAAGTTGATTGACATCTTGCAACATATACCACACAGGGGTGGAGAAGGTGTTTTGTAGGAGATACAACAATGGAGGTGGATAGGGGGAGTTTTACCTCAAATACAACTTGGAGGCTAGAAGCCTAGAAGGCTCTATTTTGCATTAGACATAGAGATTTTGGTGAGTACATCTTCCAATTCTTGTGAAAGAGGGATGACGGGGGTGAAAGTGGGAGTTTTGCAATGTGGAAGGGGGAAGTTTTAGAGGAGATAGAAGAAAAAGACACAATGGAAGCTTTCCATACGTAGTTGATGGCTGTAACTGATAAAAAATTGATTGAAGTCGTAACCATCAAACATTGATTGTGGTTGCAATAACAATTTTATTGTTACAGTAGGAGATTAGACAAAATTATGAGGAATTTGACACATGAGCAATTACGCTGATGTGTGGCAAAGAATAACATAGCGATGTGGTTGCGTATAGTTTCGTAGCTTAGAATTTATATATTATAAATTATTAAATTATAAATAATAAATAGATAAATTGAAAGTTACCATAATTATTTTTATTAGACAAATATACTTTTATTTTATTATCTCTGTCGATCTGTCCCCTACTTGAATTAAAAATTTAAATTATTTGTGTAATCTATCTAAAAAACAAATATATTTAATGTAATTAGGTATTTTATCTTATTTGTTAAAAATGTTTTTATTTGTCCTCATAAAAGTGAAAAATTCAAATACAACAATACTAACAATAATCTTGTCTCACTAGATAAAGCCAGTTAAATTGTACGGATGAACTTAATCAACAATCAAATTTTCAATAATATTAATTATAATGAAATCCCTTTTGATAATTTTCTAGAAATCTTCACTAATTTGGCATAGTCTCTATATCATTTATTATTTGGATGTTCCTCTTAAGTTTTAGAAGCCGTAGAAGATCTCATATTATATCAACTAATAAAATAATCAAAATAATGTATATAAGTAGAAGTAGGGGCAATCCTCACTCGATGAACCAACTTTTAATGTCGAGTTAAGTCCAAACCCTCACTCTATGCCTATTTTCATTAATTATCTATAGACTCTCTTTTTTTTACAGCTCTTAGAAATAAACTCTAATATTATATTAAAATTAATTTGTGTATGACCATGGTCATATTTGTGTTGTTAGATGTAGGTTTTAGCTGAAATAGTAACAAATATTGTATGAAAAACTATGTACCAAAAAAAATGGTCTTGTACCAAAAAAATGTATGAAAAACTAAAAAAAGTAATTAGTTTTTTAAAAGAAATAATTCTTTTAAAAAAATAATTTGTAACAAACAAATCTTGATGAAATTTTGGCAAACAACAGGGTTTTTTTTTTTATAAAATATATTGAACTGTGTCATTTTGACTCATTTACATGAATATAATAAAATTTTAGGGAGAAGTTGGATATTAATATCAAAAAGTCCTAAAGAGATATAATCAATTATCAATTATTATCTTAATATGGAAATCTCATGTTGAAAGCACAATATATAGCTTATAAAGAATACTCCAATTTGATCTCTCATTTTAGTTAGTGAAATCACAAAAATTTAAAAAGTGTTCAATGCGAGCTTTGAATCCACTACCTATAAGACCATTAGGACAATAATACTAGCTTTCATAGACTATTTTATAAGAAAAGTAAGATAAAAACAAGAAATCTACAAATACGTGTGAGAGTTCTCTTGAGCAATGGAGATTCTCTTGTGAAATTAAGAATGATATATATAGCACGAGTAATATAAAACATTAGAAAAAAATGTTAAATTAAGACTGACAAGGAATATAAATTTTATTCAAAAAGGTTAGACAATTTCTTTTTGTTGTTTTAAATATGGTTCAAATGAACTCCATCCCAAGGCAAAAGGAAGAATGAGACAACTTCTAATTTGGGGAATGAGTATTTGGGTTGGATGAATATCTAGGTAGTCTAAGCTTGTAGTTTGGGCTAATACATATACACTAGTAGCAGTCCATTTTAATTAACGTGACTTAATCACCACGAATGAACACGCACAGTGGCATAGTCGCACGCAAACAAGTACCCTAGAAAGGCAAGATCAACAATCTTTCACTGCGTTTTAGAGATTGGACAGGAAGGAACCAAATCAACAAGGTAAGTGCTCTTGCATGTCACTGCTCAAAGTCATTATTCTTTATTGTGATACACTACTAGTATTTGCTAAGAAAGTCGATTTGAACAAACAACACTAATCAATACGTGTTATTTATTTTGCAAGAAAATAACAAATAATCTTGTATGCTTAATGGAAAACAAGGGATAAAGATAAGATTGAAGAACATTAGTCTTTCTTCGTGATTTTCCTTCACTATTTTTAACATCTATTTCTGTATTGAAACTACGCATTGTATACACATGTGACATTTCCTTTTCTTGAATTCAACATTTTTTTTTTCTCTAGTGACCAAGAAGTCAATCTCTTCAACGAATAGGGAAAACTACTAGGCAGAAAGTTCTTGTTCTTTGGAAATTGGAAATTTTGGAATCGTCACATCATAGCAATGGACCCGGAAAAGGAAGAGAAGTTTTTCGTGACACACCACAAGACATTGATCGTTGTTGCTTTCTTAGTCGTTCTTTTTTCCTTGGCGATGGTGCTTGTGACATGAGTGTCCATGTTTTGATAACAATTTCACCCACCATTGTGTGTATTGGTTTGGCCACATGGCTTTGTTTCTTTGCTATTACAATTGTTGACGGTCAACGGCTCCGGGGAATGTCAACCCATGAAAGAGATTTTTTTGTACGAGACATAGTTATTGTTGGGTGTCACACAAAACCCATAGTTGATGCTAGTATAGAGAGTAAGTGATTAATTGCATCTAATACAAGATGTGCTAGCTAGTTTGATTTGCTTAATAAGAACAAATTTTCTGATGTATTTTTGTGATTGCGCTAACATAGAAGAAAGGGTCACGTACTATTTTATGTGTATGTCAAATAAGTTTGTTTGTTGGACCACTGTTCAAGTTTGTAGTAAAATGATCATTTTATAAGAATTTAATTATGTACATTATTAGTGTAAAATATTTTTATATAAATATCTATTATGAAATTACTTTATTGTCATATTATATTAATAACATGATAAAGTTAAATCTTATTAGATATATATGCATAAAGATATTTTATGCTAATAATATATATAAATTAAACTCTTGTAAATGCCAAATAACCTTTTTAGACCCAGGTGAATAAGTATTGGAAGTGAAAGGTTTTGAGAGTGTAGCTTTAAGATAGATTCACATTGAAGGCTGAGTGAAGGTGAAACTAAATACACATTTAGTTTTCAGTCCGTTAAGAGGTGGTTTCTGTGAAAAACCATACAAAATATCGTGTACATGTAATAATACTATAATAGTGAACTTATATGCTAAAAAACAAGATAGTTTTGTTAATTCATATTATTAATTGGAGTACATAGTCATATCTTAATGTTCATTTCATTGACGAAAAGCCACCAACGAATTTAGCCTTTTCTAAACACAAAAATATGGTAAAAGATGTTGCACCTTTCAAATTTTGATTGTCTTAATATAAAATAAATTAATTTAAATATACACTACATATTAATAATTACCATATAATATTAAAATAAATGTTAATTTTCGGCTTGAAGACAACAAAATTAGATCTTTTTGTCCTTAATTAGGTTTAGACCACCTTTTTGATACTTTTATTACCTGGGAAATATTGGTTGTGTTTGCTCAAATTCCTTTTAAACCACGGGTCAATTAAAAAATTTTTAGTTCTTCAAGAATATATATTACTTTCATTAATTAATAATGCAACACACAGCAAATACAGTCACTTTTTACTAATTTATTTTTTTAATATAAAAAATTAGAAAAAAAAATTTGTCAAATTGAAAATGATAATTATTACCTGTTTATGGCTAAATGATCATTTTAGTATTTTATCTTATTTATTTTATTTAAAATGTTCACTTTGATCCTTTATCTTATTTAAAAGATTTAAAAAATCTTTTATCTTTTAAAAAATTCATTTTAGTACTTCATCTTATTTAAAATGGTTCTTCAACTATTTAAATATATTCAACATAGTCCTTCGAATAACACTACGATAAATGGCTATTTTGAACTAAGTTGAATATATTTAAATAGTTTAAGGACCATTTTTAATCTTTTAAATAAAATGAGGTACTAAAATGAATTTTCTAAAAGATAAATAGCCATTTTGAATCCTTAAAATAAGATAAAAGATCAATGTGAATTTTAAAAAAAATAAAGAACTATTTTGAATAAAATAAATAAAATAAAGACCAAAATGATAGCCTTTTTCGAATATGATATGATAACTATTATCTGGTAAAAAAAAAATTGCTTAATTTTCACGCATTGTCTAAAAAAAACAAAATTAATTAGAAATTACCTATTTACTACTTCACGAGCAAATTCTACCGTGCGAAAGTGAAAGTTTTTTCGCACGGTACGAAAGTTTTATGCGCCGTTAGATATTCTTAAACATTAAATCTACGGCTAACATTTTTTTGTTTTTTTGTTTTTCTTTTTTCCCTTTTTTTCTCTTTTTTCCCAATCTGTCCCTTTGGAAAACCCTTTCCCTCTGTTGATTGCTCTTCTCCCTCTGAAGACGTAGCCTTTCTCTTCACCTCCTTCCCCAGCGGCGAACCACATCACCACCGGCCTTCATCGGTTTCTTACCTTCGTCGGAACAGAGAAATCCATTCAGATCTGTTTCGCAACACCATATTGGGTTCGATTGAAACAGATCTAAATGGATTCCTTTGTTCTGACGGCTACTTCACCAATCTGTTAAGTGTTTGATGGTGTGTCGTTGATCTCGAGCGCGACCTTGACGACAACGGCACTGGTGCCGGCCTAGACGGCGATGCCGCGGTTGGAGTCGGAGAGGCAGAGCACAAAGAGGATCTTGGTTGGGGACGCGAGAACGTTCTAGAAGGTTGTAGTAGGAGTGAGTCGTTGGTTTTGGGGTTCTGAAAATGTGAAAGAGTTTGGTGGTGGTTGAAAATTAATGTTTGTGTTTGTGTTTGTGCTTTTCTTGCAGATCTGAAAAATGGGTTGTGTTTTTTTTTTTTTTTTCCTGATTTAAGAAAGAGACCAGTTTGTTGGCTCTTGGTGGCCACAGCGCAGTGTGGTTGTTGCTGATCGGTGTGGGAGATGGTGACAGGGACAAAGTGGGAAAAGGATGAAAACAAGAAAAATTGAAAAAAGAAAAAAACGAAAAAATATTGACCTTTGATTAAAAAAATAATATATTCAATGGTTTATAAAAATTTTCGTACCGTGCGAAAAAACTTTCACTTTCGCACGGTAGAATTCGTCCTACTTCGAAAAAACATACAAACAAGTTCCAGAGAGAGGCGAAAGCGACATCTTTCTCAGCCGTTTTAGTGATTGAACAGGAAAGGAAGCATAATCTTTCTCTCGCTCCACACAGTCGTTTTCTTCTTCTTCTTCTGTTTACACTACTTCGATGGTTTGATATCTCTCTCTCATTCAGGTATTTTTCATTTATTTGAGATCTGTTCCATTCTTCACTTCTCCATTCAGTGCATCCTCTTTTTTTTTTTTTTTAATTTGGATATTAGAGTTTGTTGATGCACAGAACTGCTGAATGCATATGTAACATCGATGGTTTTGGTGTTTTATTTATGAGAAATTTGGGAAACAAATTAAACCAAAGTTTGGATGCTTACTACATGTAGTGTTGAAAAAAATTACAGGCATTGCGGATAATTGGGGATGGAGAGTGTTCTTGTGGCTTGGGCTGCATAGCTATTGCTGATAATTTATCACAACTTGATTTTCATTGAACTAAGCAATGATTGTATTGTTTAGATGGTTGATATTAATTTATATTCCCAGCTCCAAATTTTGTCTTCTTTCTGGAATTGAACAGATATTTTGTGTTCTTATCCGCACTTGAATTTAGAAGAATAATTTTAATTGGATTTCCATTTGTGTTTTGGTGTATTCTAATTGTGAGTTGTGACTTAATCCAACACAGATTCAAATTTCAAATATTAGGAATATCAATTTAAGCCTGACAAGAAATCTTATTCCTCTTACCTGTTGTCATTACCTACTTCATGATAAGAAATTCTAGATTTAGTCTACTGTTACACAAGCTGTGCAGAGTATAGACTAAGCCACTAAAAGACTGTTTAAATTTATGCAGAATATTGTGAGTTGTGAGAGTCTAACACCATTATTTTTTAAGATGTAATAAAATAGTTGTAGAGTGTTTAAATTTATGCAGAATATTTTTATTTATTGATTGACCATTATATTCAATAATGTATTAGCTTAGTCTACACAAGTTAGAGTGTAAGTCTATAGAAGAATTTGTACCCTATGACAGAGTGTTTCCACTTTACAGGGTAGTGAGCTGGTTGTTCATGGCTCTTTCCTCCAAACATCCACACCTGTTCAACCATATTAGGACTTTTGTGAATGCGAAGGTCAAATGGGTCCGAGACCCATATCTTGATAATGCAGTCCTGAAAGAGAAAGATCTCAAACAAACAATTTCCCTCAAGAACCAAATCATTTCATCTCCTTCTAAATCCATCTCCATCTATACTGCTTCTCAACTAAAAGCTTCACTCAACCTTCCCACCACAACTACCAAATTCATTGACAAATATCATTGTGTTTTCACACAATTCCAACCTGGTCCTGGTCTTCCCCCAGTTGTCAAGCTCACTCCTCAAGCTTTTTCCCTCCACAAAGAAGAAATGGCTGTTCATAACTCTCCCACTAATTGTGAGGACACTATTCAGAGGCTTGCAAGGCTTCTAATGCTTGCTGGCATGGCAAAATTGCCTCTTTATGTAATTGAGAAGCTAAAATGGGATATGGGACTTCCTCATGATTATGTGACGACCCTCTTGGCTGATTACCCTGATTATTTTGATGTTTGTGTTGTGGAAGATCCATCATCTGGAAAAGAATTGCTTGCTTTAGAGCTTGTTTCATGGAGAAAAGAGCTTTCTGTGTCTGAGTTAGAAAAGAGGGCAATGAGCTTGGGCTATAGTGGAGATAAAAGAAGGCATGATATTGCATTTCCCATATTTTTGCCAAAAGGTTTTGATTTAGAGAAGAGGGTGAAGACTTGGGTTGAGAATTGGCAAAAGTTGCCTTACGTTTCTCCATATGAAGATGCTTTTCATCTTGACTCAAATAGTGACCAAGCAGAGAAGTGGACAGTGGCAATTTTGCATGAGTTGCTTTCTCTTCTTGTGTCAAAGAAGACAGAGAGAGACAATTTGCTTTGTTTTGGAGAGTGTTTGGGGTTGGCCTTGAGATTTAAGAAGGCTTTGGTTCATCATCCTGGTATATTTTACATTTCCAATAAGATCAGGACTCAGACTGTTGTACTTAGAGAGGCTTATAGAAAGGATTTTTTGGTTAAGAAACATCCATTGGTGGGTATGAGATATTGGTACATTAATCTTATGCACAAAACATAGAAGCACCATGAATAAGCTGATTTGGTGGATGATCATTATGTTAACAAGCTGATCAGTGCAGATGATCATGAAGTTGAAGCTTAGCTATTGAACCTGTAGTTTCTGTTCAAACTATCTCACACATCAATCAAGTCCGATTTTCAAAATATCTATTGTTAAAATGTTTACTTCAAAAAATATTGGCTGCAGGTTCAAGTGCTAATGTATGAACTTAATTTCCATAATATAAATGCATTTTTTTATTATGTAATGTCTTGCAAATGTATGTTAGTTGGCAGTGGCACTAATGCTACTGGAGTTATCAATTAGACAATCATAGCAGGGTGGAGTGGGCGTCTGCCATTACTTGACGAGCTAAAGTGTTATGTGAGTTGCAACCACAATGGTGGCTGATTGTAGACCAAATTGTGGCTGTTGTTGGGGCTACAATTTTTCACATGGACAAAATCTCTGTTTTGCCCATGCTCAATTTTGATCATGTATGGCTGATTGAGGGACTTATTTGTCTCCTTCACCCATTGCATACATCTGAAGCATGCCGTGGTTAGTTCCTTGTGTTTTATTGCACACAGAGATGGGCTGTTCCCACATCTTTATTCTGCAATCCACCCATGCTTGGTGAAATCTGGCTGCCGTTGCTTTTACAAGTCATGAAAGGGAAGAAAAGATTTCTGATTTGCTCGAGGAAATCCTTAGCTAATTTCAAGAAGTTAAGAAAACCGGAAAACAAATAAGAAAGTATAGAAATTAAATTCTAATTACGAACTGCTAACATACAGCCACCAAATAGGAGATATTTTCCAACTCCAGTCAAGTCATCACAGTTTCTGTTGGAAGCTGAGTTGGAGTTCCTCTGTTTTTGGCAGCTTCTCCAGCCCTTGTTTGGCAAGGTTCCTCCCCCTCCTGCCTATGTTATTGACATGTTATTAGTAATGATTCAGATTAATGATGGTTATGTCATAAGTTTCGGCTTTTGAATACTTTGAGTCCTATGCATCTATTATCTATTATGTGTTTAAAATATTAAAAATTATTTACATTTACTATCTTTGGTGAGGCTGATGCCACTTAATCTGCTATACTACTATAGTGTTGTTGGAGTCATCACTATACAGGATTTACTACTCTGAGTGCTACAATAGTGACAAAATAACAAAGAAAGTAAATATTGTGGGTGTAGGCATTGACCACTGTTGGAACTCAGGATAACTGCTACTGAGTATCTTGTGCAACTTTTGAGAGCTCGATTTCATTCATTTCTTCTTCTTGTGTTATCATATCATAGGAGGATAAGATTGCCATTTTAAAAACTAGCTAAGGGTAAATTTTTTGTTGCTACATATTGCAAAAATAAATAATTAAGCTAAAAAAGAAATCTTATTTATCATATAATCCACCAGTCATTTTGGAGTGGGTTAGGACTGGGATTAATCGTTAACCAGCCTGATCCTGTCTATTTAAGGCTGGTGTGTGATCTGTGATGGTCAATGGGCTGGGTTGGGCTAGTCTATTTATGATGGAGCTAAATTATAACTACTCACTTTTAGATCTAATATAAGTTTGTTTTTATAATTTGTCTGAAATTTGCATGATTCTCACAAGTTTTTAGTTGTATAATTTTTCTTTTTTGGTGGCTTAACTATATAATTTGTGAATGGAAATTTGTTTGCCTCATTTCTTTCATCCTTTTCTTATCCATATATGATTTTCCCGTTGCTAAAGCACCGTTCTAAGTTCATTCTGTATGTCTGTGTAGCTGAAGTGCATGTGATTGCAGGACATTAGTTTCTTCCTCTTTTTTGCTCGGTGTTTGTATTCAAGTGAACGTCTATCAGGCATGAAAATTTTCAGTGGATGGCATCGTTTTGTTTTTGGTCTTCCTTTGATTTTCCTCCTTACTCATCTGTTTTCTGGTAGGTAATCCCCCTTTTTTTTAAGTATATATTTCTCTGTTTGATTGGGGCATTACAATTTAACGTAGTTGTTTTTATCAGTCAGGGAATTGCACAAAAACTCAAAAATGGAGGAACCCCACAAACAACTAAACAAGAAATTTGATCATCTGGTTCTTGGTCCTGCTGCTGGACAAGGCTTGTCAAATCGTTTGCAATGCCAAGGTTCTTTTTGTCTCTTTATAAAAGTTATTTGAATTATGTTCTTGATTCTTGAAATGTTTCTGCTCAGAATAATATGATTCAGAATAGGGTTGTCTCAGAATCTTTTGTTGTATCAAATAACGCTACTGACACAAAACCCACCACTCACTGGTATTTGACAAAATGGTAACTTCAAGTATGTTAGTAACATTGGGAAATTTGTATTCCAGAGTTAGGTCATTTAGCATTCACAAATGTTAATAGATATTAGTTTTTTTTTCCGTCTTCTCAAAAAACCTTATATTAGATATCATCTTACACATAATATAAGATGCTAGAGACTAGTTGATCCTTTATATTTTATTTAATTTTGTTTATCTAATTGAGGAAAAATCCAAATTATCCAATGAATTGATGAAGAATGTTGACAGCAGAAAGATCTAAGAATTCATATTTATGGTAATTTCCTCAAACCCTAGTAGCGCTAATAGTTAACATCAATTTATTCCCTTTTGTCCTTTTCATAAGGCACCATCTAGAAGGTTTTGGTGGTCCTTATTATAGTATAAGGCATTTTACAATTTGTGATTCTATGAATTATGAAGCATCTGTTTTTCCTAATTGCCTTTAATAAATGGATTTGGTGGGAACCATAAATTAAAATCAGCAAGGAGCAAATTTTCAAAATTAAAATGTTGATAGTGATATTAAGTTCAATGATAAGGGTAAAATTGGCATGTTTTAATTTTTAAAAAAATCTAGAACATGGGTGAACTTTAATTAACTACTTCTATTGGTCTGTGTAATTCATTTAAAAATGCCATATAAAAAGGACTAGAGGGCGTATGTTTTAAAGCACCATTGCCTCTGGTATGTTATCATGTTGATTTTACTTGTCACTGAATTTTCAAGTTTGGAATGGGTTATTATTGGTTGTATTCAAACTATTTTTTTAAGATTGTTAATTAAAGAGTTGCTTATGTTATGTGCATGTTATTAGGGATTGTCTGAAATTGTTTTCTCTATTTGGGTTATTTTCCTTTTATTATTTGATACCAACTTGCTTCTGAACTTAATTTAACAAAATGAAAAATTTTACACCCAACACACAAATATTTTCCAATGTGACATGTCATGAATTGGGTATTATTAATGTGTAAATTATTTTTATACTTCACATTGGACTTCTAATATCATATGCCCAAAACTTTTTGGCATAACTGCATAAGTTTGTAGGATTACCTTAATTTGCCTTCAATTTTATTTTGGAGGTATTTATTTCTGCATGTTTGCAGTTTCCTCTCACTAGTTCATGTATGTTTATCCCCACAATAATGGTGTATGTGAGGATTCTTTTGTTTCCATAATTTTCATGAGGTTTTGCATTTCCTCGTAATTTTCATGTTCATTTTTTTTTTCAACTGATTCTTATAATGCATTTACAAATTCTCAATTCACAGGGACAAAAGCACTTAACAGGATCCATTCTTCTAACAGCAGATCAGGTGTAGATGGAAGTATCACATTGGTCACTGTCTTTACCATTTATAATTCTTCTCTCAATGATGTAGATGATAAATCATCAAATACAGTTGTTGGCAATGCTTCATATAATAAGTTTGGCAGGTCCATGGCTTTGTTGAATGTCTTCATTAACTTCATTCAGGTAAATGTTAAATAAAAGTTGTGGGTTTGTCTCACTGAAAAGAGCATATTGCCTTTGATTATTGTGTATGAGAAATGCTAGCAACACACTTTTTTATTATTGGTTCAAATTTATTGGAAATCACAAAATTTTGTGGGTTCCACTTCTTATTTAATGAGCTCTCATGATTTTGTAGTTTGCAATAAATTTTAACCAATAGTAGACAGTGTGTTAAGAGAGTTTGTTGCTAGCACTCTTATTGTTTATATTGTCTCTTTACTTTGTAGACATAGTTAAGTGTGTTTTCTGTGTCTATTATTTTATACTTTTGGAGTTTATCAACTTGAAATAGTAGAATATTCTTGTCTTCATGAGTTTTTCACCTTTTTCTACCTTGGCACTAGTTGTTCCGACTTCCGCCACACGCACGCAAATGTCATACATCCTTGTCAACATTTGGCTAATGATAAATTTCAATTGGTAGGCAAACAAGGATAGCTTGAGTGATTTAATAGTAAATATACCTTTGGTACTGTATGAAAACAAAGTACAAACTGCACTGAATTTGCATCATTCATCATAGGGGGCCTTAGAATAAATTTCTCTCACCATTGGGAAAAAGAGAATATACCATAAGGATGTAGACCATAGCATGAAGTCTATATTATTTGAAATTGAATGGCGTCTATGATAGAAAAAGCGGCAATAACTAATTAAATCTCACTAAATTAGTAAAAATATAGCAGTGACTTTGTCTGAAACATTTAAATGTTTTTAAGCAAACTTGCTTAATGTTACAAAGTATATCGGTGATATCTGCAAGTTGAAAATTTTCTCCTGAAATTACTGAGAATGTGTAGATTAGAAAGGTGACAACTGAAGTGTAAGTTGCCTGAATTGTATTATACCATTATTAACCATTGGATTCTGCACCCAAATAGAATTCATCAGTCAATAAAACTGCACCCAGTTGTCTGATATTTCTTCTGTCCATCAATCAAATTACTATTATATGTTAGATACCTAAATGGAGCTTGAATCAGTCAGTTAGAGAAATAACATTTAGTAGCTGTTATTATTAGTTGAGTTACTTTGACATGTGGATGTCATTTAGGGGGTTAAAGATCTTACTGAAAGGGGAAGAGGGTATAGGTATAACGAGGGAAAGAGACAAAGAAAGAGACATCTTTTGGATGTTAGATGCATGGTAGTTAAAATTGAGATCTTACTCGGGATCGGGAAGAAGAGTTTGGATTGTAAATCGGGGGATTGTAAGATCCTACAAAATTATTAAATTCATATATATGCATATGCAATCATATATATGTGCATATAAAGTAGTATTAAATGACTAAATCACACTTCAAATACTTAATTGAACTTAAATTTAACAAGCTAGAGTAACAAAAAATCCAAGCCTAAGTACAAAACAATTAAAGATGAACAATTTTATCATATTGGATAAGAAAAGGGCATGCGAAGGTGAAAAAGATGAACAATTTTCTCATATTGGATAAGAAAGGTGCGATCAAAATTGATAAAGATGTGCTTTTTTTATAAGAAAAGGGCCTGAGAAGAGTGCAGTCCACACAAACAGAGAAGAAAGAAGAATCTTGCGTGAGAGAAAGAGACAAGTGTGCGATAGTTTTCTTTTTAGGTGAAAGGGGGCGGTAATTTTTGGTTTTTTGCCAAAGGAAGAGCGGCCGTTTTATTTTAAGGTGAAAAAAGGGGCCACGAGAGTATTTGGACGGAGAGGGAATAGCTAAATTGGGCTTAAGTAATTAGGGTTTTTTTTGGGGTGAAGCAATTCTGGGTTAAAACTGGGTCGCAAACCCGACCCACAAAAACCTCCAAACAGACTCGCGAAAAGTGCCACGCCGCACGCGAGTCTCAATCTTCTACAGTGATCCAGTGCGATTTGCCAAAATTGCGACCCAGCTGCGATGCGAGATTGGAGAGGGTGGAAAAGATCGTAAACGCGTATGATCTTACGCTCCAGAACGCGATTTTGACTACCATGGTTAGATGGTTAGCAGACGAGAGATTGGGCTCTCGAGGATGGTCAATTGGCAAACTTCTTCACTAAATCTCTCAGGGGATCTCAGGTTGAATATTTTTGTAACAAGCTTGACACATGCTCTAGCTTGAGGGGGGTGTTAAAAGGCACATGTTGATATGAGTTGCTAATAGTTAGGGATTTGATTTTAATCATTTCATTATTGTTTCTTTTTGTATCAACATAATGTAAATATAAATACAGCTGTGTGTTCTGTGTTAGATGTACAATCACCCTATATTACAAATGATTCATATTGTTTATGGCCTACAGCTCGTTTTCTGACAATAATATCACACAGACATCATTCATTCAACATTGTGGTTAATGTATGCAGGTCGCAATGCCCCAGAGCAAAGTGATTATTCTCACAGATCCAGTGTCTGACCTCTCAGTGCAACGAAACGGGGTATCTCTGTATCCTATAGAAGGTGAATATTCACGAGACAAGTTGATGCTCCAAAGGATCAGGTCTTACATTGTAAGATCACATTGCATCCACAGTAGATAGAACATTTTGTTGGTGAAGAATAATTTCTCATCACTCATCAGTGACTACATTTAGCGGAACATTTTTCCTGCTCTTCTGTTCTCTTTCCATCAATTATAATTATCTATACTATAGCTGCCTTTTCCCTCGATAATGTGCACCATAATAGATCAGAGGTGCTTGCCAGTTTTCTATATTTGTCATTCTTTATCTGATATTATTTCTACCGTATTGAGCTAGTAGTGCTTTTTTATCATTATAGGTGATGGTGTTTAGAATTTTAAAATTTTAATTCTTTAAACTAAATAACCTTATATTTTCCTTCTTTACAGACCTTTTTAGAAACAAGGCTCCAGAATCTTTCTCAGAAGCCGAAGAATATCACTCATTACATCTTCACTGATTCTGATATAGCAGTGGTTGATGATTTAGGGCAGATTTTTCGTGACCATCCTAATTTTCATGTGGCTCTGACCTTTAGGAACAATAAGGCTCAACCTTTGAATTCAGGATTCATTGCAGTAAGGGGTACCCCGGAAGCAATTTTGAGGTGATGATCTGTACGCTCTGTAGTTTTGGCTTAACTGCAATTATGTCATATACTATAAAAAATTAAAAATAGTGGAATGATTGTGTAATTGACTAGTCTTTATGCAGCTTTCACGTAGTGTTAAGCATCATACATGGGCTTACCTTTGTTTAGATCACATACTTGACCTGCAAGTCCACAGCTATTTGCTTGGCATTCTCATTTAAGGTTTCTGAGAAGAAAAGCAATTTATTTTTGGTATTTAATTTTCATTGTTATTAGTGTAAAAAAGATTTACACTATACTGTCCATCCAATTTAAAACCTGCAATTGGAAAATGTTAGTTACATTTACAGTAAAGAAACACTTTATTTTGATTCCCTCATTCCAGTGTCATTCTGAATCCTACTGACATTGTTATAATTGGAGGAAAGCAGTGAGGAATTTTGAATTACTGTTCTTGCAAATTACATGATGTGTAACACTATCCTACATATGCAAATACCTTTAATATACTTCTTTGGTCATTTGTAAGCTTGCATTGCCATTGGCGTTGTGATTTTTTTTTGGGGATTATTTTCTGGATTCTGTTTCTCCGCTGAACATTTGAAAATTTATAAATCTTTTTCAATTTCCATTTTCTCGATTTATCCCTCTTATTTTTTGATACCTAATTTTTGAATTTAATTTGAGAATCTATGCAGGGCAAAGATTTTTCTACAAGAGGTCTTGAAAGTTTACAGCACAAAATATAGAAATGCTTCCCGCATGCTGGGTGACCAGTTAGCTCTTGCTTGGGTTGTGAAGTCAAAACCTCATTTTGACGCCAGCAGGTTTGCCAAAGCACTTGCTTTCTCTGAAGATATTGGGGGTACTTCAGTTTTGTTCTTACCCTGTTCTCTGTACAATTGGACTCCACCTGAGGGTGCCGGTCAATTTCATGGCATGCCATTGGATGTTAAGGTATAATGCAGACTTACAACAGAAGTATTTCTGTCTGATCCTCAGCTGGATGCTTTAAGTTAGATTTTTGGAAATTTTATAAATATATTGTCCCTTTAGCTTTAACCCGATATTTTAAACTTACAGCAGCATTATTTGTGTCTGATCCTCAGCTAAATGCTTGAAGTTAGAAAAAAGATGATATACTATCCTTTTAGTTTTAACATGACATTTGTTCCTGGTTTATTTTTGGGATGCAGGTTGTTCATTTTAAAGGATCAAGAAAACGTTTAATGCTCGAATCTTGGAACTTTTATTCCTCATCTCTTGAGGTTTCAGACATGTTATGTCTCATTTTGGGAAGTGGAAGAACCAAATATGATTTTTGAGAATGTTCACTCCTGAAAGGTTCACATATCATATATGTTATGTATATGCAGCAACTTGTGGCATTAACGGCTCCAAATCTTAGTACAGAAAAAATCAGCCATTACCCTTTTTTAATTGGCGATAGGGTACTGACAGCTGCAAACTAAAGGGCAGGAACTGGACCCTTAAATGAGTTGATTTTATTCTTCTACTTGGGAGAGTTCTTTTCAGAAGGTGCAGTTTTCCCGTTCCACCATATCAAGAGCATGTGTAGTGTGAGATTATTGTTTTGGAATGGTAGTGGTATGTACATTCTTGTGCAGTTTGGAAAGATATTTGATTAGTCTGAATTGCTTGCTAATGACCTAACTGGTTGAATTTGATTGACCGACAATTTTATGCCAGTTGACGGCGTTGAACCACCCATTCATTGGTAATCAACGGCTGTTGTTAAAATACTATAATTTCATATAATATTATAAATATTAAAAAAAAACATGTAAAAATACATTTGATAATAAACGTAAAAAAATGTAAAGATATTATAACATCTAAATAAATTTAAAATCTAGAAACATGTAAAAAAAAGAAAAAAAAAAAAAGGAAGAAGAGAAGAAACATGTAAAAAAATTGTAAAACAAAAAAATAGTAAGAAGAAGAAACACATGGAAAAAGAAGACACAATAAAAAAGTCTATAAAGCGTAAAAGGTTTTTCTCTCTGCCTACCTCGCTGCTTGTTTGTTCTTTCTTTTCATATCAAAGTCAGTTTTTTTTTTCCTCGTTACTCAAATTCGTTCACCATCCTAAATTCAAATATATATTTGCACACATAAAACAAAAATATGTAAGATAAATAAGATAAAATTCATATAAAGAAAATTCACCAAGAGAAGAAAAAGTAACAAAAATAAGCATTCTTTAACAAAAATAAGCATGCTTTAGCAAGATAAAATTCACCAAGGGAAAAAAGTGTTGGATGGGATAGTTTGATAAAGAAAATTTCAAATTATGAAGTTAAATGAGACTAATGAGAGCGTGCAACTAAAAAAAGTGGGAGTTGTTACCAATATAAAGTTAAATGAGACTAATGAGAAATTAATAAAAGGATGAGAGAAAGAATGAGTCAGTTACTTGAAGCACAATTTGTGCAGATTTTTTTTTTTATCAGTTTCACTTTTTGTTTTATTATTGGAAGTAAACACTATTAATTTTATTTTTAATTATTACTTTAAAATTTACGAAATATCTATATAAGTCCTTTAATATGATAAAGGAAGGTAATAATATTCATACATGGTTTTAATCTGATCAAGTAACGTGCCATTAATCTCATCGAGTAATATTCGTTAAAAATTATTTTATGGGCTTAATTTAGTGCTAATTTTGAGGACCTTGTTTATTGAAAATAAAAGGTCAAAATTTGAATACTGTTACTAATTTAACCTAATTTTAACAGGAATATACTAATAGGAAGAACTTAACAATTAATTGAGATAAAATATAATTTTAAAATATTAATTTATAAAAGACGCAAACTTTTACAGTGATTGTATAATTTTTTTTTTAAAATAGTATCTTTATAAATTAGCATCTAATCAAATTTAATCAAATGTGATATAATAATATTTTCCAGATTTTCTTATAATGACACAATAATATATTTGTATAATTTTTCAATAATTGTATAATTTCAATGATATAATGACACAATAGTACCTTTCAAAAAAAAAAAAATGACACAATAGTAATATAAGCAATTGTGTGCATTAAACTGTATATTTCTAATAAATAGCATAATGAATAATTTAATTATTCAATAATTGGAATTATTTTCGTAAAATTTGTGCATGAATCTAATTTTAAAAAAATATTTTAAACCTGTCTATAAAATGTATGATAAATACTATTAATGTGAGTAATTAAATTTTCTATTAATGTTAAATATGATTAAATAAATTAATGGCTGTTTTTTTTTATTTTTTTTTTTACAGAAAACCAATGGTTGTTGCACGTATAAATTATTAATAGATAGTATTAAATTTAATATATGTATATTTTACAACATACTCTCTCCGTTTTTTTTATTTGTCATTTAAGGTTTATTTGTAGAAACTAAGGAATACATTAAATTGTCTTGATTCTAATAAAGTAATTATAGGATTTCCTATTTTACCCTCTTTTCATTTCTACTCTACAATAAATGCATGTGTAAATTTATTAAAGATTATAAGAGAAAAAAGGGTATAATTGATAAAATAGTAATTAATGTGATCTTGAACTTTGCAAACGACAAAAAAATAGAAACAAATTTTTTCCAAAAATTCGACACTTAAAAAGAAATGGAGGGAGTATGAAATTTTACTCTATTTTTAAAAATAATCATTTATTTAAAAATTAATCATAAGAAAATAAAAGTAAATAATTATTTTAAAAAAATAATTTTTAAATTTTAAATTAATACTATATTATCTCTTATTTTATTAGTTTTCTATATTTCTATTTCATAAATATATAAAAGATAATAATTATAACAATAGTAAATCATTAATTTAATATATGTATATTTTTATAATAAATGAAATTTTATTTTATATTTTTAAAAAAATCACTTATTTAAAAATTAATCATAAGAAAGTAAAAGTAAATAATTATTTTAAAAATATAATTTTTAATTTTTAAATTAATACTACATTATCTCTTATTTTTTTTACTTTTCTCTATTTATATTTAATAATAGTATATTTAAAATGTGTTAGAGAAAATTTGATTAAATTCAATTTAATTATTCATTAATATTAAATTTGATTAAATTCAATCAAGACTATTGTTAATTATAACTTTCGATCAATGGCTCATGTTAATTAGTTCAATTGAACTTTTCATAAAAATTCAATCAACGACAATTGTTAATTACAACTTTTAATCCGACTGCTCATATTAGTTCAAGTGAACTTTATATATAGATTGTTTTATATATGATTATCACTCTTCATCATATTCACTTCATCTAAGCAATTTCATAACCAATTAAAACCCATTATTCTTCCCACAATAAATAATAATAATTGTGCATTTAAAACTTACTTTACATTAAATGTCTCACTAATTAATATAATTTATTAAATAAATAAATATAAAAGATCTAAAAAGGAATTGTCTAAAGTGCCCTTATTTGGTGGGAAAAAATGCGTGAAAGTGTGATTGTTTCTTTTCAATCTCTATTAAAAGGAAAAAAGTGTCCAAAATTTTTAATGGATAATGGATACCATTATTGTGGTCTAGAGAATAATGGATACCATCACAAAGGTGTGTCTCAACGATTATTTCCTTCACATCTCCTAAGGATGCATGCCGATTATCTCTTGTGTCCCCATCCTTTAAAGCAATTGCAGATTCAGATGCTGTGTGGGGAAACTTTCTTCCATCTGAATGTCAAGATATCATACATCAATCTTCAACACCAACCCTAAATTTGTTGTCCAAAAAACAAGTTTACTCACACCTTAGTGACCATCATGTTCTTTTTGCCAATGGGCATATGGTAAGACTATCACTCAAGTCAAATGTTATTTTAATTTGTCACATGATTTGTAGAAATTGGGATTCAGATAAAGGAATTTGGGAATTTAGGATTGACAGGAAGTTAAGTTTTGTATTCTGTAGATTGTGAAATTACCGCTTAGCCATGTCAATGATCAATCTCACTTCATGTTTCTCTACTCATTCCCATATCATTTGAAATGATAAATTTGGTTTGGATGTGCAGACTTTATCTCTAGAGAAAGCCACGGGCAAAAAGTGCATCATGGTAAGTGCAAAGGGACTTAATATTGCGTGGGGTGATACACCTGCTTATTGGCTCTGGGAATCTACACCACAGTCCAGGTTTGCTTTCTTCTCTCCTATTGCTTTGATTTAACGAATTTCATGATTTCTTATGTTAATGCATGATGATGATGATGATTATGATGATGTTTAGATATGTTTATTCATTTCTAATCCCTATATTTAACATAATGATGTGATTTTAATCTCTCCTTACATAACTAGACATTATGTTCATCAATTGCTATAGGTTGGTTCTTGAAAAGCAAACTTCGATTGTTTTGGTTTTGAAAGTGTATATCAATACAAATTGTCTCTGAAAATGTTAACAGCTAAGAATTTTATCCGAACAAAGATTTTTTGACACCTCACTTTTCCATACATACTGATCATTTCTTTGTATTTTTCTCTTCCTATCAGATCATATATATGATCTTTCATACATGTACTTTTTCTCTCTTTTATCTTTGTCTCCCTATGTGTCAAAAAAGTTTTTGGGTATCCAAAAATCAATTTTGATTTTATCCTATCAATTTCTCAACTTTTGAACAATTTCATCCCTTAAAGGACTAATAATTTACATAGATAATAGCTTTCAGGGACAAGTTGTCACATTCATGACCAAATTATATATTAATTCTTGTTGTTTGTTTTCACTCAGTGATAAGTGTTATTATGCATATGCAGATTTTCCGAAGTAGCAATGCTCAATTATGTGTGGTGGCTAGAAGTTACGGGAAGTTTAGAAGCTAAACTTTTGTCGGCAAATACAAACTACTCTGCATACTTCATCTTTAATTGTGAAAACGAACGAACTGAATTCATAAATCAACACTTCCAAACAGAGATTTATGCGGATTTGGTTGTGTGTGAAGGAAGTATAAACGAATGTCGTAGAAGAGTGTTCCTATACCCTCCTGGTGAGGAAGTACATCAGAGAGAAGATGGATGGATGGAGGTCGAGATGGGAGAGTTTTTCAACGGAGATGAAGATAGCTTAGTGGATTTTAAGCTATGGGATACTAACGCATATCTTAAACGCTCTCTTCTTGTTGAAGGAGTTGAGTTCAGGCCCAAAAGCATGTGAAATGGAGAGGAAATCTTTCTGTATGTGTTTGAACTAGAGTTTGTGAATTTTATTGAGTGAAAGGATTTATATTTATATAGAAACATTTATCTGAAAAGTATTTTTTTTTTATATAAGGAATGTGATGTAGATAGTGTAGTAAAAACAACTTATTTATATAAAGGATGTGACTTTCTTATTCCATAATAAGTTAAAAGGATATCATTCTCTGTTGATAAAAATGACTCAAAGGGGTTATCTTATTTTCACGGCATAAATTAACAAAGGAAATTAAAATAAATGGAAACATGACCTGCTATTTAGATCACTAGCTCAACCACCAAAGGGATCTAGTTCAGTTGGTTGAGCAGAGTATGTGAGTTTTGTAAATCCCCTTGTACTGTCTTCGATTCCTATGAATTAAAAAGGATCGCCAGCTCAACCACGAACACAAGTACCACGCAACAACGTACTTTGCCAAGTACATCCACAGATTAATAATTCATAAAAGCAAAGGAATTCAGCAATTCCACCACTAATTGCTTCAACAAGGGCAATTTTTAATACAATTGTAGAGCAGATGGAAAATATACAAAAGAAAACTACCTTAAGTTCAGCACCTGATGCTCCATTCATCATCTCAGCAATCTTCTTCAAATCAAACTACCTTAAGTTCACACCAAATTCCAGTCACACATGATATCTAACACCAAATTTGACAATCGAAATCTCAGCAACTACATACATCTTTGCCCTAAGTTAAGTTATGGTCAGTAACATCAACCTGGTCAGGAACAGAGCCAATTAGGCCACTACTTTACAGAATATATGATACAATCTACTCCATACCTGCCATTTCACACTGAAAAAGACGTGATCAGTTTCAGATTATTTATATGATTTTTTTTATCAGCAGTTTATTTATATGATGGAAGCAAATAGAATGAATATGGCATGAAATGTGAGACAATGAGAGTGAATGAGTGATCTCATTTATCACACTTTCTGTTACTGTGAGAAACTTATCAACCTGATATATTGGTTTGCATAGTTCCACAAATAACTTAACAACTACAGGTTCTCAGTTAAGGCTAAGAAATTCATAATTTTTAATTGAACCTGCTTCTTCTAGCGAGCAAGGTTTCTAAATCTGCCACCAGCACATGTTCTCTGACCTGGTGTTCCTCTCGTGCGTGGTGGTGGAAGCCTGGTAGATCAAACTCACAAAATCAGTGGAATTGACAAATGAGTGGAATTAATGAGAGAGAGAGAGAGAGAAATTTTCTTATACCAGTAAAACACCAATATGAACTCTAAACTTGCTAAGTACATACCCATCTGTTGTAGTCAACAATTATATTGAATTTCATTGACGGGTTTTTGTGAATAAAAATTGATCTAAGCTAACCACATACATAGAAGTCAACATGCATGAATGTGAGCCATCTCAACTCCACGAAAACTGGTTTTACTTATCCTCTAATTTATTGATTAGCTATTTATTCTATTAAATCTCGACATAGAATCTAGCATTTTGAATATATAATAACAAATATTGACATAAATAATTGGACAAATCACTCAAAAAAATATGTTGATGCAGATAGTTCTCTTTTTCTTGCTATTATTTAATCTAAGTTTTAATTATTCTGTAATCTTTAATACTATTAATACCTAAGATATTATAAAATCTCCTAATTATTCAGTAGAAACGCAGAATAAATTAATAATATGAGCACAAAGCATTAAATAAAAAAATTTGCATTACGGGGAGCACCAAAAGCTGTGGTGAGTTGCAGAGTGAGAGAAAAGTTGGATATCATGATATATTTAACTTTAACCCATATAAAGGTAATAAATTTCAAGAATCTCATGAAATCAAAACAGTTAATTTATCATTAAACATATTCATTTATTACTATAGATATATGATCTCATTTCCAAATACATATTTATTCATTAGATCTCAAACATGTCACTCATTCTAATTAGTAATTACAAGGGCATATGCATGTGCCAGCTCTGACATAACAATACAATACACCTTATCGCATGGTGGATTACAGTAATTCTGGCAATCATGGTTTGTTTTACACCGAATCCACACGCAAGAACCGTTACGACAAATTGCATTTCCTTCACATTTAGGCAAAATAGAGTTGCATTCATCATTTTTATGACATTTACCAAAAGCTGTGATTTTTGGTATGCTCTTGAAACCATGCCCTGCAAAAAGATGTACAAATTTAATAATATTGATTCTTTCCTATAACTGTATATGTGTTTTCATAAACTCAAAGATGAATATGTTGAAGGAAAATACCATTACAAGCTATTAAAGCAAGAAGGACCACAACAAAAACTATCTTGACTAAAGCCATCCCGTGCCTTGTTTTAGTGTGGTGTTTGTATAGATTCAGTTGATACCTTCTAGATCTACTTATATATATTTATAGCACTACATGACTTTTAAATAAGAAAAATGATATTACAATATTATATGTATATAATCTCATCTCGTAAATGAAAATTTTGAAGATCATATCTATTTATCATTTTTCCTATTTTAAAAATGCATGTTTAATTGTTTTGTCTCTAGATTTATATATTAAATAAATATATTTCGGTAAAAATAGGAAATTCAAATAAAAGTAATCAAAAAATGTTAATATTAACATTATATTTAATTATTAGTATATATTTTCTCATGTTCAAATAATATCTGAATGTGTCCAGAATATATTTTTCACAACATATTGTCTTACCTTCTATGACAATACACATAATGATGATGGTTCATCAACTTCATTGAATGTTGTATTTCAGTTCTAAGACCTTTTTGACCAAGCTAATATACGTGGTATACATTACATATCAGACATGTATGACCTTTTTGACTCATTATTTAAATTTATTTTGACTAATTATTTAATTTATTATTTAAATAATTATATTGATTACTTATTTAAATTAACTATTTTAATTAATAATTTAAATTAATTAGTTGAATAAACTGTATTACTGTAAACTAAATTAATTATTTAACTCAAAAATAGAATTTTTAAATCTTATTTTTGTTGTTATTTTATTATATATTTACTTTGAGTTGAATAAATTTTTTTTAGTTTTTAATTAATTAATTCATTTCAAAAAATTTATTTTAATTTCTTCATCTTTCATATAAATCTTTTTATTTGTTTCTCTTTCTATCGCTTTCCTATTTTAAAATTTCACGTGTGATTGTTTCTTTTCAATCTCTATTAAAAGGAAAAAAGTGTCCAAAATTTTTAAGCAACAATACTCTTAGTATTGGTTGTGGTCTAGAGAATAATGGATACCATCACAAAGGTTCTGCCTGAAGAGTGTGTCTCAACGATTATTTCCTTCACATCCCCTAAGGATGCATGCCGATTATCTCTTCTGTTCCCATCCTTTAAAGCAATTGCAGATTCAGATGCTGTGTGGGGAAACTTTCTTCCATCTGATTGTGAAGATATCATAGATCAATCTTCAATACCAACCCTGAATTTGTTGTCCAAAAAACAAATTTACTCGCACCTTTGTGACCATCATGTTCATTTTGCCAATGGAAATATGGTACGGTTATCGTTCAATTCTTAGGTGATTTCTACAAAATACAAATCATGCATGTGACAAATTCAAATCACCTTAGACTTGAGTGATAGTCTTACCATAATGCCATTGGCCAAAAGAACATGAAGGACACTGAGGTGTGAGTAAATTTGTTTTTTGGACAATTAATTAAGGGATGGTGTTGAAGACTGTTCTATGATATCTTTGTAATCAGATGGAAGAAAGTTCTCCCACACAGCATCTGAATCTGCAATTTGTTTAAAGGATGGGGACACAATAGATAATCTGCATGGATCCTCAGGAGATGTGAAGGAAATAATCATTGAGAGGCACTCTGAGGGCAGAACCTTTGTGGGCCCCTTAATACATTATAACAGTATAGCTCCGTTACCTTGATTTTATTTGAAGCTTCAAATCCATGCAACTAATAGAGAAGTTCCATCCGAGCAGATCGAATTCTGTCAATTTCTTCCATGAAGATAATTGATGGTGCATGTTCACTGTGCAGAAGTGTTTGATGATAATATTAATGAACCAAAAGTTAAGCATAACTTTCTTAGGAGAATTTAAAATGTCCATCTTCACCTTTCCAAGTGCACTTTGCAAAAATTGCAAAAAGGACGACCTAATGTTCACACCAAATTCTAGTCACACATGATACATTGGGTGCATCTAACACGAAATTTGACAATCGAAATCTCAGCAACTACATACATCTTTGACTTAAGTTTAGTTAACTTTTGGTCAGTAACATCAACCTAGGTAGGACAAAGCCAATTAGGCCACTCCCTTACAGAATATATGACAGAAGGAGTTCTACAAACTACTTCATACCTACCACTGTTACACACTAAAAAAAGATTACATTTTTTTGGTGAATAGAAGGGAAAAAAAAAACCCCTGACTCAAAAACCTCTCAAGAAAGTTACATTAGTAGAATCTGTCAAAAGACTAAAAGATAAAAAGTCCGGAGGAAATTCAAACACACGATCCTCCACCAGGCCAATCCAAATTTTGCCAAGGAATCTACAGTTTTCTTCTATTTTCATCTTCTATATTTCTATCTTCTTAACCAAACAAAGCATAAGAGTATGCGAGAATAAAATTGGGCACCATTCCCTGCGAGTCTCAAAATGTCTTGAACAAGACGAAAGCAAGGATGAGTTGCCACACAACCATTATTAATCAATGCGATGGCTACCTGCGAGTCCGTTTGAACAGATATATGGTCAAAGCCACAATCCCTAGCCAGAACAATCCCTTTCTTAATGCTCCATAACTCCGCCTGCACAATTTGTCCTTATATTTATGAAAAACATTACCAAGAGACTAAAACCATAACCCTTTTATAAAGAAACTAAAAGTAACATTTTAAAACTTTTTGAAAGACCGGGAATATATTTTACTTAAAAGAAAAAAAGAAAAGGAATAGAAAGAAATTAAAGCATGTACCCATGATAAGGAAAATGCAGGGGGTGGATAGAGGAAAGAAGTAAGATGAAAAAACAGAAAAAAAAAAAGTAAAAAAGAATTGGACAGAAAAGGAAGAGAGAAATATTGAGACCTTGATCTCTCAAAGAGATAGAATAGAAACATAATAGTTGTTGATGTAAGAATCATCAACATGCCACCCCGGACACCAGCTAGGTTATCCAACTCATTGGCAGACATTCGTTCATAAAACCTAAAGCCATCAAATAGAATGTGTAACTTGGGTTGCCTGGTGTCTTGTCCTGTTGTGCTCTTGTAAAGCTTGAGATAATACGTAGATCTCAAGCAAATTAGCTCATCGGGCATAGTCATAAATTGTTGATCAAGCATACATGAGCTTTCAACATTCCTGAGCCAGTGGTGCCCCCCAATGGGTACGTTCGACATCATGGATGTCATCAGTATTGCATCTGCTACATTGCGTCCTAAGTCCGTTGTTGATGTTACTAAAAGTTCGTTCAGTCGTGAAGGATCTGAGCAGCCATCAATAAAATGGTAGTAGACACATTTTAGGTGAATCTCGCTTGCAACTGTCTCGAGTTCTTTGCACACTGCATATAAAAGCAACGCAACTTGATATTGTGGATAATAAAAGTTTCCATCATAGCTTGGCGGCATTAATGAACGCTCAGCCTCAGGATTCAATGGGAGATAAATTTTGAGAAATCTTAGACGAGGCATCTTTTTTAAAGTGCATAATTTCAGAGGTAAATCTTCAATTTCAGACAAATCTATTTGCATGGCCTCCACCTCATCGGTTCCCTGAAAATTTCAGAAAAATACTTTTATACTGATTGAAATTCCCACACAAAAACAATTGTTGTCAAGGCATTAATATGTTGTATCTTTCTCTTACCAGGTTTTGTCTCAATACAGTGGATACTTCCTCATTATCCCGCAATCGGCTGCGTCTTCCTGGATGTATAATAGATTCTTGACGAACTATTTCGCGACCCATTTGTCGTATCAAGTCATGCATTTCTATTCTGTTGTCTTTTGAAATTGTTATCAGAGCTTTTCGTTGGAGAACCTCTATTCCACTAGCACCATAAAATCCCCAAGCATCCAGTTGCGTTATAACATAGTCTTTGCTGTCTTCTTCGAAAAAGAATGCAATATCTAGAAAAGCCTTTTTCTCCACTTCATGCAGTCCATCATAACTGAATCGTAACACACTTTGAATTTTCTCATTGGGATACTTCTTGATTTTGCTTAATGCACACTCCCATGTGTCTATAGTACTTCTAGAATGGAAATTTGCACCTAAAACTTTTAAAGCTAATGGAATGCCCTGGGAGATTTTAACTACCTCTTCCGCTAGTTTTTCGTATCCCAATTTTGGCTGGCTTTCATTGAAGGCATTTAAGCAAAAGAGTGTGAGGGAATTTCGCGGGTTCATTTCCTTGACCTCATGGATTTGGTGAACACCTCCACTTGTAAGCACATCATGATCTCTGCTTGTTATGATCACTCTACTCCCTGCACCAAAGCAAGTTGGTTCGCCAACCAGATCTTTTATTTGTTCAGAAGAATTCACGTCATCGAGCACAACCAGAACCTTTTTCCTACCCATCCTTCTGATAGCAGAATTCAAGAATCTTGCTTTGCTTGTGCCACTTGTATGGAGCCCTTCTTCCTCAAATAGCTCAGATATAAGTTTCTCTCGTAAAAGACTCAATCCATGTTGTTCCAATTCTTCTTTTACATTCAAGAAGCATAAAGCATCGTATTGAGGAGAATGTTTATCAAATATAACACGGGCAATGGTTGTCTTACCTATGCCACCCATGCCCCAAATTCCAACAAAAAGAACTTCGCTTGATTCCGTAAACAACAAGGACTGAATCTGTGCAATGTGTTGATCAATTCCAACCAGACCTTTTGATTCACTTGGGCAAAACTTGCTCAGTTTTACCCAAATGTCTTCTACAATTCCATTGACAAGATCTGATTCATCCCTAGCATGTAGAAGAAGTAAAGAAATTATATAAAGAAGATAATGGATAAAAATACACAAAAAGAAAGAAACATGATAGTAACAAGAATTGTATATATTTTGATTTGATAGACATTCATCTAATGACATCAGATATCACTAACCCTCCTCAGGTAGCAATCAGAATCTAGCCTAAAACTGTTTCAGTGTTTGAAAGAAAATAACATAGAAAACAGCGGCTAAAATTTTTGTTAAAATTCAAACAATTAGCTAAAAATGCAGATTATAAAAGGAAGAATTATGTTATTCATACAACACTTTTCTTTTCATATTTTAGTAATTGGTCAAAAAGATACATTAAAAAAAGAGTATTTGGAAAAAAGAAAACTTACTCAAAATTTGTTGGATAATGAAACCCGGATAAATCAGCAGCTTTTTTCAAAGCAGATCTCCAGCTCTGTACCTTGAGCATGTTTTCCTTGAGTTTTTCTTCGTGTTTAGCTAAAGCATGTCCATAATCTCCACATTGGTGCCTCACATGTGATGGATCTACTTTGAAGAAAACAGGTAGTACAATCTGTTTATTTCTTTCCATGCATTCAATCATTTTGGCAAGCTCATCCAAGCACCACTGTGATGAAGCATAGTCTTTTGAGAATATGACCAATAAAACTTGTGATCCTTCAATTGCTTTGAGAAGTGATGATGATATTTCATCTCCTCTGTCAAGTCTCTCGTCCACATAGGTATCAATCTGCCTACGACGTAATTCTTTCTTCAAATGGCTTAGCAGACCTTTGCGGATGTCCGTACCTCTAAAGCTGATGAAGACATCATGTTTTATTTCACTAACATGACAGGAAGATGAGGATGCCATTTGACAGAAACAAGAGCAAAAACTGTCTTAATGGATTAAGTTGTGTTCTGTTCTCTCTGCAAACTGTAAGAAAAATCAATTATTAAAGGAGCAAACAACTCATCACAAAGTGAAAATTAGATCCAGAAGAAAGTATTTGCATACTGATTTGGAGAATGTCAACCAAAACTGACTTTCAGAAACGATTAATAACTCTGCTAGAAAGTTAATGTGGAAAGCTTTATTTCCTATGCTTGAAGATTTGTTTGTGGTAATTTAATATGTGAACTGGACTGAGGTAAAGTAAAGTAAATGGAATTGGAATTGGATTCTCTGAAGGTTTACGCGCCAAAGTTATTCTGTGGTTCCTATCATGTGAACCATTCACTTCAAATTTGTACCAAACACATTTATAGGGGAAAAAAAACTTAAAATTCACAGTATAAAAATTGAAAAAGAATTTTATATTTAAAAATAATTATTATAGTTTCGTATAAAATTATTAAATATATATAAAATGGAAATGAACTAAAAATTTGACATAGAAATTTAGAAAAGACATACATATTCACAGTGAATGAAAAATGAATTTGACATATAATAATTTTGTTCTTCAAAAAGAAAATGAATTAGTTGATAAGAAATAAATAAATAAAAAGACAATAAAAAATCTAAAAGAAATTTTATTATTTTAAGGAATTAATTAAGAGTGTCTTAAAATAATAAGTATTAATAAAATATTAAAAAAATGATAATATATAAAAACAAAAGGTTGTTTATTATTTTAAATATTTCAAAATATTTGCATCAATGTTTATTGCTTAATCATTAATTTAATAAGTAGAAGAGTATAGATAAATATACTATGTGAAATTTAGCTATGTTATACATATTTAGCATGAAGATGACAATATGGTGCAAAGATAGCAATAACCATGATGAGTCTCGTGCATCACTTCAACAGGTGCGCCTACCGTCAGTTAAGTGATGACGTGGGGAAGATTTGTTTGGATGGTACCACGTCATCAACTGAAAACAAAAGTTTTGATATATCAGTTACTCAAAACAATGAAAAAATTTATCAGGGACCCAAAGCAAAATTTGGAAATTTATCAGGGACCTAAAAATTATTTAAGCCTATCAAATAAATATATTTTGATAAAAATAAGAAATTCAAATAAAAAGTAATCAAATAATGCTAATATTAACCTTTATATTTAATTATTAGTATATATTTTCTCATGTTCAATTAATTATATAAAATAATTATTTTGGCTCATTATTTAAATTAAATATTTTATTTAATTATTTTGACTAATTATTTAAATTAATTATTTGACTAGTTATATCATTCCTCTTTATTTGTTTCTCTTTCTATCACTTTCTTATTTTAAAATTGCACTTTTTTTTGTTGGCAAATGTTAGCAATTAGTATGTTATGTTAGTTAGGGAATTCGAACCCATAACCTCCTTATCACTCTAACCCTTATGCCTCTCACCCCAACCACCAAACCACCTTATGTCTCCCTTAAAATTTCACGTGTGATTGTTTCTTTTCAATCTCTATATATTAAAAGGAAAAAAGTGTCCAAAATTTTTAAGGAACAATACTCTTAATATCAGTTGTGATTGTCTCTCAAAAGCTTAATTCCGTATATAAAGCATGTATGCATCAAGGATACACCAGCAGGGAAATTGAAAAGTAAATACAAGTTCAGGTACCTAATTGAAACAAAAAATAGTTCAAGAACCTAATTAAAAATTATCAAATAGTTCAGGGACCTGCAGATTAATTTAACCTAGAAAGAATGTGTGTTTCTACAAATGAACATCTTCATCATTTGTAGTTAGAGGTAAAATTACAAGAATTGTGACAAACAAAAATGGTAGAAAATTGTAATTACATAACAACCAAAAGAATATAATGGTACTCTCTTAATAACTACTAAAATGGTTGTTATGATTAGAGTCGAGAGGATAAGAGTCAAACACAGCCTATAGAAACTAATGGTCCATTTGATTTGCTAAAAATCGTGGTACTGCACAAAAAATATATATTCAATTGTTGCCTCTTAAGTTTTTTTTTTTTGAAAAGCAAGTTATTATTGAAACCAAGTTCTAAGCACAAGTAGTGCTTGAACTACAACAAGCAGCTGAGTACAATAGATTAGCTTGTATACAAAGCCACTAACAAAAGTGAATTGATGATAAAAATATTGTGAAGAGACAGAAAGCACACTTGATGATCAAAATATGAAAAATAAGTTAATTGAGAAGAAATCATTGATATGACAAAAATATTGTGCGAAATCACCAAGTCAAGTCGAGAGTAGAGAGCTATGTGTGAATTCACACAGAGAGAGGCTTTAAAGGAGTCAATTGATAAAAAAATGAATAAGAAATAATAATAAAAAATTATGAAAAGAGTTTTTTTTAAAAACACTTGTTTCATATTATAAATAAATTTCTTGAAGGTAATGTTTCACCCTGGCAACAACATTCCAAAATATAGCACAAGTTATGCAGTATTTGGAAGCAGAATGGATATTTATCAAAAGCCCCCCACCCAACTCAATACTACATGTCCCATTACAAAACAGAACCGCGAAAGCAAATCAATACCATCCAAAAATCTGATATATACACATTATATTTAAAGAATAAAACCGCGCTCTCATCGATAGTTGAACAAAGGAAAAATAGTAGCATGTTCAGTATGAAGTAAATATATTTTAACCCATATATAAAGGTAATGAATTTCAAGCATCTCATGAAATCGAAACAGCTAATCAATCATTTAAGATATTCTTTTATTATTCCCAAATAAATCTTTATTCATTATATCTCAAACATGTCACTCGTTCTAACAAGGGCACACACATTTACGAGTTCTCATATCACAATACGCCATATCGCATGGTGGAGAACAAGCATTCCAGCAATCACGGTTTGTATCACATTGTGGTTTTGACCTTCCTTTGCTCTGGACGCAGATGCATGAGTCATCAATGTGAATTGCTGTTCCTTCACAGTTAGGCAAGTTGCATTCATCATTTTCTTCATGACTTTCACCAACAGCTGATATGTTCTTGAAACCATGCCCTGCAAAAATGTATACAAATTTAATAATATTGATTCTTTCTTAGAACTATATATGTGTTTTCATAAATTCAAACATGAAGATGTTGAAAGAAAATGCCATTGCAAGCTATTAAAACAAGAAGGACCACTGCAAAAGTTATATTGACTGAAGCCATCCTCGTGTCTTGTTGTGGTGCTTGTTACGTTTAGACTTAGACAATGGTTTGTAGTCTCTATGGATTCAGTTGCTACCTTCTACTATATAACTGAATGTGTGATTTTTTTCTTCTCTAGATTTATATATTAAATAATTATATTTCAATAAAAATAAGAAAATTAAATTAAAATTAATCAAATAAAGCTAATATTAACATTATATTTAATTTAATATTTAATTATTAGTATATTAGTGTGTGTGTGTATTCTCATGTTCAAATATTATTTGAAATTTCTTTATGATTCTACTAAATCTTCTTTAAGTATTTCTCTTTCTTCTATGTCCTTTTTAATTTGGAAATTACATGTTTTTTCTTCTTCTTTTGAAGTATAGTTTAGAGAATAATAACAAATTATTTTTCAAAAATATACATTTTTTCATTACCAACAGTACATTCCTTTTTTATCATGACTTAGGCCGCGACGAAATATAAAAAAAATCTTTAAAAATAGTTTGTATATATAAAGATGCACATGATTACTGATAAAAAAAAAAAAAGATGCACATGATTTTTTTTATTAATATATAATATATTTACTTAAATAAAACATATGTATATTAAATATTAATGTATATCTTTTAATATGAAAAGTGGTCAAGGGTATGTGAATAAACCCAAATTCACATAATTTTCTTTTTATTACTTATGTCATATTTTATTATTTTGTTCAAACCTGTCTTGCCTACAGTTTTGAATAAGATTTATTGTGATGTTTTCCTAATTGACTTTAATAGTTTTTTCTTTTAATCTATAAAAGAGTTTGAATAGTCATTTGCTTTTAAGGATTTGTTCTTTGAAATATTTTAATTTAGTTGACCACTTTGACAAAACTAATTTTTTAAAATTAATTTTCTTTATATAAAATCTATAACATTACAGCCGAGGGGATCTAGCCGGGTGCTTTTCACTGTTCCCTAGCACAGTATCCTCCACGTGTCTTGTGTTCTAGCGTTTATACACGTGTTTCTTTTTTAGAGCTTTGCAATCAATTTCCTTTGCTACATTTCTACTGGAATAGTATACCCATATTATTTAATTGTTTTACTTTATTTTTTCTATGTTATTTTTTTTGATATGATTATTTTAAGCATTTTACGTTAATTTGTTTTTTGTATCCCACTATTTTATTTGTAGTTTACTAATTTTCTAATATTAATTGGTTAATCTCTTATCCGCTACATTTCTACTGGAACAGTATATCCATATTATTTAATTCTTTTACATTACCTTCAAGCTGGACTTGCCAAGAACCTTTTCACCGTATATGAACAGTAACACTGACGTGTCATGCTATCCTTTGAGTTCCATGCTTCATTATTGAGGCAAAGCCAACAGCATCATTTTGTTTTAGGGTTTCAAAATTTTATGTTTTGGGTTTCTATAATCGTTGGCCATCTACAACAGCCCATATTTGATTTTTTTTTTATTCAAAATAATGTACGTTGACTTATTCTCCTGACACCCATTTCTGAGAATCTTTAACTTTGGCTACCAGTGTCAGTTTGAGGGAGGTATATATTCCTTTTTATTGATGGTTATGTATTTTCTTTATCTATATTTATTTTTGACTTCCGTAATATTCTCCTGACATTTGCTCATATCTTTTCCAATGGAATCTTTTACATACAGATTTTTCTTGAATGACACTCAAAATTTTGGTAAATAATCCCAGGCCATATGTTTTCAATTTATGTCATTTATTTATAATTTATATTCATTTTCTTGGTAAATTAAACGATTCTCCTGGCAATCTTAAGGTACCAAGTTGAGCATGTTTTACTTCTTACTACATTCAGTATATATTCCTTTTGTTTTTGCAATACCTTTTGAAAAGTTCTTTATATTATTATCTATTTTGTATTTTTTATTTATCTAAACCCGCAAGAGATGAGAAATAAATTGACGATTTGTTCTTAGATACAGTATTTTCTTTGCTTGCAATCGAAGTGTGGGTCACGAAGTTCAACTAGAAGCTTCGTACAATGTCAATTATCTGGCTCCATAAAAGATTCTTCTTTGAATGAACAAGTACAAAATTTTGGAATCTGATTCTTTTTTCTTGGGATACATGTCAGATATTCCATTTCTATTGGGAAACCGTGTGAAGAGTTCTTTACCTGTGTGGAAAGAATATCAACTCTGAGTACTCAGTGTCAGCCCTGTTTGCATCAGGTTTTAGGAAGGTATCTATTTTTTACTCCTCGCTCTTCACACTCAACTCACACACTTCCTCCTCTCTCCATTTCTCTGATCATGCATTTATTTTTTTCTCATTCTTCTTCCTGAAAACCTACATCTATGGTAGCTTTTCATGCCTATAAAACTGCTAATGCAAACCCTTCTTGCCTTCAGTTATTATGCCCCCTTCATCTCTCCACCAATATGTCAAGTACAAATGTCACAAAACTGAAATGTAACTACACTATTATGCAATTAGATCCATTTCTAATTATCTGCGCATATATTCAACTGAATTTCTTTTTAATTTCATTTTTGATGAATAATTTTATGTTTGGTGTTTCTTTCTGTTGTAGATTTCATTGATGCAGCCTCCGAGGGGCCTGATGAATCTGGAACAGTTATTTTATGTTTTTGGTGACTTGGTTTGCAGGCTCGATTTACATTTTGACGCTTGAGAAGCCCAATGGTGGTGAGTGCTATTGAGAATTTTGGCTATTATTTATATTTTTATGATTTTCCATACTTAATGAGTTTATTATCACCAACTGGTCTACATTTTTATACAGGCTTCTGTTTGCGGTTTTATGGATTGTTTGGTTTAATTTTTTCACCTTCTTCTTCTGCTACGAAAGACGTTGATGTGTGGTGTTAATCACCATGTTCCAGTGTTAGTTTGTTTCCGTGGTTGATAAAATTGGGGATTGAACATCATGGATATATTAAGGTTACAAAGTTCTTTTTCTTTCTTGCTTTCTATCTCTGTTTCTTATTTTTGGTTTTCAGTGTTGATGAGTTGCAGTGTGCTTATTTATGATTCTTATTCACTAAAAATACCATTTTAAAGACATGTGATGGAAGGTATGTTGGTATATTTGTGGTTCATCTTTCTTTGTATTTAATTTTCTTCAATTCTAAGGGAGATGCTATTGTAATTGCAGTTAATCAAATCCTCAATTGAATGCCCATGCTAATGGTAAGTTTTTTTTTTTTTTTTTTTTTTTTTGCTTTTTTATAGCTTAAACTGACTACGTATGCTTATTTTTGGTTCCTTCCCAACAGCTTAATGAAGTAGAGTGCCCTTTAACAAAATTAGTCCCAACCAAGTCTCAGTAGAGTATGCTTATTGTTTTATGCCTACTCATTTCCTGACTTACAAGCATTTGTTCGGTCTATGTGAAGCAATTATCTCATAGTATCATGTTTAGTTTGTTAATTGAAGAGAATGCAAGGATCTAATGCTATGATTTTCAGTAAATCGAGCCAATAATATTACCAAATTAGGCAAATTCAAGCTCTTTTTTTTTTGTCTGGTTATAATAAACTTAGATAAGTGGAATTGACCTTTTGTTTTCTGTAAGGAATCAGTTTTGGGTTCAAATTGGTGATGCAATTGATACTGTTGAGGTCTTTGCCATAATCTAATCCCCTCAAAATATTCATGTGATGTTAACTGTATGATTATGGTTTAACAGCTTAAGCTTTTGAAACAAATGGATTAATGATGCAATAAATTTTCTTTGATTTTTTTAATAATGATACCTTTGAGTACAAATGTTGATTTTTTGTGTGTTCAGTTGAATTTTATATTAAGTTATTTTAATTATCAATACTATACATATAATGGAACCATATGAAAGCCAAATTTGTTGCTCCCCATAAAGTAATTTTGTGTTGTGTTTCAGCTTGCTTTCACCTCAAAGAAGCATTGTGGAAAGAGAGACAGAGTAGCACAATGGGTTTCAGCTCCATGCACATATATTACACTGCCTGAATCTGTAATTAAGAGTATGTCCTAAGGTATTATATATAGGGCTGCATCTCAACGCGCATTACATTAGCTATATCAATGATAGAAGATTTTGTATAGCCATTTTCCTGTTATTTTTCGAAGTGGTTCTTGATTCTTTTGTCCCTTCATTAAAACAGAAACATAGGATGCGACTTGAACAGAAGACGATTTTTCACGTTGAAGGTATTTTGACCTCATTGTGTGTGGTAGTTAGATAGACTGTTATATCTTATGGCTAACCATTGAGAATTCCTTAATAGATCTGTTTGTATTTATTTTGTTTAATCCATATCTCTTTAAAGCAAAGTGTTATTGTTATCCCACAACATGTTTGTGAAAATGATTTAGAGAGATGGTTTTCTTGAGCTGGGGTCACCCCTCTTCCCAAGACTACAAGGCTTGCATCTACAAGTAAAACATCACACGATTTCACTTCCTAACCATTAATCTTGGGTCTATTTCTCATTTTACTTTTAACTTTATGGCACTTTTAATTTTATCAAGTCTTATTTTTTGTCTGTTACTCATATATATATATATATATATATATATATATATATATATATATATATATATATATATTCAATAAAGATCTCCAAATATCTTCTTCATGAGAGCGTGGTTTAGCCTAAGTTTGGTCTTCTTGGTTCTAAATGGTTTATATTCCACTTTTTCCTATTTTATACCTCTCTCTCTACTAAATTTGCCATACCCTGTCTTTTTCTTCATGAGAATGTAGTTGATTATATACTGACCCTTCAGTCTAAAATGAAAATGTCATAGAGATAGGTAATTGCAAATTAATGACTATTAATATAGTTGATTCCTTCAGTTTGGTATTATCTGAATTAGAATAGGAACTTCTCACATATTTGTGGCTTGCAAACAAGCTCATATATATTGGAGGTTTAAATTCATCTTTCTATTTCTTCTTGGTACATTAAAGTTCTTCAAAATTTTCCAATCTTTGGCTATTGTTGCTCATTTTTTGTTAATATTATTCCTATTTATAATCGACAATTCAATTCTATTTTTGAATATTAATTGATTTTAGAAAGTTAGTAAATGAAACCTATTTATTGCACAGATTCAGGTGAAGGGGGGTAAAGGATAAGTGGAAGTTTCAATTGTGAAATTGGATGCAGGACCACTATAAAAGTAAGCATTGGCACAAAGAAAAGTGAGTGAAAGCAATCCAATTGATGATTGAGTAGCAGGTGAAGGATCGGAATGGAGAAAAGATGCAGGACAAGATGGAGAGACATGAAAGGTATTATGATATGAACACAGTAATTTCCCTGAATTCGAGGACAAGGAAAACCTCCAAAGCAATTAATTGAACTGATAATTCTCTTCTCTGTCTATTCATTACCTTTTTGTGGTTTATATAATAGATGGCTTACTACATCAGTGGGAATAACAGAATGTCTAGGTGGCAAAACAAACTAAGGAAAATCAACAATAATCATAAAATAAGGAATTATTTTTCTAGACTTAATCCCTGTAACGAATGGGCTTAACAATGATCCTCTTGGGCCTGCTTTCACCTCGTGCTCTGTGGTTGGTGTCCAATTCAGAATGGTCTTCCCTGTTAGCCATATTAGTCTCCCTATCAATACCCTCACCTGCAAAATCCACCTTGTCCTCAAGGTGGAAAGCAGCACAAAGTTCCTCCCAATTTTCCCAGGTAGAATCATCAGGGGATAACCCGAGCCATTGTACAAGCACAAGGCGTGTAGGAGGAGAGGTAGACTGGTCCCATTTAGATTGTAAAATAGCTAAAGGCATGATCAAAGGATGATGATCATGAGAGAGAGCTGGAAGCTAGCTGATCACACTGTTCAGGAAAGGGTCCTTTATGAGGTTTGAGAAGTGAGCAGTGGAATACTGGGTGAATTTTGGAGGTGGGAGGCAAGGCAAGCCGATAGGCAACTGATCCAATCCTTTCAAGCACTTGGAAAGGACCATAAAAATGCTTGGACAGCTTGTGATAGGGACCACCTGCGACTGAGAGTTGGCGATATGGACACAAACGAACATAGACCCAGTCATCCACATTATAAGCAATATCACGACATTTGCGGTCAGCCTAAAGCTTCATTTGGAGTTGTGCCTTTTCAAGTTTGCGCTTAAGCACAATGAGCAACTCCTGGCATTCATTCAGTATCTGATCTACAGCTTCCACCGGAGAGGAACCAAGTAAATAATGGGGGATTGAGGGTGGAGGTTTTCCATAGATGATATGAAAAGGAGAGTAACCAGTAACAGTATGAACTGAAGTATTGTAGGACCATTCAGCTAGAGATAAGAAACGACTCCATCTAGAAGGATGAGTATGAACAAAGCTGCGAAGGTACTGTTCCAGAACTCTATTAAGGACTTCCGTTTGACCATCACTCTCAGGATGGTAAGAGGTACTCATGCGAAGCTTAGTACCACAAAATTTGAAGAGTTCGCGCCAAAATTTGCTGATAAAAATGGGGTCACGGTTTGAAACAAGGAAGTCCATGATGTTTGCAAACCAGCTCAAAGAATAGGTGGGCTACCTTGAAAGCAGTAAACTGAGAAGGTCATGGCCCAAAATGGACTCCCTTTGAGAAGCGGTCCACCACCACAAGAATCACAGTATGACCAGAGGAAACTGGAAGGCCCGTGATGAAATCTAAGGAAAGATCTTCCCAGATGGCATTGGGAATTGGTAGAGGCTGGAGAAGGCCAGCTGGACGTTTAGTCTCATATTTAGTTTGTTGACAAGTATGACACTGCTCCACAAACTTTTTAACATCAGATCGCATGTCATGCGAATAAAAATTCTCTTGCAACCGAGCTAGTGTTTTAAATATACCCATGTGACCAGCAAGTGGGGTTTGGTGAAACTCCTGCAGCAAGATTGCACGATAAGGGGAAGTAGAAGGCACCCAAAGACGCCCCTTAAAGAAAATTAGCCCATTATGGACGCTGTAATCCACATGATCTGCTGGGTTCAACTGAAGCTTCTGAAGTAATTCCAAGAACTTATCATTGGACAACAAATGTTGACGAAAGTCACCCAGGAAGGCAAAATTAGGCATGGATAGAACAAGACAAAGAGCAGAATCCTCAGAGGAAGTACGGGACAAAGCATCAGCCACCACATTGTGACGTCCAGCTCTATACTGAATTGTATAGTCGTAGCCCAACAATTTGGAGAGATAGACCTGCTGTTCCGGGGTCTGTATAGTCTGAGACATCAGTTCCTTAAGACTCTTATGATCTGTGAGGATAGTAAATGGGTGGCCAAGGAGGTATTGGCGCCATTTTTTAACAGACGAAGTGATTGCATGCAATTCGCGAATGTAAGTGGATGCCCGAAGTAAGCGAGGACAAAATGGCTTACTAAAATATGCTATAGGATGACCCTGTTGTATTAGAATGACCCCCATAGCAAGTCCAGAAGCATCTGTTTCCAGGACAAATGGAAGGGTAAAATCAGGAAGGGCCAATACAGGTGCGTTAGTCATAGCCTTCTTAAGAGAGTCAAATGTTGTCTGAGCTTTAGAATTCCAAGTGAAATTCCCCTTCTTTAATAACTCGTTTAGGGGTCCGGCTATAGAAGCATAACCGCGAATAAACCGGCGATAGAATCCGGTCAACCCCAAGAAGCCGCGAAGAGCGCGCACAGATGTGGGAATGGGCCAATCGAGCATGGCCTGAATTTTGGAAGGTTCAAGAGCAACACCCTCAAGAGATACAATGTGACCTAAATACTCAAGTTGTCTTTGTCCAACGAGGCATTTGGACCCTCGCAAGTAAAATTCACAAGCCTGAAGAGTTTGAAAGACTGTCTCCAAATGAACGAAGTGGTCCTGCAAAGTGCGACTATAGACCAAAATGTCATCGAAGAAAACAGCAACAAATTTAATAAGGAAAGGGGCAAAAACCGTGTTCATTGTTGCCTGAAACGTCGAAGGTGCGTTACATAACCCAAACGACATGACGCGATATTCAAAATGGCCATGGTGAGTTCTGAAAGCCGTTTTGGGAACATCCTCTGGAGCCATACGGATTTGATGAAATCCTTGGCGAAGATCCAACTTCGAAAACCACGAAGCCCTAGCAAGCTCATCAAGTAGTTCATCGATGGTAGGCAGAGGAAAGCGGTCACGCACCGTAATGGAGTTCAAAGCACGAAAATCAACACAAACACGCCATGTGCCATCCTTCTTCTTGACTAATAGGACGGGCGATGAGAAAGGGCTTCGACTTGGTTGAATGAAACCTGTGCGAAGCATTTCGTTGACTTGTCGTTCGATCTCACACTTCTGGGAGTGAGGATAACGATAGGGACGAACATTTGTGGGAGTGGAGTTGGGAATTAAATGGATTTGGTGGTTGGTGGTGCGGTCAGGGGGTAAGGTGTTTGGGTTGGTAAAAAGGTGAGTGAAACGATGGATAAGGGCGGCTAGGAGGGAATTAGAGTGGGTAGGGATGTCTGGTGGAGAGTTTTGTAGTGGATCAGGAAGTACTTGTATGTGGAAGAAGGCAGAGGCCGAGTGAGTGTGGAGGAGGCGTTTAACTTGATGGGCTGAGATGTCAAGAGGAACAGATGGGTTATGGGCCTTGAATTCAATGGGTGAGCCATTACGGAGGAACTTCATGGTAAGAGTGTTGTAATCTGTTAGGACTGAGCCCAATTCTTTAAGCCATTGGACGCCTAGTACCACCTCTGCACCACTAATAGGCAAAACATATAGGTCTACCTCAAAAGATTGACCTTGAATGGTCAGCTGGGTCGCGCGGCAAACAGACTGGCAATCAACTACAGTACCATTACCATTCATAACATGCAAGGTAGGAGTAGGTTGAGTTGGAAGGCCCAAAAATTTGGCAACTCTATCTTGAACAAAGTTATGTGTGCTCCCACTATCAACAAGAATGGTTACTGGGTGTTGGGTCAAATGACCCATCAGACGTAAGGCCTCATGAGAAGAGTGACCCGAAAGTGCATTGAAACTAATTTGGGCCTCAAGGGTAGGAGTGGAATCACCCAAGAGTGTGAGGGTAGGATCGGAGTGAGGGGTCTCAACGGAAATGGAATCTTCTGGATCTTCTTCGGCGAGCAAGAGAAAGAAGCGTGCCTTACGCCTGTGACTGGGATTGAACTTATCGTCACAGTAGTAACAGAGACCGTTATCACGGCGGCTAGCGATCTCGGCCTGGGATAGGTGTTTGTACTTGGTATTGGGAGGTGGTGGTAATGACGGTGTGGGAGTGCGTATGGTCAGAGGCGTAGGAGAAGCAATGGGTGGCGAATATGACGCGGTCGAAAATGCAGGAGGCGTGGGAGTTACCTGAGGAGGTCGAGTACGGAAGGACTTACGAAGATCCTCGATTTTGTCTTTTGTAACTTAGGCAAGGCCACGGCCTGAGGAAGCGTCATCGGTTGGTGCGCTTGGACTTCACGGCGAATTTCCGGGGTGAGGCCGGAGATAAAACAACTCAGTAAAAAGGGATGAGGTAAACCCACAATGCGATTCGCCAGGCGTTCGAACTCCGTAAGATAATCGTTGACTGTGCCATGCTGGGTTAACTTGAAAAGGGCTCCCCGTGGATCATCGTAGTACGACGGAGCAAAGCGCGTCTCGAGTGCTTGTAACAACCCTTGCCACGAAAGGATGAGGCCGTTGTGGAACATCCATTGGTACCAGCTAAGAGCTGGACCCTCCATATAGAAAGAGGCTACAGAAAGGCGTTCAGATTCAGGAGTGCCGTGATACTCAAAGAATTGAGATATTTTGAAAATCCAGCCCATGGCATCGGTGCCGTCAAAACGTGGCACATCGAGCTTCATATGAAGGCGGTGAGGGGTGGATGTTATTGGAGAAGAGGTTTGTGGAATGGAGAGGGCAGACAATTGAGTGAGGATAGCATCTACCTTAGCCAAGAGATCTGATTGGGTAGATGTGAGTGTGGATTGGTTCTGGGTAAGAAGCTTCACGGTTTCCTCCAAACGATCGAGAGATTTGGAACGGGTATTTTCTGCCATAGTGATGAAAGCACCAAATTGATATGAACACAGTAATTTCCCTGAATTCGAGGACAAGGAAAACCTCCAAAGCAATTAATTGAACTGATAATTCTCTTCTCTGTCTATTCATTACCTTTTTGTGGTTTATATAATAGATGGCTTACTACATCAGTGGGAATAACAGAATGTCTAGGTGGCAAAACAAACTAAGGAAAATCAACAATAATCATAAAATAAGGAATTATTTTTCTAGACTTAATCCCTGTAACGAATGGGCTTAACAATGATCCTCTTGGGCCTGCTTTCACCTCGTGCTCTGTGGTTGGTGTCCAATTCAGAATGGTCTTCCCTGTTAGCCATATTAGTCTCCCTATCATATTACTACGGCAAATTGAAAGAGAAGAGCTAAACAAGTCGGAAGTCAACTAACAGACCATTAATTGTGTATAAAGTTTTGAATTGTTCTCTTTAATTTAAGTTCATAACAGAAAGTTGCTTGCTATAGATTACAAATTACAATTGTTGCTTTACTTAGATTGAAAATTAGTATTTTAGTTTCAGTCTAATTTATTCATTTTTCCCACCCATCTTATATCTTTATCTGTAGAAAGGTGTTGATATCAGTTTGGATGCTTAAGGGTGTAGATGGTCTGTATACAAAATGAGAGGTACTGGACCTAAAAGGTTTATGTACTGAGTCCGAGACTAAAATATTTGCTAAGATGGCAAGTAGATATGTACTATGTTATAAGGAAACGATGGGAATTCCTCATATGTGAATTTGTTGAAACTCATATTGGAAGTTTGGTGGAGCCGCAAAGTAAAAAATTCCACAACGAAATTTGCCTAGATATATGCTAATGTAGCAGTGGAATATTTCTGGAGTCAACTCAAAGCCTTTTTCATTTATCCATTAGCAAATTATCTCATTAATATCACATTCTAACACTAAATCTTTTGCCCTCTCTCAGAGTATATTTTTCCTTCAATCTCTTTCGTATAAGTACCCGGATTATGGATTTAAGGAGGAGAATTTGTTGTTGTTGTTGACTTGGTGAAATGATTGATAGACCTGAGATTGTGAGGAACAATAGAATTTGGCAATTCTCACTTAAAGAGAAACTTAGTTTAGTTAATTCATGTGGGAGTAATCGCTAAGTCAAAATCTTCAAGATTTTTGTTTGATTTTAAACTATTTTACGTTAAAATTAACACATTTCTGTTCAAGTTCATGAAAAATAAAATTTAATGATAGTATTAAATATATTATTAATGATATAATTTTTTTGATAAAATTTTAATTTTTGAAATTTATAAAATATTTATTTTATGTAAATTTTAAAAATATAAAATTTAAGTTTGCACGGTTCCGTAATTCTAGGTTGGCTTTCTATTCTTCCAATATACTTTTCATCATTTACTTTTCAAAACAAGTTAGTTTGGATCTTGAAGAGAAGAAAATGTGCTTTAATTTATATAAATAACTAATAAATAAGGGTAGGAAAAATTTGTTTTAATTAAAATTTATCTCTGTCTCGCAATTCCACAAATCAAGAGACTAATAAGTAGTTGTTGTGAGTGCAACTGGGTTCGATCCATTTAAGTAAGGTTTCGGATTCGAGCTTTATAGATGGAAAAAACGTGGTTGGAAGGGGACACCCACTAAAGGTGACCTGTCAGGTTCTTCGATGGAGATCAGTCATCAGCAAAGTTGGTGGATACTCCACACTAATGTCTTGGTGATCCAAAAACTCCACAAATAAAGACCAAAATAAGTTAATTATGCTTTTGATATTTGTTTTATATTTAATTTAAAATTTCGAGGACATAAATACCCTGGCAATGCCAGGTTGGAATACTAGTACAATTCAATCATCACTTTGTTGTTTTCTTGTTTCACCTTCAGAAATTTCTGTTCTTATTTAGTTATTTTCTTAAAGTGCATGTTTCGCACCTCTCTATACGTACTATATTTTTATTTTATAACTGATAATTCATAGGGGTCTTTACACATGTGGATGTATTACACTGGACATGGAGAATATTATGTAAACTGTTCTACCTAGGTTGGCCACATCTTGTGGTCTAAACTTGGCTTCTTGAATTAATAAATCATTTAGCTTTGTTAAAAAAAAAAACTATATTTTTATTTTATTCTATCATTTCTATGTGAATGGACAAATTTTGATTTTATTGCCAACATCAATAATCAATTACCAATCAACCAATTAATTTATCAATTTTATATATTATAAAAGGAGATTTTTGCCACGTGAGCAGATGGCACGCAAAATCATGTTATTCATTTTTTCCTACCTAAATTTTGTTGATTTTTTTTTTAATTTAAATAATACACTATTCTACTTAATTCTCAAAATTTCTAAATTATATATTTTAATATTTGTATATTTTTTTTAAAGTGTGAACATAAATAAAATTATTTTAATTCTGATACGTAAATTTAGAATAAAATTTCAAAAGCCACAACAAAATGACAGTAATATATTTGAAGAACTAATTAGGATAAAGGAATACTTATCAGGATTTTTTTTTAATAAAGCAAGGGCCTTCTCAACAAATTTTAAGGAAAGATGTGCACCTCTTCCAGCATTATAATATGAAACTACTGAAATCACAATCAAAATAAATAAAATATTTTTTTTAGGTTCAAATACTGGAAATTTTATTGTTGGCTAAATGAAATGTTCAATACATAAGCTAGAATAAGAGAATCCAATTGATAGAGACCTCTTCAATCCAGTACATTTCATGACCCATAGATGTCGAAGAAGCTAGATGAAGATTGTTCGCTGTCATAATCACCCAACTAAAATACTTATTCACATTGCATTTTTTTTTTTTTTGTACATATGAATTCTAAAAAACAGAAACAGCTGAAAAAAGTAAACTAAGGCACATGTGCCAAGTCATAGCCAAGGGAAGCAAGAATATTATCTGGAGGCAACTTCCATTCCAAAGCATTCTTGTCACTGTAGGAGCCCTAGCCAGCTAGAATGTCTAAAGCATTATTAGCTTCACGGAAAACATATACTCATAGCATTTAGCTTAAGCTTATATAGAGAGAACATAATTCATTAATTTACTAGCCAATGATTAAAAACAAAAATATAGTATTAATATAAATTAATAGCTATAAATAGTATTGAATTTAAAAACAGATTCATTATTTGTTTTAATATCATTAAATACTAATTTAATATAATTAAATTCATTGAATTTGATTAGCTAAAGACGTTAGTAAAAAAAAATTATTCTGCTTTTTTTTCTTCTGAAAGATTTTAGTAAATTAACGTCTCATATGATTTAAAATGTTAGTTATTTAAAAATTATTTTAAATTATAAATTAGTTACTTTAAAATATGTTGCTTCAATTATAAATTATTTTAAATTTAATTAAATATTTATAAAATCATTTATAAATATATTTATATATCTATATTTTTATATATCTTTATAAAATATTTAAATATATATTTTAAATTATAAATTATTTTAAATTTAATTACATTTTTAAAAAAATCATTTTAAATATAATTTAATTGCTTATTTATAAAATCATTTATAAATATATATTGTAATATACTTTTCATCAATAATAGAATATATTTTTTAATTATAAAATCCTTATTTTAAATCATTATTATTCAGGAAATTATTTTAAAATTTGTAGTTTTAATTATAAATTATTTTAAATTTAATTTCATATTTATAAAATCATTTCTAAATATATATATAGTTTAAAATATGTTAGTTAATTGAAAATTATTTTAAATTATATATTAGTTACTTTAAAATATGTATCTTTAATTATAAAATATTTTAAATTTAATTACATATTTAAAAAACCATTTATAAATATATTTATATTATACTATACTTTTCATCAATAAAAAAAATATATTTTTAATTATAAAATCCTTATTTTCATTCTTATTGTTCACAAATATATATTTTAAAGTAATAAAATAAAAAATAGACATTCATGTGATTATTAATTTCTATTCCTAATTAATAAAATTTGATTAAATTCAATCAACAACTATAGTTAATTGCAACTAATGGTTCATATTAGTTCAAGTATATATATATATATATATATATATATATATATATATATATATATATATATATATATATATATATTCTGATTAAATTAATCAATTGAGTTATTAAATCTTAAATGGATTTTGATTTTATATAATATGATAGTCAGTTTATTAAATTTCTGAAGCACAAATACAGTGTGAAGCAAAACGTAATTAGGAAATCACCACAAATTTCTGAATGGATAGACCAAATGCAACAAAATGACAACTTAAGGAAGTATGATAAAAGGAAATCAACATGCTCAAAGGAACTTCTTGAGATCTGTTCCAGATCCAATATCCCTTAATTAATACAGCAAAAACCCAATTGATCTCTAGTCTAACAGTGTGTTTTGGAATCTCATTAAGATGCAGGAATCACATTTGGAAGGTGGAAGTTATATAACTATTAATTTCTAAAAATCACATCCCAAATTGCAAAACAGAGTTATTCTGATGTGCACTTGGGGGATGCTTGGTGAACTCCTAATCAAAATAAAATAAAAAAGTAAATTAATCAATATAATAGAGATTTGCCGCCCAATACAACATAATAGAGATGAGTCTTGGGTATGCAGCTAAGTTAAATACTCGAAGGGAGAGCTTTGCCTCCCATAGTGATCATACCCGGCTCAAACAGGATTGCCTCCGGTAGAGGATACCTGTGGTCTAGATAAAAATAATAATAATAATATAATAGAGATTGAGTATCATATTACAATATTAACACTTGTTGAAAAAAATGGATGCAACATTAATGTAGAGAATTCAATTTGTTGTATAAATGACTTGAAGAAACATTGACTTGTAACATTACTTTAGTTCTATGTGCTTTATCTTTGGAAATGGGGAAGGAGGGTGTCGAAGGGATTAGAGTCAAACACAGCGTTTAGCAACTAAGGTATTCAGCAATAACATAAAGCTCTGTCTGGAATACAGAAATATATATTCAATTGTTGCCTCCAATAGTGAAGCATCATAGTAATGAAACAGACACACTTCGAGCATGAGGAAAAGGAATCTTGAAAACAATTGTGCTAACTGATTCAACAAAGAAATTTCAGCAAAAACATGAAGCTACTACATATGTAATGAAAATAATAAGAAACAAAGCAATATATAGTTGTAACAAATGACACAAAATGCACAATTCGTTAACAAGAGGAAAGCCATGTAAGATTATTAGAATACTAATTAAATTCTTTAGAGAGAGGGATTTGGATCCTCTCCTACAAAGTTGTCCCCGACTTTTTTCCAGCAGCATTCTAAACCGTTAGATATATCTAATGGTTAAGATTAAAACATAAAAAAGTCAAAGCACACAAAAGTAAATGTTAGCCTTGTTTTCTTTCTCATTATGCAACTTGTCACAGCTTTTGCTGCTCCTTATTATACAACTTTTTTAGTTAATAAATAAAATTGCATTGCAAGGAGCACCAAAAGCTGTTGTGGGTTGCAAAGTGAGAAAGAGAAGTTGGCTAACATATACTTTTGCTTTTCAAAATTTCTGTTTTAATCTTAACCATTAGATATATCTAATGGTTTTTGGAAGAAGTTGGAGACAACTTTGCAAGAGAGGATTCAGATTTGAGAGAGGGAAACAAAGAGCGCGCACTTGATAACTAACCGTGATAAAAATATGAAAAATGAGTTAGTTGAGAACACGTTGATATGTCAGAATATTGTGTAGAATCACCAAGTCAAGTCGAGAGTAGAGAGTTATGTGTGAATTCACATAGAGAGAAAGTTGAGTTGACAAAGAGACTTCGGAGGAGTCAATTGATAAAAAAAATGAATAAGATATAATAAAAAATGAAAAGAGTTTTTTAAAACATAACTTCAATTCATATTAAAAAAACATATTGTTTTCATTTATTTATTTTTCTTGAATGTTTGACACCTCTTTATATGTGGTTTCATCCTATGTGATAATTTTTTTTTATAATGTTTCATCCTATATGATCATTTTTTTATAAACAAAATTATTAATAGCATCCCAAAATACAACACAAGTTATGTAGTACTTGGATGCAAATTAAAAAGTATGGATATTTATCAAAAGCCACAACCCAACACAATACTACACGTCCCATTACAAAACAAAACCGTTAAAGCAAAAAATAACATCCAAAAATCTGATGTATGCACATTATATTTAAAGAATAAAATTGCCCTTTGATTGATAGTTGAACAAAGGAAAAATAGTAGCATGTTCAGTATGAAGTAAATATATTTAACATTTAACCCATATATAAAGGTAATGAATTTCAAGCATGTCATGAAATCAAAACAGTTAATTAATCATTTAACATATTCATTTATTATTTGATCCCAAATGCATCTTTATTCATTACAATCTCAAACATGTCTAACATGGGCACACGCATTTCCGAGTTCTCATATCATAATAAGCAATATCGCATGATGGAGAACAAGCATTCTAGCAATCACGGTTTGTATCACATTGTGATTTTGACATTCCTTTGCTCTGGATGCAGATGCATAAGTCATCAATATGAACTGATGTTCCTTCACAATCAGGCAGGTTGCATTAATCATTTTCATGACTTTCACCAACAGCTCGTATGTACTTGAAACCATGCCCTGCAAAAATATATACATATTAAATAATATTGATTCTTTCTTAGAACTATATATGCGTTTTCATAAATTCAAACATGAAGACGATGAAAGAAAATACCATTGCAAGTTATTAAAGCAAGAAAGACCACTGCAAAAGCTATCTTGACTGAAGTCATCCTCATGTTTTGTTGTGGTGCTTGTTACGTTTCGACTTAGACAATCGTTTGTTGTCTCTATGGATTCAATTGCTACCTTCTACTACGTATTTATAGTACTACATGACTTTTAAATAAGGAAATTGATATTATGATATTTATTTGGTACAGAAAAATATTAATTATAATTATTAGTATATATTTTGGAGATCTTATCTATTTATCTATTTTCCTATTTTAAAAATGAATGGGTGATTGTTTCTTCCTTAAATTTATATATCAAATATTTTTTTTTATAAAAATAAGAAATTTAAATAAATAGTAATATAATAAAGTTAATATTAGCATTATATTTAATTAGTATATATTTATAGTACTACATGACTTTTAAATAAGGAAAATTATATTCCTACCAGATCTTTTATTGTTCAGAAGAATTCACATCATGAAGCACAACCAGAACTGTTTTTCTGGCCCATCCTTTTGATAGCAGAATTCAAGAATCTTGCTTTGCTTGTGCCACTTGTATGGTGTCCTTCTCCCTCATAGTTCAGATATAAGTTTCTCTCGTAAAAGACTCAATCCATGTTGTTCCAATTCTTCTTTTACATTCAATAAGCATAAAGCATCTTATTGAGGAGAATGTTTATAAAATATAGCATCTTATAAAGCATCTTAAAGAGTTCTTTTACATTCTGCTCGAAATCCTCCTCGGAGTCCTTTGACTCACTGTCCCCTAAGTTCACGACTAGCGACGGATCCCCCTAACATGCACTCACTCAATCACGTCTCAGATCCTTAACATAAAAAGGGTTTGGGCGAAAGGTAGGAAGCGTCGGACCAAGAGTGAACTCCTCAGATGGTGTGACATCAGGAACAGTAACTGGTATAGATGGACCCTCCGAAGATGCTCTGAAAGAGGAAGGTGATGACGAGAGCGACGAAGATAACATCTTTATGATCTCCATAGGGGCTGCCCTTCAATCCTAAAATAAAAACATAAGGGTGAATCTCTCTGCTTCGTCAAGCAGCACACACAAAATGACTTAAAAGTCACATACACAATCCTGCTAACCACTGCGATGTGGTTATCTAACGATCACACTCGAAACCTATTTATTTCCAGGACTAATTCTGTAAATTGTTTCTCATTGGCTAGCTGCCACTGGAACTCCCAGAACTCAATGGTCTTACATGTTTTGAGTGGAATGACTGTTGGGAGTACATCCTCACCTTGGTATAAGGCGGGCTTTCACCAACTGAAGATTGTCTCGTGGTTAATGTCAGGGTTGCCAAGTCAGCTATGCGAACGAAATCACAACTCGACGCCTACCCTCCAAGGTCATAATGCCTCACGATCATCTCCCAGGTACCAATATGTAGTCATTCATACTCTGAGGACTGACTCCTCAACAACTCTCCTTATCGGGATTATTCTTTCTCGTCACTGTGGAGTTCCGCTGCACATGGTACAGGGCGGTCTAATTGACACCGAGCATGAGACCCCGTCTCTGCTCAATATATATATATATATATATATATATATATATATATATATATATATATATAAATGAGGACATCTTGCCTCCATCACCTTTCTATGGGTGACCGTCACATTATGTGATGTGCCATTCGAACTCTGCCCCTCTCTTTGGTATTCTCACAACTAGAATGCCCCACGCGACTTTCTTTGTAATTCCAGCGATCCGCCATACACACGTGTTTCTGTTGCACGACTCTCGAAAAACATACTTCACAACACATATTGAAATCTTGTTATGTTTTATTTGTACCTCACCCTCTCAATTTCTATAACTTTTAATAATTAATAACTTACCGTCGATTCCTCCACGCAAAGGTCCTAAATCCTTTTCTATGTCCAACGCTTAAAATAAAGAGTTCATTTATTAGTTTCTACTTAAAAAATAAAATAAAAGAAAGAAATAAAAAAAATATTTTAGCTTATTTAATTGTGCTCACTGTTCAAGTTAGACTTATCTTTAAATGGCAATTTCGCCACAGGCACTAGAACTAAATTCTAGTCCTCACAAGTACTCGTGCCGAGTCTTGTGAACACATCACACACACAAATAATTTTATCATAAAGTTCGACCTACAGTCAACAGACTGTATCACCAAAGCATACCAAACCACAATTTCAAAGCACTCAAGGTTTACCTCCCCGAGACTTAGATGAAACAAACAGAATAGTGGATATACCATGTCTACTATCTCACCGAATTAACATATTAATTAAAAGCACAAATCACCAAAATACATATATTAGCAACAAAATTGACTATTTTGGTCAAATTCTCTTTGATAGTATTGAATGCGAGCTCTCACTGAAACAAGCAAATGACCTCAGAATGGAAAACTTTTTATATGAACTCGAAGTTCTTGAAATCTATTTTTAAGAAATGCATTTCAATTGCAAATTAACCACCTAGGAAAATTTATAAAATTTTTCTAAGTTGACAGCCTCGAATTTGAATGCCCACTGAACATGTTTCAAAGAAATTAAATTTTCTAATACTTTCCAAAACCGAATTGATTTGGAATTTTTACAGTAAAGAGGTAACACATTTATCTTTCTGAAAAGTAAAACTTGCATCCTAATTCGTTCTACATTTTTACGAACAAAATTATTTCTAAGACCCAAGTCTTAGGGCCACCAAAACACTTGTCCTCTGAAAACCTAATTTGTTAAATTAATGTTTGTTAATAAATTTTTTTGGAATTTATATGGTTTAAAATATCTTTCTGTCTAGTTTCCATAACATAAATTATATTTTAAAAAAGATAAATACTTTGGTGTAAAATACCCGAAAACCGAACCTTGTCCAGACAGATTCCATCAACAGGATAGTCACATTGTATGCCACAGATGAACCCTTATTTGAGGTTATCTCACAATGTTTCCAGAAGCAAAGTTGTTGCATTTTGAGTCTGGTTTCACTGAGGATAAGTTTAATTGAAAACCAATGGTTAGATTAAAAGTTATAAGCAAAATAGTGGGGGCTGTCCAGGGCATTATGTGAAAACAGCCACTGCCACATTTGATTTGGGGTTTAAAACCTTGATGAAAACTAAGTTATAAATTTTGACAAATTTTGGGTATGGTCTCCTTTGTATTAGGAGCCATCCCACGAAATTTAAGAGCCAAAAAGATGAAGAAACATTCCATGCAAAAATAGGACAGTCTCAGCCAAGAAGTGAATTTTTCCTAAAATCACCATTTTCACTCAAACAAAGCAAACACAAGAGCAAGTAGATTCAATGGAGGCATGCATACATGTAGGTGGCTGAAACCCCAGCTAACAGCCACCTCTTGAGTTCACAAAGAAATCCCCTTACTTTAGTGTAGAGTTTCAGCCAAAGAGAGGAAGTTGAAGGTGTAGAGGAGAAGGCAAGTTAGAGAGAATGTTGGGACAACAACTAGGCTTGCATGCAAAGCTTCTATACATTCAAAAATGGTTTCCTTCTCCCTTGTAGGGTGCCTCGGCCAAGAGAAGAAAAGAGAGAGAAGAAGAACTTTTTGGTTTCCTTCTCTAGCTTTCTAACTTAGTGCTGAAGTTGTCTTGGTGAGGAAGAAAAAATAAGTGAGTGATGTGATGGGAGAGAGAGAAAGAGCCGTGAGTTTTTGTGAGTGGGGGAGGGGTTTTGCATGAATTTTAATTGGTTAAGGGGAGTGTGATTTGATAGTTTTAGGTGCTTAGTTAAATTTACACAGTGTAGGATTACACTGTGTAATCGAAAATGAAATGTGATTTTAAATTTTGAAAACCAAACTTTGAAACATCTATTTAATTTTATAAATATTTATGAAATGAAAACTTTTTAATAACTCTTATAAAATTCTCTTTGTAGAGGGATTGCTCACAAATGAATTTTATAAGCGATAACTTGACATGCAAGTTTTAGAATTTAAAAATGATCAAAATGATTTTTCAGTCAAATAAATAATTAACACACAGTAACAAACATTTTTTTTAGTTATTACTAACAATTAATCATAAACAGATTAATTTACTTTTAGATATCTCAAGCAGTCAATTCATAGATAAATCTAAGTATTTAAATTTTTAGATACTTATCACACTGCACATCACAAATTGAAATAACATAATGCAGACTAATTTAATTACACAAAATTTTATATCTCTGATTTTATAAGTTTTCTACTTGACCATTATAAAGAAATAGCTATATTATTTACTTTCCTTCGTTTTTCTTCATTATCCATTTAATTACTAACTATATTTTAATTACTTAGAACATATCTTTTTCTTATTTAAAACAAACAATTAAGTTCCCGTTACTTCCAATTAAATCTCTCACGTTCCTACTTATTGGGTTGTATTTTTCGGGGTGTTACATTAGCCTTGTTTTCTTTCTCATTATGCAACCTGCCACAGCTTTTACTATGCAATTTTTTTAATTAATAAATAAAATGAGCACAAAGCATTCAATAAAAAAAAATTGCATTGCAAGGAGCACCAAAAGCTGTTGCGGGTTGCAAAGTGAGAAGGAGAAGTTGGCTAACATTTACTTTTGCTTTTCAAAATTTCTATTTTAATCTTAACCATTAGATATATCTAATGGTTTTTGGAAGAAGTTGGAGACAACTTTGCAGGAGAGGATTCAAATTCGAGAGAGGGAAACAAAGAGCGCGCACTTGATAACTAATCATGATAAAAATATGAAAAATAAGTTAATTGAGAACAAATCATTGATATGTCAGAATATTGTGCAGAATCACCAAGTCAAGTTGAGAGTAGAGAGTTATGTGTGAATTCACACAGAGAGAAAGTTGAGACAGAGAGACTTCAAAGGAGTCAATTGATAAAGAAAAAAATGAATAAGAGATAATATAAAATGAAAAGAGTTTTTTAAAACACAACTTCAATTGATATTAAAAAAAAATATTGTTGTCATTTATTTATTTTTCTTGAATGTTTCACACCTCTTTATATGTAGTTTCATCCTATGTGATCATTTTTTTTATAATGTTTCATCATATATGACCATTTTTTTATAAACAAAATTTATTAATAGCATCCCAAAATACAGCACAAGTTATGCCAGCGGCAGAGCTTCTTTGGAGCTGAGGGGGACCCAAACTTTTTACAATGTTATACTTATATATTTATCTGAACATGTTCTTTCTTTCTCTTTTTTATTTCCGCTGCAGAGGTTTTTCTAGGCTATTCTACGCTTATTAACAACGGATGAACTCGAGCATATTTCTGTTCAATTAGTGAAACTTAACTAGACACTGTAATTGACACAGGGACATATTCAGCATGCAAGAGGATAACTTTCTTTGGAATGCAAGAGAAGAAAGTTTCAACAAGCAAGTTATTAATATCATATAAAATAGAATTCTCTTGCGAATATACTTCTTACAATTATAAGTGATTTTTTTTTATGGAATAAGTGAATGGTTAAAACATCTTTTAACATATTAGTTCCTTCTAATAAGATTATCTTTAATATTCTTAAATACTTTTTAAAGTTGTTTTTTCTCTCTCAATTATTAACTATTTTTTTAATCAAAATTATTAACTATTTTAAGCATTGATAATATTTTTCATACATTAACTATTTCATTAATATTATCTTTTTTTATAATATAGAATTATATTTTGTATTCTTCAAACTCATTTTTTGTATCACTTATATATCTCATTTTGTATAGGTAAGTATAATATAACTTAAAGCTTCCAAATTTTCTTCTGTGTAGATTTTCCTTGTGAGTTTTTTCATGCAATTTTTTTTATATAAATTTTGTGATTTTCTAGCAATTTTTTCAACAAAATTTGCTATAATTTTGGTAAAAATAGGAATATTTCCTTAAATTTGTTGAAAAAAAATAGAAAAATTTAATATTTTTGTGTATTCTTGTACAGATTTTATTTTGTATAAAAAAACGTAATATGTCCTGTTGATCTTTCACAAAAATAATTTACGAGTAAACTCTAATTAATTTTTTTATTCAATAGCATATGAAGGTATAATGAAAAGTCGTAAAGATGTAATTAATAAAGTGGAAAAAGATAATTTAATATTATAAAAGGTAATTAATTAAGATAATAATTAATATTGGAATAGTATTATTAAATTATTAAAATTACCCTTGAAAGATAATATTATCAAAACCATTATATGTAATTTATACATTATAATTTTAATTAATTTGGCCGAAAAACTTTTTCTCAAGCTCTGCCATTGAGTTATACAGTACTTGGATGCAAATTACAAAGTATGGATATTTATCAAAAGCCCACACCCAACACAATATATACTACACGTCCCATTACAAAACAAAACCGCTAAAGCAAAAATTAGAATCCAAAAATCTGATATATGCACATTATATTTAAAGAATAAAACCGCGCTCTGATTGATATAGTTGAACACCATTTATATGACTTTCACCATGCCCTGCAAAAATATATACAAATTCAATAATATTGATTATTTCTTAGAACTATATATGCGTTTTCATATTGTGTCATTTATTTATTTTTCTTGAATGTTTGACACCTCTTTATATGTGGTTTCATCCTATGTGATACTTTTTTTATATTGTATCTTCCTATATGATCATCTATTTTGATAAACACAATTTATTAATAGCATCCCAAAATACAGCACAAGTTATATGCAGTACTTGGATGCAAATTACAAAGTATGGATATTTATCAAAAGCCCCCACCCAACACAATGTATACTACACGTCCCATTACAAACCAAAACAGCTAAAGCAAAAAATAGCATCCAAAAATCTGATATATGCACATTATATTTAAAGAATAAAATAGCACTCCGATTGATAGTTGAACAAAGGAAAAATAGTAGCATGTTCAGTATGAAGTAAATATATTTAACATTTAACCATATATAATGGTAATGAATTTCAAGCATCTCATGAAATCAAAATAGTTAATTAATCATTTAACATATTCATTTATTATTCGATCCCAAATGCATCTTTATTCATTACAATCTCAAACGTGTCACTCGTTCTAACAAGGGCACACACAATTGTGAGTTTTGAAATCACAATAAGCCATATCGGATGATGGAGAACAAGCATTCCAGCAATCACGGTTTGTATCACATTGTTGTTTTTACATTCCTTTGCTCTAGATGCAAATGCATGAGCCATCAATAACAGTTTCTGTTCCTTCACAGTCAGGCAAGTTGCATTCATCATTTTTATGATTTTCACCATGCCCTGCAAAAATATATACAAATTCAATAATATTGATTCTTTCTTAAAGCTATATATTCATTTTCATAAATTCAAACATGAAGATGTTGAAGGTTTGTATCACATTATGGTTTTGACATTCCTTTGCTCTGGACGCAGATGCATGAGCCATCATTATCAACTGCTGTAATTCCTTCACAGTCAGGCAAGTTGCATTCATCATTTTCATGACTTTCATCAACAGCTGGTATGTTCCTGAAACCATGCCCTGCAAAAATATGTACAAATTCAATAATATTGATTCTTTCTTAGAACTATATATGCGTTTTCATAAATTCAAACATGAAGATGCTGGAAAAAAATACCATTGCAAGCTATTAAAGCAAGAAGAGCCATTGCAAAAGCTATCTTTACTAAAGCCATCCTTGTGTCTTGTTGTGGTGCTTGGTAGGTTTACACCTACACAATTGTTTGTTGTCTCTATGGATTTAGTAGCTACCTTTTACTACATATTTATAGTACTACATGACTGTTAAATAAAGAAATTGATATTATGATATTATTTTGGTATGGAAAAAAATAATTCCAATTATTATTGTTTATTTTGGAGATCTTATCTATTTATCTATTTTCCTATTTTAGAAATGAATGGGTGATTGTTTCTTCCTTTGATTTATATATTTATTAGTACATACCCCATGCGATGCATGAGGCAAATTATGATTACTGGGGAGGGGTAGTATTTATGTTATTTTGTATAATTAATTTTAAAACTTAAAAAGATTAAAAAAATAAATAATATTACAAAAAATATTTTATAAAATATTAATTTCTATTAATAAAATAATAAAATTTTATAAAAAGTTATATAACATTACAAAAGAAATATATTTTAGCTTCTCATGCTTAAGCAACATCTAACGTTGAGTACACTTGTTTTCTCAAATTTCACTTATTAAAAAAATATAAATATAATAAATGAATGCAAGAATTCAAATACTCAATATTGAAATCATTAAAACTCATTATCCTTCTCTCAATGCCTAATAATAAAAAAAAAACACTTTTTGGTAAGTTTAAAAAGTTTTATTTTTGGTCTCAAGTTAAAGTGTCTCTTTAAGACCAAGTTGATCCTTTCATTGGTTTACTACTCTAATTTGGTCAATTTGGAGTGACATATGGCTAACTATGAGATATATCATTTTATATGAGCGCTTGTCACGTAAGCCAAAATTAACACTGTTAATGAAAAACAAACTAAAAAAAATTATGTGTAGGAGAGTAATACTTTCTATTATTTAACAAAATAAATTTAAAACTTGAAAAGGATAATAAGAAATAAATAGATTTTTATAAAAAATAATATGGTGTGACAATATAAATCTACCTTAGCTTGTCATGGTTAAGCAACCTTTAAGTTATGATTTCATTGAGAAAATTGACAAAACTCGTAAATCTAACATGTCAAGAAATTGTCCTGACTCTTTTTCATTTTCATCGCAAAAGAAAAAGCAATTGAAAATTGTTTATACTGAAATTTAAAAAGAATTCTAATATAAGAGGGGAGACAATAATAACCTCAGAATAAGCTCTTAATTTAGCTTATTCTTCCTAAAAAAGCACATTGACACTTTATACTATAAAATTCTATTATATATATAAAAATTGGTTGCAAAACGTTGTCGTTTTATTTTTTTTTCTAGAGTAAATTACAATGACACCCATGTGTATTACTCTAATTACACATGCCCTCATTCCTTTTTTAGACATTTCTTTGACAGCCCCTCCTCTAACAGTGTTAACTTTTGTTAAATTTTTTAAAGTGAATTACATTTTTATCCAGTCCATTTTTAGGGAAACCCAAAATTACCCTTCTTCTTGCTCTCTTTGATGACAACATCTTCCACTTCTCCTGCAAGGCAGTGTTCTCCGATGATGCTTTTGATTTTTTTTTTTGCAAGGCAAAAACAAGATTTGATATATATAATAAAATAGAAGCTTGAAGTTAAGACATAAGGTATGCCTCTAGACTCGAAGCCCTTAGTACAGGAAGAGCATATTCGTGACAAATAAAAGAAAAACAGGAATTCTGCATATATTTACTTGTACATAACGCGTGCACAAGGCAAATTATGTTTATGGGGGAGGGGTAGTATTTCCATTATATTGTAAAATTAATTTTAAAACTTAAAAATATTAGAAAAATAAATAATATTACAAAAAAATATTTTATAAAATATTAATTTCTATTAATAAAATAATAATATTTTATAAAAAATAGAGCAAATTACAGCAACACCCCCTGAGGTTTGCTGTAATTACATATGCACCCCCTCCTTCTTTTGACCTTACACAAAACCCCCTAACTTTTGTAACCCTATTACACTTGCACCCCCTATGTTGTAAACAATGTTAACCCTGTTTATTTTTGAGATCACATGGTTGCCACGTGATTTTTATGAAAATTTTAATCTCGAAATTGCCCCTATCTCCTTTGTTGAGGCACCCATCACCCATCTCCGATGTTTATGCTTTTGGCACCCCTGGACGTTTACGCCTGTTGTTGCTGAGTTCGGTGAAGTTGGTGGTGGTGTGTTTTCTTGGGCAAGTCCGAATCTCCATTTGTAGGAGGTACTTTTTATTGGGATTTTTTGTCAAATTTGTTCTATGTTCTGTTCATGGTGTTGATTTTTTTTTTCATTTTGGTGACTACGTTCAAGAGATGGGACAGGGGTATCGTGTGCGATTTTTGTAAAATATAAGGGGTGATCGTGTAATATGTGTAAAAAGAATGGGGGAGCATGTAAAATAGCTTTAAATGCTCAAGGGTACATGTGTAATAGTTTTTAAAGCTCATGGGGTGCATGTGTAATAATTTTAAAAGCTCAGGGGGTGCATGTGGCATATTATATAATTTTTAAAATCAAATGGCAACTAAACACCGTTATATCAAGGGGTGCCAAAGATATGCTTTTAAACGGAGGGGGTGCATGTGTAATTATAGCAAACCTTAGGGGGTGTTGCTATAATTTGCTCTAAAAAATAATATGACATTACAAAAGAAATTTATTTTAGCAACCTATGTCCCTTTGACATGTATGGACGTTTGATATGATGGCCCGTAAAGGAATGACTGCTGAGATTCAAATAAAAAGAAATGAACAATGAAGTTAACATTTATGTTATTAAAAAAAACTATGAATACAATTATATGTAGCAAAAAAAGAAAATGATTCGATAAAGTAAAAAAAAAAACCTTTTTGAATAATACACAGATAAATGACTCTAATAGTGTTGGTCAAATTGTCATGTCACCTTATAAATAATTAGCACTCAAACAATGCAGCTTGAATATAAATCTTTACGTATCCAAATTTCCCAATCTAACATTAATCAAACAAATTTCCTAATTTAATATTCAAAATATGCACTCAAATAATATCAATATGTTTTAAAAATTTCTTTTTTTAATATATAGACACTCAAAAAAAGTTTATATGTCAGGAAAATAAACTTTAATTACCGTATACTACTACACTATATTGCACATATAATTGAATATATAACATAAAATCAAATCATATATCAAACAACAACAACAACAACAACAACAACAACAACAACAACAACAACAATAATAATAATAATAATAATAATTTTAAAATTGAATAAATTAATATCAATAAGATTTTAAAAATACTTTAATTAAAATATTAAAATATATATTATGCAGGTTATGAAATATTCAAAATATAATTTTAAAATTTCGTTATTTAAATTTGGAAAGAAAATTAAACATATTAAATGTCTTATAAATATTAAGATTGTGATTGTGCTAATCAATAATTAATTAATTGATTAATGATACTAAAATTAGGAATGAAAAAAATAGAGGGAAAAAATGTCACCAAAATGTGACAAGTAGACAACCAGTCCTAGTTAACAACTGTGTTTTATATAATACTAGATAGTATCCGTGTGATGCACGAGTTTATTGAGGAGGGAATTATTTTTTTGTATGTATAAAGTATGTTGATAATGTTGTTAATTTGTTATATTACTTAAAATTAAAAGATCTAAAACAAGTTTAAATTTCTGCAATAAGAAACTTCTTCAGGCACAAACAACAAAACTATTTTTTTAATATATTCTCTGCAATAAATGTCAAATCAAAATAATAATAATAATAATAATAATAATAATAATAATAATAATAATAATAATAATAATAATAATAATAATAATAATAATAATAATAATAATAATAATAATAATAATTGAATTTGTCACAAAAAAAGGGAGCGAAAAGAATGAATGAAGCACACTAAGCATAACATAAGTGGAAGTTGTGAATATAGGAATACAATTTCTTTAATATAGTGTTTTTTCCTCAATAATCAGCTATTAAATTATCAAATTTAAATTCCTAATTTTTTGTGATAATTTAAATTACATCATTAAAATGGAAATTAAAAAAAATAAACTTTCCCAATTACTGAATATAATTTTTTCCTCATCCGTCATCTATTTAATTACCATATACTTATACAACCTTCCATGTATTGATTCACATAATTTATTTAAATTGATTGAATTGATTTTTATTTAAATGTAACATATTTACTATTAAAATAACTCCAATGAGTTCAATTTAAATATTAATGTAATTAATCCCATGAATTTAAAAGCATTTATTTATATTTTTCACAATTGATTTCAAATAGATAATATAAAGTTGTAATATTATAAAGACATTAATATATTAATTTTCAATTTTATCCTCAAATTATGAATTTTTAATAATGTAATTTTAAAGGCGTTACTAATATTTTTTATGTGCCAATAATATTGTTAATTGCGTTGTTTTAGTTGAAATAACATTGTTAAGAATAAAATAAACGTGTCATAGTAAAAAAAATGTGTGAGATAAGTTAAGAAATAAACTGAAACAAAAAAAAATATCGAATTAAAAGAGTTATAAGAGGAAATATATATTGTGTTAATCTTGATTTAATGGTTATGATATTAACAGTTTGATTAGTCAAATTTGGTTAATAAACACACGATTAATTCCTATTAAAATAACCCTAATATATGATTTAACTCAATTATTAATATAATTAATCCCACTAATTTAAAAGCATTTATTTATATTTTTGAATAATTTATTTATATTTTTCATGAATAAATTGAAGAAATAATAAAAAGCAAAAATTAAATATAACATAAACAAAATTTAGAAGCATTTATTTATTTTTTAATATAGATAATAAAAAATCATATTACATGTTTTATATCTATTGAAAGAGATAAACATACAAAGATAACCTTATGATTCAACCTAGCAACACTTCAATCAAGAGAAAGTTTCTATGCTGAAGATTTTTGAACTGCATTTACCCTCTTAATTGGAATTCTATCTTTTTCATGAAATGCATCCAACCACTTCCAAGAGAACGTTCATCTATGTCCACCTTCTTCAGAATTTCACACTTGTACAACACATTGTCATCTTCATCTATTAAGTGACATAATTTATAAGCATTTATATGTCACTCTCGAACAAATCTGGTAGGAATTATGTGGCAAGAAGGAAACAAATTAGTATAATAATTCTAAGTAAATATGTTAAATGAAAAATTATTAAAAAATACTATTCTGAGGAATTTTACCAATAGCAGCTATAGAAGATAATCTCACTAACCAAAAATTACACAATCTCTTCTTTGTTTATATAAATGTGTTTCTTTCTTCGGGATTCATATCACCCTTCAACATAAAGAAAGAAAAAAAAATGCGTCATAGATCGGATTGTACACTAAATGCATATATATATATATATATATATATATATATATATATATATATATATATATATATATATATATATATTGTGAATGAATAAGAAAGACATAAACTTAAAAGAAGTAAGAAAGGCAACTAATAAATATAGATTTTGTTGAGTTTTAAAATCAAACCAATAAGAATATTTAAATCCATTTTTGCAAATCACATCCAATAATAATAATATTTATATCTATCTATCTATCTATATATTATGTAAAACACAACAAAATCTATTATTATTATTTAAAACAACTTCATACCACATTTAAATATTATTACTATTGTAACACCCCGTTACATTAGACATAAACCACACTAATATTTTTATTTATTTTAGTTATTGTAAAAATGAGGATAATTTTTCACGTTTAAATAAAACATTTATTAACCATATTTAGCATACAGAAAATATTTTATAAAGAACCATGATCTTCTTTTAAATAAACATTAGTTCATGTAACACCCTAGCGGGTACTACCCTCTAACGTACATTTTAGTCATCAACATGGATAATATCAACATAATATGATATCATTACTCAAGTATATCACTGTACAAAGGTCTATATCATTCCCAAGTAATTACATCATATACATAAAAGGAAACCCCTATACGAGGGATTCTATGCCAAAAGAATATATAAAGAGTTCTTTTAACAAAATTAGCCTATAAAGATATTGCTATATAAACATAATATCTTCTAGGCCTCTTGTCTCCATACTTCAAGCCTGTTTAATCTGGAGCATAAACATTAAACTAATGAGACAGCGTCTCAGTGAGTGTTAAAAACATGCATCATAATCTTTCATCATTCATAGAAGTACTATAAAGCACTATCATAAGTTACTTTTACATCTCTATTAACATAAACTTAGCATTTACTTTATCTTCTTCAGTCCTACGGCATCTATTGAGCGCAATATATCGAAAGGCGTCCCTTTCCTTTTATGCCTTGGCCTCGTATTATTCTCCTCTGGCCCGAGGAGCTATGCCACATCTTCGGAAAGTAGGAAGTGACGGAAGGGGTCCTGCCTACCTTCTAAAGAGGGTAAATCTTTTCATTTGCATGCTTAACTTATCAAAACATTATACTTTCTATGATCCCCAAATGAATCTCCTCTTTCTTTAATTAAACATATCTTTATCTTTATAAGGCATGTAAACATACTAAACATATTAAAGAATTTAACTTAAAAAAAAGATAGCACTCAACATAATGTTCCAGGGGTCAGTCGCTTAAGCCTGAATCCTGTGCTTAAGCCAGCCTGACCCTGGCACCTTGCGCTTAAGCGCCAAATCCTGGCGCTTAAGTGCCAAAAACTTGCGCTTAAGCATCGGAGTCCTACACTTAATCTTGATCCCTGGAGCTTCTTGCTTAAGCGCCAAACTCCCATGCTTAAGTGCCAAAATACCTCGCTTAAGCGAGAATTACAGACCATACTTCCAACTCCAGGGCCCCCTCGCTTAAGCGTCATGCAGAGCTCGCTTAAGCAAGAGTCCGCGACTCTGCAAGTCATAGGGTTCGTGATTATGCGTAACCCCTTTACCATAAATGCTACCCAACAACCCAATAATGCAAATTAATGATGAATCTCATGCCAAACAAGCAAGACAAGTATAATTTATGCATCTCTCACATTAAACCCAAGGATTGGGGGTTAGAGCTCCTCTCCCATGGAGAGAAACCTAACCCTCTTTGAATCTCTGTCCAAGCCTTAAATGGAGGGATAGAGAAGGATACATAAACACTCACCAAAGACCTCTGGACTAAGGGTGATGAGTGGGGGTGTTGTGGATTCCCTAGCTTCTTCCTCTTTCTTCTTCTCTTCCTTTCTCCTTCTTCTCTTTTCTCCTCCTTCTCTCTTCTTTCTCTCTCTAAATTTCTGTGTGTGTTCATTGTGGGAGGGAAGGGTTTGGGTATATATATATATATAGCCAATACTGGTTCCATGGTTCTTCCATGGTTCCTTACTCTATAAGTTACTCTAATGCACACACTGCACTGAAACACCGAAAGACAATTTTGAGGATATTATAAAGCAAATAGACATTATCTTATTTTATTATTCTCATTATTATTATTATTATTATTATTATTATTATTATTATTATTATTATTATTATTATTATTATTATTATTTGTGGGGATGTTACAGTTCACATCACAAAATAAATACAGAGAAATTATGTACTAGCTAATCCCTACCCATACATCAAATAATCCTAGTCAGATCAGTACACAATTTCTACCCCAAAACAGGAATGAATAAAACTAACCTTTAAGTCTCGTATCTTCTCGCCAGTCTCCCCAATCTCTGAAATAACCGTGTTTGCAGGAGAGCTCGATCGTTGGACCTGACCGTCATCTTCACGTATCCAATCAAAGAGTACATAAGGAAAGAAAAGCAAAGGAGTGAGACCTGATTCTAATATATATATATATATATATATATATATATATATATATATATATATATATATATATGTATCACTAACGGTAGTAACTATCATTAGTTAAATAATTATATAATAGTGGGGGACCTAATGTTTTTCTAGTCATAACTTCTCAAGCTCTTAACAACTCAATCCTCTAGACGTAGTATGGATCCATACTCCCCGATTGGAAGTGATTGGGAGTACATACGCCTCAACCTATGGCAAAACCTTCATCTTCCGCTGATGAACTCAAATTATCTCAATTAAGGATATCAACAGTCCTATATATAACTCAGGCGTACTCTTTCACCAATCAATGAAATGCTGAGCAGTTGTTGGGGTTGCCAAGCTTGGTCAGATGAAGTCTTCGACACAGGATGCTCCCTTGGCCTTTAGTTACTTCATCACTCGACACCGTACCCCCTAGACTTCTGTCAGTGAGTCCCTACCTTTCATTCCTCATCTTGCCAGACTGTGTCTTCCACTATAGGCAACATGCCGCTGCATGTTCCTCTCTTAACAGTACTCACACTAGAGTACTCACAATTTTACTCATCATCATTTGGTCTCAATTACTAAACACCAATGACATTTTTGTCCATCAGACAGATAAATAGTATAACTAACGTATAATCACTGAGTACCAAAATTACAAAGAATAACATTTCTATCTTTTTGACAGACAAATAGTATAGCCAGAATATAGATATACAAAATCACAATATATCTCAATTCAATCATTTCCTCCACTAATAATATTTTTAGGAATATATAATTTAAGTATCTATTATAAATAATTATTACAATATTATAAAAATTATTATATATTATTATATACTTAACCTTTATCCTCATTAAATAATTATTAAGGCTTATAAATATTCACCTACAGAAAATTAAGAGATACAAATATTATGTAATTAAAGTATTTAACTAAAATAATGTAAAAACTAGGTTATCTTTAAAAAAAAAAGTGAAGAGTTTATAAAGAAACTTTAAGGTTGCTAAAAAGAAACACTTAGATAATTTTAAATCATACGAAGAAAATGACCTTTAGGCCGAGACCTTCAATGCACCAGCAGGTTCTTTATTTCACCAAATCCCTTCCAACTTTTTGAATAAAAAAAAATTGAAGTGTTAGAAATTTCAGAAATAAGTATTATTATGTGTTTTTATTTTATAAGAAAAAAAAATAACAATTGTACTCTTGGCCCTAGTAGCCAAATGTAAATACTTCAAAAGAATAAATTTTCCTATTTCATCTAATAAAAATCTCTTAGTAAGAATTTTAAAGGATCATTTAAATTTTGCTTTTATCCAGTAAAAGAATTTACTTGTTTCAAGGCTTTAAACAGGAACCACCACGACACCACCTACATATTTTCATCCCCTTTTATATATTAAAAAGCTTTCCTTTTAATTAGATGGAATAAGAAGTTATTATTATTATTATTATTATTATTATTATTATTATTATTATTATTATTATTATCACCGAATAAACACAATAAATTTTAAAAAATTGTTTTTATCTTTAAGTTGTTAGTTAGAAGAGATATTTATACCCAAAATCAAGAAATAAATCCTTGTTCATTCACAAGGTTTATAACTTTGTTCTACCCATCCCTTTTTAAAACTTCAATTAAACATAGTTGATTCAAGAAGATTTAAAATTTCAACCTTTCTCTTTTACACAGTAAACCGTGACTTTGTTTGATCAAAAGGGAGAAGATTTTCAACTTCTTAACTATTACGAGATGTCTAAAAAAAATTATTGTTACAACCAGAAAAAGAAAACAGAACCATAGCCCATGGTTTAGTACTGTGAAAATCGAAGAGAAAAGGAAAAGAAGAAAACTCTTCACTTATATGGCTTACGTTCTTTTAAAGATGTAATTTTTTCTCAAGTAATAATTATTAAGCTTCATTTTATGACTTAAAACATCATTAGAAGAAAATAAATAATCAAATAAATAAAAGATTACTCTCCCTTGACATGCAAAACCGTGAGCTTTTTAGAGTTTAAGGAAGATTCAATTCAAAATTTTAAGCTGTTAAAGTAAAAGAAACAAAGAATCAGGATCACAAGCACAAGAGATTAAGTGAAAATTTTGACATGATCTCCCCTATGAGAGGCCATTCCAACGAATAGGTGACAGAACAAAGGAAGGGGAAGAATAAAATTTACAAAGCCCCAAATACAATACATCAACAAAGAATCAAAGAATTACAGGGAAATCAAAGAAATACAAGGAAATAAAAGAAATACAAACCAAAATAATAAATATACATGAAACAATAAAGGAATCAAGGCCTCACTCCCCCCTTACCAAGGAAGTGGGTTCGGATTCACCAAGGAGGAGGAGAGGAAGGCAAGAGCTCTGAGCTTGTAGCGGTGGTGTTTGCAAAGAAGAAAGATGGAAGCTTTGGAACTCAACAATGGAGTTTTGGGGTGTTTGTGAGGAAGAAGGTGAGAGAAGAAGAGGAAAGGGGCGTGGGAGAGGGTGCCGGGCAGAAGCTTCTTAGAGAGTGGGGAGAAGAGTGAAGGAAATGAGGTGGGGTAGCCTCCTTTTATAGAGGTGAATGGGTCATTTTTTTAATTATTTTTTTTAAATTGACCTGAGTGAGTAGGTGAAGGTCACGTGAGAGAGAGTAGTATCAGCTACTTGAGAGAGATTTTCGTGGATAAAGTTTTATGTTTTCTTATACTGTCAGTATAAATTTATATGCTTAATTTTTAACTTTTTGATCAAACAATTTTATTTTATTATTTTTTTTGAAACTTTTTAGTAAACTTAATTTATTTCCATTATTAATTATCATAACTAAAAATTAAATTTTTATAACTATTTTCAAATTATTTGAATTAATTAGATATTTTTCAGTCAATAATTCACAGTAATTTTGTTTTAGATCTATAAATTTCCAAACTTTACTAGAAATTATATTTTTATATATATGACTCGAAAATGAACTGACTTTGTCAGTTTCATCAAGTTTTGATATTTTTCCTATATCGGCTGACTCATCAGTAGACTATCTAGAGCGTTTTGTAAAATTTCTCAAAAAGTTCTAAATTTTTTGAGAAATTATCCTAACCTTATTTAGACCTATAAAACATGATTCTAAGCTCAAATAATTATTTTGTAATCATTTGAAACTTTTCCTCATGTCTATCATAGAGACAAACAATTATGTATTTAATCGTTGTTTTAATAGTTACCCGGACTTTGGCCGAAAATAATTATTAAAATCCACGATTAAGCAGAACATGAAATCTTGATCACAATAGTGTCAATCAATATTTCAATATTTTGTCTTGATTTCTCAATATTAAATTATTAATAAAAAGAAATTAGACATAAATAAAAATGAGGGTGTTACAATTATTATGATGATTAATAATTAAAGGAATTGTTTTAATTACACAAAATCTTTACTTCATATATAATATCCAAAGTTATATCCAAAGATTTCTCATTGAAATTCTCTAATATTTAAAAAAGGAATTTGTAAATATGCCATTAACATTGTAAAAAAAAAAAAGGGATTTCTTAAATATAAAAATAATAAAAAGATAAAAAGAAATTCTCCGTTCAATTTGACGCCACTTTCCTTATTATTCGAAGATTCTTATGGGTAATTAATATATTTTAAAAAAATTAAATATAATAAAAACATTATTGTAATTAATTAATAAGGGAAAAATCAATTTTTGATATTAAATAAATTTTGTTAATTATTTTTTAGATTAATTATATTAGAGATTCAAATAATTATGTAAATAATGAAATATCAATCAATCAATCAATATATTATATAAAATATAAAATCTCACCAAAATGTGACACGTGGACAACCAACCCTAGTCAGCAACTGTGTTTTATATAATATTATATAGATAGATAGATAGATGGATAAAGATAGATAGATAGATAGACTAGATATGCCAAAAGTTGGAAAAACATGCATGAACGAGAAATTTGTGGGAAAGGAAAAAGATTACAGTGCGTAACATGAAGGAGCATTGAGAGGGTAGTGGGGGTAGTAGGTAGTAACGAGAGTATAACTGGGTTTTTACACACGAAGAGAGAGTTTTGTCCCATGTGAATAAATTTTCCCTACCCCTCAACTGGGATTAAATATTGGTTGAATATGGGATTATGGCTTTCCTAAAAATAAAATATATTCGGCATTAATTATTTTATTACTTTGTAACAAACATGGGATAATTTTTTCTCCCCTGTATTCCCAGGACTAAAAAAATTATGCGTGAAACAAACGCCTCCTTAAGGATTATGGAAGTGTTATAAAAGAAAATCAACATGCTCATAGGAACTTCTTGAGATCCATTCCAGATTCAATATCCCTTAATTAATACAGCAAAAACCCAATTGATCTCTATTCTACTAGTGTGTTTTGGAATCTCATTAAGATGCAGGAATCACATTTGGAATGAGTAAGTTATAACTATTAATTTCTAAAAATCACATCTTAAATATGAAAAATTACATCCCAAATTGCAAAACAGAGTTCTTCTGATGCGCACTTGGGGGATGCTTGGTGAACTCCTAATCAAAATAAAATAAAATAAAAAGTAAATTAATCAATAATATAATAGAGATTGAGTATCATACTACAGTATTAACACTTGTCGAAAAAAATGGAAGCAAAATTTTCCCTACCCCTCAACTAGGATTAAATATGGGTTGAATATGGGATTATGGCTTTCCTAGAAATAAAATATATTCGGCATTAATTATTTTATTACTTCGTAACAAATATGGGATAAATTTTTCCTCCCCTGTATTCCCGGGACTAAAAATTATGCGTGAAACAAATGCCTCCTTAAGGATTATGGAAGTATGATAAAAGAAAATCAACATGCTCATAGGAACTTATTGAGATCTATTCCAGATTCAATATCCCTTAATTAATACAGCTAAGACCCAATTGATCTCTAGTCTAACAGTGTGTTTAGGAATCTCATTAAGATGCAGGAATCACATTTGGAATGAGGAAGTTATAACTATTAATTTCTAAAAATCACATCCTAAATATGAAAAATCACATCCCAAATTGCAAAACAAAGTTCTTCTGATGCGCACTTGGGGGATGCTTGGTGAACTCCTAATCAAAATAAAATAAAATAAAAAGTAAATTAATCAATAATATAATAGAGATTGTGTAACATACTACAGTATTAACACTTGTAAAAAAAAAATGGATGCAACATTAATGTAGAGAATTCAATTTGTTGTATAAATGACTTGAAGAAACAAAAAGCTTGTAACCAGTGTAACAATTAATTAAGAATCTTGCATTGTACCCATGGCAAAGAATGTACCTGAAGCATATTTGAACCATGCTTGGATATGTGACAATATCCATATCTTATTTTCTATTCTATCAAAATACTGCTTAAAGAGACTTTAGTTAAAATTTAGAATGTGCTTTCCAATCTAATTTATCAGATCCGATTAATGCACTGTGCCAATTCTTTTTGGAGTGGAATCAGAGAAGAAACATTGACTTGTAACATTACTTTAGTTCTATGTGCTTTATCTTTGGAAATGGCGAAGGAGGGAGTCGTAGGGATTAGAGTCAAACACAGAGTTTAGCAACTAAGGTATTCAGTAATAACATAAAGCTCTGTCTGGAATACAAGAAATATATATTCAATTGTTGCCTCCAAGTTAAGCATCATAGTAATGAAACAGACACACTTCGAGCATGAGGAAAAGGAATCGTGAAAACAATTGTGCTAACTGATTAAACCAAGAAATTTCAGCAAAAACATGAAGCTACTACATATGTATGGAAAAAAAATAAGAAACAAAGCAATATATAGTTGCAACAAATGACACAAAATGCACAATTCATTAACAAGAGGAAAGCCATGTAAGATTATTAGAATACTATACTAATTAAATTCTTTAGAGAAAGGGATTTGGATCCTCTCCTACAAAGATGTCCTCGGCTTTTTTTCAGCACCATTCTAAACCAATAGATATATCTAATGCTTAAGATTAAAACATAAAAAAGTCAAAGCATGCAAAAGTAAATGTTAGCCTCGTTTTCTTTCTCATTATGCAACCTGCCATAGCTTTTGCTGCTCCTTACTATGCAATTTTTTTAATTAATAAATAAAATAAGCACAAAGCATTCAATAAAAAAAATTGCGTTGCAAGGAGCACCAAAAGCTGTCGCGGGTTGCAAAGTGAGAAAGAGAAGTTGGCTTAAATGTTGGAAAATATTTTCCTCATAATTTAAAATTTAAAGTAAAAAAATATTTTCTTTTTCAAAATCAGTTGTAAAAATATATCTCCTCTCTTATCCTTTAAGTTAGTTTTAATTTGTTGGGATTATATTGACTGAGTCAAGTGTTGCTCCACGTTTAGAGAACATAACGTTCCAAAGTAGCAGTTTTTTTTTCTCCCGATTTTCTTGTTGCTACACATTGGATATTTCCTCTTACTGTTTCAGTTTTAGTTTGTTACTTTTGTAACGTTGCTGCACGTTGGGATGTTTTTCGTGGGCAGCACTCATGGCTTTTCCTATATATAGTGTTGGTGCCTATTGAGAATACACAACAAAAAAACATACTCTGCTGTTCTTGTAAAAATAAATTAATGCAGCAGCAGCTTTCCTTTAATTCTTTCTTTTACTTTTATAAAATTCTTCTACTATTAAAAATTATATTTTGGAGCATTGGTGTGTTTGGTTCGGGGATCCTTCTCTGCACAAGATTGATCTAACGGGTTGTCGTATCTTGGGAGAGGAGCACATCAATTTCAAATACCAGTGCAGTGGGGCGTTTTCTCTCTAAGGATAGCGCATTGCGCGCTTCAACCCAGGCTTTTTCTAAAGTCCTTTGTTATATTTATTTTTTGTACTAATTGATTGCTATAAAAAAAAATTGTTGTGTACTTTGATTCTATATAAAATACATCTGTTGTGTTTGCTGTTCTGGATTTCTAAATTCTTATCTAACATAAAATTTACTTTTGCTTTTCAAATTTTCTATTTTAATCTTAACCATTAGATATCTAATGGTTTTTGGAAGAAGTTGGAGACAACTTTGCAGGAGAGGATTCAAATTTGACAGAGGGAAAGAGAGAGCGCACGCTTGATAACTAACGGTGATAAAAATATGAGAAATGAGTTAACTGAGAACAAATCATATATGACAAAATATTGTCCAAAATTACTAAGTCAAGTCGAGAGTAGAGATTTATGTCTGAATTCACACAGAGAAAGTTGAGATAGAGAGACTTCAAAAGAGTCAATTGATAAAAAAAAATCAGAGATAACAAAAAATGAAGAGTTTTTTAAAACACAACTTCAATTCATATTAAAAAAAATATTATTGTCATTTATTTATATTTATTGAATGTTTGACACCTCTTTATATGTTTTTTCATCCTATGTGATAATTTCTTTTATAATGTTTCATCCTATATGATCATTTTTTTTACAAACAAAATTTATTAATAGCATCCCAAAATACAACACAAGTTATGTTATGGAGTACTTGGATACAAATGACAAAGTATGGATATTTATCAAAAGCCCCCACCTAACACAATACTACACATCTCATTACAAAACAAAACTGCTAAAGCAAAAAATAGCATCCAAATATCTAATATATGCACATTATATTTAAAGAATAAAACCGTGCTCTGATTGATAGTTGAATAAAGGAAAAATAGTAGCATGTTCAGTATGAAGTAAATATAATTAACATTTAACCCATATATAAAGGTAATGAATTTCAATTATCTCATGAAATCAAAACAGTTAATTAATCATTTAACATATTCATTTATTATTTGATCCCAAATGCATCTTTATTCATTACAATCTCAAACATGTCACTCATTCTAACAAGGGCACACACAATTGTGAGTTTTGAAATCACAATAAGCAATATTGCATGGTGAAGAACAAGCATTCCAACGACCACGGTTTGTATCACATTGTGGATTTGACAGTCCTTTGCTCTGGACATAGATGCATGAGCCATCAATAACAATTTCTGTTCCTTCACAATCAGGCAAGTTGCATTCATCATTTTCATGACTTTCACCAATAGCTGGTATGTTCTTAAAACCATGCCCTGCAAAAATATATACAAATTCAACAATATTGATTCCTTCTTAGAACTATATATGCGTTTTCATAAAATTCAAACATGAAGATGCTGAAAGAAAATACCATTGCAAGCTATTAAAGCAAGAAGGCCCACTGCAAAAGCTATCTTCACTGAAGCCATCCTTGTGTCTTGTGCTTGGTCGGTTTAGACTTAGACAATTGTTTGTTGCCTCTATGGATTTAGTTGCTACCTTCTAGTACATATTTATAGTACGGCATGACTTTTAAATAAAGAAATTGATATTATGATATTATTTTGGTACAGAAAAAATAATTCTAATTATTAGTATATATTTTGGAGATCTTATCTTTTTATATATTTTCCTATTTTAAAAATGAATGGGCGATTGTTTATTCCTTAGATTTATATATTTACTAGTACATACCCCATGCGATGCACGGGGCAAATTATGTTTATGGGGAGGGGTAGTATTTCTATTATTTTGTAAAATTAATTTTAAAACTTAAAAAGATTAAAAAATAAATATCTAATATATGCACATTATATTTAAAGAATAAAACCGTGCTCTGATTGATAGTTGAATAAAGGAAAAATAGTAGCATGTTCAGTATGAAGTAAATATAATTAACATTTAACCCATATATAAAGGTAATGAATTTCAATTATCTCATGAAATCAAAACAGTTAATTAATCATTTAACATATTCATTTATTATTTGATCCCAAATGCATCTTTATTCATTACAATCTCAAACATGTCACTCATTCTAACGAGGGCACACACAATTGTGAGTTTTGAAATCACAATAAGCAATATTGCATGGTGAAGAACAAGCATTCCAACGACCACGGTTTGTATCACATTGTGGATTTGACAGTCCTTTGCTCTGGACATAGATGCATGAGCCATCAATAACAATTTCTGTTCCTTCACAATCAGGCAAGTTGCATTCATCATTTTCATGACTTTCACCAATAGCTGGTATGTTCTTAAAACCATGCCCTGCAAAAATATATACAAATTCAACAATATTGATTCCTTCTTAGAACTATATATGCGTTTTCATAAAATTCAAACATGAAGATGCTGAAAGAAAATACCATTGCAAGCTATTAAAGCAAGAAGGCCCACTGCAAAAGCTATCTTCACTGAAGCCATCCTTGTGTCTTGTGCTTGGTCGGTTTAGACTTAGACAATTGTTTGTTGCCTCTATGGATTTAGTTGCTACCTTCTAGTACATATTTATAGTACGGCATGACTTTTAAATAAAGAAATTGATATTATGATATTATTTTGGTACAGAAAAAATAATTCTAATTATTAGTATATATTTTGGAGATCTTATCTTTTTATATATTTTCCTATTTTAAAAATGAATGGGCGATTGTTTATTCCTTAGATTTATATATTTACTAGTACATACCCCATGCGATGCACGGGGCAAATTATGTTTATGGGGAGGGGTAGTATTTCTATTATTTTGTAAAATTAATTTTAAAACTTAAAAAGATTAAAAAATAAATATCTAATATATGCACATTATATTTAAAGAATAAAACCGTGCTCTGATTGATAGTTGAATAAAGGAAAAATAGTAGCATGTTCAGTATGAAGTAAATATAATTAACATTTAACCCATATATAAAGGTAATGAATTTCAATTATCTCATGAAATCAAAACAGTTAATTAATCATTTAACATATTCATTTATTATTTGATCCCAAATGCATCTTTATTCATTACAATCTCAAACATGTCACTCATTCTAACGAGGGCACACACAATTGTGAGTTTTGAAATCACAATAAGCAATATTGCATGGTGAAGAACAAGCATTCCAACGACCACGGTTTGTATCACATTGTGGATTTGACAGTCCTTTGCTCTGGACATAGATGCATGAGCCATCAATAACAATTTCTGTTCCTTCACAATCAGGCAAGTTGCATTCATCATTTTCATGACTTTCACCAATAGCTGGTATGTTCTTAAAACCATGCCCTGCAAAAATATATACAAATTCAACAATATTGATTCCTTCTTAGAACTATATATGCGTTTTCATAAAATTCAAACATGAAGATGCTGAAAGAAAATACCATTGCAAGCTATTAAAGCAAGAAGGCCCACTGCAAAAGCTATCTTCACTGAAGCCATCCTTGTGTCTTGTGCTTGGTCGGTTTAGACTTAGACAATTGTTTGTTGCCTCTATGGATTTAGTTGCTACCTTCTAGTACATATTTATAGTACGGCATGACTTTTAAATAAAGAAATTGATATTATGATATTATTTTGGTACAGAAAAAATAATTCTAATTATTAGTATATATTTTGGAGATCTTATCTTTTTATATATTTTCCTATTTTAAAAATGAATGGGCGATTGTTTATTCCTTAGATTTATATATTTACTAGTACATACCCCATGCGATGCACGGGGCAAATTATGTTTATGGGGAGGGGTAGTATTTCTATTATTTTGTAAAATTAATTTTAAAACTTAAAAAGATTAAAAAATAAATAAAATTACAAAAAATATTTTATAAAATATTAATTTCTATTAATAAAATAATAAAAATATTATAAAAAATAATATAAAATTACAAAAGAAATTTATTTAGTCTCTCATGCTTAAGCAACCTTTAACGTTGAGTATACTTGTTATCTCAAATTTCACTTATTAAAAAATATAAATATAATAAGCGAATGCACGAATTCAAATACTCAATATTGAAACCATTAAAACTCATTATCCTTCTCTCAATACCTAATGATAAAATAAAACACTTTTGGTAAGTTTAAAATTTTTTATTTTTGGCCTCTTAAGTTAAAGTGTTTCTTTAAGACCATGTTGATCATTTCATTAGTTTACTACTCTAATTTGGTCAATTTGTTGTGACATATCGCTAACTATGAGAGATATTATTTTATTTTAGCGCTTGTCATGTAATCCAAAATTAACACTATTAACGAAAAAAAAACTAAAAAAATTATGTGTAGGAGAGTAATATTTTCTATTATTTAACAAAATAAATTTAAAACTTGAAAAGAATAATAAGAAATAATAGTTTTTTATAAAAAAAATAAATATGACGTGACAACATAAATCTACTTTAGCTTGTCATGGTTAAGAAACCTTTAAGTTATGATTTCATTGAGAAAACTGACAAAACTCCTAAATCTAACATGTCAAGAAATTGTGTTGACTCTTATTCATTTTCATCGCAAAAGAAAAAGCAATTGAACATTGTTTATACTGAAATTTAAAAATAATTCTAATAGAAGAGGGAGACAATAATAACCTCATAATAAGCTCTTAATTAAACTTATTCTTCCTAAAAAAGCACATTGACACTTTATACCATAAAATTATATTATCTATATAAAAACTGGTTGCAAAATGACGTCATTTTTTTTCGTACTTATGTTTTAGGTACACATTAACATCGGTAAAATGTGCAAAAATTAAAAACACATAATGGAAAAATGCGTGGAAAAAAAACTTGGATAGTAAAATTCATCAAATGAAGATAATTGGATGATAAATTGTGCAATTAATCCTAAATATATTTAAATATTGTTAAAATTAACTGTAACTTAATTTTTGCACATTTTCTGAAGCAGGTAAATATATTTTGGAAAGGACAATTTATAGAGTCTAGTCTAAAACTTTTATGAGACACAAATATATACTTAGGAGTCTAATTTCATAAAATTCCTCTTCATTTATTACAGAGAGATTATCAAATTGTTTAGTTACTTCAGTTAGTCCTATATAATCCAAGTATTGCTATGCATCTCCACCAACTTGGTTGTTTGAATTGATCACAACATATAGAACAATTGGTGTCGTAGACTTATATTAAATTTGCTACACTAAACAACAAAAAATGATACATAAAATTATGCCAAATGGGGCCGTATTCTTACAACTAATGAAGCATGCATTTTTTTTTAGATTAGGAACCATATATACAAGGGTAAAAGATAAAATATGTTAAATTAAATTGCATAGATTAGCATCACACTCAATATTTCATGCTTTTAAGAAGTTGTTAAAAATTGTTTTTTTAGAAAATAAGAATAAAACTAGAATCTTAAAACATACCTTTTTTTCACTACAAATTCCCATCTTCATTTTTTAAAAAGCAATGCAGCACCGGTAAAGGTTTTTATCTTTTTAAAAGAGAAGCATAAAAGTAGAATCTTTTACCAGGAGTAATAAAATATATATTTCACGCTTTCATAAGTGATAAAAAATCATAAAAGGAGGATAAAAGTATAATCTTAAAGCATATTCCCTCTAATCTCTATTATAAGAAAAAAAAAACTACTTTTACACTTATTAAAAAAGATAGTTAAACATCATTTAATTGCATCAATCTTATTTAAAAATAATTTCTTTCTTAAATTACCCTTATTTGGAACTTATATTAAGAATAGAAAAAGGTAATTGGAAACACAACCTCAATTTTATTTATTGAATGATATCATAAAATTAAGATTTGCTTATATTTGAGACCAAAATACATGTGATTTTTTTCCTTATATTTGAGACCCTTCAATAACTTTTCTGTATTACAAACCCACCACCTTCATTTCTGAAAATCAACATAGTGTCATTATTATTTTTTATTTGTTTTAGAAGAGGAGGATAAAAGTAGAATTTTTTTACTAAAAGTAAAAGAAAATTTCTCATCAAAACACAAAGATTAGAAGAAAAAAATCTTAAAGCATGCCTTTTTGTGTTACAAACTATGACTTTGTATATGTAGAGAAGGAAATATCAATCGTTTTCCCTACTTCCTTGATTGATTTAGCAAACGTAAAAATAAAATTTAAAACATGTTAAAAAAGTATAGAAAACATTTATGTGAGAAAAGGCATGGCATACCTATTTTGCATTACTCTTTCACGAACCTAGTATACAAAAAGGATTTCCCAACTTCTTTCTTGATTGTTTTAGGAGCCATACAGAAGCGAAAAAAGAAATCAATACAAAAATCAAAAGTATAGAAAATGATATAATTAGAAGAAGTAGAGCATACTTTTTTTTCCTTAGATCGTTTATGCAATCACTATATAACAAAATAAATTGTTGCGAGTGAATACTCATCCTTCCAATCATTCCACAACTTTTCAAACTAACCCTCCTAAAAAACAAAAGAAACTTTATTGAAGAATTGAACAAAAAATAACAAAGTAATTTAATGAAACAAACTAAGAACATAATTTGCATTCTAGGCATACCTGTAACATGTATGGGCATTTGATATGATGGCCTGTAAAGGATTGAATGGCTGAGATTCAAATAAATAGAAACGAACAATGAAATTAACGTTTTATTTTATTAAAAAAAACAATGAACACAATTACAGGTAGCAAAAAATCAAAATGATTCGTTAAAGTGAAAAAAAAACCTATTTGAATAATACATAGATAAATGACTCGAACAATACATGTCAAATTGTCATTTTGTAACACCCCCATAAATAATAATAATAATAATAATAATAATAATAATAATAATAATAATAATAATAATAATAATAATAATAATAATAATTATTATTATTATTATTATTATTATTATTATTATTATTATTATTATTATTATTATTATTATTATTATTATTATGCATATAATAATAAAATAAGATAATGTCTATTTGTTTTATAATATCCTTATATTTAGCTTTTGTGGTATTTTAGTGCAATGTGTGCATTAGAGTAACTTATAGAGTATGGAACCATAAAACCAATACTAGCTATATATATAAATACACCCAAATCCCTTCCCTCCCACACTTAACACACACACCAACAGAAACTTAGGGAGAGAAAGAGGAGAAGAGAGAAGGAGGAGTAAAGAGAAGAAGGAGAAAGGAAGGGAAGAAGAAGGAGGAAGAAGCTAGGGAATCCACAGCACCCCACTCATCATCCTTAGTCCAGAGGTCTTTGGTGAGTGTTTCTGCAACCTTCTTTATCCCTCCATCTGCTGCTTGGGTAGAGATTGAAGGTGGGTTAGGTTCCTACCATAGGTATGGAGCTCCAAGCCCCAATCCTTGGGTTTCATGTGAGAGATGCATAAATCATAGTTGTTTTATTTGTTTGGCATGAGATTTATCATTAAATAGCATTAATGTAAGGATTTGGGTTGTTGGGTAACATTTATGGCAAAGGGGTTATGCACAAACACGACCCCGGTGACCTGTAGAGTCGCAGAACCTCACTTAAGCGAGCTATACTTGGTGCTTAAGCGAGGAGCTCCTGGAGTGGGAAGTACTCTCTGTAATTCTCGCTTAAGCGTGAGTTTCTGGTGCTTAAGTGTGATGTTCAGGCACTTAAGCATGAAGCTCTAGGGATCAGGATTAAGTGCAGGACTCTGACGCTTAAGCGCAAGTTTTTGGCGCTTAAGCGTGGCGCTCTGGCGCAAGTTTTTGGCGCTTAAGCGTGGCGCTTAAGTGCGAGGTGCCAGGGTCAGGCTGGCTTAAGTGCAGGATTCAGGCTTAAGCGACTGACCCTTGGAACAATATGTCGAGTTCTATCTTTTACAAGTTATTTTCTTCAATACACCTTTGTATGTTTACATGATCTATGAGGATAATGACATGTTTAATTAATGAAAGAGAGGATTCCTTTAGGGATCAAAGAAAGTGATATATTTTGATAAGTTATGCAAATGAAATGATTTGCTCGCTTTAGAAGGTAGGCGGGATCTTCCATCACTTCCTACCTTTCGAAGATGTGGCATAGCTCCTCGGGACGGAGGAGAACAATACGAGGCCAAGGCATAAAAGGAAAGGGACGCCTTTCTATATATTGAGCTCAATAGATGTCGTAGGACGGAAAAAGAATAAAGAAAGTTAACTTAAAGCATGCAAAGTAAATGTTAAGATTATGTCCATAGAGATGTAAAAGTAGCATATGATAATGCTTTATAATACTTTTATGAATGATGAAAGATTATGATGCATGTCTTTAACACTCACTAAGACCCTGTCTCATCAGTTTAGTGTTTATGTTCCAGATTAAACAGGTTGGAAGTATGGAGACAAGAGGCTTAGAAGATATTATGTTTATGTAGCAATATCTTTATAGGCTAGTTTTTGTTAAAAGAACTCTTTATGTATTCTTTTGGCATAGGATCCCCTGTATGGGGATTACCTTTTATGTATATGATGTAATTACTTAAGAATGATGTAGACCCTTGACCAGTTATACTCTTGAGTAATGATATCGTATATGTTTATATTATCCATGTGGATGACTTAAATGTACGTTAGAGGGTAGCACCCATTAGGGTGTTACACATTTCACCTTACAAATAAGTTGCCCTCAAATAACGCAACTTGAATATCAATCTTTTCGTATCCAAATTTCCTAAGCTAACATCAATCAATCAAATTTCCTAAATTTGAATATCAAATTTCCTAATTTAATATTCAAAATATGCACTCAAATAGTATCAACAAGTTTTAAAAATTTCTTTATTTAATATATAGACACTATATTGTAGCATATAAAATTACTCAAAAATTCTGATGCTCCTTTAAAAATTACTTTATTTAAAATATAGCCACTCAAAAAATTATTGTTTATATGTCAGGAAAATAAACTTTAATTAACGTATACTACTACACTATTGCACATATAATTGAATATATAATATAAAATCAAATTACATATCAAATAATAATAATAATAGTTTTAAAAATCAGACTGGACCAGACCTGGTTATAGTGTCGGTTACCCGGTGAAACCCGATTTGACTTGGCCGGGTTTCCGGTCTAACTGTTAAACTGCAAGTTGCTGTGAACCGGAGCGGGTAGCGGACAGATGCTATACTTAAATGCTCAAAGTCATGTTTTTGTAAAAAAAATATGAAATTGCTCCTAGCCTAGACTCAAACCCAGGTCCCATATTAGGATGGAGTGCAACTTGCCACTGCGCTAGAGCATCGAAGTTGATATATCATCAACAAATATAATATTTATCATATACATATAATTATTTATATTAACTTTTAAGAAAAAAATGTTAATATATATATACATTTATTATTATGTTCATGTTACTTACAGTTTTCTTTTAGTTGTATGATGTACAAAAATATAAATATATGTCTACTATAATTTTATCATAATATATATATATATATATATATATATATATAAATATTTATTTATAATATTAATATTATATATATATATATATGGGATTTGCTAACATACACCCATTTGTTTTTTAGAAGGAGTAAGTTAGCAATTTACACCTTAGGTGTATTTTTAAAATTTTGTAGTGGGTGTAAGTTAGCAAACCCCATATATATATATATATATATATATATATATATATATATATATATATATATATATATATATATATATGACAGGATATGAAATTTTTTTTAATAGAGACCAGGTCATGCAGTTCAATTAGTGACCTACTGGTTCGATCATTGACCAAGTGACCCAGTGCCTTAATCAGGTCGATCACCGGTCTAGTTTTTAAAACTATGAAAATAATAATAATAATAATAATAATAATAATAATAATAATAATAATAATAATAATAATAATTTTTAAATCGAATAAATTAATATCAGTAAAATTTTAAAATTACTTTATTTAAGATATTAAAATGTATAATATGCAAGTTATGAAACATTCAAAATATAATTTTAAAATTTCGTTCTTTAAATTTGGAAAGAAAGTTAAATATATTAAATGTCTTATAAATATTAAGATTGTGATTGTGCTAATCAATAATTAATTAATTGATTAATGATACTAAAGTTAGGAATGAAAAAAATGGAGGGAAAAAATGTCACCAGAATGTGACAAGTGGACAATCAGTCCTAGTCAGTAATTGTTATATAGATAGATAGATAGATAGATAGATAGACAAGAGATGCCAAAAGTTGGAAAAACATGCATGAACGAAATTTGTCGGAAAGGAGAAAAATTATAATGTGTAACATGAAGGAGCATTGAGAGGGTAGTGGGTAGTAAGGAGAGGATATATGAATTTTTACTCACGAAGAGAGAGTTTTGTCCCATGGGAATAAATTTTACCTACCCCTCAGCCAAGATTAAATATTGGTTGAATATGGGATTATGGTTTTCCCAGGAATAAAATATATTCGACATTAATTATTTTATTACTTCGTAACAAACATGGTGTAACACCCTTAATAAGAGAATTACTGTTTGTTTATTCAATTTTATGCGGAATTAAAATAAATTGTCCTTAATTATTATTAAATAAAAGAAGAATTTATTATTGAAATTAATCAAATATAAAATCGATTTAAAACATAATTACATCACGTTAGAAAATGCACATATATTTTTTTCTCTTTTTAATATGATGGAAAACTAGTAATTTTCAAAATAGTAAACGATCAAAGTAAATAGGCCTAACAAACAATCCCTCGAGCACCGGTGATAAACCAAATCTGATGTCACCTGTAAAAGTATCCTCATCAAACCAATAGTCATGGGTCCAGTGACCCCTCATCGGCTGGATCGTCAGCTTGAAAGCCGGCTCCCTCATTCCGTTCATCTTCCTCTGAAAAATAAAAGGTCCATGGGTGAGTCTCCCGTCTCTTGTCACGTTCCAAACAGTACAGACCATTGGTCCATAAACACATAAAAGTAAACACTTGCACACTCATATTCCTATTCTTTTACTGCACGTTGGTTCTCTACTTTTGGCCAATTGCCCCTTGATATGTCATCATAGAGGACTTCATTTGATTTGTGGATGATGTCTTGGGAGTACATGCTTCGACCCTAGTACAACAGGCCAAGCACTCTCACCAGGCTTGGTTATGCTTAGCATTCATCGGGATTCACAAGTGGGCTACGTGAGGCCCTCAGCCTTGTTGAGGTATAACAACTTGCGGCTATTTCATCCCCTTAGGACTTGTGGTCCATACATACATACCTCAGGTACCGTCTGTTATCACCTTATCAACTACGGTTAGGTACTCCTTTCCGTCTCTCCTCACATGATTTGCATTTAAGGATGCCTCCCTTATATGATCATTCTGGTAGGGCTTTCCAAATCGGTACTCGTGATGTGGTTACAGAGGCAATGGATATACCATTTAATCAATTCATCATAATATAAACCACCATCACGTCTCTTTATGATATATGTCCTCATAGGACACTATGCCACATCTTTGCCTTTTTCCTCATTGAACAGTCTACATCATAACACCCTTACATTGAAGACCAGAACAAACCCCGTGTGCACTGCACACTTATATTCACGATCAATCTCACATCGGAGGTTTCATTCTTCTTTCAACATTGTGCCCACGAGTTGTAGCTCCTTCCTACTCGCGTCGTACGAGATAGGCTATTCTCCTTATAGGATATACGCTCTTAAGCTAATGAGAAAGGAATATATCCTTTACTCCACGACATCATTTGTCATCATGACATAACATTCAATCTTCAATCATTCATACAAACTGATGCTAGTAATGTAGCATCATCCACAACAATCGTCATTTTCGTTCATTAGTATAAGTTTTATGCTTCATATTCATATTCACTCCTCACCAAGCTTCTCATTGCACTTACTCATACTCACCCATTAATATTTATAATAATTATCTTGATCTAGGAAATCTTTATGAATAACTATTAAATTCCCGCAGGGACACTAAATGCCTAAATTAAAGTCATCATAACTTTGTCGTTTTATGTCCATTTGTCTTCAAACTTCAGGGATAAGTTCCCATAACATTATAGTACTAAAATATTGCATTAAATCTTAATTTCTCTCACTAAAAACTTAATATTTTAATTAAGTTTAGGGGCTGGACTGCAGCCCTCACTTTCAATAAATAACACATTACGGTATGAATCAAACGTCAACGCTACGTACATATAATTGTCGCAATAAAGAGATATCATTCAATACTCATAACAATTTAAATATTCCTAACAGAGACTTGATTGAGAAAGTGGAGATTATAGTTCACCCTCTAACTCATGCCGTCAAGGGAAAGCATACAATTCACATCCAACAATTTAATTGAATAATCAATGCTAATTCTCAACAACTAAACCATACAATTAGCTTTCCATCATGATATTATCAAATATAATAAAAAATAGCAGCAATCTAAATCATTTTAAAGTGATCCTTAAAGCACACTTAATTCACTAGTTCAAGATCCAAAACATGCACAATTACTTGCCTAAATGAATAGATAAAAGATCCAACTTTTTCTAAAACGTTGTAGTTTTTCCTAATTGTATGATTAAGTGTTTGATTTATAATGAAAGAGAAAACTAAATTTAAATTATGCTAATTGATATAATAATTAACTTAAGTTCTATGTTTTATTATGTGTTAAAGTGTGATTGTTGGATTTTCATGTATGGTTGGACTTAGAGTGTGTGTTGTTAGATGGTTGGGAATTTTACGTGAGTTTCGTGAGTTTTCAGGAAGAAAAAAAATAAGAGAAGGGACTTTCCTTAGAGGAAAGGTGGGGACAAATAGCAAAATTCCATGCAAATCTTAAAATTTAAACGTGACAGGCTTCACGTTTCTTCCATTCTTCTTCTTTCTTCTTCCTTCCTCCCGAAGTGTCTTCTTTCCCTTGCATGGAAGTTTTATTCTTACATCCTATTGAAGCTTGATTTCTTCTTTTCTAGAGCCTCCTTAGTTGATTTCTAGTTGGTAAGTTCAATTCTTGATCTCTTAGTTTCTTTCTCAACTCCCACCAAGAACTTGAGAAATGGGTTTCAAGTTGAATCTTGGCTGGTGGGTAAAATTTTGATTGAAGCTTATATTGGAATTGATTTAGGTGTCCTCTAGTTGATTTCATAGCCAAAGTTGAGTAGAAATCATTCTTGAATCACTAAGTCTCCTCCCTAACTTCTTCTTCAAGGTTTTGAGTAAAAAACTCTAGGTAAGGGAAGCTTTAATATGATTGAATGTGTATTTGTATGATTTATGCTTGGAATGTTGTTTTTGAGTGTGGAATGATGTATATATGTTATGTTTGATGTAAAATTTGATTTGGAATGAATTTGGTAGCCATTGAGAAGTTTTAAGCATGTTTTCGAGGTCCTACAACCCTGTTTCGCTTAAGAACAGAGTGGTTCTCGCTTAAGCGAAACAAGGGACATAGAGCATTTTTGGTCAGGAAGCTGTCCTAGCTTAAGCGCCAAAATTCCTAGCTTAAGCGAGGAAAATGCTAGCTTAAGCGTGGAACCCTGGAAGTGAGTAAATAATTACTGAAATTCTAGATTAAGCGAGAGTAAGGTGGCGCTTAAGCGAGAATTCATTTTCTACACTATAAAATGGCTTTCAAATTTATTTTAAATTGAATTATTGCTATGGTATGGATGTGACGGAGATGTCCACAAAAGTTCTCGGACTATGTTAGGAAATTCACATTTTTGTTAAAATTTTGGTGTTGTGTTGTGAGTAAGGATTCAAGGTGAAAGAATACCTTACTTGAGATTATTTGGTGTTATGTTGTGAGTAAGGATTCAAGGTGTGAGAATGCCTTACTTGAGCTAGATGGGTTCATAAGCATGATTTGAGAAAAATGGTGAATTTATAACATAGAGGGGACTTATGGAAATCAAAGTTGTTTGGCTTGTTACATGACATTGCATATGGTAGGCACGTAAGTTGAGGGTGCTAGGTAGGCTCTCAACCTAGTGCCGGAGGTTTTCGTGGTGGCCAACGGTGGGCCTATAGAATAGCCAAGTGGGCGAATCCCTATAGAAAGGTTTTGCAAGCCTTACAGAGGTAAGCCAATACCCACACTTGTCTATATTCGATTACATCCACACTTCCTCCACAGGGTAGCTCAAGGGACTCCCTGAATGGTCAATGGTGAGATTATGGTAGGGGATGGGGCCTATGAGGACCGCCCAAAATGTTATAGAAATCTCCATGGAGTTGAGTCAGCATGGCATTTCATAATAAAATGGCATATGAGATTGATGTGTGTGTTATTGTATGAAGTTATCTGATTCGCTATTGATTGATTCTGGTTTTCCTTTAAGTAAATCTTATTCCCTTGTATATCTATGATCTTTTTATAAATAAGCTTACCCTTGCCTTTTGTGTTTGTGTTGTATTACTGCAATGATCGTGTGGTTGGCACGGGAGCAGATAGAGATGATGTCCAGGTTCTCAGGCCGCTCGTGACTAAAGCGAATGTATAGGTGGAAGATGGGATGAGATCCCTCTTTCTAGATATGTTCTCATGTATATGTATATAGTATGGGGACCAGCTTAGGACTTATGTATTATTATTTAGGTTGTTGTAAATGTCCTCTACAAGAGGATTATTTTTGGTATTGTATGTACATGTATATTTAAATTTTGTAAAGCCATATCTTATACTTTTATGATATGATGATGTATATATATATCTGAGTTAAATGTGAAAATTTTTATAGCTAGTTCATATGATAATATTTAATACAAGGTTTTAGTATAGCAAATCTATAACGAAGTTGGATCGTTACACTAGTGCTATCAGAGCTGGTCGTATCTTTTGAACAAACCTATGGGGATAGGTCTATTATGTTTTTGCTGTGTGTGATTGATATGATGAGTAGAAGGCTTTAGCCAATGTTATTCTCTAACTTGGTTTGGTCTTCTATTAGGATGGTGAGACCACCTAGACCTCCTCCTCCATCTGATATGGCCCAAATGGCCCGTGCTATAGAGGTGATGGCAGCTGCAATGCAACAGCAGAGTGCCACTATAGCTCACCAACACCAAGCAGCTTTGGCACAGCTTGAGGCCACTCGAGTTGCTGCCCAAGCAACTCAAGTAGCAATTCCACCTGAATATCAAGGGCTTGCTGAATTCAGAAAAAATGATCCGCCACAGTTTAAAGGAGACTCTGATCCAGATGTAGTTGATCATTGGATTAGAGCATTGGAGAAGATCTTTAGGGCAATGGCATGTCCTGAAGATAGGAAGGTTACTTATGCCACATAAATGTTAGCTGATGAAGCAGAGTTCTGGTGGCATGGAACTCGACAAATGATGGAAGCACGTGGAGAACCCCTCACTTGGGGAAACTTCAGGGAGCATTTTGTGGGAAAATATTTTCCAGATAGTGCTAAGTATGAAAAAGAAGCTGAATTTATGAAGTTGGAGCAAGGCCACATGACGGTTCACGAATATGCTACTAAGTTTGAACACTTAGCTAGTTTTTATTCTCAAGCTACTACTGAAGCTTGGAGGTGTAGGAAATTTGAAGAAGGCTTAAGGCAAGAGGTGAAGCGGATGGTTATCCTTATGGCTATTAGGGAGTTTCCTACATTAGTAGAGAAGGCAAAGACGGTTGAACGCCTGAAGGGTGGTAGTAAGGTGATTAGGACTCATGGTAATGGATCCTCTGGTAGTAGGAAGGGAAGTTTTCAGAAGAAACCTTATTCTAGACCCCAGCAGCCTCGGGGAAGTCCAGTTATAACTCAGTCAGGAGTTCAAGGCATCAGATGCTTCAGGTGTGGTGGTCCACATTTCAGTAACTATTTTATTTATAAGGAGATGGTTTGTTTTAAATGCCAGAAGCGTGGTCATATTACAAGAGAGTGTCAAGTTAATGTTAGAGTTGCACTAGCAAGAAGTGCACCAAAGGTGGAGAGGCCTAAGGTAGCTGGAAGGGTTTTTGCTATGACTGGAGCGGAAGCCTCCAAATCTGATGATCTTGTCCAAGGTGTGTGTGAGGTGTTCGGTAAATCTTTATCTATTTTGTTTGATTCAGGAGCTACACATTCTTTCATTTCTCTCGATTGTGTGAAAAGATTGAAGTTGTCTACATGTCCTTTATTGTTTGATATGCTTGTCTCTACTCCTACAGCCACTCCTGTGGCAGCTTCCTTAGTGTGTGTTGGATGTCCTATTATGGTTAGTGGACGTAATTACAAGGTTAACCTAATTTGTCTTCCTTTGACTGATTTGGACATAATCTTAGGAATGGATTAGTTGTCCTCCAATCGTATTCTTATAGATTGTGCTCAAAAGACTCTTGTATTTCCTAACATGAAGATATTGAATTTATTTCTGCAAAGTAAGCACAAGTTTCTTTGAAGGAAGGAGTCTCATGTTTTGTGGTCCTTTCTTTCTTGGAAGTCAAGGGTGATTTTGACTTGAAGTCTATAGATGTTGTTAGAGACTTTCCTGAAGTATTTCCTGAAGAAGTACCTAGCTTGCCTCCACAAAGAGAGGTTGAGTTTGCCATTGACCTAGTTCCAGGTGCGGGGCCAGTGTCAATAACTCCTTATAGGATGGTACTAGCTGAATTAGCTGAATTGAAGAAACAAATTGAAGATTTGCTTGAGAAAAGTATGATAAGACCTAGTGTTTCCCCATGGGGAGCACCTGTGTTATTGGTTAAGAAGAAAGATGGTGGCTCAAGATTATGTGTTGACTATCGCCAGTTGAATAAGCTCACTATCAAGAACAAATATCCTTTGCCAAGGATAGATGATTTGATGGATCAGTTGTGTGGAGCAACAATTTTCTCAAAGATTGATTTGAAGTCGGGGTATCATCAGATAAGGGTGAAAGATAAGGATATACCGAAGACGGCTTTTCGGACTCGATATGGTCATGCCTTTTGGAGTGACGAATGCTCCTGCTATAATCATGGATTACATGAATAGGATCTTTCGTCCCTTCTTGGATAAGTTTGTTGTTGTGTTCATCAATGACATTTTAATCTATTCCTGTACTCGTGAAGAACATGAAGAACATTTAAGAGTGGTGTTGGAGATTTTGAGAGAAAAATAATTGTATGCAAGGCTCTCTAAGTGTGAGTTTTGGTTAGAAGAAGTGAAGTTCTTGGGTCATGTGATCTCAGCTAAAGGGATTGCAGTAGATCCATCTAAAGTAGAAGTAGTTTTGCAATAGGAACGTCCTAAGACGGCCACAGAGATTAGAAGTTTTTTTGGGTTAGCTGGATACTATAGGAGATTCATAGAAGGATTCTCTAAGATAGTAGCACCATTGACTCAACTAACTTGCAAGGACCAACCTTTTGCATATACTGAAGAGTGTGAGCAGAGTTTTCTAGAATTGAAGAAAAGGTTGACTTCTTCTCCTGTCCTTGTCATACCGGATCCAAATGAACCTTTTGTGGTTTAATGTGATGCATCTCATCAAGGATTGGGTTGTGTGTTGATGCAAGGAAGGAAAGTTGTGGCTTATGCCTCAAGACAATTGAAGACTCATGAGAGGAACTATCCTACTCATGATCTGGAGTTAACAACTGTGGTATTTGCCTTGAAGATATGGAGACATTATCTTTATGGGGCCAAGTTTAATGTATTTAGTGATCACAAGAGTTTAAAATACTTGTTTGATCAAAAGGAGCTCAATATGCGACAAAGGTGATGGATGGAATTTTTGAAGGATTATGATTTTCAATTGATGTACCATCCGGGTAAAGCTAATGTTGTAGCTGATGCCCTTAGTAGAAAGACTATTCAGATGTATGCTCTGATGGTGAAAGAGTTAGAGTTGGTGGAGAAGTTTCGAGACCTGAATTTGTATTTAGAAGTGGCTCATGATCACATTAGTTATGGTATGTTAACCGTGACTAATGAATTTCTTGGGATGATTAAGGAGAAATAGTTGTTGGATCCTAGCTTGTGTAGAACAATGGAGTTGTTGGGTACGGATAAGGCAATAGACTTCAGTTTGGGTGATGATGACATTTTGAGATTCAAAGGTAGAATTTGTGTGCCACAAGATGTGGAGTTGAAAAGACTTATTTTAGATGAAGGCCATAAAAGTAAACTTAGTCTACATCCCGATATGACTAAGATGTACCAAGATTTTAAGAAGATGTTTTGGTGGTCCGGTATGAAGAGAGATGTGGTACAATATGTAGCAGCATGTTTAACTTGTCAGAAGGCTAAAGTAGAACATCAGAGGCCTGGTGGTTTGTTGCAAGCAATGGAGATTCCAGAGTGGAAATGGGACAGTATTACCATGGATTTTGTATCCAGTTTGCCTAGGACAACTAAAGGTTGTGATGCCATATGGGTGATAGTTGATAGATTGACAAAGTGTGCTCATTTCTTACCTGTTAACATGAAGTATTCCTTGGAGAAGTTCACTCAACTGTATATCAGAGAGATAGTAAGATTGCATGGAGTGCCTTCCAGTATCATTTCTGACAGAGATCCAAGATTTACTTCAAGATTTTGGCAAAGTTTGCAAGGAGCCTTGGGAACTAAATTGAGACTTAGTTCTGTTTATTATCCACAGACAGATGGACAATCTGAGAGGACAATCCAATCATTAGAAGATTTGTTACGGGCATGTGTTTTGGATCATCTTGGTAGTTGGGATGAAGTTTTGCCTTTAGTGGAATTCACCTACAACAACAGTTTTCATGCTAGTATTGGTATGACACCATTTGAAGCTTTGTATGGTAGAAGGTGTAGAATACCTCTTTGTTGGTACCAAGATGGAGTGAATATGGTAGTAGGACCAGAGATGTTACGACAAACTACAGAAAAGATTAAACTGATTCAGGAAAGGATGAAGGCTTCACAAAGTAGACAGAAATCTTATGCGGGCAAACGTAGGAGACCGCTTGAGTTTGAAGCTGGTGATCATGTTTTTCTGAAGGTTACACCAACTACGGGTGTAGGACGGGCAATCAAGTTGAAGAAGCTTACTCCTAAGTTCATTGGACCTTATCAAATCCTTAGATGTATAGGTTCAGTGGCTTATGAAATAGCTTTACCACCTTTTCTAGCCAACTTGTACAATGTATTTCATGTGTCTCAATTGAGGAAGTATGTGCCTAATCCTACTCATATCATTGAGCCAGATGCGATACAAGTGCGAGAGGATTTGACGTTTGAGACTCATCCGGTAAGGATTGAGGACCAAAGGACTAAGCAGCTTAGAGGCAAAGCTATTAGTTTGGTAAAATTTATATGGAGTGGTACTACGGGTGATGCTACATGGGAACTTGAAGATAAAATGTGTGATCAATACCCTTATCTCTTCCCAGGTAAGCGAATTTTGGAGGACGAAAATTTTCTTGTTGGGGAGAATGGTAACGTTGTAGTTTTTCCTAATTGTATGATTAAGTGTTTGATTTATAATGAAAGAGAAAACTAAATTTAAATTATGCTAATTGATATAATAATTAACTTAAGTTCTATGTTTTATTATGTGTTAAAGTGTGATTGTTGGATTTTCATGTATGGTTGGACTTAGAGTGTGTGTTGTTAGATGGTTGGGAATTTTACGTGAGTTTCGTGAGTTTTCGGGAAGAAAAAAATAAGAGAAGGGACTTTCCTTAGAGGAAAGGTGAGGGCAAATAGCAAAATTCCATGCAAATCTTAAAATTTAAACATGACAAGCTTCACGTTTCTTCCATTCTTCTTCTTTCTTCTTCCTTCCACCCGAAGTGTCTTCTTTCCCTTGCATGGAAGTTTTATTCTTACATCCTGTTGAAGCTTGATTTCTTCTTTTCTATAGTCTCCTTAGTTGATTTCTAGTTGGTAAGTTCAATTCTTGATCTCTTAGTTTCTTTCTCAACTCCCACCAAGAACTTGAGAAATGGGTTTCAAGTTGAATCTTGGCTGGTGGGTAAAATTTTGATTGAAGCTTATTTTGGAATTGATTTAGGTGTCCTCTAGTTGATTTTATAGCCAAAGTTGGGTAGAAATAATTCTTAAATCACCAAGTCTCCTCCCTAACTTCTTCTTCAAGGTTTTGAGTCAAGAACTCTAGGTAAGGGAAGCTTTAATATGATTGAATGTGTATCTGTATGATTTATGCTTGGAATGTTATTTTTGAGTGTGGAATGATGTATATATGTTATATTTGATGTAAAATTTGATTTGGAATGAATTTGGTAGCCATTGAGAAGTTTTAAGCATGTTTTCGAAGTCTTACAACCCTGTTTCGCTTAAGAACAGAGTGGTTCTCACTTAAGCGAAATAGGGGACAGAGAGCATTTTTGGTCAGAAAGCTGTCCTAGCTTAAGCGTCAAAATTCCTAGCTTAAGTGAGGAAAATGCTAGCTTAAGCATGGAACCCTGGAAGTGAGTAAATAATTTCTGAAATTTTAGATTAAGCGAGAGTAAGGTGGCGCTTAAGCGAGAATTCATTTTCTACACTATAAAATGGCTTTCAAATTTATTTTAAATTGAATTATTGCTATGGTATGGATGTGACAGAGATGTCCACAAAAGTTCTCGGACTATGTTAGGAAATTCACATTTTTGTTAAAATTTTGGTGTTGTGCTGTGAGTAAGGATTCAAGGTGATAGAATACCTTACTTGAGATTATTTGGTGTTATGTTGTGAGTAAGGATTCAAGGTGTGAGAATGCCTTACTTGATCTTATTGAACTGCTGGATGGTTTCATAAGCATGATTTGAGAAAAATGGTGAATTTATAACATAGAGGGGACTTATGGAAATCAAAGTTGTTTGGCTTGTTACATGACACTGCATATGGGTAGGCACGTAAGTTGAGGGTGCTAGGTAGGCTCTCAACCTAGTGCTGGAGGTTTTCGTGGTGGCCAACGGTGGGCCTATAGAATAGCCAAGTGGACGAATCCCTATAGATGTAAGGTTTTGCAAGCCTTACAGAGGTAAGCCAATACCCACACTTGTCTATATTCGATTACATCCACACTTCCTCCACAGGGTAGCTCAAGGGACTCCCTGAATGGTCAATGATGAGACTATGGTAGGGGATGGGGCCTATGAGGACCGCCCAAAAAGTTATAGAAATCTCCATGGAGTTGAGTTAGCATGGCATTTCATAATAAAATGGCATATGAGATTGATGTGTGTGTTATTGTATGAAGTTATCTGATTTGCTATTGATTGATTCTGGTTTTCCTTTAAGTAAATCTTATTCCCTTGTATATCTATGATCTTTTTATAAATAAGCTTACCCTTGCCTTTTGTGTTTGTGTTTGTGTTGTATTACTGCAATGATCGTGTGGTTGGCACGGGAGCAGATAGAGATGATGTCGCAGGTTCTCAGACCGCTCGTGACTAAAGCGAATGTATAGGTGGAAGATGGGATGAGATCCCTCTTTTTAGATATGTTCTCATATATATGTATATAGTATGGGGACCAACTTAGGACTTATGTATTATTATTTAGGTTGTTGTAAATGTCCTCTACAAGAGGATTATTTTTGGTATTGTATGTACATGTATATTTAAATTTTGTAAAGCCATATCTTATACTTTTATGATATGATGATGTACATATATATATGAGTTAAATGTGAAAAATTTTATAGGTAGTTCATATGATAATATTTAATACAAGGTTTTAGTATAGCAAATCTGTAACGAAGTTGGGTTGTTACATTTTCCGCAAGTAAAATATCATTTAAAACACTTTGAAATCATTAAAACTCTGTTTTTAAAAGAAGTTTACTGCAGCAACTAAAATGCCATTAAATTCCACTTTTAAGCTATAATTAAATATTCAATTTCACTAGGAAAATAATCCTACGATACCTACAATTAGTTCCCACAATTTGGTCACACTTCCTCATCATTAAAACATCATAATAATGAAGAAATGCCCTGTTTTACATTCATTCCCGCAGCTGTATAAAAATGCCACAAAAACTTGGTTTTTATGCACTATTTTGGACTCCAATTACCTTGGAACTTAGCCTTATGATATCTATAAATAATTCCTATCATTTGGACACTTTTCTACCTCATTAAAATACCAAATCACTGCACATATGCTCTGTTTTTAATTAAAATTTCTGCACATACAAAATTCATCCATTAAATAGTCTAGTTTGCTAATTTAAACATTCCAAATGCACATAGTTTCAACTTTAAATGTAATTACACTTTAGAATAAACATTACCATACATCAACATATCACTTTCATCATTATAAACTCCACAAATTCCCCTGTTTTGAATTATTCCCGCTGCCCAAATAAAATGCTATTTTTAAGGCATCAAAACTTCATATTATGCACTCCAATTGATCTAAAATTACTCTACAACATATATATAGACAAGACCTATCATTTTCCACATTTAATAATTCATTTAAAACATTAAAAATCAATATACTCACTGCACACACATTATTTCACCATCAAGAATATAGCAAAAAGAGCACTAAAACTTCATATTTGGGTCTCCAATCATAATAGAAATTATACCCATAACATACATACATACATACATATATATATATATATATATATATATATATATATCCACCATTTTCAAACATGTAGAACCCATTTTTGAGGGTTTCAAAGCCACTTTATTCTCTGTTTTTGTGCAGCCACTAAAACAGAACCATTTCTCACATATAAATCAATTTTTTACCAACCAACTCGCACAAAAATGGGTTTTAGAAACCCTACAAGCCAAAGCAAGTTTCCTTGCATCAATACAACATGAAAAGAAACAAGAAACTCCCCATACCTCTTGTAGCTCACGAAATTAGCTTAGGGAAAAACAAAGAGAGCACTTCTTGATTCCAAATCAAGAGTCTACCAAGCACAACACATAAACAAGAGAAGAAAATGAGGGTTTGATCATAGAATCATGAGTAGACATAGGGAAGAGCAAGGTTTTGAGGTTACCTTCTCAAGAACCAACACACAAGAGCACAAGAAAGCAAGAACTTGGTCTCCAAGTCAAGAAGAAAGCAATTCTCTCCCTCTCCCTCTACCAAAAATGGCACACCACCCTAGGTATATCTAGGATTGGTTGTGCCTTAATATGTGTCTTGGATCCTCTTAGGGTGAGGCCTAATAGATTAATGAGTCATGTCCTAAGTTAATTAATCATTAAGCCTTTAATTTTCCTTTTAAATTAAGTCTAAATGTTGTTTGGACTATTAGTTCAATTAATTAGTTTCTAATTTAATTACTACCTGATTAATTTAGCTTAATTAAATTAATGTTCAAGAGTTTTAATTACTTTATTAGTCGATTTTATTAATTAAATACACTATAGGCCCATTAGCTTATTATTTAAGTTCATTAAAATATGATTCTAAGCTTTTAAATAAAAGTTGCATCTATTTACCATATTGCCATTAATGAGTTGACCAAATCCCTTCCCATTGACTTATGTTGACTCTAGTTGACATGTTGACCTTGGTTGACCTAGGTTGACTTTCTATATTTTAATAGAAAATCATATTTTTCCTCTTGATTTCCTTTAATTCTAGAGTATTCTAACTACTAGTGTTTAATTGGAATTAATCTACCACATAATATTCTCAAAATAATAATATTACCTATTTATTTCCTATTATTATTTATTATTCCTATTATTGGATTTTCAGGATGTTACACATGGGATAAATTTTTCCTCCCCTGTATTCCCGGGACTAAAAAAATTATCGGTGAAACAAATGCCCCCTTAAGGATTAAGGAAGTCTGATAAAAGGAATTCAACATGCTCATAGGAACTTCTTGAGATCAATTCCAGATCCAATATCCCTTAATTATTACAGCAAAAACCCAATTGATCTCTAGTCTAACAGTGTGTTTTGGAATCTCATTAAGATGCAGGAATTACATATGGAATGTGAAAATTACAACTATTAATATCTAAAAATTACATCCTAAATATGAAAAATCACATTCCAAATTGCAAAATAGAATTCTTCTAATGCACACTTAGGGGATGCTTAGTGAACTCCTAATCAAAATAAAAAAAAAGAGTAAATTAATCAATAATATAATAGAGATTGAATATCATACTACAATATTAACACTTGCTGAAAAAAATGGATGCAACATTGATGTAGAGAATTCAATTTGTTGTATAAATGACTTGAAGAAATAAAAAGTCTGTGATCACTATGACAATTAATAAAGAATCTTGCATTGTACCCATGGTAAAGAATGTACCTGAAGCATATTTGAACCATGCTTGGAAATGTTACAATATCCATATCTTATTTTCTTTTCTAACAAAATGTTGCTTAGAGAACCTTTAGCTGAAAACCTGTTTTGGAATGTGCTTTCCAATCTATTTTATTCGATCCGTGCAATAATTAATGCATTGTGCCAATTTTTTTGGAGTGGAATCAGAGAAGAAACATTACTCTGTTTCTATGTCTTCTATCTTTGGAAATGGGGAAGGAGGGAGTCTAGGGGATAAGAGTCAAACATAGCGTTTAGCAACTAAGGGGTTCAGAAATAACATAAAGCTCTGTCTAGAATACAAGTAATATTAATTCAATTGTTGCCTCTAAGTGAAGCATGATTGTAATTAAACTGAAACAGACACATTTCGAAAATGATTTGAATTAGCATAAGGAAAAGGAATCAAGAAAATAATTGTGCTAACTGATTCAACAAATAAATTTAAGCAAAAACATAAAGCTACATAAAAATAATAAGAAACAAAGCAATAACTGCAACAAATGGCACAAAATGCACAATTCATTAACAAGAGGAAAGCCATCTAAGATTTTTTTTTTCAGACCAAAAGTGGTATGCAGAGTCAATTAAAGCCATCTAAGATTATTAGAATACTAATTTAAATTGTATAGAGATCACTCGTAGCATGAACTTTAAATATTCACATATTTACCATGAAGGTAACAATTGCGCAGATAAGCTTGCCTCACACGATACTTGTAACACCCTCATTTTCGCTTTTTATATTTGATTGTTTGTTTAATTCTTAATTTTATTGATAACCCTAAATAGGATAATAAGATATTAAATCACATTATTATGACTAATATTTTATGATCTATATAATTGAAAATTTTAATAATTATTCTAGAAGAAAATATGAAATAATTATGAAAGCGGCAATTATACAGAATTAATAGTATTTGTGTTAAACGCGAGAATGAGTCACAAATAATTATGAAATAATTAATTAGACTTAAAATTATATAATAATAATAATAATAATAATAATAATAATAATAATAATAATAATAATAATAATAATAATAATAATAATAATAAAATAAGTTATGAAAGTGCTGAACCATTTCTCCACAACTTTCGGCCATGTAATGGTTAACAAAGATAACAAGACAAGTTTTCAGTTTTAAAACTAAATTCTCCTAACCATTTAAAATCTAAACCTCACTTTTTGTTTTATGTCATGACAGAACATCAACGTACACAACACACTCCACACAATTCACCTAACACATTTGAAATTTGAAATAGAAACCTGAACCCTCTAACCCCAAGGACGCACCATATGAATTTTTTCTTCCTTCCTTCAATTTTTGCCCACTTATTCAGATGAAGTAATTGTTTGTTCAATTAGTCAAACCGCCCCACGTGACCAGAAGAAACTACAATCCCCCACTTCAGAAAAACTCACACACACTTTTCCAACTTATATTTCTCTACTTCAGTTGATGGGTCTCAATAACATACATGCACCCTTAATTCATTTTCCTCTTCCTCCACCGTGAAGCAAAAACCATAGGAGACTTCATTCTCCATTCTTCAAGGAGCAAACAACAGCCCTTCCTCCTCTTATTCCTACTGCACATGACTATAAGGTAAGGGGGAGAGTGAGGTGGTTCTTTTTGTTGTTCTCTTCAAATTCTTATTTCTTTCATGATGTTGTATGACAGTAACCTTGTAGTTCGTGCTATTTTCCTTTATTGAAGCTGAAATGTGAATTTTTCTCTACTCCTTGTATTGTTTGGTTGTGCTGTCAAGTTCACTTTTAAGGGGACTTTTTGCTGAGTTACCTTTCGATTCTTGACTCTTAGATAATCTAACAATGAACTCACACTTACAAGCCTGCATAACTGAAAATATATCCTTTCTTTTGGTCCAAAAAGTTCACGATTTGGGTTAGTAGCAAGAAAGGTTGTGCTATTTTTGGTTCACTCTATAAACCAAGCTTTTAACCTCTTTGTTCATAAAACAGTAGAAGCCAAAGGAAACTCTCCTTCCTTCCTTTGACAGTTTCGTTTCCCTATCAACCAACAAAGAAGCAAGTTTTATTTTTTATTAAACAACATGTTTTATGTTAAAGAGAAAGAAGACAGAAAAGAAACAAAGGATGTGGACATGTGTAAGTTTAAAACCAAGTAGGGGACCACAAAGAAGGAAAGCCTACCTTTTTCTAAGAAAAGTTTCTATCACCAAAGGTTAAAACACAGCAAAAGTCAACTTTGAAGTTTCTACTTGAGTGTGTGTGTCAGTTCTCAGAGAATTAGAACCAATATACTTCCTTCTTAGCACTTCATCTTTCCTCACGTGACACAACTAGGAATAATGAAAATCTTGAAATTTGGCCAACCCAATCACTAGTTTTGGTGATGATGAAATACAGAAACAGGAAAATCGACTTTTGTTAAATGGTAAAAACCCTTACCTTCTTTTTTGTATAGTTTCGGTCCCTGGTAATAAAAGCAAGACAATTCCTAATTTAGACTTCATCATGCCAAATAAATAATAATAATAATAATAGCATTAATAATAATGATAATAATAACCGAAGTTGATCATGCTTTTCTTTATAGGTTAGTTTTTGGGTCTGGCGAAGAATAAAAAATACAGCTAGTCAAAATTTATATTAAGAATTTAATCCTACTACTTAGAATTAGATTTTAAAATTTAGACTTGACTATGGTTATTTCTACAAATAAATTCTAAACACTTAACTATACTGTTTGAATAAAACTTGTGAATTAATTTCATCACAAATTCCTCACGATTCTAACTGTATGAAATTAACTAAGACTTCAATTCATTTAATATCAATTCCTTATATCTAATTAAATAATATTAGTATATTTTAATTTTAAGATGGGTGACTATAAGTCTTAATAAGTAATTAAAGTTAGAAAAATTAAAATTAAGTATCTAATAATTTCATAATATTGTAATGATTATTTTATAATAGATACTTGAGGTATATATATATATATTCTTGAATGTATATAATGATTTAATTGTGATATATTGTGATTTTGTATATCTATATACTGTCTATTCTATTTGTCCGTCAAAATGATAGAAATTTGATCCTCTGTACGTAATGTTGATACTCGGTGATGTTTGATATAGCACACTGAAATGTGATCATACTATAGTTTTACTATTTATCTGTCTGAGGGATAGAAATATTATTATCCTATGTTGGTACTCAGTGATTGAGACCCAATATTGATAAGTAGATTGTGAGTACTGTAACACCCTCATTTTTATTTTACTGTTTGTAAATGTTTTTCTATAAATATTATGAGAAATTATGTACTGTATTTTATAGAAACCTTTTGTACATATTTTCTTAATAACATTAATACAGTTCTATTTAGTAAAATTTTCTGAGTCTTTTAGTGCTTTTGTTTAGGCCTGAATTTATCGTTGACCGGACAGTTGTGTTAGACAGCTGTCCAGGATAAATTTTCCAATATAACATTTTGGACTAAACTGTAAAATAATAAAAAGATAATTGAATGTAGATTAAAAATATATATAGTTGAAGAATTAAAATGTTAATTTTGAATTGTTAGGATTTTCTGAAAGTTAGAACTCTGTGAAATTAGTGCGATAAAATTTTAAGGTAGAAAATTAAGATAAAATTAGTATGAAATCCATGGAATTTCCTATTAATTATAGTATGTTTAGAATAATTATTAAAATTGTTTAACTAAGAAAAATAAAAATAAAAGTATTAGCCAATCAAAATTTGACAACTCAATGTTTCTAATGTGATTAAATTAAGCTAATTAGATTTTGATTAAGAGATAATTAAGACACTACCCCCAAGGTTTTTGGTAGTGAGGAATTCAATGGTGGTGTTAGTTTCTTAAAATTCTAATTAGTTTGTAAGATAATTAAAAAGCCCCAAAACCTTCTAGACTAATCTACAAAAGTCTACTATTTTTTACTTTTGACCAAGGCAATTAGCAATTCACGTAAGGAACTTGCCTTGGCTGTCCAAGTGGGCTGAAAGCTGGCCAAATTGATCTCCCTTGGACCAAGACAGCAGCTGGACGTGTAAGGCAGCAACTGGACTTGTAGGAAAAATTAAATTGGGTGGAGAAATTTTTAATTTAAAGCATAAGAAACCAACATAAAAGAAAAAGAATAAAAACCTAGCCCTCTAAAACCCCAAACCCGTGAGCTTCCCCCACAGCAGCCCTCTCCATTTCACTTCATCCTTTCTTCCAATTACAAGAGAGAAACCAACCAAAACCTCCCAAATTTCAATATAGCTTTGGCCAAAAGAGAAGAAATTGGGAGAAGAACCCAAAAATTTCAAGAAGACAAAAGAGAAAGGGAGAAAAGGAATTCAAGGGTTCTTCATCAAATTAAGGATCCAAGGTAAGGATCTTGGCATTTAATTTCAATTTAGACAAATTAGAAGTAGGAAAAACATGTCTTGAGGTTTAATTTCAAGAACCATGAAAAGATGAAATTGATTTAGGAATTCTATATATTTGATGTTAGAAGTTTGAAATTGATGATTGAAACAATGTTTTGTTGATCTCATGATGTGTTGTGATGGATTGTGATGGATTGAAACTTGATTTGGTTGTTTTTGATTGAAATTGATTTGGTTGATTTTGAGAAAAATGTTGGAATTATGGCATAGGCCATTCGCGGCCATGATGAGGAAGAAAGGGATATCATGTGGAAATTTTAAAATAACCAAGGGTAAAATAGTCATTTCACATGTAGGGACAATATTGGAATTTTACAAAAAGTTTAAGGGCAATTTAGTAAATTATAAAATATTCAAGGGTAAAATAGTAATTTCATATGTTCTAGAAAGTTTAGGGATAATTTTGGAATTTTATCAAAAGATCAAGGGAAAAATTGGAAATAATAGAAAAGAGTAAGGGTAATTTGGTAATTTTACCCTTGAGGGCAAAATTGGAATTTTTAGAAAAAGAGCAAGGGTAGTTTAGTAAATTTTTATAGTAATGACCTAATTGGTATTTTAGTAAAATACTAATGTTAAAATGTTAATTGTTGAATGTTTATATTTTTTTTATGTGATTGTTTAATGTTAATTTATACTTATGATCATTATCACACGGCATAAGCATGCGTGAGTCTTTTTGGGGGTTTTACAAATATTCAAGTGAAAAAAAAATTGATGTTGGCTAACCGAGACTGCGGCAGCCATGAAAAGAAAAGAAAAGAAATGAAAAGAAAAGAAAAGAAATGAAAAGAAAGAAAAGAAAAGAAAGAAATGAAAAGAAAAGAAAGAAAAGAAGAAAGAAAAGAAAGAATAAATGTTGACTAACCGGGACTGCGATAGTCATGAGAATTGAATCTTTGGGGTGAGCAGAGTAAGTTAGACAGGATTGTATAGTCTGTGGTTATATAGTCTGTGGGGTGAAGGATATTGGCAATTCCACATGTGGCTAGAAACTGGACTGAGTTGCGGTCGTGGTGGCCTTCCTGGGTATCTTGATCTCCTAATTCTGTCTAGTTTATTCGTGTTTAGTAGGGGCTGATAGCTGAATTGCAGTGCGTAATGGTAGGCTAGTTACTTACTAAACACTCAAAGGGGAAGTCTCCATGGAGCAGGGTCAAAATGATTTTGAGTCAAAACTGCATTTGCATAAATCATACTGCATTTGCCTTATTTATGTAAATTATTAATTGTTATATAAAACTACCTGGTTGATATTGTTTCTAATTGTATGAGAAATTAAATGTCTGATTCGGTAAAATTTTGTCCCTAGATTCTAGGGAAATGTAAATGCAGGTGAAGGAAGAATAGAAGAAGAAAAGATGCAGATAATTCCAGAGCTTTAGGATGGGAATATTTTGGGTAGATAAAAATTTTATTTCTTAGAAATATTTTGTAGTAGCATTTCTGTAAATTTTTAATATTGTAAATATGAATTTATTTTGGATTTAAAATAGAATATATTAGAATTTTTGTGTATAATATAAATTAAATAGTTAAATAATGTGTTATTAGAAAAGGGGGTTACAAGTACTCTAGTGTGAGTACGGTTAAGAAAGGAACATGCAATGGTATGTTGCCTACAGTGGAAGACACAGCCTGGCAAGCTGAGGAATGAACGGCAAGGACTCACTCACAAAAGTCTTGGGGATACGGTGCTGAGTGATGAAGTACCTAAAGGGCCGGGGCAACACCCTATGTCGGGAACTTCATCTGACCAAGCTTGGCAATCTTGACGACTGCTTAGCATTCCATTGATTGGTGCAAGAGTACGCCTGGGTTATATAGGACTGTGGATGTCCTGAATTTAGATAAATTGAGTTCACCTGTGGTTTTTCCATAGGTTGAGGCGTATGTACTCCCAGTCACTTCCAATCGGGGGGTATGGATCCATACTGCGTCTAGAGGTTTTAGTTGTTAGGACAAGTATATCTAGAGTAAACCTTAGGTCCCCCACTACTATTTAACTGATGGTAGTTTCTATCGTCAGTGATACTTATATATAGAGAACCATATCTCACTCCCCTATCTTTCTTTCTATGTATGTACTTGTCGATTGGATACGTGAAGATGACATTCATGCCTAGTGATCAAGTCTCCCCACTGATGCAGATAGAAGTTGCAGATGATGAGGCGATAATGCAGAATTTGAAGACTAGTTTTATTTATTCCTGCATTTGGGTTAGGGTAGAATTATGTACTGCTCTGCCTAGGTTATCTGATGTATGGGTTGGGATTAGCTAGTACATAATTTCTCTGTATTTATTTTAGTGTCATGAACTGGTGTTTGATTGTGAGGTGATCATGGTTCTTTATATAATATTTTCTGTATTCTAAATGTGGATGATAAATGCTTCATTTAATTGAAAGAAAAAAATTCCTCGTTTAATAACTAAAACATATAAAATAATTAGTATGGGTTGTGTCTAATGTAACGAAGTGTTACAATACTAACATACAGGGTTTGGTCTGGTTGGATTTAATTCCTAGCTTTATTAGGGAGGATTTCTTTTGGAATCGTTTTGGGCTTCCAAAATTTAGGTTTAAGTAACTGCTCGTGGGTTAGGTTTATGTCCCCCATGCTTTTTGTACTTTTAATAGGGATCGGAAGATTTTATCCTTTTATTAAAATTCTGGAGTGCTGTAAATTTTGACTGCGATGCTAACCTGGTTGGAATTGCGATCATTATTTGCTTTTGCATGCCATATTTAATTCTTTAGAGAGAGGGATTTGGATCCTCTCCTACAAGGTTCTCTTCGGCACCATTCTATACCATTAGATATATTTAATGGTTAAGATTAAAACATAAAAAAGTCAAAGTCCACAAAAGTAAATGTTAGCCTCTTTCTCTTTTCACTAAGCAACCTGGGACACCTTTTGCTGCTTCTTGCTATCACGTCTTATTTTTTATTTCTACCTTATATTTTATTTATTTATTTTCTTCTTTAATTTTTTTTATCATTTTATCATATATTTTTGTTATATTTTTTGTTATATTTTTTGTCAAAGTCCACAAAAGGTTTATTATATTTTTTGTTTTGTCCGTATCTCATGTTTCAAAGGATATATATATAAACGTTAGCCATCTCAACTCGATGATAACTGGTTTAAGATACGTGTTTGTTATGAAGTCAATGCTTAGGTGTTTTGAGTTGCTGTTAGGCCTGAAGGTTAATTCCTCGAAGAGCAAAATAACAGGAGTGGAGGTAGAAAGACAGGTGATATAAAGGTATGCGGCTGTGTTGAATTGTAAAACGATGGAAATTCCATTTGTATATTTAGGATTAGCGGTGGGCGCTGATCCAAGGAATGAAAGTACGTGTCAGCCTATGATTGACAAGTTGAAAAGGAAGGCATTTATCATTTGGGGGGAGGATTTGTTTGCTGAAATCTGTTTTGTCATCAATTCCTTTATACTTCATCTCTTTTTTTAAGATCCCTACAAAAGTGGTAAATAAGATCAATTCTATCCAGCGGAATTTTCTGTGGGGAGCAAAAGAAGGGAAAGAAAACTGCCATGGGTGAACTGGGATACTGTGTGCTCTCCTAGGGAAAAAGGTGGACTGGGAATCAAGAATATAAAGCTATTCAATAAAGCTTTGGTGGTAAAATGGATGTGGAGGCTGCTGACAGAGAAAAACAGCTTTTGGGTCAAAATTATTAGAGCTAAATATGGGGATGTTGGTATGGATTATAATATTGGTCAAGCAAGAAAGACTTCTATTTGGTGGAGTGACCTGCACAATTTATGTGCTCTTCAAGAATCAAACTGCTGGCTTGAAAGCTCCATTGGTAGGGAACTGGGTGACAGGTCAGACACTAGCTTTTGGCATGACTGGTACAGTGGCTCACAAACACTTTGGATCAAAATATGAGAGGCTGATGGCAAATTCTGAACAGAAAAACTGTACAGTAGCACAAGTAGGTGAGTGGAGGTGGAAATTAACTTGGAGAAGACAATGGTTTGCTTGGGAGTTGGATTTATTAGAGGATATGATGAAGCAACTTGAATTAGTACAACCCAGAAAAGGTGTGGAGGATCACTGGATTTGGAAAGGAGATAGCTCAAAGTCTTACTCTGCATATATAATTATGGGAACACTTCTGAAGCTGGTCTTTATAAGTGTCTTTGGAGTTTACCAATACCCACCAAAGCTGCTGGTTTTGTTTGGAAAATGTTTCTGAACAGGATCCAAACAAAACAGAATCTGATCTCTAGGAATATTGCAGTTTTTGCAATAATCATTTGGAAACCTCTTCTCACCTCACCTGTTTTATTCTTGCAGATTTACATATGAGGTATGGAACCGCTGTTATTTATGGATGGGATCGCAACAAGCACACTATACCACAATGCGCAAAAGCACATTTTTTGCAGCATTGTGGGTTGGTACTAGGCAGGAAAAGGAAAATGGCTTGGAGGGTGGTATGGGTGGACTATATGGATTAACAGGAATAGTGTTATTTTCCAAAATGGTGTGGTAGATAATACATGTAATGTTCCAGTATATTGGGTACTCACAAGGGGAAGTGACTTTAAGGATATCACATTTGGAATATAGGAATGATGCATGCCACAGCGGCCTTAGATGGAATTCAAAACATGAAGACTGAGAACTGATGGTGGCATTTTTCTGGCAGCACTAATATCTCGTGGTAACTAAAGGCTCAATGGTTATTTAATATTTGCATCAATCATGTGTTAAATATAATGTAACCATTGACAGAATGTTTTGTTTGGCTGATGCTCTTGTTAGAGCTGCTTTTTGTACATTTATTTGGGTGTGTGTGTATATATATATATATATATATATATATATATATATATATATATATATACGCACCTTATATATTATATATACTTTTTTTGGCTGTCAAAACAAAAAAACAAAAAAACTGGTTTACTTACCCTATAAATAATGATTATCAATTAAGTATATTATATATACTTTATGTCTTCGTGACTGATTATCTATTATTCTATTAAATAATTAAGGTAATAACGAACACTACAAAAAAAAACATCATTTAGCGACCGTAAAAATCGGTCGTAAATTTGTAATATTCGGTCGCTAAATAACTTTGTCACTGAATTAGCCACCGACAACTGTCGGTATCTAAAACCCCAGTCGCTAAATAACTTTGTCACCGAATATTGCCATCGGTCGCTAATTATATTGTTTTAGTGACCGAATGTGCCAGTAGCTAATATAACTTTTTTTGGTGGCAGATAAGAATAAAAAATTAGTTCGGTCGCTAATTCAGACACCGATTTTACGACTGATATATTCGGTGGCAAAATCATTTAAATTAGAAATCATTTTTTTGAAGAAAAAAAATATTCATTGATATTATTTATTTATTCATTAATATTGTTCCAATTTTCAATATTTTTTTAGTCCATTTATTTAATTTATATTTCTTTTTGTATTACACGTATTTATTATTTTATCCTTTTTGGCAAAAATAAATTAATTTATATTTCTTTTTGCATTAAACTTTTTTATTTTATTTTATCCGTCTTGGTAGAAAAAAATAAATTAAACTTATCGGGTAGAATTCATACTCAGATCCAATTTATACTTCTTGGCTTAATCAAATTGAGCTTCTTAGACATTTCGTACTCAGATCCAATTTACAAATCAAAATTACATAATACAACAAAATAAAGAACATTAAAAATTAAAAATACAAAACAAGGAAAAGTATGAAAATAAAAAAATTAAATAGCTTCTGATATGCTACATTGCTCGTAATTTATTCCTAGCCATGAACAATCTCTGCTCTCCATGAAAATATCAGAACAGAGTCTCATCTTCAAATACATCAAAAATATGGTGAGAAATCTGTGAACAACACTTTAATCCTTCAGTAAAAAAAAAACAAAAAATACAACCAACACTTTAATCCAAAGCCTTGAAACACCAAACCAATAGCAGCCGTAACCAATGTTTCCTGAAACCCAAAAAAGAAAATCCCAAACAACCAAGAGAGCATAACCAAGAATCAAGAAGAGAAAGAAGAAATAAACAAAAAACGAGGAAGAATAAATACTTTTGCCAGAATTACGTTATTTCCCCTTTCTTCTCAGTCTCCACCGCCTCGTCCGCCACTCTCTCCACCCACAAACTCACCACCCGGCGAATCTCGTGCACCGTCGCCGGAGATGGCGGCATCAGCGACGCAGTGCTCGCGTCGGAGTTGGCAGCTGGAAAGGCAACAATCTCACAGCGCCGCAAAGGCAACGACAACGATCCCGTGAAACCTTGCAGCCTCCCACTCACCGCAAAGGCAACTCTCATGTGACGCTAGACTGCTCCTGGTGGCTGCGCAACAATCAGCAATGTTATTAGTGGGATTAGGGTTCCTCTCTTATTGTATAGGGTTGGTCTTTTAGGGCCATTGGGCTTGGCCCATTTCAGCAAATTTAGTTTGTTTTAATTTACGAAAATTAAAATTTAAGTTTTTCTAATAAACTAACCGTGAATGAGAAATAAATAAAGAAAATAAATATTTTGAGAAATGATCTTATTTGGAAAGAAATTTAAATTTTTTAATTAAGTAACAATGATTGAGGAATAAATAAAGAAAGTAAATATTTCGAGAAATGGTCTTATTCGGAAAGAAATTTTAAATTTAATTTTTTTTAATTAAGTAACAGTGATTGCGGAATAAATAAAGAAAGTAAATATTTTGATAATTGTTTTATTTTAGGAAATTCAGAAAGCAACGTAAAATTCTTTGATTTAGCCATATTTGTGGAAATAAAAGTGAACAATATAAATATCACGACAAAATAATAAAAGTAAAAATAGTAACTTTTTTATTGTTGTGATGAACGTTTAATTTATTCAGTAACCATTATATTTTTGGATAATAATAATAATAATAATAATAATAATAATAATAATAATAATAATACAATCTTAAAATAAAAAATAATAATTAGAAGTGAAAAGATAAACACTAACATATAAAAGAGAGAAAAAAAGACCAGAAAAATAATAATCTTGGAGCTCGTGTTGTGGTTATTGCCTGGACAAGTCATCAACTACACCTAACAAGATAAAATCTTATTATCACATTAGTTTAAGATTTTATGTGACGATTACGAACTCTTTAATAGTTATTTTATTGTATAATTTTTTTTTAATAAAAGATATAGATAATTTGATAAAATGTTTATGTAAATAATTTTAATCAAATATATTTATAATTTTAATTTAATAAATTATAGTTTATGTGTATATAAAGTTATTATTAAAATATAATTTTTTTTGTAAATAGTTAAGATAATAATAATAAGTAAATGTGACATCCTCTTATTTTCTAGCATCCCACAATGACGGAGGAATTTTATTAAAATCTCGAAAGTAAAAGATAATATATATATATATATATATATATATATATATATATATATGCTACTAAAATTAACATAAAATATATAAATAATATATTGATATAATGAATTATAAAAACATAAATATTTCAAATAATAGCTCAATCATTAGTAATACACCTTGATCAATTATTAGTGTCACACTTGGGTATTATTAGGCCTTGGTCAATCATCAATGTTTCACTTGAATTTAATTGGGTCTAACTTGGGCCTTGTTGAGCCTAGCTTAGTCATTAGTGTTATAGTTGGTACTTATTAGGCATAGTTCAGTTGTCAGTAATGCACTTGGGCCTTATTGGGCCTTACTTAATCATTAATGTCACACTTAGGGCTTATTGGGCCTTGGTAAAACATCGATGTTACACTTTGGGCCTTGGTAAATCATTGGTGTTACACTTTGGGCCTTGTTAGGCCTTTTTCAATCACTAATGTCACACTTGGGCCTTATTGGGCCTAACTCAATCATTAGTGTAACACTTAAGCCTTATTGGGCCTAGCTTAATCATTAGTGTTATAGTTGGTACTTATTAGGCCTAGTTTAGTCGTCAATAATGCACTTAGGCCTTATTAAGGCCTTAATTAATCATCAATGTCACACTTAGGGCTTATTGGACCTTGGTAAATCATCGATGTTACACTTTGGACCTTGTTGGGCCTTCTTTAATCATTAGTGTCACACTTGGACCTTATTAGGCCTTCATAGAATCATTAGTGTTACTCTTTAACCTAATTAGGCCTAACTCAATTACACTTAAGCCTTATTGGGCCTAGCTTATTCATTAGTGTTATAGTTGGTACTTATTAGGCCTAGTTCAATCATTAGTAATACACTTGAGCCTTATTGGGTTTTAGTTAATCATCTGTGTTATCCTTAGTGATATATTCTTATCATTATTTATTATTTGTAATATACATGAAATATTTATTATATTACTAATTTTATAGAATTATTGTGTACAAAAATAAATACAAATCTATTATTATTTATATTTTAATTGAATAAAATATTTATTATATAACTAATATTGATATTTTTAATTTTATATTATTTTATCATCATATTATATATATATATATATATATATATATATATATATATATATATATATATAAAAGATGCCTACACGTTAATTGTCTTTATATACATGTAAGACATCTTTATGTTAAGTTTTCTTCTATTTTTAAAATAAAAAATATAGCAAATTATAATATAAAAAATATAGTTAAATTATTTTAAATTTGATATGTTAATATAATACATATTTTAATTATTTTGAAATATTTATAATATTCTAATTGATATGTTGATTTTCTTATATTTATTTAGCGACCGATAATATCAGTCTCTAGTTACTTTTATTAATTTTTAGCAACCCATATCGTCGGTAGCAGAATATCGTTCATCTTAATGCTGTGATTTATTATTATAGCGACCACATAATTCGGTCGCTAAACATTACATACTTTTAGCGACCGAAATTCTCGGTCACAGAAATATTGTATTATTCTGAAATTAAGAAAAAAAATTTTGTCACCGAATTAGCGACCGCTGTTATATTTATTTCTTTGCGACCAAACATTCGGTCGCTGAGTCTGTCACTAATATTAATACAAGACATGTTCATTGAAAACTTAAAACGGTCACGAAATCGGTCGCTATTTGCTACCGATGTTTTCTGGTCGCAAAATTCGGTCGCTAAATCGACTTTTTTTTGTAGTGAAGACATAAATATTTTGGACAAATCACTCAAATATTAATTGAGAAGAAATCTTTGATATGACAAAAATATTGTACGAAATCACCATTCAAGTTGAGAGTAGAGAGCTATGTGTGAATTCACAGAGAGAGAAAGTTGAGAGAGAGAGACATAAAAAAATTGAATAAGAGATAATAAAATTAAAAAAAAATTGTGAAAAGAGTTTTTTAAAATTTCATATTAAAAAAAAATTGCCATTTATTTATTTGTCTTGAATGTGGTATATTTTAACCCTATGTCATTGCACATTTTAATGCCATTTTATTAACAACATTCCAAAATACAGCACAAGTATGGATATTTATCCAAAGCCCCCCACCCAACACAAATACTACACGTCCCATTACAAAAAAGAACCACTAAAGCAAAAAATAGCATCCAAAAATCTGATATATGCACATTATATTTAAAGAATAAAATCGCGCTCAGATTGATAGTTGAACAAAGGAAAAATAGTAGCATGTTTAGTATGAAGTAAATATATTTTAACCCATATACAAAGGTAATGAATTTCAAGCATCTCATGAAATCGAAATAGCTAATTAATCATTTAAAATATTCTTTTATTATTCCAAAATAAACCTTTATTCATTATATCTCAAATATGTCACTCGTTCTAACAAGGGCACACACATTTGCGAGTTCTCATATCACAGTAAGCCATATCGCATGATGGAGAACAAGCATTCCAGCAATCACGATTTGTATCACATTGTGGTTTTGACATTCCTTTGTTCTGGATGCAGATGCATGAGCCATCAAAATGAATAACTGATGTTCCTTCACAGTCAGGCAAGTTGCATTCATCATTTTCATGACTTTCACCAAGAGCTGTCTTTCTTGGCATGCTCGTGAAACCATGCCCTGCAAAAATATTCAATAATATTAGTTCTTTCCTAGAACTATATATGTGTTTTCATAAAATCAAACATGAGAGATGTTGAAAGAGAATACCATTGCAAGCTATTAAAGCAAGAAGGACAACTGCAAAAGCTATCTTGACTGAAGAAGCCATCCTCCTCACTTTAGGTTTAGACTATTAGGCAATCGATTACCGTCTCTATGGATTCAGTTGATACCTTCTACTACATATTTATAGTACCAAATGACTTTTAAATAAGGAAATTAATGATATTATTTTGGTACAGAAAAAAAACGTAATTATTAGTATATATTTTTTATATCTTATCTATTTAGCATTTTTTTCTAATTCAAAAATGAATGTGCGATTGTTTCTTCTCTAGATTTATATATTTCAATCAAAATAGAAAAAAAGAGAAAAGATAACAAATTTTATTTTTAAAAAGTTTTTATTTAAATAAAAAGTAATCAAATAAAGTTATTTAATTATTAGTATATATTTTCTCATGTTCAAATATTATTTGAAATTTCTTTTATAATTCTACTAAATATTCTTTAATGCTCTTTCTTGTATCTCCTTTTTAATTTGGAAATTACAATTTTTTTCGAGTAGTTTAGGGAAAAGATAACAAATTGTTTTTCAAAAATATAATTTTTTTTTCAATACCAACAGTACATTCCTTTTTTTTTTTTTATCATGACTTAAACTGCAACAAAATATCAAAAAAAAAATCTTTAAAAATAGCTTGTATATATAAAAATGCAGACGATATTTATTAATCTGTAATATATTTACTTAAATAAAATATATGTATAGTAAATATTAAATGTATGTCTTTTAATATGAAAAGTGGTAAAGGGTATGTGAATAAACACAAATTCACGTGTTTTTCTTTTTATTACTTATATGGTATTTTATTATTTTGTTCAAACCTGTCTTTCCTACAGTTTTGAATAAGATTTATTGTGATGTTTTCCTAATTGACTTTTAATGGTTTTTCCTTTAATCTATAAATTACTTCAATTTCATGCATTATATGTGCTATGTGCCTACATGGTATTAGTAGTAACAAATAATTTGTAAGAAAATCATCCAAAATTTTAAATTAAGATTTTATCAATTTTAATCCAAATTACCTTAAATAATTAACACAAATTTTTTTAAATAACTTCAATTGTACATTAAATTATGACTAAATCAATTAAATATATTAAATTTTTAAATTTAAAATCTAATAATATTCTTTTCGATAGAAAAGAATATTATTATATTTTATATTTTTAAATTTAAAATCTAATAATATTATTAGATTTTATATTTATAATATTCTGATATAAATCAAATGAATTTCTAATTATATGAAATAGTTTAAACTCAAAATAGCACAGATAAATTATAAAGATTATACAAACAAAATAATAAATTATAATTAAAAAATAATTTATAAGCAAACCATCCAAATTTATATTTAAATCTAAGTTATCTTCAATAAAAAAAATTAAAATAATATTATTAGTAAATTATATTATAACTAAATTATTTAAATGTATTATATATATATATATATATATATATATATATATATATATATATATATAATACTTCTATGTGTATTAAAAATGAAAATTGAGATATAACCACGTCATTTTGTACTTAACATATATAAATTTATAGTTAAAATTAAATTAATTTATTCTTAGAACACACTGAAAATACAAAACTTATATAGATAAAATGAAAAAATTAATAATTTTAATATAATTAATAAACCAGAAGTAAAATATCTAAATTTTTATAATAAATATTTATTACTTTTAAACAAATATATATATCCACCATTGTAAGTTATGCCACGTTTAACTTTTCTATATAATATAGTTTTATTTATTATTATTCTTCTCATAAATTTAAATTTCAGTCTTTTATAATTATCACATCAAATTTTGACCTTTTTCAAATTATATTATTATATTTAATAGTATAAATCATGTAGCTCGTAATAATATAATATAATATAATATAATATAATATAATTTTTTTACTACAATATAATATAATTGATCGTAATAAAGATAACTAGTATGGTGACCCGTGCGATGCATGGGCTTCTTATTATATTTTAAAATTATAAATTTTTTATTTTAATTTATGTTTATTGCATATATTATTTAAGAGTTTTTTACTCAATTATTTAAAAGTTATAAAACATAAAATTTAAAATAATGATTACAAATAATTAATCGAAGTTTTAGAAAATTTCTTAATACACCATATATCGTGATTTGTGATTGGATGGTAGTATAAAACTGTTTTATATAGTTAATAATTATTGATTCTTTAATTTATTTAAATTGATGATTATGACAATTAATTTTTCTAGTTTTTAATTACCTTTAATTATTTATTTTGAATTTAATTTAATTTGTATTGGTTGATTTCTTTTACTTACTCTATCTCCTCTAAGCAGGGGCAGACGCAGGATTATATATTGGGGGGGCCAATTACAAAATTTAATATTTATCTAATAAATATGCAAGTATTATTTTTATACAGAACATTTATAATTATGTATTTTTTTTAAATAATTCAAGAACATATAATATAATATTTACATTTTTTTTACTGAATAATATAATATAATATTTACATAGGAAGACCAATTAAACATTTTTATAAAAATCTAACATCTTAATATATATATATATATATATATATATATATATATATATATATATATATATATAACAGTCATTTCCATAAATAGATAGTTAAAAAAATCTTCTAAAAAATAGATAAAAAAATAAAAAATTATAATTGAAATAGATCCATCCCTGCCTCTAAGTTTCTTACCATTATTACTTTTAATGTTTTTAATTATTTTACTTAGTCCTTTAATAAATTTTAATTTTAATTGATTAATGATTGATTTCCTTTACTTAACGCATTCTCCTTTCATTTATTTTATTATCATTTATTCTTTACATTCTTTTATCCTTTAATTATTATTGATAAGGGATGGGTTAAGGTAATCTTGTTTTGTTATTTCCTTTGAATCAAAAAATCTGATCCAACAATTTAATTTTAAAATTATTTAATTTGATAGTAATTATGAATGATAATTAATTTCTCCTAATTTTAATTTTTTTAATTATTTATTTTAACTTTTAATTAATTTTTATTGGTTGATTTGTTTTACGTACTACAAGTTTCTCTTAATTCCTTATCATAATTTTTAAATTATTTACCTTAATCTTTTAATTAATTTTCATTGACTGATTTATTTTATTTACCGCAATCTTTTCTCATTTATTTTATGATGTTTTATCCTTGAAATCCTTTTATCCATTAATTTAAATTTAAATCTATGATAACAATAATAAAACTTGGTTCCAACTTATCTTAATTTCAAGTAATTACTTTTACTTATTTACTTTTAATTTTAATTGGTAGATTTTTTATTTATCACAATTTCCTCTCAATTTCTTACTGTAGTTTTTTAATTATTAACTTTATTCCTTTAATTAATTTTAATTTTAATTGATTGATTTCTTTTACTTATCAAAATCTTCTCTCATTTATTTGTTGATTTTTTATCTTTTAAATCCTTTGTTTCTTTAATTACATTTGTCAGTTAATTTAAATTTAAATCAATTTAAATTGATGATAATGATAATCATAATTGATTTCTCTTGCTTTTAATTTCTTTCAATTATTTACTTTTCATTTTAAATAATTTTTGGCATTTAAAATTTTCAGATTGTTTTAATAATAATGTTTTAATTTTCTTTCTATAATAATTATTTTCTTAGCATGTATTTAATTATTTTAAAATTATTTTAGTTATAATTGATTGTGATTTTGATTGATAAGAAGATTCACTTTATTTCTGTCAAAAAAAAGAAAAGATTCACTTTATTATTCATATTGATTTTTTTTTCATGTCATATTGAATATTTTACATGTATAATTTGGAAGATGGATTAATTGAGTATTTAAGTAAACTTAAGAATTACCAATGTCAATATTTCCTAATTATTAATCAATTACATACTATGAACTAATTACCTTAATTAAAACATATATGTGTCTATTATAATTAATTTAAGGGATATGATCCGTTTACAGCAAGTGTAAATCTAGTTATTTACACCAAATTTAAACCATTGATATAAAATAATCTAATGGTTTATAATAAATTATAGGGATTAGGAAATCTCATCACGTGAGCACTTTACTAAAAAAAATTAATTTTTTACTTGAGATATTATAAACCGTTAGATTATTTTATATCAACTATTTAAATTTGGTGTAAATCATTAGACTTACACCTGCAAACGGATCCTATCTCTTAATTTAATTATTTCAAATTATAATATATTTTTTTTATCGGCCAAATGTTAGTTGTTAATATGTTTTTTTTTTGTTAATGGGAGGATTCAAACCCATGACCTATCTCTCCCTCCCTTCTCCCTTCACAACCAAGCCAACCTTATAACTCATCACATTATAATATATACTTCTCATAATTACCTTAATTACTATAAAAATAGATAAAAAATTTCTCTAAAAATTTTCGGCTTAAATGTATAAGAATTCCCTCCAAGACTTCTTTACTTTTATTAATATAAAGATATATATTAAGATATTATAAATTGTTGCATTTGAGAATGACTATGATTCCAATTAATGATGTTTATAATTGAAAAAATATATTTTATTATAATTTTTTTTATTAATTAGGAATGCAAAAACATCAAAAAAGACGAAGCAATCCTAGCTAGGCTAGCACCCCTCTGCCAATCAATCATCAGCTACATTCCATAAAAGTATTATTAAAATAGAAACAAAGATAACACCATCGGGGGACTAGGCCAAAACCCATACAGAAACATACCTAATAAGACAAAATGATAAATGGGAGGGCATTCCTATTGCAAGCAAAATTTGCAGTAATAAAACTAGGAACAAAATCCCACCCCAACATATCTTGATGATTATTAGTGGCCTAATTAGCTAACTTGTCCACACAAACATTACCTTCTCTATAAATATGTGAAATAAGAAACTGCATGGATTTACAAAGATATGAGCAATTATTCCAACGACTACGAAGACTCCAAGGAACAATCTTCACATTTCTAAAAGCGGAAACAACTAACCGCGAGTCACATTCAATCCAAAGCCAAAACCATTATTTATTAAAAGTGTGATCAACTGCCAAGATGACAACATAAACCTCTGCATAAAGAGCGGATTTGACCCCTATATAAGATGCAAAGCAACGAAAGAAATCACCATTATGGTGCCTAAAAATTCCACCCTAGCCTACATGTCTAGGGGATCCCTTGGCAGATCCATCAGTATTACATTTAATCATAGTTTTAAATATCGGACTGGCTGGTCGAATCGGTCCGACCGAAAATCAGTGCTTAATCCGGTTCGAGCTGATAGTTGCATCAGACTTGCTTTCGAACTGGCCAGTTTTCCGGACGGACCAGTGAACCGACAGGTATCAACCCGGTCTGGTTCATGAACATTTGTGTTTTTTTTTTAAAATACTTGAAATGAGTGGTTGTTATTAGTTTGGAAAAGTGTGTTGCATTTTTTGGGAAGGCGCGTGTGCAGAGGGTACGTTGCAGCTACATGAAGGCTTGCAAATTGCTTATTGCCACTACACCATCACGTCTAGTTAGTAAGGATATGACAAATATAATATAATATATATACAACTTTAATCATTAAATCATTGAACACCAATTCATGCAGTTAAAAAAAAATACATCACAAATCAATATATATATATATATATATATATATATATGAAAATATGTATATATGAAAATATATCTAGTGAGAGGGCTAATCTTATATGAGAGTGAGAGGAACAAATATTGACCACTAGATCTTGTTTGAATGGTGAAGATTAAAACACACTAGGTCATGTGAGTTTTTTAAAAAGTCACATGACTTTTTTAAGTAGTCACAAAACATTAAATCTAAACCTTCCATGTATGGTTATACGGTCCAGATTTAACCCTCTCACTCTCATATAAGATGTCTTTCTCTCATAAGATATGTCCTCATATCTCTGTGTGTATATATATATATATAATTAATTTGTGATTTGATTTTTTTTCAAGCAAGGTATGCAATTTTCAAATTTTTTAATAGAGACTAGGTCATGCGGTTAAATTAGTTTTTTTTATCAGCAAATGTTAGTTGTTAATTGTTATATCTTGTTGCCGGGAGGATTCGAACCCACAACTTCTCTCCCCTTCCCTTCTCCCTTCACCACCAAGCCAACCTTATAACTCCTCATGCGGTTCAATGAGTGACCTACTGGTTCAACTATCGACTCAGTGCCTTGACCGAGTCAATCACCGGTTCGATTTTTAAAACTGTGCATTTTATCATGCCCAAGGCTGGAGGGTTCCAAACAACCTATTTGACAATAAGATCCTTTGGAGGCTGAACAACCACTCCAAATGCTTTCAAGAGTTCGAACTCAGATATGGAATGGGCAATATATCCTTTAGACAAGTTTCCAGCCAAAGCCGTAGCTGAAATCACATGGGAAATGGTGCCTTGCACTGAGCATGTCCTATTGTTAAACCTCTTTTGCTTTTCTACTGAACCAAATAACCCAAATAATGTTAACCACCGCAACTTCCACTACATCTCGAGTTTGACTACCCCAGGGCCATGCTCCAAAACCATCAATAAAGAGGAAATTGATTGAAGATTTAAAGAGCATTTAAGAATGCCTTGAAGCCAAATCCACAAAGAACATGCGAAATCAGATGTGTAAAGAAAACATGGTATGATGTTTCTCCAGAATAGCCACACAAATCACATCTAGAAGCTAGACAACAGCTATGATCTTGTAGCTTTTCATCTGTCAACATTTTAGCATGGTAAAGATGGCAGGTTAAGAAAGCTCTGGAAGGTGGGATGGCTCTTGACCAAATCACCTTTGACCAACTCAAAGTTGCACCATAATTCTGGAAATGCAAAAAAAGCTCTTTTGAAAGTCAATAAACCATCTTCTACTGGCTACCAAAAAGAGAGATGCGGGTCTGAATGTAACGAATAAACAACATTTTGAATAGCAGAAAGTAATTGAGGAATCCTTTGCTATAAGGAAGAAGGAATCTGCCAAGAAGATTGAAACATAAAGAATTTCAGGTACCTTTTAAAAAAATAAAATTTTACAGAAACAAAAATCAAAAAACGAGCCAATCATAGGAAGGAAAAATACATTTAAGCCTTAATTAAATAATGGGTTTTTAGTTCAGAGTAAATTAATGAAATGTGATGGTAAATCATTAGTAGGTTGTTAGTGATTTTCAACTAAAATCCCATTGGTTATTTTTCTTACACTTTTACATAATGATTACCCTATTTTACTTAAAGATTTTCAGCACATTTTCATTGATTAAGGCAAGAATCTATTATTATTCAAATTTAAATTTTATTTGTTTTAAAATAAAAAGGAATTAAGTATGGTTTGTCCATTCAGGGAGATGATAGAATTTTTTTATGTTGTTCCTTTTCTTTATTGGCTTGTTATGATGTATCAGGAACTCTTTTTCCACGTGGTTTTTAATATATTTTTCTTTCTTGGGGTGCACCAGCCCCATGTTTGCCCCAAAAAAAGAAAGGAATTAGACACTAGTAAATATCTATACGTTCAATTAGATTTTAGGAAAAATAGGTGATGAAACGATTTATTACAAAGCTTCTAGTATTTTCAAAAAGTAGGCCCTAAATTAATTTAAAGGAATTTAGTTAAGTTCTTGTTTACCAATTATCCTTTTCTAAACTGAAATAATTTAATATAATTCAATCATACTTTCTACAAAATGAAACTAAGTGAATATATTACCTTACTTCAATTAGGAATTAGATATCGTTTCATATAAATCACATGAACTATTTTAACTTAATTGAAAGAACCTACACATGAATTATTGTTTTCCAAATGAGAACTGTGTTAAACTATACATTTCTCTATTCTTTTTTTATAAAAGCCTAAGGCAAATTATCTAGAAATAGTTCATTTAAGGGATAAATCCTAACAAAATTTTAAGAAATGATTTGCGAAGAACAGTTCATCAGAGAATACGTTTACCATATATGAAAAAATTGAATTCAATTCAAAATTTGTTTTAAACATCAAAATGCTTTAGCCAAGAACAATACATCCCACGTTTTGTTTTTTCATAACAACCATTAGAAAATTACTTAACTTCATCTACATACTTATACTACTCGTAAGCTTAAAATTAGACGTGTGACACTTGTTTGTAAACAAATTATGTAATGTGATTGTGGAGCGAAAATGACTTATAAGCATGCATCCATGAGTGAACATGACACGTTAGAAAGCATATTATGCATGACATTGTTGAAATCATGGGTTAAGTGGATTCTTGATATTTAACAACCTTAATGGTTGACTCTTATGGAAGCACAAAATACCAACTCCCATAGTTGAGTTTTATTAGAAGGGAATTGCCCACAATTATGGTGGAAGCATACAAAAGATTTTATATGAATTGCTACTTATCTATATGTGATGTTGTGAAAATCAATGACCCTAGCTAGTGGTTATATCGTGCTTAATGTGATCCACGGTATAGTTTGTGGGAGATTTGGGCAATGGGGTCTGTTAACTATTTAAAGGGTCGACTTAGGGATTTGCTTATGCCTTCCCACACAAGAGACATAGGTTTGCAACCATGTGTCATGTATGTAACACCCTATTTTTTTAATAAAAAAATAAAAAAAAATTAGTCATTAATAAATATTTTATATATTTGTTTTAAAAAAATATATGTTGGGTTAAATGTTTTGGGCCTTTAGTCTTTAGAAGCCCAATTCAAGTCTCTAAAGCTGTCAGTTTTTTTTTTTTAAACCTAATCTTCCCTCATGTTGTCTTTTATGCTCTCTTTGGGAACTGTGTCGTTAGAACCGCGAACGGAGGAGTGAAGGGGGATTGCGAAGAACAACCGTGGCTTGCACTCTTGTCGTGGAACTGCATCCTTCGAGGTAAAGGGGGACTATCTCGTTCATGGGTATGACTATGGTCGGGGGTAGTGGGGTTGGCCCTAAACCCCAACCCCAATTGATTGTATATATTTTAAATTCAATTGAATGGGTTATTTTAATTTCAATTTGCATTGCTATATACGTGTTCTTATTGATATTGAATTTTAATTCCCACACCCTTATTTCTATTTCTATTTGTTACGTTCATTGTGCATTGGGCACGGTCGTGATTTCTTTTGATATTATTGTATTCAATTGTTAATTGTTAACTTGGTGTGACGTGGTGAAATTCAATTGCCACTGATTCTTGTATTTGAATTGGTACCTTTTATATGTTAACATTTTGAGAATCGCCACCTCATGAATGTTAATTCCACTGATATATAAATATTTTATTTATGTAATTGATTCCCAGTAGCTTGTATTCTATCACGTTCACTTTGTATATAAACGAATGAATTATATGCTTGATTGGAATTGGTAGATTTGAGCTTAAATTGAAATCCATTATTCCTATGTTGTGTGTTAGTTTATATATATATATATATATATATATATATATATATATATATATATATATATATATATATATATATATATAAGTCGAAACAAAGAAAAGTTGCAGGCGTTGGTATCTCATGAATTTGGCTAATTAGAATATATTTTCAATGTACATGTAAATTCATTGAATAATATTATGAGTTTAAAGTCTCTAGGAATTTTGGTTCAGGACTATATATATATATATTAGATAATGTTCTATAGTATTTGTTACTTCATACAGTGTTATAGTGTTGCTATAAATTATCATTATGTTGTAATTTGGAAATGTAATGGTTTGATTTGATGTATATTATGTATGTTGTGTCTTATGAACATCGTTATGAATGTATAATATGCTTGATATGAGTGAAGTGTGTATACTTAGGATGTAATGATATATGTGTTGATATTGAATAAATGGGGACCACACCTATGTGAGGTAGGATCCTCCATGTGATAAGTTAAAAAAAGCCATGAGCATCAAAAAAAAAAAGCCATGAGCATCTGCGTGAATCATGCATCGTAACATAATACATGTGTTTTTGAAAGTAGTTTATGAACCTAATTGGGGAGGTCGTGAAGAGCTCGTTGAGTTCTTACCTTGGGGGTGTTATCTGGTTTGGAATCTCCTTTAACCCAATGCTGATCCCATGGGTTGGAATATCCTTGCAAGACTAGGTAACCCTGATGAGCTGCTAGGGTATCATCCTGGTTGAGATTGTTAGTGTCGGATGCCCATGGTGTGGCTATTCATCAACTGCACGTACTTCCAGGCTACTTTCACAAAAGAGTTTTGAATGGTACCACATGCATACAATACTAAGAATATAGGACACATTGCATTACATGAATACCTTGATGCGTATGTGTTTGAGTAATGTTAAATGTCACGTGTGTTTGTGTTGCTACCTGTCTCCATTTTCATACCACAAGCATGTAGTGAGATGTATCTCACTCCCTTTGTTTTTTTGTGTTTTCCTATGTATGTGTTGGTGACAGGTGATGTCCAGCAGGACCAAGAGGATGACGCTAGAGAGGAGGCATAAACCCTATTTATGTCTTTTATTTTACTCTATATTATGGGACTTGTGAAGCTCTGATAGGTTGTGACATCGGGGCTAGGATATTTTATATCTTTGATTTTGGACTTTAAACTATTAGGTTTATTAGTAAGTTTTGGATTTTTTTTTTGTTATTGACTTTACGTGTGGCCTTTTGGAGAGCCAAATACTATATTCTTAAGTTTTTTTTTTTTATGACGAATGTTCAATGTGATGTTCTTTACCGCATGAGAAAAAGTTTTAAATTCGTTATTTGTTTCTGCAAATGAGAAGTTTAATTTATTTTCTTTGCTTTTTTTTAATAATGTATTTGGGGTAAAGAGTGTCACAATGTAAGTTGTCTACCTAAATGGGAGTCTAAATCCAACAATAACACAAACAAATACCAGCAGGTTGTGTTGAACTCATTTAGTAAAAGTCATATATGTGCAAAATGATGTTAATAGTCAAAAGACCATATTGGATAGAGGAAACTCTAGGCCGTATCTCACATATTTTTGAACTAGGATAACCATCCTAAGTGACCTGTTGGTCTTTTTTATTCTCACATTAATTTGTGATGTGATTTTTTTTTCAAGCATGGTATGCAATTTTCAATTTTTTTAATAGATATTGGGTCATGCAGTTCAATTAGTTTTTTTTATCGACAAATGTTAATTGTTAATTGTTAGTTTTTGTTAGCGGATGATTCGAATCCAGGACCTCTCCCCCCTTCCCTTCTCCCTTCACCACCAAGCCAACCTTATAATTTCTCATGCTGTTCAATTAGTGACTCATTGATTTGACCATTGACCCAGTGCCTTGACCGGACCGATCAGCGATTTGATTTTTAAAACTATGCATTTAATCATGCCCAAGGCTGGAGGGTTCCAAACGACCTGTTTGACAATAAGATACTTTGGAGGATGAACAACCACTCCAAATGCTTTCAAAAGTTCAAACTCATATATGGAATGGGCAATATATTGTTAAACCTCTTTTGATTTCTACTGAACCAAATAACCCAAATAATGTTAACCACCACAACTTCCAATGCATCTAAAGTTTGACTACCCCAAGGCCATGCTCCAAAACCATCAATAAAGAGGAAATTGATTGAAGATTTAAAGAGCATTTAAGAATGCCTTGAAGCCAAATCCACAAATAACGCTCAAAATCACATGTAAAGAAGACATGGTCTGATGGTTCTACAGAACAGCAACACAAATCACATCTAGAAGGTAGACAACAGCCACAATCTTGCAGCTTTTCATCTGTTGGCATTTTAGCATGGTAAAGACGCCAGATTAAGAAAGCTCTGGAAGGTGGGATGGTTCTTGACCAGAACACCTTTGACCAACTCAAAGTTGCACAATATATAATTCTGGAAATGCAAAAAAGCTCTTTTGAAAGTCAATAAACCATATTCTGCTGGCTGCCAAAAAGAGAGATCTGGGTCTGAATGTAACGAATAAGCAACATTTTAAATAGCATAAAGTAATTGAGGAATCCTCTGCTATAAGGAAGAAGGAATCTGCCAGGAGGATTGAAACATAAAATCTTGGGGGGGAAAATAACAAATTTTAGGTACCTTTTTAAAAAATTAAATTTGACATGAACTAAAATTAATAAAAAAAAGTCAATTATATTATAGGAACGAAAAGTATATTTAAGCCTTAATTAAATAATGGGTTTTTAGTTCAGAATAAAAAGAATGAAATGTGATGATTAATCATTAGTGGGCTGTTTGTGATTTTAAACTAAAATCCCATTGGTTACTTTTCTTACACTTTTACACAATGATTACCACTATTTTACTTCAATATTTTCAGCACATTTTCATTGATTAAGGCAAGAATCTATGATTATTCTTCAAATTTTGTTTGTTTTAAAATAAAAAGGAATTAGGTATGGTCTATCCATTTAGGGAGATGGTAGAATTTTTTTATATTGTTCCTTCTTTTCTTTATTGCCCTATTATGGATGATGTATCAGGAATTCTTTTTCCACGTGGTTTTTAATATATTTTTCTCTCATGGGGTGCACTAGCCCCATGTTTGCCAAAAAAAAAAAGGAATTAGACACTAGTGAATATCTATATGCACAATTAGCTTAGGAAAAATAAGTCATGAAATGTTTTATTACAAAGCTTCTGGTATTTTCAAAAATTAGCTAGGCCCTAAATTAATTTAAAGGAATTTAGTTAAGTTCTTGATTTACAATTATCCTTTTCTAAATTGAAATCATTTAATAGAATTACATCATACTTTCTACAAAATGAAACTAAGTGAATCTATTACGTTACTTCAATTTGGAATTAGATACCCATTTCATATAAATCACATGAACTATTTTAACTTAATTAAAGAACCTACACATGAATCATTGTTTCCCAAATGAGAATTGTGTTAAACTATACATTTCTCTATTATTTTTTATAAAATCCTAAGGAAAATTATCTAGAAATAGTTCATTTAGGGGATTAATCCTAACAAAATTTTAAGAAATGATTTGCGAAGAATGGTTCATCAGAGAATATGTTTTCCATACATGAAAATTTTGAATTCAATTCAAAAGTTGTTTTAAATATCAAAATGCTTTAGCCAAGAACTATAAATCCCACGTTTTGTTTTTTTATAACAACCATTAGAGAATTATTTATCTTCATCTACATACTTATACTACTCGTAAGCTTACAAATTATATGTGTAACACTTATTTGTAAAAAAAATTATGTAATGTGATTGTGGAGCGAAAATGACTTATATGCATGCATCCATGAGTGAACATGACACTTTAGAAAGCATATTATGCATGACATTGTTGAAATAATTCACTCATGAATGGTGACACGTGATACTCACTTTGAAAAATCTAAATGGTTGAGTGGATTCTTGATATTTAACAACCTTAATGGTTAACTCTTATGGAAGTACAAAATCCCAACTCTCGTGGTTGAGTTTTATTAGAAGGGAATTGCCAACACTTATGGTGGAAGCATACAAAAGATTTTATATGAATGTGCTACTTATCTTTATATATGTTGTGAAAATCAATGACCCTAGTGGTTATATTGTGCCTACTGTGATCCACGATATAGTTGGTGGGAGATTTGGGCAATGGGGTCTGTTAACTATTTAAAGGGTCGACCTAGGGATTTGCTTATGCCTTCCCACACAAGAGACATAGGTTTGCAACCATGTGTCACGTAAGTTGTCGACCTAAATGGGAGTCTAAATCCAAAAGTACCACAAACAAATACCAGCAGGTTGTGTTGAACTCATTTAGTAAAAGTCATATATGTGCAAAATGATGTTAATAGTCAAAAGACCATATTGGATAGAGGAAACTCTAGGCCTCACATATTTTCGAACTAGGATAACAATCCTAAGTTACCTGTTGGTCTTTTTTATTCTTTCGATACTTTGATATTGGCCCCCTCAGCCATAGCATAACATGAAACTGCATTGCACATTTTGTATGAGTTGATATATATACTTGAAAATAATGTATGATTGCATGCTTTGCCATTTGTTCTTTGGTGTATTTTCAATACTCCTAAACTTTCTTATTACAAATTAAGACCTGACCTCTCTTTATTTGTTTTGTTTGCTCTTTGCCTATATATGTTGTTTATATTTTGTGTATAGAACTTTATAACAATTTTAATATCAATTATGGATAGACATTAGATTACCTATTTATTTAAAGAATGATGTGATTCGTGCTTGATTTTAGTGTTCTCTGATGATTCATTGTTCCATCTAATAGTCAGTGTGAAAAATAGGAGAGATAAAGAAGAACTTCATGTTCCTAACATATATGTAACGCCCTAATTCTAACTAGGAAAATATGCCATATTTAAATCAATTAATTATTTTCTAAAGCTTTTTAATTAATTTGTACTTGTGAAAACGAGTGAAGTTAAAATGTAGTAGGTGGAAATTTAGTGAATTTTTAAAACTTTTTAATTGAACTATGCATTTCAATTTTTTAAACTTTAATTTTGAAAGTTCTCTTGTTTTAGCATTTATTAACGCGTCATTTTAATGGGAAAAAGATCTTAACGTGTTTATCATTGCAAAAGATCGCTTTGAATTTTCAAATACGCGGAATAAATAAATAAGGTAATAAGTAAAGGCAGAAATGAATAACTGAAATAATTAAAGACAGAAAAGAATGACTGAAAGATACACTGCATAAACATATATAAAATGAGTCTGATGAGCATCACAAGGTTCCCAGTAACTGTGTGTAGCAAATACCTAATGTGGTACGCAAGATGATTGAAACATATACAACAAAACAATTGAATGCCTAGATCTACCCAACAAAATACATGGTAAAGATAAAAGAAGATCCTAACATTCAGAGCAGTCATCTACCATCTACACCAAGAGACTCCGCCCACACCTATGGGAATTGTCAACCGGCAAAGGACTAAGTGTGCGACTCTCGAGAAGAGACCTCGAAGGAATAATCTAAAAGATCCTCCTCGGGGTCCTCCTCGTCCTTCACTAGCAACCAGCCAGCTCCCTCAGCAGGAGCCTCTGCCACCTCCTCTGCAGCAGCTGCTGCTGGCTCCTCCCCATCAACCTCCATCGCTGCTGGAGCGGCCTCGCCATCTTCCTCTACTGCCTCATACTCCGGCTGGGGTACGTAGTCGAGCACCCCTGAGGAACTCCCTTCAACAGGATCCTCATACTCAGGCTGCGGCATATAGTCTGGCACTGCAAAGGAACTCCCCTCAGCAGGAGTTTCCTTGGTGTCGAAGTCATCTAACTCTTCTAACTGCACCCCCGAAGCATGAGAAGCAGTCTCGGTGCACTCGGACAAAAGAAGGGATGAGAAGATCATCACTACGTCTACGGGCTCCGCATATCGGTAGTATGGTGGTGTCAGCTGTGTCCACCATGCAAAATACTCCGCTACTACTGGGTGCGCTCCTAAAGGCTCGTCAATGGGCGTCCGTGTAAACCAGATGTAGCTGGTAAACTGGTCCACGCCCGCAACCACGTCGACTATCCATCGTCTGAAATAGCAATCAACCTCCCAATGGAGGCCTGGCTCCTCGTCCGCCATCCGGACCTAAAGAAAATAAACACACAGAAAGGGTGAATCTCTTTGCTTCATCAAGTAGTTCACACATAAACGACTTTAGAAGTCACACACAATCCTGTCAACGATTGCGGGGTGGTTTTCTAACTTTCACACTCGGAACCTACTCGCTTTCATGACTAAAGTCTGTAAACTGTTAACATACTGGCCAGCTACCACTTGGAACTCCCAGAACTCAGTGGTCTTATATATATTGAGTGTAATGACTGGTGGGAGTACACTATCACCCTGGTATAAGGTGGGCTCTCACCAACTGAGATTTTCTCGTGGTTATTGTCAAGGTCGCCAAGTCGGTTTGTGTGAACAAAGTCACAACTCGACGCCTACCCTCCAAGGTCGTAATGCCTCACTATCATCTCCCAGGTACCAATCTGTGGTCATTTATACTCTGAGAAATTATTCCTCGCACACTCTCACACAGAGATTTTCTTTGCCTGTCGCCATGGGTTTCCGCTACTGGGGGTATAAGACGGATCGAAATCGACGCCAAGCTCAAGACCTTGTCCTGGCTCTACAAAATTATACCATATGAGAATATGCTCTCCATCACCTATTGATGAACATGTCGTTTGAGCTCCGTCAACATCGTTGCAACTTTCACTCAGCCGGAATCGTCCCACGCGACTTCCTTCACAAGTCTGTCGTACACGCGTTCTTCCTCGTTGCATGACTCTCAAGGCGCATATCATCATCACGTACCAAGATTCATTATTACATTTTATTTGTGCCATACCCTCTCAATTTTTAAAGTTTTTAATAATTCATACTTACCGACGATTCCTCCACGCAAGGGTCCTAGTATATTTATCTAAGTCCAAAGCACAAATCAAAGAGTTAATTTATTAAGCCTAGAAAAATGAATAAATTCTTAAGTCTAGATTAGTTGTTCTCATTGTTGGAATTTATATTATTATTACCGGTACAATTTTTTCTCGGATTACTAGGACAGTGTCCTAGTCCACATAAGCACTCGCGATCGAGTCTTATACTCACAGATTACAGACATCACAGAGAAATTTAAATCACACTACAGCCACATGACTGTATCACAGAGCGTTTCAAAACACACAATCACACAGACACAGATGCCCTAGGTTCACATCCCAAGAGTCTTATAATCACATGGACAAGGGTCAATTTTACCCACTGCCTTGCACGTACATATTTAAAATTAATTCAAACATTCAAATATATCATAGTTCAAATATCACATATCAAGGCAATTTTAAGAACATAATTCTTCTCTGGCAGCACTCAATCTCTGTCCAAAATTAATTTAGCAAATGAATTTTGTTTGGTGAATTTATTATATCAAATTAAAGATCCTAAAACCTATTTTTCAAAAAAATAATCTACACTCGTAGATTAAATCTACAAAAATTATGAAAATTCCTAGAAGTTCGCAGGTCAGCATGCTCCTCACAGTGAGCATACCTCAAAGATGTGCAATTTTCTCAATCTTCCCAAATGAGATTTTTACTCAAATTTTTATGGTAAAAATCTAACATTTACATATTTCAGAAAAAGTAAAACTTAAATCCTAATTCCTCCTACATTTTTCCCAGTAATTTTCTTTCTAAGACCTATTTCTCAGGTTTGAAATTTGGGATCCATGCATGAGGTTTATCTAAATCGATATAATTAACTTTGCAATTATGGGTGAAAATTTTCAAAAATTACATAATTTTAAATATCTGTTTGTCTAGTTTCATGATCAAAAATTATATTTCAAAAAAAGTCATTAGTTTGGCTTAAAAAGGTCAAAAACCAAACCTTGCCCGAACCATTTTCACAAGCAGAATAGTCCCATTGCATGTCACGGATGAACCTTCATTTGAAGTTATCTCACAATGGTCTCAAAAGCAAAGTTGGTGAATTTTGAGTCTAATTTAACTAAGAACAAGTTTCATCAAAATCCAACTGTTAGATTAAAAGTTATGTTCAAAAATGTAAACATTGTTCAGGGCTTCTACGTGAAACAGTCACTGCCCGAGCCAGTTTCCCAAGTAGAACGGTTCCATTGCATGTCATGGATGAACCCTCACTTGATGTTATCTCGCAATGGTCTCAAAAATAAAGTTGGTTTATTTTGAGTCTACTTCAACTGGGGACAAGTTTCATCAAGATCTAACGGCTAGATCAAAAGTTATGATAAAAAACATAAACAATGTCCAGGGCTTCTACCATGAGACAGCCATTGCTAGCACCACCTTTTTTTGAAATTTCTTGAAAGTGCAGGAGTTTCTAACAAAATTTGGGCATGGTCTCCTTTGTATTGGAGTCATCCCATAATTTTTTAGACAAGAAGAAGATGAGGAGAAGATTTTTGACACAGTCACAACCACTGCCAAAGAGAAATAAAAGAAAACAAAACCAATCACACACATGTAACCACACATTTCTTGCAATCAGTTCACATGGGAGACATTTAGGGTGAGAGTGGTTGAATCCTCCACCTCTATCCACTTGAATCCATCAAAGAGTCCCCTTACAATGATGAGGGTCTCGCTGGACAGAGGAGAAGAAGCTAATTATCTTCCTTCAAAGGAGTATTGGCTGCAGAGCACTCCAACTAGAGCATGCAAGAGGAAGAAGTTTCAAGAAATGGTGTTGGAGCTGGATGGGTGTCTCTCGGTCAGAGGAAGAAGTAGAGAGAGTGAGAGGAGAATTTGATTTTTGTGTTGAGTGGTAGGCTGAGTAAGTGAGTGAGTTTAATTTGAATTGTTGATTTGAGTGATGGTTTAGGGGGAAGGGTGTGAGTGGCTATGGGTTTTGGCTGAAGTGAGGGGTGTTCTTGCATGAAATGCAAGTGGCCAATGGTCACTTGATTTGATGGTTGTGGGTCATGTCAATTTACACAGTGTAGAAATACACTGTGTAATTTAACTCGGAACGCGGTTTTAAAACGAAAACTAATCGATAACTATCAAATTTAAATTTTAGAAATTCTTTACAATTGAAAAACTTTTTAAAGTGACTTTCTTAAAATTTCTCTGTAGTGTAATCATTCACAGATGAATTTTATGAAAGATTACTTGTCTTACAAGTCTTAGATTTAAAAAAAATGATTCAAAACGGCTTTTCCAGTCAAATAGTTTTTTTAACAACATAGAGACACAAACTACGAATAAACACAGACAATTTTTTCTACTGGCAGATGAATTCACATCTTTTTCATTAGATACTTCAAACAGAGAAATTTATCTATTTTTCACTAATGAATTTAAACACTGAAATTTAAATTCTCATTACACCACACATCATCAATCCAAATAAAATAACACAGGTTATTTTATTTTCACCGAAACTTAAAATCAAACTAACAGTCAATTATACAGAAAAGCAACTACAGAGAATTAGTTCTAGCGAATTATTTTATGTCAATTACTTGCAGAGATTTATATACAGATAAATATAATTATGTATATTTGTATATATATAATTGAGTTGATATTTTCAGGGTGTTACAATATACACCTATATACACACTTTTGTGAGATCAAATAATTACTCTAAATGATGCTTTCAAGAGATATGTAATTTATGGACCATTGATAATTATTTTCTAGTGTACGTTCTAAATCCTATTAATTTCTACGTAGTCAATTTAATGTCTCTCCAATACAATCTTTCCCCCTTTACATTTTCCTAGTTACCTGAATATAATAATAATGAACACAATCACAAAACATGCACACATTTTTCTTTATTTTCTACCATTAAGATAAATCAAACAATAAAACTCCACACCCATGTGCCACATCCACATCATGTTCTCAAAAGTCAAAATCATCTTGATTAGGCTTTGGGGAGGTTAACAAAGCCATGTACAGGCGAAGCTTGTCCTCTCCCATGGAAAAAGACCATGACAAAGGCCTCCTAAGCCTTATAAAGGACAATGAAGTCAAAGTAAACCTATGCTTGTACCTCCTCCATGCCAATTGAATAGTCAAGGCAACCCAAGTTATCCACCCTAATGAGTAATACCTTGCACTTCTCTTCACCTTTTCCTTAACAAATGTGTACTTGGAATGTTGTGTCACATGCTTCACGTCCTCGGCTTCAAGGCCAAATGCCTCGGTGGTTTCCAATGAGATGAGTGTGGATGAAGATGGTGAGGGACTCCTTAAACACCATGAAAGAAGCCCGTCTCCACTGAAGTTTCCTATGGACCTAACATTCAACAACTCTTCACACCATCCCTTAAGACTTGGTTGCTCTAAAGGTGTTCCCTTACTATAACTAGCATTCTCAAAACTTGGTCTCCTTCTAGACCCCTCGGTCATCTTGTTATGTTTAATAATACTAAACCATTTCAATTTTGAAATAATAAATCTCTACTTATTTAAAGTGAGGAGTATTGGCAATATATTTTTTAATACGCTCCTCTTGATATATTTTTTAATTAATGGCTAAAATTTCTTAGAAATAACAAATTTATAAATAAATTTTATTAAATAAGTGAGATTTACAAAATTTTATAATTTCCAATAAATTTCAGTTCAAAATTGAATTTGTTTTCAAAAGAGTGTGGGACTATATATCTTTTCTCATTTAAAGTTAATCAACTTTTGGCATAATGCTTTATGCAAAATATGATACTGTATAGTTGAAATTAGAACCTACTGTTGCTCCCTTCGTGAATGTAAGAGACGTTACACCATCAAAAAAAGGAAAGTGTAAAAAGCAATTGACTATCATGTTTTAATTTTAGTATCATACAGTGGGTTGAAGCTTATTTTAAAAGTTCAGGCCTAAAATGTGATCGAAAGGAAACTGGGTTGTTGTTTTAAAGTATATTTACATCAACGATAATAATTAATTATAACAGTAAATAATAAAATAATAATAATTCTGACACAATGAGTCAGGACATTGATTGTATGGTTTGCATACTCAAGTATCATATATATCATAAAGGCCCATGTATAGCTATGTTATCCTAGGTTTTTTTTTTTCTTATTCTTATTTGAATTAAATATTTTAGTTTCTTACTTTCTTTTCTTTCTTTCTCTTTTTTTTCCTCCTTAAACAAAATAATAAACACATTCCCTTTAAGTAAGTAAATAAAATATGAAAATAAAATTTTGAATCTCACGCAATGGACTACTACATTGATTGTAAGATTTTTCAACATCAAATAATGTCTTATGCATAGTAAAAACTTAGGTATAATTATACTATCCCAAGCCTTGGTCAATTTCGATTCTTCTTTTAATAAACTAAATAAATTCAAATCTTTTAACTTACCAAAAAGTAAAATAAAAGTCTTTCGAAAATAATTTGTCTTTTTTCCAAAAAATCATCAAGGTCTATGAAAATAAGATAAGTATGAGAGTCAATTTATTGGAAGGATGAAAACTAAATTCCACTACCCCTTAATATGTTCATTCAAAATAGTTACCTTAGAATTGATTGTGTAATATTTGATATAATAACTAAAAAGAATTGTTTTCCGCATATTAAATAAAATAAAAGGAAATAATTTCTTTTTCTTTTTATTTTTAAGAAAGAAAACAGAAGAATTTACATTTTAAAATAATAAGAAAATTGGAAAGAATATTAGTAGAATATTTTTTAAAAGAAAATTTATTTAGATTATATTTACTTAACAACCACCACAATCACATACCATAGCACAAACAGGCTGATCACAACTAATATTATTTCCCTAAAATATAAAAGCAAATGTACTCATTCTAAACAAATTATATTCATCATTCTAAACAAATTGTACTACTCATTGAACCTTAATTTATATACACAACAGAAACAAATTTATCACAACCTTATATGTCTTAACATATAAAAACAAAAGTACTCATTCGGTTCTAAACAAATTGTAACAAAAAACAACATTCTAAACAAATAAGTTTACAAATTGCTAATTTCAAGAAAAAAAGTTGCCCAACTTGTTGAATGTCAACAATATCCTCCTCAGGTATTGGACCTGGATTGTTGAAGATCTGCAATTTCAAATAACATACAATAAAATATTAGCTCATGAACTAAAAACAAAACATAATTAATCTAACTTGTTGAGAATTGCATTACATCTTTCCATGAATCAACAATATTTGCTGTGACAATCGTGAGCATATGCCTCATGACATAATATCCACACTCATAACCCCCAGATTGCGTTTCACACTACAAATGAATATCAAATTTGAATATAATTAGTAACTATTTGAATAAGTATTATAAATTGTAATTGGTAGTCAGTTTCTAAACTACTTACACGTGGAAAAATCCATGTAGGCTTCCTTCTAGATCCTGACTGCAAACCCATCAACCTCTTATATTCGTCCATAGCTCTAACATAGAAAATAATCATGTGAATTGCATTATAAGTTTTAGAGTTATAAACACACGAGAAAGCAAATGTTTTAGAAATAAAAGCTTACGAATCAACGGTGTTTTTCATTTCTGAGTTGACCGTCTTCTTGTGTAACGGACACAATAACACCACAACATTTTGCTTAGGACAAATAATCAACAATTGCCGCCTACATTAGAGAACAATTAGTGACTAGCTAGTGACACATAATTTGAAATGACTTGTTAACTTGAACTCACGAATGCAAGTAAGGTGCTAAGTAACATTGTTTATTGCCTTCATGTAGCCTATTTTGCAAATAGCCCTAGACATCTTGTGTCTTATTCCCAACACTCTGAATGGATTGCGGGTCCATGAATCCATAAATATGTGCATTATTCTCCTCCTCATTAGTACATAAGTGATGTATATACCTAAGATATTGAAATAAATGTTAATTATAATAAATTGATATTTAATTAATTAACAATTAAATGTACTTACATCAACCATAATTGTATAACCGAGATGTTAAGCATCTCTGTACCCATATATACTTCCGAGATATCCATCTGATCGATATACAATGGCATTGTAGAGGGCCTGCTTAGTACATTAGGGTCCCAAGGTAGTTGTATAGGATCCTTAATTTTGTTTGCTACCATCAATAAATGTTCAAGTGAATCAAGTTGAGGTTCCAAACTTTTGTTTGGAACATCTTTGCCACATCTCTTCATAGCCTAAACAACAAAGGTAAAACAATATTAGTAAACACAATTAAGTCATTGCAACTATAAAATGAGAATGACATAGGTAAACAATTATTATGGATACCTTAGCTGAAATAGACTTGACGAGTCTTCTCGGCCACTGAATGAAATGATTGGGGGCCTGCCTTACTGTTTGAACCTCATCAGTAAGGAAAGGAACTTGAGCATCTGCATCTCTAACCTCTTCAACCACCACCCTCACATTATCATCCTCTATTTTCTTGTGGTGTATGGTTGACCCTAAATTATACATTTTTCCAATTGCCACTAAAAGGGGGGATCAACATCAACATATAGCTTACACTGATTATAGATATCAGTGTGATTATCCTCCCCAGATGGATCAGCAGCAACACAACTCCCTTTTGTGCTCACACGAGGTACTACGAGCTCTACAACTATATTATGTTGGGAAAGACCTAGAGATGCCAACTGCTGTGTGACCTGTTGAGTCACCTGTTGAGTGACCTCCAAAGTGACTTGTGTAGTGACCTGCTCTCGTATCTGTTGTGTTAGGACCCATAAATGTTCTGTGTTGATACTTGCTAAGGTGGAGCAATGATGGGTAGGTGGTCCAATGTATTGCCTAATGCCCATACCTCGACCAACACCACGAACACGACCAAGGTGCTCCGGTTGCCCAATGGCAGTAGTCAAGATATCTTGACGCCCATGTGAAACAAAAGATCCTTGCGTGATCTATTCAATGAAGGAATCCTACAATGTATAACTCACTAGCATATTTAATTACAATCCTTGAGTGATCTTAAGTACATGTAGAATTGAATATTTACCTACAATCGTGTCACCAATAATGTGTGCTTCTTCATTAATATAGTCTCCTGATTTTTTTTCTCGGGCTCTCTTCCATTTCTCATGGCTATTGGGTGGAGATAGAGGATCAACAACTAATGAAGGATCTAATCGGGATGCTTCTTCAAGTTGTTTCATCTTTTCTTGCATCATCTTTTTATAAAGCAAATCATAGCCCCCACGAGACAATGTATGAAGGTAGAGATTATGTGCCTGAGCCTTTTGCGCCTTTTTTCTTTTCTCCTATTATAAATAATAACACACCCACTAAATTGAGTAAAAAAAATAATTGGCTAAGTAAAAAACTACAAATCAAAGTAATTAACCTGAAAGGTAGTGTTCTGTCGGCTCATAACAAACCTCTCCCACGTAGATTTGTCCTTGTATCTCCCATATATATAACGGCCACTGAGTTGTGTCTTAAATGCTCTCCAACGCTGACCAGCATATGAAATACATTTTGTCCTAATGAACTCATAATGCGGAACATCATAGGTGAGCTACATTACACAATAAAATGGATGAGTTAGTGTTTCATAAATTTATGGTTAAATACAATGATACATGAACGGTGAAAGTGAAGTACCATGATACTTTGCCAAATCAAATTCTTCATGTGCTCCTCTACACGGTCCCAATCCTCAAGTACAATACTAGCCTTGCTTCGACCAAGGAGGCCCACATAAGTTTTGAAGTCTGTTTTGTTTGGCCCTATTGCATTGCCCAATTCATTAAACACAATTGATATCTTTTGACCTGCAGCACGTTTGAGACTTAACTTTGTTAACCGTGTGGGACCTCTACCCTTCTTTTTTGTAGACTGAGTATCTGACCCGCCTTATGAAGAAGGGACTCCTGATGAATCATCCATGTGCCTGTTTAGACAAAAATAATTAAATAAAGGTCAGTATCCCATTTAAATAATGAGTAAATAACGTGGGGCAGGGAAATCTACTCCTTATTAAAATTGAATGTACGTTTTAACGAGAATTGGTTCTCAAATTCCATATTAAAAAATGTAGGCGATTGGGGTGCCACTTCCTTTTGGCATTATCATTGGGTGGAGGGAAAGGTGTTAAAAGATAGATTTAACAGGATATTCTCAATATCAAACAACAAAATATCCTTAGTGAGGGATGTAGGGGTTTGTGAGGGGGGATTTTGGCAATATTGAAGTGGCGTTGGAGGAAGTCTCTTTTTAATTTGCCTATCTTTTATTCCAAATAAATTAAATTGTTCAAAACCAAATTTAAATATCGCTTCATTTTATCCCAAATTATTCTTTGAACACCCAAAATTTATTATTAACTCACTAACCCATTTTATTTCCAATTTACCCTATAATAACCCTTTTACACCAAGGCCTTTCTTGTCTTAAGCTAGAGTATGCTAAAAAAAATCCTAATTAAATCCCTATTACTACCCAAAAATCGTAACCCCAATCTCACAAACATGCTCATTTCACTCATTTTCAATCTTTCTAAAAAGTGACGAAGGAAAAAAAAACAAAAACAAAAACCTCTTCATTATGTATAGGCTTCCACGGAGACACATACTCAAACACAGTTTCTGTCTTTTTCTCTTCTGCCTAAGGTTCACACACATTTCAACTCTCACTCACCTGGTGTTCTTAAGAGTTTTAATATTCATTCTCTTTGCTTGTTTGGTTGTATAGAAAAAGGAGAAGGAGAACCTCAAGGAGGCACCTAAAACCACTAATCACATGATGAGAGATGATGGTTTCTTTCACAAAATAACTTGAGTATTCGGTTGAGCCACCAAGTCACAATTTTCTCACCCTAACCCCTTTAGTGGTAAAGGTAGCACCCTAGAGCCAAGAGAATCACTAATGGTAAGGGTAGCATCCTAGACTCAATACAAAATATGATACTACCTCCGTTACTATTTATAAGATCCAAATTAAGAGTGATGCTTATTCCTTTTTTCTAAGATCCAATCCATAATGTCTATTGCATTAATTATTTTTAGACTAAAATACCCCTTCATTAAAAGAAGAGAGAAATTGAATTGACCATTGATAAACCTTTAGAAGAGAGAGAAGAGCATTAATGTCAATGGTAGTTTTGAAAGAATATATAAATTTAGAACAAATTTATTGCTATCAATTAAATTAACAACTTTTCTTAATCATGATGAATTAGGTAATTGGATCTTATAAATAGGAATGAAGGTAGTACTAAATAGTTGAAATTAGAACTTATTGTTGCTCCCTTCGTTAATGTAAGAACTTTACACGGTCAAAAAATGGAAAGTGTAAAAAGCAATTGACTATCGTGTTTTAATGTTAATATCATACAGTGGGCAGAAGCTTATTTTAAAAGTTCAACCCTAAAACGTGATTGAAAGGAAACTGATTCTAAAGTATATATTTACATCAATGATAATAAGAATAATAGTAAATGATAAAATAATAATAATCCTGAAGTATTGTAGCTACTTTGTTTCCTAGGTTTTTTTCTTCTTCTTATTTTTATTTAAATTATATATTTTAGTTTCTTACTTTCTTTTCTTTCTTTCCTTTATTCGTTTTATTTTCTCCTTAAGCAGAATAATAAACACATTCGCTTAAAGTTAATAAATAAAATATGGCAATACAATTTTGAATCTCACGCTGTACACTACTACATAGATTGTATGATTTTTCAACCTCAAATAATGTCATATGCATAGTAAAAACTTAGGTATCATTATACTATCTCAAGTCTTGGTCATTGTGGATTCTCCTTTTAATAAAATAAATAAATTCCTATCTTTTAACTTACCAAAAAGTAAAATAAAAGTCTTCCCAAAATAAATTGTCTTTTTTCCAAAATATCATCAAGATCTAATCTAAATAAATTTTCTTCTAAAAAAAACTTCTACTAATATTCTTTCCAATTTTCTTATTATTTTAAAATGTAAATTCTTTTGTTTTCTTTCTTAAAAAAGAAAAAGAAATAGAAATTATTTCCTTTTATTTTATTTAATATGCAGAAAACAATTCTTTTTAGTTATTAAATTAAATATTACACAATCAACTTTAAGGTAATTGTTTTGAATGAACATATTAGGGGGTTGTGGAATTTAGTTTTCATCCTTCCCATAAATTGACTCTCATACTTATCTTATTTTCATAGACCTTGATGATATTTTGGAAAAAGATAATTTATTTTGGAAATACTTTTATTTTACTTTTTGGTAAGTTAAAAGATAGGAGTTTATTTATTTTATTAAAAGAAGAATCCAAATTGACCAAGACTTGAGATAGTATAATTGTTGTGTTAATTGTATTTAATTATTAATTATTAATTTCTTACTTTTTCAATATTTCAGATATTATTTCTGACTTCCTTATTTTTCATATTTCACATTAACTTATTCTTTTTCTACCGCTTTCCTACTTGAAAATTGTGTTTTTCAACCTCTATTGTTAATTGTATTTAATTATTAATTTCTTACTTTTTTAATATTTCAAATATTATTTCTGACTTTCCTTATTTTTCATATTTCACATTAACTGATTCTTTTTTCTACTGCTTTTGTATTTGAAAATTGCACGTTTTTCAACCTCTATTGTTAATTGTATTTAATTATTAATTTCTTACTTTTTCAATAATTCAGATATTATTTCTGACTTTCCTTATTTTTCATATTTCACATTAATTGATTCTTTTTCTACCACTTTTCTATTTGAAAATTGCGTGTTTTTCAACCTCTATTTAAAGGGGGAAAAGTGTCCAAAATTTATAGGGAACAATACTCATAGTGTCAACCGTGTTCTAGAGAATAACAAGAAAAATGGATATCACAAAGGTTCTGCCCTCAGAGTGCCTCTCAATGATTGTTTCCTTCACATCTCCTGAGGATGCATGCAAATTATCTCTTGTGTCCCCATCCTTCAAAGAAATTGCAGATTCAGATGCTGTGTGGGAGAACTTTCTTCCATCTGATTACAAAGAAATCATTGAACAGTCTTCAACACCAACCCTGAATTTGTTGTCCAAAAAACAAATTTACTCACACCTCAGTGTGCATCATGTTCTTTTGGCCAATGGCATTATGGTAAGACTATCACTCAAGTCTAAGGTGATTTTAATTTGTCACATGCATGATTTGTATTTTGTAGATTATGATATTATGGCTTAGCCATGTCGATCGATGCTCATATTACAATATTTTTATATTGTTAAATAGCAATGGCCTAGTCGACACTGATTTTACAAAATATTTTTTGAAGATAAATTTTTATGTAGTGTCACTTATTCTGTGCAAGGAACTTGTTTTAATTTGATTTATTGGAAACACTATTAGACTACAATGATGTTGGGCCACACTTTCGAAATTTGCTCTTATTTTTCCATTTTTTTTAAGGACAAGGTATCATGCGTCAACTCCAAAATTTGTTTCTAATTAATTATACTAATAAATAATTCTCTACCGTAGTAAATTTGGGTTTTTCAATATTCTCTCAATGTGTCTCTGTTTAGTTGAATATAATGATTGGATCACCCTTTTTCTAAACATTAATTGTTTAAAAATTAGGGGGAGGGGGGAATAATCCTAAATCTCACATCAAATTTCCTTATTCATTTCCATTTAACATGTAAAATGATAAAATTTATTTGGATTGAGCAGAGTTTTTCTCTAGAGAAATCTACGGGCAAGAAGTGCTGCATGACGAGTGCATTGGGAATAGAAATCCGTATCTCGAGAGGTTATAAATGTAAATGTCATTACTCGTCTCGAAAACCTGTAGTACCACAGTCCAGGTTTGCTTTCTTATCTCTTCCAAAGTTTTGACAAAGATATTAAGAAATGTAATTAATTTATTGAATTTTTTAGAAAATATTATGTAACTTACTAATATACGCTTTATCTCTCTAATTAATTATGCATTATACGCTACTCTCACTAAGTATTGATTAAGGATAGTCATAAAAAAGATATTTAATGCAATATTAGTTTTGTAAAATGACATCTATTTTGGAATAAAATTTTTTCTCTAAAAGGTCATATAATCTAAAACGGAGAGAATAATAATAATAATAATAATAATAATAATAATATATCGATAATGTAAAGATTATTTGCAATCTCATTCAATAATAGATTAATATGTATAATAAAATTATTGACTTATGTGATAATTATTTTAAAAATCATTTCTAGAATAATTTTCAATTGGATAATTGTTTAAAAATCTTAGTGTGTGAAAAATAATCACAAATAATAATAATAATCTCTCTTCGATAGTCGTCAACTGTCATCACTATACACTCCTAACTAAACATTATGTTCATCAAATGTTATTGGTTAGTTTTTGAAAAGGAAACTTCTATTGTTTTGATCTTGAAAGTGTAAATCCATACACATTATTGTCTGAAAATTTTAACTTCTAAGAAATTTATTCTATCAAGTTTACAACTGTTAGACAATTTTATCCTTGAAGAACTAATTTGCATAAAAGTTTTAGCGCAAAGTTATCACATTTAGAGCCCCAATTATACATCAACTCTTGTTTGTTTTCATTCAGTGATAAGTGTTACTCATATGCAGATTTTCCCCAGTAGTAAAGGTCCAATTCAAGTACAAACTACAAGTTATGGGAAGTAATTTAGAGACTAAAGTTTTGTCGCCAAATACAAATTATGGTGTTTACTTCATCTTTAATGTGGAAGACCAAGATTTTCAAACTGGGAACCTACAATGGATGCCGGAGAGTGCTCAGAAGAGAGAAGATGGATGGATGGAGGTTGAGATCAGAGACTTTTTTAGTGGAGATGAAGATAACTTAGTGGATTTTCATTATAAGTTGAAGAATAATGATTTCAATGTTGATCGTCGCCTTATTGTTGAAGGAGTTGAGTTCAGGCCCAAAAACTTGTGAATGGAAATTAATGAGATCTTTATATGTGGGTGTGTGTTTGAATTAAAGGTTGCAGACTTTATCTTGGAAGAATTTGATTTTATAAAATTGATCTTTGATTAAAAGTGAATTTTTGAGTGATAGGATTTTTTGTTTGAAACATTTATCTAAAAAGTGTTTTTCAATGTAAGGAATGTCATTTGGAAAGGGTTAGTAAAAACCCCTTATGGATATATAGAATTATTAAAATGGATATGGCTTTTTTATATTTGATATATTTAAATTTTAGTATAGTACTAAATTAAAAGGAGATTACTGATAAAAATAATTAAAAGGAGATTTTTGTTATTACATGTACAAGTGAGATTTTACTCGTTGCAAAAAAGACAAAAATATTGCTTTATTGTGGAGGTTCAAAAGCAAAATCAAAATTCAAACTTGTTTTTGTTAGAATTTGTTCACACATCATGAGTAAATAGTTATCTTATCATGAACAATAAATAGGACCATAGTTGCATGAATTAGGATTCCAAAATAATGAAACAAGTTTCATGATACTTATTTCTTAAAGTCATTGTTCTTTAAGTTCCCTTATGCTGTGTTCGGTACAGCAGACGGAATTAATTGACAGCAGACGGAAGTAACACATGTCAGTTTGGTACGGATGATTTGTAAGAGAAATAATTTCAAAAGTGGTGGGACCCATGTATATTATTTCTCACCTATTTTCACTCATCTCTCTATCTCTTTCATCATTTCTTCTCTATTTCTCTTCAACCAAACAACATCATGTATCAATTTATTTCTCACCTATTTCTACTCTTTCTTTTTTATTTCCATGCGATTTATTTCTCTCCTCTGTACCAAACAGAGCCTTAGAGTATATTTGGAACATACAAAAGTTGAGGAGTGAAAGTAGTGTAGCAATGAAATGTGATGAAAGAGGAGGTGGGGTCTTGTTTGGATCAGATGAAAGTATGAGCTGAAACTGTAAAAAGCATGTGGGCCCACTGAAAGTTGTTTCACCTAAAAAATGATGTGAAACAAGCTGAAATGTACAATTAAATAAATTGTTTCCAGAACTATCCTTCACTTTTTTTAGATACATTCGCGTGACTTGTGTGTGAGCTCCGGGGAAGGTTAAAGTGAAGTTGAAATTGCTGAGGCACCGGTGAGAAATTATTGTTTACCTGTTGCAGCAGGTTAGCCAATATATTTTTTATCTGCTGTAGCAGGTAAATACCGGAAGAAAAAAATAAAAAAAAATTATTTAAAAAATGAAATTATATAAAATTATTATAATAAAAATTAGAATAAAAATTTTCTTTTTTTTTTAAAAAGTGAGAACCACCGGTGTTGTTTGAACAAATTACCTACTATAATAGATTAGTTAACTAGGAGAAAAAAATCATTTTTTATTAAATGAAATCATATAAAAATTATTAAAAAATATTTTTTTTTCTCCCGATGGGAGCATAAGAGAAATAATTTTGCTCAAAATTTTTTATATAATTTCATTTAATAAAAAAATAATTTTTTCTCCCGGTTAACTAACTTATTATAATAGGTAATTTGTTCGAGCACCACCGGTGGTTCTCACTTTTTAAAAAAAAGAGAAAATTTTTATTCTAATTTTTATTATAATAATTTTATATAATTTTTTTTTAAATAATTTTTTTTCTCCCGGAGTTTACCTGCTACAACAGGTAAAAAATACATTGGCTAACCTGCTGCAGCAGGTAAACAACCATTTCTCACCGGTGCCTGAGCAATTTCAACTCCACTTTAGCCTGACCCGTGGGGTCGCGTAAAACAACATTGAAGTGCAGGGGCAGTGCAAAATAAAAATCCTTGTGAGCAACTTGAAACAATGAAACTCGATCACCCTTTTTCATGTGACCTTTACCACTGCACCCTTATAATTGATTCACAATATGCATAATCGAATATGCTAACTATGCATAATCGAATGTGGTAAGCCAAATTGCCAATGTTAAACAATGTGTGTGTGAGGCATAATCGAATATGCCTTTTAATTTTTAAAAAAAAAAAAAAAAAAAAAAAGCTTTTCGTTAACCATTTTTTTTTTCTGGTTGGGGTTAAAATTGGGATTTTATAATTGTTAATTTTTAGTTTTTTTTCTCTTCTATTACCTACCTAACTACTTTAATTCAAATATTTCATCTATTTTCAACTTTCTTTCATCTATACCAAACAACTTCACTTTCGGCTAAGTTTGGCAAAACTAGCTGAAAAGCTAGTTGAAAGCTGAAAAATTAGCTGGTAGTTGAAAGTTGTTAAGCTAGCTTATTAAATCATAAATATTTGATAAAATCATTTGTTCAAGTAGCTGGAAAATATAAAATGATTGAAATGAACATATTTATATGATATATTTATATAAATTTCAATTTTATTTTATGAAAAAATATATTTTGAGGTGTTGTAATTTTAATTTTAATTAATTTTAAACTCTTGTAATTTTTTATTTATAGATAAATTATTTTCATTACATTTTTAGTTTCAATTATTACATTTTTTTCATATTAAGTATTCTACTATTAATCTTATAATATATCTTAAAATATTTTTAATCAAGTTTAAAATAAAGTAAAAAAAAAACATTTAAGTAGACATTATACTTGCAGTAAAAAAATAGACATTATAATTTTATTATGCTAATTAGTGTAATAGTTAAAATAAATTGTCTAATATAAAACTATTTAGAAAATAATAAAAAATAAAATATCTAACATTTATCATTGTCAATTTCGTGAAGTATATTGTTGAAATAAAAAATTAAATATTATAAAAAGTACAATAGTTAAAATAAATAGTGTAATATAAAAATTGTAAAATATAATAACAAAAATAAAATAAAACAAATAAATAATAAAATCCTGTTTTATTTAAAAAGGGTAACAAGGAAATTTAATAAATATTTTAATGATAAAAAAGGAATAAAATATAAAAAGCTAGAAGCTAGAAGCTAGCGTTTTTTGAAACGCTACTTAAAGTAGCATTTTTTAAAATGCTAAAAGATACTAAAAAAAGCTTGTTTACCGAACAGTCAAACAAGTTTTTCCGCTAGTAAAAAAAAGTTAGAAGCTAGCTGAAATGGCTTCTTAAACATAGCCTTGAATGTTCTTACAATCCATTTGAATGCATTTAAATGGTATTAAAAATAACTTTAATTATAGGATAGGATATTGCGCTCCTTCTTTCTCAAACTTAATGGGTAAGTACCGAGGGGTCTAGCTCAATTGGTTGAACAGGGTGCGTGAGTTGTTGTAAACCTCTGGTACATGTCTTCGATTCTTACATATAAAAAAAACTTAATGGGTAAGTATATAGACTAAAAAAAAGTCATTATCATGTCCTAAGACATTTATAGAAAAAGTAGAGAATAGACTTACCATTTCATGTTGAGATGGTTCATTCATCAAGAGTCATATTTATTCAAACCATACCCTTTCATGAAGAGTTTGCAATCAATTATAGCTTACACCATTCAGTAACACTCACTATATGATGTCCAATATTCATTTCACGTTTATGGGTATTTGAAGAAACATCAAAATACCATTCAATCAATGTGTTGATAAATCAATGGAAGACCAATACTTAAAAATAAATTTTTTAACAAATTTGCCAAGAAAAATTAGCAACCAATATAAGCACATCAAAGGAAAAAGTCCGACAAATTGGAGTTTCACTTGTAATTTTATCCATTACCAAACAAAGATTCAACAAACAAGTTACTAATGTAGTACTGGTGGATATTATTAATGTTATTAATGTAGAAACCTTGTTCATTTTGAGAATCTTGTTGTCTCAAAGCGAAATATTATTCAGGACATTATAGCTGTTGTAGCGCTATCTGGGAATTTCTCTAAGGGTACTATGTTCTCAAACATGCATGAGTTTCAAATTCTTAAATCATTTAATGTCCAGGGGCATTCGAGTAAAGCGTCATCCATTAAAGAAGTGTTCTGGAAGCCTCCATCTCGTGGTTGGATTAAAATTAGGGATGAGAATAGGCCAGGCCGACCGATAGGAGCCTATATCCTAGCCTATTTAAAGCCTGACTTGGCCTAGCCCATTTAATAAAAAGGCTAGGCTTGGGCTTTTAAAAAAGCCTAATTAGTTAAATAGGTTAGGCTTGGGCTTATGAAAAAGCTTATTAAGCCTGATAGGTCAGCCTATTTATTCATTTAAATATAATAAAAATTAATATACATATTACACTTATATATTTAATATCTTAATAAGTTAATAATCTCATATAATAAATAAAATAATTTTTTGAGACAAAAAACAAATTATTATTAAAATAAATTTCAACATCGTAATTTCTTAAATTTGTGTTTCGTGAGTCCGTGACCTATAATTCTGTAACGTGAGGGACTCAGTGTGATAATGTCTTATATCAAAATTAAATAAAAACCAATTTTTGCTAATGTGAAACACCTTTTCGAATCAAGTGAAAATGGAACCTGGCGTAAGTGCTGGTGAAAGTGTGAAAATAGTAAGCATGTGATGATGGCATCCATCATCCTTTTTTATGATTTTCTTATAAAAATCATCATTTGCTCATAAAATAAAAATATTCTGTGACTTGTATTTGATATATTTAAAACTGGGCTTGATGTTCTTTTTTTTGTTGGCTTGTTTAAAATTTGGCCCATTTAAAATTTAGCTTGTTAGTTTATTTACAAGTCTTAATATAAAATAGGCCTTTAAATAGGCTAATAGGCAAGGCCAAACTTTTAAAAAGGTCAGGTCAGGCCTAAAAAAAAAGCCTCTGATAGATAACAGGCCAGGCTTAGGCCTTAATTTTATAAAACAGGCTAGGCCTATTTATGCAAAGTCTGGCCTGGCCTATTCCCATCCCTAATTAAAATAAACACTGATAAAATTTAAGGACATTTTGTGTTTCTTGGTCTTCTTGTGGGATCTAATCTCAGGAAACTGTTTACTTGGCAGCCAGTGGTTGATAAGGCTCAAAAATGGTTGTCTTGTTGGAAGAGTTAGCATATCTCTTTGAGACGAAGAATTGTGCTTTTAAAGTCAGTCTTGTCCATACTTTTGGTGTTCTTCCTTTCTAATTTCAAGGCACCTAAAGGCACTATTCTTTCTTTTGAATCTCTCTTTAAAACATTTCTTTGGGGTGGGAGTGAAGGTAAACACAAAATTCATTGGGTTGCTTGGAGATGGGAAGTTAGGTTTTAGGAAGAATAAGGCTTCAACATGGTGCAAGGATATATACTCCTTATAAAAATTGAATGTATGTTTTAAGGAGAATTGGTTCTCAAATTCCATATTAAAAACGTAAGAGATTGGGGTGTCACTTCCTTTTGGCATGATCATTAGGTGGAGGGAGAGGTGTTAAAAGATAGATTTATTAGGTTATTCTCGATGTCAAAAAACAGAATATCCTTAGTGAGGGATGTAGGGGTTTGTGAGGGGGGATTTTGGCAATTGAAGTGGCGTTGGAGGAAGTCTCTTTTTAATTTGCCTATCTCATTTCATTCCAAATTAATTAAATTGTTCATACCCAAATTTAAATATTGCTTCATTTTATCCCAAATTATTCTTTGAACACCCAAAAATTTATTATTAACTCATTAACCCATTTTATTTCCAATTTACCCTTTAATAACCCTTTAACACCAAGGGCTTTCTTGTCTTAAGCTGAAGTATGCTAAAAAAACCCTAATTAAATCCTTATTACTACCCAAAAGTCGTAACCCCCATCTCACAAACATGCTCATTTCACTCCTTTTCAATCTTTCTAAAAATTGAAAAAGGAAAAAAAAAACCTCTTCATTATGAATAGGTTTCCACAGAGACACATACACAAACATAGTTTCCATCTTTTTCTCTTTTGCCCAAGGTTCACACACACTTCAACTCCCACTCACCTTGTGTTCTTAAAAGTTTTAATATTCATTTTCTTTGCTCTTTTGGTTGAATAGAATAAGGAAGAAGGAGAACCTCAAGGAGGCACCTAAAACCACTAATCAAATTATGAGAGATGATGATTTCTTTCACAAAATAATTTGAGTATTTAGTTGAGCCACCAAGCCACGATTTTCTCACCAACCCCTTTAGTGGTAAGGGTAGCATCCTAGAGCCAAGACAAAATATGACACTAAATAGTTGAAATTAGAACTTATTGTTGCTCCCTTCGTGAATGTAAGAACTTTACATGGTCATAAAAAGGAAAGTGTAAAAAGTAATTGACTATCATGTTTTAATTTTAATATATATCATACAGTGGGCAGAAGCTTATTTTAAAAGTTCAGGCCTAAAATGTGATCGAAAGGAAACTGGGTTGTTGTTCTAAAGTATATATTTACATCAATGATAATAATTATCACAGTAAATAATAAAATAATAATAATTCTGACACGATGAGCTAAGACATGGATTGTATGGTTTTCATCCTCAAGTATTGTAGCTACTATGTTTTCCTAGGTTTTTTTTTTCTTATTTTTATTTAAATTATATATTTTAGTTTCTTTCTTTCTCTTATTCATTTTATTTTATCCTTAAAAAAAATAATAAACACATTCCCTTAAAGTAAATAAATAACATATGGAAATAAAATTTTGAATCTCACGCTATGGACTACTACATAGATTGTATGATTTTTGAACCTCAAATAATGTCATATGCATCGTAAAAACTTAGGTATAATTATACTATCTCAAGTCTTGGTCAATGTGGATTCTCCTTTTAATAAAATAAATAAATTCCTATCTTTTAACTTACGAAAAAGTAAAATAAAAGTCTTTCCAAAATAAATTGTCTTTTTTCCAAAATATCATCAAGGTCTAATCTAAATAAATTTCCTTCTAAAAAAAATCTACTAATATTCTTTCCAATTTCCTTATTATTTTAAAATGTAAATTCTTTTGCTTTCTTTCTTAAAAAAGAATAAGAAATTATTTCCTTTTTTATTTAATATGTGTAAAACAATTCTTTTTAGTTATTAAATAATTAACTCTAATTAAGGTAACTGTTTTGAACAAACATATTAGGGGGTTGTGGAATTTAGTCTTCGTCTGTCTCATAAATTGACTCTCATACTTATCTTATTTTCATAGACCAAGTTTTTGCTAAAAGTCCTTCTTAAATATTTTCTCAAATTAAATAAACATCGGTGCCAATTCTATTTTCAAAATAACTTTAAATATCTTTTCACCACTCCAACACGAACTCGGTCGTGACAATAAATATATTAAAGAAAAAAATTTCTATGAAAATTATAAAGTCAAAACAGATGGTAATCAAACAATGTTAATTGTATTTAATTATTACTTTCCTACTTTTTCAATATTTCAGATATTATTTCTGACATCCTTATTTTTCATATTTCACATTAATTGATTCTTTTTCTACCACTTTCCTATTTGAAAATTGCATGTTTTTCAACCTCTATTTAAAGGGGGGAAAAGTGTCCAAAATTTATAAGGAACAATACTCATAGTGTCAACCGTGATCTAGAGAATAACAAGAAAAAATGGATATCACAAAGGTTCTACCCGAAGAGTGCCTCTCAATGATTATTTCCTTCACATCTCCTGAGGATGCATGCAGATTATCTCTTGTGTCTCCATCCTTTAAAGAAATTGCAGATTCAGATGTTGTCTGGGAGAACTTTCTTCCATCTGATTACAAAGACATCATAAATCAGTCTTCAACACCATCCCTTAATTTTTTGTCCAAAAAACAAATTTACTCACACCTTAGTGTCCATCAAGTTCTTTTGGCCAATGGGAAAAGGGTAAGACTATCACTCAAGTCTAAGGTTATTTTAATTTGTCAAGTGATTTGTATTTTGTAGATTATGAAATTACGGCTTACCCATGTCTTTGGATGCTCATATAGTCTTATTACACCTTTTTTATATTAATGTTAAATAGCCTTGGCCTAGTCGACACTGTTATTACAAAATATTTTTTTAAGATAATTTTTTATGTAGTGTCACTTATTCTGTGGAAGGAACTTGTTTTGATTTGTTGGAAACGTTATTAGGCTACAATGATGTTGTGCCAGACTTTCGAAATTATTTTTCCATTTTTTTAAGTATAAGATATCATGCGTCAGCTCCAAAATTTGTTTCTAACTAATTATACTAATAAATATTTCTCTACCGTATAGTAAATTTGCTTCTTTCAATTAATACTCTCAATGTATCTTTGTTTAGTTGAAAATAATAATTGGATCATCCTCTTTCTAAACATTGTTTAACAATTAGGGGGAGGGGGGGAGTAATCCTAGATCTCACATCAAATTTCCCTATTCATTTCCATTTAACATGTAAAATGATAAAATTGATTTGAATTGAGCAGAGTTTATATCTAGACAAAGCTACGGGCAAAAAGTGTTGCATGGTGAGTGCATTGGGAATAAAAATCCGTGTCATGGGGAGAGGTTCTAAATGTTATGGCTCGCCATGTAAATCTGTACCACAGTCCAGGTATGTTTTCTTTTCTCTTCCAATGCTTTTGTGATTGGATAATAATAATAATAATAATAATAATAATAATAATAATAGAATATAACGATAATGTAAAGATTATTTGCAATTTCATTCAGTCATAGATTAATATGTATGGTAAGATTATTGACTTGTGTGATAATTATTTTAAAAATCATGTCAAGAATGATTTCTAATTGGATGATGTACTGTTTAAAAATTTTAGTGTATGAAAATTAATCACTAATAATATTAATGTTGCTTAGATAGTCTACAATTGTCATCACTATATATACACTCCTAACTAAACATTGTGTTCTTCAATTGTTATAGGTTAGTTTTTGAAAAGGATACATCTAATGTTTTGGTCCTGAAAGTGTAAATCCATACACATTGTCTAAAAAATTTAACTGCTAAGAAATTTATTCTATCAAGCTCACAACTTTTAAACAATTTTATCTTTAAAGAACTAATTTGTATAAAAGCTTTGAAGGCAAAGTTATCATATTCAAAGCCCCAACTAAGGGTAAGGGAGCTCAGAAGAGAGAAGATGGATGGATGGAAGTTGAGATAGGAAACTTTTTTAGTGAACATGAAGATAACGTAGTGGATTTTGATTGTATGTTGCAGAATGTTGATCCGTATGCTAGTTGTGGCCTTATTGCTGAAGGAGTTGAGTTCAGGCCCAAAAACTTGTGAATGGAAAGGAAATCTTTCTCTCTGTGTGTGTTTAAATTAGAGTTTGCAGACTTTATTTTGGAAGAATTTGATTTTGTAAAATTGATCTTTGATTAAAAGTGAATTTTTTAGTGTGATAGGATTTATTATTCGAAACATTTATCTAAAAAGTGTTTTTTAATGTAAGGAATGCCATTTGGAAAGGGTTAGTAAAAACCTCTTATGGATATATAGAATTATTAAAATGGATATGGCTTTTGTTTATATTTGATATATTTAAATTGTAGAAAATACTAAATTAAAAGGAGATTACTGATAAAAAAAATTAAAAGCAGTTTTTTTTTTTGAAAGCAGATTTTTGTTATTACATGTACAAATGAGATTCTACTCGTTGCAAAAATAAAAAAATGTTGCATTTATGTGGAGGGTTCAAAAGCAAAATCAAAATTCAAACTTGTTTTTGTTAGAATTTGTTCACACGTATCATGACTAAATAGTTATCCTATCATGAATAATAAATTGGACCATAGTTGCGTGAATTAGGATACCAAAATAATGAAACAAGTTTCATAATACTTATCTTTCTTAAAGTCATTTTTCTTCAAGTTCCCTTAATCTTCTTGGATGTTCTTACAATCCATTTGAATGCATTTAAATGGTATTAAAATAATTTAAATTTTCTCTCCTTCTTTCTCAAACTTAATGGGTAAGTATATAAACTAAAAAAAAAAAAAGTCATTATCATATGTCCCAAGACATATTTATAAAGAAAGTCGAGAATAGACTTACCATTTCATTTTGAGACGCAATGGTTCATTCATGTCTCTTCATAAAGAGTCATGTCTATTCAACTCATACCATTTCATGATGAGTTTCCAATCAACTATAAATTACACCATTCAATTACACTCACTAATATTCATTTCACAGTTATGGGTATTTGAAGACACGTCAAGATACCATTCAACCAATGTGTTGATAAATCAAGGAAGACCAATACTTAAAAATAAAATTTCTAAGAGATTTGCCTCAAAAAATTAGCAATCGATATATGCACATCAAAGGAAAAAGTCCTACAAAATGGAGTTTCACTTTTATGGGTATTTATTCTTATATTATAAAATTAAGTTTTTTTTATTTATTCTTGTAAGATAATGTCAATATGTATTTTTTTTCACATAATTTCATTTTTTATGATACCTATCTTTTGAATTTTCATATCAAATAAATATTTTTTTTCTTTTTAATTCATTATTCAAATAAATTAATTTTTACTTTCCTTGATTTATTAATCAATATTGTAATTTCTTCAATACACATATAGGGGGAATTTCGCTCGTCGCAAAAATAATAAATTGTTGCATTCATGTTATCTATAAAAAAAAATGGTATTTTCATGTTGATATGGTTTAAATTCCAAACTTGGTTTCTTCTCAAAATTATCAATTAATACATGTACAACATTCTATCTAGCATTTGGCTTCATAATACAAAATGAAACCACATTTTTGTAGTTAAGGTGATTTTGCAAATATTTGAGTTGGTGTCAAGCATCAAAGTGAACTTTCATAAAAGTAAGTTGGTAGGTGTCCATGTCTAAGAACATTAGTTAACATAAGTCGCTTGTTTCCTACATTGTAAGATTGGAATGACACCTTTGTGTTCCTTGGTCTTCTTGTGGGATCTTATCACAGGAAAATGTTTATTTAGCAGCCAGTGGTTGATAAGGTTAAAAAACAGTTGTCTTGTTGGAATAGTAAGCATGTCTCTTTAGGATGAAGAATTGTGCTTTTAAAGTAAGTTTTGTCCATATTTATGGTCTCCATCCTTTCTTTTTTCAAGGCACCTAATGGTATTATTCTTTCTTTTGAATCTCTCTTTCAAAAAAATTATTTGGGGTGGGAGTGAAGGTAAACACAAAATTCATTGGGTTGCTTGGCACAATATTTGTAGAAAGAAGGAGTGGAGGTTAGGGATCAAGGATTTAAGGGCCTTTAACCAAGCTTTATTAGGCAAATGGTTATGGAGAATGAAGACTGGTAACACAAGTTTATGGTATCAAATTTTCATGGGTCGTTATGCATTCAGAGATGAGAAGCTAGATTTTACAGAGAGTAAGGGTTCAAGGTGGTGGGGGGATATCTACTCCTTATTAAAATTGAATGTAGGTTTTAAGGAGAATTGGTTCTCAAATTCCATATTAAAAAAGGTAGGAGATTGAGGAGCCACTTCCTTTTGACATGATCATTTGGTGGAGGGAGGGGTATTAAAAGATATATTTAACAAATTATTCTCGATGTTAAAAAACAAAACATCCTTAGTGAGGGATGTTGGGGTTTGGGAAGGGGGATTTTGGCACAATGTTTGTAGAGAGAAGAAGGGGTGGGGTTAGGGATTGAGGATTTAAGGGCTTTTAATGGATCTTTATTAGAAAAATGGTTATAGAGAATGAGGACTAGTAACACAAGTTTGTGATATCAATTTTTGGTAGGTTGTTATGCATTCAAAGATGGGAAGCTAGATTTTAGGGAGAATAAGGGTTCAAGGTGGTGGAGGGATATCTACTTATAAAAATTGAATGTATGTTTTAAGAAGAATTGGTTCTCATATTCCATATTCAAAAAGGTAGGAGGGTGAGGTGCCACTTCCTTTTGGCATAATCATTGGGTGGGGGGAGGGTTGTTAAAAGATAGATTTAACAAGTTATTCTTGATGTAAAAACAAAAAAACAAAAATCCTTAGTGAAGGATGTAGGGGTTTGTAAGGGGGAATTTTGGCATTGGAAGTGGTGTTGGAGGAAATCTCTTTTAAATTTGCCTATCTCATTTTATTCCAAATTAATTAAATTATTCATACACAAATTTATATATTATTTCATTATATCCCAAATTATTCCTTGAACACTCAAACATTTATTATTAACTCATTAACCCATTTTATTTCCAATTTACCCTTTAACACCAAAGGCTTTCTTGTCTTAAGGTGAAGTATGCTAAGAAAATTCTAATTAAATCCTTATTACTACCCCAAATGTGTAACCCCCACCTCACAAACATGCTCATATCACTCATTTTCAATCTCTCTAAAAAGTGAAAAAGAAAAGAAAAATTGTTCGTTCTGTCTAAGTTTCCAAGGAGACGCACACAAATACAATTTCTCTCTTTTTCTCTTCTATGCAAGGCTCACACACACCTCAACTCTCACTCACGTGTTCTTAAGAGTTTTAATGTTCATCCTCTTTGTTCTTTTGGTCGTATAGCACAAACCTACAACCACTAATCAAAAGGTTAATTAGAAATGATGGTTTCTTTCACAAAGTAACTTGAGTATTTGATTGAGCCACCAAGCCAAGATTTCTCACGCTAAACCTTTTATCTTTATTTTAAAAATTGTCAATATTAATTTACTTCCCACGAGTAGTTCAAGATTTGACTTGAATTTTCTTATTTTTATTTCCTTCTATTTTTGTTTTCACAACACCAAAGGGTTGTACTCCTTAACTATTTTCCCCATTTTTTTGGTGCATGTCAAATTTATGGATTGATCTTTATTTCTGTTTGATGGTTGTGTGATTGGTGTTGGTTCATGGTTGAAAATTGGTTTGCATGTTAGAACCTTTATGTCTTGAGACCATGCATGTCATTTTGAATGTGATTATGGACCCAATGAGTCTAGATTTGGCTTGGAGGTAAGTTGATTCTTGATGTTTGATGAAAATATGGTTGATATGACATTGTAAATGCTTGACCTTTTCATACATTTTGAATTTAGTATGCTTGAAGCAATTTGTGAAATTTCTATTCTTTACTGGTCTCTCTCTTTTATTTTTTTTTCTAGATCTTAAGGTTTAACAATTTAGAATGAGGAACCTATGAATTTGACTAAGTGTTAGGCATAACATATAAATTAGTCAAAAATTACAAAAATCTTTGTGTAAAAAAATGTGATTTTTTCAAACTATGCTCATTGACGTAATTTAGGTGAGTTAGGCACTGTTTGTGATTTATTGTGATTTTTCTGTGTGATATGTTTTTGTTCTAAAAAAATGATATGATTTGGACATCCTAATTATGCCACCATAAAAATTTGGTTGAAAAAATATGCATGTTTTCTATTTTTAAGAATTTGTTTATGTTCTAATGTTTTTATGGGGAATGTTTTGAGTTGAATTTAGGAAAAATAAAAACATGTGCATGTGTGTTTATCTCTTGTACTTCTAACACAAAGAAAGAAAGAATTTCATGAAGAGGCTGAGAGTTATAAATATCTGGAACAAAAAATGATCAAAAACTAGAAAAGTTTGGACAATTTTGATATCCATATATAAGTTCTTGCGTTTTTCTAAAAAGTTTGGCTTCGATCCAAGATTTTTGTGTGTTTCTAGTTTAAAGATGTTATAAAGGGTCTAAAAAGGATTTTTTTTAGTAAATTAAATAATGGGTTTTTAGTTGAAAATAAATTAAAGAAATGAAATGGTAAATTATTAGTGGGTTGTTTGTGATTTTCATCTAAAATCCCATTGGTTATCTCTCATACACTTTAACACAATGATTATCCCTATTTTATTTAAAAAATTTCAGCCGATTATCATTAATTAAGGCCAAAATCTATAATTGTTCAAATTCAAATTTTATTTGTTTTAAAATAAAAATAGACACTAGTAAATATATATATATGCGTGTGTAGCTTAGGAAAAACAAGTGATGAAATGTTTTACTACAAAGCTTATAGTATTTTTGAAAATTAGGCCTTAAATTAATTCAAAGGAATTTAATTAAGTTCTAGTTTTCCAGTTATCTTTTATAAACTAAAGTCATTTAATAGAATTAAATCATACTTTCTACAAAATGAAACTAAGTGAATCCATTACTTTACTTCAAATAGGAATAAGATACACATTTCATATAAATCAAATGAACTATTTTCCTTCACTGAAAGTACTTACGCATGAATCATTACTTCCTATATGAGAACTATGTTAAACTAAACATGGCATGTTAGAAAACATATTATGAATGACATTGTTGAAATCATTCACTCATACATGGTGACACATGATACTGACTTTGAACAATTAATCTAAGAGTAAATGATATTGAACAACCTAAATGGTTGAAACTTATGAAAGTACAAAATACCACCTCATGTGGTTGATTTTTATTAAAAGGCAAATGACAACCAATATAATGGAAGCATGCAAAAGATTTATATGAATGTGCAACTTATCTCTATATATGTGATATTGTGAATATGAATTACCTTAATGGTTATATCGTGCCTAAGTGCATGTGATCTATTATATAATTTGGTGGGGAATTTGGGTAGTGGAATCTATTAACTACATAATTTTAAAAGAACAATAGAATAAAATCAAATAGACCTATTTATGTTTTATTTCTATTGGGGGAAAAAAGTCAAAGTGATTGGGTGTCACATATATTATCTATGTCTTTTGACATGATAGACCTTGGAGAAGCTTTTTTTATTCTAGGCATTAAGATACATAGAGATGGACTTTGTAAACTTTTTGGCTATTGCAAAAGGCTTATCTTGATAAAGTTCTTAAGAAATTTACTATGGAGAATTGTAGACCTAGTGATGTTCCTATTAATAAGGCATAAGTTATATAATCAATGTACAAAAAAAAGATATTAAAGGAATATATATGGAAAATGTTCCTTATGATTGTTTTGTGGGTAGCCTGATGTATGCTCAGGTTTGTACTAGATCTAATGTGTCTTTTATGTTATTGTTCTAAGTAGATTCACATCAAAATCAGAATATACTCATTGGATTGTTGTTAAAAAAAGTCATGAGCTACTTGCAAAAGACAAAAGAGCACATGCTTGTCTATAGGAGAGTCAACAACTAAGATGTTTTTGGATACTTTAATTCAATTTTTGTTGGTTGATAAGATGATGAAAAATCTACATCTAGATATATTTTCATGCTAGCTGGTGGAACCATATCTTGGAAGAATGTAAAATAAACTTTGATAGCCTTTTCAACTATGTAGGGAGAGTTCACTTCATGCTATGGACTTGCTTTGCACTATTTCACTTTACACCTTTTGCATTAGTTAAAAAAGGTATTTCACATAAGTTATTTAGACAACATAGATGCTAGCAACGTAAAAAGTTTCTTTTTCTACATCGATTCTAAATAAAACTGATCATGATGTAATATTTTCTTTCCCATTTTCCATATTCTCATTTTCTAGATGACAGATTCTAGATCCGATTTCTCTCCATGAAGAATACCAAACCATTACCACTTCTAAGCATATAAGGATTTAATTTTTTATTGTCAAAAAGATGGTTGAGAATGAATAGATTCTTGATAAGTATATTTCCCATAGAGAAGTTTGCTTACCACATAAGGGACTTAGATCCATAGTGTTTATGAAACATATTAAGAACACAAGTATTGTGAGGTCTTTTGATATAATTGGTAGTCAGAGTTGTTATTATTTTTTATTGATTTTATTACATTAAACTTATGTAATTTCAATTAGATGATGTTATGTGCATGTTAATGTTGATTTTTATATGATCTAATAATTGTTATACAATTCTAATATTATATTTTGTCTCGAGATGTTTCATTTCCTTTTCAAAAATGATGTTTAGTGAGAAATATGGATATGATTTTCTTAAGAGATTTGTTGTGTTTTCTTGAAAAGTATAATGCATGATCCATACACAATAGCATGAAAGGGATCACATACTATGTTATGATGTGTACCTACACCTACACACTTATGTTATGATCATGCTAATAAAATTATTAATTATGTGGTCAAAGGTGAACTAAACTCTAAATAGTTTATCTTTACTTATAGCTCTTAGCAAGTGATTTCGTTGACTGTATTTGTCATGTTTTGAGTTGATTATATTTAAGTTATTTTTGTGGCCGCAATTATTCAACCCAAGGGTTGTTTTTCACTATGAATTTCGAAATAAATAACACTCGATCAATATTGCTCAAGTGAGATTATGTTAAAATTTTCTTTTTTGATATTTTATTATAATTGGTGCATTTTTGGTTTATTAAAATATGTTTTAGATGTATAACTTTATATTTTTCCCTATAAGCCCAAATTCAATTAAGGGACCCAGTTTAGATTTTGAAAGTTACCATATGTCTATATGTATAATATTGCGTCAAGCCCAATAATCAAGTGTGTTGAGTTTGTATGTAGGACAATAGGTTACTTATTTATGGATAGACAATAGGTTACTTATTTATTTGAAGAATGATAGGATCCCCACTTGACTTAAAAATGCTCTCTGATAATTTATTGTTGCATCTAATAGTTGGTGCAAAAGAAGAGAGATAAAGTGGAAGGTCATGCTCTTAACTTTTATTCTTGAATACATGCTTTTATGAAATCAAATGATTACTCTAAATAATGTACTCAAGACATATGTAATTTATGGACAATTGATCATTATTTTTTAGTGTTCTAACTCCTATTAATTTCTATATACATAATCAATTTAGAGTCTTTCCAATACACTAGTTACCCGAATATAATAATAATGAACACAATAATCAACATGCACACATTAAAAAAATTCTTTTATTTTCTACCATTAAGATCAACCAAACAATAAAATTCCACACCCATGTGCCACATGATCCATATGTTCATGTTCTCAAAAGTCAAAATCATCCTGATTAGGCTTTGGGGAAGTTAACAAAGCAGTGTAGAGGCGAAGCCTGTCCTCTCCCATGGAAGAAGACCGTGACAAGGGCCTCCTAGGTCTGATAAAGGACAATGAAGTCAAAGTCAACCTATGCTTGTACCTCCTCCAAGCCAATTGAATGGCCACAGCAGCCCAAGTTCTCCACCCTGGTGAGTAATACCTTGCACTTCTCTTCACCTTTTCCTTAACAAATGTGTACCTGAAATGTTGTGTCACATACTTCACGTCCTCGGCTTCGAGGCCGAATGCCTCGGTGGTTTCTAGTGTGATGAGTGTGGATGAAGATGGTGGAAGACGTTCTATGAAGGGTCTCCTCAAGCACCATGAAAGGAGCTCGTCCCCACTGAAGTTCCCTGGACCTAGCATGCAGCAACTCTTCACACCATCCCTTAGGACTTGGCTGCTTTGAAGGTGACCCCTTACTACAAATAGCATTCTCTGAACTGGATCTCCTTCTTTAGCTATCTGCATCATATAATTAACCATCATGTTACGTTTAATAAAGCTAGCTGAATCATTTCAATTTGGAAATAATATATAAATCTCTACTTATTTTTTTTTTTTTTTGTCTTTGGTCAGATATTACGGGTGTCCCCAACCCACTGGGTTAGAAACTAATCCCGCTCGTGATGCGTCGCTACCGCTGACCAAGGAAATTTTTCATATGGAGGGAATCGAACACGGGTTTTTTCACTAAATAGATCGTTCCTCACACGTGAACGCAGTGAAATTTTACACCACTGCGCCAACCTTATAGATTTCTCTACTTATTTAAATTGAGGAGTACTAGTAATATACTTTTTAACACACTATTACATTATTTATTAATGGTTAAAGTTTATTGAAAACTATAAAATTATGAGTGAAACTTATTTAATAAGAAATGTGACTCATCAAATTTAATAATTTTCTATAAATTTTAGTTCACAATAGAGTCTGTGTTTAAAAGAGTGTGTACTATCATTTATCATTTAAAGTTAGTTAACTTTGTCCCAATGCATTATGCAAAATGTGATATTACTATATAGTGGAAATTAGAACGTACTGTTTCTCCCTTGGTGAATATCAGAGACTTCACACGGTCACAGATGTTCTCTAGAACCAGATCGTCCATGTGTTGAAATAGTGGCACCTGAACAAAATATAAAGCCATTACTCTTTAAAGAAAAAAAAACATAATTGGTTATCTAACAAAAAGCTAAACAAAATATAACTATTTATTTTTAGTGTAAGTTAAACATGTAGTTAGTATTTATATGCGTTGGGCATTTGTTTGCATGAACTAATTTCGATGTTTATTAGTCAGACTATATATATGCGTTGTTAAATACCGATGGAATCTCTGAAAAGGACAATAAGTATGATAAGAAAGGAAAAAGATTTTATTTTTCTTTTTGGAAAATATATTATATATATTCTTCACTATGTGTGTACTATTTCCCTTTTATTTTTTTCTCCAAAAACATATTAATGAAAGAAAGAAAGAGGACAAAATTGAGGGTCTTTTTCCTCCAAATACTTTACTTAATTTCTTTTTATTGGTTAAAAATTCAATAAAAAGGGGGAAAAAAAGAAAGACATATTTGAGGAAAATCATGGGTCACACACCATTCATTTACCATTTTCTTACTTTTGGTGCAAGAACCCCTTTTGGTAATCTTAAGCAATTTCCTTAATTACCTGTCTCACCAAGTCTAGACAAAGATGGTACTTGATGTCTCTTCTTAATCCCTCAGGTAGATTTTTGGTCATCTCGCATTCATCAACCCCACGCATTGCAGCCCAACGTTGCCTCTCATAGTTATGCACTCGTTGTCTAAACCCTTGTGGCAAACGTCGTTTCCTCATCCACCATTCAATATTCCTCATCTTCAATTGCATTGCTTGCTTCTTTGACGTTGTTGCATGCAAAAATACCTGCCCCATGTATATGGTGCCCATAATGTCAAAACAATTTCATAGAAAATATTTACATGAGTTAAATGGTGATACACACTAACGGTGTAAAACAGTTTCACTATTATCTAACCACAAATCAATGTTGGTGTGACTTTTAAGATAATTTTGTAAAAGTCAACAAACTTATCATACATCGTAGTTTGTGATTGAATAACAGTATAAAATTATTTTATATTATCATAGCATAATCCTTTTTTCTCTATTTGAGTGTGATTGGCTATTATTGGTTTGGATTTACAATTATTTAGCGTGGCTGGCTAATTGTGTTTACCTTGATGTTTCCAATCAACATAGTGACAAGAAGAAGGCCACTGGTCAGCACAATGATGTTGAAAACTACTTCCAGCCATTCAGTTGTACTCTCTAGGTTTCCAAAAGTGCTTATCACATCAACAAAGATAGGATTTAGATTTTAGAGTAAGCATGAAGCAAGAATAAACATACATCAAAGAGTGAAAATAATTGTAATGATAATTAAGCAAATATTCACGCTGTGGAAATGCATCAATTATACATACACAAGATGCTATTCGAGTTTTTTTTAGGGATTGACTTGCTACATCTTTCCTTATTTCTTTCTTGCTCTTTTTCTCTCTTTAATTTTGTTGAGAATTATAAATTGTAACTGCAAAGATGAATATGTTTTAAGAGAACATTTCAAAAAGAAGAAAGGAATATACTTCACACCGTATAAATAGTATAAATAAAAATTATAGATATAACTTATAAGAACGTTATATTTCTGGAAAAAAAAAAAAAAAAACACGTTATAAAACATTATCAGACCATTCTAGGGTGGTAGAATATGGACCACGAGCTATAACTGGTTGGGACAAAAACAAGTCTCTTTAATTTGGTCTTCTAATTTGATACCTAAGTCCGAACCTACGTGGGTTGCAACCTTTTCAGACCGACCTAACATTTTTTATATTTTTGGTTGAATTTCTACTTTTTTCCAAAATTTAAGGCTGAAAATAGTACGATAACGATTTTTATTGAAATATATTTTAGTTTAATAAATAAAATATTGATAATTATTTTATTCTACTATTACATTTATAGAAAAAGATTAAAAAGTTATATTATGACAATCATTGCAATTGTTTTTAATAATAAACATGCTTATATATTATAAGATAATCTCATATATTTTTTTATAAAAGTTATAGTGAGAGTAGTTATATCTTTAATTAATTGAGTATGCATATGTTCCAAAGGTCTTATACTGTTATTCCATTATAAATATATGTCCCTTTAAAAATACAAAATAAAATTTGAAAGCATATATTAAATATGTTAACTACCTTGTGTCAAAATTAAATGTAATATATATTAAAGCTACAAAGGTCTCCTTAAATATATGTAACTTGAAAAAAGACAAAATGCAACTTGGAACCATGTACTATAACTTCGTATGTAGCCTTTGTCCAAATTAAATATCAAAGTTAGTCAAATAAATGAAATTTTCATTAAGTGAATTAGTGACTATTTTTTATTCTTCCCTTAATCTGCCAACATGGATTTTGACACGGATTTCATCGGATTGAATTGAAAAGTCTCACATTAAAATTTAATTCAAAATTTAAAAATTAAGTCCTATATTTTATTCAAAAGTTAGAATCGAACTAATAAGCTCAATCCATTTAGTCACCTCTATACAGTATATACATGTATGAATATAACTAGCTAGTGTCTTAATTAGATTATATTAGTATATGAAAATTTCTCATTTAATTTAGTTGAATGTCCGTTATTATTAGCACATTCTACGCACTGAATATACACATATAAATATAGAGTTAACTAAGTTTTTAGTTCCTAAATTTTTTTAAAATTCAGTTTTTAGTTCATAAACTTTAGTTTGACTGGGCAATGTTCCTAAACTTTTTAAAAATTTGATTTTAGTCCCTAAACTTTAGTTTGACCAGTCAAGATTCCTAAATTTTTTAAAAATTCGATTTTTAGTCCCTAAACTTTTTAAAAATTTGATTTTTAGTTCCTGAAATCTCATTAATTCAGGAACTAAAAACTGAATTTTTAAAAAGTTTAGGGACTAAAAACCAAATTTTTAAAAAGTTTAAAGACTTTGACCGATTAAAATTTTGTTCAGGGACTAAAAACCGAATTGTTAAAAAGTTTAAGGATATTGACCAGTCAAACTAAAATTTAGAGACTAAAAATCAAATTTTGAAAAAGTTTAGGGACTAAAAACTTAATTAATCCATAAATATATGTTGTAAGAGTAAATTTTCAAAGTTACATGATTAATTTTGCCGTCAAGCTCATGGAAATGAATAAGGAGTGTGGTCACTAAGCAAAGAAATGGCCCACACGGTTAATACGAACACCGAACACGATAAATAGAAAAAACATCATGAAAAGAATAGAAGAAGACTTTAGGCATGTGCAAAATCAAGAGGTAAAATGAGGGTACACGTACCTTAGAGTCATTAGGCCCCAGAAGATAGGGAAAAGTATCTTCTCCAACCGATTGTCATTAGTGACGAGCTGAACGGTCCATCTGTAAGCTCCATAGTTGTAGTTGTCAGGACCATTCAGGCATGTGTGCCTCACTTCCCTGTTCTCTGCCCATGCCAACCTTGCTCCATCCCTAACTATTAAATTGCTGCTTCCGTAGTATATAGGGCTTTGACAAGACAGGATTTTCATGCCACAGCCACTTGTTTTCTCGCACTGCACTCTCAGACACTTGGCTGATCTTTGTATCCCCAGCAAGTACCAGCACGCCCCTGCTGCCTGGTTTGTGCATAAACAAAGATTCTAAGGTTAATTAGTAGTTTTATACCCTCTCAATGTAAAGAAACATGTTTATAAGTTAGTAGTGACTAATATTCGATCAGTCTCGCTCAGTTGACAATACACACTAAACTTGTAAGAAAAGGGAACTAAGTTCGATTCTCACATTATGTATATTTGAAGAGGAAATGAAAATCTACAAATATGACTAAATTTCGAATAAAAAATTATAAGTCAAGTAGTCGATCCAAAAGATCGAAGTTTATAGAGCCATAGAGTTCCACCAAAGAGACCAAAGAGACATAAGCCCTAATTATTGTGGTTAATTAAAAAAAAAAAAAAAGTAGTAAGGACTGACAACAATACAGTGTTGACCCTAACCCAAACCTAAGACCTCATTTATTTTCCAAGTTAAGTGATTTATAGTACTTCTTTGTTTGAATTTATTTAAAAATACTAGTAATAAATAATCACTTGTTTTTATCAATTATTTGGAAAAACAAAGAATATTTTGTTAGTTTGCGTTTTCCAAAATATGAAATATGTGCTTAATTTAAATAAACAAAAGTTGTTAATTTGTCGAAATCTAACCCTGTTAAGCCCGTGGATACTTAGGAATTTATTTGATTATAATAAAAAAGTTATAAATAAACTTTATTCTAGCAAGTCATCATTTAGGAGACACGTACAGTTATACATAAAGCTGACTTGATTTAAAACTTCGAATATTAAAAAGACTCGTAACTTTATCTTGTTTGCTTTGTTACAAGTCATAATTGTTAAAATTAATTAATTACATGAATTACTTTGTTGATACTTCTTTTGAAAAAAAAATGTAAAATTGTCTTCGTGGTGATATTTTAAACATGTATGGTTAAATATGGTTTGTTTCACTATTCATTTCATGAATGCGAAATCAAACAAGGGGAAAAAACAAGACTATGTAAATTTTTCCACCACCACAAGCATTACAATATGTACTTCTTTGTCTCTTACCACTTTTTTGGGTTTTGCTCGTCAGAAACAAGTCTCTTATCACTTAGAAAAACTTTACTCTCATAATATCATTATTAACCGAGACTTCTTTTTGTCATCTTTGATCTCTTTTAAAACTAAAATCAATATGCTGTTAAACATATAAGACAAATTAACTTTATTAAGTTAAATAATTCCTTTATTAAAAAAATTGCTTAAAACAAAAGGTGAGATGATCTTTGTGATATTTTAACGTATACGTTGAAAAGTATTAGTCTCATGATTAGGAAATCAAAAAAGAAAAAAAATCTAAGTACTTTCCACGTGCATCACGACCTACGATGATTGGTGAGCACTTTTTGATTTATGCCTTATACGTAAATCTTTTGGCTCCAGTTTGTTGGGGAACTTTCTAACAACAGCTACCTTTTGGCTTTTGCAAAGCAACTAAGAATCATTGTAACCCTTTAACGTGTATTGATATACCACCCCCTTTCCCGTGAATACTCACGTGCACTTCTAGATAAGTTTTCAACACCAACATTTTAGCTAAGGTTTCCCTTTGATCATAGGGAAAACATAATCCAACAATATTAAATTGTATACTGTATTATTTGACTACTCTTATACTTTTTTACATCAATAAACCTCCTTTGATTTAATTATGGCTATGTATATGCTTCTTAACCGCAGTTTTCACCATAATCATCGATTTTTTTATATTAATCCAATTTTTTGTAAATTAAATGATTAAAAATAATATAAGGGAAGAAGGTGAGTTGATCGTGGATGATTTTAAGAGGCACTTTTAAAGTGCATGAAATTTTTGTTTTGTTATCAAATTATACAAACGTGTAAAGTATCTATTAGTTTTATTCTAATTAATCTATTAGGAAACCTAATTGGTCTCATCTTTAGTAGAATTTTCTCTCTCAACTATATTTTTTTTTTCTATTCATAAGGTTTGAACACAAGACCTTGCATGGATTAATTTAAAATTATGTAAGAGTAAAGTTTAATTATTTATTCTAAAATAGTTATGCATGGTTGATTTTAAAAGGCTTAGTGATATTAAAATCATTGTGCTCCTTTTCAAAAAAAAAAATCATTGTGCTCGAAGCTATATATGCATGGGACGAATAAAGAAAGGTGTGACTTACATGGGAAGCAACAAAATACGCGATCATGTTAAGGGCAATTCCCCACCAAACTGTTCCAAAAATGTAGCCAGAGAGGTTTTGCGTGCGTCGCAGATGGCAAACCGAATGATAAATTTTGGGAAGGTATTGGAAGAGAAAGATAATTAAGAACACTGTCATCACCAATGTAACTGAACCTTTCTCCAACAAGGAGGGGATTGCCACCCAAAGCACAATCTGAAAATCAAATAAATAAATTTTTAAATTCTCCACATCATCAATATAACTGTAATTGAGTATCCTATCTTTCTAATTTAGCTTTCTTTTTTCTTTATTTTTTTTCTTCTATATATATATAGTAACCAATTAGAGATAGGAGTGAATACACATCATTCAATTGGTTATAAATAAAGAAAATGAGTTGTTTAATGGGTGATATTACATGTGGAGAAAAAATAAAGAAAATGAGTGATAGCATCTACAATGGGAGTTGTTTAATAGGTTATTTATCAAAAAAATATTATTTTGGTGTGCCACGTGTGATTTTGAGTTGCTTAAAATTAGAGAGAATTGCTTATATAAGCAACTATTGCTCATGAGTTGCTTAATTTTGGAGGAAAATTAGAGAGATATTACAATGGGATATTACATGTGATTTTACATTAAGCAACCAATTAGAGATAGGAGTGAACAGCATCTACAATGAAATAATAGTTGCTTAATATATGAGCATCTTATCAAGAAAATGAGTGATATTACATGTGGAGAAAAAATAAAGAAAATGAGTGATAGCATCTACAATGGGAGTTGTTTAATGGGTTGCTTATCAAAAAAATATTATTTTGATATGTCACATATGATTTTGAGTTGCTTAAAATTAAAGAGAGTTATTTATATAAACAACTATTGCTCATGAGTTGCTTATATAATATCATTGGAGATGCTCTTACAAGCACATGTAATATCCCTCATTTTCTTGATAAGAAATTATTACTTGTACTGTACTTTTTAAAAAGTGTATTCACTCCTTCAGAAAATTCTAATGCAAATATCATATTTTTAATCAAATCCAAAGCCTTTTTTAATAAACCAATAAAATGTTGTCAATAGGATATGATTCTAAGCAAGTAGTACTCCTTTATGGCATTTAGGGCCATACATACTTGATTATGTTGGAGCATAATTTAAACTTTATCGTACGCACTCGAAAGAACGAATAACTACTAGTCAATCTAAAAAAGATCACCGAATAACATGTTCACACATATAAGTTCAATTGACGGTTTCGTTGGTTGTCTTCAGTCATCATTATGTTTACTAAAAGCAAAACTTGATTTTAATTTGCTAGCTAATTTATTTATTTTTTTAGTTGCAAAATTGCATTCTTATTTATAAAAGTATAAATAATGAAGTTCAAGATACCGATTTATAAGGGTAATACTAATAATCTACCTATGCGTCATGCCCTTCCTGCATGTATAGATAATAATAGTATTTAAAAAATTGAAATCAAACATTCAATAATGAACAAATGCCAGACGACATATATATGTACAATGTTGTCACTGAGTTGTAATTATTCACGACCACGAATGAATTTTTATGATCAGATGACCACGAAATAATGCACCAAACAAAAACATGCATGCAATAATCATATACAGATATTTTAGGGGACCACTCTATGCATATACCATAAGAAATTCGAATCAGACAAATAATCAGATTGGATGTATCTAAATTTGTGGCTCCCATACACTGGTTTGATGTAACAGACTGTAACCTATTTTGGTCTTCATATATATATATATATATATATATATATATATATATATATATATACTGTCAAAAACAACAAGCAACGCATGTTATTCAGATCAGCAATCATACAAGTGCCGTGTTTTACCTTCTAAGAATAATGACAAAAATCTCTCTTCAAAATTTCCTTCGGTACTATGCAAACAACCAAAAAGGAAAATGAAATATACACAGTCATCATATATACAAATAAAAAGTTTGACACAAAAAATAAAATAACATGGACATTTTTTGGGGTGGTTTCTGCAGGAAGCACGTGCTTAGGCTCATGTAGTGTTTGTTCCTTGTTAGTTTTGTTGATCCAATGCTATTTTAATTTTATTTCTATGTTCAATTAGTTAGGATACTATCAAATTTGCAACGTTTGTAAAAGAGGACTGGAATCGAATTTCCCCTTCAATGCAAATTAGGGGAAGGCAAGGGTATAGGGGCTGCAAATTAAAAGTTATTAAATTAAGAGACAATGAGTCATGAAAATAATAATAGGGACTCCTGTAACTTCTCAAAATAAAATAAGCACATATAATGAATGATTATGTATCAGTATGAATAAATAATTTGAGGGGAAAAAATCAGATATATACAATTTAGCAGGAAAGGGATTGAAGAGTGCAGTTCAAGTTCTCTGATTTTGTTATTTTTCTAAAAGATAATATTTTGGATGTACTCTCAATTAGCCTTTATCTGAAAATGTAATATAGCTCCAAGATGCAAAATTACCAATTTAGTTGCCTCCAAAGAAGCATTTGGAAGAACTTACATCTTGTTTATTTCAACTTGTGCAAATAATTGCGTAAGAAACACTTTAACCATTTTCACAATATACTTATAAAACACATATGTCAAATCATCACATAAAGTTTGATAGACGCAAACGAGGAACATCACATGCAAAAGATTTGTTGGCTATCATCAAAGTCTCCATGCAAATTTATACAGTCACAACCATCGCATACAGTACCTGTCGCAGTCTCCTTCTTCAAATGCCCACTAAATACGTACCAAACAACGAACTTTCTCCTCTCGAATCAATTTTTTACTCAAAAATAAAAACACTTTTCCCCAAAATACCATTCATAACATGACAAAACTCATAATTAATGAGATGACATAATCAATTATGATCTTTAACAGCTACTTCAATTTACACCTCTATCTACATCTTATGAAGAAAAAAAAATTATCCTCTGGATGTTAAACGACAAGATATAGAGTCATAAAAAACAAAACATAATTTTCTTATAATTAATTAATTTTCATTTTAATCGTGATAGAATTTTATTTAATAAAAAACATTTTTTTTATTTCTTTAACATAATCATATCTTATAATTTAACAAAAAAAAAAACAGAATTCAAATTCATTTACTTCTATCTAGAATGTGAAAAATAAAAAGAAATTAATATATTTTGTAATATAATTTTAAAAAATTGAAAATATTTTTTTGGTTAATATAACATTTTCTTCTTACATTTTTTTCTTTATTTCTACCAATGATATCATTCATTTTGAAATAAAAAATACATAAACTTACAATATCATCAAATCACATATTATCATATACTGCTGACAAAAAAAAATGAATTATCATTTACTATAAATTTATTAACTTTTATAATTATTATCTTAAAACATTATAAGTTTTACATCAACATCACATACATCAGTTTCTTTTAGTTTTACACTGACAGTGCATCACCATTAAACTCTACTAATATTTGAATACTTCTTTTTTTTTAACACCCTTTTAACATGTTTTATTTCTTTTCATCTATTTCTTTCTATTACGTTATATTACATATCATGCTTATATTTTTTTATTTTTAATTTGTTTTTTTCTCTCTCTCACTCACTGAGTATTCACTATCATTTGAGGTTTCTAGGTATATTTCTCCATCAATCATGTATCATTGTTCATGATTTGTTATTCAGATAAAAACTCGGATTTGAATGTGGTGACTTTGGATTGTGTGATTTTGATAAATTTCTCTCGTTCAGGACCATTAGATCAAAATAAACGGTGGTACATATACTATTTACTCTAGCAATAATAACAGCAATGAAAATAATAAAATTTAATAAAAAAAAAACAATAATGAAATAATTTTTACCTGTGGTAAAGGAAGAATAACGAACAAGTCAAAAAAGAATCCCGTCCGTGACTTGAGATACCCGAGCGCGACGGAGCGCGGCCGGGTGTCTCTGAGTCCGGCGGAGGAGGCGGAGGAGCCGCCAGGGGCCACGGCGGCGCCCAAGCCGAAAGTCCGCTTCGCCATCTTGCTCCTTATAACCATGTTCCACACGTGCAGCGCGTCCGTCATGCACCTTAGCACCGTGACGGTAACGGCGAGCCACCCGTCAACGAAGACGCACATGCACGAGTCGCTGACGGAGAGCGCGTAGAAGAAGAGAGGGTCGACGAACAGCCCCGCGGCGCACACTAGCAGGAACACCCTGTTCCATTCCTGGACCCACTTCGCCCTCGGGTCCAGCACCCGCCCCAGCGCGCCTCCCCCTCTCCGCCGCGCGCCGCCGCACGCCGCCGCGAACCACCACCCCGCGGCGGCGGAGTCGTTTTCATTGTGTCCGTGCTCCTCTACCTCCTCCTCCTCCTCCTCCTCGTCTTCTTCAATGTCCTCGTCTGAGGCGGTGGTGGTGGCGTAGTCGAGCACGTGCGTGGCACGTGATGAAGAATCTTGCTCTATTATGTTAGTAGTAGTAGTAGCCATGGTGGTGGAAAGAAACAATAGCAGAAGGAAAAATTTTAAATTTTAATTTTAATTTCTTTTTTTTTTTCTTTTTGGGAGGGTTTTGAGTGTGTGAGTGAGGGAGTGAAACAGGTAGGAAGAGAGGCGAATAATTGAATTGGGATGTGTATGATGAAATATTATTCTGACAGGGTCTGAGAACTGAGAAGTGAAGTTGGTCTATAGTATAGCCATGCTTTGCTTGGTTGGTTGTTCGTAAGAGACCCACACATTTTAGGAAGATAACGTGGAGATTATGATTATGTATTTTGAATATGTAATACAGAAAAAAAAAAAAAAAAAAAAAAAAAACTTACACCCTGTCCTTACTCTATCAAATTTTATCGGTTGTGTGTGTTTGGAGAATAACAGTAGGAAAACAATTCAGTAAATATGTTGCAATGTATAAAAATAATTGCTCTTTTTTCATAAGTCACATTATCTTTCATGCGAGATAATCATGCTAGGTAAGATTATCTTGAGTAGTAAAACTTACGAATAATTAACACAATTGTATATATAAGATTTTGAACTCAAACTGTTGATTAAGTTGAGATAACTTTATATAGGGTTGATTCATGTGTTTTGTGGTTTATAATGATTTCTCTAATTTGTTTATTGGTGTTTTGTTAAACGTTTATTTTATGTAATAAATATAATTAGTTGCTCTAATTATTTTTTATATTTTTACTTATTGAAAATGTACATTTATTTTTAAGAATTCTTCTAAATTTATGTTCCATCTGGCTTCCTTTTTTCAAAATAAATAAATAAATAAAATTGAACCAAATGTTACATTAGTATGCATTATATTTATTCTGAAATGAAAAATACTAACAACACATTCTTTAATATATTTATTCTAATACATTTTCTATTATAAGTTAATACTTATGGAAAACTAAAAAAATCATGAGTCGAAGTTCATTGAATAAAAATTAGAACTCATAAAATTTTGTGATTTTTAATTAATATTAAATAATAGTAAAAAGTGTGTTAAAAAAATGTGTTAGAGAATGTGATTTTTTTTTAAATATGATGTGTCAATATATATATATATATATATATATATATATATATATATATATATATATTTCAGTGGATATCCAAGATCTTTCCTTGCTTTGTATTTTTTGTCTTTTTTTAAACTATCAATGTCTTGAATATTTTGATTGGTAATTTGGTATCCAAGGATCTTTTTATAGTCTAATGGTGATGTTTCCCAAAAAAACTGCTTGGAGGGGATGCAATAAGGTTCGTCAACCTAAGAATTGAGGGGAGTTAGGAATTAAAAACTTGGAATTATTTGAGTCTCTTGACTAAGTACAAATAGCGGTTTTTGGTAGATTCAATGGTTGTTTTGTCTAAATTTATTCATAAATACGATCCTTTGGATCAAGTGATTTTGTAATGGAATGCAAAAATTCAACTTTTATTTTGTGGAGGAATCTTTGTTCGATTGAAGAAGTTTTTTGTATTCTACCTCTATGGTTCTGCTCCTCGATGGTTAGAAAGGTAAGGAATGAGGAACAGTAAAGTTTTGGCATAATAATTGGGTTGACAATTCTACTATTTAAGAATTATTTTCCTAGATTATATCAAGTTTCTATCATAATAATGCATATGTTGCCTATATGAGAATGGAATAAGAAGGTTTGGTGTTGGAAAAGACAAGCGATTGGAAATTACAAAGGTAAGCGTACGGTGTTTATTAAATATTTTTAAAGGTATTGGCTTTTTCTTTATGTGTTTTACTTGATAGATTGCCTAGTAAATAGTAATCTAATGTTATTTCAAAGAGATATAATAAATGTATAGCAGGGGACCTACTTGTGTATGTTACAATTTTAAAAACCAAAATGATCGATAATTTACTCTACGAATAAAAATTCTCTTCTCACTTTCTATAATAATAATATAATAGAAGACTTTTTTTTTTTTTTTGCAAAAAATATAATAGAAGACTTAAAAACGGGTTTATATAAATTTCATCCAAAGAAGGGCAATTTTGTATGCTCACACTTGTCTTTTATTTATAACTAAGATCTACTTAAGTTTTACTTCCTCCATGTTTACTGCTGCATTATCTCACAATTTAAACCTGAATTTTAATTAAGTACTCAATTCTTCTCAATTCGGTTACACATCTACTTGATCTTCAACAACAACAACAACAAAAAGTTACTCGTCTACTTAAATTAAAAGTCTCTCAAGAACTTGGAAAGGGGTACCCTTATACTCCACTTGCATTTAATATATTTTGTTTCATAAAAAAAAAAGTCTCATAAAGTCTCACTAGGTTGGCTTAGTGATGGTTCGTTTCTTTTTTGATAGTTTGGGATGGAGGTTTAAATAATTTAAACAAAATTTTAAGTTGAAACTTTATTGACATTATTGTAAAAAAAATTATTATTTACTTCAACATGCAGTTCTCTCTTTGGTTGACACATATTTTCCTTTCAATAAAATGAATTCAATCTTTTATTCCTTTCTCTGTCTTTTCTTTTTCATTTTTTTTATAAGTGTTTTTCCCAATATATATAATTAACAACTAAATAGAAGTTATTACCAATTAACAGAATTTTTTGGAAACAGTGATGGAAACGACGTAAGATTTCAATCTCAAATAAAAGAATAGTTCTATTATTTTGTTGGTTGGTTTTTTTATATAATGGTATTCAGATCAACCAATTAGGTCTTGCCATGCCACTAATAAGAATGACTTTCATTTCGGAAGTAAGCAAGAAAATCTAGATAAGAATATTTATTATACATATGATGCATGATTGAAACTATGCACATAGTTCAAAGTTGTTTTTATTCAAGTTATATTTTTAATAAGGGCACTGGTTAAAGAATTAAAAAGAGAAAATATTTACTGTAGAATTCATAGGAGAGCGCAAAAAAAAAATCATGGACAGCGTAATTTTTCGCCTTCCAATAAAAAAATTTCTCCTTTTAGTTCCTTAACCAGGTTAGCATTTGCCTTTTAATAAATTTATTTTAAGTACCCAAACTATTCTTGTGGATTTAAACATCAATGAGAATACACACCTATACCCAGGCCTTTAAGTGTCAATCGAATGTTATATTATAACCATCACAGAGTAACTAATTCCATCAAAAACTTTAGGCATATTACCACTAGGTCTTCCTTAACATCTTTCTATTATTGCAGAGATTATCGCGAACTGTTACTGAATATTTTTTGCTTGTGTTTTTTTTTTTTTTCATCTTTCTCAATTTATTAGTTGTGCCGCAGCTTATACAGCAATGGAGATGGTGATCGAAGCTTGGGAGAAGAGAGAGAAAAATAAATGAGAGGTGGGAGAGAAATAAATAAGAGAGGAAAGAGAAATAAATATGTATTTTTCAAAAAAATAAATTAACCTTAAAATAATTTTTTTGAAATAAAAGAATTGACTGATTATATATATATATATATATATATATATATATATATATATATATATATATCATTTTTTTATACACATATGATAATGATAAGCATCTTATTATTATCATATGCATAGTTTTAAAACCCGGACCGACCCGGCCGGTCGGACCGGTCAGACCGGGAACCGGTGGTCAGACCGGGTCGAGTCGGTCATCGGACCGGTCATGCTATCGACCCGGTCAAACCCGGTGTGACCCGGTCAAACCCGGGGTTGACCCGGTGACCCGACCCGGTCATCGACCCGGTCGTCCCTTTTTTTTTTTTTTTTTTTTTTTTAATTTTTTTTAAAAAAAATTTTAATTTTTTTTTTAAATTTTAATTTTAATTTTAATTTTTTTTAAATTTCTTGAAACGACGTTATTTGGATAAAAAATCAAAAGAAAGAAAGGTTTTGTGACTGTGACCGTTTGTCAAAACATTGCTTGTTGTGTCGTGTTTGTGAGTCTGTGAATTTTCTTCTTCAAACTTCAAAGTGCACACACATAAACCCTAATGCCATCATTTCAACCACATCGATCCACACCACATGATTCTATTTAATCCAACTTGAATGTTATTTTTAGTTAATTCTGTTTTTATTATTTATGAGTAGTGATTCTTAGGTAATTGATACTGTGATTCTATCACTGTGATTTTGTTTGAAGAAGTGATGGTACAGTTGATAGTGTGATTCTATTATTTTAAATTCTGTTTAAACTTTAAAAAAGTTTAATAAGTAATTTATAATGTGATTTTATTACTATGAATATCAATAGATTTGAACTTGAAAAATGAGCTTGTGGAATTATATTAATTTGTTATGTGATTTTTTTTTTTTTACTTTTTTAAGACAGGTATAAAATTTTCAAATTTTTTAATACAGACCGGGTCATGCGGGTCAATTAGTGACCCACCGGTTCGACCACTGACCCAGTGACCCAGTGCCTTGACCGGGTCGGTCACCGGGTCGGTTTTTAAAACTATGATCATATGTCTATATATAAACGTCAACTGAAATTGATTTTGTGTATAAGAATTAACTTGAACTTTTCCCACCTAAAAGTTAAATTAAAAAATAAATAACGTTTAAAATCCAACCATATCAAACCTTAAAATTATGATCTATTTGTTTTATATTAAGAATTCATTCTTTACATCGTATACATATGTTTTGATATTATAAAATATGTGAGTCAAATTAATATAAACATACATCTGAATTATATTCAACAATTTAAAGTTAATTATATCAAAATTAATTCTATTTAATTTAAAAAAATACAGACGCTACTATGTGCGCGATTCCAGTTCTCAATATTTAACGTATCATTTTCCTTTCCCTGTTCCAAAATAGCAAGAATCGAATTGCTAGGCACTCATCAACCATGTAGTTCCACCTTTCCACGCTGATGCAAAAAGCACTTCTCTCTATCAGTGTTTTGGCTGGAAAGTCACATTTTCAGAACAAAAGGTTTGAAGCATGTCCAAAAATTAAAGTTTTTATAGTTGCTGCAATGTCCCCAACAGTACATTTCACTTCAATTAATAATTTCAATGTGTCGGGTCATATAAAATTGAGTGACCCTCTTTGATTTGGTGCATTATTAACTTAAAAAGCAATTATTGCAGTAGAAAGGGTGAAATAGATACAATATTAAATGGTGACAAAAAATGCAGAATCCTAGGCTGTGTAACCTTTTCTTTTCAACCCATTTACAAACGAAAACAGAAGAATTGTCTCTGGTTTATGCTTTTTGGAGTTTGGAACCCAGCCCTTATGATTTGAGCAGAAGTTATATATAGACTTTAATTTATGTAGACTGTCATCTACACAAACATCTAATAAATTTGATTGCTGTATCACATTATCTTATTTATTAATATGAGGTGATAATAAAATATATGTTTATTATATTTGTATAAAAATATTATTATATTAACAATGTATATAAATTAAATTTAAAGTTATATATATACATATATATATATATAAGAGATTAATTTTTGGCTTAATTATAATTTAAATTTTATTAAATAAAAACCAACTCGCTGAATATATTTATAAAAGTATGTCCTTATTTATACTTGGTTTTACGAAAGAAAAGAGCTCATTCATATCTAATAAGAAAATGTCAGCGACACATTTGGACATTGTTTTTAATACTTTTTTGTTATTTGGAAAAATATTATACTACTGACCTTACTTAATTATAATCGAGATTCACTATCTCTGTTAGTGGAACAGCATGATATTAAATATAAAAAAATTTCTATTTGATAAAAAAAAAATGAGAAGAGAATATCAAAATATCTAAAAAGTTTTACGTTGGGTAGTAGAGTGACGAAAAAGTATATACATCTAAAACTATATATAGTTGAGAAAATAGTAACTGATACACAATATTTTAATGTGAAAATCTTAAATTGGTAAAGAAAAAATTATGGAAAAAACTTGAAAAATATTTTTATTAAGTGGAAAAAAAATTATAACCTCTCTTTAAATACAAAAATAGAACAATTACACTCTTATAATAGAATGTTGGATCTCTATAAAATAGGAAAAACAGTTAGAGAACACTTATATGTTTTTATCTCTCAAATGGGATGTTGAATTCATCTAAGGAGCTGGCTATTTATAGACAACGGTTTGAATTTAATCATTGAATGCCATTACAAAATTTCCATCATCCAACTAATTCATAAGTGTACCAAATGTAGAGGTAGAATTTATAATTCATGCTTTTAACTTTTATGCCTCAAAAGTGACTTTATCTCTGTCAATCTCCCACATGAAGTCACTTTTACGAGCTTTCAAGAAATCTCTTTACTTTACCAATTCCTTGTTGGTTACATTTCTCATAGGATCGTGGGCACCATTTAAACTTGTTTGTATTTATTGACTTTGTCATAACATCTAGCTAGTAGGTTATCTTTGGTGTGAATCTTGTGCATATTCACACTCCCTTCTTCTACTACTTCTCAAACAAAATAATATTGGACACTTATATGCTTTGTCCTATAATGAAAGGATGAATTCATTGTAATGTACAATATACTCTAACTGTCACAATTTACAAAAATATTTTGTTGCTTGTGCACAAGTTCTTCCATTAACCTTTGAATCCATATAACTTCCTTGCATGATAGAGTAGAAGTCATATATTAAGCTTTTGTAGTAGATAGAGCTAAAACAGATTGTAATTTAGATAATTAGCTTATTGTTCCTTCTACAAGTGCAAACATAACCTGTAGTAGATTTTCTTAGCTCAACATCACCTACAAAATTTGAATCAACATATATTTGACAATAAATTATTATCCTCCAAAACATAATTCACCACACAAGGTTCCATCAATATATTTAACGATCCTTTTAATAGCATTCCAATGCTCTTTGCCAAGATTTGTCATAATCGGCCAACCACCCCAACGACATAAGCAATATCCGGTCTAGTATAAATCATAGCGAACATAAGGCTTCCCAATGCTGATCTATACGGTACTAGATATTTTCATCCTTTTTGTTGCATTGTTAAGACACATACATGAGGATCATTTATAGTTGATAAGAAGTATGGTAAAGATTGACTTACAGTCTTGCATGTTGAAGTGAAATAAGACTTTTTCTAAGTTTTGTGAAAGAATAATATTCCTATCTTTTTTGTTTTGAAGAATTTTGTATCCATAAAGTCTTGTTTGTTGGTCCTAAGTCTTTCATATCAAATTCCGAATCCAATTGTGCCTTCAATTCTTGGACTTAGTATTTGTTAGGGCCTATAACCAACATGTTATCCACATATAATAACAAAATGATAAAATCATTATTTTCAAATCTCTTGTACAAAGTACAATTGTATGAACTCAATCTATTGCATTCAAGTATAATAATGAAGGAATCAAATACTAACATCTTAGCACCTATTTTAAGACCATACAAAGTTTTGTTAATTTACAAACCAGGTTTTCTTTTCCTTATTTTTTAAAACCTTCTGGTTGGAGCATATATATTTCTTCTTCATATTCTCTACAAAGAAAAAAAATCTTTACATTTAGTGTTGTTAAAGATGCATGTAAATCATACACAACACACATTATATTGCCAACATTACTCTAATAATGGTAAGTATGACAATTAATAGGAATATCACACTAAAGCCTTCTTTCTAAGCATATTCTTTGACCACCAATCTTCCATGATATCATTCTACTTGATCATTATCATTTCATTTGATTTTGTATACATATTTTTTTTCTAATGGCTTTTTGATCTTCTGAACATTCAATAAGTTTCCATGTTTTGTTTCTATATTAGGCATCCATTTCTTCATGCATTGTTCCCATCCATTAAGAAGCACATGAATTGCTCAAAGCCTCTTTAAAGGTTGTTAGTTTTCTTTCTTCAGTTAGAAGACAGTGTGCAACATGACTTGTCATAACATAGTTAGAGTGCCAATATTGTTTTCTTATCTTATGTGTTGTTTGTCAAATATCTATATATCATTAACATCATCTAGTTCTTGTTCTTCATGTGTTGGTTCTTCTTCAAAAGAATTACTTTCTTTAGACTATCCATCTATCTGCACTATAGTAGTTTCTTAGAAGTGTAGTCATTTTTTGTTCACTTTGCAGTTCATTTTCTACAAAAACTACATCTATGTAGGATATAACACCCTCAATTTACACTTATACTATTAGATATTTATTATTATTTATTTTTAATTATGTTTGGAAATCTAGATAGAAATTTGGAAATTCTGAAAGACTCGGTTCAACTCATAATAACAAATTGTAACACTCCTATGAAGTATTACCTTTCATACATGTACGCAGAAAAACTCATAATAATAAACAACGTGATTATCTCAACATTTAAACGTAAAAGACATCCAAGAGAGTACTTATAATACTTTACAATCCATAACAGTAGTAAAAACTATAATATAAAGAAAGTATTCTCACGCAGGAGGTAATTATTATAAAATTCAATGAAATCCAAAATAAGGAACAAAAATAAATCCTAAAGACTATTGAAGCTCCTAAGTCTCCTTAATTTGCTTGTTTTGAAACATTTAAAATAGACCAGTGAGATGAAAGGTCTCAGTAAGCACTATAAGGACACCATATAACACCCTAGAAGGTATTACCTTTTTCTCCTTATATTGCTAAATTAATAGAAATTAGCATATAAGAATATCAGAGTTAACTATGCGGAAATTAAAACTTAAACTTATATTACATGAAATAAATCTAGTACAAAGCTCTTGGCACTTATGTGTTGTACAAGACATAAGCAAGATACATAAAACATAAACTAAATTCCCATCCATTGGGAATTATACAAAAACTATACTAATAACATCTTTCTCTTAGAAAGCAGCTCCGTGCTCCAAGCTTCTTTCATGAAGCATCCGCCTGCTTAACCTGTAAAAATATGAAACTAAACGGGATGAGACATAATGTCTCAGTGAGTGTTCCAAGGACTCTAGGCTGACTCTCTATTCTAGAGATCCTTTTCTTAACTCTCATGGCTTCTCTTTTCTTTAATAGATGCTCACAGTCACAACTATTACCTCATTATGCATGTTACTTAGGCACTTAGAGTTGATCTCCTATGCCAAATCTAAGGCCACTAGTGCACTAAGACACCTAGACATCATTCTTTTCTTCTTGACCACTCACTAGGGTCTCACTTTACTATACTATTGGATGGGAACGTGTATAACCTTTCCTTCCTCTGACTTGCCCAACTTGGGCTTACATTGCCTCTTTCTATGAGGCATAACATCTCGCATACCTCTCTCGATAGCTTACATTAACTTTTTATGGGTATAACCCCTCTCCTACCACTAAAGGTAGTATCTAGCTATACACGTTCTCATCTAATGCATAGTTATACCTTACATCACTCGCCTAACAACTAGGCTCATGACTCATCATATACTTTAACATAGAAACATTCATGCATCATGCACATCAACATATCCTAGTTTGTTTCTACAACTGTATGGTTTGCATTATCTCTTTATTTAAGTTTCACTTCCACCGCCTATTTCATTACTTTGGCTTAGCTCTAGCCAACAAGAGGTGCCCCTCTTGCTACGACCTTTAATTAACCCATCGGTCCAAGTGGGTGGCTTACCTCTGTTATGAAGAGGAGTCATGTCTATTCTTCTCTGTGAAGAACCCATTCTCCCTAAGAAGAAGGTTGTTTTCCCCCATGGGTGTCTGGGTGACGGTCCCCGTCGCTCACCTCTAGGGGGGGCTCTTAGCCTACAAATGCGACAACCCCTCATGAGTTGCCCAACTCATTCCTTACTCTTTTAAAAAACATATTTTATAAAAACTATTTCATAAACCTTTCACAGACCATCTCACCTTGGTAATACAAGGGATCCTTAGCCTTTTGCACACCGTTGTACGTCGAGTGTGCGGCTCTCGGACATGGCTGGTACCGGGGAAGGATTCTACCCTATGTTACTGAGGAGATATCCTTTCTAAAAACCTTTCTTTGAAACTATCTTCTTTCTTCAAAACCTTTTATGAAACTTAGGGAATCTCCCCGCCTATTTACTAAGAGGCATAGGTATAGTCTTAAGTATTTTATGTATCTTTTATCAAAGAGGGTTTATCGTAACATACAATCCCAAGCATATGCAACAACCACATGATTTCAATAAAGGTGCAAGCATAACATCACAAAACATCAAGATACAAAGAGGAAATGAAGCAGTAACAATTATACAAAGATCATACATAGAGGATAAAGATATAAACATATTGACACTCTTATGCCCGACAACACAAACTTTCGTGCTAGGCATGAGCACCCTTGGAGCTAAATATCACTACTGACCCTCTCATGTCCGGCAGCACCAACTTTCATGCTGGGCATGAGCACCCCTGGAGCTAAATATTGCTACTGACCCTCTCATGCCTGGCAGCACAAACTTTTGTGCTGAGCATGAGCACCCCTGGAGCTAAATATCGCTACTGACTCTCTCATGCTCAGCAGCACCAACTTTCATGCTGGGCATGAGCTCTCCTGGAAAATGAATATCGCTACTGACTCTCTCATGCCCGGCAGCACAGCTCTGTCATGCTGGGCATGAAAACCCCTGGAACTGAAAGTTCCATTCTGATTCCCCCTTGCCCAGCAGCACCAAAATTCATGTTGAGCATAAGCGAAACAGGGGCTGCAACCTGCGAGTTCCATGGCCATCAATGGCTTACCCACTCATTCTAACCCTATGTAAAGACTCACCCAAGTATACAAATCAAACCATAAACACTTCTATTTCATTTCTAACCAATTGATTCACCCGAAAAATCCCTTAATCAAACAAAATCACCAAGAATCCAAAATCTTACTTAGGGATCAAAGAGGGGGGAAAAGGGGTAAACAAGAGAACAAGAACTATGGAGGGATGGGGAAGACAAGGGGAGGAATCACTCACACTAGGGGGATCTTGGATCTGAGCTCTGGGCACTGGATCCCTGATCTCTGCTCCACTTCTCTCCTCTTCCTCTTCTTCCTTCTTCTCCTCCTTCTCTCTAACTCTTTTCTTTCTTTCACTTTCTCTCTCTAACTCTCCCTCTTCTCTTCTATTTAAACCGTGGGGTGTGTGTGTGGCTTAGTTAGCCTTAGCCCACCTTGGGCCTTGGCTCCCCATTAGGGTCCTGTTATCTTATTCATGTCAACTCTTAATATAAGGTAACTATTATTAATAATGCCTAAGGGTCTCCTTTAACCATTAAATATATAGACTATTTCATAAAAGATGTCTCTTTATTATTTATTACTAATGTCCATAAATTAGGGATGTTACACACCACAATATCACATAAATCATACATTCAAATATATACTTACATTTGCATTTATTCTCATAATCATGGCACTCGTAAAAATATATAATAATACAACAATTCACATGACTCCTATAGTCCATCAATCATATAATTAAACATTTCTTTTAATTAATCTCTTTCCTTTTCTTTTCGGCCCCTCTGGTAGATTTGAGCTCAAAATCTCAAGGAACGTACCCCTTGTGTTTGCAACTTAATCTTCCCTTATGGAAGGTTGACACCACCCTTTTAAATTTGGGGAACCAAAAGGAAACTTTGCCCCAAAATTTGAGGGATGAAAAAGATATTTATGCCAAAAGTTTTAAAACAATTTTTTACATCATTTAATTAATTACACGTGACATATGTTGGCATGAGCATCATTAGCCACGTCAACAACACCTCTAATGACGTCAACGATGAGAGACTAAAACTAGCATTTTGCAAAATTTGGGGGCTAAAAAAGGCAACGAACAATTTAATTTGGAGGACAAAAAAATCGACTTAAATTTGAGAGACCAAAAAAATATATTTAACCCTTTTAAATATAGAGAAAAATATCTGGGTTAACTAAGTTTTTAGTCCCCAAACTTTTTCAAAATTTAGTTTTTAGACCCTAAACTTTAGTTTGACTGGTCAAGGTTCTTAAACATTTTAAAAATTCGGTTTTTAGTTCCTAAACTTTAGTTTGACCGGTCAAGGTCCCTAAACTTTTTAAATATTCGGTTTTTAGTCCCTAAACTTTTTAAAAATTAAGTTTTTAGTCCTTGAAATATCATTAATTCAGAGACTAAAAACTAAATTTTTAAAAAGTTTAGGGACTAAAAATCAAATTTTTAAAAAGTTTAGGGACTTTGACCGGTCAAAATTTTGTTCAGGAACTAAAAACCAAAATTTTTAAAAGTTTAGGGACCTTGACCAGTCAAATTAAAGTTTAGGGACTAAAAATCGAATTTTGAAAAAGTTTAGCGACTAAAAACTTAGTTAACCCAAAATATCTTATCAAGTCTGGATTTAAAAAAAAATGAAGGTGTATTTGATTTGTTAAAAAAAAAAGATTAGATTTCATAAATGAAAATACTTATGACATGTTTAATTTTTAAAACAATAATGAAATAAAACAAAAGACAAGATGAAGGACATTGACGATAAAAGTATAAAAAAATTGTCACTTAACAAGGTTAGAACAAATTAGTATCCCACACACAACTTTAGTTAAAAGTAAAACCTAACAACTTTTTTGTTTTTCCCTTCTTCCTTGCACAACTACCTTTTTCCTGTTCCCTCAACCGTTCATTCTCCATCCTTTTTCCATGTTCTTTGTAACCGTCACTAAAATTATTTGTGCTGTACGTTGATTAACAGACAGACAGACATAACAAAATGTTGTAACTCAATTACATATTCTTTACAATTTTATTTGCTGGTCTCTTAAATGCTTGTCAAACCTATATACCTAGATGCCATGAAACACTGTAATGGGACTTATGGGGCACTAAGAAAATTTCCAATGGACAACATAAAATCAGGAGAAAAACTTTATTTGGTTTCGAAGGTTGATCCTTAATTAATTGTGGTTCATAGATTTCAGAATCCTCTTACAATAATGCAAAGCTAGCTAGTAAAGTACAAACATGCATGGGTCATAGAGGCACATAAATCACCCATGCATGGGACCCTCTTGGTTCGCTGGCTTAATTTGTTTTGGCTTCATCATTTGTGTGGGACTGTGGGTACTACCGTTGATAATACATGTCACCAAACAACAATTAACTACACATGCTTAATAAATATGTATATCCTACAACTAGTTCCAAATCTTGGAAGAGATCACACTGTACTTGCAGAAGATACAAAATTGAAGAAAATTCTAACAAAAAAATAATAATAAGGACATAGCATGTGTTTATTATTTACTTATTTTTAAAGAAAAAAGCTTAATAAATGTTTGACGTGAAGATTGAAGGGTGTTTTAGTGGCTTGGCACTTGGCAGGCAACACGTAGCGAGAGTGGCAACTTGTATGTATTTTGATGTTCAAGTAAACTTTAGACTTGGGACCTGTTTGAATAAGCTTATCCAAAAGCACTTATAAGAGAAAAAAAATAAAAATAAAAAATAAAATAAACTTCTTCATAAGGTAAAATTAATTTATGTATAAGTTAATTTATAAAAGTTCTCTCATATAACTTTTCTAAAAGATGATTTTTAATTCATGCATAAGTTAATTTTAGCTTATAAAGAAACTTATTTCATTTTTTCTTCTCCCAAAAGTACTTATGGATAAGTTTAATCAAATAGACCCTTAACGGTATAAAATGAGGCATACCGTGAGGGTGAAGAACCAATAGTATTTTACAACAATCTGGAAGTCGATTAGAGCAAGTAGGATTGTGGCTTTGTGGCTGAGGGTTCAAGTTCATGGCCGACTTACGGTTGAAGTCTAATTAAAGAATAAGAATAAAATGAAATTTTAATGTGTTTTATTATTTGAATTGTCTAAAATGAAATAAAATGAAACATAATGACATGTATGCCATCATATACTCTATTTTCCTTCCATAGATGAACTATTTTTAATAATATTATTATAAAATTATTTTCTTACCTTAAACTTAACATTCATTATCCACTCTGTGTGTTAAAATAATAATAATAATAATAATAATAATAATAATAATAATAATAATAATAATAATAATAGAGTTAGAATAAATAAGTTTTTGGACCATGAAAATATATGTCACGTTTTTCATTAGTCTTAAGTATAAAAAAAATTATTCATTTTTAACCGTAAACTTTAATAAAAATGATGTAGTTTTAATCTTTCACTAAGAATTAAAAACATATATTCTTTTAATAATTTTAATTTATGGACAAAAAATAATTTATTTTATAAAAACTAAAATAAATAAAAAAGTGTCATAGTTTTAATAATTAAAACTTTTTTAAATCATAAGTCTATGACTCATACCGTTCTACTCACTTTCTAAATTAGATAGTATATAGTTTGTTCGGTTCATTATAAAATATTCAATCAATGTAATGATAAACTTTTTTATTTTAGTTTGCTTCATTGAACATGAGCTAAATGAATTGACTTGGAACAATTTATTCACGGCCTACCTTTTGGTTGATAATTAACGCAATTAAATTAGTAGGCTATTTTTTTTTTTCTACAAACTAGGGCAACATATATATAAATAGGCGAGAATTTGTCAAGAAACATTTGAGCGAAATAACTAAAGAATGAAAGAACCACACTACCTAATTACATATTAATATAGATATGTCCTAATGTGATAGGAAACCAAGAGTTTTTATTCACATAAATTTGCTGACATATGAAACATATAGTTCCTCGTTTATCATCTAAAGGCCAGAAATATTGCATGGAAATATAACACCTCAATTTATTAGTTATACCTGTAGCCATGCATTCACAGTGTTACTATTGGTGAACTCACAAATCGCGTGTTCCTTTGAGTTTGGTGATGGTAATTCATGCAAAACATTTAGAGGATATTTACTCTTGCATTGCATGTTACATGCAGATGTAAAAGTTAAAAAAATAAAAATAAAATAAAATAACTTTTTAGGAAAAAAAAAGAAAAAGCAAACATTGCCTGTGAGAAAGAAAGAAAGAAAGTGAGAAGAGATGAGATGAGAAGATAGTTAATATTGGCATTGGCAATGACAAAGTCAGGGGATAGTGTCTGTCTCATTCTCAAATAAGTTTGAGCAACCGAGGTTCCTGGTAGCTTCATCTTTATGTTTGTTTCTTCACAAATTGCCTTTATGATAACTATCGTATATTAATTATAATTTTGCAATTAACATTTGGAGTATGATAGGTAATGCAACAACGCCTTAACTGAAGTCTCGTATGTTGAAGTTTAAAAAAGTGTTATAGTTAAAATTTGTATAAAAAAAATTTTAAGGTAATTTTTTAAAATTATTCAATATAACTTTTCAAATTTTTTTTTTTTTGGAGACTCTGATCTTTGAAACGTTTACTCAAACAAGTGAAACATATTTTAAAGGTGTTTTTAGTATAAAAAAAATTATGAAAAAAAAATAATCTTAAAACGTCCTCTAAATTCAGTATAATATTCTTTAACTTAATTATATTTTTTTTTAAGAAAAATTATAAAACACTAATTTCTGGAAAAAAAAAATCTTCCGAATATACTCTTGGATATTACAATACGGATATGGAATTTAATGTTCTAAGTAGAAGATATAGACCTAATAATTGAAACTGAAACAGAACCCATAAGTAATGTGTGTGGTCGACCTTCTAGATTGCATAAAATTAATTATTGCTGTCTTGAGAATATTCTTTCTCTCTATAGCAAATTCTTGTGAGGTTTACTAGTATACACCCACTTATTATTTTGAAAATAATATTTTAACACACTATAACTGTAATTATATTAAAATATATTTAAAATGTAACTTGTTAACGTACACTTTTTAAAAATAAGTGAATTTACATACAATAGAGTATATATATATATATATATATATATATATATATATATATATATGAGTAAATTATACCGATCCCTCTTGAGGTTTGTCCTTATTACATCTGATATTCCTCCATTTTTAAACCCTACAGAAAACTTCCTAATTTTTGGGTTTTCTTTATACCGACCCCCTCTTAAGCATAAATTGTTACATCGACCCCCTTTCTTAGGTTTGAAAAATCTTATACTGACCCCCGGTACTCAAAGTAATGTAAAAGAATGGAGGGATGCCAAGTATAATAAGAGTAAACCTTAGGGGGGATCCGTGTAATTTACTATATATATATATATATATATATATATATATATATATATATATATATATATATATATAAGAAGTGCTAGAAACACACTTTTTAATATAGGCTTTTTAATACACCCTCTTTTATTGGTTGAATTTTATTGAAAACTATAAAATCAGGAAAGAAATTCATTAAATATGACATGAGATCCACAAATTTTGTAATTTTTAATCATTTTCAACCAATAAAAAAGTGTGTTCAAAAGTATATGTTTGAGAGTGTATTTCTCTCTATATATAAAGAGATTATGATAATATTTAACTAGTTAAGATTAAATAAAAAAAAAAAAAAATATATATATATATATATAACTTTTTTAAGTAATAATGTGATTACTAACTAACTTTTAATACCAATCATCTATATATATAATTATATGTCTCAAATATATAATTCTCATTTTTCAGCATAGAAACTTTTTACTTAATACATTGAGTGTGTGGTATAAAGAGACTCGATTAGGTTAAAAAGTATGCAATATAATTGGGCCTTAATTGTACCTAAGATTACTTCATAATACTTTCATTAATTTAATATTTGTCTAATAAAATTAAACTGTTAATATAGAAATATATTATAAGCTTATACTAATATTATATGCATATTGTCGTATACTAATAGTATATATTATTTTTATACCAATAAAATTATTTATTAATATAATATATCATACCAATATAAACTCTTAATACTTATACTAATAATTTAATTTTCATTAAATAAATTTTATTCTTAAATGAGATAAACTCCTTGGTTATTAGTTAGTATGAAACAATTTTTTTATTGCACTATGAGGAACCGGTCAAGACGAAGATGAAGAAGAAAGAATATGCATCATTTGATCTTAAGCTGATCATAATCAAAATTTTAATTAAAAACATCATATTTATTGGAATCTTAAAAACCAAGTGTTAAAAAAGTATAGTAATCCTACCTTCCTATTTATACTTGTGATTTATGTTTCTCCTTTAATATTGATCTCTGAAATATACGCATGACGACACAATTAATTGACTATAACCTAATAATTTAATTGATCTAAGGTTTGATAATGATGGAAGTAAAGGTTCTCTTATTCATTGAAATCAACGTTCTTGGCATTATATTTATACTCATAATAGCATAGAAGAAAAAATGGAAAAAAAATTAAATAGAATCCGGTAGTACACAATTATTCAGTTTAATTATATTTATGGTTTTTTTATTATAGTTAATATATAATTTTAGTCTCTATAATACTTTAATGAATTTAATACTTTAATGAATTTTAGTATATAATTTAAATATTATGTTTTGGAGAAAAAATGAAAAGAAAGCAAAATTTCCGTTATATTTTTTAATAATTTTTTATTAAATATTCTCCAATTTGATAACTTTTAAAATGAAAGAAATAAAATAATAAAATACAATAAAATTAAAATATATTAATTTTTATTTTTATAAATATTATATAACTCTCTTAATTTCATGATAAAAAACTATCCTCCTATTCCTTGCTTTCTAAAACTTCATTCACAAACATACCCTAATTCTCTCCGTCACTTTCTTTTTTCTTGAAACTTTTAAATTTTTATTTTTATTCAAAAATCAAAATATTCACTAATTAAATTGATTAAATAATTTTTACTATTTTTTTATTCAAAACTTACCAAGCAAAATATTAAATTACACCGATTTTTTTTATAAAAAAAAATCAAATTTTAATTATTGGCTCATCTTCAAACCCTAATTTCACATTCTCTTCCATTTGTGAACAACATATGGAATTATGCATGACTAAAACTAAAGGCTTAAATACCTTTTTGATCCTTGCAATTTAGCATTTTTTATTTTTTGTCCTTGTAATTTTTTTTTGTTTTAGTCCTTGCAAATTATGTTTGTTTTATTTTTTGTCCTTAAAGCAGTTTAATAGCACTTTGAACAATAAAAAAAATCATTTTGAACAATGAAAAAAAAACGTTATCTAAATCGTTTTAAGGACAAAAAAAAAACATAATTTGTAAGAATTAAACCCAATTTTTTTTTATAAGAACGAAAAATAAAAAAACGCTAAATTACAAGGACTAAAAAGGTATTTAAACCAAAATTAAATAAAAACAAAAACACATAGAGCTGGCTTTTGTTCCATATACGAGTCAATCAGATATCCATCTCATCAGATAATTTAATAATTTTGCGTGCATGGGACCAAAAGAGAGAGAGACTTACATTTGGTCTCTTTCTAAAAATGAAAAAAACATAAATAAATAAAGACTGAAATACGAGAGACAAGAATTTTTGTCACAACTTAATGTATTCAAGGGGGCTATGAAAGGGCAAAGGGCATATCAAAAGAGGGGGGAAGGGGGTTATGAAAGGAATTACATTTGGTTCATTGCATCATGGTTCAATCATGCACACTTGGGCACGTATGATAAACACTTAATTAGGAATTTAAAACATTTTAAAATATATTTTATTATTAATGATGTTGATGGCTCCTGGCTGATTATTATTAATTTAATTTTCATAAGACTTTCCCTATCCTGCCCGTATTTTCCAGCTATATACATATATATACTCATGAACACCCATAATTGAATAATTTGATGATTATTTATTTCTTTGCAGCAGAACTTCAAGCCATTATTATGTACTATATAGGACTCAGCTCTGGAGAGATCTTATCTTAAACAGTTTATTTATGTACAAGAATTTAAGAAAATGGGATATGTTGTCTCATTTCAATATTGTGCGAGGACAAGCCACCCCCGGCTGAAAGATTTAGAGTATGAAGCAAAATTCAAACCAAAGACTTCTTGTCAAGGCTTTCATGAACAGTTTTTTTTAAAATATTTTTTTAATAAAGCTCATGTGTAATTTTTATAAACTTGATTAATTTGATAAACTTGATTACATCAACCAAGAGTGTGTTTAGATAGGTGTTGTAACCACGTTAAATGGAAAATTTACACATTCCAATACACAAATAGAAAAATTATGTGATGATGAATTGAGTTTAAGATGGACTTAGATGGATGTAACTGTAATCCAAACACACCTTACCAGTGTTGTGTTGGGGTTAACCAAGAGAAGAAGGTATGCAATAAAAAGATTGGGACCACTAGTAGTGCCGTGTTTGGTTGCATTGCTCGGATACCATATACATAGGCCTGCATAGCTGCGTGCTACTTTAATGATTTTTTTTGTCATCAACGGTTCTTCCAAGAAAAACTTGTCACAAGTTAGATTTTCCCAATTACTCCGTACATTTTCGTGTAAATTTTTGTGTCCATATGCTGCAGACATTGCATATGGTTCAAGTTATTCGTCCCAAAAAAGAGTATATGCTTTTATGGCTCTTCGTTGCCTATCTCCATGCACCAATAATATATGATATACGAAAGGGACATCTCTTATTATACACGAAGGGACGTTTCTTATTAGAGCGTCTCTCATTATCTAATGAGTATAATTTAGACAATTCATTTTGAGTTCTTTCATTAATTGGCTCCCACAATGTTATATCATATTTAAACAATGGCTTAAATATCTTTTTCATCATTGCAATTTAGTGTGTTTTTGTTTTTCGTTCTTGTAAATTATGTTTGTTTTATTTTTCGTCCTTATAGTGGTTTAGATAGCATTTTGAACCGTGAAAAAAACGCTATCTAAACTACTATAAAGACGAAAAACAAAACAAATTTAATTTGCAAGGACGGAAACTACAAAAAAATTTGCAAAGACGAAAAGCAAAAAAATACTAAATTGCAAGGGATAAAAAGATATTTAAACCTTAAACAATTTATATACATTTTGTTTCAATATTATAATATTAAACAACCTGTTAAACAACGAGCGTCGGAGATATTTTTAGTTGATTCTAAATGTGCGGCTAGAATATTTTGTAATATTTTTCATCAAAGACAATTGATTAAGAGGATATTCCCATAAATCAGGGGATAAATAATTGATATATAATTCATGTCAAATAATTTTTAGAGTCCGAATTCAATAGGTATTCTACTCAAGTGTGAATTCCCCATTATCTCACGGCAACATATTTAAATATCGACATTATATAAAAACAAATAATTAAACTTAATTGCAATTTGTATTTCGTCTTGTTCTAGCCTTTTGACTACATTTAATTGCAATCTAGAGCACGTTGAATATTATTAGGAAATGACAAGATCGACATGCACAACAAGACAATAAGATAAAGCATTTCAGTTTTAATATTTATTTTTTGAAATTTTTTCTTAATATATAAGTTCGTTAAAATGATAGCAAATTCATAATCTTTTTAGTGTTAATGTTATAATTTCTTTTTGTTCGTGAAAGAGAATATATCTACTAGGGAGATCAAGTCATCAATGAACTTAAGAAACCTCACTAAATTATACTATACATGACCTAGCGTTGTATAAAGTATCACGTCTATTTATACAACGTGTCTTCTAATGATCTTGTAACTATTCTCACCTTTTGTAGAGGGTGTTGTGTATAGTATTGCTCTTACATATGCAAGAGGAATAATGCTTATTGCACCCCTTTCCCAGGTGCATCAAAGATCTAGAACCTGTGTCTTGGGTCCATGGACTTCAAGTTTATGGGCCTTATTACATTGGTGGTCCATGATCATAGTTTTACTGGGCTATTCCCTTAATCAAGTATCTCAGTCCTATCATTACAAGAGCTCAGACTTTGCTTTGTATATTTTGGTCAAAGGTCCACACTTCCCTACAAAATAAATTTGGTGTTTAAATATATTTTAATTTGATATTATGTTGATGAGCAAAATTGTATATGTATATATATTTTATTTTAATAAGTTAATCATATACGTCTATTAAAGAGAAATTTTTAATCTTTTAATTTATTTTTTCAATTTGTCCTATATAATTTATGTAAAATAATAGAGTATGTCATTACCTACAAAATGAAAGTTTCTGTCTGTAAGCTTATACGGCAGACATGCATTATTTATGGGAATATTTTCTGTCATTTCAAAAAGGTTAGGATTTGATTTAAGAAAACATTTTTGTTTTTTTGCAAAAGTATCACTTTCTTTATCTTGTTTCTCATTTTTTTAAATTTTTATAGCAAACAATGACCCCATCCCCCCCCCCCCCCCCCCCCCACACCAATAATTCACTAAAAAAATGCAATCTTTAATTTTATTTTTATAAAATATTTTATACTTTATAAATCGCTTAATACATAGGTGTTAATCTAATTTTATTAATTTGAGCATTATGGAAAACAAAGTTGTAAAATTCGTTCATATTTTCTTTCGTTGCATTAAATTAATGAGAGTTTCTACAGTACCCCAATAGTTTTGGGGGATTTTGATACCGTTGAATTTTTAACCAATCAAATTGCGTATCACTTTTTTCTCATTAATTACTAAAAAAATTGTTTTTTCAAATTAGTCCTTGATTAATTAAAATATTATTTTTTAAAATTACAACTATTTTAAATTAAAAAAATCTGATTAAACATTAAACATGAGAAGGTGAAGTCACTTTCCCTAATTTCATTCACCTCCTTCATTGATAAATCAAGTCTAAACCCTAATTTCTTTCACCTTAATCTTTATATGTGCTTGCTGCCGCTTCACGACTTGGTACTCTCTCACCCTAATATACATGTCGTAGTTGCCTTGCCTTACATTTCAACTTCAAATCAATTAGGTGTACGTATGCTAGTTGTTGAAAAGCAAGTGCCAAATTAAATTATGAGTTTTTTTTTATTCTGAAATTAAATTATGAGTAACCGTTGAGAAGCGCGCACACACAAATAATGAAATGTGCATATGTAACGTATTGCTGATAGTGAATAACATGCATATGAGTAACGTACACATGGAGATTAGGGTAAAAAGATTAGGGTTTAGACTTAGTTTATCGGTGAAAGAGGTAAAGTGAATTCACTTTCTTATATTTAATGTTTAAATTAAAATAGTTGTAATTTTAAAAAATGATATTTTAATTAATCAAGGATTAATTTGAAAAAAAAAAGTTTTCATTAATTAATGAGAAAAAAATGATAGTAATTTGATTGGTTAAAAAACTAACAGTACAAAAACCCCCAAAATTATCGAGGGTACCATAGAAACTCTCTAAATTAATATGTAATCTTAGTACAAAGCAATAAGTTTAGTTGGCCTTAAAAAAGCAATAAGTTTAGTTTCTTTTGTTCAATTTCTAAATATTTGTCTTAATCACCAAATTTATCCCCAAACTACAGTGTTTAGGCAATTTTGGAATCCAATTTCTAATTCCTCGTTTTGGTTTTCTATATTTTTAAATAATATAATTTTGATTATCTATTAAATTGATATTTAACATTTAATAAAAATATTGGTGTGCCTATATATATATATATATATATATATATATATACGAACTAGGAGTGGACCCATGTATTACACGATTTTTTAAGTAAAAAGAAAAAAGAAAAAGAGAGAGAAAAAAAAGTGAAATGTTAAAAAGAAAAAAAAAGTGGAGCACTATCCTGCCAACACATGACAACGGTTGACAGTTTTGATATAGTAATAGATAAGCCTGTAATTAATGTGGTTGTGAGTACTAATATAGATTTTTTTTTTTTTTTGTCAGCAAAAGAATATATTGTATTTAATTTAGTAAACTGGCACCAGTGATGCCTACATTAGAATCCTGAATTACATTGTCCCAACAAAAAGCAGAACACCACTCACCACAGAATATTCTGGTTATTAAATATTTATGGCAGTAAATATCCATAAATACCACATAACCAAAATTCAGGGGAACATCACTTTAGTACCAACATTCATAATCCCGTCAGAGTACTTAGAGTCCCAGAATAATACAAATATGATCCAGACATTTAAATAAACCAACTAGGGATATATGGTATTAAATGTCTCTATATGACTTTCAATGATGCCTTAATTACCCACAAACTAACTGCAGAACCGACATGTTGACCACCAAATCCAATGTAAATGGCAAAAGAGAAGCCAATCAAGATAGAACAGATCCAGCATCTATATGTGTTTAAATATGGCCAATTAAACATGCACCAGAATAATATTCCTTTTCCTAATATTATCTGCAGTGGGAAGTCTATTTCTCAGCAATCTCCAAAGAAAAACACTGACTTTTGCTGGGAGATTAATGCTCCATGCATGAGAAAAAATATCTTCATGTTGGCTGCCAGAACGCATTCCATGCAGAGTCTCATATGCTGAGTGCACAATATAACAGCCTGGATTATGTTGAATCCACATTCATGAGTCATTCATGTTCTTTTGCAGAAGAATTTCCCCAATTTTGTCTTCCAAGTTTTGTACCATGTTTCTCTCCCACTCAAACCACTCCCTACGCCAAGATAGATTCCATCTCCACACCTCCCCTTCCCAAAGTCCCATTTTGCCAACAAGCTCTTCCTTTTGTAAGGAATTCAAGTACAATCTAGGATATAGATTTGACAAAAATTGTTCACCAACACAAAGATCATCCCAAAATCGGAATATGATTTCCAGCTCCAACTTTCCACTCCATCATGGATTCAAACCATTTATTTTCACTTAGTCCTTCGCAAGTTAAGCTAAGATCCCTCCACCAAATGGAATAATTTGTTGATAATTCTTCACTAAGGAGCCCTCTCCAACCTCTGTATTTGGACCCCAACACTTCGGACCATAAAGCCCCCCTCTCATGAAATAGTTCTCACCTCCACTTAGCTAAAAGAGCATCATTGAAAGTAAAGATATTTTTTATTCCCAGACCCCCATGTGATTTTGGTTGACAAATTTTGTCCCAACTATCCCATGCAATTTTCCTCCTACCCACCTCACACCCCCACAAAAAATTCCTTTGAATTTTTATAATGTCATTCCCCACTTTTAGGCACTTTAAAAAAAGAGAAAAAGAACAAAGGCAAGAATGACAAAATCGAATTAATAAGACACACTCTCCCTACAAATGACAATACCTTATGTTTCTAACCCGACAATTTTTGTTGAACTTTTGAATAATGGCCTTCCAAGTGTCCACATTCCTAGGGTTAACACTAATGGGAATGCCAAGATAAATAAAGGAAAATTGTAAAAGTTTATGATTCAAAAAAGGTGCATACCTTTTAAATGAGTACTAATATTGATGAGTACACGTGGAGCTAACATAACCACTAGAATAATTACCAAAAAAAATAACCACTACAATAATATTAAATATAAAAAGAATATTTAGTATTATGTGATAATATTAATTTAAATTATAATAATACTAACATTATAAATCGTGTAATACATAAAAATTGTCTTTAACATTTTGGTTATTTAAATTTTATTTATTTAATTTTAGTATAAAATTCTAAAATAGACTGTCATTTGATATGTGGATATCATTATTAACTACAAAATATTAACATTATTAAACATTCTTTATATTCATAAAATTATTTTTTCAATTTAATATATATATATATATATATATATATATATATATATATATATTAAAGAGCAAATTATAGTAACATCCCCTGAATTTTTATCAAATTACACATAACTCTATTTTTTTTTATTTTTCTACACTAATCCCCCCATTTAAGTTTGAAAACATTACATTAACACCCGTTTATATGTTTGAAAACATTATACCGACACCCCCCTCAAACCTTACACTAACACCCTTTATAGGGGAGACAAAAGTAATGGTTAAAAAAGCAAGAGGTGCTTGTGTAATTACACGAAACTTCAGGGGATATTGCTATAATTTGCTCTATATTAAAATATATTCTTAATGTATAAAGAAAATAATTTTCTTAGCTTAAAAAATTAATATTTATAATATGCAAGAATATACTTTTGTAAAGTGAAAAAAATTATATTTAAAAATAAAAATATATGCGACTAACATGTGTTGCATCAAGAAATTGACTAAACATGGTTTTTGATTTTATGTTCTTTGTTCTTTGTAAAAACCCTCATTAATACTAACATGTGTGTGGCTAAGATTTATAGTTGTCATTTCTCATTATAAGAAAAGTTGAGAAAGTAAGAAATTTCATATTTTTGATCATGCATATTAAATTTCACATAAATTGAAAATTTGTTAGTATGTTAACATTTACTTATATTTTAAATAACATATTATCTACCAAAATATAATAATGAGATGGAGAATCAATTAGTTTTATATTTGCATGAAAACTCAAGAATTTAATCTATTTTATAAGCACTTTCAATTCAACTTTTGGATTAATTAATTTTGTATTTTATAGGAGGTGATTCCTGTGAGAATACTTGGATATTGTTAGAAATGAAAACTATAAATTTATACTATACAACTATACATGGTTGGTCAAAACTATATAAGTTAGTTGGTGATCATATTATCACTTAAAAAAAGTCACATGTGTCTGTCATTATGAGAAATGATACGCTCCTATTATGTTGTGTATCCTCTTCTCTCTCTCTCTCCTTTTTTTTTTTTTTTTTTTAGTTTCCCACAAGTATCCTCCTTTGGATGCGGTTCTCTTTAAAGTATGGTCGGACACTAAATGTGAACACTTCTCCCAACGGAAATTCGAACCTTGATTTACTATGTTGTGGGAGACTAGCCCCTTCTGCTAGACCCAACCTCCGTTTGTGTATCCTCTTCTCTCTCTCTCTCTTCTTCTTTTTTCTGTTTCCAATAAATATTTGAAATACAATTGAACACTAAATATATGCACCTTTCCTAGCAAGGATACGAATCTTGGTTCACCATATTATAGGAGACTAGTTTCTTTCGCTAGACTCAACCCCCGTTGGTGTATCCTCTTCTCTTTGAGGTTTTTTTGATCCCTAACATGACACCTTGTATTGCATTTTCTCAATTATATTCAACTTCTCATAAGTGCCACATAAGCTTCATGTCATGTTAACACTCCACAACCACATGAGTTACACGCATACTTGTCCATGTCAACACTCTATAACATGTAGCATCTTTGTTAGATCAAGTGAATAGAAGCACATATAGTTATTATCATTCTCCTTTAAATAAGAACTCAAGTTTGTTATATAGAGGTAAATTTGGCCAAGTGCTATAAATACTTATATATTTATCACTAAAAAGAGCCTTAGACCCAATTTGATTCTACTCATTAATTTTTTCACAACGTATTATATAAAGAAAATTGATAAATAGATAGACTATGATACCAACCAAAAAAATAAGGCCTACGGAAAGCCTTCAAAATCATGATATATACACTCATTTTACCGAAACTAAAACGTATTTAAGCCATATTTTAATATTTCAGTAACATACTGACATTATGTAAGATCTTGTATTAAATACTATCCTATATAAAGTAACGTGATTTTGTAACATTTAATAAGATGAAATTTAATGATTATGCCATGTAATGGTAATGCTTGGGAGGTGGGGGAAGGGATTTTGCAAGCAGCCCAATGTATTGATGGCAATTATATAACAGTAATGATATTTCTAGTCCTCAAACTCTGATGTGGATTACACCATTCACAAAAAGTTACTATAGTTCCAAGATTAATAATCCAATATCTCTCGCATGAGTGTTGCGAGGATTTTGGTAACGAGTTTCTCTATGCAACAGCATGCATTATTTTCCTTATATCAATTTACGTATGAGAAAATAGGTGAACGTGAATTTACTGAATTACATCATTTAACAATGATGAAAAGCCAGAAAAGGGTACTAAAACAAAGAGAATTTAGGTTGGTATTTCTGCCAGAAAAGCAACTAAAATTAATCACCAAAATTGCAGGATGGGATCATAACCATACCAGCACAAACCAATATAAGGCTTCACTGAGGCAAGTGACATGGCCTAATTTTTTTATCACCTGAAAGAAAAAATAAAATGAGCACACAGCTGTACTCGTCTAGCGTAGGTAAATCTTTCTGGCTAGATTAATTGGGTTCTTTGCCTCACGTTGATCGGTGTCTCTTCCCTGCAATAATGAACTTGCATTAGACTTAGAGTTTGCTAAATAGCACTTCAACAATATCGCAGAAGGAAAGGGGAAGAAAACAAAAGCATAGGGAAGTTATAATTCCAAGGTAAACATAGGATGATAACATGAGTGCATGTCCATTGCAATAATTATAAAATTTCATCCCTCGTAAAAAAAGAACTAATAAATAAATATATAAACAAAATAATGTTTGGTTAGAAAGTTTGACATGAAAGCTCAAAAAGTTCTATTGGTGAGTCTTTGTGAAGAAATATTAATCAGCTAAATATAAAAGTCATTCTTGAGTTTTCGCTTAACTGCTCAAGTTTTTAGGAGAGTTGGTCCTTGACAATAACATTTTAGTATTAACAAAAGGATATTGTACATATCATCAAGATGAAAAAAATGGAAGATATCATCCATCTAAGTTCTAACTAACGAAACTTTTAATATTTCACCACATTCAATAAGATTCTTTGATAATAATGCACGATATATAAGAAGTCTGACTCTGACAGCAGTCTGAAATAAGATTTTTTGATAGAAACAATAAAGAATCATCAACCAAATCAATTGACTATAATACCACTATTGTCAAAGCAGTTGATCCTGATTTGTCACCGTTCTGTGGATGATTGTGTTCTGTAGTTCTATGACTTCTAACATGGCCCCCTGCAGAAGCACCTCTTGCAATGCATTTCAGATTCACTGCCACATTCCTTGTAACATTTTCTTTTCCCTTGCTTGTCAAACTATTAACTTTGGTAGTTCTTAGTTTCTCCTTAGCACCGCCAATACAAGTGTTTTCTTTATTGACTGTGCGTTGTAACAAAGCCTTTGAACTTGTAGACGGATATTGGACCTGCAAATGGAAATCCACCATCCTTGATAAACATATACTCTAAATAGTAATAAATTATAACAAATTTGAGGATACCTACACAAAAGAGAATATTGTGATAAGTAGCTAGAGAACTGTAACTTTCAGAAAAGGGATGCACTCAAAAAATTAAATCTGATGCATTTGTAATCATTTGGTGAAAACTGAAAACAATTCTTAATACTCAATTAATCTGAGCTTCATAGAGAGACAGATTCATAGAGAGACAGATCACTACACCATTTAAAAGAAATTTTGTCTAACATAATAGAAATGCATGTGACTGAAGGACAGTGCAGCTACTCACCAATGACTTTGCTGTTCGATGGTATGCTGGCTTAGCAAAATTGATGTTATTTCCCTTTCTGTTACCAGATTTTGCTTCCTCAACTGAAATGGTAGATGTGTTTGATATTTCACCTGGCTTGCGATGGTTCTTAACTGCAAGATTCATTGTGACCTCACCTTTCTCATCTGTGATTTTCTCTCTCAGCTGCCTTGGTACAAACTTAACTTCATAACCAGGGTTTGAACATGACCCAACACTAGACTTCCCGGAAGATGATTTACGACCCCTTGATTGCACGCTATGACCACCACTCTCCACTTTTGAAGCTTCTCCTGAAACATAACTTCTTCTAACACTAATAACCGATGAACTTCTACTTTTCTGATCACATGGTTGACTAGACACCTCTAAACATTTCTTCTGTGGCTGAATGCTTGAGACTTTTCTTGTAACACGACTTTTCCCAAGACTAACCCTCCTAACTGGTGAACTTCTTTTCTGATCACATGGTTTGCTAGATACCTCCCTATACTTCGGAGTGTTCTCAGATGTAATTGTGCTCCTTCCAGTGCTTCCACCAGCCTTGTAATTAGAACTTGAACTTCTACTTTTCTGATCACATGGTTGACTAGACACCTCCACACATTTCTTCTGTGGCTGAATTCTTGAGACTTTTCCAGTAACACAGCTTTTCCCAAGACTAACCCTCCTAATTGATGAACTTCTTTTCTGAGCATATGGTTGGCTAGATACCTCCCTATACTTCTGAGTGTTCTCAGATGTAATTGTGCTCCTTGCAGAGCTTCCACCATTCTTGTGATCAGAACTTGAACTACTCACTGGATTGGTGCAGCTGGCCATGGATTCAGTTTTCCCTCTGGCATTCCGTTCAAAAGCCAACCCCAACTTCCCATCTTTTTGCCTATTAACATTTGATTTTGATTTGGGTTTCACTTCCTGACCAAAGCTGGAACCTTGTTTGAAGCCTCTCCTACTTAAACCCTTCTGTTTATCTAACAAACTATTCAGATCAATACCTTCCCACTTCTTGCTGTTGTAGTGTTTGCCCCTCGATCTCGAGACAGAAGAAGGAAGCTCTGGTGAATTTGCTCCTTGCAAATCAACTCCTGATGTCAATATCTCCTCACCATGAGCAAACTTAGATTTTAACTCTCGAGCAGACATCTGGTGGAACCTGAAAATGATTTGTTGTAATTACACAAACACCATTTCCAAAAAAAGACCCAAGCCCAATATCAAAAACCCAAAAAAATGTATTCCAAACAGTTCCTTACGGGTGACTTGTGTTGAACCAGTCATCATCACCTCTGCAACAATACAAAAATTATAAATCAAAACAATAAACACAATTCGATAAAAATAAAAACCAAACACCAAATCTAATAAGAAAACTCACGTGTCTACACCACCATATTTAGCTTCAAGAGTCAAATCCACCCACATAGGTGCTTCGATATGCTCCTATATGTCATTCAATTGCAACACACCAAAAAACCAATCACAAATCAATAGACAACTCTGAATACCACCACAACAGAAGTAACAGTTACAAACAGAGAGACACAAATTGAAAGCACAATAGTAACTGAATAAACATCATAAACTTAAGGGTAAACTACATTTTTAGTACCTGAAAGTGTAATCCACTGTCACTTAAGTCCCTGAAAGTATGAAACTGTCACTTTAGTCCCTGAAAGTGCAATTTGTCTGTCACTTTAGTCTTTTTGATAAAAAAATTTCTTTAAAATTAACGTTTGTGCTTACGTGATATGCTATTTACCTACGTGACATGTTATTCATGTAGTTAGATAACGTGTAATGTAGACACAAACGTTAATTTTAAAGAATTTTTTTTATCAAAAGGACTAAAATGACAAACAAATTGCACTTTCAGGGACTAAAGTGACATTTTCATACTTTCAGGGACTTAAGTGACAGTGGATTACACTTTCGGAGACCAAAGTGACAGTTCACCCTAAACTTAAACATAGCATGCCTTAATAATAATATTAATAATATTAATACATGATTATGAAATTCAAAATCTAAAATCTTCAACGTTCCACAAACCGAAAATACTCTTCATCCGCATTCAGAACTTGCGTGATCAATGATAAATGCGCCAATGTAACCACAAATTTTAAGAAATTGCGTGATCGGAACCCTAAAAATGGTGACGAAAATGAAAAGTGCAACAAGTGAAAGGAAAAATTACCAGAAAAGCCCAGTGATCGGTGCTCTTCTTCTTGATCGTGATCCCTTTCTTCTTAGAAGCTTCCATTGTTCTCAATAAGCGCTGCTAAAAACGCTTCGAGTGTGAGTTGTGCGTGTTGTTGCGAATTTAAGGAACCGCAGAGAGCACTGCTAAGTCGAAATGGGAGAACATGGCGCGTGAAAATGGAGGAAGGTGAAGCCGGTGCGAAACGACGACGTATGGGGTATGTGTTTGTGACTTGATTCGCTGTTACGTTAAGTGCCGTTGGATGATTGGGGCGAGTTTTGATGTACGGATAGGATCGTCCGTTTTGGATGGTTTGGAATATTTGACCGTTGGCAACCCATTCAAAATGTTGGAGCTTGGGCCTTGGAAGATAACAAGGTACTAAAAACTAAAAAGTTTAACATTTACTTTAAATAATAAAAAGGCTTAATAATAATTGAAAGTAATTTTGTTTTGTACATATAATTGAAAGTTTTGTTATACTATTGGCATCTAATGATGACATGTTATCCCATTATTAATTGAAAGTAATTTTGTTTTGTACATATAATTAATAAACTTGACAAGTTGGAATTTTATTTTATTTTATGTGTCGTTAAACTTATTAAATAAAACAGCAATATATTAATGAATGATAACATATTTTTTTCTGTCAAAAAAAATAACATAAATTTTTTAAAATGAAAAATAAATTAAAACTAAATTCTATGAAAAGCTCAGTTCCCGTAATCATAATATTTAGTTGAAAATACTCCTTCGATCCTTTTTATAAAAAAATAAAAGAGTGTTTTTTTTTGTCCTAATTATAAAAAATATATATCTACTTTAAATTGTATTAATTGTTAGTTTTTTTTTATCCTTCATCTTGTAAATCTATTAATGAGACACCTACTCATTTCTCATGTATTTATTGGTCTATTAACAATACAAGTTACACTTATTAATAAATGTGTAATGTCATTAATATAATCAATAATTAAATCAATTAATTTAAGGGGTATTTTTGGAATAAAATTAAAATTTATGACATTATTAATTATAACTAATTAACTTAACTATTTTTATTAGTCTTGATAATTTAGTTATTTGTTTTTTATATAAATGACCGGAGAGAGTATTAATTTGGAAAAAAAAACCTAATTGTTTTGGAAAAAATACGGTTGGAGATTAGAATAATAGTATTATTTTTCTTTTTATCATGTAAGACAGTGTCACGTTCTCTCTTTTTGAGTTAATTTTGGACTCATTAATAATACCTTTAGAAATTATTTATGAGAATGGACCATCATCCTCAAACATGAGGAATGCTAGCGAGACTTTAACATTGTTAAATTTTATCAAAAAATTTTAACTAATCACAGAAAGAATGTTAGCAAAAGAGTAAATGTTAGCAAAAGAGGAATGCTAGCGAGACTTTAACATTGTTAACATTGGTGCGAAACGACGACGTATGGGGTATGTGTTTGTAAATTTATTAATGAGACACTTACTCATTTCTCATATATTTTTTGTCCTAATTATAAGAAACATAGATCCATTTTAAGTTTATTAATTGCTAGTTTTCTTTTTTATCCTTCATCTTGTAAATTTATTAATGAGACACCTACTCATTTCTCATACATTTATTGGTCTATTAACAATACAAGTTATACTTATTGGTGAATGTGCAGTGTCATTAATGTAACCACTACTTAAATCAATTAATTTAAGAAGTATTTTTGGAATAAAATTAAAATTTATAACATTATTAATTATAACTAATTAATTTAACTATTTTTATTGGTTTTGATGATTTAGTTATTTGTTTCTTATATAAAGGACCGGAGAGAGTATTAATTTGGAAAAAAAAAATCCTAATTGTTTTGGAAAAAATACGGTTGGAGATTAGAATAATAGTATTATTTTTCTTTTTATCATGTAACACACTGTCACGTTCTCTCTTTCGGAGTTAATTTTGGACTCATTAACAATATCTTTAGAAATTATTTATGAGAATGGACCATCATCGTCAAACATGAGGATTGCTAGCGAGACTTTAACATTGTTAAATTTTATCAAAATTTTTTAACTAATCACAGAAAGAATGTTAGCAAAAGAGTGAGAGTCTCGGAAGCATTCCTCTTCAAACATATTACTAAAGTAAATAATACATTTTATTTTACTGCAGCAAAAGAAAAGAGGAGCACCCTCATTTGAAGCAAAGCGTCCAGTGAGAGTGTTGTTTGTGCCAAGACTTAAGAAGGACGTTTCTAGACTTGTGTTTTGACAAGCGCATACATAAAAACAAACACCGTTCGTTCTTTCTTTTTTCGTCCCTTGTTGAAATCGCAGCAGCTCTTGTTCTGCGAAGGGTTTTTTGGTGTGAAGATGAAAATGGAACCCTTGGGTTTGCTCCGCTCCAATCTCTCCCGGGTTCGGATCCCCGAACCCACCAATCGCATCTACAAGCACGAATGTTGCGTTTCCTTCGACACACCGGTAATTCTAGATTTTTTTTTTCTATTTTGGTTTTTCTTCTTAGAATTCGAATGCATTGATGAGTTGTTTGAGATAACCACTATGTTTGTTTAATTAACTTCGTGTTTTTGTTTGTTTAAAATTTTAAGCATTAGGTTTTGTGTTGAGTGTTGCTTGGTTGCTGAGTATGCGTGGGAAATGATGAGAATATGCAAATGGTTTTGTGGTTTTTCAGCATTAAGAATTTGGGATATTAATGCAAATTGTGTTGGATTCCGTCGATGATTTTAGCATGTTTCAATGTGTTTAGAGCTTGGCAATGTGCGGAATTGATGCACGGTGCTGATGGTCTTTTAATTTTATTTTTTTTTATGAATTTTAGAGGTCGGAAGGTGGTTTGTTCATCGGCTTTTGTACTTTTCTAGCTTTTGAAAAGGATTTTGTTGAGAATATGTAAATGGTTTTGTATTTTTTTTCAGTTTTAAGAATTTGAGATATTAATGCATATTGTGTTGGATTCCATCGATGATTTTAGTTGTTATAATGTCTTTAGAGCTTCGCAAGGCATGAATTGATGCTTGGTGCTAATTTTTCTCTCTCTTTTTTATGGATTTTAGAGGTCAGAAGGTGGTTTGTTCATCGACATGTGCACTTTTCTTGCTTTTGGGAAGGATTTTGTTGGTTGGAATTATGAGAAGACTAGAAATCCTGTCTATTTGCATATAAAGCAGACCAAGAAGTTAGTTCCAGAAGACAGACCTTCGAAGAAACCTACTATCTTGGCTATAGGTGTGCGAATATTGTAATACACTTCATTTTTTGCCATATTATGGTCATGCTTCTTATATGATAAGACAGTATGATGTGCTTTGTGACTATTCTGCACTCGTTTTCAAGCTTTGTTCAGTTATATTTCTTATTTGTCACACTGGGGTACATAGCTCTAACATTCTAGGTATTGGGTTGTGGAATCATCAGTTTTGTAGTTTTATGAAGGCTAGATCATTATTCTTTCAAATAATTTTAGTTTTTGGCAATCAGCTGATCTTTTTTTGGATAACATAATTTTATCCATCTTATTAATTTGTAGGTGTTGATGGGGGATTTGATAACAATGAAGTTGAATATGAGGAAACTCAGAGTATAGTTATATTACCTGAGTATGTGTCTCTTCCATTCCCTTCTGTGGAATTGCCAGAGAAGGTACTTACTACTTATCGCCCTCTTTTTAGTTCTCTGTTTATTTCCCCCTTTTATCAATTAAAGAGAAAATGCATGCTATATAAGACAAAGAGTTTAGTTTAGTTATCTCATTTGTTAAAATGTTTTAGGTAAGGTTGGCAGTTGATGCAATCTTACTAGCTGAGGGTGCTGAACGAAAGGAGCAACTTGCAGCTTGGACTGCTGATAAAAAACAAGTTAGTGCCCATGCGATGAATATACAACAGATTGACAATGGAGTTATTATTCCGCCATCTGGGTGGAAGTGTGCTAAATGTGACAAGACCGACAATCTTTGGCTAAACCTGACTGATGGAATGATTCTTTGTGGGAGGAAAAGTTGGGATGGAAGTGGTGGAAACAACCATGCTATTGAGCATTACCAAGAGACAGGCTATCCTCTTGCTGTAAAGCTTGGGACTATCACTGCTGATCTGGAAGCAGCAGGTGACGCCTCCTTGCTGAATATTGTGTTTTGGCTTTTATATGCTGTTAATATCAATGGTTTACTTGTATGGTGTGCAGTCTGTAATCATGAAAGGAAACTATTATGCCCATCTGATTATTTCTGGGTTACAATTTACGAGGTTTTTCTTTCCTTTAACTGTTATTTTTGTAATGGTCTAGTCAGTTGATTATGCAGCTTTTGCTGAACTGTATTTTGTTCTACTCTTGAAACACTAATTAAATAGAAATTTTTAGTCATCAATTGTAATATCTCAATGCTGATGGAGGAGTATTTCCTATGAAATGTAAACCTAGGCAGTTTCTCTCATATTATTGAGGGTGAAGGGATGGGGAATTGGGGATAAGATAAAGTGGAACTGTTTTTTACTAGTTTTGCTCATGAATTCACCATACATTATGTAGAATTTTTTTAAAACCATTTTAAAGAACAATATTTGTTTTTACTTGTGTTTATCTGTTTGATCCATCCCTAACAAGTGATTATCTGGTGTGGCTTATGTAAAAGATAGAAGTGTGCACTCTGAAAGTTAGATGCCAATTTGCCACTTTTGCATGATTGTTGATGTTGAAAGAGATAATTTACAAATTTATTATGATTTTATCAATTGAGCTTTGAAGGTGTCATTATTTAAGTACAATTGTCACACTTGATACACTATTTTACACTAAATTGTTTTATTTTTAGCCTGAACAAATAATTTCAACAATGTAATCTAAATATGCTTTATGGAGTAGATGTTGAACTTTTTCATTTTCTCTGCTGTGTGCTAATTATGGGTAATGTATTGTGGCAGCTCAGACGTTTTCTCTTATCCAGAGGATGAAAGTGTCTTGGATCCACAATTAGCACAGCATCTGGCTTTTTTTGGCATTGACTTTTCGTCACTACAAAAGGTTAATTATTTATCTTGAAATGATACTTTTTCTCCAAGGGTACTACTTACGAGTTATGAGTTACGACTTCTCTGAGACTGCACCTGTCTCAAACGCCCACAATCAAATCTAATTTGTTTATAAATTTTGAAATGATACTTTTCACTCACACATACACATGCACACACGATCAAAATTATATTAGTTATTTATCTTGAAATGATACTTTCAGTTTTTCTTCGACAGTATTTATTACGCATGGGCACATGGCTTCTTTGAGACTGCTATTGTCACACACACAATCAAAACTATGTTATTTATCAAATTTCCTTCCTTCACGAGATGGGGGAAATGGAGAACATTTCTTGATGCAGCCCTTGAGTGTTTACTTTTGAAATGGAAAGACATCTTTTTAATAGTTGACTGTGTCTAGGGTGGACCACTTTAATAAGTGGTCCACCAAACACCATCAAGGTGTAAAATTTTATTATACACTCTCATGTACCAGAATTTTCCTTGCCTTCCTTTCTGTACTCCCTCTTTCTCCTCCGAAAGCGCCTCCGACGCCGGCACGACCCGCACGAGCCCACTGGCGTGCCTGAGTCCCTGTGGGACAAGTTCGAAAAGGCAAAGAACAATAAGAAGAAAAAGGACCGCGCCGCTGTCGTTGATGTCGCGGCCTCGATCTTGATCCAGCACGGCGGCGTGCTCTTCGCCTCCGATGATGGCGTCTACCATCCTAAGACGAAGGAGACCCACGACCGCGCTGCCACCGCTGATGCCGCGCCCCTTGAAGCGGCACTTTGCCAATGATGCAGTCTCGGTCTCGATCCAACACGACAGTGTGCACTCCACCTCCAACGACAACGTCTAACATCCCAAGACGAAAGTGACTTGCGTCGCCTCCGAGGTGCTCCTCAGCGTCACCCAGCACCAGCTTGGCGACCAACCACTAACATCATCAGCGTTGCCGCCGACGAGACCCTCGTTGTGCTCAAAAACGACATTAACGAGAACCCCGACAAGAAAAAGGACATGTAACACGGCACAACACGAGACTCTTTGCTTAAAGCCTTTCCCATTTCTGATCTGATTGGGTGGTCAAATGTTGGTGTTGCTGTTGAGTTTGATGCGAGTGATTGATATCCAGAATCTGGAGAAGAGAAGAAAAGAGGGAAAAACTGAAACGTCGCCGCCGTAAATGGCCTCTAGCGGCGGCGCACGGTGGTTGTGGTTGATGGTGAGGGATCGTTGGATGGCTCAAATCTGGTGCAGAGGGTGTATCATATCAGTGTGGGAAGCAGATTAATCTAAGAACTACATGTTATGGTGTTTGGTGGACCACTTATTAAAGTGGTCCACCCTAGACACAGTCTTAATAGTTTACTGCTTAATGGTGTATTCGAAGACTTGTTATTTTTTCCCTATGTATCTGGCTGTCATGAGGTCCTCTGGAGACTTATTGTTGGTATGATGTCCTATGTTGGATCCTTACACTATTGCAAGATTACATACTTTATTTTCTTAATTTCTTCCAATAGTAGTGTTAGTCCTGACTACTGAGATCAGAAAGTTTGCTTGCTCTGTAGATCTGGGGCTTGCTATTTGAAATGAGTGAAACATTTACTTGGTTGTAGGATACCTATAAAATAGTGTCTGTGTTTTTGGTGTCTGCATTTCATTTTTCTGTTATATATATTAAATCACGTCCAAACAACAAAATTTAAATGGTAATAATATCACCAATTGATTGGTTGCAATACTTCTATTGATGGATGTTATTTATATGTAGTGTCTTAGGTTAGAAGATTCAATTGGATGCTTGAGAATAAACTTTTGTATTGTTACTCTAACAGGCATGGTGTAAGAGTGTACTTAAATAGTTAAATATCAAATAACTCAAATTTTTTTTAATGACATTCTTTCTCTTATATTCAGACTGAAATGACAACTGCTGAAAGAGAACTTGATCAAAATACAAATTTTGATTGGAATCGAATCCAAGAAAGTGGACAAGAAGTAGATCCAATTTTTGGACCTGGATATACAGGATTGGTCAATATTGGAAACAGGTAGAGTTGGTTCCTACTATTTGCTGCTTATTATAAAATACTAGTTTGAGTGTTTGTGTTTGACACTTTCGTATTTCTTCATTTTTGTTTTCTTTCAGTTGTTACATGGCAGCAACTATGCAAGTTGTGTTATCAACAAGATCCTTCATATCACGGTCAGTTCATGCCTTTATTTTCTTGCAACTGTTTGAATCCTCTTTGCATTTACTTCAATTTTTGTTGTTATTTCATTCATAGGTACTATTTGAACCAAAGTCTAAAAAAGGCATTTGAGGAGTCTCCTGCTGATCCAACTGTAGACCTAAATATGCAATTGTAAGTGCATGTTTGTATTAGCTTTGTGTTTACAAAAGCTTATAATTGAAATCATAAAACTTTTGGCTAGAATAAGAAACCAATCATGTGCTTAGTAACTAGCTTGTTTTAAGATGCTAGATTACTGTTACTATCTCTTATCTGCTAGTCATGTTTTGATAATACAATAGTATGGTCCTCCATGCAGGTATGATTGTATCATTCATAATTGGCTCCAAAAATTCAAAAGAAAAAAATATGGAAGAGAATGAAAAGTCAAATGACGAAATGTTAAACTTCCTATTGAAGTGAAACAATTTGTGACAAGATTGATTAAAATATCACGAATAGATATTGAAAGTTGAAACATGTAGCTAAAATATATTTCACCCCTTATTTAACACAAAAATTCAGCCACCCATTCTGTATCAAGAATCTGTATATCTCACATGTGTATCTATAATTTTTCATATATATTTGTATCTTTTGGTACATGATATGTCATTCTATTTTCATAAAAAATGAAAACTTGATGTGTTACAATACACAATATACAAAATTGTAGAGCACTCGAGATATTCAGATTCTTTACAGAAATCATAATAGGTGGCTGATATAGTTTTAATAGCATTTATGTCACTGTGTATATGGGTGTTTTGGTTTATTTTAATTTAGTTTTTCCATGGTAAAGAATAAAGATGGATTTGATAGGTTATTTGTGTCAATAATCCATACTTATAACAGATAACAGTACTTGTAAGTTCTAGGAGAACATTCTGTTTCCTCCATAAAAGAAAATGTTTATGAAAGGAGGTACTTCAAGGCAGAGACCCTTTTTATTTAATTATAATTTAAAGAAGTTTAATTATAGTTTCATTTATTGACAGGACAAAAGTTGCTCATGGTTTACTTTCCGGTAAATACTCTGTTCCAGCATTTGAGGTATGCCCTCATAGCTTAGTAAACTTCATCTGAAAATTTGTTTAGTCTTTGTTAATTTATATGTTACCTTTGTCTGCATCCAGAATGATGAAAAAGAAAATGTTGCTACTTCAACTACAACTGCTGTAAGCTTTCTGGTTCTTGAGTAATTATAAATTTAATTCTTAGTCTATGTTTACCTTAATGATTACTGAATTTTCATAAATTGATTAAGTACTTATTTGGCTGTTTGTTTTTTTCTTTTTCTTTTCATATTTTCTCCCTTTAGGTTTATATGCTTTACTCGTTTTTGGGATGGAATAATTTTTTACATGGGATGGACTTCAATTAGGATGGGGTTGAATTTGTTTCAATTGCTTTTGGTTGAAGTCTCAGTCGGAAATGAATGATACATGTTATTGAATGTTTTCACATATCCTCTTTCTCGTCTTGATGCCTTAACTTTGCCCATTTCCTCTGTCTGCCCATGTCCACTTCAAACATTAGAAACAAGAAGGGATACGCCCACGTATGTTTAAATCTGTAATAGCTGCCAGCCATCCTGAATTTTCAACAATGCGGCAACAGGTATGTTTAACAACTAATTTTTTTTTCCTGAACATGCATTAATGATATAAGAAGCATTTAGTATTTTTTTTTCATATGTCAAAAAGTTATTTATGAATTTCAGTCGGAAATCAAAATTGAGGGGTCATTTTGATCGAGTTATTTCTGTTTTCATTTCTTGTTCTCACTTAATTACAAAAATTTCACCTTGTTTTCAAATTGTTTTCTGTTTCCAAAGATGTGTATAGGAAATGATGATAATAATAAAAGTTGAAGGTGCAGAAAAAATACCATTAATGCTTCAGAAACACCCTTTAATTATTTAAGTTATCGATCTCTGCATGGTAATCATTAGGAACTAAATCCTTAAGAGCTGTCTGATGAAATAGAGGAAGACACATTATTCTTGCAAGGAAGTAGTTTTATAGTTAATAGTAGGAAACATATGTCAATAATTGAAATTTTGATTCAGCTCTTGTCATTAATAAAAGGGTTTTGTTGACAATCCTTTAGGGCCAATTTTAAGCAACTGAAAATTAAAAGGTTTTTATTGAGGAGAAAGTATTCATTAATCATTATATAAAATATAGAGGTATAATAAATATTTTCTTTTCCGACAAAAACTTTTCATATATAGTTGCTTAAAGTCAACCCAAAGGGTTGATGTTAACAACCATTAATAAAATGATGTTTTTAAAATCAAAAAATCAATTTTGTTACAATTTTTTTTTTCATGTGTCTATTTTCGCAATCCATCTTTTTTTTTATATTTAATTTTCTGGTAAGGAGGATGAATTTTCTATTTTAAGAATTAAGTTATAGTTGCAGTCATAATACCCTTATAGCATGTCTGGTTCTGCGTCTTTGCCTTTCTGACGCGCGTTTAGTAGAAGCTTTATTTTGTAGCTTCCACATCCATCAGCTATATTTGATGTGATTTTGTGACAAAACGTACATATTTGAAGCTAAATCAAACACACGGTTAATTTTCATCATTTGAAGTCTATGTCTATGAGCTTTTTTTTATTATCCAAAAAATGTTTGTGAAATAAACTTGTGGTCTAGCAACAAAGCTAAGAGTTCATGTATGGTATTATCTTCTTTGTCGTAACAATTTAAAACAGCTTACTTGGTGTTACTTTCGTTGTTTTATAAAATTTAGGCCATCTTATGTTTATTTTGGCTTCTAAGAAGCCTAAAGTAGATAATGTATTAACAGTTAAAGACTGGATTTTTGAGAAAAAATGTTTGAGTGACTAAGCACTCAGCAGCACCACTATATTTATAATCATTCTGATTGAATTTACATTTAAGAGATATAAACATAAAATGCAACTCCCTAGAAACATGATAAGCCACTATGCCTATTCAGCTTCCTAAGACTTTAATTCCCTAGAAACAGTAGGAATATAAACAGTTTCCCACAAACATAAGGTGTTACGATTTTTCAAAATTTTCTGCCATCCTTTGTTTAATATGTAGTATATTGTTCTGCTTAAAGTCATGTTACTATGCTATTTTTTGACTGTTTGATTCCAACTTTTGATGTTAGGATGCTTTAGAATTTTTCCTACATTTTCTTGATCAAGTTGAACGAGCTAATGCTGGAAAAACTGAACTGGATCCATCGAGGAGTTTCAAGTTCGGTATTGAAGATAGAATTTTGTGTTCATCTGGAAAAGTTACATATAATAGAAGGCGTGACTACATTCTTTCTCTCAATATTCCATTACATGAAGCAACTAACAAAGGTGGGTATTTATGTCACTAGCCTTTTCTTAGGTGAGAATTGAGATGTCATCAGGATCTCAAATCCTATACTTGTTTTGTTTGAGAAAAATCAGGCGAATTAGAATCTTTTCACAAACTGAAAGCAGAGAAACTTGCAGAAGGAAAGGAAATGTAAGTTAAGATGCTCTGGAATCTTGTTATTTCATTCATATGTTTCTTTGGACACTGCTGAGCATATTTATTCTGATAGAAATGGCAATGAGATTGTTCGTCCAAGGGTGCCTTTAGAAGCTTGTCTTGCAAACTTCTCAGCTCCTGAGGAGATACATGATTTTTACAGTACTGCTTTGAGGACAAAGACAACAGCACTGAAGTAAGCATTCTGAAGTTTCTAATATATTAAATTACAGTCCCATGCTTGTTATACCCCATAGAAGTTACATAGGCTATATCATGGATTTTCTTTAGTTTCATGAATTGTTTACTAATGTCATTGACTTTGGTGAGTGGATGACAATCACATTGTTTAGGCGCTATTTTGCCAAGCTAATAATAATATAGTTATAATCTTATTGTTAGAGCTTTCGAAAATCATCTTGATGCTGAAACAACATTTATTCTGTAGGACAGCAGGTCTGACCACATTTCCTGATTACCTGGTGTTACATATGCGGAGATTTGTTATGGAGGCAGGATGGGTACCCAAAAAGCTTGGTACGTTTGGTCTTAATATGCCTATTTATTATTCACATTAAAAGTACTATTCTTGAAAGAATTTTCTGATCTATATATATTGCTGGCATTTGCTGACATTTTTCTTCCTTCAGATGTGTATATTGATGTTCCTGATATCATAGATATCAGTCATATGCGCAGCAAAGGTCACCAGTCCGGGGAAGAGCTGTTACCTGATGGGGGTATGTGAGAAGTTTTCTGTTCAAATGATATCTTAGAGTTTCAAATTGAGAACGAGCAGATAATTTGTTTCATAGAAATCAGATACACAAAAATGCGTCAAAACTAAATTCTGTAGCATGCCCATGTGTCACTGTTGTTTTTATATATATAAGGTCCTGCTGCTATATCAATAATGGAATTTTATGTGAATTGTGAAGAGATCAGCTTAACAAATTAGGTGGCTTACAATGATATAGTATCATTTCCATTGCTGATGACTCCATGTACACTTCCACTAAATTAGCTTTTCAAGACTCTTTTTAATGTATTTTTAATTGAAGCTGTTCATTTCTTAATTCTTATATTAATAGAGAAGAATATAGTTGGTCTGTCACTTTGTATCCAAGCAATAAATGATATAATGAATACATGTGATGAACTGATTATTCTAAATAACCTTAGTTAACTAGCAAAATTTTCTTCTCATCTGTTTTTAATGCTAAGTCGTATAGATAATCAATAACTATTTTAACTGGACTAAATCTGAAAATGATCGAAAATCTTGGCATTTATTTTTTGTGATTTACAGTACTTGAGGAAGATTCAAACAAAACTTGGGCCAACGAAGAAATTGTCGCACAACTGGTATCTATGGGCTTTAACCAACTCCATTGTCAGAAAGCCGCTATAAATACATCGAATGTTGGAGTAGAAGAGGCAATGGACTGGTTGCTATCTCACATGGAGGATCCAGGTATCTGAAATTCAGCTTTTTTTTAATATCTAAAACAAACTAGTTTGCAAGTTACATCATAATGCAGGACATAATGCGGGATAAATTTGTTTTACATAGATATTGACATTCCTATTTCGGAAGGCTATGGTTCTGAAACCTTGACAATTGACCAATCAAAAGTTGATACTCTAATTTCGTTTGGATTTCAAGAAGACATTGCTAGAAAGGCACTGAAGGCATCGGTAATTAATTTTATATTTTCCCTTCTCCCTTTGTGACTGCAGGATTAGCTTTTTTATAAATTGTGCCAGAATGTTTGACTGAATAAATGAAAATCATTGTTCTGTAGGGTGGTGACATTGAGAAAGCAACGGATTGGATATTTAACAATCCCGATGCATCAGTCTCCAGTATGGATGCTACCACATCAAACGCTGCATCCACTCCCAATGATGTTGACCTACCTGATGGAGGAGGGAGTAAGTTGTTTTTATTTTCTCTTAACATACATAGCCGTTGGTTTTATTGTTCCTTCCTCAGAATTAGAAGAAAAAAAATGGTAATTATTGTGAATCATGATCATTTAATTCTACTTCCCCTTTCACCACAACGGAAAAGTTTGATCTTGCTAATCTAATGTCTTGTTTGTGTTGCTCGCAATTTTCTTCCATGTTACTGCTAAGTGATAACATTTTCTTCCAAGGGTTTAATCAAATTTTTGTTGGGTTGGGTGGTAGGGTGTTAAAATTGTTGGATCTTATTGTTCTTTTTATTTTATTTTAGATAGGATCTTATTGTTCTTATTATTTTGATTATCTGATTTTATTTTTTAACCTTTGGCATTCCAGGATATCGACTTATTGGGATTGTAAGCCACAGTGGAACCTCTACGCAGTGTGGTCACTACGTTGCTCACGTTTTGAAAGATGGTAGATGGGTTATTTTCAACGACGACAAGGTTGGGGCTTCCATTAATCCTCCCAAGGAAATGGGTTATCTTTATTTCTTCGAGAGGCTTTGATTGAATATACCGTGTTAGGCGTTAAGCAGGGTGATGAATATTTCAACCATGAACATGCCACCTACTTCTGCTGATGTGATAATATTTGCTACCCTTGTCTTGGTGGCATGGTGAACAAGTCCTCTATTTGGCTTAATCTTGTTTTGTTGGTTCTCAGCAGTAATGAAGCGTTTTGGACCGTTACATTTCATTCATCTAGAAATTACTGACCAGTTCAAGGAATTCAAATTACAATAAACGACGATTGATGAGTTTAAGTGAATGTTTATAGAGCTTCATTCTCCTGATGTCTAAAACCGGTTTCTATGACAAGTTACAACTTAGTTCTTGCCTTTCTTGTTCTTTTTACAGTAACATGATTCTTTCTTTCGATGGCAGCTGTTAGTGGAAAAATATTTGAGTGCAGTAACATTAATATATGGTGAATGGGACACGGACCATTGTGTAAGTCCATATATGGCGTATGATTATTAGAATAGTTGTCTTAAGTAAAAACAAAATTATTCAAACTTTTGCAACATTTGAAAAGAAAGATATAAGTCATTTCATGAGAATGTTCTTGGAGAAAATAGTTTATGGGATGTTTAATTTGCTGAGAATGTTGATAAAGACAAATAGGTTTTAACAATAACAAGAAACCATGTTTCACGAAAAGTATCAGAAAGATGAAAGGGCCTAATGAACAGGTCTCAAAATTTGAGCATAATAGCAGATTCAGAATCTTGGGTACTTTGTAGCTTCTTGCAGTAGCTCCAAAGCTCAGGGTTTCCGCATTCTTCCGGAAACAAAAAGAAACACTTTCGCTTCACTTCCTGCTCGTTAGGATGTATGGTTTGGTTTTGTTTAGTTGTGAAAAACAAAACAAATTCCAATTTAAAACCAATTATGTTGATTAAAATTTAAACCAAATCCCATTACTTATTCAAAACTAATTTGATTTTTGCCAAACTGGTTTCATACCAGTTCTAAATTTGTTCATGGACAATCAAATTTTGTTCGAAACTGGTTTTGAAATTAGCTTTTAATTCAGATCTGTATCAACCATTTTGTAACTCGAGTTGTTTTAAAAACCAAGATTTAATTTGAAAATGAACCAGTTTAAAATTAGTTTTAAAAATGAATTTTGTGAAATAAATTCAAAACCAGATTTGGTTAAAAATTAGTTTTAAAACCAAAGCCAGTTTTTAATCAAACAATTTTTAAAATTGGAAAACCAAACCATTTGTAAAGTAAACCAATTTGGTTTAAAAATCAGTTTACACTATTTTGATTTCGATTGTAGTTTAATTTAATTTAACTGATTAATTTACACAGCTGTACTGCATGTTAAATTCTACATCATGAGTTAATATCAGGAACTTTATTTCAAAAACCTTCACAATGCCAGGTTCCCACTTCCCAGCGTGTTATTAGAAACACAATAAGAATAAAAGGGAAAAAAAAAGGCATTGAAAATTGGAAGATCATCATTTGTAGCTAAGCAATTAGCAATTTACCACTAATACTTCTGCAACCTCATTTTCAAAATTTTGGGCAAACAAAATGGCCCTTTCACGGAGCCACCAATCCTTCAATGGCATAAGATAGAGACTCTGCCAAGTCAGCTTTAAATAGCAGTGTTTGCAAAGCGTGCAACACATCATATTCTGGATCAAGTCTTCGCTGCCAACCCTAAAGAGGAGACAGGAACAAAATGCAAAGAAAAATTAGTTAATGTTTTAGCAAGACAAATAACAGTTTTAGCTTTGAGCTCTAAGCCTTCAAGATAATAGAGCTCTAAACTGTCAATATGATAAATCTCAGGAAAATAAGTACCTAATGCCCAGTCCTTTACATCATTTAAAAATATAACCCTGTCTTTGAGCATCTAATCTACATGCATTTTAGATGCACATTTCCATGAATGAATCATCATCATCATCATATTTTTCATGTTTGTTACATGCTTAAATGGAGAGTAGTATGCTGAAACATAAGGTGGTTCGGTCAGTAGCAAAAAGAAGACCTATAGACAAGGTTGTTAAATTTGAGAGTTCGCATTAACTTGCACAGAGCCCAAAGACTCGTAACAAGGCACATCAACTCCGATACAAATTCTTTCACTTTTGCATCAACACTTCTCCTGTTGTTTTGTAATTTGCAGCACTATCTATAACTACGTAGATTGTATTGTCCTCTCCCACAAATGTCACATCATCCAAACTCTTTTAAACTTTTTCAGTTGTTAGAGATGTCATAATTATCTATTGAATAGAGGAATACTGTGCCTTTAGGGCTATTGACCAAAAAGTTGCAAATTGAAAATCTTTCCTTATTTGTCCATCCATTAGACATGATTGAATAGCTAGTTCTCTTCCACTCCACTATAATTTCTTCAAGCATTGCACTAGTTCAAGTCTACTTGTTTCAAAAGCTTTTCCCTGATCTCACGATAAGGAGAAGGTTTATAACCAATTCCATATATTCCCAATCATCTCACACATCTTTGCAAACTCCACATTTTTAATTTTTAATACAATTGAAGGGAATGACGCTTGTGTAAAAAAATTGAGCAACTTGTTGATCAACTTCCTCCTTTATTGTTGCTTGAACCCCATCACCTTCGAGTTGGTTCATTGTGTCACCCTAACCACGAAAACTCATGCAAGTTTACGAGTTAACACTCAGGTTTAATAACCATGCCTATAGAGGCAGCAATGAAAGAAGTGAATCAAATGGAAGTAAATTGAATCTGACTAGATGCAGTAGAGGAAGACAGGAGAAACAACAAAGCCTTATTCCACTAGGTGAGGTCGGCTACATGGATCACACAACGCCATTCTGCTCGGTTAAAGAACAAAATTCAGTCTTTCAGAGATATTATTTACAATGAGATCCCTCTTGGCAACTTTCTCTAATGTCTTTCTTGGTCTGTCCCTCATCTTCACAGGACTAAAAACCATGCAATCTACTCTTCTCATTGGTGTCTCCCGTGACCACCTTTGTATGTGTCCAAACCATCTTAACCAATTTTCTATCATCTTTTCCTCGATCGCTACTACACCTATTTCTCTTCGTATATGATCATTTCATATCCTATCTTTTCTTGTGTGGCCATTGGCCACACATCCATCTCAACATTCTCATTTCTGTCACTCCAAATATGTTTAATGAATCTTTGTTTTTAAGAGTCCAGTGGCATCAATTGATCCATGTGGCTGAACCCAGTAAGTGGGATATGGTTTGGCTGTTGTGTACATCCCAAAATTGAAAACCCACTACTGCTTTTGTTCTCAAGTCTAAGAGCATAGTTGATTGGTGATTTAAGTTTCAGTTTTGATTTTTATGCAAAAATTATTCTAAGAAATGTAAAGCATTCTAACCATGTCATGCTAAAAGGTCAGAAAGTATGCTCCTTCATCATGTTAAAGGCAATCAACACACCATCTCCACTAATCAGAACATCACAAAGATGGACATGCAAAATAATGGTTTACACCTCAGGTCAGGTGGTGATGAAAAGTTGTGCATTTCTAAACAAGTATTCCACCATATTCTACATTTTTAAATAATCAGCTATTTAAAATGTGTAAAGTATATACTGATCAGTGATGTGTCACAGTCAATAAAAAAGGTAAGAATTTTCAACCATATATCAGTAGCAGAGCACAAAAACCACACTACTCATGTTGTCGACATTCATTTCATTTTGTAAAGGTGATTCAGAGGCAGAACTTACCTCCAGAACCAATGTGGTCACTATCACAGCGCAAACATTGCCATCTATATTGACTTTACAGTGCCTAACATGCTCAAGCAATTGTTGCATACGATCAGCTGTATGGACAGATTCACCTTCTGGGGACCTCCAAAATTCAAATGATTTATCCACCTTCTGTTAAATGGTAAAAGATTTTATTGAGAAAAGAAAAGTGCAGGCTGCTGTTGAAATAAGTATGTGACAAACAGCTCTAAATCATTTGTCAACTGTACAACAGTTACGGAGATGCAAGAGAATAGACTATACAAAATTAAAAAAAAAAAAAATCATAATCTTTCACCATATTGTCTTGAAGATGATGCATAATACAATGTGTACACAAATGTTTAGACTTGCACTAGCGGGCACAGACTAGGAGTGTACAATTAACATGCTTTTTTCTCAAGTGGTATGCATTATGCAATCCCCACAAAAAAAGATAACAGGTTCGACCATTAAACAAGGATTTATAGGTTTTCTGATGATATTGAAAACTCTCCAATTACTTATTGGAACTTTGGGAACCACAAATGTCCAAAACTTCAAAGTATCTATCAACTAAAGACTTTCAAAAACTGCAACTGGTATCAGACATGGGATGGCAAGTGAAGGATAAAATTTGTCACAAATGTAAATGTAAAACTATATTCAGCAGGCTATCTGTTGATAAGATATCAGCATGTTAATACAAATTGTATGCGGAAAAACATGAAAAAATATTTTTACCTCAATGAAAGATTTTGGATCTGGACAATTTTGTTGTTTTGATAATTGAAGTGTGCACTCTGCAGCAGTGCGGCCATCTTGAAGCGCAACAGCCTTAAAGAATTCCACTAAATTTTCTCGATCTCTCTTAGAAAGTTCAGTAGTCATGCCCACATCAAGGAAAATGACATGAGGCCTTGACTTCAAGAGTGGTATAGGTGTTGATTTGCTTTTTCCTACTCGGACAAGAATATTTCCAGGATGCATGTCTGCATGGATAAAATTATCCACCTGAAAGAAGAGATATATCTAAGGTGATTGATAATTTCACTCAAATGTCTATTTATATCCATAATATAACAAATTAGCAATACAACTTGTAAGGGAGAATCGTTCTGGATCTCTATGATGTTCAAAAGCATTTAAGAAGAAAAAAAAATTTGAACAACACATTTGTTCAAATGAAGATCAAGAATCTTCTCTAGCAAAATCCTCAAAGAATCCATCATTTATTCTTTTACAACTTCATCCTCCAGTCATAAACCCCCAAGCATATTACAATGAGGAATTTCAGAATGTTATTGTTAGGTTTGTTTTCTGTTCTCTTTTTTCTTTCTTCTTCATCTTCTCCTTAATTTTCATTTTTTAATATTTTTGTAGAAAAACATATCCATATTATACATATCAGTTGATATAGTCTAATGACAATAATACAAAACATAAAAGGTTGTAATCTTAACCAGCACTACCGTGGTTACTGACAGATGGAGCAGTTTCTGAAGTAATAGGCCCCTTCTCTCATTTTAAAAAGCACCCTCTCTTTCAAATTTTACATTCTCACGAGCAAACACTATCCAAATCAACTCGATTAAAACATATTATCATTCTATAATTTCATGAAGGGTAAAATATATTTTTGGTCCCTCATAAATTTTTTCTCTATTTTTAGTCCCTCAAAAATTGTTTCATTTTGTTTTTAGTCCCTGACTATAATTTCAACTATTAAGTTATGTCGTGGTGAGCAGAATTTGCACTTGAAAAATTTATGTTTCAGTTTCTAACAGTTTTTAACTGCTGCAAATTTTTTGCCAGACTAAAACCGTCAGAAATGTTAAAAAAATAATAAAAAAAATCAAAACCTCGAACATTAGATTTTCTGAAACTACAAGTAATGTTACAAAAGTAAACGTTTTTTACCGCTAAAAAAACTGTAGCAATTAAAAATCACTAAAAACTTAATCAGGAAATTTTCACACACACAGTTTATGTAGATCATGTCATCACTTAACAGTTGAAATTAACATCAGGGACTAAAAACAGAACAAAACAATTTATGAGGGACTAAAAATAGTAAAAAAAATTATGAGGGACTAAAAACAAAAATCAAGATAAAATAAGGGACCAAAAACATATTTTACCCTTTCATGAACTAAAAACACTATCAACAAACAACATAATCAGATAAACAAAATTGACCGTGAAGTTATTAAGTAAAGCAAAACAAAATAAATAGTAAGGAGAATTCAGAATATTTTACCAAAAGCATCTTTAAAAGAGCATTTGTTCCAATATGAGCTAGGGCGCTTTTGAAATGCCCATGTCCTTCAAGCTGGTCAACATAGTGCAGAACACTTTCACCTTGTTCAAATGTTTCTACCAAAACAGAAGGGTGCACGAGGGGATACAGAGGCATTGGGAATGAAACATCTTTCCATCTTCGGAAATTATAGATAAAGCGACTAAGATGTGCCGCTTCCCTTGAAAGATCAACTTGAGACATCATAAAGACAGCAAATTGCTGTATGCTTTCATCTAGTCTCAGCCACTTCAAATTAGGGAATAAACACGAAATCTTGGCAACAAGATTGATAAGGATAAAATCCCTTTTAATTGCTTCAGAAACCCCTGGATGTCGGACCTTCACTGCTACAACAACAGGCTTGATTTGCTTACCAGGGAATCTGTACTTTAGTGTAGCTCGATGAACTTGAGCAATGCTACCTGAAGCTACTGGTTCCTCCTCAAACTTTTCAAATATTTCATATAATTTGCGACCAAATGCATTTTCAATACATTTTCTGCTATAGCTAAATTTATGTGATGGTGCTTTGGTTTGAAATTCTGCAAGTTCATCACAGAGATCCCTTGGAAAGAGGTCAGGTCTGGTTGCAGCCCATTGACCCCATTTAATGAATGCAGGGCCAGCATTTTCAAGTGTAACGCGAACAACATGAATCCATGTTTTTCTAAATTGAGTGCCAAAAAAATCAACTAAAGGAGCCATAGCTATGCAAGGAGAGAACAAAATCACCAAATAGACAGCCCTGAGAAACAAGATAAAAATCTCAATGGCTGCAAAGAGAGCCGCGGTTAAATATACACGTCCATCTTGCGCATGCGCATAAAGTGAATCCCTCGTTGGGAAGGATTCTGCTTCTGCCCATTTCCCTTGTGTCCAAGCAAACTCTCCTATTATGAAGGCAATCACACCATGAACAACAAAATTTGATTTGACCATAGCCAAACTTACCACACGGGCAATTTGACCTATTGGCGGTAGAGCTGGCCCTTTATGGAAACACATCCTGTTCCAAACAAATTGACCATGATGGTATTTTACATTATTTGAAGGGAGGGTATACAAGTTCCTAGCCCCACTACTCATAAAAAAGTTAACCTTTGATCTAAATAACATGAATAGAGTTTGTCCTTTGTGCACATGTCTATAGTGCGAGAAAAAATTGTATTTTGAGTAAGGGGACCCCAATGGATAAAATACTTCCAAGCAGCCTGTCTTGTGAACAGAACATGTAAACCTTCTAACATTTCCACAAGCGAGAAGCCTGCACATTAGATTGCATAGATATTCTTCAAATGCTCAATCAAACTAAACAAAGCCAATATATATAAAAAGTGTATCAGCGTGAGCGAAGGGAATCTCAACCGTACAATTCAAATGAATGATTAAAATTGAAACTAATTAAAACAATTTTGACCATTCATGGATGATTGTATGTTCAAGATTAACTCCTCTCATACTCTCACTTTATATGCCCCCAAGCGCTGCCTGAAGACAAAATCAACTGTAAAAAGCTAGTCACAAGCAAAACTCCAGAAACCTTCAGGTTCCAAAATTCCAAAAGAAAAAGGAGATTAGCTTTCAAAGTAAATTAGTTTTGACCAAAATTGGAAATTTCTATTGCAGAGTTTATCTGTTTCTCTAAAACCTTCTAATTTATGTCCATGCAAACAAGTATCTAAGAGAGGCGTGGCTTATAAAACTATTCAAAGAAAGACAATTCACTTTGAAGTTGAGGTATTACCACTAGGACTGAAGAACCATGTTGGCAATCAGAGGATGAGAAAGGATAGAGATCAAAGGCATAAGCCAAGTACAGAGAATAATTCTCAAAAGATACCATATTGATTATTGAAAGATGTAAAATGAATTACAAGTAGTCCTATTTATAGTGTTTTTAGACTAATCATGTATAAAACTACCTTCTTCCTAAATGTATACTCTAATAAACCATAAAAATCAACAAGAACATGTCAATTAGCATTAGTATTTTTTTATACATTCATGAATGGTCCAAATAAGATGAAGGGGGGTGGCATTACTGAGAATATTTTGAATTTTATACAATAAATGAAAGCATATACGTTTAAGAATTCAAAGACAGAGTCTTATTGAAAGGTAAAACATGACGAACCTTGACATGGTGACGAGGGTTTTGGGACAGTGAGGTGCAACGGTGCACACAACATCCTCGTCCTCGAACGGTGAGGCTTAAGCAGCGTTTGGTGGCGTTGACATGTGTTTGTGTCGGAAACACCGAAAATTTTGGTCAAGTTGTGGGGCCACTATTCCCTTCATTTGGTTTGGGCTACGGTATGGGCCTGTTTGTGTTTCAGACCACAATTTTTTTTAAAAAAAAATTATTTTTATATTGATCAATTGTTGAATTTAAAAATTGACTTGATTTAATTTAAAATCATTAATATTGAGTTAGTGTGATTTTGGATTAAATTTTTTTAGACAATATTTCAATATCAGTGTAAGTGTCGTGTTTGGATTGAGTTAATACAAGGGTGGGCACAGTGGATTCTGATAGCATTTGAGGCATATTTTGATTCGAAATGGTCAATTTTAATTGGTTTAGATTGATTGGGATTTTTCTTTGTTCAGGTCTTTATTCAAATTGAACTAATTCAATCATGTTTGGGTTGGTTTGGATGGGGTAATATGATTTATTATTAAAATAATAAAAATAAAAAATATATAAAATTGATGTTAAATTACTATTAATTATCAAACCAATCATAAGTCATGATAGCCAAAGTCTGAAACATAGCTAAAATTGAAAGACACTGTAATTTCTTAATACAAACACTTAAAGGTTTAATAAAAATATAAAAAAATATATATATCATTTAATCAGGTGGATCAATTCAGCTCGGATTCTTAAAACCAAAATTCGAGACCTGAACTAAACTGATTGGATTTATAGTTTTTCAATCAGAACACAATCAAACTAGTGATACAAAAGGTTTTCAACCTCATGCAACATTTTAAAGTTGAATTCAACCTCCAACGGCCACAACAACGGCTAGCTCCGAATCAAGTCTATAAATTGATCAAATTTGAAGGAGCAACTTGCAAGGAAGGATTTCCAAAATAGACGGTAAAGGTCAGGTCGACAAACCCCCTATCAGAAGGGACTTCCTTAGCCAAAAAACACTCTAGGTGGAGCCAGTAGAGCCAAATCCGAAAGAGTGTAGTGTCCACCCCTTAGGATTAGAGGGAAAGAACTCAGAAGGGTAGTCAAGGGATTGTTACTTTTGAAGTTCGGTGGGAACACAACAGAGGCCTAGAGAATACTAGGGTGAAGCCTGGAGAAGCTTTTTGAAAGAATACTTGGGTTGAGCTTGCAGATGCTTAGAGAATACTAAGGTGAAACCTAGATAGGATTTTCGAAAGAATACTCAGGTAGAGCTTACAAAGACTTAAAGAATACTGGTTGTAGGAGCCTGTGGAGACATTAGGAAAAAAAAGAATACCACAGAGTTCTTGGTCTTAGTGGAAAGCCTACAGGTGTAGGTACTGGACGTAGCCCAAGTTGGGGTGAACCAATATAATTTCTTGGTGTGTTATTTTCCTCTTTATCGCTTCTCATTTATTATTGTTGCTACGCGCTTAAAATTTGTTTTAGAAAAAACCTTGTTTTGAAAAGTTTAATCTTGATCTTTGATCACAAGGTTTTCATAAAACTATTTTATCACTCAAAAGCAACATCTACTCTGAGCAAGAAAAGTAAAAAATAGAAACTATTATTTAACAGATTCTGTGACTTTTATGAGTAGGTTCTGAAGCAGTAAACTACAAGATTACTTGGTAGATTTTGCTTGAAATGTTCTATCATCCAAGTACTTGTAAAGGAAACATGTTACTCCTATAAGTGTTCTGATTTTCCAAGCACTAAGCTTGAGAAGCAAAATCAGAAGCAAGTGTGCTTGTGCGAAATAATAGCCTAATAAGTTGTTGTGTCACTATTCAACCCCCTTCTAGTGACCAACTGATTCACTTCAATTATGGTTGTATATAGTCCTTAAACCTGAAGTAACTATTATTCCTACAAGAGGAGTTGTATGTTTTAATGTCATCAAACTTAGCCTGTAATAGGGTGATTATAAAGTTGATAATTGGACATAAAGTAAATTACAAAGAAGGATGTGAGTTATCTAGATGAGATTTGTCCCTTCTTCATAACACGAGTATTATCTGTGAGCCCTTTTGATAAAGCTAGTAATTGGACATAGAACAAATTACAAAGGGGAATGTGAGTTATCTAGACAAGATTTGTCCTTTCTTCATAACACCAGTAATATTTGTGAGCCATCTTGATAAAGTATACAGTAATGCATGGTTGTGCTAAATAAGTCAATATGGGATATTAATGTCATTTATTCCAACGTTTTCTTGGGTATCAAGAAATAGATAAATTAACCTATACAAGGATAACACGATTTATGCCTTATGTTGAATTATGACATCTGGACAAAGGAACTAAGTTACACAATAACATATGTCATGAAAAGGTTATGTCAAATCACAGACATTTTTGTATATTTGGGTAATGGTGATGTATTAATAGATACCGCTCACTGTTTATAACACTAAATAAAATTTAATATTATTGTCAATGCATTGAGAACCTATGGGTAGAACAAATTAAAGAAGAAAAAAAATATTATGACTATAATATTTCTTATGGGTTGGACTCATAAGGTATGAATCCACTTAAAGGAAAGTCTAAATAATGAAAAATAATCATATTTCTCATGGACTAGACTCTTAATGTAAGGATCGATCTTGCTAGGTTAAAACACCAAGAAGCTCCTGTATAAAATCACTGTCCATTTTTAGCAGCTTCAAGCATTTAACATAACATGAGGTTTATTAAACTTCTACCACAATGATCCCAACTTGCCTCCCAAATTAATAGTTTTTATTTGTCTTTCTCTCTATTATTACATTCGGATTTGAGGATCTTAAGACACACTTAAAAAGAGTTAGGTTGATCGTTTGTCATAAAGTTTATTTATTATATACATTTATTTTAATTTAATTTAAAGAGTCAATTTAGATAAGCTAAATTGTTAGTCATTTTCATTTTTTTTTTTGAGTCATTTTCATTTTAAAAAATCTATAACTGAGATTAATTGAATTATTGTTCAATTTCCGCACGAAACTTTCAAATTCTCAACTCTTTTTTCATAGCAACATAACTTTAAATTTCATATTGCATTGATGATATATTGGAGTAGGAAAATTTCCTGTCGAACTAAAACAATCCTTTTATTTCTTATAAATAATTTTAGTTATATCATTTTATTTTATTTAATCTCATTTTATTTTAGAAAATGAAATAAATATTTTAAAGTTATTAATTATGATATAATCTATAAGTAAATTGTTTAAATGGATGTATCAGCAATGAAATTATGTTCCCACTATTCCCTATATATAATCAGACTCTTAAACCTAATCTTTTTAAGGACCAGTCCTTTTTTCAAAACAAAGAGTTTCCAAATTTCACCTAATTTTAATAGAATTAGTTATCTCTCGTCGCAAAGCACATTATGACAATAATTATATGTGACAAGTACATTGGTTTGACAAAGCAAATTAGGTACGTAATTAACTTTAATTATTATATATGTGTCAAAGTAGATGCACTGGAACTGTAACTAATTTGGTTTGAAAAAAGAGAACCACCTTTTTGTTTACAAATGCAGAGAGCCTCTTCAGATTTAATTCTTATTGTGCCTATTGTCTAAGTTCAGTATATTCCTTTAGTTCAGTAAAATGACTCATAAGGGCCAAAGCAAAAAGTTTAAGTATATATTGCAACTTTTGTTTAAAATTAAACTACAAATTCACAAGTGCAAAAATGTTTTTCTTGAGCACGGCAAAAATTAGCAGCACCATACAAAATTAATTTCCCTATATACCCTCATGCAGTTGAATGCTAGCACAGCTAGATGAGATCCTAACTGGAAATTAATACTCAGCCATTTAAATCATAAAGTCAATATATCCAAAAAGAAAATTAATTATTGTGTTAGGTGCATGGAACAATTTTAATATATGGGCATCTAATGTTTTGTTGGCCTCTCTCTAGACTTAAATTAGTTTAGCCATAGAGGAAGCTAGGAATAGCCAAACGAGGGCCAGGAAAGACTATCATGATACTCTCATATGATGCCAAATTTTCCTTAAAGTTTCTAATCATTTTTAAAGTTACTACTACACCTAAAAAAGTTAGTTACATATGCATCATAATCAGAATAGTTTGGCCAACTTTGCCTTTAATGTGCATGTGCTCCCTTCCATTGCTCATGCTTCATGCTTGCTTGGTTGGAAATACCTTCGTGTATCTCGGGATGTTACCTACCGATCCAACGGGTTAGTTTGTGTATATATATAAATATTAATATATGTTGCTTCTTTGCATTATTCTGTTATATTCTCCAAGCCCCTTTGCATGGATTTCTCATTTATTATTAAGAGAGTTGTTGGATATGTTGGTTCAAACCCGGCTAATATAGAAAAGGAAAAAGGTATTGGATTAATTAATTATTAGAATATTCTTTTTGAGTGATAGGGTTAATAGAATTATAATTAGACTTTTGTTTTGGATGGCCTAATGTGGCTATAACATTTATTTCCTATCAAACAAATTTATCAAGTGTGTGAAACCATACCTATTAAATAGTCATTCTCATATTGACAGTTGCTCTCCTATTCTTATCAAAGATTTAATAAAGATGGACTCTTACGTTATTAATTATACATTTCTCTCGAATTTTCCGATCTTTTTTTAATAATTATTTTTGAAAATTCTTTAAGGGTTTAATTTATTCTATATTGTTTTCCTCTACAATATATTGAAATTAATTTCATACAATATGGCAGAGAAATTTGTGAGAATTGATCAAGAGAAGTTCCCGGTCAAGAACAGACTGGCTTTTCACATTAGTTTCTTTTATTGACCTACATTGTCTCGCTATGATTCTTAAAATTGACTTGGGGATTTTGTTTATGCATATATTTTAACTTGCGAGAATTGAATTGAGATGCTTCAAAATGTTTTTTGTTTATTTTTTAATCTCTATCAAATTTCTTTCTTTGCTTCCTGAAACTGAAAATTTATTGAGGACTACTACCTTTGCACATACAAACAACATACTTCAATTTTGTGATGTTTCATCACGTGTTGATGGGAAATTCGCAAGTTAATTTACAATTTGATATTTTGGGTTAGTGAAAGTTTACTATTTACTTTTATGAGATATGTATTGGTATTATATATCTTAAATCATTATTAATTAGATACTTGAACTAATTGTTGAGATTGCATATTTATCTTATTTATTACTATCTTATTTTCTTATCCATCATTTTCTATGAAACATAAATGTATCATGTGTATCCTTATTGGGTATAATCTTTTGTTGTGTTAATGTTTATATTTTCACACTATTAATATGTACTTTGATCATAATTGATATTCTAGTTAGAATAGTTCCATAACTCTAATAATTTTTTTAAGACTAAAATATGTTTTAGGTTTCTAATAAATTAACGAATTTTGTTTTAGGTCTCTAATAATTTTTTGTGTGTGTTAGATCCCTGATATATTAAAATTTTTGTTTTGGGTCCCTACCGTCAGTTAAGTGATGATGTGGCCTTTAAAAATTTTAAAATGCGATTTCTAGCGGTTTTTTAAACCGTTAGTATTCACTTAACAATTTAAATTACAATTTCTAGCGGTTTTAGCTGCCATAATCAATTAAAAAGGCTAAAATATGTTTTAGGTCCCTAATAAATTAGTGAATTTTGGTTTAAGTCCCTAATAAAAAAAAATTCTTTGCGTTAGATTCCTGATATATTAAAAAATTTTATTTGGGTCCCTGCCTTCAATTAAGTGATGACGTTGTTGTTAAAAATTTTAAAATGTGATTTTTGGCGGTTTCTAAAACAGCCAATAGTCATTTAACAATTTAAATTACAATTTCTTGCGGTTAAAAACCGCTAGAATCAATTAAAGCAAAAAAAGATAAAAAAAAAAACACACAGATATGAAACTTATACATCTTTCCATTATCAACTTATACGTCGAACCATATATGAAGCTCAGATCTGAACCTTATACATTAGATTCAAAATTATCTAAGCAAAACATAAACGAAAATAACTCAACCAAGATAAAAAAAAAAAAAAAACTCAGATATGAACCTTTATCCATTAGATCTATACATACAGGAACGAACATTTATCCATTAGATCTATACACCCAACGGACATGATTTTGTGAAATTGGTTTTTGGTTAAATATGAGTTTGAAGTGATTTATGTTTTTAAAATTTTTATCTCTTGCATCGTTGCTTCGTTCCATCTAGGATTTGAAAGGCAAGGTGGTGTTTTTGTTGCTTGTTATTGTGCGTTATATTGTGTATAAATTTGATCCAAGTATAGCAATTTCTGGTAGTTTTTAGCCGCTAGAAATCGCATTTTAAAATTTTTAGCAGCCACATCATCACTTAATTGACGGCAGGGATCCAAAACAAAATTTTTGATATATCAGGGATCTAACGCAAATTTTTTTTATTAGGGACCTAAAACATATTTTAACCTTTTTTAATTGATTTTGGCGGTTTTTAGCGGTCAGAAATTGTAATTTAAATTGTTAAATGAATACTGGCAGTTTTAGAAACCGCTAGAAATTGCATTTTAAAATTTTTAATGGTCACGTCATCACTTAACTGACAGTAGGGATCATAAATAAAATTTTTAATATATTAGGAATCTAACGCAAAAAAAAAAATTATTAGGTACCTAAAACAAAATTCACTGATTTATTAGAGACCTAAAACATATTTTAGCCTTTTTTTTAATAAGCCATAACTCTAATAACTTACTAATGTTATCCAAATAGATGTCATTGGATTATTTATTTGTGGTTTAACATTGATCAATTATTTATAATATACTTTTAAAATTATTAAATATGTCAATCATGAATATAATATTATTAATTTAATTATATAACAATTGACTATTTGATAAAATTACAATTAGACTTTTATTTTTTATGACCTGTGATGGCTTGGACCACTCAAGTAGTGCTCGTTGAGAGGTCTTTATATACTCTCATATATGTGATTTGTATACATAGTGGTAAAAATATGTTTCTTTGTTTTTTTAATCATAGTTTTATCAAGTGTGAAAAACCTAGTCATCCAATAGAAGGTAGTAGTTGTTCCTCTATTTTTAACAAGGATGGATCCTTTTCTATTGTTGGGTACACAATTTTAATCTTGATTTTCTCTTTAATCTTGCTACAATATATATACCTATATAATTATATTGATTTAGATATGTTATAAATTTCTTTCAACATAAACTTAATTATTGAATTTCTATTTTATAGCTTGCATTAATTTTTAGAGAAAAAAATACCTTTTCAATAAAATTTTAAGTATGAAAAAAAAGTAAACATACGATAATTAAATGAAGGAGAGAAGAACTTGATATCATCACTTGCATGGTTTTAGCTCTGTACGTTTACGATTTCTTAAACAACAATGATTGTAAAGCAACCAACGCACCTAATTAATAAACAATATTTTAAAGTAATACATATTTTCTATAATTACTTGCATGGTTTTATCATTGTACGTTTACGATTTCTTAAACAACAATGATTGTAAAGCAAACCCACCTAATTGATAAACAATATCTTCAAGTAATACGTCTTACTATTTCTTGATAGAATAATGAAGTAATGGACTAGTCCAGCAAACAGTTAGAGTTGGAAGTGTTTGTTAAGGCAAACTACTCATACTAACTGGTATTGCAGATTTTTTTTTTTTTTTTTTTCATTTTACATGGAATAACCATGGTAACGCTATTTTATATAATGCTAATATTAATTAGTACATAATTCATTCGAATTATTTTATCAATCAAAACAGATATTTCTGCAAGTTAAAACTTTATATTATTGGCCTTGAATATGAAAAATAAAAACATAAAGCATATGAGGGACAATATAATTTACCATCCATTAAAGATTGTTAGTTAGATTTCCATTCCATTACTATCTAATTAATATAGAAGATATTAAAATGACACTAGATTAGGATTCAATTAATTGATATGGCCAACCTATTTAGTGTCGGTCCTTTGGGGTTAAGTTTTGGTGATGTTGTTAATTATCTTCTTCCTTTTTCTTCTTTCCCGCTCCTTGATATGAAAGTTTTTGCAGCTGTAGTTAGGTAGAGATCATTAATTAATCCATTATAAAAGATAGTACTTACCAAGTTGGTATATATGATTATAAGACCGTAATAAAATTAAGGTATATAATACTATGGTTGTACTATTGATAATATTAATGATAATGAAGAATAAAAATATATATAAAATATGAGAAAAATGGTTATACACTGACAGAGTAAAATAATTTTATACAATCATTCAATCATAAATCACCATATATGGTAAGTTTGTTGACTTTTACAATAACTATCTTAAAACTTATACAAACGGTGATTTATAATTAAATGATATTATAAAATTATTTTACACTGTGAGTGTATAATATAAGAACCATAATATCAGTATATATGTAATTTTTTTTTATCTCTCATAGCATTATAATTGTATTCTTTTTCCCGGCCATGCATCCACCAATAAAGACAGCACTTTACTTAGAAGATGATAACGAATGCATTAAATTCGTCGGTTAAAGTTACAAAAAATCCTTTAATTGATGTTAGTTTGCAATAATTTTTTAAGGAGACACATGCAATCTGAGTATGCTGATCATTCTGGATTCTCTCTGTCAGAGTAAAATGATAGTCCTTACTTATTATTATTATTATTATTATTCAGCCTACTCATCACTTCATCTTCCCCACCCTTCTATTTATTCTATGCTTTACGTGTCTCATGTTTCGTCTGTGCATTTTAGCAGAATATGTCCTATATATAGACACGGGTATGTTTCAGTGTAAAACTAGTATATAAATAATTTACTATAATTAATTACTGTGTAGAACTTGGGAACAGTAGAAAAAAAGTTCAATTCATTATGTGCAGCAGTAACATGTTCCACCATGATTTTCTACCTATTTACTCTAAATAGAGAGAGAGAGAGAGATGTATAGAAATACACTTCAACATAATAGTACTATTTTTTATAGGCAAAAATGATTATTATTGAAATTTAATTAACAAATAATACTAAGTAATTAACATAGAATAAAGTTCGCTACCATTGACAAGGAACTAACCAAGGGCCACTCTTCTTTAACTCTTAATTTGCAATCACTATCCCTCCCATTAAAACTCAATTCATTTTGCTCATCTCTTTGTCCTGATGTGTTGCCTTTCTCCTACTGAGGCAAGACAAATTGGAGACTTGTTAGTTGATGCATGTAAGAAAGAATACACAACAGAATTAGTAAGAGACTGAAGATTTTATTTCAGCTATGGGTATAAGAAAAAAGGGAAAAATGAATGAAAATGATTTTGATTTGATGTTACAGTCTTTGGTAGCGTTTGTAATTTAGTAGAGGTTTGAACGAGATGGACTGTAACAACATAAAATTCTGTTTTATATGTGATGCATTTTAGAAATAAAATCAAATTGGGACATAAAGTTTAAAAAGTAATACATTTTAATTTTACTATATAAAGGTGAAATTTAAGATAACATAACAAAAAAAAAAAACACTATTTCATTCCATTATATCCCATATCAAATGCTAATTAAGTTTGTTTATGCAATTCTTCTATATGCATTTTCCTTTTATTTTACAATAGAAGTAAAAATAAAAAATAAAGGTTATATTGTATATTTATGTGAATGTGAATTCGACTGAACCTGAGAAAAGGTTTATACTACTTCCGTCTGTTTGCCTTGTCAATCTTCTGATTCGCATACAAAACCTAAAATACCATGGATAAATAATAGGATTAATTTATACAACTATATATAGAACTAAATGACCAAAAAGAATAAACTTGAAACTTTAACTAGAAAGAAACAAATGTCAATAATGCATGAAAAAGGAGAAAAAAAAGGGTAAAAGAAAAAATGAATGAACCTTGGGACTATTGAGAGGAGAAGTTGCGGTATCTTCCAAAGAGTCATCAATCAAAGCCGTTATGGCATCCTTCCTCTTCTTGGAACTTGATCTCTTCACATTTTTGTTCACATAAAACTCCTCAACTTGTTTGCTATTAGCCACTTTTTTCTCTACCAAAGAGGCTGCATCGGAGACAAGGTGGGAGGAGCTAGCACCAGATAGAGACATGGAACACTTGTTGTTGTTGTCAACATGGTTGTTGAAGAAGTCATCAAAGTACGTGGTCCAGCCACTCTCCTCGGTGGACATGATATCGTTTGAGGAAGGAGGAGCTTTGGTTATGGAACTCATTGATGCTAGCTATGGCTTTAATTTCCTTTTTTTTAAAAAAAAAAAGCCAAGAAGTGAATGAAGATGAGGGATGATGTAGTTAGTGGGGTTTGGTGGCCAGCTCTAAAGAGGCAAGTCTCCCAAGGAACGCATATATATAGTTGAAAAATTCTTTGGTGGGGGGACTTTATCATTAACACTAATTATTTAATATTTTTTTATAGACTACAAAAGTTTTTCGTCGGAAACAATCTTGTTCGATTCAAGTATGACTATTGTGGACGATACAATTTTCCTTTTAAGTATTTAATAAAGTTACATATCCAGTACTCAAAATTAAAATTATTGATTAAGCTAGAATAATTTTGTGTCAATTAATTCACATATTCAGTATATGATGAACACTTAAATTAATATTTGTGAGTTATATAATTAGTTATAAATTGCCAACTGTAATTTAAATACTTGTATAAATCATGAGAACCTAAGAATTTCTTAGTATATACTATTATGCAGTTTTTTAGTGCGTATTAAAATCAAAATATCTTTCAACACCAACAATAGAATATAATTAAAGAATATGTAGTATATAGCAAAATATAAATGATTAATTATATGTATGACCACTATGGAATCTTGGAGTGGGTCATAGAAGTTAGGGGAGTTAAAATTATGAGAGAGAAAGAGGAGGGGGATGTGTTTGACCTTTGTGGTTAGAGATAGAGTATGCCCCCAAAATAGATTTGGCAAGCATTTCTTTATGGTGGACTTTTACACTATTGGTTTGAGTTAGCCATTTGGTTATACCCTATAGAAGTTGGGAAATGTTCTTTCCGTCAATGTAGTTTTTCTTTTTCTTTATTGAATGAATGTCCTTGTATACACAATTGTGGAATTAAAATTCGAGCTGGGCGTGATGATTAGCTAGATAAAGAATTTTCTAGAACGATGATATGAATAAACATTGCTGTCTATATTTATTGCGACTATTTTTTTGAATTTTTTTATTGTATTTAATTACACAATTTTCTTTTTAAATACTACCCTACTGTTTGAATAATAATTCTAGTTATTTTCTCTGGTGTTTGAATAATAATTCTAGTTATTTTTTCTGGTGCTACAAACATGCATGATAATTTATATTTAGTTTATATCAACAATTATTAAAAAATAAGCTTAGTTTACAAAGTAGATTTTAAATGAAATCCTCCAAATGTAAAAAATGATGGTTTTAAAAACTAATTTTGCTTTTACCAGTTTATTACTTTTAATCAATACTTCAATATATAATAATATAATGTATATAAATATAAATATAAATATGCTATCTTTAACGTCTCTTTTTAATAATAATCTCTCTCTCTCTCTGTCTCTGTATCTCTACGCACACACACGCGATTAAATTATATATATATATATATATATATATATATATATATATATATATATATATATATATATATATATTCATTTTATAAAATAACATTTCCTTATTCTTTTAGTTGTATGCATAGGTGAAAATTATTTTAAAAGTCACTCTTTATCTAGGCTTTCCATTTACCTATTCTTATTTTGTCATCGTAATTAAATGTGGGATGAAGGGATACAGATCCTCTGTAGTTGCATGCATGAGGTGCAGCTCAAATCTAAAGACTATAAAGTTGGTAAATTAAATTTATAAATTTTTCATTACAAAAACAAAACTAATAATCTAAGGGTGGAAATCCGGATGAAAGTTAATAAAAGCTAGCTGCAGCCTCAAATCATCCACCCCCCTCCCACTCTATTATTATCAAAATCTTGAAAATCTTACGATAATTGAATAAAAAAATTGAAGTTTATATTTATCAACTTTTGTCTGTGCACTCGCTTCAAGTTTCTTTTTCCCTTCCTTTGATTTGATAACAAGGGTTCATCATTGGATGGAATGATGAATTGAGAGTTTTAGTGGATTGACTTAAGCTACAAACATGAATTAAACTATAATATACTACAAATTAGGAATCGTTTTGCCAAAGAATTAAAATAGTTGATAACCTTGGCGTTTGTTGTTGTCGTTTATTTTATTTAATAACATTTTTGGTACTTGGTGACGTTGCTTTATAATTACTTTCTCGTCCTGGCCTCTCAAAATTATGTCATTATAGATCCTGTCTATCATCCTCGCTCCTGTGGAACTATATAATTTCGCCTAATTTTACTATATCAGAAAAATGTTAGTTGTAAAATATTTTCAATCAAATATTTTATATACAAAAGGGAAGATAAAAAGAAAAAAGAATACAATAAGATAGGTTATATGACAGAAATAGATTAAAAATATTTCTAACCCCCAACCTATTTCATGGTTATATTTCATGGTCATAAAAAGTTGTCATTTACATTTTTTTTTTTTATATTTTTAGTTTCAGAATGGTCTCACCAAACCAAGATTTCGTATCAACGCTTTCTTGATAATGAAAAAATTGCATATAGTAGTATAATATAATAGTAATTTTGTTTTGTAACAACCTTCACTTTTACTATTAGTTCAATTAGTTATCCTTGTAACTACTTTCAGTTGATAACAGTGATTTTATATAATCACCTACTCAGTTTTATTTCTTCACAATTCAATAAGAATGAATTGATGAATTCTCTCTCAAGCTTTCCAGCGTTTCCTCCAATCCTCTGATAATTAAGATATATAGATATTAATTATCATTTTCATTTCTCCAATTTTCGAGGAAATAACTTTTTTTTTATATACACTTTTAGAGGTGATGCTTTAGGTTTTATATATTTAATAGTATTATGTTTTAAGTTGAACAAATTGTTAGTCCCGTTATTACTTGTTTTACTATTTTACGTACTTTTTTCAATTAAGCTTAAATTTTAGTATTGTTTTTTTATTATTATTGTTGAATATATATGCAAACTAAAACACATCCCTTGAACATATTGTGAGTTTTGTATATATAACCCAATTAAAAAAAAAAACAAAATTGTGTGTTTGTATAAGCGTGTAGAATGTATTTTTCAAATACTAGTTGAGACAAGACTATTCATATACCAAAGTCGAAAGGACATGACTTCGTAAGTAGTACTAAACACAGCTAGGGCTGGCTGCTGGCAAATATGCTTTCTGGCAACATGAAAGTACTTTTACCCAAATTGTAGGGCATAGCCATGCATGCAATCAACGGTTAAACTATATATTTCAGAAAACAAGAGTGCTAGTAAGTAGTAACACATTTTAATATATATGTTTCTTTTAAAACAAAATTTTATTATCATTTAAAATTTATTACAAACTACAAAACTACGAGTATTATTTATTAAATAAGAAGTAAAATGTACAAAGTTTTATAATTTCTAATAAATTTTAACCAATATCATTGTTCCTCTTTAAAAGAAAAACAAATATATATACCATATATCTAATATAACTATCAATAATCACTCCAAAAAGAAGAGGGGAAAGGGGACTCGACCAAAAAAGACATGGACCATATAGGACACATGCAAAATTTCTAAAAATTAAATCTTGGTGACCATTTTGTCTAGGACAAAAAAACGAGCACTATCCCGCATAGTCTCTGTCAATAAAACCTTTCGTAGCTGAAGTTTATAGGGTGGATATATATCCTCCCACTCCTGAGTGTAAGCTTTTAATGGTGACAATGAACAGAGACAATGAGCATGTGACTGTCAAATGCCAAAAAGCATTGTGTGTCAGGAACATTTGATTGCCAAACACAATTCTGTGTCCTGTAAAAGTTCCAGTTTTAGGTCATTTATAAACAAATTCTATAGTATATTTGAATCATATGTTCATGTAGCATTAAAAGTTCATTTGATATTTTATATAATTATTATCACATTCAAGCCTCATTATGGTGTAACAAATATAATTAAATAAAGATATAAGATTTTTTTTCAGAGGAATCAAATTATATTAAGTCAACCTTATAATAATATTTTAATGGGTTTATTTTAAAATTAATGTAATATATATTTTAAAATATATAACAATAAAAACAATTAACATGATACAAATAATTTTTATGTGTTTTGATACAAATAGTTTAGATTAGTGTTTGAGTTTAATTATCAGTTTTATCTTTTTATTTTTTTATTTTTATCCTTATTAATTATTTGTTTTACCATTAATTTTAAAATTTTCTATGTCAGAAATCTTTAAACTCTTTCGAATTCACATCTTCATCAAATATATCATTTTTCTATAATATAAAGTTATCAAAATTATAATATAGATCAATTATATATCATTTCATTAAATAAAATATTTCAAAATGAGAATAAAACTAATATTTTAGACTGTTCATTGTAAATGTTAAATAGTTATTTTATATAATTAAAATTCATAATAAATAAATATTTTTAAGTATGTAAATTATATTATAATTAAAATTTCTAATAAATAAATGCCTTTGAATGTATAAATTGTAATTTAAATTTATAATGAATAATTTAAATTGTGATATAAAATTATTTTTAACTATTAATAATTTTTTAAATATAATTATTCAAATTCAATTTAGAAATAGAGATCAAAGAAGGTAAATGGAAAGAGATGGTTTGCTAAGAAAATTCAATTTATAAGTAAAGATAAAAGAAGAATAAGTTAAGATGGTTGAGAGAAACTTTTTTACTAGTTATGGGAATAATTTGTGAAATTAGTGTATTTCAATAAGAGAAGATAAAAAAAGACTAAGAATGTCTAATTGGGACAATGAATAAGAATCTTACTCTCCAAGTGTTACATAGTATACTAAAATTTTTATTATCCAAATTTTTTAAGATAATAAATTATTTGAAATAAATTAAAATATTCAAAGTGAACATTATTAAAAAATATATATAATAGTTATCAAATTTTCAGCTATGGTTAAGAAATTAAATATGTCTTTTTCATATCACTTTACACTTATCAGCTAGTTTTACAACTAGTCTTATAAAATATTTTTAATTATTGATTAAGTTGGTTTAAATTTTTTTTAAGTTTTAAAATCTAGTTAACTTTTTTGCTGTAAAAAAAATATAGTTAACTTTTCAATTTTTGACTAACTTTTTTAATTTTCAACTAATTTATCCGTTACTTTTTCCATTAACACATCCAATATATATATTTATAGTTTAAAAATTCAGATGTTTGATTGATATCTGAAAAAAAAAAAAGTTAGATTGATATAAATTACAGTACATTTTATGTAAAGTCATAATGATGTACTCCTATATTCTTACATTGATGGAAACCGATCGATCTCTTATAAATTTCACATTGATACTAATAAATAAGATTAATGTCTTTAATTAGTTCGACAAATTTAAGGCTGATTTTGGTCATACATTTCCCATTTAATGAGTTGAATGTTTGAATGAAGACCCAATTTTGAAACATGATGTATGCATCTGATAAGTTTTATCTCGTACATAATTATACAGCTTGAATTCAATGTTTAGCTAGGAGTGAGAAAACTCTAAACAAACTTTCATAACAAACCTTTTTTTTTTTTCTGGCCATCATAACAAACTCTCTTGAAATGAACAGAGTGGCACTAGCTATAGCCAAATTAATTAATTTGTTTCCGTTACAGGGTCCTTTAATTTGCTATGGAACCAGACAACCAATGATAGGGCATGCCCACCAAATGTTGCCTACACAGTAGACCTTTGTCATCTTGTAAGCAAACATTTCATTTTTAGCCTTTTACTGAATTCCATTTTTGCCCTCTTGATCCTAATTGGCCTATCTATTTTGAACAACAAAATTATCTTTTAAATAAATATAAATAAATGTATGTTTGTTATTGATTTAATTTGAACTTAATTTATATTAATTCATTAAGATTTTAAAAATATTTTTTATTGATTTATTTTATTAACAATATTTGCTATTAAACTAGTTTATAATGCCATAGATATTTTGATTATGGCGTAAAACAATTAAAAAATTCAATTAATTAAAGTTAAACATGCATGTTTTTTTTGGGGGGGGGGGGGGGGGGGGGGGGGTGTTAACTATTAAATATGCATGGTTTAAATCACTTTCCTTTTAATTTATAATTATTATTAAGTTAGTTATGAATCAAATGAATAATATATATATATATATATATATATATATATATATATATATATATATATATAGAGAGAGAGAGAGAGAGAGAGAGAGAGAGAGAGAGAGAGAGATGTTTAGACATGATATTCTAGAATAATGGTCGGCCACGACAAGGCTAGAAGCCTAAATGGTACCCAAATTATGGGTCACTAGTATAAGTCATTCGAATGTGAGACAAATTTTTTCCTTTATTAGAGTTGTTGTGGATTCACACAAGAGAAAGAATTAATTAGAGAGTGATGAAAATTTATGTCATGACATGGAGGATTGAGTTGAGGCCACCACATAGTGGGGTCCCTACTAACATGACTTCTGAAGAAATTGTTCCTAATTTAGGTCAAATGCCTTTGTATTTTCCTTTTCAAAGATGTAAGCTAATCGGGGATTCCGGTCATAGTTAGAGGAATGGCCCTTTCAGCACATAATTATCCATGTCAAGACTAATAAACATAAGGGTGAAATGGCACATGGGGCATTCATACACGTGTGGCCTACCCGTTGCTTTTAACATGCCAGCATGTGAAGCCTTTAGTCACCAAGCACACCTTTCACAAATGGATCACCAACTCTCTTTTCATATCTTTGGTTGTATAAATCTTTTCTCAACCCATATACGCACACATGTAATCCTTAAGTTCAAAACTCAGCATCACTACCAAAAACAAAATACCAACTTGTCTAATTTCTAATTCTCGTTTGATTTGTTCATTGAGATCGAAAATGGTAGGAGAGGATTCGTGTTTTTTATTTATTATTGGAATTAACTAAATATATGTAAAAATAGAAAGTTACTTTATCAATCATTTTAAATTTCCATCATCTTACTCTTCTTACTCTTAAGAGAAAAACTCTTGTATAAACACAAATCCAACACCTCATCTTTTCACAAAACCAATAAAAAGTTTACAAATAATAAAATAAAAACATGTCAACTTGCACTACAAAAAATCTCGTTATTACAAATGGACAAAATCTAGTGGCAGTCATTGTGATGGATGCGGCCACGATCATTGCAAAGGATACGGTGGCAGTCATGACTGTGGTGGTAGTGGCGATCATGGAGGTAGGTGATGGGTTAATTGTGATATTTTTGGACATAATAATTGAGATCTTTTATAGGTTTAATTTTTTGCTTTGTGTATCTTTCAGAGATTTGATGCTTACATGATATTTTAATTCGAATTTTTAAGTATTTTAATCTCAACAGTCTATTAGTTTTAATGTTGTTATGATGGTTTTATTAGTTGTTCTCACATAAACAAGTGTTCTCACTAGAGTTAGACTCTCTCTATATATAAGTGTTCTCACTAGAGTTAGACTCTCTCTCTCTATATATATGTGTGTGTTTGAAAAAAAAAAGTGTTTTCAAACACTTGCATTTTAAATTTTAATAAGTGAGTTTTGAAATACCATGTGGATGGATTATTTATGGTTGAAAATTTACCTTGTAAGATTTTTTAGCCTATTATATTGATGACAACATCTCATTCCTTCTTTTTTCTAGTGTGCTATCACTCATGTATGTATGTCACTCTTAAACTTGCCTTAAGTCCTTTTTAGGCCACATTTTCACATGCAAGCATTGATACAAATATGATTAAGGCATTTTCTTCTTGTTCCTATTTTATCTATTATCATTCTGCTCATTACAAGCTAAGGTAAAATAAAATAAAATAAAATGAATTGTCCTTACTTTAGGGGTTACAAGAGCCTTGGAATTATTTTGGACATGAGTTTAGAAACAAGTATGAGGATGTTGGTGTTATTTTTAATTTGTGCTAGGAATTGGTTGTTAACCAAATATCTAGTAAAACTTGATAATGGGTGAATTTAGTTGGGTAAAATATATTTTAAGTCTCTGTGCTTTCAATAAAAATTGGTATTAATCCTTATACTTTGACTTTGATTAATTTGGTCCTTAAACTTTCAAAAAATAGTGGTTTTCACTGTGAGGAGGGACAAAAACTATTGCTCTTTATAAAGTTAAGAGACTAAATTGATCAAACTTGAAGTTTGAGGACTAAAATCAAGTTTCACTGAAAGTAAGGGCTTGAAAACATATTTTACCCAATTTAGTTTTAGAAAAACTTTTCGCAAAACCAATGTCTCAAATCAAGGTAAAATTATAGAGATACGAAAATAAAACCCCAAAGCAATTCAATTAATAGTAAATCAAGCAACTCATAATCAAACAAAAATAATAAAGCAATATAAAAGAGTAGGGTAGAGATAAGTGCCCCAAAGATTTATACTAGTTCAACCACTAACTATAACTACATTTTGCACCCAAGTTGTGCTTGAAAATTTTCCATTGATCAATCAAAGTACACAACAACAAGTATTTTACACTCAAGGAATTCTACTTTGACAACCTACCTTGGGATACTTCTCACTGAATCACTCCAATTACCTTCTAGAGATCACACACCATATATAAGAAAACTAGAGGGACTACTAACCCTTAAACTCTAGGAAACTCCCTTCCTAGATCAACCAAGGGAAACCACCCTTGTTCACAAAGCAAGTCAAAAGCTATGAAGCACTCTATGAAGTGAGATACCACAAATTGAAGCTCTAGGGGCACTTAGAGCAAACTATGGTGGCTCTAATGAATTCTTAACACTTTGTCAATTCTTTCTCTCTCAATTCCTTAGGTTTTTTAGAAAAAACTTAACCTTTTATATGATTGAGTATTTAGAAATCAAGCCAAATTAATATTCAAAATTTTAATTTTATTTTCAAAAAGATAATTTTAGAAGTCAAGTCCAATTAATATTCAAAACTTAATACTATACTTAATACTGATGATAATGTTAAGTTTCAACCCAATTAATTATAATAAAAAATTATCTAATTAACTAATTTGATTTGATAATATAATAGGTGTTACCAGTAACTAACCAATTCAAACTAGTTCAAGTTTGCCCATCAGATTATCAACTAAATACCACCAAAGGCAATCAATTATCCATATAGATAATCGATTATCTTGATAGATAATATATTATCTCAAGAGATAATTAATTATCACAACCTGATTATCAGAAACACTTTACTTTTAGGGCTTTTAACTTTTTATATAAAATCACAATTTATTTTCCTTCAACTATATAATTTCTTTACTTTAAAAACATGATTTTATTTTCATAAGGGTTGTCATTATTTTTCTTAAACCTATGTTATTTTAATTTGAAAAACAATTGATTATAGACTTATTTTGAAATCCAAAGATTAATTCTTTTCAATTTTAATTCTAGTTTAGTTTTAATCCAATTTCAATCCTAGTTCAATTCTAACCCAATTCAATTTTAATCCTAATGAGCCACACACAAGTAAGATGTAAGTGTCTTACAAAATTTTTCTAATTGGATTTTCTTCATCAAAACACATTTGCTATAGTTTGCGGAGGTGGTCCCAACATTGCTGCTTGAAAAAAAATGTTTTTAGTCCCTGTACTTTATAAAATTCTTAATTCTAGTCCCTGTACTTTATTATCGAATATTTTGATCCATGAACTTTTAAAAAAATTAGTGTTTTTAGTCCCTCAAAACAAACATCATACAGGAAATGGTGGTAACAGTTTCTGTCCTGAGGGACTAAAATCACTTATTTTTTAAAGTTTAGGGACCAAAATGTTTAATGATGAAGTACATGACTAAAATCAAGAATTTTACAAAGTATAAGGACTAAAAACTTATTTTCCCCCAAAAAAATGAAAGTAAAGTGGCAAGTGTGAGCTTCTCAAAAAAGAAAAAGAAAAAAAAAGGAGTATAGAAAGAAAAAGAGAATACATGTACACTTTGGAAAAAAAAAGTAGTAATAAAAGAAAATAGCAAAAAAAAAAAGTATGAGAGATATTTTTACAATACTTTACATGTATTCATTTATGTACTCTTGAAGTTGATTTTTATGTTTCATACTTATTCTCAGGACCATTCCCCATTACTCTTTTATCCTCTTTGGTGTTAGCTTGTTTACCTTTCAATATATCCTCTCTTCCTTTAGCACCATTACATCCTATTATGCATCCTTTTGATCATTGTGTGCATGAATGTATTTAAGTTGGAAAACAACACAAACAACACCTATATGAAATTGTATCTAAGTTTAATTTGTCCATATATAAATTCCACTACAAATTCTCGTTAAGATTAGTAGTCTTTCCTAGTCTTATAAGAAGATGTACCTTCCCTAAATCTAAACTATTTTGTACCAATTTTTTTACCCTCTTTCATAATTGCAAAGTATCCTCATCCCTACTTGACTCAGCCGCAAAAATGCTAGTCCTTCTTACTAGGTTATTGCAAACTATGTTGAATTTGAAGTCTCTCTTATTTTCAAAATCTAGACCTTTGTTTGAAGTCTTTAGGTGTAAATGATTTTTTTTATTTGGAAAAAAGTTCAAATCTTTTAGAATCATTATTATACGTTGTTATACACAAGGGTTGTACCTGCACGGGGATACTAGGGTAATTTTCTCTTCTACGGTGTGCTAAAGACTCTTCATCCTTCTCCGATAAGTTCCTCAGGCACGACGAGAATAGGTACCTGCAAAGGCACTCTGACACTTAAAGTCAGTGATCTCCCCAAATATAGTAAATGAGAATAGTAAATGAGAATGAACAATATGTGTTACATTGAGAATCTCACCCTTCATATATACATTCATGGGCCTAGGATTCATGGGCCTTACCTTTGATCTTAATGAGAATACTGATTTGTAATTCCCTGCTAATAAGGTCTTGATGATGATTATGCTTCCTTTAAGTATTTAAGTAATCTTCTCCCTTTAATCTCCAATGAACTCACTTCGTATTCATATGGTCATAACTGAGGGGCGTTCAACCATGGCTGAAGGGTGTTCGGCTATGGCCAATGGGTATTTTGCCATGAGTATGGGTGTTTGACTAGAGTGAGGAGGTGTTCGGTTCTAGCCGAAGGGTGCTTTTAGAAACAAAGGTATCTAGCCACGACTAAGGAGGTATTCAACCATGTCCAAAGGGTGGCCTACTTGTCTTGGAGATATTAGCTCTATTTAGACTGTTTATTTATGTTGAAGGGGTGTTTGGCCTTGACCAAGAGGTGCTCGGCCATACCCCTAGTCGTTGACTTTCATCCATGGTCAATGGTCACCTACCCCTATGGATACAAGGTTAAATATTTTTTATTTCCCAAGATATTACAATTTTTTATTTTAAAAATTATAATTTAGTGTTTATAATTTTATTTTTCACATAATATTTCTATTAGTCTTCTAGTTATTTTTGTCTGTTGAGTATTCACGTGACTTATAAAAATAAAAACATAAATAAAAAAGTGATGATGTTTAAAAGAATAAATAAAGCAGTAAAAAAAGAATAAATACAAAATTATAATATTTTAAAAAATTAGATGAATAAACGAAAACAACGGTTAACAGATAAAAAGCCAAAAGAATATATAAGAAATTAAATTATAACCTTTAAAATAATGAAAGACCAATTTAAAAACATATTTAAGTCCTACACATAATCACACGAGAAAGAGACGAACCATAATAAGCAATATTTTTTTGGACAGCTCCAATCCGAAAACGAAAAAAAAAATAAAAAAATTCTTCAATCAAATGATTTGCTTCAGAGTAATTAATATAAAGGAAAAAAAAAAAAAAAAAAAAACTAAACGTGCAATGTCGATGACGATAGCATCATCATAATATATCTGTTTTATTTCAGCATATTTAATTCGTTCATTCTCTCTTCCCATTCACACTTATGAACCTCATTAATTGAATATGCAAACGACTTGGGTACATGCCTTTTTTTCTTTTTTTTTTTTCTTCTGCTGATCATATTCAGTTCTGCATGCACTACAAGAGAATTAAGAGAATCTACCTTTAATCTAGGCATCTTGTTTTGGCCTTATGCAGTTTTTCATTGTGCAGTGAAATATTTGCTTCTCATCATCAGCATTAATTTTCTTACCAGTAGGAGCAGAATATATATATATATATATATACTATCGATTTTTCTATCCGAGATATGAGATGTATAAGGAGATAAAAACTAAGAATTTGCTACCCAAAAACAAAATTGAAAGTTTTTATTAAAAAAAATTATTATATTAAAAATACAAATTGTTCAATATTTTTTTAAGTAATTAAAAATATTTAAAAGAATATATTTAATATTCTTGTAACACTGTGTCTAGAAATTTTGAAATTTTAGACAAATTTTATATTTGAATTCTAATATAATATAACTCATTAATATTTATTTTATTCTTCTAACTTTTTAAACTATAAAATTATTAATTAAAGTATCATAATCAAGTGATTTGAACGTCTCATTCTATGATTCAATTATTATCTTACAATATAGTTGATATTAAATAGATTTTTTTTAAAAAAAAAAACTTCTTTAAACATTGATAATAATTACAAATATTGTTAATAATATTCTATAAATACTACATGCATTTAAAAAGAATTAATATATACTACCAAACGAATGAATCAACTGACATATATAGGACTATTGCAGCTTAATCAATGATTTTAAGTTAAAATCTTGTATATGTAGTTGTGTTAAATATTCATAGAGAGTTTTATCATTTATAATAATCTTATCTCTTACCTGACTCGAGTAGGATTATCTTTCATGAAGGATATATGTAGTATCTAACAAAAAGAATTAATTAATTTGTTAATATAATTTAATACTTCTAAAAGAACATTAATTTATGTATATTGTAAAACAGAACACCCTATTTATATATTGCAGCCCATTTAAACGTTCTAGTTAGCTACGAAACTAGGAAGAGAATTTGAAGCAAAGTGTGATAGTGTCTTTGATTGTTGATCGAAAATGGTGGTTACCTGAAGCATGCATATATAGGTTCTAATACTGATACACAGTGATTTGTACATATACTTGAAAGCATAATTAATGTGTTGAAGCTGAATGTCACATGGGTCATGATGATGAGAAATGAGTTAGTAGTATATGCCAGGAAAATCACTTTCCCAAGAAACAAACAGAGCTTTAAATGCAGCTTAAGATTGGTCACTTTCTCTGTAGCATTTGCCTTTGTCGTCCAAGGGAAAATCTAGGTCCACACAAGATGTTCATTCACTAAATGTTATATCATTATATATGGAAAGTATATGATACCAACCATGTGTCTATAAGGACATCAATATTTTCACAGTTCCCATACCCACATGCAATATTGTTGTATTGAACCTATTTATTTATTTATATATTTATGCTTTGTGATTGAGATTTATTGCACTGTACCATTGTTTTTTTCCCACAAATTAATTAATATAGCAGGATTGGCAGGTCGCTATATACAGCACAGGAACACATTCAGTGACTGATTGCAGAGCTTATGTGTCGACTATTACAGTTATATCCTCTATGTGCAGTGCAGTGCAGTGCACTCATGATTTGTCCCTATATATTCATCCCAATTACACTATATAATAGAATTATGACAAAAGATAATTTATTCTATATTATATATATTGGAAATTACAAAAGAGGCACATTGTTATTTGACACAGAATTCTATAGTGCAAGAATTATATTGAAATGTGTGTTTTTTTATTAGTTAGTGTAAGAATGGATTTTTCTAGCAGTAATATAAATAGGTCATATTCTGGTTAGTTATGATATATTTTTTTTATGATTTGTTTTTATTAGTTATATCAAATTTCATGGCAGTTTTGAGGTAGCTAGGCTTGAATTAATTAACGTGTTTCATCTTGTGAAAAATTGTGAGACATGGTGAAGTCATTGTAATAAAAGCCTTCAGTTTCAGTAATGATGACCTTCAAGTACTACGATGGCCTCAACGTGGTGACTCACTGATTGCGTATCTACTTTGCTTGTCTTGGTCTTTTTGGATCCATTCCAAGTCACAAATTAATGGCCTCAGCCACAACTTATAGGAACTAGCTAGTTAGCAATACTAAGTACTGAGGGAACTTAGCCACCGAATTCGGTTGGTTCTCCTCCATATATAAGCTGTCACCCAACTTCTATTCACTCATTCTTTCTTTTGATACATCGAGAGAAGTCATGTTATGGTTAAATTAGTGGTTGAGAATAGAACCTGAGTGAATTAGAACACAATAAAATGGGATAAATTGATATGAAATGGATTAAAAATGTGATTTTGGTATTTGGATAATTTATAAAAGAAAAGAACAAAGTAATAAAATATTTGGACTCCATCACATTCTTTTCAAATTGGGGAGAGGGGTAGGGGGAAAGAAAAATAACTGTAAATGATAGAGTGGAATGGATCTAATTCTTTTTTTTTTTTTTTTTTTTGAGTTTCATCTTAATTTATAAAATTCAAAACAATGGTGTCAATAATCTTGTCCCTCCATTCCATTCTACCTTTCAATTTAAACATAGCGCACGAGTACATTTTGGACTCATAATTTCTACTCAAATTATCATTGATTCTAATTATCTTATGCCTTTACTCTAGTTTGGATATATATCAAGTATATTCTATTGGAAGTAATTTATTTGATTGAGAAATATTCATAATATGGTAATAAGGGTCAAGCCTAAAATTTTGAGTCATGAACAAAACAATAGATAAGATCCTCTTATATATAAGTTAATAAGTATTCTAAAGTATAAACGTATATTCCATAAAAAACTAGATATATAATTTTATTAAAAATAATATATTTTTATTACATTAAATGAATAATATATTTTTAATAAAATCTCAAAAAGACATATAACATTTTTTATTTAATTTACTCCTAAATTACATTTATCTTTGATAAAATATTTTCTCTACTTATAAAATTTTTGTCTATTACCTGCAAAACAAAATAAAATTATCATAAGAAATGTTTCTTTGAGCATTTCAAGATACAAAATCAGTAATAATAACATCAATATTAGGAGATAACATGATATACTCTTTTTCAATAAATGCATAAATTATATTTTCTTTTATCTTATCTTAATATTCTTTCTTCCTTCAAAATATGAAGATATGATAGTAGGGACATAGGGTAACCAATAAAGTCTTACAGCAACAATGAACAATCATTAAACTTTTTACTACATAAGAAAAACTGAAAAATAACTATATGACTCACTATAGATGAATGATTAGCAAGATGAAAAATTAAAAATACTATAAAATAAAGAGTTTAAAAGCATTGAATTTTGAAAATTACACTATAAATTGTGTCTGTGGAGAAGTCGAGAAGCTGAGAATGAAGTTAAGAAAAAATTGATTAATTAAAAGTTTTTTTTTTCTTTTTTCTTCACATTTGTTTGAACTTTTTTGGACTCCAACCCTAAGCCGTAGGCTATCTCCCTTCCAACTTAAGCAGAGATCCAACCCTAGCAACATGGTAACGAAACTCATTCCTGATACCTTATTTAAAAAGAATCGTATCACTTAAACAAACTACAAGTTGATAAATAATACACCTTTGGTTAATTCTTTGTTTTTTGTTTCAAGTTAATTATTTTCATCCCGAATTATGTGAAAGTAAATGAGAGAGATAAATAAATAATGTCTTTTCAAATAACTTAAGAAGTTGTGCTATGATATTTTAAACTTATAGATCGACATATATCGAAAATTTCTCCCCCTGTCCTCCTATTTGAGGTTAACCCATTGGGTAGGGTAACAACAAATAAATAGAAACTAATGTACAGCTTGCATTGCATGTTTACATGCATCTTGGTTGCCGCTGTTCATAACTTGGAGAACACTCAACACCTCTCTTTTCTGTTATCTATAAAAGGAAAAACTGAGAAACAAATTTATCAATGGTGTTGAAGATGGCAATAGTACCAGCCTTGGAATGTACTATTTAAAGGGATCAATTAGGATTGGGTCAAAACACTAGCCATTTTTATGCTGCCTTTCTATTAGTTGTGATCCCCTTTTTGTTCTATCACATTAATATATAGTGCTAATGTCCAGTAACACATTCAAAACAGGAAAAGGCCTTATGACGTTGACAAAGAGAAAAGACTCTTCTTTTAATGTAGAAAAAGAAGGGGCAGGGGTAAAACCAGGCTTCTTCAATCCAATCTGTGTCCGGAATTTAAGGATCAAATTTTAGTTTTTGTTTTGTTTTTTTTAAATCTATTATATATAAAATATAATATTTTTACGCCTAGAACCGTATTATATATATATGGATGACCAAGGTTAAAAGATATTTAGTGGTCAAATGACCACTTAAAAAAATCATGTGTATTTTACTTTTAATCTTAAAAATTCAAATAAGATCTAATAGTCTATAAGTATAGTTATCATTTCTCGCAATAAAAAATATTCTCATTTGATATTATTCAACACTAGCCTTTTTAGGAAGATCTATTTATAAGGTATCAAGTCATCACTTAATTGGCAGCAGGAACTCAAAACAAAAGTTTTAATATATCAGGATCCAATGCAACAAATTTTTTTTATTAGGGATCCAAAACAAAAATCGATCATTTATCAAGAATCTCAAACATATTTAAGCCAAAAATTAATAAAATGTATTTGATATTACGTAATTAGAGCCGACAAAATGGCCCGGCCCGGTCTGGCCCGACCTGGCCCACGTGGGTCATGGCTAAAAATGCCCGCAGGGCCAAACATCCCGCATTAAAAAGCCCGTAGGGCTAAAAAGCCCACAAAGCCCTGTGGGCTAGGGCTAGCCCATGGGCCTTAAGTTTCAATACCATGACATACTTTTTTTAATACTCAAGTCAAAGTCAGCCGAAAATAACCCTAATTGAGGTCGCCCAAAAACATCCTCGATAGAGGTTGGTCGAAAACAGTTTCGGTTGAGTCGGCTGAAAGCTGTCCCGACCGAGGTTAGCCAAAAACTGCCCCAACAAAGGTTAACCGAAAATGCCTTGGTTGATATTGATCGAAAATAACCCTAGCCGAGGTCGAACAAAATTAATCCTAGCCGAGGATGCCCGAAATAGTCCAGGGCAAGGTCGACTGAAAACAACCCTAGTCGAGGTAGGATGAAAACAGTTTCGGCCGAGGTCGGCCAAAAATTTCCCTTGCCAAAGTCGGCCGAAAACTGCCACAATAAATGTTGACTGAAAATGCCCCAACCGAGGTCGGCCAAAAATAACCCTAGCCGAGGTTGTCCGAAAACAACCCTGGTCGAGGTCAACCAAAAATAGTTCCGGCCGTGGGGCGGCTGAAAATTGCCCCTGCCGAGGTCGGCCAAAAACTTCCCCGACGAAGGTCGACCGAAAATAACCCTAGCCAAGTTCGGCCGAAAACAACCCCGGTCGAGTCAACCAAAAAATGCTCTGTCCAACATCGGCTGAAAATAACTTTAGCCGATGTCAGCCGAAAATAACCCTAGCCAAGGTATGCCAAAAGAACCCTAGCCAATGTCGGCCGAAAACATCCCCGGTCAAGGTCGACCTAAAACTACCCTAGTTGAGGTCACCAAAAAATAACCATGACAAAGGTTGGTCGAAAACAGCCCCGGTCGATGTCGGTCAAAAACTGCCCCGGACGAAATCGACCAAAAATAACCCTAGTCGAGGTCACAAAAAACAACGCTAACCAAGGTCAGCCAAAAACAGCCCAGTCGAGGTTGGTTAAAAACTGCCCTGGCCGAAATCAGCCTAAAATAACCTTAGCCGAGGTCACTGAAAACAACCCTGATCGAAGTCTACAAAAATGCTCTGCTCGAGGGAGAACGAATAGTATGACTTGTGGGGCTGACCCCCTTAAGCTCTAGCCCTGGCCTAAATTAAGTGGGACTTTGTGGATTAGGATCTTTTAGGGCCTTCATTAGAATGGCCAAAAGCCCCTAGGGCCATTATGGTGGGCCAAGTGGGACTGGCCCCAAGGCCTAGGGCCAAATTACAGCTCTATCCGTAATCAATATATATTCTACCGATCCTTGATACGATTCAAATCCTTAATAAGCTTTTCTATCACATTAACGCTGTTAATGATTTGGAGTTGACGCCATTAATGATTTGGAACTAATTTGGTAATTAAGCCTTTAGTTAACTATGACTTCATTTATTAATCATGTTTGCTTGTTTTCTAACAAAATTATGTCAAATCAACTGAAATAGTACAAAAACTACCAATTGTAACTTTTGATTGATACACATTTGAGATTTTATATGGGAAACTAAACATCCGTTCAATACCTTTTTTTATAATACATGGACGAATCATATTAAATAAATTTGTGTAATTTTTTTAAATTTTTTTTATAATGTTGCCTTTTTGCTTTAAAAAAAAAAATACACGTGACAGACACGTTACTACCACAAGTCAAACGTCCGTTAGCCACGTTAGCAAACAAGACTAACAACATTACGAACAACGTACTAATTTCACATTTTCATAAATGCGATGATCAAATTCATTGATTTTAAAATATTATATAGGACCAAATTTGGCCAAAAATAGGACATAAAACACTTTTTTTCCTTTTAAAAAAACTAAGATCTACCTATACATTTGCTCGTTTACTATAGACCAGCTGAATTTTAAAAGTTGGGGAAAATAATTAATGAGATATATTTCAAGAGCCACCTTATTTTACGAATGAGTTGAAAACACCACCATTATATTTTCTCATCGCTTATTTTGAAGTATGACGACTTCTACAAACCTCAATAGAAACCAATAATTTTCTTAAATAACCAAATTTAACAGAAAAATCACATTACATTGGTATAAATATTTTCCAATGGGTCGGACAAAATCATTGTTTCAACAAGAAAAGAGTCAAGATCCCCTCAAACTTGTCCTCCTACAAGTAGAGTGCTAATCTTTAGGAGTGAATGCTAGAAGCCAAGCAAGAAACCAGAAATCAGGACAAATAACTAAAAAGCGAACTTGCTTATTTACGGAGGGCTTAATCAATTTACAGATTAAAAAAGATAATAATTTAGGATAGATTAGAATGATATACCAAGATGACCATACTGGGAGAAAACAAAGATGACCACCTGGTACAATTTCATCTTCCATCATCTGCTTGGAATGATATCTGAGAATGAGAAATCATGAAAAGGTGGCCCTGTAACAAGTAAGCAACTTAAAAGGTGAGTAACAAATTTCCACTAAAAAAGAGAAAAATAAATGCAGGAGATGAGTGTGCCAGTGCACACGCAATGGAGTTGGAATGAAATATAATTATAATTATATCTTCTCCAAATGTACTTCTGAATGCAAAAATGTGCAGGTAATGCAGATGAATGAGTGATAACGGGAGCAAACTTCACCTTCTTGTTCCCCTAGAATGTAAAATGGAATATGTGCAATCATCTTTGTTGAACCTTCACTCCAGTTTATGCTGCCTACTTTCTGTGTGGTGCCTTGTGCAGGTCGTGAAGGCCCCAATATGGATGAACATATAGCAGGGTCTTTCATCAAACCCAGGAAATCACATGCACGTCTCCATACTCTAGCATCTGAAATTCGAGACCGAGCCACCTGAATAGCAAATCCTAAATTAGAAAAATAATTACATTGATGACCTCTTATGCTTTGCCCCGTGACACCAAAGAATACCTTGCCCAAGGCTACGCGTGCTCTTGGTAGTAACTCTCGATGATGCGTAGCAAGCTTTGCAATGGCTGTCACAACAAAACATAAAAGCCTGGACTGTGATGACCTTCTGTAAGTATCCTTATCGGATACCTCCTGTGTCATGCCCACACGACTTCCAAGTAAACAAAGTAGATAAAGTCATCAAACAAGTATCTAGAAATCTCTCAGAACTGGAAGAAGCAAGGTGTATACTAATACTACATCATACCTTGAGGAAAGGTTTTCATACAGAAGCAGTTCTAAACTCTCAAAAAGCTCACGGGCTTCATCTTTGTGAGATCCACCACCTCCACCATGCTCTCCAATGGCCCAACATAATTGCAAGGCCAATTCTGTCTAAAGAAAATTAATGAATTTTTAAGCCAAGATGGTTGTATCACTCTCCCACAAATAGTTAAAATAGTTGTTGACTAACATTCTCTGGGCTGTCATAAGCTTCTCCAAGTCTCTGCATTATAGGTTTCTGCAATAAATTCACATGAGTTGTTAAATATAAAATCATCAAGAGTCTTTACTTAACTACTAAAGTGTTTAGAAGAGTGGGTTATTAACATGGCATTAGCGATTCTATAAGTAAATGGTCAAGAGTTTGATCCTTGCAGTCCCTGCTGTCCCCATTCCTCTAACAAAAGTAAATTTATGCACAAGATACGGTGTGCTGACTGCTGAGCATTACCAACCCTTCAAACCCAAAGGCTCTTGTATGAGTTGAAGTGTTATATAAAATTGGTTATGAGCCTTTGCCTAATGGCTCAAGCTTTTGGAAAAGTTGGTTCTTGGCATGAGCCATAACCCAACAGCATAAGCCTTCAGGAGAGTTAGTTTTTGACATAAGCCATAGCTTTCTAAGACAGAAAAAGATTAAATGCTATAAATCACAGGACAAAAGACAAATACTGCAATATTTCAAAGAAAAAAGAAAGCAGCTTTAAGAAGCATCAATTGATTGCATAAACCAATGCAATGGCATAAGCTATCCCAGCACCAGAAATAAAATATATTGTCACAGCACAATCTTGCAGTTCACAATCTTAATGCTTTTGTTATGTCATAAATATGATATATCAAGTAGATGCAATAGATCACAAAATATAAGTTGAACAACATTTGGTGTAAAATCATAAATAAAATGCAGTATACTGTCAAAAAGATACCTTTAAAAGGGCAATGAAGTTTGGTGAACGCTGAAATGTAGAGAGCATAAACTCCAAAAGCCTCTTACGAACCTGAAAAGCACAGCAGAACTTAAAAGTAATGAGTATGGAACAATAACTTGATTCACAAAAACAAAAATTGAAAGATGGGATTTATAACAAAGGCAAGGTATTTAAATAAAGCATAAATAAAGGTTAGTGCTTTATATTTTGTAACACCTCCAACACTGGTTATCAATTTCAGATTATTTAATCTCTATTCTCTCATTTACCTCTGTCCATACCTTAAACTTTATAGTATCAACATTGTATCAGAGCCATGGTTTGCTCCTGATCTCTCCTTTGTGAGTTTTGCCTATAGAGTTGTTTGTTTCGAGCTCTTGTGCCACGTGTTGTTGTGATCATTCTAGCTTCTTTTATGCAAATTGACTCAGTTTCAGTTCAGCCTATCATTCTGCAATTGGGCTCTGTTTTAGCTGTCGGCAGATTGGCTCTGTTTCAACCCATATTTCAACATATTGGATTAATTTACCGTGCCTTGCTGCAGATTGGCTCTATTCTAGCCTGTCTTTAAAGATTGGATCTGTTTTGCCCTATCTTACCTCAGAGTGGCTTCATTGATACTAACATTCCATGGATCATCTCAGTCCTAGGTGTAGTCTGTCTGGCAACACTAGTCTTTGTCCCTGACATGCTCTAGCATTGGCCTATGTCCCATACGCCCTACCAGGTCTATCCCTACCCCTATTCTAGCACTTGCTTTATGTGCTACATGTAGATTTACTTGGTAACCCAAACCATCGAATGTTTGTGACGCAGCTCTCTTTTCACTAATGATATAGTGACTTCTTTCTTAACAACAAGTCATATAGTGATCAAATCAGTGCTTAATTGGAAGATATTCATACAGATCCCCCTTTGTGAACAGTAATGATGGTAATTCCTCCTGTCTCACAACTGAATCATTTCGGCGACAAACTCTCCATGGTTGTGATGCACATCAGCCTTAGTTTCAAATTTGGAAGTATTCTGCTATTTGAAGCTTCCAAATGCAATTGTTGATGAACTTGGAGAAGTTTTAGCTCTTATCGTGTTATAATTACTTGCCAGGAAATTTATGCTCATGATCGTTCCAGTGAAGTCTTTTCTTCCTTGATCAAACAACATTCCAACTGGCTCTTTAGGCTGATAATTGTTCCAAATATCTAGCTGAGATGTCTATTGAACAAAGCTCATCTCTTTAACATCTCTAATGTCCCATAGTTTCCTTTCTAGCCATGTTTAGTGGAATCCATATTATATTGTTTGGGTATTTTTTTTCTCTTTTTAAAGGGTTCATTTGCAACAAGCTTAAAGTTTAGCAAGCTTTAACGAGAGGAGGGGAAGTGTTAGAATATCAAGAGGATATCTCATAATATCATAATTACACTTTAGAATAGTTTAGAGTCTCTCTTAGGATTGGTTTCCATATTATTTTTATTTCTTTACTTGATTTGTTTCCTTATTTTAGGGTCATGAATCTAGTTTAGTATACATAAAGGTTAGTGCTTTGTTTCTTTTAACATATGATCTCATATCAAGCAAGCATCAATTTCAAAGTGTTTAGTCTCTATTCTCTACTTTATCACCCTCCAATCCATACCTAAAATCCTATAATTTCAACAGTTATAATAATCATGAGAATAATAAAGGATTTGTTATATACTAGAACAGCTTAATACTTAATGAATTTGCTGGAACCTCAGACAGAATAAAAAATGACACTGAATTTCATTCCTTTGAGCTAGATTACTATAGCTGAAGTTTCTGAAAAAATGGAGAGCTTGAAATAGTAAATGTTAGTTCTTCAGAAGCCAATAAGCACAGCTGCATGCGTTTTGAAATGTCAGTTCTCAAAAGCAATTCTAACTCGTAATGACATGAGAAGATAATCAAATACCTCATATGAAAATATTTTGTCTGGAAACATTGTTGCAAATCTTGACATAAGCAGGGGAATCAATGCACAAATCAAAGCTGAAAATGAATTAAAAAAAAAAAAAGAGAAAAAACTGTAAACACAGCCAAGTCATCAATATATCTCCTTAAGAGCACAGATTCTAATAACAAAATTCTCAACATTATTGAATAATCCCAAGGCAAACAAGCATAGAAATTGTGTGAACAAAACTTACAATTATTGACATTATGCAATGCTATGGAGAAGTACACATCAAGAAGATGAGGAGCCATGCTGAGTACTGCTTTCAGCCTATCAGAGTAAGGACTATTGACCGAAGCCTGTAATATTGCAGCCATCACTGGAGATGACCAGGGCCGTTCCTGACACACAACAGAATTTACTTTAGGAATCTAAATGAAGCTAAACACCAAACAAAAACCCTAGAGTGGTAATGGGGCAATAATATGAAACAAAGTTGGAACAACACATAAAATTTCATCAAATATTAACCTTTCAAAGTGTAGAAAGCAATATTAGTGAAAACAAACTTATTATCAAGCATTTGTTCTAAGTGACTATTGACATAACTTGGTAAGCAAGATGTGGCTGAGAAAAAATGGCTCAACAACTTGAATTTTGACCTTTAAAGTATCAGGAACCAAAATAAATTGAACTAACAACGGTGACAAACAAGATGAAAGGTAACCATACAGCGATACCATCATTTTCATCCTTTAAAAGTTCAAGGAACAAAGGATCAGCTACATCAATTGCACTGTTATCCTCAGATTCAGAATCTCCTCCACCATCTTCTATAGTTGAACCAGTATATGCCTCATCCATAAGGGCAAGTAGCATCTACATTGAAAATAAACAAAGACACTCATAGGGTACACTTTTGCAACAGTAGCTAGATTTTACTCAAATTTAAAGTATCAAAGACAACCTTAGGGGCAGTATTTTTCTGAATAGAAGCTATGCTGCTCCCAATTAGTGGTCCTGAGCTTTTTTCCACCTTTTCCAATGCTACTACCAAAACTAGCAAAGATGGGCAGGAAAATGTTGAATTGATAAGGTTTTGTCAAGGGAAATAAGAAGAAACTGATTTTCAGCATATCCTCAAGCTCATTACATGGAGCAACTGCAATAGCTACCTATTTTTCCTAAGTGTTTCTTATTAATTACTGAAGGGAATAGTCCATGCTTCATCCTTTTCTATTTTACGTTTTAACATTGGGGAAGGGGCCCACATAGAATCATTATGAATATTGCAATGGCAAATGTGCTTAAAAGGAATAAAAGTTAGAAAAGTTAAACATGTAAATTGAGCACAGTCAACTTTTTCACCTATCTTGATTATACATTGAATTATGTTGTTCATATAAAAGCAAAATCAGAAGAGTGAAAAAAAAATCAAGTGGACAAACAATGGTAATTTAAATATTAATTTTTCTATTGAAATAAAATGGCAAACAAGACATAAATGGTGATGGTCATATAAGTTGAACGTACTTGGCAAGTCTACTAAAGCTGGAAATAAGGGAATAAACGACCCAGGTGACATCAAGCCTGGAAAGGCTTTCAAAAATAGTTTCTCTAATCTGCAGGAGTATACAAAAAATAGTTAGTCAATATCCCCTGTCTGTTAGGCACATTGCCACAAAAAAGATATGAGAATTACACTCCAACCACATGCACCAAAGTATTGCATAGACAGCACATTGCCACAAAAATCTGGCTTATTTATTTTAACCAAAAACCAGTAAATTAGTTGTCAAAAACTGGTCCAAGGACCAAGGGCACAGTGAATGTCCCCAAAAATGACAAACAAAGACTTCCTTGAAGAAACAGTTAGAGAGCAGCATAAAGTCAAGTAGAAGAGGAAAAAAATTGTGACCCTGAGAACAAATTATATTTGATTCCATTCAACATAGACAATGTTCAATCTTCAACATTCTTGCATCAGGTAACTAAACAGATTCCCTTTTCAATATTTACAAACCTTATAACAAGAGGATAGTCTAAATTTTAATGTTCCTCTTGAAACCATTTCTTTGCCACTTTAAAGGTTAAAATGTATAGAAAAATCATTACCATGACTTATGCATATTAAGATTTGGAAGCACAAGAAAGAGTACAGGATCAGCCATAGATTGTATTAACTGGTTCAGAATATGGCAGGAAAAGTATTTACCTTTTATAACCCACCCCCCCCCCCCCCCAAAACCAAACTGGATCAAATAAAAAAGGGAAGAGAAAAAGGTACATACCTTTCACCATTCCAAGCAATCAACTTTAACAACAATGGAAAAAACTGCCAAAAGAATAATTATAGATGATATCAGATAGAAACATACTGTTATTATTGGGATAAAGCAAACTCCAAAGCCCAAAGGGAACAAGCTCATGAGTGAAGAGGTTAATTGGATTGCATCATGAACTCATGCTTCAAGTTAGATTATAAAAGTTTAGAATTTCCAAAGGGAAACATATGACTGTTAGAACCCAAACCAAAGCCGAGATAATTCAATCCATCAGAGACATTTTTATTTTTGTCATCCTGAAGACCTTAATTAATACATAAAAAACCCAACTAAACAAAAAACTTATTGCGCAAATATTTTCTCATGCTAATTATTAAACTTTTTAATTTTATTGCATGTAACATTTTTAAAAATAGAAGGTGCAGCAGAACTTGGGTTACACCTGAGGCAACAAGTTAGGGAAGGAAGTTAGAAGCTTCTTCTTGTTGATGATGATAAATTCAAGCGTTGCTTCCGCGACAACAGGATCAGCAAATTCCCTGCAACAGGACACAAAAAAATTTGTAGAATGATAAACCCCGTTTTTTTAACATTGCATTTTTTTGGAGATGAAAAAAAAATCCATTCTAATGGCCTGTTTAGTACAGAAGTAAATTGGGGGTAAATTTTGCAGTGATAAAATGTGAAATTTCCTCTTTTATTTACTATTTGGTTGGTCAGGAAAGAGAAGGCATAAGTTTTATTTCAATAAACAGACTTTCACCCAATTTTAGCGGAGTAAGCAGTACTCTGATTGAGACTGAGTTGGTAAATTTTCCGACCTCTCTCAAGCTCAAATGCATACAAATCATCAAGACTTCCTAACATCTCGCTCACATCTCTCCTACTCTTGCCTCTCTCAGTGATGGTGGCGCAAGGAAACAACAATGATGAAGAACTGTTTGCTACTTCCTATTTAATTTTTAATTTTTTTTTGGCTTTCCCAGTCTTCTACTTATGTACATTACTGTAATACTGTATTTTTTCCGTCAAATATCAAAATTCTGCTTTGTCATCCATCGTCAACCACTTGAAGCTTGAGCTTGATCGAGCAATGTAATCCCAACCAATCCACTAGAATAGGTAAAGATAATTCTGAACCTCCACTTGAGCTTGATCGAGCAATGTAAGTTTGTTGACTTTTACACTAACAATCTTAAAAGTCATATCAACCAAGATTTCTACTTGGCTATCCATGTAAAACTTATTCCACCTACAATGTATAGAAATTAAACTCTATAATTATTACCTGCTCAAGCACGAACGAAAAAACGTCCTAAGATTAGGATCAGCATCGTGAAGAACAGCCTCCCCAAAGTCCAGGTAAAACTGAAGAATTTCCTGAGAACCAAATAAGTAAACATTAATTCGAATCGAATTGAAGACAAAACAAATATTAGTATAAAATCATCAATTAAAAAAAAAAGCATACGAGTAAAAGAAGGCCATTGGAGGTTCGAGATTGAGAAAGGGAAGCGACAGCGCGCTGGAAAATCTTGTTAATCGAGGGGTAAACCCTAGCCACCAAGTCGTCGGAATTCTCGGTCTTGCATAATTCATGAAGCTTCTTCACCTAATCAAAATTATTAACAAATAGTAAAATTAATATTAACAAGAGAGTGAGAATATAATTGAATGAAAATGTGAGAAATTGATGGAGAGAGAAAGCGTTACGGAAGGAAGAAGTGAGGAATCGGAAGCGGGATCGTTGGCGGTGTTGGAGTCTCTGCCGCTAACAGAGAGCTTTCGGAGGTGAAAATCCAAACCTATGTCTCGCTCTGACATTGTTTTTACGACGAAACGAGATCGAATTGAAGCAGTAGCAACACTATGGTGTAGGAGTAGGAGAAGGTACTAGTCTATGTTCTTCTTCCATTAACGGAAAAATCCATGGGAGGGGAACGGAGCAAGCGTGTAACCCGAAACGACGAGACGTTTTGTGGGTACTGATTTAACGACACTTAGAAGTGGCAATTGCTGCGTTTTAGTCCATGACGTAATAATATTACTTTTGGCTTAATTACAATTTTGATATTTTAGTATTGTCATTTCGTATATTTAGGCCCAATTCGAGATCATTGAAAGTTTTCGGTTTTTAGATTTAACATACAATTTTGAAAACAAAATTCGGATAAAATGTATGAGTTTGTTTTTTTTTTTAATTTAATTTTAAAACATTTTTTCTTTAGTGTTGAAAACTATAAAAATGTTTTCACTTTCTTGCTTTTAGTTTTGGAACTTCCTCCCTTACGGTTGAGAGAAAAGTGAACAGTTAACAGTGAAATGGACATGAATAGCAATGAAAGTAAAAATGGTGTTGTGTTAAGTTAAGGTGAAACATGTGTCAAAGTATGCACTTTCATATGGGACCCATCGATGCAACTTTCTCCATAAAAATGAGGTGAAAGTAGATGAAAGAGAAGATGAAAGTGACTATATTTTTAATGTTACGAAACTACCCCTGAAAAACCTCCTGAGCCTTGTGGTATACAACCCATGAGGGACCGTGTGCATATGTTTGCAGACCATGTGCCCATCTTGAACCCATGAAGCTGGATATGTTGCATAGTGAAGCTGGATTGTTTGTTTTTAAGCTTGCATTGTTTGCAATGGCGATGAACCACGGATTTGCATGCATTAGAGAAAAGGATAATCAATTATGCTCACAGCATAATCAATTATGCATGTAAGCATAATTGATTATGCTCGCAACATAATTGATTTCCCTTTTATTAGATTATGCCTTTTTTTTTATAAGCCAAATACATATATTGATGTAAGGGGTTGTTAACGAATTTAGTTGCCAATGTTAGCAAATTAAAAAATGAGTAATTTTTTTCTAAGGTTAGGGATAAAATTGATATTTCATAAATACTTTATTTTATTTTATTTTTATTTTATTACCTACCTAACCACTTTAATTCAAATCTTTCATATCTTTTTCACTCTCTTTCACTTCAAACAAACAACCTCACTTTCAACTCTCTTTCACCCATTTTCATTCCTCACACTTTCATTCCTTTCAATCGAACACAACGTTAATCTCTTATCATCAAGACCTCCACTAATGCCCTTAGTATGCACCTTCTCCTTGTTCATCATCAACACCAACTCCTTTCAAAACTCATCCTCCCTACCTTCCCCAAGATCGTCGCATACCCCCCAGTCACACGTGCACCACTGCCATGTTCGACGGTGACCATTGGCATACATACGAACTCCAACGAGTTCCATTGCAACATCTTCCTTTTGTGCCACATGAAGTAGCATATTAGATACGGATTTGCGTAGTCTTCTTTTTAAGGTTCTACATTTTGGGGTTTTGAATTTTATTTTTTTGGGTTGTGTTTTGTTATGCATTTGGGTTTTTAGGTCTGAGTTGTTTCAATTTGGGTTTCTGGTGGAGAGTTCTTCTTTCTAACACTGAGTTTCTTCGATCAGGAGTGTCGAGAGGAGCGTCAAGAACGCAAATGCGAAATCGAGTTTCTTCGCACATCTTCTTTATCAATTTTTCCTTGCACTAATTGATGCTTCCCATTTTCCCTACTAGTCGGCACGATGAGTCGAAACACACAATCCCTAGGCCACCCCAACCATCTCTTCTCTTGCAGAGTGGATGCAACAATGGTGTTAGCTTTCATCTCAATGGGTGGTTGTTTGGCAAAGACATTGTCTGGCGGGAGTGGGTTTTCAGTGGTGCCATTTCTTCGAGAGGAGTGTCGATTCTTTATCAGCTTTTCCTTGCACCCAATGATGCTTCCCATTTATTCCCTAGTGGCATGATGAGTTAAAACACACAATCCCCAGGCGACCTCAACCATTTCTTCTTTGGCGGAGTGGATGCAACAATGGTGTCAACTTTCATCTCGGTGGGTGGTTGTTTGGCAAAGACATTGTGCGGTGGGAGTGGGTTTTCGGTGGTGTCGTTTTGGAGAGGTTTAGTTTTCGCCATAGGAGAGAGATAGAGAGAGTGGTCAAGCTAGGGTCTTTGAGTGGGAGGAAAAGAAACACATTGGCATCATACTGTACATTTTGGTGGAGAAAAGTTCTTCTTCCTGAACCTTAATTATTCAGCATTTTTTTAAACTAAAAACAAGAAATATTGAAATCCAAAATTCAAAACTAAAACTGTATTTAGTTTTCAAAATTTTCAAAACTTAAAACTAAAAATAACTCAAAACGAGGCCTTAGTTTTCTCTTTTGTTGTGAATTTAGTCTTTTCATTATTTTAATTATGTAATTTTAGTTTATTCATTAACTTGACTTTTAATATTTAACGAAAATTTTGACGTAGAAATGCAATAGAGTCGCATATAAAAAATTTCATTAAACATTGGATAACAAATTAATGGACGGACCAAAATTTTATGAATAAAATTCAAACAAAAAAATGGGGAATGAAATTTGCAAAATTAAAAATAAACAAGGAAACCAAAAACTACAACTAAGGCTTATTTTTAGAAACTAATTTTCACAAGTTGGGATTTTAGAAACTAAAATCGATTTATTTTTAGGACAGATTTAGATTGTATTTGAGTTGTTTCAATTCAATCTGGAGTTCTATATTCTTCTAAACAACATAACATTTTATATAATTATTTTAATAGTAAAACCATGGTCTTTCTCTCTCCTACTGGAACTCTCCAGTACTAGAGAGAATATTTTTCCAGGAAATGAACCACCACAAGAGCACCTCATATCATAGTTAAAGTTGGATATCTTAAACCAGTTCAATAAGACATAAAAGTATTTTGAGGCATAAGATCGATTAGGAAGGAACTATTCATATAACACATTTTTATGATATTATATATTCTTTTATTTCTCTTTGTTATATTATTCATTTTATCCTAGTTTTCTCATTTTCTCTATCAACTCTTCTCATTTTTTTTACTTTCTAAAAAAAAATGAACAATATAGTACAAATATAATCTGTCTTTAATATATCATTGGCACTTGTCTTTTTTTGTCTTTAATTTTTTTTTGCTATATATACAGTATAGATAAATATAAATTCTTAAAAATTATAAACCAAATGAATATTTTAATTATTCAAAGGAATTAAAAAAAATAAAGGATTTCTAAGATTTTTTAATCAATGACTAAACACATATTTTTTAAAAGGCTTAAATATCTTTTTAGTCCTTGTAATTTAGTGTTTTTTTGCTTTTCGTCCTTGCAAAATTTTTTGTTTGGTTTTAGTCCTTGCAAATTATGTTTGTTTTATTTTTTGTCCTTATAGTGGTTTAGATAGCGCTTTGAACAGTGAAAAAAGCGTTATCTAAACCACTATAAGGACGAAAAACAAAACAAACATAATTTGCCAGGACTGAAACAAAAAAAAAATTTGCAAGGACGAAAAGCAAAAAAATACTAAATTGCTAGTACCAAAAAGATATTTAAACCTTTTTAAAATTATCTGAGAATAACATTGCCATCATTATATTTATATAGATTTCATTCTCAATAATATATAATCCTGAAGCTTAAAACAAACAAACCTATGGTTCACAAGCACACACACACAAAATACTGCTTGTTTTGTTGGAGCAGCATCACAAAACCACATCAACATTAATAATCACGTGAACAAGTTGTTGACATATTTAATTGATGCGGAAGTTACTTGTTGCTTCTAAAAATGTAGAGAGAGAATGAAGATTCGCATTAACACATATTTAGTTTCAAACAGACGCTTGATTCATACTATAGATCTTTAGTACAATTTTCTATTACACGAAAAAGGGAATCAAAACTGTCAATTTTAATAGAAGAATAACAACAAAAATACTTAAAGAAAATGCATGCTAAATATGAATTTTAACAGGGACGGTGGAGACCAAACAATGGAGATATCCCTGCACATGATCACGTCCTCTAAACTCTAAAGCATTTCACGAGCATTCAGTACAACATTTGGACCAATTCCTATATATAGTACTGTGGCCTGCGAGGCAGTTTTCCATTTGTGTGTTACAAACAATAATGTACTACACCTTAAGCTAACTCATTTTCCAAAATAGAAGGGTGACAAAAAATATAGTCACATACTCACATTGTGATGCTACCTCTTGTTTTATTGGCACATGGGCATATCTCGGCCCCTGACCCACAATCTGCAATTTCTTGCATCTCTCTCTCTCTTTGTGGCAAGGGTGATTTAATGTTACAACACAATTTACTCAAGCTTTTCACACACATCCATGCACTTTAAGCATCTCGAATGCAATATGATCTAAGGCATGTTTGTATTTGCGGCAGAATCTCGGTAACACGAAGTCCCATGTTGTTCCACCGCAGAAGTATCAAAGTTGATACTTTTGTAAACGTAGTTGGGTTTGCCGCACTGGCAACCCAAACAGGCACCTAGTTGGCCATAGGGGTGTTCAAAAACCGGTTCGGTAAAAAAACCGAACCGAACCGTTTTAATAGGTTCGGTTTTTAAATCTATATTTGCGAATTGGTTTGTCGAACCGGTTCGGAACTGAATTGTTTTTAAAGAACAGGTTCGGTTCCGAACCGGTTTCGAACTGGTTTCGAACTGGTTTCGAATTGGTTTTAAATAAGAAAGAAAAACAGTTCGGTTATTAAGTGAACCGAATTGGTTTACAAAAACAATTCGGTTCGAACCGAACTTGTTTTGAAAACCAATTCGGTTCGTTTTAAGGAAACCAGTTCTACTCCAAACCGGTTCGGTTCAGGTTCGGTTCGAAACCGGTTCGGTTCGAACCGGTTTTTTTGCACACCCCTAGTTGGCCGGCTTCTTAAGTTTAAGAATTGGTTCTTATTCAGGATTACCATTAGAGGGAGGTGAAAATGACTTTTAGCCGTAAGAACATATTTTTATACAAGTAACCGGTTTTTAAAACTAAAAAGACGTTTTGTATAATTGTAAGATAATAAGTGAGATTCATTTTAAGTTCTTAAATAATTGCACTATAAAAAATAATTGAAATTTGTACCAAAAAAATAATTGCACTCAAAGTTTTAAATTCTGATTGCAGTCACAGTTTTGTTGCATTCCTTGATGCTGCGGAAAATTATAAACAAATGCAGCCAATGTGATCGCAGATACAGTTGAATTGTGGTTACAGATACTTTGAACACTTCAAAATTATTATATTGATGTTGCGGCTAAAATTGTTGTCCACTGTTTCTTAAAACCTTGACTGCACCAATATTAGAATGAAAATTTATTAAAGTTCTTAAATATAAGGAAAAGTATATTTGGACACCCAAATGCTAATAGACACCTAATGAGAGAGAAAAAAAAAGATAGAAAAATATATGTATGATAAATGATATGATGTGATAAGAAGAGAGAGACAAAAAAAAAAGAGGTATTGATAGGTGTTTAAAATAAAGAGATGTCCAAATAATACCACTCCTAATATAGCATGGTAGGATCCACTATAACTGAGTTAAATACCTTCACCTAATTAAATACAGCATTGGAACACCGTTATAGAGATGCTCTTAATCCTTCACCAACGTTGGCAACATTTTTGGTTCAACTGATTATTACCAAAAAATAAACATTTCTTAAGACTATTAAGACTGGGTTTTGCACATGTTCTTTCTCAACTCATGATTTAATGTATCAATCATAAAGGACGCTTTTTAGTTCTTATACACAACTAAACAACCCTACAGGATTCAGTATCAATAATAGAGAACTTACTTAAGTGAATCAAACTGAAAAGCTGAACTTAGGGTAAATTCTGAAGCCCGTGACAGAAAGCATCAACACAAGATGACTCAAAATTGTTGCTTAGCAAGAGGTTCCTCACTTTGATGTGATTTGCTCTGACTTCTCTTCCAAGCTCATTCTCATCATCCATCACAATTTCCACAGCTTTGCACACACTTTCCTTTGTGAACAGACCATCTTCTTCTCCTTTCTCCACTTCAACACCAACCCTCAATTTTCCACCCATGGTTCTTGCATTGATGATGAAATCAGAGCCAAGGCGCGGCAACAGCACCAACTGACACTGGTTCACAAGTGCCTCAGTTAGAGAAGCTCCACCACAGTGTGTTATGAAGCACCCAACAGAAGGGTGTGCCAAAATCAACTGTTGCTGCACCCACCCCCCATATACAACCCCTCTTTCTTGAACCCTTTCTTTGAATCCTCTTGGGAGAGCATCTTCAATGGACTCAAACTCAATAGGGGGCTTATTAAGTGCTGCAAGAAATGGCATTCCTGTTAGCTCAAGACCCAGTAACAACTCATGCAACTGGTTTTGCTGCAAAGAGTTTTCACTTCCAAATGCACAGTAAATTACAGAACCAGTCTTGAATCTACCAAGCCATTCACCCCATTTTGGCTCCAAAGTAGAATTTGATGGCTCAGGCACAAGAGGCCCTGAAAGCAAAACAGGCTTACCAAACTGTGTCTCTAGATACTCCACATAAGGCCCTTCAATTTCTCTACAACCTTTGAATCCAATAGCATCTGACAAATCTGCACCAATTGAGATACGATCATAGAAAAGAACACCATTACCAAACTCTAGTTTCCTTGTTGCAGCAAGGAACCGAACTTCATGTGCATGCAGCTTGATGGAACAATCAGGGAACCCTGAAGGTGGTTTTCTCATGTCATCTTCTCTTTGTCTAGCTGGGGATGCCATGTATGCTATTGTTGCAGGGCTAATAATCCAGTACTGAAGAGACTTGATCCCTATTCTACGAGCCAAGTTTGGCAGCCAATATGTGGCAAAGTCAAAGAAAACAATGTGTGGTTTGAGGTCAAGGAGGAGAAGTTCAATGTCCTTCTGTGTGAGATCCATGGCAGTGGCAATGAGTGGGAACAAAGAGGAGGGAACATCTGAAGTGGTTTCTGCATCACAAGGAAGACCATCAACATGAGGAACGTTGATGGGGACAAAGGTGATGAGACTTAGGTGAAGGTTGAGGTTATCTAACTTGGCTTGTGTTCTTTTGGGTATGAAGAAGGAGATTTTGTGTCCCCTTTTGGCTAACTTGTTGGCAAGGTGGAGAAATGGGGTGAGGTGCCCCATAGCAAACCATGGATACATTGCTATGTGCAGAGGAGCTGCATCTGCTGCATCCATTGTGCAATAGACAGTGTTGTAGGCTTGTTGTGTATCTCAGACAAAAGAGTAAGGAAAAAGATAAATGAACACCGATGCTCTATAAGACACCCAGTGAGAGAGAAAAAAAAAAGAGAAAAATATAAATATTATAGAATTTATCATGTAATAGAAAGAGAATGATAAAAAAAAAATAAAAAATATTTCGTAGAATATTTAAAATAAAGGAGTGGTTAACTATAATTACTCAAAAAGTAATGTACCTGAGTGTTCTACCGATGCAAATCCTCTGTCCCCTTTTCCTGTCCCCAATCCCTGTCCCCCCAATCAGAAAATGCCAAGTCAATTAAATTGCCACGTCACATTAATTTAGGGTTAAATAGAAATTAACAGAGTTTGTTTTACGTTTGTCATTCCTCTTCACATTCTTGGCATGACGCTTCTCTGTTCACGTTTCACGTTCCTGCTGTTCTTGCTACTCTGATTCGTGCTCCTTTAATCTGTGGTTCGTTCTTGAATTATGCTTTCTTTGTTTACTTTAAATATTTTGTTCATTCATTTTTTGACTCTTAAGTTTGTTGGTTCGCTCCATACGTTCATTCATTCTTCTATACGTCTCTGGTTCTTGGCCTCTTGTTCAGAGGACTTTGGCTTGTGGTGATCAATTCTTTCATATACATTTTGTGATCAGTTCTTGTGATCAATTCTTGTTTTGCTGAATTCAGAGCACTCTCGCAAGCTCCATCAAGGTATGTTATACATAACAACTTTAAGAATGATGTTACTTCTTGATGACCACTTTGTTTCCAAAATTTAATTTTGTTACATCTTAATGCTTTTACACCGCAAAATTTCTACTTTTAAACCTGAAGAATTAAAAGTTAATTTTGTTATATCTTTTTAAGTTGTTGAGGGAGAATGTCTCTGCTATATTGGACTTAAATAGGATAGGGTTGCAGTTTCGTCTTTCCTCAAACAAGATAATTAAACATCTTCATACAATATATAAAGAATGTACAAAATAAGGAACTTGGCTTTTTGTTATTTTCTCTACCAATAGTTAATGTAATTACGTGCTAATAATTATCAATAACAAGCAAGCATGTGAAATATAGGTAATTTGCTATGGCGTGCCTGCTAGAAAAAAAAAATGAGAGGCATTAGTTATAAAGTGGTTATGGGAGGTAGAATTAAATGGTATTGATTTGGTTTAGGGTGCAAGTTCAATAGTTAGTTAAATCTTAGCTAAATTAACTAGCAACCGGTTTGATGAGTTTCCTAGCTGAAAGTGTAACTGGTTTGTACAAGTACTAAATTTGTGTCTTTTCTCTTGTTACAATTTTATGCATTTACTTATATAGTCTGTCAAGCTTTTGTTTCCATGATTAATTGGGGTTTATATGGTATTCCAATGCTTAGATGTACCAGACTTTTAGGCTTAGTGAGTAATTTTAATTTAGGTTCAGTATTGAAGAACATTTATTGTACTATTTATCTACTTACTTATTTTTTTTCTCCATGGTGTTAGTATTGTAAGAAATAAATGTTTAATTCTTTTGCTTACTACTTATTAATTTTAATTTAGGTTCAGTTTTGAAGAACATCTCTAATGATGTTAGTATACTTTATTTTAATATTTGTAAAAGTTAAAAGTGGGCATACTTTCTCTAACTTTGTATATCTTGTTTAGTTCAAGTAGAATTACAAGAAGTAAATATTTAATTCTTTTGCTTATTACTTTTATTAAATGAATTTAATTGAATTTTTATTTAATTTGCAGGTAATAAATAGTTGAGAAATTATGGCTGAAGAAGAACATCGACAACTGGACTATGCTAGTGTGGATGGACTTGAAGGAAAAACAATTGATAAGATACATGATACAATTCCTACTGAATTCATACCGAAAGTTGGGATGGAGTTTGAAACAGAAGATGCGGCATTTAATTTTTACAATTCTTATGCTGGTAGAGTGGGTTTTAGTGTAAGGGTTAGTAAAGGGCACAAAGGTAAGAATGGAAAGATAGTCAATAGAGTATTTTGTTGCTCGTGCGAAGGTTATCGTGGGAAAGATAAACGAGAAGATAATGTCAAGAATCCTCGTCCACAAACAAGATTTGGTTGTCTAGAAAGGATGAAAGTTAATAGTCGTTTAACCGGGAAGTATCGCATAACTGAATTTATTGCTGCGCATACACATGAGACTACAACTCCTAGTAAAAGTCATATATATGCTTAGATCTCAAAGGAGCATAACTCTCCCTCAAGCAGCTGAAATTCATTTAGCTGAAGATTCTGGAATTGCTCCAAAAGAAAGTTGCGAGCTAATGGCTAGGCGAGCTGGCGGCCGTGAAAATCTTGGATTCATCCCAGAAGACTATAGAAATTATTTACGTTCCAAGAGAACAATGCAAATGAAGTCAGGAGATACAGGTGGTGTGCTAGAGTACTTGCAAAAAATGCAATCAGAAGATCCTAATTTTTTTTATGCTATACAAGTGGATGAGGATGATTTAATTACAAACATCTTTTGGGCTGATGCGAAGATGATGGTTGACTACTCATATTTTGGTGATGTAGTTTGCTTTGATACCACTTATAGAAAAAATAAAGAAGGTCGTCCATTTGGAATGTTTGTGGGAGTGAATCATCACAGGCTTAGCATTAATTTTGGTGCAACGTTGTGTTATATGATGAGAGGCTGAAAGTTTTATTTGGTTGTTCAATACTTTTGCTAAAGCTATGTTAGAAAAGAAACCAAAGACTATTCTTACTGACCAAGATGCAGCAATGGCAAAAGCATTAGCTTTGGTGTGGCCAAAAACATGTCATCGCCTTTGTATTTGGCATTTGTATCAGAATGCATTAAAGAAATTAAGTACGATATTTGGGAAGTTTCAAGACTTCAGGAAGGATTTTAATAATTGCATCTACGAATATGAAGAGGAAGAGGAGTTTATTGTGGCTTGGAACAATATGATTGAGAAATATGATCTTAAAGACAATAATTGGTTGAAGCAAACTTTTGCTTTGAAGGAGAAATGGGCATTAGTGTATGGCCGAGAGAACTTTTGTGCAGACATGACAACCACACAACGCAATGAAAGTATGAACAATGTAATTAAAAAGTATGTGAGTTATCAACATGATTTACTTAGATTTTTTCATCATTTTCAGAGATTGGTAGATGATCGTCGATATGAGGAATCAAAGGCAGATTTTAAAGCAGCCCAAAGAAGTTTAACTTTGTCATTTGATGTGGAAATTCTGAGGCATGCAGCAACAATTTATACTCCTGCAGTATTTAAGATGATTCAACATGAGGTTTCGAGTGCTTATGATAGTAGTATGTATATTTCCTCTCAGAATGGGGAAAATACCGAATATAAAGTTACCTCGTACAGGAAGTTGTTTCAACATACTGTCCATTATGACTCATCTACTGGTGCAGTGAAGTGTAGTTGTAATTAAAAGGTATGAGTTCTCAGGAATTTTATGCTCACATGCCCTGAAAGTCCTTTCATCAAGAAATATATATTATGAAAATTCCTCCGATGTATATTTTAAAGAGATGGACAAAGCATGCTAAAACTGGAAATGGCATAGCAACTAGCCATTCTATAATCCATGAGGACCCCAAGGCGGGAATGGGAATGCGCTACAAGGGCATATGTAGGATGCAAGCTCAATTAGCAATGAAAGGTGCAATAAGTGAAGAATCATATAATATAGCTGTTAAGGGGATGACTAGGACCATGGATGAAATAGATGCACATCTTGAAGGTAGAGACAAGGAAGCCAACACTAGTCATGTCTCACTTATTAGTAGCGGGCAGGTTTTGTGTAGTGGAAATAACAATAATGTGAAAGGAATAAAGACTAAAGAAAGATTTCGGGGAACATCTATTAGGCCGAAGGGTATTCTTGAGAAAAGAAAGAAGAAGAAAACTGCACAAGAACCTTCTACAAAGAACTTTGGTTATGAATTACCCTTATCCCAATCTAGTCAGGTATTCTCTTATTTATTTTTACTTGGTTTTGTTTTTCATTTTATTTTATAATTTATATTTTATAATTTATATGCTAATTTGTAATTGTGATTAAAATTTTGTTATTTAGTTTCCCGTATATGGAATAGACAATACACCCAAGGAGTCAAGCAGGAACATAAGCATGATGGAGTTGTTACAGGTAATAAATTATAGTGCCTTGTATTTTTATTTGTCTAAATATTTTTAAAATTACTTTGTAAAATGAGGCATGCATATATGTACAGGCACAACTACCTAGCACTGGACATGGAGCAAATGACATTACCAATTCTCAAAGTCAAGATCGACAAAGTCATTTATGACGCAATTTTGGCATGTTAGCGTTACAGGATTTCGATGAACCTTACAAGTTGTCGATACAGTGATTCTAGTTTTAAATTTTTGGTTTTATGTATTCTGCAAACTTGTGTTGCAAATATACTGGTGTGGTTTAGATGTTTTTCTTGGCCTTGTGCCATAAAAATAGAAATTCTCACGGTTATTAGTTACTCTAGTTTTGATCAAAACAAATTTATTTTATTCCTTTTATGTTATTGTGAATGAAAAGCAACAACTATAATAATGGAATAACCTTCAATTCTTTCTATTATTATTGAAGTTATAGATACATATGTACAAATTTACTAGTCTATACTTGACTTGTTCAATTGAGAAGTATCGTACAATCTTTACAAATCAAAAGTCTACAATTCTATTTGCTAGTCTTCAGCAGGAAGATATAGTTGAAATTCTGAATCTGATGCATCCATGTGTGTTTTTGTTCTTGGTCAAGCTCTATTTACTAGTCTTCAGTAGGTCAGAAATTATCTGCAATAATGAAAGCAGTACATCAGTATACTATTATCACTTTATCAGGAGGATAATTACTAATAAAGTTTCAAGGTCTTTAGCTAAAGTGATACTTCCTTCCTAGGAAATTCTAAGCGTCAAATGTATCAGAAAATTTTCTCCTGATTTGATTGAACACTAGCAAATGTTTTAAGGTCTTTGGAATGACAAGCAAATGAAAATTGTATTTTTTTTATTTTATTTTTTGTTGCGAAGTAAAGGTTACAATAGATGCAATGTGGACAAGGCTTCTCATTAAATGGCAAAATAAACGTGGTTAAGATGAGAATCTATAATAATGAATTATTTTGATTCCTACCTTGAGATTATAAGTTGTAATTACCATGTTAAATCCTGTGTCATCATGGTCTAGTTCTTCCATAATCAAAACCACATATTCCTCTGCCTGCTTTTGTATGTTGCGAGAGTTGGTAATGGTGCTAAAGCTGATAATCTGAAAGCATAATTGATCACACAATCAAGGAAAATCCCATTCCAATGGAAACAAAATGCAAACCAAAAAAAGTTTCCCATAAAACTACTTTACTAATTCTGTCAGTTGATGAGACTAAAAAGTAACAATGTTTTAATTCCTTAGTGGTGAATTTATGATGGCATACCTCTAATAAATAACATTAAGACATGTCCTTCTTGAAACAAAAGTACAAATTCTTATTACGATTTCCTTCAAGGTAGAGAATGCACCTTTCTTGCCTATAAAATTCTTAACATTGAAGCAAAATTGATGCAGTGGACAGCAAAGCATGCTGCGACTCATTGATGATGCCGCCATTCCATTCTTAATCCTGAAGAATGTTGCTCAATTAAGAATAGCATGACATCTTAATTCTTCCACGCAGTGCAAATAAAATTTAATTAAATTTATAACCATAACCAACAAAGAAGAAGGAAACCAAGTAAATTGATAAGTCTCAATTAACTATTTAACTAATTAGGATAATAGGTTTATTTTTCTCCTTTAGTAAGGCTTACTTGAAGGCACGGTCCTTGAGAGCATATGCACGTTGCCAAGTTTGGAAAACTTCAGGTAATTATGCAACTACTTCTACAGTAAATCACCAATGTGTCTTTAAGGGGCATTTGATCGAACATATCGTGGGCATGCTAAAAATTATCATGGGTATAATGAATTGCCGTGAATGATCAAAACTGTGTTGCTACCTATGGGTCCAAATCACAGCCCTGGAGAGTGAAATTTAGATTTGAAAGATGATCAAATGTAGAAGAAAAGGTACCTATGAGAAGGGAATCAACTGCTAATAATTGAAAGAGAAGTGGACAATGTCGCATTGTTGCATGCTGAGAATGATAGGCAAACGGTGAATGGCACAGTAACACCGTTAATACTCCCTTAAAGCTAAATTAATATGACGTGGTAATTTAATTGACTTGGCGTTTTCTGATTGGAGAGACAGGGATTGCGGACAGGAAAAGGGGACAGAGGATTTGCATCCGTGTTCTACATACCTAGTCCACTTGTTTTTTATGACAAGGAGGAAGGGGAAATAATTGTGATGAAGAGATCTTAGAGGAATGCTAGGTTTCGTAACTACCAATACCCACCACAAAGGTTTTTATTAATATTGTTGTCCAGCTCCTTAGAACCATTAAAGTGACATGCATATGTAATTATCTAATTAATCATGGAAAAATGTTTATTCTTTTCGGGCACGTCTCTTGTCTCTTGCACCATGGTTAACCTATCAAGGCTTTGCTGATTGCACACATGATATGGTAGGGTTATTTAGTAAAATTAACTAGATATGAGCCCACGTGTTGCACAGGCAAATAAAATATATTAATATTGTTAAGAGATTAGTGCAAGAAAGTGAGAGAGAGAGAAGTGTCTCCAGCGGTTTTATGGTCCCTTGGATATATCTAATGGCTAAGAACAAATATTTCTCTCTCTCTCAAAACATACTGTCTGGCTTTTTGTGATTTGTTCTTGTTGTGTGATATTACGATTAACAATTCTTACGTACTAATGTAAATTGGCCACTGATTTCAAAGGTCATAATAAAATATATATAATATTTTAATTATTAAATATAAAATATAAACAGTAAAAAAAAGTAGAATATAAAATGAACCTTTTTTTTTAAAAAAATATTAATATTTTAAATATGTTAAAATTGTTACAATAGAAAAATTCTATATTATATATATAATATTAAAAAATGAGTAGTAATAATAATTACGAAAGTATATTTTTAATTTGAATAAATAAACAGTAATTAATTAAATAAATATTAATAATAAAAAACACCTAATCAATACAATTAATTATTTTTCTCTCTCTTTTTTTTTCAATTTATCTAAATAAAAGAAGACATTTTTTATTTCTAACACTATCAGTGTATTTAAATTAAATCCATTTAAATAACGAAATATTAAGTTTTATATTAGTAATTTCTTAAAGGCATTAAATTATTTTAAATATCTTTTATAATTTTATTTGTCTAAATAATACTTTCAATTCTATTTTTATTTTTCTTATTCTTTTCTCTTATTTCTTTTAGTCATCTAGTTTTTTTTAGTATGGCTCTTTAACAGTTTTTTGTAAATGACAAAAATAATAGAGAAAAAAAAACAAAAATAAGAAATAAAAATAGAGTTAAAAATTATTATTTAGACAAATAAAATTATAAAAATTGAAAAAAAAATGTCTTCTTTTATTTATAAACATTGAAAAATGGTGAAAAATAATTAATTTTATTAATTAAGTGTTTATCTTTACTTATTTAATTAATTACTATCTATTTATTCAAATTAAAAAATATAATTTAGTAATTATTATTACAATTCATTTTCTAATATTATATATGTATATATAATAGAAATTTTCTATTGTAATAATTTTAACATATTTAAAATATATAATATATTTTTATATGTTTTAAAAATATTTCTTTTTTATTTTTTATCATGTCGTTTAAAACCAGTGGCCAGTTTAAGATAGTAAGAATTGTCAATTGTAATTGGCAACAAAAGCTAGACCGTGTGTTTTGAGGGAGAGAAACATTTATTTTAGCCATTAGATATATTCAAGGGACCATAAAAGCGCTGGAGAGAGGCTGGAGGGATATCTTGAGGAAGAGGGTCCAAATCCGAGAAGTGGAGGTATAAAAAGTTAGGTGATAGTAATAGAAAGAGAGAAAAAAAAATAATTAGTGTTTTTTATTTTTTGACAGCTATAAAGTGTCAATATATCATCATTACTAGTAAGAAAAATAAGTATATATAATATAATAATAATAATAATATTATAATAAATTCTTTTAGAATAAATTATGTTAACATGTTTATTTAATGGAAAAGAATTATTAGTTTGAAATAATACAAGATAAATAGCTTGACCGTACAAGTGCTTTGTTTTTTGTTAGAAATTTTGTCTTTGTATGTACATGTTTGACTCATAAGTAGTGTTGTGAAAATCGGACCAGTCATCGATTCGGTCGAGACACTGGGTTGATGGGTCAGTGATCGAACCGATAAGTCACTAATTGACCCGGTTTGACCCGGTATATATTAAAAAATAAAATAAAAAATATATCTAACAAAATGTGATCAATCCATAATTCATATTCTAAAATTAAAATCAATCATGATCAAACTATAAATTTTACATAATCATTTATTACTATAAATTATTTTGTTGGATATTATCATTAAATTACTAAAGAAACTCATGTTATTTTTTATGGCTAAGTATAAAAGTTGTCGAAAGATCATGAGCAAGTATGATAAAGATGAATAAAGCATATAAATATTAAATCATATCAAGATTAAAATAATAATAATTAGCTATTATATATTATTGTCAACATCAAAATAATATTATAAGAGCATAATATTTTATACTATTCAGTAATTAACTATTAACAATTTAATTAAAATGTTATAGGAGTATATTAATATTATATACTATTTAGAAATTAGCTTTTGTTATGGTTTTAAATTTTAAATGGTACTATAAAAAGAATTTCAAATAACAACATTGTTACAAGAATTGTAAAAAAAAAAAAAAAAACACCTCAAACAAAATCGGGTCAACCAGGTCTGGGTAACCGGTTTTGACCAAAACCGGTCAGGTCAAACCAGGTCAAACCGGGTCAATGACATATCCGGTCTGATAGCTAAATTGGACCGGATAGGGCACCGGTTCCCGGTCGAACTAGTCCGACCGGCCTGTCTGGTCCGATTTTTATAACTATGCTCATAAGTTACTTTTTAATTTATTTTTCTTTAAGCTTTGAATCAAGATTGACTCTTTATTATAGGATGTATGTGACATTTGTTTGTTTGGGTGTCTTTTTTTGGTATAATGAAGGTAATGAGGATTGAACCTAAATTTTTAGGCTAAATTATTCATATGGTCTCTTATCTTTATTTTAGGTTGTAATTTGGTCTTTTATTTTTAAAAGTTGCAAAATGGTCCCTTATCTTTATTTTAAGTTGCAATTTGGTCCTTTATTTTTTAAAAGTTGCAAAATGGTCCCTTAATTGATTTTTTTATAGCATGTTTATCCTAAAAAAACTAAAAAATACATTACTTTAGGAATAAACATGCTATAAAAAAAATTACTTAAGGGACCATTTTGTAACTTTTAAAAAATAAAGGACCAAATTGCAACCTAAAATAAAGATAAGGGACCAAAAGAGTAATTTAGCCTAGGGATGGTAATGGGTAGGGTCTGGGTAGGGTCCTATAGTACCCATCCCCATACCCGCGTTTAAAAAAAATACTCGTACCCAGTCCCATACCCGCGCAGGTAGCAACTTTAATCTCCATTCCCGTACCCGCTGGGTAACTGTATACCCATATCCGCACCCGCTACCCGCACTTTATTTATGTATGAAGTTAATAAATTAATAAAAAAAATAGGCTTAAATGTAATTTTGGTCTCCTATTTTGCACAATCTATAATTTTAGTCATCCTATTTTAAAATAGAGACATTTAGTCCTCATATTTTGCACAATCCGCAATCTTGGTCCCTCTATTTTAAAATAGAGACATTTAGTCCTCCAATTTTGTAAAATCCATAATTTAGGTCCCAAATATAGTGACGTGACACGAGATTATTTATTTATTTTTTAATTATTTTAAATACTGAGTAATAATTATTTATTTATCTACGTCACTAAAGCACATGTTAAGATTAAAATAAATAAATAATCTCGTGTTACGTCACTATAATTGGACCACGTTAAGGTTAACATTAATCTCTTAACGATCAACGCTTTCAATTTGATAGAAGGACCAAAATTACAGATTTTATAAATTTGGGGAACTAAATGTCTCTATTTTAAAATAAGGGGACCAAAATTGCGGATTGTGCAAAATAGGAGGACTAAATGTCTCTATTTTAAAATAGGGGACTAAAATTGCTAATTATACAAAATAGAGGAACCAAAATTGCATTTAAGCCATAAAAATATTAACTAAAAAAATTACTACAAGTAAATTGAAAATTCACTCTTAAATAATTCAAAATTAACATAAAAGCATTCACATATAATATTAAAAATATAAAATATAAAAATATTGCAAGTTATAACATAAATCTTTTACTGTTAGTGTTAGTTTATGAAAAATACAAAAATTTTTTTTTACAGAAAAGTATTATATATATATATATATATATATGGTAGGTGTGGGGCGGGTACTATAGTACCCCGTACCCGTACCCGCACCCGCAAAAAATTAAGGGTAAATACCCAGCCCCAGCCCCAACCCCAATAAGTGGATATTTACCCGACCCGCTTGCGGATATTTTTACGGGTACCCGTAGGGTCTAGATACACTTTATCATCCCTAATTTAGCCAAATCTTTATGTATTTATCGCAATTCCTCAATCATTAGGCCAATCCTAGTGGTATTGTACATGGGTGCCTTTAAACTCTTCTTAGACTACATTTCAAAATTACCCATTTATTTGATGATATATATATGTTGTCTCCATTAATGACTTGAATGTCTTATTTTCAAATTGCTTATCACAATGGAATGTTTTTCATGTTGTTTTCACTATTTGTTTAAATGTATTATTTGCATTGGAATGCTATTCTTTGATTAATAATGTTTCTTGTATATCCTAAAGTATGTATTAATTTATCATTGATTTTCTATTAATAATTTTGTGTCTTATATTATCAATGTCATTAATGATTGTGCAAATTAAAAATATTTAGGATTAATTTTTTATATATAGAAATGTTTTGTATTTATATTTATATTAATTATAATTGATGAAAATTTAAAAATATCTTACACATTCATTCCCAATTTAAGTGAGTATAATATAAATTTCTTGAGATAGAGACAATCATGAAGTAATATGAGAATTAAAGGTTATGAAAATTAATAAAATTAAGATTAATAAAAATTAAAGGAGTCTAGTTCAGTTGGTTAAGTAGTGTACATGAGTTGTTGTAAACCCTCTGATACTTGAGTTCAATTCCTATGAATAACAAAATAAAGAAAATGAAAATGAAAATAAAATTATTATATATGAAGGTTAAGGAAAAATAAATATCAATTTTTTCTTTAAAAGTGAACAAACTAATTCTAATTAATGCTCAAATACAATTCCCTCCATATGATCTCACTCTCGCTAGCTTACACTGCCCTTAGCTACCAACACACTAGAGAAAAACCACCACCTCCATTTCAAACCCCCTAAACCAGCTTCCTAACCCCCAATATATACCTAGGTACAATTCCTTCCATATGACCTTCCTTTATAGATAACAACCCTAAGAGTAATCCTCACACCTCCACCTCAAATCCCCTAAACCAAACACAAACCCAAGACCCAAACCTTGAAATCGATGGCACACAAGTTTCATTCCCACACCCCACCTATATAACATATATCCTTACACACGCAACCTTAACCAACATAAACTCTCTAGAGATCTAGCCAAACCATTAAGATGCCAACCATTGTTACCAACTTGAAGATACCCAATTCAATAATGTTGATCTATGTTGAGGTCAAACTCCCTTCGAAGATGAAATTTTAATGATAACAAATATCAATAAGAAAGTTCTTAGTGTTCTGAACTTATGGCACTATTGATTTGTCTTAAGAATATGATTAGAAGAACAAGACTAGTCACCATACAGAAGAACACATCGTCAAGAGTAGAAATCAAGTTCATGAAGCATAATTCTTATGTGTGTAAATGTCTAGAAGCTTAAAGTATCAAAGTTTGCATTTCTAGAAGTAATATATTAGAAGGATAACTTCCAGAAGTACACAAGACTGATCATGCTTTTAAAAGATCAAAGTGCAGTGAAGCAATATTAGGAGTTGTTTATGATCAGAAGCACAATCAAAAGATGGAACCTACATGATAGATGGTCAAAAGATAGTAAGATCAAAGCTACACAATCATAAGTTGTATCGGAAGCTACAAATTAACATAATAATGACCTTAAAAGAAGTATTAGCATTGTTCTAGAAGTAGCAAAGATGTTGTATAAGAAAAAACATGTTGAGAATTATGTTCAAAGATGATTCCAAAAACATAATATCAACTTGAATGATTAGTATTGATGCTAACAATGCAACAAAATTAAAGGAAGATTGATTGGTATTCACTATAACCCTTAAGAAGTAGGATGTGAACATTTTGCATAATATCAATTTTCTAGAAGCATGAATCTAGATAGATTCCAGAAGCAAGAATCCTAAAAAAATTTCAAAAGTTGTCAAAGAAGATTCCTTGAACAAGAAAATCCAACATAACCAACTACATACCATCCTTGAGTCTAATTCAAGAAGAAAAGGTATTTAGAAGGAATAATCCTTTAAACATTGGAAGAAAATATTATAGAAGCATGAGTAGTCACAAATTTACTTAATTTTTTTCTTTTTTACAATGAAAGCAATAGGTCATGCAACTTCTAAATAAGTTTGACTAAGTTCTCAACATTTACAAACTACTAGTTTAAGGACTTAACTCCTATATAAAGGCGACTTTACACAAATAGAGGTGGGTATATGGGTTGGGACTTACAAATGGATAGTTTAACCTATAGACCAAGTGAGTTAGGACCAGCTGAAATGTGAATTGGTCCATTTAAACGTGAGCTTATTTGGCTCGATTCATTTAACTCTCAAGTTAAATAGGTTTGATCTATGGGTTAATCAGTTAGTCTGCAAACTAATTACCTTTTTTTAAATATTATTTATTATTTTATAGTGTGATTGTTGTATTTGGATAAGTACCACTTGGTGTTTGATTAAAATATATTGACCTCTTTCTTAATATTAATATTTATAATTTCTTGATATAAAAAGTTAAATATATTGAATTTTTTATGCTTTATTTGATGTTGAGTGATGTTTTATTATTTCATTAATCTATGCATATTTTCTTATATTTTTTTGCTAATATTATGTTAGGAATTTTTCATTTTTTTATCATTTTTTTTTATAACTTTTTAGTTTTTTCAATCATTTTCTATTTTGTTAAATTGGATTTTTTTTTTCAAAATTTCATATTTATTTTATTATTAGGTCCGCATATTAGTCTATTTGCTCACAGGCTAAGTGGGTTAAATACATACTAGGCAAAAGTGTGATCTATTTAATAAGCGAGACCCAGTTTGGTCTATTTATAAATGCAAACTAAAATGGATTGGGCTAAATGGACCAGACTGGTCGTTACATGCAGAAACTCATTGAAGGAAATAAGAACAACACATTTTGATATCAAATATGCAAAAGCTATGTTTTTTAAGAGAGAAAATATCTTCTAAAGAGTCACTCCCTAAAAAATCACTTTAATTACTTTATATCCACTTGTTGGGTATTAGAAAGAGCTATGATTTAAAGTTTGTATTTTTGAAGGAGACAGAGCTTCTCCAAAAAGGCTAATAAGGTGGATTAGTGCTATTAGAGGTGTTGTATCAAGCTAACTTGGTGAGTTTGTGTTTGTGAACTACTAGGGTGCTATTGCCACTTCCTAGCCACATAGACATCCCTATTAAGTGAGACTAGGAACAAGCGAGGAAAAGTGTTTAAAGCTAGCATTGTCAATCCAAACATCATACCAAAATCAAACTTGTTTCTCATTTGTGACCTTTCTAGTAACACATTGAGAAAACCAAAGTAGTGGCACACAATTAACATTCTCAAACAACCACAAATCCTTCCATCGTATTAAACTAGAGGAAACTGACCATGAAGCTTCTACATGAAGATATCCTATTTTAACATACTTTATGAGTTAAAAGTGAAAACCAAATAGCATAAGATTCAACAAGAAATTGCCGTCTCCATTCCAAGTCCTTTACCCTCAGCCACCACAAGATTTCGGTTGGCAAATTTTGTCCAAGCTAACCCATGCAATTTTAAGAAAGACATCTCCACAAAACCATAGAAAAGTTCTTTACAACCCTTTTAAGATCTTCAAGACCTTCTTTGACATTTAAAAGAGAGAGAGAAAGAGTATAAAGGTAGGATGGATAATATAGAATTTATCAACACAATGTGACTGTTAAAACTTAAGAGATAATTTATTTTTCTTTCCATATTGCCAATCGACACTTCATTGACTCTACAATTGGTGCCCAAGTGACCACCTTCTTTGGATTAACACACAGTGACAATATGAAAATGCAATGATTTTCACATCTTTTCTATTATAAACTTAGTCTTTTGTTTTGCTATTAAACTTGTTTAAGTTCAATTAGGCATTTTTGTTTCAACAAGTGTTATTCGGGTTTCATGCAAAAAATTTGTAAATTTTATATTTTTTTATCATCTTAATGCTTTGCTTTGTCTGTAGGTAAGTGAGTGCATTATTGTCAAAGTTGTATTGAACGAATGATTCAAGTTGAATAGACAAACACATCTAATAATGAGTAAGACGATTGCCTCCAAGTCTTGACAAACGGATGAAGTTTGCAAGAGTAATAAGACGACGCTGACACGTGATTCGTTAAAGTTAACATCCGATTTCCATGTAAGCTTTGCCATTGCATTGTAGCTTTGTTTTGGGCTTAGGCTGAATTGTAGAAAAAAAAAAAAGGATAAAAAATAATAGGGTAAAATATGTTTTTGATCCCTATACTTTCACTCAAAATTGGTTTTAGTTCCTGTACTTTCAAACTAATCATTTTGGTCCTCAAATTTTGAAAAACACGTGGATTTAGTCCCTCTCCTTTAACAATGTCAGTGCTGCTAAAAGACTAAATTTACATGTTTTTCAAAGTTCGAGGACCAAATTGATCGATTTGAAATTACAGTGACTAAAATCAATTTTGAGTAAAAGTACAAGGATCAAAAACATATTTTATCAAAAATAATATAAAGACCCATGTTACTCCTAGTATAAAGAGGATAGTTGTCTTTTTGAGTGAGGTTTAAAAAGTTCATATTTGAGAACATTGTTTTTCTTTGTCTATTTTTTCCATGGCCATGCGTGTTGTAATCAATCTTTGAAATTTTAATACTAGTTGTTTGTTAACTTGAGATCTTGTTCTTCAATGTTTTCGACTTTATTACTGTATAAGCTAACTTGTTTTCTTCAACCTCATCTCAAGAATTGTATTTGCTTTAGTGGATGAAACTGCTTATGTTGATTCTATTAATAGATTATTTCAATAATCGATTATATGTATAATCGATTACAATTAAAATCAATTTTTATTTGGATAAATTTGCTGAAAAGTGATTTGATAATAATTAATTTCGTTTGGATGCAACAAAAAAATTAACTTTTACATAGTAAAAGAGTATGAAAATAGCTCAAAAAAAAAAAAAAGCTGTTGAAAAATAATCATAAGATACAAATTTTCAGATTAAAAAAAACAGTTTATCTTTTAGAAAAAAAACTTTTTCTAAATTTCAGCAGTGTACCCAAACATCTTGATTATTTTGCCAACAGTTTTTTTTATCATGAAAACAGCTGAAATGGGAGATTATAATCTTTCCCAAACATACTCTAAGACAATCTATTATTAACTCTAAATATATTCAAGATTTTAGTTGCGTAGAAGCTTACCCTACTTATCTCATGAATTCTTAGTTCATGTACTCGAAGAATCAGGTTTCTAACCGTGCTTGTTTATTAGGCTTGGTACGTATCCTATGACTTAGATTGGTCTTGAACTTTGGAAGAGTAGTTTGTGTTATTCTTTATCTTGACTAAATTGTATTCTAAAGTGCTTTTCAGTAGAGAATCAAGACTTTAAAATGTCACTTGTTCATTCAGGTATAAACTAAGCATTTAACACTAACATGAAACGAAAGATGTTATGTGGTCTGGGATAGTTACTGTAACTAAATATTAATTCAGTTCCAAGTATTGATGTTTTATAACTGATTTTATTATATTGTTTTCAATATTACTCTCAACAACCCCTTGGTTTTTATTATTTTTGTACTTTGTGTACTCAGTTACTTTGCACAACACAACATCATTTAATAAATAATCACAACCATCAGTCCTTTGATCTTGATGTTAGTGCACCTTGTACTACTCTCGTTTTCATATCTTACGATCTACCTTTCATCAATTTTTGTTGAACTGATTGGAATAACACAATCGATTTACACCACAATCCAAGAAACTTAAAAGAAAGGTTACCAGTACCACAATGAAAGAAATTAATAGATACTACCAAGAAAGAGTACTCCACATTAATTAATACCAAATGAAGAGCTTATAACAAAATTTATCTTTAATCTAGACATTCTTCAAATCCACAGAGAATAGTCTTTAGAGCCCATAATTTTTCTATTATTGTCTCCCCTCAACTAATAGAGTATCATTTGCATACTGTGATAAAGAAATATTGATCCCCTTATTAACCGAGAAGCCAAAAAATTTCCCAAATTTTTTTCCAAGTGAAGGAGCATTATTCATCAAACTACACATATATGTATCTCCTTAACATATAAAGGATCTCCTTTAATCACCCATTAACAATCATAATTCATAAAGAATGCTCAACATAGTACACATGCTCAAATCTAAGTATTTCACCTCTCACAAAAATACCAATCCATATAACATGTACTCTAATTAAGAACAAAGCCCAATTCGCAAATAAGTCATAACAATAATCATTATGTGCATGATGCTATGTATAAATGCATATCATTAAGTGGTGATAAGAACTACTTTTAGAAAAATAAAATAAAACTTATAAAATCTAAAACTGACTCACTATAAGTAATATATTTATAGTATTAATTAACTCACACCATTGTATACGGTTTCTGAAATTAAAAACCATTAAAAAAAAAAAGAAATATTACTTGGCAAACAAATTTCCCAACAACCAAATACGTCTAATTATATTGCATGATCAGAGGGGACCTCCAATGGCTTTCATAAAAAATCTATTTTTGCAAGCACTTAATGAGAAAACCGTGAAGAACTAAACCACAGTGCTATTCCCCGGCCCCAAGAGCCACAGATTCATTGAATAAATTAGTTGGTGTATTTCATTATCTTATTAATATCAAAGAATAGGACACTGTACCAAATATATTTTAAATTTAAAAATAGTTATCTATTGTTCCTGTCTGAGGGTGCTGGGATGGTCTTCAGCTTATGTCTTTTGTTCAAGATCTTCTATATTTCTCCGAAACGGAGTACCTACAAAAGACACTCCAACGCTCAAGTCAGGTTTCGGCTCAGAATATTTAATGTGCGTAATAAATGAGGGTCAAAAGTCCTTTACCTTGAGGGGTGCACCACCTTTTATACTTATCTTATTAGGCCTGGACCCTTATGGGCCATGACCATTTCTTAATGACTGATCTATATTAATTAAGGTTGCTTAATTATCTCCTAATCTTTGATTTACTTTGATAATAGCCTCTTAATAGGATCTGCCTTATCCGAATACTATCCTTAGTATTCGGCCGTAGTGATGCCGAATACTCCTGCGATGATATTTGGTAATATAGCTAGTTGAGTGTAAGGAGCAAGAGTGTTCGGCCAGATTTAGGCCAGACACCTTCCTGTTCGTGGGGTGTATTCGGATGCTTGTGGTGGGGGGTATTCGGCTATTCATATAGCCGAATACCCCACCAGTATATATATGCTTGGATTGTATCTATATAAGTGAAATGATTTTAATTTATTTTTACGTATTGGCGTTATTCCAATGAAAACGTTGTTTGAATAAAGTGAAGGCCATGTACATAAAAATTTCCAACACAAGCTGCCTCTACTAGCGAGCTGAAACGTGTGAAATTAGAGAAATAGTTTTGAATTTCAGTAATTGATCAATAAATTTTAGCATTTATATATGGATTAGAGTATTTTACAAACACATTGGCATTATTTTATCAATGTGTGATTGTTTATATAATTTTTTTAAATTTAAATTTATGATATAAGAATTTTTTCACGCAAATATATTTATTTATTATACATATTTAAAGAATTTAATATAAAATGTTTGATTGATAATATCTCTCTGTATGTGTGCGTGGGTGTGAACATGTACACTCACACCCACATTTACATGCACACACATACACACACAAGTTATGCAAGTTTTTTTTAAAAAGTCAACAAAGTGAAGATGTAACTTTAAATTTTGACCATCTATATGCAATTATAAGATCTAAATTATATGTGTAACTATTTTATTTTTTTATATCCACAGTGTAACTTTAAATTTTGATCATCTATGTGTAACTATAAGATCTAAATTATATGTGTAATTATCTTTATTTCCTTCACTGATAAAAAAAATTATATGTGTAATTATTTTATTTTTTAATATCCACTGTGTAACTTTAAATTTTGACCATCTATATATAATTATAAGATCTAAATTATATGTGTAATTATTTTATATTTTTTATATCCACTGTATCCTCCACTCGAGAGAATTCTGCTTGAGTCAGGTAGGATAATTGTGGACCACAAAACTCTTCTTCCGATACACAGCTCCATACCTAGAAACTAAACTTGATACTTAAAATAATCCCGTGATAGTTGATTCATGTCGTCGGTGGTAATATGTAATTATATTTCAAAATGAATATATACAAATATTATTTCAAACTGAAACACTGTGAATTGGACGACCCACTAACTATTTTTTTTTTGTTACGACCTACTAACTACTGAATTAACATTGGTGGATATCAATATGTGCACCATATTTCTTCCCGTTTCGTTACCAAAACGCAAGGAAAAAGGTGTCCCTTACAACATTTATTCCAGCATTTATTATATTATTTCCTCTTGAGCTTGCCATCTTATATATCTTCAAAAACAAAATTAGGTATGATCGCTAATAATGCCAATTTGGATATTGTCGCCACATTCAACTTACCTACCGGGACAATCAATGTAGAGAACGAAAGTACTTTGGCTGGCATTCCAATCATTATCTATATTTAAATAAATTATTCGTTTAATCTTTTGTGATATCATATAACGGAAATGACAATTACACATTTCTTGTCCACATTTAAATCATGCACATGCATTAGTTTCTTTGGAAGATCCATGCACAGCCACGTCACTCCTTAACCCAACTATTTAAGCGATGTAAAGAAAAGTGATGTACAAACATCAACATCCCAAATAAATACACAAACATGCATGAAAATGCCATTAGTGATTGAAATATTTAGTTGAGTCTTTTGTTCACATTAGTTGCGACTCTTGGACTCCATAATCAAATTTTACTTGTTGGTAGGCGATATATAAATTCTACTGTAAATATTCACTGAAATTTGTGGTCTTTCTTAACCTTATAATAGAGCGTGCCATGGTTTTAAATTGTGGTCCGCGATTATAATTACGGTCACAATATTACTGTTGCAGTGATACTTACAACCGCATCAGCCCACACTTACGGTGTGATTTTCAATCACATGAAATGGCGCATTGCATATGCAACATAGCCACAATGGAACCACATTAGAACCACAATAGAACCTTAACACCATTCTATTCCACTTTTTTTGTAAAAAAAAAAAAAAAAGATAAAATTTAGATTTCAATCTTCTATTTTGAATTTCTATGTGTCAATAGTCAAATGGGTATGACCGTATGAGATATTGGGGATACCAAATCATGAAATGAATAAAAAGTTATGCTATCTTATAAATAAAAGATATACTGATAATTAGAATAATTGTAAAATTATTTCTTATATTCAGTACAAACATATAATAATTTCACGCCGCAACGACCGTGATATCTACATCACAGCAGCTGCAATGGCCGCAATTGCAACTGCAATCACAACCACAATTTAGAACCATGAGGTGTGTCTTTCCCTAATTTAAACTTTTTCTTTACCAGGAGATGCATGAAAATGAAAGTTATATTTGATACATAATAATATTAAAGTAAAATACACCTAAATTGATAATCAAACTCGAATTGCATGCTTCCAATGTAAGAAAATTCAACGAACTTCTTAGATTTGACCCCTGCTAAGATAATCTACAATTCTATTAGAGATACAGTAAGCAGTTGATTGGACTGTGATCATGGGATTGACACCAACTGCAGTTGGAAGCACACTAGCATCACAAACAAATAACCCTTCAGCTTCCCATGTCTCCCCATTTTCATCAACTGCACCTTCTTTTTCATTGACCCCCATTCTGCAGCTCCCCATTTGATGTGCAGAACAATATATGTTCCAATTCTCACCTGGTGAAAGTGCCCCCTCCACTGGACACACACTGTCCAAGAACTCCTGCACTTCATTTTCACTGATCCCACTACACTTAAGTCTCTGACCATCACTTCTGTGTGTTCCTACCTCAACTGCTCCTGCAGCTATTAGAATCCTCAGTGCTTGTTTCAGGCCAGCCTTCATGTTCTCTTTGTCAATTTCATTCAACTTGTAGCTGATCCTTCCTTCTGTTGTTACCTGTCCACAAGCCATGTCTCTTATTATTGTGATCAAGTGTGAAGTTCTTGGGTAATTCAGCATTCTTTCTTTGAAGTCTTGTCCTGACTCCCAAGGACACAGTGCTGCAAAGGAAGCTGGTCCTAGCAAAGGTGTTTCAATTATGGCCCTTGAATCTGAATTGGAGTCTGTTGATGGCACTTTGTGGACTGATGTGATTATACCTCCCTCATAGACTTTGCCTATGAATTCTGAATCATTTGATTCTGGGAAGTATCCCCATGTCATGAGGACAGGGTGGAGATGAAGGTTCCTACCAATGTTCTTATTTTTTAGTCCACTAGAGATTAACAAAGGTGGTGTCAGAAGTGCCCCACCTGCTGAAATTGTCACTTTGGCCTCAATCTGTAGCTTTATTGTGACTCTGCTGTTTAATGCTTTTGCCAGCACTCCCAAGCATTTCTTCTTTCTGCCAATTCCACTCCTGTTACTTTCCAACAAGAATCTCTCAGCTTTGCATCCTGTTATTATTACTGCACCTTTGTCAACTGCATCTACAAGCCATGTAGCTTGAGTCCCTTGTTTCTCTCCTTTTGGACAACCATAACCACATGAGCCACAGTAGTGATTCCCTGAAGAGTTTCTTGGCACATAGTCAACTTTGAGGCCAAGATTTTGACACCCTTTTCTTAGCACTTGATTTTGGAATCCCTCTTGTGTACAGTTTTCTGTGACACTAATCCTTTCACACACATTTTCCATTGCAGAGAGATATTCCTGGCTTGAAAAGAAGGGAAGTTTGTGGTTCTCAGACCACTCTTTTAGCACCTTGAGTGGGGTTTTGATGCAGGCTGACCAATTAACAGCAGAGCCACCACCCACTGTTGATCCTGCCAAAACCAGCATTCTGGAGTCCACAGAAGCAAGAATCCCTCCAGTTTCATACAATTGATTCATGGAAGGCCCTTCTAGAGATGAATAATCCTGAGGAGCAAAATAGTTGCCTTTCTCAACAACAACCACCTTGTGGCCAGCCCTTGAAAGAACAGCAGCAGCAACACCTCCACCACAACCAGACCCAACAACTAGTGCATCACATTTGACTTTGAGGATGTTGCTTTTGGAGTCTAGTGTAACATTGAGGCCTTTCTTAGCAAGAGATTGTTGAAGAGTGGAGTCAGATTCATTCATGGTTTCTATAGTCCCCTTTTCAAGTGGCCTAGTGTTGGAGGCATTGGTCAATTTCTCATCAGCTGGTACCTCATATCCAATGGCTTTCCATGCTGGGTTATCACCATTTTCATCAACCTGCAAAATTTCAAGAAATTTTCTATAACTGTCCATTTTTCAAAAAACTTTTTGGCTAAAATAACTCTGGTCAATTTTCTATATCTCTGGTTCCTCATCTTATTATTTGGTTTCAGTTTGTTCTTGTAAGTTTAAAAAGTTTCACTTTATTCTCTTAAAATGTCTTTATTAGACTAAGTTGGTTCTTCTGTCAGTTTACCATAATAACTTATTCAACTTGGTGACACGTGACAAACTGTAAGAGATGTCATATTAGATGAGCCTTGACAAGTTAGCTAAAATTAACACCATTAATGTAAAAAACTAATATAAGGATCAATTTGATCTAACAGAGACACTTTAAGGGGCCAAGTTGAAACTTTTTAGACATGAGGGACTGAGTTAAAACCAAAAAAAAAAATGGACCAAAAATATATTTTAGCCAATTTTAAGCATCTTAAATAGTCTAGATGGCAAGTAACAATGATAATTGATAAGAGAAGACCAAGGTTGAACAATACCCAAGAGAAAAAAACAAAGAGGCACAAGACTTTGATGTAAGCAAATGCCAGTCTAATAGGTGTGAGGAACCTATGCTTCAGCCACTTCTGCATAATCTTTTCCCTTTTATCCAAAGATATGTTTGAGAAGTTGTTGATATAAGGCCATTTTCCACCAAGACAGAGGAAACCACAAAGCAACAAGGTGCCCAACCTTGTTGACAGCAGCCATAAAACCACTCTAATCAGTATTACTGCTTCAATTAAGCTCCTCTTCGTTAACATCTCAGCAACCTGTTGCCATTAAAAATAAAACATGACATTTATGAAATATGAAGAAAGTAGACAAAGATTATTCAACTAATTTAACAAACATCACAATCACATTGTTCAAGTTCAGCTTAAAGAGTTTTTAAAAGAAATACCACCACATAAACGGATTCTACCAATATGATTGGAAAAAAAAAAATGGGAATCTAAAATTTTATCACAGTTGAACCTACATTAAAATGTAATAAATCGATTTTAGAAAAAAATTCGACAGTATGGGGCCTAACGTAGACTAAATAATAACTACCCTGGCCCCTAGTATCACTACTTGACTCTGAACTTCTAATACTTCATCATAAATTCACTGTGACAGTGAGTGGTGGCAAATAAAAGTAAATAAAATTAGTTGAAATTATACTGAATAAATAAAGAGAAAATATGTTATATACTGACAGTGTAAGACAATTTTATACTGTAATCCAATAACAAATTATCATGTATGGTAAGTTTGTTAACTTTTACAATAATTACCTTAAAAATAATATCAACAGTGATTTCTAATTAATTGACAATATAAATTCTTTACACTAACAATACATAGCCATTAAACTCAAATGAATCCATGGATTTGATTCAATACTAACGTGTCACCTTTGGGATAACACAGTAATATAGGGAATTTCTTATCTGTGAAGCAGGCAAGGGTGTAGGGAAATGTTTCACTGTTTCAGCTTCTGAATACTCGCGGTAAGATGAAATGGATTTCAATTAATAAAAATTAACCAAATAATCCTAAGCACTAACAGTGCAGAAGATAAGCCAAATATTCATCCTTAAATTCTAGTAGATTAATATTGTAAGATGTTAAATTGAATCAAAAGTTAATGTATTAGTAATTAGGACACAAACTAATTCTAATTTTTTTTTCTCCCGTATTGCCAAATATATGAATTCCACATGAACTTCCCATGAATTAAACCAAATTATTTGAAAACGGTTCTTTTTCAGGTACATGACAAGGACACACTCTCACACAGGGCCAGTAATAAGTAGCTGCCAGGCTGCAATGCGCAATCTCAGTTATTATAATGTTACTTTTTCAGGTATAAGGTCAAATGATATTGGGATCACATTTAATGATTTCAAGTATTCAGTTACATGTATCAATCCTTCTATTTCACTGGGAGATTCCCAAATATCATAAATAAAATGAATAAATATCAGTCTGGATTTTGCAATTACTTTCTTTCACTTATTTGAAACCATCTAAATCCTCATATTTATGTGATCATGCAGGTACACACACATTAACAACATGCATAACTGCCAGGATTTGGGATATCCACATGGTAACTACGTGGGCCCCACTTATACATTCAAGCTGTTTCTTGCATAGTGGGGTTTCTTTCAAATCAGAAAGACAGAGAAGGATAAAATAGCAGACAATAAGGAAGAAACTGTTAATTGTATATTGTATACTAGTATACTATAATATTGCAGGATAAATTGTGTTTTAGGATTCTCAATTTTCGGTCAAAATTGATTTTAGTCCTCACCACCTGATATCCTAAGTTCTATAAAAACAGACCAAACTCACCAATTATCGAAAATACGAGAACCAAAATCATCATTTTTAAAATATAAAGACTAAGACTGAGTTTAACCGAAAATTAAGAAACCTAAAACATATTTGACCCTGTATTATATTCATACCTCATGAGGGATTGGATAGCGAGAAGCGGAAATGTCCCAGAAGGACTGCAGACTCTTGCTAGCATCATCATCAACTTGATTTTCCTTTCTGATCTTCAGAGCATCCATAGGCAAAGGAGGGAGCACAACCTCACATATGCTTGCCAGTGACTCCATCTCAGCTGCAGAAAATCCATGTTTATATTTGCTATCTCCTCTCCCTCCCCTTAACAATGGATGACACTCTTTTCTCATATCTCTCTTTTTTTCTCTCTGTGATCACTGATGATGTTTATCACTGGCTTATAATATGGCTGAGTACCTTATGCAAGAAGAACTATATGATATGAAAGGGTTTAGTGGATTATGTCTGTGAACATGCATATATATATATACACACAGAAATAGAGAAGGCAAGAAATAATAATTGTTTGTGTGGGAATAATTGTGGGGGAGGTGAGAAACTATTAGATGGTTTAAGATACCAATATTGGTTGATACGAGTGGTAGTGGCCTGTGTCTCTTAACCAAATGATTTTAGATCATGTAAAGATTAATAGAGATCATACAGTTTAAAATTACCTAATAATCCCTCTAAAAAAAAGATTACCTAATAGATAATAATAATAATAAAAAAAAGATTATCTAATAATTTTTCGAGACAGAAGAAAATGAAAAAAAGGGGGGGCATAATATGTAGTTGACCATAAAATTTTTGTTTATTATTACTTGCATATTATTTACATTTTGGGTTGTGGGGCACGAAGGAGAAGGAGACTTCACTTTCATTAACTTTCAAAGTTTTCTACATCACACCTTCCACCTGTGGAAATGGGTAATTTGCACGATTGGGTCATTTGGGTGCCATGTAACTAACTACGGTCAGCTGCCCAACCTTTAGATATGGACATTTATTGATGAATGAATATGTTACTATTTTTTTGGTACATAAACATGTTACTATTTAAAGACTGTTTAATATCTTTTTACTTTTTTTACTAATAACTAAAATTTAGATATAGACATTTATTTATTTATGAATAAATTTATTTATGAATGATATTTAAATATGAATTTGAATTTCAAAAAATATTAATGAATTTGAATTTAAAGAATGCTTAATATGTTTTTTTTGCTGAATTGCTTAATATGTTTTTACTAATAACTAAAAGTGGTTTTTGGAAATTAGTAAATGTTTTTAATATTTTGGATATAATAACATTTTTACTTTTTATTTTCTTAATTAACGTCTTTACCATACTCGTTGACAATTTTTATTTGTACATTATTTTATCTCAATTTTCAAAACTACCTATGAGAAAAGAATAAAACTAAAGTATGGTATCTTTGATTTTTTATATTATTTTTAATTGAAATTGAAATTTCACTTTGATATTATTACAAATGCCAGTCTTAAGAAATTCCAATTTTAATTAAAAAGCAGTACAACAAATGCTTAAGAAATTGTAAAAAAAAAAAAAAAAAAACTTACACAGGTCTCAGGTGTTTTAAATTTGGGGCCCGCAAGCTATTTGTATGCAACTTTTATTGGTAAATTCTCCTTTTTTATTTTTTTAACCTTATCCGTTGAGAGAATATGTAACAAGAGATTGTATTTGATTTTTCGTTGGCACGAACTTTGAAGCTAATAAATGAAAAAGTAATAATCATATTACCAACATGTAGTTGATGAGTACGAGTGAAACTGAGTTCGAAAAGATATCAAGGATGAATGGAGAAAAACATATTTAGGAGAAGAAATTCTACTAAAAATGATCAACCAAATTTTTTAGTAAAGATTAGTTATTAATAAAGTTTGTGGATATTTTGCACCAATATCTTACCCAACTTAACCAAGGTTGTATCTAGTAAAAGATATCTATTGTCTTTACCCAAAAAATATTAATAGTTGTTTTTTTTTATTAATAATTAAAATTAATTATTTTATTCTTAAGTAAATGCTTACTTTATAAAATTTAGATCCCTACACATGGAGTGTTTTAAACTTGTCCCCTCAAACTATTAATTTGTATTTGAATTTTCTTTCTAAGTATATTAATTTTTAAGTGTATTTGTGTCTAGCTCTTTATTATTAGGCTAAATTGTAATTTTGGTCCCTCTAGTTTTCCAAATTCATGATTTTGATCTCCCTAGTTTTTAATTGTAACATTTGGTCCCCCTAATTTTATAAATTGGCAATTTTGATCCCCTTATTCGATTATTAACTAATAATTGTGATTAGTGGAGTTATTAAGTTAATTAAAAATTAATTAAAAATTATTAATTATTAAAAAACTTTATAATTAAAGTTTATGTTGAGAAAGAGGGGTTGGAGAAGAGAGGTTGAGGAAAAGAGGTTAGGCTTAATAATATTTGATTAAAGTTTTTTAAAAATTAATCATTTTTAATTAATTTATAATTAAATTAATAACTCTACTAATCATAATTATTAGTTAATAATTGAACAGGAGGACCAAAATTGTAAATTTGTAAAACTAGGGGGGACCAAATGTTATAATTAAAAATTAGAGGGACCAAAATCATGAATTAGGAAACTAGGGGACCAAAATTGTAATTTAGCCTTATTATTATAAGAGTTTAGTATCTTCTTATCTCTATTTTTTTTTAATTTTTATTTTTAATCCTTAAATTTAAATTTTGACGGTCAAAGCTCCTTAACTTTTTCTTCATTATCACTTTTACTCTCTACTGTCAAGTAACAAAATTAATTGATAATAAAGTAATAGTATTAATTGATAATATAACAATGACATTAACAACCTAGTAACTTATCACATCATGGAGTCTGATGAGATAGTCATGTGTAATTTTTTTAGTAAATTGTGTTTTTATTTCCTCATCAACTAGTCTGATGCCATTAACTGTTCTAAATTAAAAGTAGTAATGGACCAAAAGTTTATATTAGGGACCAAAAATAGAAATTCAAAAAATTTTAAAGACCAAAAATAATAATAAACCCTTCTTATATTAATTTATAACTATATTATATTAGGGACCGATGTTAGTTGTTAGTTTTTATTAGAACGTTGGTGAGAGGATTCGAAGTCACGACCTCTCTTCCCCCTTCTCCCTTCAACGCTTAAACACTCTTATATATTTTTTTTCTATTTATTTTATTATTCTCTTATTATTTAGACAGTTGACTCGTTCGTTTTGATAGGTTGCTTTTTCCAACTTGCTTTAAGGCCAACATACTTGACTCTTTTTGCGCATAGACCAAAGTGAACTAATTCATTTTCTCGTCTCTAAAATTTACGTATGAATTGTATATAAAATAAATGGTTGATACCAAAAAAATATAAAATAAATGGTATATATGTAATTTCTGAAATAAAAGTATAGTTTTATAATACATGAAATAAAATATTTTCATGATTATTACTAACTAACTTAGAAAATGCTTTTATAAATTATTCTTCATTTTCAGGAAGCAAATTTATTTGAAAACATATTTTTCTTACAGAAAATTAATATATTTACTCAAATTAAATATAAATATCGTGTAGAATCAGCTCAAAGCAACTAAAGCTTAAACTTTAACATGTCATTGGTCCGAGTGGCCTTAAGCAAGGTCTTCGACCCTTGTACATGGAAAAAACGTAGTTGGGAGACGGGAGACCCCACTAAGTGGCCAATTAGGTTATCCAACGGAGATTAGTTATCGGTAAAGTCAGTGGATACTTCGTACCAATATTATGGTATAAAAAAAATCTTAAAATTTAAGTTGACCGACAAAAAACTATTTGTTATTAGTTTTTTAAAGTAAAAAAAGTTACATGTATTAACAAAAAAAGCCTAAAATATATATAACTCTTTTATTTAAAAGTAAAAAAAAATCTCTTTAAAAATTTGTTTTAGCCCTTATTTACTGATTAATTACGGGAAAAACTCCCTCAACTGCACCTCTAGTTGGCGCCATACTGACATATATGGAGAAAACTTATGTACATTACTACTATATTTTTTTCTTTTTACTATTCTACACACAACACATGTATTCTGTATTTCCTCAAACCAGCCAATTGCTCTTTCCACCTCCTGTAACTGTTACTACTAACCAGCCAACTGCCATATATGTTTTTAGCGCAAAACAGTACCAACAGGGTATAAGGCACTCTACCTAAGTTTTGTTCATAAACTAAACCTTTTAAATATAGTACTTTTGAATTTAATTTTCAAATTACAAGACGAAAAATTAAGCAAAATACTAGTAATACAACTTTTAATATATTCTTATTAATTATTATGTGGAAGTTGTCATAAACGTTAAACGAAAAGAAGTATTATGTGCAATCCAAAAAAAAAAAAAAAATCAGAAAATGTTAACGTAATTTACTCAATATTTTTTTTTTCTTCTTAAAATCTTAACCTAACTATGAAAGCAGCAATGAAAGCTTTGTGCCCCGCCACTTAAATCCGGCCCAAACAGTTAGACATGTCCCTTGGATAAACCTACCCATCTAAGTTCGACAAGAATTGGGGCTATGCTTGGTTAACTTGTCGCATTGTTAAACCTACCACTGGTAAATAGATTAGGCAAAGAATTAATGGGATAGAACATCTTTTTCAAGATCCCGAAATACTCCATAAATATTAGACTGGTAAAGTTATTGGACACAATTCTTTGGAGATAGGTGATGAAAATATTTAAATTTATTCTTTTACTACTAAATTAGATTTTTCTCTCTTAAGATTAAGTTCAATTTCTTAGTTTACTTGTTCTTTAAAAAAATGTTATTTTTAAATTATTTAGTTTTTTATTTTAAATTTAAATAATTTTAAATCTACTAATTATTAATTCATGTATTGTATAATTTTTTTGTTAAATTAGGTAATATTTTAATAATAATTAAAAATATTTAATAAAAATATTTTAAATAATAAGAAATGCACACAATTAGTTAAAATAAACAAGAAAAAAAATATGAGTTGTCCTTGGAAGAAAATAGCATGTTTAAACAAATTAAAGAATTTTATTTGAGGGTATAATTACTAAATGAGATTCAAGACCAGAAAGAAAATTTTAATTTAAAATGAAAATTTTTAAAATGACTAAATTGTAAAAACTTTTAAAGATATAAAAGTGTTAAATAATACTAATAGAGTCTGGTATTTTAAGAAAAAAGAAAGTATGATAGGAGGTATTTTTATATTCTCAAAAAATGAGGACTATATTTCATTATGTAAAATGCGACCAAATATTAACATTTATCAAATTCTTTGACAAATTTCATATATATATATATATATATATATATATCGAGGAATATGAGATTATATGTGCATGTGAATTGAAAGTGAAAACGGGATGCATTGAATGTGGTCAAATAGAACTATGTTTTGTCATAGTAGAAAAAATAAAGATATGCTCACACTTTTTCATAGGGTGTGAGATAGAGGTACAAGGAAAAGAGATAAGTGATAAAAAAAGAAAGAAATTAAGAAAAAATATTATACATAGAAAAATTCTGTTTTTTTTTATATATTTATATAAATTTTATGTTAATACTCGTGTTCAACTATATTTTTTTTACAATTTTTTAAACAATAATAAAATTAATAAAATTTATAGTTTATATTTTAGCATTTTCAACAATTCATAACAAGAGCACATGAATAATTAATGAGAAAAATAACTTAGATGGTCATATTGAGCTACCCCACTCCAAACTTAAACCAATGTTTGTTTGCAAACATCAAAAAGAATAAAACAACTTCAAACTTAGTTGACAACCGTTTTTCCAATCTAATTGTACATAGTACATTTATTGATCCGGAAGAAAAAAAATGTTTTTCATGCTTTAGCTTGTAATGAGCTAATTTAAACAATACTATACCTCCGTTTCTTCTTAAAAACCCAATTAAATAATTCATCAGGATTAAAAAAGTGGTTAATTTAGTTAATAACAATAAATTTATCCTAAATTTATATATTTTTCCAAAAATATCATTGTCATTAATGCTTCTCTCTCTTTTAAAGGTTTATCAATACAATATCTTTCTTATTTAATTAGGGGTACTTTAATATAAAAATATTTAATACACATTATGAATTGGATCTTATAAAAGGAAAAAACTTATGTACAGTACTGTATGTATTAATTGTTTTTTACTGTTCTACAGACAACTTACGTATTTTGCATTCCCTCAAACAATCTAACTGCTCTTTCCACTTCCTGTAACTGTTACTACTAGCTAGCCAATTGCCGTGTTTTTAGTGCAAAATAGTACCAACAAGATATAAGGCACCACACCTAAGTTTTGCCCCTTATAAAAAGGAACCAACATCACTTTTAATTTGGATCTTATTAATAAGAACGAAGATAGTAAAAGGTAACATCAGGCTCAAATGGAATAATTAATCAATAGATAATGTAAGGTAACTTATTTGGCTCTAGCTGGAGAAAGAAAACACCATATGTAGTCATATGTGTGCAGAAATGCAATGAACGAGCAAATAAGAATCAAATTCTGAAGAGAAGAAAAATGTAACCTCTCATGGCATTACATTGACTTGACCATTTATAATTGCATAAATAACTAGTGTTATGGAAAATATAATTTACGTAGTTAAACAAAATACGAGTAATTTTTTTCATTTTTCAAGTATAGACCCAATACTACCCTCAACCTAATATTGTGACACCTTCGAAGAGTCCTCATTTGAACTTAAATGTGAACAATTGATTGGCGTTCTTGCACTGAAGACATAACATATCCATCTTCGGGAGAGTGTAATATGCATCCCTCCACATTTGTCTTATAGGGAGACTAAATTTCACTGTTATACAAATCAAGAACTAGAACAGTAACATTTGTCTTATATATAGGGAGACTAAAGTGTTAATCCAACTTGGGCATTATAACAACATGAAATTCATGTTTATAAAATCAGGACAACAACATAAGAACATGATAAAAATACAATAACAACAACATTCAAGATCAATTAAACAACATACAAACATGCAAATAACAGAATGAGAGAATTTTGGGGCAAATATTCTTCTTTTCCCCACCGTAGAAACAACATAAGGAAGCTAATACCCCAGTCCCCCATACCTATCACGCCTAGCTCAAAGGGAGGGTTGGAAAATTTGCTTCTTCTCCTCCTAAGCTCCACTAAAGCTTCCTTAAAGTCTCTCACTAAGAATACTCAAAGAATAGAAGAAGATAAGAGAGAATTTGTTGTGTGAAGAAGGCTTGAAGTGTGGCTCTATTTATAGAGAGGTAAGGTGCATGTGTAGAAGGTTTTGAAGTTATTAAAATAATGGTTATAGGGTTGGACTTGTATGCATAGATGGGTGGCACCCTTGGCCAATGGAAGGGTAACTTGCATGCATGAAGTCTAGGCTTTGTGTGTGTAAGGAGGTAAACTGATCATGTCTTGCATACTTGAAATTGCATCAGATTTCCCCCTCTTCTCTCCCTTTCCTTCACGCCAAACAAACACACACACACCCACCCTCACATGCTTTCTTTTTTTTGTTTGTCTCTTGGTTTTGGGCTATCTAAAGGTCCTAGTGTTATATGTAGTTACATATTAGGCCCATTTTATTTAGGTTACTGTTTTAGGTCAAGTTTTAAGGGAGTTGCTATTCTCACCCCAACTTTTGTTATTCTCATCACCCACGATCCGTTGTGCACTACACAACAGAATCGTGATTCCACTGTGTAGTGTCTTTGTGAAAAAAATTGTTTAACGGAATCACGATTCCGTTGTACATGTTTTTTTAATTTTTTATTTATTTTTCTAAGTTTTTTGTAAATTTTTATTTTATGAGTAATGTTTTTTTAAATGTATAATTTTAGGTTTTAAATTTTGGACGGAAACAAACATACCAATTTAATGCACATTGATTGATGTATCTTATAGGACTAATATAGACCATTGCTTTTTCTGCAACAAAAAAACAAAGTTGTTAATGTCCATCTGACAGGCAAATAGTACTCTCGTAAATATCGATGCTATCTAAACCCTATATTTTGTCGGTGCAATCTTGGCCATTGCCTTTTGTTAAACAAAGTGCAAAGTATGTGATAATTGAATCACAGAGTGAGTCACGGATGAACAATAAATTTTGTAGTATAAAACATCAGTGGTGTAGGTATAAGGCAGCTCATTCCAGTGTGTTTATATTGGGTATATTGGTTGAAAGATGGAGGGATCTCTTGCTGTTGTGTATTACGATGGTGACATGATTTCAACTTTTGAGGGGGTAAAGTTTGAATGTCCCCACGGTCCTAAATTCATTAGAATAAGTGAGGACATGTCGCTTGTTGCTTTGAAAAAAGTAGTAAAGGATGCCATTGAAGGTAGCAGAATGCTACTTGACCTCTATTACCATCAACCTGTATATGTAGGTGATGGTTGTGTTAAGTACGACTCTATGGAGCTTAAATATGACAATGATATAGGTAAGATGTTTTTCATGTTTTGTGAATTTCGTTCAAATGGACCGATTGAATTATATACAACATTTGACAGATTTCCTAAAGAAATCTTTGCCCTGATGCGTAAACCCAGATCTGCTGAACAGATTATTGCTCCTATACGTGAGATAATGGCGACAAGTAGATCTAATGAAAAAAAGTATATGTAGTAAACCAACAACTATGTTTAAGTTTTATTATGTTGGTTGTTGTTGCTGTTGTTATTTTCTATGAAATATCCGTAGAAGTGCTATTATGTTGCACATTGTTGTTGTTGTTGTTTATTCTATGATTTTAATGGAGAAATCATTCATTCTTTCATTATAGTACCAGGCGCGCGCCATCCTCAGCAACATCCTAATGTCAGTCTTCGTAAACGCGGTCGCCGGGCCAACAATCTACAAGCCTATAATAGACAAATGCAGCAGACAAGACACATAATCCAGAGTGATGGTCATCTCTCCGACGGACAGGTGGAAGGTGCATGTCTCCTGATGCCACCTCTCAATAAAGGCATTGATGAAGCCTTTATTCGTGGTATACCACACCTGATAAAGGCCCTTCAAGCCATACTGATCTACGTATGCTTGGACCTGTGGCTGGGTAGGGTAGAGAATCAACCTCCAAGTGTGGCTGGCCACCTTCAACTCATCCCGAGGCTTGTCGATCCATATATGTCCAGCGACGTGGTCCTTATAGGACCTCAGTAGTGTATCAACTACAAGACCACTAGGAAATGGCGGTCCAATGATCCGGTTAGCAAACGAGATCTTTGGGGTTGGCTGTGGTACCTCCACTACCTTTGGGTTAGGTTGAGGAACCTCTGGCTCCGGCAGCGGCACGTCTGGACCAGGCTGTTGCACGTCTGCTTCAGCATGTACAACCTCTGCATCCACTGGCTCATGCTGCTGTACTCCTCCAATAACATGAGTATCATCTGCCCGACGATGACGAGCAGATGCTGTGACACATCGCTGGTCTGCCTTGGATGGCTGGGTAGGCTGACCAGTGTCTGCAATAGCAACTTCCTCCAATGTGGAGGGATCATGTCGGCGATCGTAGGAAACATACTTCGTCCAAGCCATAGTAAATCTGCAAAAAATTAACTAAAATAATTATAACTAGATAAACAAAAAATAAACTAAAATACTATATAACTAAATAAAAAAAAACTAATACTGTAAATATAATACAATCATAACAAAAAATATAAATAATAAATACATTTAAAAAGTATAAAATTTTTAATTGAATAATTTTTTAATTAAATAAAATATATTGAATTGAATAATAAATTTTATTTAAAAATTAAATATTAAAAATAATACTGTAAATATAATTAAATATTTTTCTTTTAAAAAATAAAAATTTACTTTAGAAATGAAAAATTAAAAATAAGTTTTTTTTAAAAAAAATTATCTATTACACAACAGAATCGTAATTTCGTTGTGTAGTTTGAAAAATAATACAACAGAATCGTGATTCCGTTGTAGTGTTCGTTTTTGAAAAAAATACAATAGAATCACGATTCTGTTGTACTATTTTTGAAACAGTACAATAGAATTGTGATTCCATTGTACTGCGTTTAACTGAAAAAAAAAATCAGGGAGGAGGGAGGAGGGGGTACCTGTGGAGAAGGGGAGCTGCGAAGGAGAAGGAGAGGGTTAAAGGAGAGAAGCTGAGGGGGAGAAGGAGAAGGGAGGGGTGAGAAGTAGGAATGGGGTGGGGGCAGGAAGGTGAGGAGAAGAGGGAGTGGGTGAGGAGAAGAAGAGGCAAGGGAAAACTTGCCTTTTCACTTTTTTTTTTCAAATTCAGGGGGTGTGAATAGCAATTTCGGGGGTGAGAATAGTAACCACCAAGTTTTAAACATTTATTAAGCCCAACATTCAAGACAACCCATAGTTTTTGTTAATCCCGACGAATAAGACAACTTATTGATTCTAATCACAACACCCCTTTTTACTAACTACTGCCCAAACTGTGACAACATATTGTTGACTAAGGCCCAATTATACTTTTAGTTCTTTAATAACTAACATAATCTTTTCATTATTTTATTTTATGATTAAAACAAATTACTAACATCTAAGATAATTATTTTTAACTTCTATCTATTTAAAACTTTAACTATAAAACATCACATAAAATAAGATATCAAATGGGATTAATGCAATTTCTTGCGTTTTAAATCCTTCATATCAAACAATTTTATTTTAAGAGACTATCATTATTTCAATTTTAGTTAAAATACTAAAATAATTAAATCTCTTAAAATATTTCATGCAACATAAAAGATAAATTCCTATGAGGCAAAAATTAGGTCGTTACACGCTCCTTGAGAGCTTACTACCAAAGGTGTTTACAAAAATTTAGGAACTTCCATATAAGTAAAACCAACTAAGGAAAGAGAATTTCTATAGTATTTTTTCTTAATAAATTTTTTCATCTAGTCCAAAAACTATGTTTGTCGAGACAACCCTCAAATATGTCTATAAATTGAAGCAAACTCACTCTCACTCTTCACTTCACTATTCATGATATACACACTAGAGATACACAGAGAAATTAAGAGTGAGAGTGAGTAAGTGGAAAAGCAATCAACTTTCTTTCACTGCCTAGGGCCCACCAATTCTTGTATCTATAGATCTAGTAGATATCATATTCTCAATCTCTTTGTCTTGTTTATTTGTGATATAAGTTGATGTGATTTATTATTGTATCTATAGATAATCCTTTTTCTTTGATTACTTGTTTTATTTTATTTTGTTTAAATGGGTTTTGATGTGTGCATGTGTTGTAATAAATGTATATCATGACCTCACAAGCTTGAGGACTAAATCTCAAAGTTATATGCAAGTAGAAGACATACAACAATTCAAAAGAACATGTAATGGGAAGTTTTGACGAAGACAAAGCCAACAAATGAAACACTCTCAATAGAAAGCCAAGACAAAGCCAAAAGATTGAAGAACAAAGCAAAAGGTTGAAGACCTAATCCAAAGACTTAGGTATATTGTGTAAACTCTTCCTACATTAATCAAGTATGAGAGTTTGGTTGTCATAGGTGTTGACATAATTAGTCTGCTACTATATCTTTAGATTTACTAGGGTGCATGATCCCTAGGGGCTAGGTCTAGTGTTTAGAGAGGGGTGTCATAGGTGAGGTTGTCATAGGTGTTGACACAATCAACTCACTGCTCTGTAATAGGTTGACTTACTGTTGGGATTTTGGCTAGTGTACCAAATTGTGCAAGTAACAAAGTGATGAGTAGAGTATCGTATCCACAGGGACTTTACGATAATTGGGTAAATAATAGTAAATTAAATAGACTACGAAATTGAGAGTAATTGAGTAACCAAAATTAAAGGCAAATACATAAAAAATAAAATAAAATAGAAGGAAATTTGATTTTAGAATTTTTACGAACACTTGGTGTGCACAGAAAATGTGATTTAAATCAATTAAAATGAATCGTCGGGGTTTAACTTCGTTGGACTTCTTAACATGCAAAAACAACTCACTCCTATTCAATTAAATTTTAGTTATCATCAACCCACAATTTTATCTCAACCTTAATTCCTTAAGTGAAGAAACCTAAATCCCTTGATTATACTATCAATCCCTTGAATTAGTAAAACCAAGCAATTTGCATAAAGAAAAGGGGTGACCAATCCTCTTTACCATATCCCTAGGCATAAAAATGATTGGTTGTCTTCTTCAGTTCGCAATTCAAAAGAATTTCCCAATTACAATTGAAATCATAGAATCATGCAATTGGTTGATTATGCCAAACATAAGCATTAAGAGTAGAAGAAGAGCAATAACAATACTTAATTGAAATAAGAGAAAAGTGTAATTACATGAAATTAGGTCCAACTACAATAAATCCTAACGAATAGAGAACTTAGCTACGCATATCCATGGGGGAAGAAGTAATAGATGGAGAAAAAATGGAAGATGAATCCAAACGCATCAAAGCCGTCACACCCATCTCGGATTTCTCTTCCTTTCGTTACACAACATTCAGAACCCTAAGATAGACTAGAAAATCTCTATTTAAAGCTATGGGCTAAACGGGTTTCAAGCCCAAAAGAAGACAAAACAGAAAAATAAGAGTTATTCTCACAGCGCACGATGCACAGGTGCACAGATTTTTGCACAACCTGTGCAACTTTCTATCTTTAGAATTTCAGAAAATTTTAAAGCTTGCACAGGTACACAACTTGGTTGCACAGGCGTATTCCAAGGCTTCTCACAAGCTTCTTTTGCTTCTGCAAGACCTTAAAGGCTTTAAACTTCAACTAAATTGATCCTTAATGCAACAATCACTCTTGGGACATCTCCAAATTTGCTCATGCTTCAACAAAGTTCCTAGAAACACAAGAAAACAACCCAAAGATCAAGCGTAAAAGGGGTAAAAACTAAATTTCCTAACTAAACCAAGCTTTTATTAAAAACTCAATGAAAATGAACATAAACAAAGCCCAAAAGTATGAAAGATATCAAATAATTGCCCCTAAACAATTACTAAAAGTAGGAATATAAGGAAATTATCACTTACCCCTTGTTTGGTTGTAAGGAAAGAAATGGAGAGAATGGAAGTAAATAGGTGAGAAAAGAAAATAAGAGAAATAAGTGAAAAATAGGATGAAAATAGAGGTCGTTTGGTTGAATAAAAATAGAGTGGAATAAAGGAGAAATAATTGAATTAAAGTTGTTTGGTAGATAAAAAAAGAAAAGAAAAGAAATTAATATTGAGTAAAAATACATTATTATTATTATTGTTATTTATTTATTTATTATTATTATTATTATTATTATTATTATTATTATTATTTATTTTTATTATTTAGTATTATTATTATTATTATTATTTACTTTTATTGTTATTATTATTATTGTTATTATAAAAGAAACTGGAGGGGGATAATAAAAACACTTGACTAGGGCACTGGGGGCTTTAGGGTTGATAAAGAAAGTTTATTCATAATCTATAGCTTTTGTAATATGTATTGCAAATCAAGAGGGGAAAAACTTGGATAATCGATTATGGAGGGTAGTATAAATTAGTTAAATTGCAGCCTGACACATTTCCGTGCAATTCCTGTCTTCTATGCGCATAAATATTTTTAGGTGGGACCTATTGATTTTTTTTGAAAATTTCATTCCACTTCGATCCTACCAAACAATCAATATTTTCTCACTTCCATTCTCATGCTCCATCTTCCTTCCTCTACCCTTCTATTTCCATTATACCAAACACATTGTTAGTAGAAAATTTCATTCCTATATGGACGTAGGTTAGGTTCATCGAACTCAAATAAAATATTGGTGCACTTTTGTCTAACCCTAAACTCATTTTATTTGCTTATTTCAGTGCTTTAAATTGTTTGGGTTTGGGTTTAAATTCTATTCACTTATTTCCAATTAGTTGGATTCTTGAGCATGAAAAACAATTTTAAAGGAACTCAATTCACTCCACTCTTAAGTTATGAATAGTTTATTTTCATCATATCATAAATATCTTAATTATCATTTTTCTATAAATCAATGTTTTATGCAATTTGGTATTTAGTTTTTGTTTGTCAAAAATAATTTTTAAGCAAAATAAATTTTATTGTTGGGAGTACAAAGTATAGTCTAATTCTTATACATCAAATATTGTATTTCAAAAATAAAATTAAGAACAAACTACTCATATTTTTACAGCGTTAGAGTGAGTAAACAATCAAGATTTTCATGAAATTAATTATAATTAAGTTCGTGTAAAAATTAGAAATTATTCTAACATAATTGATCAACATAATATTATTTTTATCTAGTGTCTTATGTTTATTCTTGTGAACTTATCTTTGCTTACTTATCTGCGTGCTTGACTGCTAAGATTGTGATGTTAGTGTTTGCAAGAGTAGATGTTGAGACTTTCTCATAGATCAAGTGGAGTCCACAGGACCACATCATCTTTCATGAGTTTGCGATCGGAATTGGTTGTCCATGGATCTTGGATCCACAATAAAGAGTTATTCATAACACTAGGAAGATCACTGTTATCTGCATATCTAATGTAGGTACTATCTTCTCGTCCTCCACACATGTAAATGGGTTTTCGACTTATGGAGATTTGTATCACACAAAAATAGAATCTCATTTTCAAGGATGCCACCCTCTATATCTTCCTTCTACCCGTTACATTATAGGAACAACTCATTTTTAGCCCTTTTTATTGCATCCAAATGATTGCCTCTCGAAGAGTACCGAGAACAATAGTAGTAGTAGTGATTCTAAGATGTATGAGTGTAATAGTAGTGATCCTGAGATGTCTGAGTCATGACCAACTTAGGAAGTGAGTTTTGTAATTACCTTTCTTCCCCATTTTGATGCTCATCTTTTCTATTGGGTGTATCTTTTGATAGACACAGGTGTTTATATTTAGAGATGATAAATGTGTTTGTCAAAAGACACACCCTATATAGAAAAGATGAACAAGAAAATGGCGAAGATGGATTATTACAAAACTTACTTCCTAAGCTAGTCATGACTTAGACAACTCATAATTGTTGCTACTACTACTATTATTACTATTACTACTTGACTCAAACATCTACTACCACTTGACTCAGACATCTCAGAATCACTACTATTACGTACTACAACTATTACTCCCACTAGGAGACTCTGAGAGGTAGTCATCTTCCTCCAGCTTATTTGGAGGCAATAAAAAGAGCTGAAAATGTGTTGTTTCCTCTAATGTAATTGGTAGAAGGTAGATAGATATGGTGGGCGATGCCCTTGAACATGAGATTCTATCTATGTGATACAAATCTTCGTAAGTTGAAAACTAATATTTACATGTGTGGAGTACGTGTAGATAGGACCTCCATTCAATAAGTAGATAACAATGACCTCTCAAGTGTAATGAATAATTCTTGACTATGGATCCACGATCCATGAATGTCTAATTCCGATCCCAGCATCATGAAAATCGATGTAGACTCTACTCGATTTTTTAGGGAATCTTGAGATTTGCTCCCATGAACAAGAACATCACAATCATAATAGTCAAGTTCTTAGACAAATAAGCAAGGATAAGTTCACAAGAATAAACATAAGACATTGAATTAAAATAATGTTATTTTAATCAAATGTATTAGAATGAGTTCTAATTTTCACATTAACTTAATTATAATTAATTCCATGAAAATCTTGACTGTTTTCTTACTCTAAGTGTATTCATAGACTGTCGATTTCACAACACAATATAGGTTTTTAGTTGAAATTTTGACTAAAATCCACACAGAAAATCATATAAATTTGTTTAATTAAATTTCCATGAATAATTTATATTTTCTCTCCTAATTATATTCATTGGCCGATTTCTTTAAGGAAAATGTTCAACATACACCTAAAAATTGGGGTGTATAGTTAGGAGGAAGAGAGATAGAGAGAGAAATAAATTGATAGATGTGACAAATGATGTGATAAGAAATGAAGAGATAAATAAGAAGAAAAATAGGATGGAAAGCACATGAAGGAAGAAGTAAGTGTATGATAATAATAACTCTATCTTTTACATGGAAAATCATGCCCCAATGCAATATAACACATAGAGAGAGAAATATAGAGGAAACTATAAGTATGATAGGTGATATGATATGATGAGAAAAAAAAAAGATAGAAAGAGATAATGGGTGCTAATGGGATGTTTGATATATAAGGGTGTCTATATATTGTTACATTCAGGTTACTCTTATAATAACTTTTTATTTACCTCTAAAAAAACTTGACACAGGAATTGAGGACTTGGATTTCCTTTCCAGTTAGATTTCACACATTTAACCTGAAAATGGATTCATTGCATTCACACATTCATATATAAGAATCATTAAATGAAGATCAACAGTTTACATTTCTAATACATATTTTAAGTTGAAGCTGTCGAGATAAAATTAGTTGTTTGATTTTTATCCAACGATTCTGATTAGCTGAATGTGTGAATGTGAGAAGTCCCTCACCATAAAGAATCCTGGTCCTATTTAACTTTGCAATCATGATTCAATGCTTGGATTTTTTTTTTCTCTTACATTTTATTAGTTTTGTAAAAAATGAAAAATAAAATCAAGAGTTGAGATGCAACTTGTCTTCTCTCTCTGTAATTGGAGAGAATCATCATCCAAAAATCAAACACCCTTGGTCAGTGTCAATCCTTAATTTACAATCATACACTCACTCTTCTTTAGTTTTGTTATTTAAACTTATTAATATCATATTATATATAATTATTTTTATCAATGACTTATTGTATTAAAAGGGAAAAATATATGTGAATGTTTGTTAAAAAATTAGATAAGTAAAATAAAAGTATAACAAAACAAAATTAATAAGGGTAGTTTGTTCTTAATTTTTTTTTTCAAATACAATTTTTGATGTAAAAGAATTAGAGTACCCTTTGTACTCTCAGCAATAAAATTTGCTTTGTTAAAAAATTATTTTTGACAAACAAAAACCCTAAATACCAAACTGCATAGAACATCGATTCACAGAAAAATGAAAATTCAGATGTTTACGATATGATGAATGCTCAGATAAATGAAAAGAAACTATGGATAAGTGAGGGTTGAAACAACACATCCATTTTTTTTTTATAAAGGAAACAACACATCCATGTGCGCACACATCAAAACCCATTTTAATAAAATAAAATAAAATCAACAATCAAAAGGAAAAGGGACATCCCTTTTTACCTAAGTAAGTCACATCACAAATAAAAAAGACAGAGCTAGAGATTGAGAAGACGATACCCAATAGATATGTAGGAACGAGAATTGGTAGGCCCTGGGCAGCGAATGAAAGTTGATAGCTTTTCCAGTTACTCACTCTCACTCTTAATTTCTCTGTGTATCTCTTGTGTGTATATCATGAACAATGAAGTGAAGAGTGAGAGTGAGATTGCTTCAATTTATAGATAAAATTGAGGGTTGCCTTAGCAAACGTAGATTTTGGATTGGATAAAAAATCGGTTAAAATAGCATTATAGAAATTCTCTTTCCTTAGTTGGTTTTACTTATATGGAAGTTCTTAAATTTAGATTGACAAAATGTTCCAATCCCTATCGAGGTGCCCATATATTATTTTACCTCGTGTCACCTTTGTCCCCCTTTCACTCATTTTATCCACCCTTTGCACTAGTTGTCAACTTTTCATTATTGGTTTTTGAAAATCATTGAAACTCCTCCATTTTTTTTTTGTTTTAACAAATATACAATCAATGAAGAAAAGGAAAATTCAGATCTTTACGATATGATATGAATGCTCAGGTCAACGAAAATTAACTATGCATAAGTGAGGGTTGAAACAACACATCCATGCACGCACCATCGAAACCCATTTAAAAAGTCAAATAAATTTAATAGTAAAAGGAAAAATGAACATCTCTTTACAACAGTAAATCTCATCAACTTATATCACAAACAAGTAGGGATGAGAATATCCAGGTCAGGCTTTGCATAAATAAGCTTAGCTTGTTTTTATAAAATTAAGGACTAAGCCTAGCCTATTATCTATCAAAGGCTTTTTTTAGGCCTGGTCTAACCTTTTTAAAAGCCTAGTCTGACCTATTAGCCTATTTTAAAGCCTATTCTTTACAAACACTATTTAATAAGCCAACAAACTAAATTTTAAATAGGCCAATCTGTAAAAAAAAAAAAGGCAAAATTAAATAGGCCAACGAGTTTTTTTTATTGTAAAAAAAGTGGTCTACTTCCATTCCTATTAAAATTTAATTTTTAAAAGAATAAAAATGTAAGAAACAAACGTAATATAAAATTTTAAAAAAAAGCTAATGTAAAAGCCATAGATATAGCTAACGTAAAAAGGTTATAACAAGCCTATTTAAGTTCTGATTGTCACTATATAACTAGTTTTTACAAATTTTTATACAATAAAAAACATATTACTGAGAATGCCAAACATTCAACTTTCAAGAAAAGGAACAAAGTTGTTATTAACTTAGCAAAGAAACAAATGTGTTATTAATTTAGTGACTTACGATGCTAATAGTGGTAGACTAATAGTCTAGTATGTATTTTGATATATTAAATTATCAATAATATTAAAAATCTGATCTTTGTCTTATAAATTTATTTAATTAATAGAATTATTATTGGTGTAATATAGTACTATATGTATATTTATTTTTATTATATTATATAAATAAATAGGCTGGCCTATCAGGCCTAATAGGCTTTTTTGTAAGCCTAAGCCTAGTCTATTTAAATAAATAGGCTTTTTATAAAGCCCAAGCCCAACCTTTTTATTAAATAGGCCAGGCCAAGCCAGGCTTTAAGTATGCCAGGCTATAGGCTCCTATTTAAAGCTTGGCCTATTCTCATCCCTACAAACAAGGCTCTTTCTATGGTGGAGAACCTCTTCAAATGTTTCACCTGTAGACAATCAAAACTGGAGCTACAGTACCTTAGTATTATTTTAATTTTATATTTTATATTAATAATTTATTTAAATATTGTAAAATGAAAAATTTGCCCCATTTAAAAATATATGTCAAATTCAAATATTTGAAGACAAATCTGAAACATCTTCAAGCCATGGTTTAACTCCCCCAACTTTCTTTGATTTCGTCAATACCCAACCAATCACTCTAACCTCAATTTCAAATTTTAAATTAAAGCTTTCTCCTTTCACTCGAATCTCCCTTCTTTGATCTCACTTCAACCACGAGATGTTTAAAACTTTTGTTTTTCAAGGTATTTGAGCTCACCAATCAAATTCAACTTTTGGGTAATTCTTCAAATTATTTGAGTGGTGTTGGTGCTGTCCCCATCCCTCGGTTGCCTCTATTGCATGTGGAGAATGTCCACTCATGAACTTGCAAACTCCACTGCCTATGTTTCTTGCAATTCCCCGTGACGAATTTCCTTTCATAGATGATCTTCTTCATTCCTTTTATTTAAAATTTAAAAGCAATTTCTGGCAGTTTTTAACCGCCAGAAACTAGTAAAGAAAAAAAAATCCCTAAGCCTGAAATCAATTCCCTTGGCATCATGTTGCATCGCAAACCCATATCCCACAATGCCGGATTCTTTGACAACGCAGGGGGATAACATACACGGTTAAGGCTAAATCGTAGAATTAAAACAAAGAATCAAGCAAATAATTAAATATCTCCCAATTCTGACTTGAAACAAGAATTAACAAACAACCACAATGGAACAACAATAGAATGTCTCTAAATGACAACATGCATCACTGAGAGTGTTCGTTCAAGTGGGTGTAGGATTCTCAGCACTGAACGAACACTCTGATCTCTAAACGATAACATGCATAACTAAGAAGTCCTCCTTTGATCTCGAAACCATGCTACTCGCTGGGGGGGCATCGTCGCAAACCGAATCTCCTTCTCCTTCTTCTTCTCCTCGAACAACAACGATAAATCAAACCCCTCTGAAAGAGAAATTATGTGAAAAGCATTCATCCAAATCCAACTCCTCTCTTTTCGTCCCCATCATGTTCTTTAGCACCGGTTTCTTAAACTAGGACGAGTCCAGATTCGACGACCATCTCTGTCCACCCATCTCTACTCACGACGGGGACAATCCGACCACAAAAACCCCTTTGGTGGGTAAAATGGACAATTCATATATACAAATAATTTTATTATAAAAAAACCCTTTACAATGTAGGGTAAAATAGACAATTTGTATTGTAAAATAAAATAAATATAATAATTGCAATACAAATAATCTCATTCGTCTGTATATTTTAAATTATATCTAACAGCTTTTAACTTATGCTCCACCCATGAACCATATTCTGCATCAATATGAATTTCATGTTCCATGGGTGAACCACTTATTGTTGGATCACCCTAGAATTTTCCTACAAATAAGCAAGATGGAGAGATCAAGAAGACAATACCTAGTAGAGATGGCGGATTCTAGCGTGGACCTTAATATCATATGGTCCATGCGTGAGCCTTTTAGTTTCCACCATTAGATATAATTGAATGGTCAGATTATGATGTGCTAACGTCATAATTTTAATAATTTATATAATTGAATAAAAGAGGTGTGGCAATGAATTGTCCCTTTTAACCCTGGTGCTTATGTATTGAAATGTCCCTTTAACCCTCGGAGCAAAATAGGTCTTTGATGTTGGAACAATGGAACTGGAAGGGCATGAGTTTGGCCAGTTCGTGTGAGACTTGTGTTCGGCGAGAATGGAACAGCTCCGGTCGTGGTGGTCCGAGCCAAGTCCCCCCTTCCATGAAGAGGAGTGTGGTGTGGTTGTCGGCATCCACGACATCGATGTTGAGGTCGTTGCAAGGGGATGACGAGATCTGGCTCTGTCCACTGCTTGTGTCTCAAAATGCTTCCTACCTTTTGTGTTTTGCGTCTCGTTTGGTTGTTGGGGGATGGAAAAATTGTGGACTTGATGTTTGATTTTCTGGGATGTTAACTTCTTTTAGACTTCTATTTTTGGAATTTTTGTTTGGAATTTAGGGTTGAAGTTCTCGCCGGAGATGTGGGAGATGATATGGACGAAGGGCAATTGAGGAGGTGGCCACGGAGATAGTTTTTGAGGACAACATTCGGTAGAGGGGACGCGAAGGACAACGTCGTTTTAGTTTGGAGGGGATTGAGATTGAGATTGGAAGGGGGTGGTGTTGGAGATCCCACATTGACTAATGATATGACCAAGTTAGTGTATATAAGTGGGAGGCAACCATTACCTTACAAGCTGGCTTTGTAAGATTGAGTTAGGCCCCATAACCCACTTTCTAAGATGGTATCAAAGCCTATCCTAGCGATATGTTGTTGGGCCTATTGTGCCTTGTTGTGAGCCTATCGTGCCACCCGTTATCGGGCCGCTACCGAACCACCCGCAGATGTCTAGTCTTGTAAACTTCATATTCGAAATATCCAGTCCTCGGCGTAAGGGGGATGTGTTGGAGATCCCACATTGACTAGTGATATGATCAAGTTAGTGTATATAAGTGGGGGGCAACCCTCACCTTACAAGCTGGTTTTGTAAGGTTGAGTTAGGCCCGTAACCCACTTTCTAAGAGGTGGTTCCCTTGCGTCGAAGAGCTCGTAGTCAGTGTAAGGCTTCATGACGACGGAGGAACAACAATTCAAATAGAGAGAGACTGGATTATTAGATTAAATGTTTAATTAATTATATTTAATTAACTAATAAAATTTGATTATAAAATTTATAATCCTTAAAATTTATAAAATTTGATTTGATTATAAAATTTTGACTCGGAGTAATTTTGCGGGGGTTAGAGCTATACATGTTTAAGGATGTAATTTGAGCGACATTGTTTATAAAAAGTGTTGAAATAAACTCTGACGATCGGCGTGAGTAGAAATGAAGATGCAGAATATCGTAGTCACTACAAGTGATCGAAATCTGCTTTGAAAGAGGAAAAAACCAAGATATAGAGCACTGATAGAGAGGGATATCAATGTAGAGAGTATTGCATGGTCTGTGGTTTTGGTGGAATAGTTAGAAGAAATGAAATTGGTATTGCAAAGATTTGGAGGAAATGTTAGTTTACTTTTTGTATTATGAATCCAAGTATCGACTACGCAAATTTCCAATTCCGTGTTAGGACCGTATGTAACACCACGAAATCGACGTCGGAAGGAGGAGTATGCCACGAAGTTGTCGTTTGTTTGCCGTGAAAAGGGAATGACACATATACTTATTCAAATACAACTTCAGAACTCTTATATTTCATAGAGGAACTTAATAGACATTTAACATTTAACATAGGGATTCAACAGACATTTTACAATTTAAAAAAAGGGTATATTTGTCATTTTCCTAAAATTCATTTATTTTTAAATGAATTTTTAATGTACTGTTCACTGGACCACGGGTGCACCATTTAAACTACATGTTCACGGTAGAAGCCTCCAGTAGAGATATGTAAATACGGGAATTGATTGGGCCATCAGCAGAGACAATTGATAGCTTTTTCACTTTCACTCTTAATTTCTCCATGTATCTTTAGTGTGTATATCATGAACGGTGAAGAGTGATATTGAGGTTGCTTCAATTTATAAACAAAATTGAGGGTTGTCTTGGCAAATGTAAATTTTGGATTGGATAAAAAATCGATTATGGTTTTTGAAAAATGATGAAACTCCTTCCCCATTTTTTGTTTTAAAAAATATACAATCAATGCATTGAAGAAAAAAAAGGGAAAACATTCATTTTTTTTTATTTTATGCTTTTTGTTATATAAATTTAAAAATATTTCTTTTATCTATTTTCTTAAAATAGCCTACGAGCATTTAACTTGTTTTTTTTTAATTTCTGCTTTTGTTATATGAATTTAAAAATATGCCTTTTATTATGTCAATTTCTTTATAATAGTCAAACAAGCATTTTACTCATTGTAACATCGTAATTTTTCTTAATCTATGATTTATATAAGTTATTTGAAATAATTATAAGAGAAATTAAATATACTCAGTGAAAAATATGATTAAAAGGAATAGTTCTTTATTGATTTTGTGTTGTTGGATTACAAACAAGAGCATTTTAATCCATTTTTTGAAGTGTGCAAGTTTTGAATTTCTGGGGGCGAAGAAGATTTCTCTGGGTCAATCCTTTATGTCCTAGAAAACCCACCTTAATTTCATTTTTTTTTTTTGAAAGGCACCTTAATTTCATTTGTTTAGTTGTCTTAAGAAGAAGAAAAAAATGGGAAGGGTTTTAGAGGAAATTAGTGGTGTGCTACCACTACAAAAAAAGTGATGATTTGTAGCGGCTAAAATTGCATTTTCTGGCGGCTAAAAGCCGCCACAAATGGCAATTCCGACGGCTAAAAAGGCCATCAGGAGTCCACGCGTCACAAACAGCTTTTGACGGATTTTAAATAGCCGCTGGTATTGACTCTTAATAAGCCATCAGAAAATCCTCAACATTTACTGACGGCTAAAAACCGCCAGAAAATGCATTCTGAATCAATTTTAATCCAGCATTTACTGGCAGCTAATAACCACCAGAAAATGCATTCATAATGTTTTTTAAACTTGTTGGGGGCAGTGATTGGAATATTGGATAGTGTTGAGAGAGATTACATAAACAACAAATAAATCGAGAGTATAGTACAACAACCATAAAACTATTTTCCAAATTATCCATGCCTCAACTAGCAAGGTGATATAATATCTCATATGAATGAAAATCCTATAATAAGCAATAAAAAGTTAGTTGAGCAAATCTCCAATAAGGTAAATAATGTACAAATTGCAAATTTGAAGGGCATGTACTATTTTTAACAGGGAGTACTCCAACTGTGCACTGCAGAATACATATTTAAGTGCAGAATACTTCAAAGAATGAAAGATGAGCTAAACACTTTGCAGACTAAGCTCTTGCTTTGAGGGTATCTTTCTTTGACTTCACCTCTTGTATCTTGCTCTCCAAAAGCTGTTGAGAAAAAAATAAAGAATACAAAATAGTTACATGAATTACTCCAACATGATTGCCAAATAGTGCTAATAAATAACTGACTGAGTTCAATTTCTGAGCTTAATGTTCCATCCATATTACTTTTTCCAAAATTTGACAATTAAGCAAGAAGATTTTGAGTAATATTTATACCTTTGAGTCTATTTTGAGTTGGGACCTTCACATGCATCCAAACCAGAGGAGATTACTGGTGCAGCAGCAGAGGATTCACTTAGAGAAGAAATGGAAGATAATCTCCTGTGTAAGTGAGTATGATGATTTTATGTCTATAGACTATAGTTCTATCCCTCTCCCTACCATTCATATATATTTCATTTTCTCAACCATAACACAGAAAACTAATGCTTTTATGTCCAACATCCGAGCTCTTAATTCATATATAATTTTCCATTAATGCTTTTATGATGAACAATTGACAGAAAGAACAAAGTCACAGTTCCAAGGTACAGACCATGAAAGAGAGCAAGGCCATCACAAATGGAATAAAATTATTCAAGCTACATTATGAGATATAACTCAGAATCCATAAAAGAAATACACAATGGTTAGAAATCCATCTTGATAAGAAAATAGAAAACATTATGTATCTACAATAACATTTACAAACATATATTAAAAATGTTCATGAATAAAGGACAAAGATGATGGCAGTAGCATGATGCGGCTCCATCACCGTGATGCAAGTAACATAAGGATGTGATGAAGATATATTAAAAACACAGTGAAGCATTCAAGAGAAAGCATACAAGAAGAAATGGGTCTCTTCCAAGGCCTGGGCCAACAACAAGATAGTCAAATCTTTCCAACCACTTGTCAACTTCAGCAAGAACCTTGCTTGCTATGGAACTCTGTATTCCTCCCTGAAATTAGTATCTCATTAAAACATAGACTTTGTTTTGAAATGTTCATACTGAAAGATGAAGATAAACTAGAAGACTGGAAGTCGTACCCAACATTATAAGATTATTCCAAAACAGGATGCACAATATTTTAGTGAACATAATTTTAAGTATCTATGCTTTTATTTTATGTTTAAATTAATTTGTATATTCATCTTTATATATTAAATTCAAGTCCTGGAATAAGCAATAAATTCTCTGTAATTCATGAAAAAGCATGTATTATATGCATTAGAAAAAAGACTTAATTTAACTTCAATTGAGGTAGAAACCTTTTTTCATTGATTTTCTCATACTTCTATTTCTTAGTTCCCGCATTAAGTCTCTGCCAAGGAAAACTACAAAAAAAAAAAAAAAAAAAGAAAAAACAAAAGAGGAAATCAGACAAAGTTTACAGTAGTAGTAAACACCAGAGTAGGGTAGGAAGCAACAATCACCTTCCTCTCAAGAAGCACATCAAAACATAACAAGATCATCTCTTCTGCCTTGCTCTAAGCATCAATCTCCGAAGTGTGTATATATATATATATATATATATATTAAATTCAAGTCCTGGAATAAGCAATGAATTCTTAGTGTAATTCATGAAAAAGCACATATTATATGCATTAGAAAAAAGACTTAATTTAACTTAGTCCAATTGAGATAGAAACCTTTTTTCATTGATTTTCTCATAGTTCTGTTTCTTAGTTCCCGCTTTAAGTCTCTGCCAAGGAAAACTACAAAAAAAAAGAAGAAATCAGACAAAGTTTACAGTAGTGGTAAACACCAGAGTAGGGTAGATAGCAACAATCACCCATTATGAAGTCAATTTGATCATCCACCGACCCCATAAGTAGTAGCATTATGCCTAGCAAAGAAAAGAGAATAAGATTTATTTCCTTTGGGTGTAAGAACATGATTTTTTCATGAAACAGATACCTATCACACCAAAAATAAACAACAAATTGCTTGGTCTTTTTTATGCGTTATGCGCTCAGCCTCCTATGAGATTAACAAAATACTTGCCCGCTAGATTAATAAAGTACAGGTACACATTGGATCAAAGATTCTGTACACATATACAATTGTTATACCTAGCACAGTACAGGTACGTCAGAGGATTTTAATATTCATGCTTATCAATTTATACCTGGCACAGTACAGGTACACATTGGATCAATAGACATATATTAACAGTTTGGGTATGAATCAATCAATCAATAGACATACAATTATGTTAAATGTTCCAACCCAACTGAAAGAGTAAATCAAGAGTCTTAGTTTTATGCTTCAAGTAATTTTAGGCAGTATCATATCATATATCATATCAAATCCACCTGCATTGTATATAACATAATAATAACATAATAACAAGTTAACAAGAGCTATATTATACATCATAATCACCTGAGCTACAGAAGGACCTGTAAAGGTATTACAAGCACGATTTGAGTGTTTGGAGCATGGTGTCATGTTGTGGGGTTGACTTACATCATCCAAAGTTGAAATTAGCTCTTTGTACTAGCACACACCCCAAAAAACAGACTTGGAGTCGCTATTTCCATAAGCCTCAAAGCTCTGCAAGCATTATGAGATCAGCATTCTGCATTCCAAGTTCAAAAGCTAGTCTATATATTTAACATCAAAAGAAACAAGCACACAGTTAGAACAACTTTGTTTTAACTATGATTTACTTACCAAGCCATATAAGCAGTGGCTGGTATTTGGCTCATAATTCTCTAGGCTATGTTGTTTGTGTGTATGACATAATCATATGTTCCTCTTTTCTGGAAACATTAGTATCAGATTGAATTACCTAAGTTTAAATTAACAAAGTAAAGAAAAAATATATGTGAAATTTGAACTAAGAGCTAAGATACTTTGATGATCCATGAATGTGACAGTGCACTAAAGAAGACCTTAGCCTTCCAACCTCATCCTTGTGAGATCCTGCAGCTGCCAATGTAAACCCTCGCTTTCCATCCAAAGCTATTAACCTCTGCAAAAGCCATAAAAGTTAGAGATAAAATGGAAAATAAAGTATCAAATGCACTTGACATTTGGATGAACATTCTTACATTTTATAATAAAACCAATACTTTACACTATAAGTAAGACCAGCCTTACCTCATAAGTGTTGAAAATTTCTTTGTCATCAAAAGAGATAGACATCACACCTTCAACTTCCCATCAGATGACCAAGAAATTAGCCAAAACCATAAAGACGGGATATGCACATATCAATACAAGTGTACAACTAGGTTCCAACCATGTTTATTTAAAACAGAGACATCAAGTACCATAACGTAACGTTCCGCTTCTCGGCACACCACCTGATTTATTCACAAAAAATCACAGTTAAGCGGCACACATCCTGCTATGCACACATATGTATGTCAACAAAAAATTAAATATAGTCTTAGCCAGCAAGTGTTCAACGAAATTCTCCTTTGAACAACAAAAAAGAAATGACCAGCACATACATACTTAGTAACATTAGATGATTGAACCAAACACAATGAGGAAATAAATGCATTTGTTATTATGAGTAAAGCAGAACCATATTTAATTTATATTTTAGGTTATGAACAAAACTAAAAGAAAGAAACACACCGAGTGAAGATGAGGTCAGAGCAGAGACTCGGAGATTCTTCGCAAGTCTCACCGCCACAAAAGTCATTTTCGGCAACAACCTTCAAAGGCGAACAACTTGAAGGGTTTAACCAAACACTCCTCACTCGAATGCAAGGTGTAGGTTTATGCAATCGTTCACTAAGATGTAAAAACCTTAACAAATCGCAATAACTAAATTGCACAAAATGAAGAGAAAATTGAACAAGATGCGAAAAACCTGAACAAATTGCAGACGCAAACTGCTGAAAATGTTTTGTCGAAGCAACGAAAGTGGAAGAGAGAAGCAAAATACGAGAGCGTAGCGGTGATAAGAAAACCATGAATCAATGAATGTGTAGAAGCAGTGTTGATGAATCGATGACTCGTAACGTCTTTGATCTTTCTTCGGAGATGATGAAGGAGATTAGATGCTACTAGTGTTAGGGATTTTGAGGGATGTGCAGAGAGAGAGAAGAAATGGTAGAAGCAAAGGGTCACGTAGTATTGTTAGATGTTTAGATGACACGCGTCGTTGAAGTCAGAGAACCAGGTGACACGTAGTATGTGTAGCAGTGAAGGTGTAAAAAACAAAACTATTAAATATTGTGGCAGTTTTAGTGGTTCCAGTTGTGACAGTTCATTTATTTAACAATAATATGATATTTTCTAGCGGTTTTTAAGAGCCGCCACAAATAAACCGCCAGAAAAATCATGTTTTTTTTGTAGTGTGCTGGTTTGGTGAGAAAAAGTCCATTTCTCGTTCCCTCTCCTTGTTGGCAACCACCCCACCCTTAACTACTCTCATTTCCCTCATTCACCCAAGTGCTCTCTCATTCTCTCTAAGTGGATTATTTGTGCTCCCTCACTAGTTCATTGCTTTTTCTCCTTGCTTGGGGCCCAAGTACATAATTGTTATTGGTAAGCTATACCTCTCATTCTATCTCATTTTTCTCTCTCCATTGAGCTTAGCTATAAGGGGTTTCATTTCAAAGTCTAAGTTGTGCTCAATTGTTTTGATCCATGAATTTTGTGGGTTCGATGTTGTTGATGTTGTGTGGAGTAAAGCTTCTTTCTTTGGCTCAAGAACCCACATTTGTCTCCTCTCCTTCAAATTTCAAAACTTGGAACTACAAGAGGTAAGGGTAGCTCACATCTTATTATATTTTTTTATTGATTGGTGATGAACTGGAATGTTTGTTATGCTATTGACCTGCAAAGATATGTTCTTGAATGGCTTTTAGGTTTTGAGTTCAAAGATGTGATTCTTTAAAACGTGGGGTGTTAACGATTGAAAGATGGTGTTTTGATTACTTTGGTTTTATGAATGTGTTATTAATATTGCAAAATTGTTTGAAAACTTTAATTGGGTCTACTTTGATTTTGAAATTTTAAAACATTGTAACTTAGGGAAGAAGATGACTAGGATCAAAGTTCTATTTTGCAGTTTTCGCTGAGCAAGAGTCATTTTCACTGAGCATATTTAGGGGTGTGCAAAAACCAGTTCGGCAAAAAAACTGAACCGAATTGTTTTAACAGGTTCGGTTCTTAAATCCAAATTTGCAAACTGTTTTGTTGAACTGGTTCGGAACCGAATTGTTTTTAAAGAACCGATTCTGAATTGAACTGGTTCTGAACCAGTTTAAGAACCGAACTGGTTCTGAATTGGTTCCAAATTGGTTTTAAAACATATCTAAGTAAGAAAGAAAAATAGTTCGGTTATTAAGTGAACCGAATTGGTTTAGAAAAATAGTTCGGTTTGTACCGAATTTGTTTTGAAAACCAATTCAGTTCATTTTAAGGAAGCCAGTTTGACTCCAAACCAATTCGGTTCAGGTTCGGTTCAAAATTAGTTCGGTTTGAACCGGTTTTTTTTGCACACCCCTAAGCACATTGGATGTCTTCAAAGGGCATCACATAGACATTTCGACGTGAGTAGGTAATTTGACTTCCAATGTTCTGCCTCCCAAAGCTTTTCTGCTGTGTATCTGCTTCTCAAGGATGGGTCATGCTAACATCCACACAACACACACAAATTTGTATCTTGTTTAAAAATCAACGTTAATAGTAGAAGCAATTGTTGACAAATACATTAAATTTACAATTCAAGTGTTTATCAACGTAGAATTTTAATATATTTAGTTGATCATGAGTTTGGTAAGGAAAATGAGAAAAAATTATTGTGGTTTAGTTTGTATTATCCAACTATATAGAGAGAGAAATTAATGAGAGGCAGAGGAAAGAGATATCAAAAGGGTCTCTAAATCACTCACTAAATTCATCACTAAAATTAGAGTTTTGTCTCTATATTTGTCTGTAAAGATTGGTTTCTAAATTTGTCTTCAAATTGGTTTCTAAATTGGTCTCTATAAGAACTTTCTACTTTGTCTCTAAAATTGGTATAAAAAATTAGTCTCCAAATCTCTAAAATTGATATCTAAATTGGCCTCCAAATTAGTATCTAAATATATCGACAATATCGATCTCTAAGTCATTCTCTAAATTGGTCTCTATAATCAAAGGTTAGTGGTTTAACTACTTATTGAAATTAGGCTTTAATTTGGTCACTAATTGATTTACAAACCGATTTTCTCATTTTAGCAACCATTTTTTTTTATCTCTAACACCAATTTTTCTTGAAGTGCTAAACGCTTATGCAAGAAAGTCCAAAATGAAATTTTTTTAACAATATTGTTTTTAAAGAGTAATTATGGTGGAGAGTTTGAAAACTCTTCATTCAGAGCTATCTTTGATGAGAATGGCATATATATCACACAACTTCTCATGTCTTAAGACACCAAAATAAAATGAAATATTTCTTGTTCTATTTAAATAGCGTTTCAAATAGAGAAACATTTTGAACAAGACTACATATAAATTGTAGAAGGATATACTGGAAATGCTACATTTTGAACAAATAAGAAAGCCAAGGAAAGTTTGATTCTAAATAAGATAAAGTTATTTTCATTAGTTATTCTCTGTCCTCTAAAGCATATAGGTTTACAAATCCCTAAAATGACATATATTTAGACCTAATATTCACGAATAACAGTAAAATTGTTTAATTCATCCTGTTTCACTAGCGAGGATTTACTCCCAAGACCTGTGACAAAAAAGATAGAAACAAGCAATATCAGCAATCATCGTTCAGCTCATCAGATAAAGAACCCTCCTGGAAAAAGAAAAAAGAAGCTTGGGATTAAAGTGAACAATTTTAAGATCATGCAATACCGGTTTAGAATCGTGAATGGGTAAAAGCTATATCTAGTTCGAGGAAAATCACCTCAATGATAGCCTTTTTCACAGAAGTAGCTAAGTGTGGGAAAGTGCAAAAATAACTATGCCTACAAATTAAAAAAATATATATTATGATCATTTCATCCCACCTTATAGATCAAAATGGAAGCCATCCTAACTAGTTTCCAGCTTCTAAAGAAAGGATTGAACCACCTTTCACAAAATCATCATCAACATGAGTGTTGTTGTATCCTCTACGCATTGTTGTTGGGTTTAGGTTGTCCAAATCCTCCTTAAATACCCATTGATATCCGCAACTGCACACCTCAAATTGCAAACCTTGACATTGCCAGACCTTGGTTTGCATTTTGATGTAGTGAAGATCAAGCATTTTTTCTATTTTAAAATAAGAAAAAAATTCTTCCCTACTCAAATAGAGTAGCCACAAGTGATGCAATCCGACCGTTACTAGATCCTTATGAATAAGTATAGGAATTTGGAGAGAGGAAAAATAGGATTCTGAATGAAAACCAATTCTTATAGAAGATCTCAAATTGGGATCCAAATTAGCTGGATCATCAAATGCCACAAATACGACGCTGCATGCAATGCCAATCCAGTTATTGTTATGCATAATGGGAGATGGGTCTAGGCTTATTGAAGTACCAACACTTCGATTGTTGAACCATCTTGGTATTTCATGCTGAAATTGGAATAAGAGTCCTCCTTGATAAATCACTCATAGACAATTCACGTGGAGTCATTGAAATGCATGATTTGTTGAAAGTTTTGGGCAGAAAAATTGTTAAAGGTTATTCTCCCAAAGAGCAGGAAAGTGGAGCAGGTTGTGGCTCCATAAAGATTTCTACAATATGTCAAAGGCAACGGTAAGTAGTTGTTTGAAAAAACAAGATTTTAGGATTATTTTTTTCAACTTTTTGTTGATGTTTTTAATAATTATTTTCATAGTACCTCACTTTCTTTTCATTTTTATTTTGTTATGGAAATTGTGATAATTCCATCACAAAATCATGAAAACAGAAAAGAAAATGAAAATAAAGTAACAATTTGGTAATTGTTAATAATAATATATTAATTGAAAATACAAAATAAACTAATCATCTTATATTTCCTTTTTATTACAAGTTTTATGTATACACCAAGTTATGAATCATTTTGCAATGCTTTAGGAAACAACAAACAATGAATCCATTGTATTAGACGTGTCCAGAGAGATGGAAATATTGATGACTGATGCTGAAGCGTTGTTCAAAATGAATAACCTTAGGTTGCTCATATTCCATGATGTGAAGTTTATGGGAAGCCTTAATTGTCTCTCCAATAAACTACACTTTCTTCAGTGGTTTAACTATCATTTCTCCTATTTACCATCATGTTTTCAGCCGAACAAACTAGTTGAATTGATCTTGCAACATCAAACAACTATGGAAAGGCTTAAAGGTATTGTAAACTATCTTCTTAATTTTAATTTTTGAAATATGAATTAAAAAGGAGTACTATTATCTCAGTTTATTCCCACCAATTTTCAGGATCTATATATTAAGAAAAATGTGGCTAGTAACTATCTCTTTTTGTTTGTACTTTACAGTATCCGTCCAATTTAAGAGCTTTGGATCTCAGATACTCCAAGAATCTTATTAATGTTCCAGACTTTAGAGGGGTCCTTAATCTTGAGTGGATATTAATTCCTGAAGGATGCACAAAACTTGCGTTGATCCCAAAACTTCCTACAATGTGAACATCATCATCTGGATCCAAAAGTAAAAGTTTTTCTTGTTCTTCAATAGGAGATTCCATCCCAACTAGATCATTTGGAAGACATGAAAAATTGTGACCCAATTTACTTATTATCTCTTGAACAATTTTTTCAATCTCAGCATATTGTGACCTGAAAGTTTAATGAATACCAAAAGCACCAAATTATCAAATAAGAAAACCAAACAAAAAGTACATGTATAGAACAAGATAACACTATTATTTTTTCATTTTGATAAAAACTTTTCCTTAAGCACGTGTAATTCAGACCAAGTTTACCTGTTAAATGGCTCTAAATTGCAGACCACAACACCTGTTGCGGCTACAATATTTTGGTTGCAGATCTATCCACAATAGCAACAACCTACAATTGTGGTGTGAATTTAAATCATGTACATGAATTGCCGCAACACAACCACGACGGAGCCGCAACGAAACAACAACCAGACCCAAAAGAACCTCAACACAATTCTATACCAATTTTTAGTCAAAAAATAAAAATAAAAATAAAACAAAGATTCAAATTTAAATCTTCTCTTCTAAGTGTCGATGGTCTAATGGATATGGTCATATGGGATGTTGGGGTAACACAGGAGACACCCGATGGTGGCAAACATACAAAATTTTAAAATGAATTAAAAATCTATACAATCTTATAAACAAAAGATATAACAATAAATAGAATAACTATATTTTTTTAATGTAATCATATAATAATTTCACGCCGCAACGATGACCACAATTGCGACTGCAACCACAATTAAGAACTATGATGTAAACACTTCAAGAGATTATAAAATAGTTTCATCAACTCATGTCTAGTATGAGAGCTGAAAGTGAATTCATGATTTTTCATTAGTATTACAGAAGATTACTTACTTATTCATCATATCCCAACCAGCGAGATTGGCTACTTGTGTGAGAGCTCCTCTCCATCTTTTAACTTCCTCCATCTCTCTATCTTGTTCGTATTTGGTGAAGGCTTTCTCATAATCCCCCGTCTGTTTTCGTACTTCAGATGGATCAACATCATAGAAAATGGGCAGAACATGTTTTCCGGAGACTGTAGCACAATCAAGGATCTTTTCAAGTTCTCTCAAGCACCATGATGAAGAAGCATAGTTCTTTGAGAGGACAATAACAAAAATCTGAGACCCCTCAATTGCTTGCATGAGGTTAGAGAGTATACGCTCCCCTTTGTTCAGCTTTGTGTCATCCCTAAAGGCAAGAATGCCTTTCCTTTGGAGAGCACCAAAAAGATGATCAGTAAAATTTTTGCATGTGTCCGTACTGCTGAAGCTCACAAACACATCATATTTCTTCATCATCCCATGTGAAGTGCTACATGGGACGTTGCTGCTGTTGGAAGCCATAGCAATTGCAACAGTAAAAGCTAACTAGTTGAGGATTGATGTGTACTTTTTTTTTTTGTTGAACTGAGGATTGAATGATGTGTATAATACTGCTGGTATATATTACTATGAAATAACTACAATGTGGGGAGTAGTGTTTAATAACGAAAGTGTGGGTTGTGATGTGCTTTTAAAATTCTTGAGAGTGTGTTTTTTCTGTTGACGGGCGTTGACACAGTCTTTGAATTAATTTTAGGATTTTAAATATGATGATATTGTCATGCACCAAAAACTACTTAGAATATTAAAAAACAGCACTGTACGTAGCTAGAGAGACTTTGAACTAGTACGCGTCAACGCGTAAATTTCACTCGACCAGGAGTGGACTATTGGTGGTTGACCCTACCTGCTATTTTAAACTCGCGCGTGGAGAAATTTCTAGGTATTTATGGTCTTGACTAATTATGTGGCATATGTATAATTTTTATTTATTTATGAAAATAATTAATAATATTCGGTTATATATGATCTAGAGATAAGTTGAGATCATAATAGTTTGAATTATTTAATAATTTCTCTTACTCATAATCCTTTACTTATTTGAACACATTTTTTTTTAATTATTGACGTACTGAAATTTATTAAAAATCATGTAAATTTGTGGGATGTCATTTTTAATTTAATAACTTTATTCATGATTTTAAATAAATTTTAATTAATAATAAAAATATATAAAAATACGTGTTACTAACCTTAGAATATTTATTGGGAGTGCTTTACAGTTGCACCCCACGTGAAGAAGTATTATTCTAACCTTTCATTTTTTTTTTTTTTTGCTGAATGTTATTCTAACCTTTCAATCAAGTCATAATTTGTTAAGGATGCCACCTGACCCCGAAAATATAAAAGATAAAAAGTAACAGTTATTTTTTGCTGGCAAGCAATTGGAAGATGGTGGTAATTCATTGCCTAGATTATAAATTTATAACAGCATCTTATTATCCTTCACCTTTCCAGTAGCTTCTAACCATGCCTGTCCCACAACGCATGCCATAAAATAGTGCAAGTCCTTGAAATCGATTTCAAGAATTGTGAGAATGAAAATTCTCAGAAATTTCCAGTGAAGTTGGATTGAAATTTCTTAAACTCAGTTGTGAAAGAGCAAAATGGGAGATTTCCTAGAAACCACGCCAAAATGGTAGGTAAAACATTCCACAAGAGATGACAATAAATATACATGCACAAAAGTATATTAATTTATAAAATGATTAATGTTACTATCACCCATAACTTGTCATCAATTTTTGTTTTTAAAATTTTGTGATATTTTTATTTGTAGTATATTGTTTATTGTTTGTGATTATTTAATAATTAAATATTAATGCATATTATTATAACGCCCATTTGAATATATAAAAAATAATATTTACAAGTATGCAACTTTTAAATCGGAGGACACACAGGAATACCTAAAATCTCCTATCCTCTTTTTCTTCTTTCATCAGTAGTTTTTCTTTGATTTAATTACCACATTTAATAATGAATAGAAATCAAAGTAATTCTTCATTTAGGTTTTTCTAAAATGCATGAAAATTTTTCTTTTAAAAATACTTTTTTTTTCATTGGTTTGACCTAATTGGTTCAAAAGTTCAAAAGGATTTTTTTTGGAAGGATTTAGCTTTCAAAAAATCAAAAGGATTTTTGGGCTTTGTGTTTTTAAGTGCATTACTTTAATATACCTATTTATAATATATCAAAGTTGAAGCAATTGAGTTGTAGCGTTACACTTCTCAATTGTTCAGTTACTTAATTTTCAAAACTAATTAAGAATTTTCCACGAGTTATCTTTTTATAAACTCTTTATCTATCCTTTTCGTGCCATTTGAGTTAACATGTCGATCAGGAGTTACAAACTTTATGCTAAATGGATTTATGCACCATATTAGGTTAGATTAAGGAGTTTAAATGAGCATCATACTCTTCAATTTTAAAAATATTCCAGAACAACATTAGTGAATGTTTTTTTGGTACATTAATTGAGGAATAAAACAAGAATAAAGACAAAATAACATGAACTACATTCTTAAAAATCCAATCCCCATAGCATCTGCCAAGAAAAGCCCCTCAAGATCTTCTGGGATGATCTGCACCAGCTGAAACAAAACCCCAGAATTAGGGCCAAATAAATAATCTGCACATTGATTACCCTCCCCCAATTAATGATGAATTTCCACCTTCCATGAACATTTAGCAATTCTTTGACATTCGCTAGAATTGTTGATATGAAGAAGAATATAGTTCTTAGCCCCCATAACACATAGGTTCATCCTATACACATAGGTCTCTAGGCACCACATACTGAATAATGGTTGGTAGGGTATAATATTAACGTTATAGGATGGTTGGTCTCTTGTATTTGTATATGGGCTTGGATATCCCTTGTACCCTTTTAATATTTTTTTTTGTCACGGGTATCCCAACCCATTGTACCCTTTTAATATAATACTATTGGTCCTATATATAAGAAACAAAAGACAACCTTTTCTTGATCCTAATTATAAGAAACATAGGACTACTTTCAATTGTATTTATTGCTAAATTGTCTTTTTACCCCTAATTAATTGAGGTCTATTAATGATATACACTCATTTCCCCATGAAAGTGGGTGTATTCAACAGAACAAGGTATACTCATTGGTTGAAAAACTATATATCTTTTAAAAATAACTATCTTTTAAACCATTTAATTCATGGGTAGTCTTGGAATAAAATTAAAATTTATGACAAATTAATCAATCTAATCACTTTTATTGGTCTTGAATTAAGTATTTATTTCTTATAATATATATGACTGGAGGTAATATTGTCTTTGGCTGACAAAAAAAAATCTGCAAGAAAGGTTATGTGCACAAAACACACCACTAATTTTGAGGTTCACTCGTAGTTACCTTTTCTCATGCAGGCACCAGACTTTACTTGAACCATACTAATTTCCAAGTCATGACCCACCTTAAGTCCACTCCTCATCACCTCTTATCTTACAAAAACCTGACTTTGTAGATACCTCATTTGCCAACTTTTTTATTTTTTTAATAAGATCATAAGCCAATTTTGTTACTACAACGAGCCTCAAGTTTCCTGTCTCCACTTATCCTCACTAATTCTCTTGGAAGAACTAACCTAAACAATATCTCATTTGCCAATTTTAGAGCTCAAACACCATTACTCTCGGAATACACTTTAGTCACTTATTTTCAATGGTAGAAAATAAAAGAGCTTTAGTGAGGGATGAAGAAGGGGAGTGGGAGGAGGGAGAGTGGAGATGGAGATGGAATTGAAAGGCTGAAGGGTGTTCCTTTAAAGGTGAAGAAATTTGTGTGGGAAGCCGGCTCAAAACCGCATACCGACTTTGGCAAATTTGTCAAATAGAGGTGTTGTGTTGGGGTCTGAGTCTTTGTGTAGAGAGGGAGCCAAAGTGAAGAGGAATCAGTGGATCATTTATTTTTTTCATTTTTTGAATGTGTTCAATTATCTAAGGCGTGGTTTCATTGTTTAAAGTGGTGGGGAATATCCACTGCTTTACACAATGTATGTAAATCCCATTTTCTACAGTTGGGGGGTTTGTTCTTGGGTTGTCGTGCATATAAATCTTTATGAAAGTAATATGGTATTGCTATCATATGGCAATATGGCCGGCAAAGAAAGCCAATATTTTCAATTCTATTGTGCTGGATTAGGAGCAAGTGGTAGAGAACTCTAAAATTAATCTTGGCTTTGGTTATCAGCTAGAGACAGTTCACTGACGCTGGTAGCTGTTTGGACATTCATAAAAGAGTACTGTGATTTTTGAATCAGTGAGGGACGTAGGTTTTATCAAACCATTTTTTGTATATGGTGTGTTGGTGCGTGGTACGTTGCGCTGATGATGGCACTGGAGGGCTTTGACATTGCAATCATTTATATAATGGCTAATTGTGAGTGTGGCATGTTGGGTCCACTTTTCTCAGAGATGTGGACATTATATTTGTGGTCATGCAGTGTGTTCTTGGTGGCTTATGTTGGAGAATTATTTCATAAATGCTTATATGGAAGATTTGTTGTAGCGATTTTTTGGTTTATTGGAAGAGTCTAAGTTGGATAAATGGGGTCAGATAGATCTGGTTTCTTTTCTCAATATGTGTGGCATATTCACATCAGTTTGTGGTCAAACATATTTGCGCGTGTAAGGGATTATTGTAACTGTTAATCCCTTGCACACGCAAATATGTTGGACCACAAACTATTTGTTAAATCAGTTTGTGGTCTAACATATTTGTAAAAGTCAACAAATATAATGGTTTCTTATGGCATTATCTTGGATGGGTTTCTTAATTATAACTGTGTATGGGTAGCTATTTCCTGCTGGACAGCAATTTTTTTGTTGGGCATAATGGCTGAGTGACTGTTAGGCATCGTTTAACCTATTTTTCAAAAGACAGACACAATTTTAAGAATAAACTCAAATAAATTCTTTATGAGAAAAAGGGTTATGCATTGACAGTGTAAAATAGTTTTACACTATCATCCAATCATAACCCACCATGTATGGTAAGTTTGTTGATTTTTACAAAATTATCTTAAAAGTCATATCAACGGTGATTTGTGATTGGATGACAGTGTAAAATTATTTTACACTGTCAGTGCATCACCATTAAACTCATTCTTTAAACTATATTGATTGAACATTTTAAACCTTAAAACTTTAGAAAACCCTATTTTGTTTTTAGCTTTATAAAACATCTATTACTTTAATCTTTTTAATGCAAAAGTAATAAAAAATAAAGTGAAAACTGACTAAAATAAATTATTTTCTATCAACTTAAAAAATTAACAAAAGATTTTTGAACTTTATGCATTAAAATGTCTGACTCAATTATACAATTTTGAAAACTAATATGAAAGTTTGCTCATGATTTTAATAGTAAAATTCAAAATTGTCTCTCAGTAATGTTTATCTTGTGTGTTTGCCTACTGATTTAACCACGCGATAATATAAGGGTGGTTGACAAGGCCTTTATCATTGCATCAGATTATGAGCAACTCACGAATGATATGATAATAGGGTCACGAATAATCTTAACTAGGAAAGAAAGATGGCTACTTGATTATCACAATGCATAATCCGAAGGGAGTGGGTTTGGTGGGTACATAGTCGTCATACTTGGAGCAAGAATAAGTGAAAGAGTTATTGGAGCTCATTCGACAACATTTAGGACCCGGAGCCAGCAGTGACAATTTATTTTTATAAATATATTTATTATTATCATCAAGGTTATAAATTGTGGTTGTAGTTGCAAACATGGTAGTGGTTTTGTTGCAATTCTTGACATTGTGGGAAATTATGGAAAAATGTGGTTGACATGGCTAGAATTGTGATTGTGAGGTGGTTGTGGTAAGTTGAAAAACCTTTACGTTGTAATCGCAATTGCGGTTGCGGACCGCAATTTAAAACCATAATTATCTTATACAAATAAAACATGAGATGAAATAAAATGTGTAGTTGAATAAAGCTTAAAAGTACTTAGTGAACTTAAAATGGAACAAAACTAGTCAATAAAAAAAATCGACAACTACGGAAAAATTGGAGGTAGCGCATTCAAATTATAAAAATAGAGAGGAGACAAAAAGATAATAACATTAGATTTATACTTGTATTTTTTTTTCAATGTAAGGAGGTGTATTTGCACCCCAACTGAAAAATTGAGAACAATAAGTTTAAATTATAAAAAAAGAGGGGGCAAAAAGATAACAATACTATATATAAACTTGTATTTTGTTCAAAGTCAGGGGGTGCACCTCAGTATAACATAGGTCTGCCTATGCTTGTAACATGCATCCCATGGACTCCATGTCTGACATAACCTAGATGACAGAAATTAATCCTATGGCTTCATGTGTGTTTCTAAGGCCCTCCCATTAGCATTTGGAGGACAGATCCACCCTAGCTAAAACTTAACAGAAAACAACCAGATTTATGCAAAATAAACAAACATACATACATTGGGCTATTTTTTTTGTTATGATGGTGACAAATTAAGAAAACATACATATAGAAAAATAAGTGATAACTACTACTACTACTTATGCGTTTTATATCAATTTCTTTATAATAGTTATTCAAGAATTTTACTAGTTTTCCATTCAGTGGTTTTGTCTATTTTCTCAATTTTAAATTAGAGAACATGTATATGTATTAAAAAAAATATTATTCTTTATTTATTTCTAATTGTCATACCAGCATTTTTCTTGTTTCCCAAAACCCCGTGTTACCTATTAACTCTTTAGTCTATTCTTAATAATTGAACATGTAGATTAGTCTCATCTTTGAATCTTAAAATCATAGATGCGTTAAAATTTGATAAAAAAAAATTGTCTCCTTTATATAATAAAAATTTGATGAGTTTTTTTGTACATCTATCCCAACGGTATCTTTTATATAATAAAGAAAAGATATTTTGGTGCAATTTTCCATGCTCAAATAAGGACACTTTAGAAAATTCCTTTTTAATTATTTTATTTCTCATTAACATAATAAAAATATATTAATTTTTAAGGTATTTAATATATAGTAAGTTTTTAATGCACACTTTATAAAATAATTTATTTTCAATTTTCTAATTCTTAAGAATTGGGGAAAGAATATTAGGTACTATTGATTAATTATTTTCAATTTCTGTGTCCATTATTTAATTATTATGAATTTATTTATTATAGTTATGAATTATAATTTTTTTAAAATAAAAATAGCAAATTTAAAAAAGAAATAAAAAAATATTTCCATTTTAATTAACATTTGTTGTTTTTTAATTCATGCTTTCATTTATTGTTCATTATGCATATTTTTATTTTATTCATGAATCTTTTTATTTTAAACAGAGATATCATATAAAAAATGCAATATTTTATTTTCACTATTTTTATGTGTAAATTTGAAAATAGTAAAAATCAAAATAAAAAAAATAATTAAACATGTTTTACTATGCATTCATTTATTATATTTATGATTTTTTTTATTTTTTAATAGTTAACATTGGATGGAGAAAAAATAAAAAAAATGTTTTTATTATATAAAATAAAATCTTTTACATAATAAAGAAAGGAAGTTTTGGCATAATTTTCCACTCAAATAAGCGACATTTTAGATAATTCTTTCTTAATTCTTTTATTTCTCATTTATTTAATAAATTACATTGATTACTAGGGAATTTAATATATAATGAGTTTTTAATGCAAACTTTGTAAAATATTTTATTCTTCAAATTTCTAATTATTAGAAATTAGGGAAAGGATTTTATGTTTTAATGATTAATTACTGAGTATTTAATTCATGACTTCATTTATTTGTCATGAATTTATTTATTTATTATATTTGTTGATTATAAGTATTTAAAATAAAAAATTGAATGTAAAATTGAAATAATTTTTTTTTGTTTTCACTATTTTTTGTTTTTAATTTTGAAAATAATGAAAGTTAATATAAAATACTAATTTTTTAGGTAAATCTAGGGTATTCCTTGGCTAATCCTTTGAGGTATTGGAATTCATTTAAGAGGATGTCGACCTCTTCAAACAAATGTTTTTTTTTCCATATGAACAGGCCTGTGATTGAACCCTTAACCACATGTTTAAATTTGTTATTCATTTATTATATTTATGAATTTTTATTTTAAAATAAAAATATCATATAAAAAATAAAAAAAACATGACATTAATGGTTTTAATATTTGTTTATTGGGTCTTGCTAGCGAGTGCCCTAAGGACATTGGTTAAGGAATTAAAAGAAGAAATGCTTTATTGAAAATCATATGAGAGCACATTTAAAAATCATAGAAGAGTGTATTATGTCACATCCCAATAAAAACATTTCTCTTTTTACTTTCCTAACCAGTGCCCTAGGGCACTTGTTAGCATTTGCCTTGTTTATTTGAATTCATGAATTCATTTATTGGTTATTTTTAATTTTACTTTTATAAATAAAGATATCATATACAAAAAATAAAATAAATGGAATATTTATTTTCACAATTTTTATTTTTAATTTTGAAAATACTTAGAGTCCAAAAGTCCAAATAAAATAATATTTTTACAATGAAAAATGTTTAAATTAGTCTATAATAATAATAAAGAAAGAAAATTTTGGCGCAATTTTTCCCTCCTAAATTTGTGGTATTTTATAAATCTTACTTTTGATTATTTTATAATTCATTTATTTAATTAATTACATTAATTACTAAGGCATTTATAGACATTGAGGGCAAATTTGTCATAATTTTCCATAAACCCTTGGGTATCTACCATCAAGCCAGTTGTTTTGCTTAGTGGAAACAGGAAAGAGATTGTGCCTCTAGCTAGCATCTGCTTCTAGCCAAGAAACCGGAACTGAACCAACAAATTGCAACATGGCATTGCTCGAAGATCCCAATTTGGCGAGGAAGTCAGCAGCGGAGTTCCCTTTCCTCAATGTATGTCTCACAGTCACCTCCCACGGGAACAAATGCATCTCATTGATACGGGCAATGACAGCGGCATATTTATGATAAACGTCCGCCGTATTATGGACGAGAGAACTAGCAAGCTTAGAATCAGAAAAACAAAGCACTCTCCAGAAGCCAAGCGCCGAGGCAGTTTCCAACCCATGTTGCAAACTCTGGAATTAGAAATGCTTTTGGTATTTTAGTTTCTAAAACTCTTTTTTTTTTTTCACATAACATTTCTTTGTTATCACTTGCTTTAGAAAACACAATACCATTTTTATTTGAATAATCATCGACAACCTCATTTTAGCACTTGAAATTTAAGAATCATGGGTATTCCATTGCTACTATTTTTCTATTATGCTACACCAATGGTATCCAAAATATATTTCTTTGTATGAAATGAATATTTAGTACATAACAGGATTGCTTTTCAGTATATGCTTTGACAGTTCTCAATATGCATGTTTGACATATAATTAGAAATTTTTTAAATAATTGTGCCTCTTTTTGTAAGCAACAACCTCTTTTTTGCAAGCAACAACCTTTTTTGGGTTGTCTTTTAAATTTGTGTTCCTCAGGTATATTGTTCTATAATGATTGTTTATATATGTAAGAGAAAGTTCTCTTAACACTAAAATTTGTTACGTTACAAATGTATTGAATATAATACTTAAACTTTATTAATTGATTTTGAAGGTTCTGATAGCAGTTGCTGTGGTATGGTAATTGTGAGAGGAAAAGTGGTTTTTGCACTAAACTCAAGTCCTTACTTATGCTAGGCGTGTGCACAATGCTCAAATGCCCTTTTTAATATAAGCATGTGTGCAGAAAATTCTTATAAAAAGGCAATAATATTATTTTAGTGTTGCTAATTTTTAACTTTAGTTGGCTACTTTTTCTGCCACTCTTGATTATTTTTTAGTCAATGATATAATTTTGTGATTGCATCAAGATATATAGAATTGAATAACAGAAAAAGTTAAAGTCCATCACGTAAGTGGTGGTTTTGACTAATTTAAATGGAGGGATTTGAAAGTTGGAAGCATACTGAAGGTGGAGAAAGATGATTTTTTGTTTGTTGTTGACTTATCACTTTCTTTTAAGTTGTGAAAATACAATTTTCTATGTTCAGACCATGAATCTTAAGGGAAAGACAAATCGTAAACTGAAACAAGTAGCAAAAGGAACTTCAAAGTTGCAAGAAGGCTCAAGTTTTCAAAATTTTAAGGTTGTCATCAAATTGGAAGGTCCTACTGCAAATTTGTATACATTTGTATGCAATTTGGAACTTGAGGACTAACAAGATCCTTTTGCACCTTTGCAAAATTATACAAAATATTATTTTTTAACTGACTTACCCGTGCGTTGCACGGTTACCTACGTACACTAGCTAGTATATTAAATATTATTATAAAGAAGTTTATGAAATTATTATGTTGATATAGTAATTAACTACAAACTTTTATGATAAAGAAATTATATGACACTGTTTTTGGAATTTAATAAAGTGTTGCTACTAAAGTTTGAAGTGATACCGAATGAACATATGCTTTTATTATCAAGAGGACATTAGATAAATAAGAAAACTCTAGAATTTCTTAATTAATCTAGTTGATATTTTGAAAACAAAAACAGTTTTTAGTTAAAAAGTTAAATCTAGGAGAAAAATATTTTTAATTTTATATAACAAAAAGCAGAAACAAAAGAAATGAATGTGCTCCTTCTTTTCTTCATTGACCATATATTTTTTAAAATGAAAAAAATAGACTTTCAACCATTTTCAAATACAATAATAGATTTTTTATTTAAATATGTTTTAGGTCTCTGATAAATGATCGATTTTTGTTTTGGATCCTTAATAATTTTTTCCATTGCATTGGATTCCTGATATATCAAAACTTTTGTTTTAAGTTCCTACTATCAGTTAAGTGATGATGTAACACCATCCAAATAGATTTTCCCAATATATCAATGGTTGAAATGGTGTCACGTCATCACTTAACTGACGACAGAGACTCAAAATAAAAATTTTGATGTATGAGGGATCCAATACAACAAAAAAATTTATTAATGACCCAAAACAAAAATCGGTCATTTATCTGGGACCTAAAACATATTTAAGCCTAGATTTTTTTTTTCGAATCCATAATTTAGGTTGCCAAGATAACCCTCAATCATGTCTATAAATTGAAGCAATCTCTCAGTCTTGTTTATTTGTGATATAAGTTGATGTCATTTGTTGTTGTAATGGGATGTCCCTTTTCCTTTTATTATTTATTTTACTTAACTTTTTAAATGGGTTTTGATGTCTGTATGTCTGGATGTGTTGTTTAACCATCACTAATGCATAGTTAATTTTCTTTGATCTGAGCATTGATCATATCATAAAGATCTGAATTTTCCTTTTTTTTTTTCTTCATTGACCATATATTTTTTAAAATCCAAAATGGAAAAGGGGTTAAACCATTTTCAAAAACCATAATAGGTTTTTTTTTATCTAAATCAAAATATATGTTTGCCAAGACAACCCTCAATTTTGTCTATAAATTGAAGCAATCTCACTATCACTCTTCATTGTTCATGATACACACACACAAACAAGATCATCCACAGAGAAATTAAGAGTGAGAGTGGAAAAGCTATCAACTTTTGCAGCCAACGACCACACCATTTCTAGTATCTACAGATCTACTTGGTATTGTCTTCTTGATCTCTCTAGCTTGTTAATTTGTGATGTGAGTTTATGTGATTTATTGTTGTAAAGAGTGTTCGATCCCTTTTGCAATGATTATTTATTTTATGACTTTCTTAAATGGGTTTTGATGTGTGTTCATTGATATGTTGTTTCAACCATCACTAATACATAGTTAATTTTCATTGATACGAGGATTCATCATATTGTAAAGAACTGAAAATTTTCTCTTTTCTTCATTGGCCATATATTTTTTAAACAAAAAATGAAGGAGTTTCAACCATTTTCAAAAACCAATATGGAAATGTTGACAACGACTGGCATGAAGGGTGGATAAAATCAGTGAAAAGGGGACAAATGTGACACAAGTTGATTATAATCTCCCATTTCAGCTGGTTTCCTGATAAAAAAAGTTGTTTGCAAAATAATCAAGATGTTGGGGAACTCAACTGAAATTTAGAAAAAAGTTTTTTTTTCTAAAAAATAAGCTGTTTTTTTTTTAATCTGAAAATTTGTAGCTTATAATTATTTTTCAATAGCTTATTTTTTCTTTTCAGCTGTTTTCATACTCTTTTACTATGTAAAAACTAATTTTTTGTAGCATCCAAACACAATTAATTATCTTCAAACCAATTTTCAGCAAACTTATCTAAACAAAAATTGATTCTGATTATAATCGATTATAACAATAATCGATTATTGAAATAATCTAATTTTCGCAGCTATCCCAAACACACTCTTACTCTCACTCTTAATTTCTTTGTGTAGAGGGTAGATAAAATGTTTACAACTAGTGTAGATGGTAGACAAAATGAGTGCAAGAAGGACAAAGGTGACACAAGCTAAAACAATACATAGGCACCAAGATGTCTAACCCCTCAAAATCTCATAGTTTTGATGATAACAAAGATATAAAACTTTGATGTACTAATGAGGTTTATTAAATGTTATAGGTGAACATGTATCCAATGTGAAGAAAACTAGACTCAGTCCAAAACTTTCATCAGTTTAACTTAGTGTCCAATGCATTATAAATAAGTTACGTCTAGTGTTTTATTGAAAACGAGCGTCCAACGTGTTGTTTGATATCATCCAACCTAGGCTAAGAAAACTTACAATTTGATTTATATTTATGCTAAGTTTTCTTTCGTCCAAAAAGGTGAACATGTTAAATGTGCTCTAATCGATGATGATTCTTTCAAAAAAATTCATTTGTCTTATGTTCTGTCTATTTCTATATTTTGCCTAACATTTGAATTTCAAGTATATGTGACAAGGCAAAGATAAGCACAACCAATAATGAGAATATGCTATGCTACAAGCCGTTTTCGTACAAGTAGTGAAGACAAGGTGAACGATGCTCAGAAAGGACAGTACCTTTGCGTTTCTCTCTCTTTACCAAAAGCAGACACGTCAAAAGTAGCATACGGTGTGTCTCTAAATGGGAAGTTTTCAATGGGCTCGCATTCTCACGATGGTCATCTTTTTCAATGAAGCCTATATATACCAAGACTGAAGCTTTGAAGAATATAAAAGTCACGAAGCAATTCAATAGAACAACGCTCCCTGTCTCAAAGTTTTCAACTTATTGGACAATAGATTCTGTGTGCAATAGCTCAGGCCTTTGCTTAGCAAAGTTATTTTGTTTTGTGCTGTAATTGTTTATCCTCATTCTGTGAGTAGATTTCTATGTAAATCTTTCAAACATTGTTGTTTGAGAAAGCCAGGAATGACTTTGTGATTAAAGAATACCCGGGTTAACAGTCTCAGGGGGAGATTGTTGTTTTGCTAGAAGTGACCTAGAGAATACTTGTTGTAGCTAGAAGTGACAGGGACATAATACTTATTTTGTAATCATTTATTGATTAGTGGAACCCTTTTTAGGTTGGAGGAGAACTGGACATAGCTCATGTTGAACCAGTATAAAATCAAGTGTTCTTGTTCCAACGCTTATCCCTTCCTTCACGTTTTCATCTGTAGGGTAATCATTTATGAACTTGTTTTGGAAGTTTGTTTTTGCGAAAAAGTTTTTAAGTTACAACACTATGCAACCCTCCTTCTAGTGTTTTTTTTTTGGTTGGAATCAGAGTTCGCCCTCTTGGAGTTGAGTACCTAACAGTATAGTGGAACAAAGATCTTGAAAGCAAAAATGGAAAACAAAGGACAAGTTGTGAATAGGCCACCACTCTTCAAAGGTGTCAAGTAGGACTACTAGAAGCAAAGGATGATTGCTTTCATTGAGTCATGTCACATTGACATGTTGAACGTTATGGAGAATGGCAACCACATTATCTATGATGTTAAGCTGAGCGAGATTCCAAGGAGTAGATGGAGCGAATGAGCAGAAGTAGATCAGATACTTGCTCAACTCAAAAGCTCACAACTCTATCATGTTTGCTTTTTCTGAAGAAGAATACACAAAGGTTCAAAACTTCAAAAGTGTCAAACAAATATGGGACACTCTTGCTTTAACGTGTGAGGATTCCTCTAAGGTTTAATATGGAAGAAAATGAAAGCATACAAAGTTTGTTTGGAAGGTTTCAGACCATACTAAATGAACTCAGCAAGAGAGGGAAGTCACTTGCTCTCAACATCTAAAGCCCAGAAAAGCTCCATCATCCAAAGCTTTTGCAATAGATGACTCATCTGATGAGCAGAGTGCAGAGGAAGATTCGGACGAAGATGATGAGATCTCCTTCATCTTAAGGAAAATCCATGCAACGTGGAAGAAGAAGGGTGGTTCTCAGTGGAGAAACCACACAAAGAAGCTCTTTAAGGAGACAAGGAACAAAAAGAAAAGTCTATTGATCTGCTACGAGTGCAAGAAGCCTGGACACTTCAAGTCTGAGTGTCCTGAGCTGATAAAGGACAAGGAGAAGAAGAAGTCCGTCTTCAAGAAGAAGGGAAAGAAAGGCCTCATGTCTACATAGGAAGATCTAGACGAAACATCCTCTGAGGAGGAAGGTGATGAGGAAGCCAACTTATGTTTGATGGCTGATGTGACACCCAATACTTATGAGAATTTTTGTTCAATTAATTTATTTTATTAGAAATTAATTTAATTTAAAACTCAGAGTATTTTTTTTACTTAATTGAAATTAAATTACATAGTTAATAAAATAATTTTTGACACATTAGTAAAAAGTTAAAATATCACTTTAATATGTACATCGTGCATTCATATATCATACATTCGTGAGAAACATACATGATTGTTATCAACATGATTATAGTTATCCAAAGCCATAAAATACAATAATCATCTCGTCATAAAATATATACATAACCAAAAGATATAGACTACCCCTCTATATTTACTCCTTTCAATTTGCATTTCATTTCTTTTATACTAAATAGATTGTAAAGGATTAAATTTTCATTGATGGAAGTGTAGCTAAATGAATTTGTTGCACTTTCCACCAATAAGCTCAATGAAATACCTATTCATTTGTTAGAAGCTTGTATTTCAGAACAACCAAAATTTTGGAATACTGCATATGCATTATTTTATGGTTTAGTTGTTCTAGATCCTTCTCAAATACCCTATGATACCTGTAAATTTTCACCACCAAATGCAAACCTTGGGGATGGTAAATTACGTGTTCCTATTTGCTATCATCAAAAAATATGCATTACTTTTGTTATATCCATTGCACCATGATGAATGAATTCTTCTTGAGTGAGAAAGAGTACCAACATGTGATCTAATTCAATTGTATCGAAAGGACCCGGCCAAACTCATCTTGCTTATTCAGAAACCTAACCCAATATTTGGAAAATGGTTAAAATATTTTTTTAGTTCTTATAATTTGGATATTGTATATTTTAGTCCCTATAAGTAGGCATGTTTCAGGGACTAAAATAACCAAAATAATTTTTTTGTGCAGTGACATGATACTTTGTTTGCCAAGTCATCTTTAAACAGAGCTTTTTTTATTCTTATGGATAAAAAAACAGAGCTTTTCTAATGGTAGGACTTAAAAAAAAAAAAAAAACACAATATTTCAGATACTAAAATAACCAAAATAGTTATATGGAGAGTAAAAAATTAAGATACCAAAATTACAGGACTAAAGATATTCAAGGCTTTGGAAATTTTGTATCACTCAATTTAGTTGGATGATGATGTGTCACAAACTGCTATCCTTTTTTTGTCATTTATAATAGGAGAAGGGTCCATCATCCATGCTTATTGAACTACCCACATTTTGTTTGTTACACCACCTTCGAATATACGTCATGGGAACTGTTAAAAAAAACACTATAGATCCAATCATATGTACAAAGGATTACTGCATTGAAACACCCATCTAAAAGAAAGCAACAGCAACCAGCAGTTTCAAGAATTTGAGCCATTTTGGGAATTTGAGTTAGATTAATAACGCAATATAACACAGGTCAACTACATATTATATGATCAAAGCAGCAAAGCATATCCATGCAAGTAATTATAATGTTCATAAATGACTAGTTGATGAGATCTACCATAGTCATAGCCTAACTAACAAAAGAAAATGCAACTGCTCATGGTTGACACTTGACAGGCCATGGATATCACTCAAGTAACTCTTGCAGCTTGTGACAAAAACTATCAATGTAAGTATTCTCCAAATCCCTGGTGAGTAAGAGATTTCTCATTTTTAAATGGTTTGCTCTGACCTCCCTTCCAACCTCACTCTCATCATCCATCACAGTCTTCACAGCTTTGCAGACACTCTCCTTTGTGAACAAACCATCTTCTTCACCTTTCTCCACTTGAACACCAGCCTTTATGCTGCTGCTTATCATCCTAGCATTAAGGAGCTGGTCAATAAAATTTGGTAACACCACAATCTGGCACTTGTTCACAAGTGCCTCAAGTAAAGAAGCAACTCCACAATGGGTAATGAAGCACCCTATAGATGGGTGATCAAGAATTTGTGTCTGCTGAACCCAACCCCCATGCACAATGCCTCTTCCTTGAATCCTCTCTTTGAACCCCTCTGGCATCGCTTCTTCAACACACTCAAATCCAATAGGTGCTTTAAGTGCTGCCAGAAATGGAAAACCTGCTAACTCAAGACCCAGCAACAATTCCTTGAGCTGATCTTGACCTAGCCTGCATTCACTTCCAAATGCACAGTATATGACTGAACCAGGCTTGAATCCTGAAAGCCATTGAACCCATTTTTCTTCCAAAGGGGAGCTGGGTGGCTCTGGTAGGACAGGCCCTGAAAGCAAAATAGGCTTCCCATAGAAACTTTCAAGAAAGTCAGCATATGGTCCCTCAATTTCTCTACAACCTCTAAATCCCACTGCATTTGACAATCTGGTGCCAGTGCTGATGCGATCATAGTAACGAACACCACTGCCAAATTCTGATTTCACAACTTTAGTTAATCCTCGAACCTCGTGAGCCTGAAGCTTGATTGAAGAATCTGGGAACCCATCTGGGGGATTCATCAGATTCAGCTCATCCCCAACCAAGTTCTTTTCGCAAAACTGCTTCTCCACGCATTCCATATAAGCTTCAAATATCATGCTTAGGGTTAAGTAATGAACAGACTTGATGCCTAAGCTCCGAGCCAAGCTGGGTATCCAATGTGTATAATCAAAGAAAACAATGTTCGGTTTCAGCTCACGTAAAAGTAGTTCGATGTCCTTCTCGGTACGATCCATGGCGGTCATAAGCAGTGTGCCTAAGGAGATGGAAACATCAAACACGGTTTCTGCATCAGGAGGAAGGCCATCAACTGAAGGAATGGTGATGGGGATGAAGGTTATTAACTGTGGATAGAGGTTGAAATGTTCCACCATGGTCTTTGTTCGTTTGGGTATGAAGAAGGAGATTCTGTGTCCTCTTTTGGCTAATTTGTTGGCTAGGTGGAGATATGCTGATATGTGTCCAATAGCAAGCCATGGGTACATAGCTATGTGCAACTGCAAGTTTGGTGCATCCATAGCTGTCTCAAAATTATCAACAGCTTAATTTGATGTCTCCTTTCTCTATATGACATAGACAATTTGAAGTCCTTTGCATGGGTGCTGTACAAATTCCTGGCCGCTCAATCCATCTAACACGCGAGCGATTGAAGATTTGCTAACAAGGGACCACATCGGATGAATTATTGCAAAATATCCACCAACTTTGTCGAGAACCTGACTCAGGGGCGGACCTAGACTTCAATGTTAGGGGGGCCAACTATGAAAATTAAAATTCATATATGCATATCAAATTTTATATGAAATATTCATATGTTTTAAAATAGAAATTAATTATATCAATAATTTACTATAATATAAAGATAAAATATATTTAAACAAAAAAAACTAAACATTTGTTAAAGACCCAAGATTACAAAATTCAATCATTAACATATCACAAAGAAATTTCATGAATTTATAATAAAAATTAGTGTTTACATTAATCACATTTTTAAGAATATTAAAAGAACAGTAATGTCATGTCATGACAATAGTCGGTACCCTAAAATTTTGACATATCTCTAGTATAACTTGATATTTGGCTTGTTTATCAAGATTTACACTAATAATGCCCAAATAAACAAAGACAAGAAGAGAAAAGGAAGAAAAAAAAATATACACAAATATTTTTTAGTGTGTCTCAAATCTCAATCTGTCATTATCTTATAGTGTTTGTAATTAAGTTTACTCTATTGCAAATGTTATTAAATAACTTTTAATTATCAAATAATTTATAATCAAATTCATACAAATAGAATGCTAATAAAATCTTGTAAATATAATTATTTATAATCTTTAAAATAGCAATAATAGATGATAAAAAAATACTATTAAAAAGAAAATAAATAGTATTTGAATATTTTGTCTAAAAAGAAAAAAAATATATAATTATCTTCACAATAAATATTATAAAAGAGAAGTAGATTATTTATCTAAAAAGATAAAATATACTATCTTCACAATATGTACTATAAAAGGATAAATAAAATGTCATTATCTTTATAATACAAAGTATAAAAGGAGATATATATGTGATAAAGAATAAGAGAAAGAAATGACATTTTAATGGCATATTTAATCCCAAAATAAAAATAATCATTGTAATATTAAAATATATATTTTATATATCTAAAAAATCAAATTAAACAAAAACCAGGGGGGCCAAGGCCCCCCCAATTAATAACGTGCATCCGCCTCTGACTTGACTGACCATCTTTAGTTGGGTCTCTCCTCCTAATCACATTCTTTCATTTAGAGGACTCGGACCCGAGACTTTACTTAAGATATCCGAGCCTAATTCCACTTGAACCAACGACTTGTTGGTTACTAGTTATGCTATGTGTGCCTTTCTTTATGCATATTTTATTAGTATTTATTACACATAGATTTTCGAAATAGTTAAATAAATATTTGGTTAAATTACAATTTTGGTCTCCATTTAATTTTTTATCTGCCATTTTGGTCCCCTTTTTTTTACCGTGATTTTGATCTCCCTATTTTAGAAAATCCGCAATTTTGGTCTCATCCTCAATTTTGCGTACATTTATTTCTTTTATCTTTTACATTTTAATCAACTAAATTATCTTTTAATGGTACCTTAAATTGATATGTTAGGTCTAGGGTTCAATCGGACCAAAATAAAAGAAACAAAACATATGCAAAATTGAGAATTTGATCAAAATTGTATATTTTCTAAAATAAGGTGACCAACAATGTGGGAGAAAAAATAGGACGACCAAAATCGCAGATCAAAAATTAAAGGGGAACTAAAATTATAATTTATCCTAAATATATCATTCAATGACACAATTATATAAATATTTCATGTAATCACTATTATATTTATTCAAATTCATAATATTATATTACAAGCATAATCAAATTTTTAGTCTATCATATTTTTTTAACATAAATTTATGTCTTATTACTTTCTAAGTTATAAAAAAATTTTAACATTTAAGAAAATAAAATAAAAATACAATACAAGACAAATATCATTTCCTTCCTAATTAAATAATTGCAAGTATGGTGCTTCCATGGCTACCTATCGATCTCAAAAATATCAACGGGTTTGATGTCTTCTCTCTCTATAGATTTCATTGAGAGACTAACATCTTAAATTCCATGACAGTAGATCCAACAACCCTCTGAATGGACTTTGAAGACTTTTCTTTTCAATGGTGCAGTACAAATTCCTGGACCTTGCATGCGTATTAATTATTTGTATTTGTTGGAGTACAAGTGTGGAAGTAAAGTCCCACATTAGTAAGAATGTAAAAGTTGAGCAACATATAAGTGAGAAAAACCCATAAACCTAGTGCCTTAAGGTTTTTTTGGGTTGAAGGTGGTGTTAAGTTCAATTACGTGGTATGCTCGTAGCTTATTGGTGAAGATCTTCCCTGTGTTTGTCCCCCTCGCTGCACAACAGTATTCAATGTAAGCTCTCAGTATCTGAAAAATTTCTCTGGCCAGCAAAGCAAACAAACTAATTATATATATATTTACTTAGGTCCAGAATGTCTCAGACTGAAAATATTGATCTTTCTTGTTTAATTAGTAGTCGTATTGATATAATTGATGTAATGGTGCTTTGCTCTTCCCATTGCAGAAACCAAATGACAGCAGAACTGCATTAAACTTCTAGGCAAAGGTGCAACTGTAAGAAGATATCAAAATGTTGTCTTCAATGGCTGATAATATTTTTGTGAAGATATTGGTAAAACCAGGTGTTGCCAACCTGAAACATTACACATTAACAAGAAGCAGATTGTGTAGGCGATCGACACTTAGATTATTGTTAACCTCAACTGTGAAGCTCTATTGATTCATCCAGTCCTACTCCTACCAAATGTAATTGATAAGAGTAGTGCAGAGAATTACATTAAGGAATAAAATCAGTTACTTGTCTATATCTGAATTCGTAAATTTTAATACAATACTGTGACTTTGAATAAATATAATTGTTTTTTGTGCGAAACATTTATAACTGTTTCGTTTGTCTGGTGTCAGGGGCGGAACAGGGGCGGTCGCCCCCCTAAATTCACAGAATTTCCTTTACATCTATCATCCCCGCTCCTGTTATACTAGTCAGAGTATGCTGAGTATTTTTTAAAGAAATTTTTGGTGTAAAAAAACATTCTAGGTCTTTATTCAAAGATCATAATTTTAAGATTGTATTTTAGTACCTGACATTCTAAGAACCCAAGGTTATTGTCTATTAGGCTGCGAGTGTATGAAGCTCATTAATTTTTATATAGTGAATATTGAATATTCTTAAAAATAATAATTCAGGATTTATATTCTATTATTTTCAGAGTAAATATATAGTTTTACTACATTAAATATATTCCTTAATATTTAACCTTCCTAGGACACTTGTTTTCTATAAATATTTTATATTTTCTAATCACCACACATAAAATAATAAATATTATCAATTAAAAATATATAAGGTGTGTGAAAGAAGTATGTCTTATATGAAATCAATTATACATTAATTGTTATATAAACTATTTATTTTCTTATATTAATTATGACAATACTAATTATTTCATTTGCTATATATAATTTTAGCAATCATTTGCATTAATTGCTTTCAAATAGGTTTTCTCGTTCTGATAAAAAAAAAGTAGATTTTCTCATTTATATGTTAAGTTTTAAATCATTTTTTTAATTTTATAGATAAATTAAATTATATGAGAAAAACTAATTTTAACTATAGATCATTATTGATTTTGGTGTTAAATTTTTGCCCCCCTCCTCCCTAACTAATTTTTCTGGCTCCGTCCCTGTCTGGTGTGGTTCCATGTTGACAAATCTTTAATCCCATGTTCATATAAATTGGAACATAGATTAGGGAGCATTAAAAGACTTCAAATCATTCGAAGGGGTTAGGTTGGATCTGCAGTAATGAAGCTTAACATGTCAGCCCCTTTCCTGACTAATAGAAGAAGACATCAAACCTGTTGATATTTATGAGGCAGCCAAGCATCTCCCTTTCATTGTCAGAGTCATCCACCTCTGCTTTGGAGCAATAATGAATATACTGTGCAAACACCTAATTTCTGAAATTGGTTAAAATCAGTTCCACAACTTGCTGGTGCTGATCAAAGCGGCAATACACACCTAATTTCTTATACTCTAACGATGTGTTTGGTTGTGAGGAAGGGAAGGGAAGAAATGAAAGTGAATAAGTAAAAAAAAAAAAAAGATGAAATGAGAAATAAAGTGAAATAAAAGAGAAATATTTTAATTAAAGATTTTAGTAGATAAAAAAAAATTAATATTGAATAAAAATACATTTTTACCTTTTGTTAGTTTATGCTATATTTTGTCTTTTTGGTTTTTTTTTTTGTACGGAACTCAGTTTTTGAGAAGAAAAGAAGCTCTTGTTTACTTTTGTCCCTGTTGCACAAATGAGTGGTATATTAGAGGGTTACTTTTGTTAAAATGAAATAACATGTCTATTTTTCCATGCAAATGAATGCCTATCCATGGGACCCACTCATATTTTTGAAAATTTCTTCACACTTTTCCTACATTAAATAGCCTTGGTATTTAAGGTTCCTTCTCTTTTCTCCTCCCCTCTATTTCCCTTGTTCCAAACTGAAGTGGAAGTCTCACTTCCCTTCTTCTTCTTGCACTCTTCCAGGTATATCGGGCGGTTCCCTCTTCCAATGTCCAGTCTTACCGCAATGGAAGCAGGTCACATCCTTAATTAGCTACACCACCAGCATCCTTCTGTCCAGAAGTACTAGGCTTTAACTATTTCTTTCCTCTATTCTTCTGAGTAGAAGCGGGCTTTTTCTTGCCCTTGCCTCTTCCAGACTGTACCACCATAATGGACTTTGCCTTTCCTTTGTTGATGTTCTGCTCAGCAGTCCTCAACATGTTTGCTAGCTCAGACAAAGGTTTAGCAAAATCGTTCATGTTGTAGTGCATAACAAATTGGCTAAAACTAGCAGGCAATGAGTGTAGGATAATATCTGTGGACAACTCAAGGCCCATAAGAAAGCCCAATCTGTCCAGATGCTCAATACTCCTAATCATCTAGAGAACATGAGGTCCAACTGGGTTTCCCTCTGCCAGCGTGCGGTGGAAATGGCTCTGGATGTGTGTCAAATCTCCGTTGCCTTGCTTTCTCTTGAAAAAGCAATTTGAGGTGTTCGATCATATCAAACACATCCATGTTCTCGTGTTGCTTTTGCAGTTCCGAGTTCATGGTAGCAAGCACGAGACATCCGACATCAATGGCATCGTTTAGGTGCTTCTGATAAGCTTCCCTATTAGCCCTTGAAGCATTAGTCGTGGGTGGCTCAGGAGTCAGCTCGTCGAGCGCATACAACTTTCGTTCTTGCTTGAGGACAATCCTAAAGTTTCTTTGCCAATCAAGAAAGTTACTTCTAGATAAATTGTCCTTCTCAAGGACAGATAGCAATGACAGTGTGTTGGTGTTTGTAGACATGAAATCTAAAACATTTAAACATGCAGAATTTAGTATTACGATTTAAAAACACATTTAATAAGGACTTTTATTAAATATGCTCCCACTATTTTACTCAAATCAATAACCCTCTATTATTGACTCGGAAAATCCCATTGGAAGATTTTCTAGTGGGCCAAGATCCATATTTCATCCTAAGTCAACTTTGGTTGATCACCCAGAACTTAGTTATTTAGGTAGGAAATTCCTTTCTAATTGCATCTCTATGCAACTCTTGGATCAGTTGGGTGAATAATTCCTTATTCCAATTTATCTTATAATTTGATGTCCAACTCATGCCTCCAAGCCATTTCAATCCTGTTGAATGGCTCGGTTAAGTCAAACCTAATGGTTGACAATTGGATATTACAATTATCCCATCACGCCTCACCAAGATTGATTAAGGTGCCTAGCTTTGGCATGACCCACACTTATACAATCCTAGCCTTGATGAGTGCCACACATCAGGGAGGCATTTAAACTTAATATTAATTTAGCGGATTTTTTATTAAGCGATCTCATCGGCGTTTGTATTAGCATACAAGGCGTTTCTCTCAACATGCATGACATACATCTCATACATAAGACATACAACCCATACAAAGCATATACCCATACATTTCATATATATATATATATATATATATATATATATATATATATATATAACATACAACCCATACATTTCATAAATCACATATATAAAACATACAAGTCGCAGTGATATAGTTATGACCCCTAAGAAATAAAATTAGGTAAATTCTATGGTGCTGTTACAATTGGAGGGATTTTGGTGCCGTCACATATACAAATAATTAGTTTTACGAAAAAATAATAATTTATATAATGACAAAAATGAAATTTAAATCTAAGAATTCATGTAAACAACTCAAATCCTTTTCTACTAGGATGACATTTCCTTTACTCGTTCTCACCAAGTATAGTTTTTTCTCTTCTTAGGAGGACACCTAGTACCTCTAAAACATTGAGGATAGGATTCAAATAGGCTTCAATTTTGTATTTTCTTCCTTGTGCAATTCATTTCAATTGCAGTTATAGAATTTGAGATGTACAAATACACTGTTTAGAATATTCAAATTCAGAATTTGAAAATGTCAGCATTATGATCTCTGTTACTTTTATTTCACTGCTGCTGCTCTTCGATCAACAATTTCCCTCCCTGTTGAAGGCCTTTTCAGAAGAGTTTATTATTATTTAACTGAAAATAAATGCAAATAATTGAATTATGTAGAATGCTAGATCAATTCTATATCCTGATGTATTACGTATTTATATCTATATAGTCTATATATAAGGCAATAGAAAATATCGTAATAGCACCAAAACCCATCAATTTAAAACGGTACCGAAGCAAGCACCGTAAAATTAAATCACGACACGCTGGTTGTATTTAAAATTACAACCAAATTACGACACACAGGTTGCCCAAAATTAAACCATGACAGGCAGGCCGCATAAAGTTATAAAATAAATCACGGTACGCAGTCCGTAACTAAAATAAACCAAAATAAACTAAGGCCATAACCATACACCGCTAAAATAAAAGATATAAAATGATTTTATAATAAATAAAATAACATATAGCCACCATGCATGAAGCACGACTATGCTCAAAGTTAGCACAGCCGTGGTCGAGTGCGTTCCCAGAGACAATTCTCCATCCAGGACGCGTTCAAGTGCATAAAAGGAAAAACCAAAACGATTTTAAGTGCATACAAACATAACATAAAACATATATATTGTAACATCCTGAAATTTTAATATAATTATTGTTATTTTAAAAGATTAAATTGTTATGAGAATTAATATTAACATTATTAGTATAAGAATTTATTTGATAAGCCAAATCTGCTAAAATAAATCTTATGCTATTTAATCTTAATCATGTACAACTGCACTTATATAAGGATAGGCAGATTCTTTTCCAATAATTACATAGTTAGTCTCTTAGGGAACAGAAAATTAGTAGATAGTTGAGGACTCGGGGGAAGAAGTCATAGAGGGAATCTTGTTGACGTAGTAGATAGAGAAGAGAAAGAATAAACAAAGACCGTAGATTACTTTGCTTCAAGAGGTGAGTAAAACATTTATCTTTTAAAACCTTCCATGGTATGTTTCTTGAAAGATATAAACTTTAGGTTCTTGATTAGAGGGATTTGGTGTTAGTGGAATTCTAAATTTTATAGCTGAACTATAGGTGATCTTTCATGCGTGCATGGGTATAATTTTCGAATGATTGAAATTGCCTTGATTATGTAGAATACTAAGCACTGCAGCAGTTTTACTCCTTGAATAATTTGTGAAATTCTGTTATTATATTTTAATTATTGTTTGCACATTGATATATATATAGTTTGTATGTTGTGTTGCTGCATATTGTTATTCGAAACTGAGATGTTAGTGTACCCGTAATGTGATATGAGAAATGTTATTAGGTGTATGGAATTATTGGATGCATGAAATTAGAGGATTTGTTTGATAATTATCTGGGATGATATTTTGTAATTATGTGTGAGTTAGTCATCATCTTCCGGGAAGTGGTGACGGTGTATATTTTATTCTGAAAATTGAATATGAGATACCTCCATCTGGGATGGGGATGAGATTTATTATAGATACCTCCATCTGGGATGGGGAAGAGATTCAGATACCTCCATCTAAGATGGGGAAGGCAGTGGGACGTCATTGCATGGATATGAGCTCATAGACCTTTCACGAATCTGAGATCCACACCGGTTCTGGGAACCAAAGAGTCTAGCCTAGTGATTCTGGGAATCACTAAGTCGTGTTTGTGATATCTATTTGAATGTATTGAGGGGTTAATTTTATTTATTGAAATATTTTCCTTAATGAGAATGATATGAGTGTGATTTGTGGTTGTCTTAATTTGGCTTCTATTGGAGTGTATATATATATATACAATATTTTATTTTAAATTATTGCGGGTACCATGGTTGAGTTTTCCGGATCACCGCACCGGCTGAGAACAACACTATTTGCGAACCCTTTTATAACTTGTTTTATTCACTGGGATTATTGTCTCATTAAAAGTGTTGTTTTCAGAGCACGAGGGAGAGATTGTTGAGACGTCGGAGACTTGAAGACTTATTTATTTTTTAATTATATTTTTGGGTTAGTACCTTTAGAATAAAGGGTTGGTTGTGGTTAATTCCGCTACTATTTATTATTCATTGTTTTAGATGCCCATATTTGAGGATAATGTTTTTATATATGTAAGGATTTATTTATTCAATCTTATTTTATAAAATTTGAGGTATTTCAGACCATTGTATTTTCGAAAAGTTTATATTATTTATGTTTTAAAGAATATTTTATTACGGATTGTTATTGTAATGAAGGGCGTTACATATATCATGCCAAACAACATGATTTCAAATAACATATCATACATATGAAATTAAATCATGCCAATCATGCTTTCACATACAAAGGAAATCACCTACGGATTCATGGTAATCTCGCGACCAATGCTCCGATACCTCTATTGGGGTTTCAAGGTCTATAATTTTAAAATTGTCTAAGATATAAAGTGCAGAAACAACCCCTTCCCATAGATCACGCATTACTTGTGAATCTCTAAGGGTTTAGATATTTTAACTTTGTAGCGTGCTTTCAAGTAACGGGTTGCCTTTGATCACCAAGGGTTGAAATTACGACACCTCTACTCAGTCCACACGAGCAACGATCGGAGCGGGGTTTCGGTGCTAGCTGATGGTAGACGCGTAGAGATTTTGGTGTGACATACTCTCTTCTCTCAGATAGTAATATTTCATGTCTCATGTCACGTCAACCTCACTCATATATATAGGAGATTGATCTAACCCAAATCCCAATCAAATATTATCTTATCAAATCTTATTTGATTAGATATATAGATAATTGTCTTATCAAATCTTATTTGATTAAATAATTAATTAAATCATATCTAATTAATTATCTTATTATATTGTGCCTTATTTAATTAAATCTCATTTAATTAAATATGTTGATTAATTAATTAAATAACATTTTATTAATTAATCATGAACTAAATTAAATCACATTTAATTTATTCATCTACTCCAATTGATTACTTTATGCGTATGACCCTATAGGCTCCCACTAGACTGACAATAACATTTTCTTTATAATATTATAGACAGTGATTGGCATTTAGCAATGCATCGCTACAGCTCAGCCTATGAGATAATCGGTGATCCGATTTCAACCTTTATGACAACCATTTCCACTGTGTAGCCTTTGTCCCTTCGTCCAAATGTCTTGATTTGAACACAAGGCATAAGAGTTTCATCCTCATTAAGTCCAATTGTTTATATCTTGATACCTAAGTAGACGTTTAATTTCAAATGGACCCAATATCTCATATCAGTCCATTTGCGTGTGGCCACACATATTGTACATCTCACTCTATCGAGAGGCCTATAGACATAACTCCTGTTATGTAGGAGGGATGAATCCTATTTACATCACTCACATTCCTCAACATGATTCATTGCAAGCCCAAGTACTACCTTAATAATCACCCTGTTACAGATGACATTTGATAGCATTAGAGCATACAACTCCTACATGTAGGAATCGTAGTAATTTCAAGTCAAAGGACTACTATCACCTTACGGTTGTCATGAGAAGTGCTTATGACACTTATATAACTATTATGAAGCCTTCTCATAGTAGGTCTGTCTAATTAGATATTACTCCTAATATTTATACCTGTGTGCCAGCCTGATATCTCATATTCATAACATGTGAGATGCAGTCATCTTGCTACTCAAACAATAGCCTTGATGCATCATTGTCGTCCTAGTTAACAATGATACTTCGACTACAAACACTTTAAGAATCGTGTTCTATTATTCAATGAGTCTCACATCATCGAATAACCCACCTATTCTAAGGATGTTACTATATCATACCATAGATAACATAATAACTGAAATGCCTCATATATAAAATATGTATAAATCAAAGTCGTAATACAAATGTAGCCTAAAATAGATTAGTCACTAGGGCTCACTCCAACACAATTAATGTATGGTTCAATGGGGAGTTGTAGATTAAGTTAAAAGCTAGATAGGAAGGTTATTCTCCCTGGATTGGATTATGGTACAATTCAAACTATACTTGTGTCACACCTGAGCCTCTAATGGATAACCAGGCTACAACTGCTATCGGAGAAGGCCCAAGTCTAAGATTCAAAAGGAACATTGTTAAGCCTAGCTGGATGAAAAGTTTCCAAATTAATAATTTTGTTAATATAGTTAGATCTAGAGGACAAGTGGTTAGTGATCCACCTTCCGTGTAACCACTAACCTTGTTATAAGGAGGTGCTGAATGAACCCACTAGGGTTGGCCTAGTGGTTGGGATCGAGTTGGGGTAGAATGCATGAGCATATAGGTTCGAACATCAATGCGGCCATTGTACACCAAAAGAAAAGGAGGTGCTGAATGAATGGAAATCTAAGAAAAAACTTTAACAGAATCTGAGAAAAATCTACCTTTTGTTAATATATTGTCTTGCTTTGTCTTTCTATTTTCTAGAGAGTCATTCCCTCTCCTGAAACAGGAATCCCTTTCTATCACAGCAGAGCTGCTATAGTGCTATCAATTATTATTAACCCAAGGTTGAATTTTGTTTCTACGAATAATGTTCAACCATACCATATGGCATTAATGACCTAAAATATATTGGAGAATCTATAATAATTTGTGCCACATCCGAGAGACTATCAATTTGATAAGCACTTGTTCATTTTAAGGGATTCTATTAAGAGGAAAATGTTCGTTAAGAAAAACATTTGAAAACATAGATACCACTTAAATCAGATGGTGGCTGTTGATAGAAAGGAAGAAAAGAAAGACAAGAGGGAGGATGATGAGATGCCTAGGTAAAATTCCTATAAATGTGTTTATTAAATAACAGAGCTGTTATTAAAATGGTATGACTTTTAAAAAAAATTAAAATAAAAAGCAGATACTCCAGATGCAATCATTATTACAAAGGATAATTGCAAGGAAACACCCATTTAAAAGAAAGCAACAACAACCAGTAGGTTCAAGGATTTTGTTGTTTCAGGTTTATGAGAGAAGAGAAATAAAAGAATAATGTGCAGGGAAGCTTGTGATATTTTTATTAAAAGAGCTCTATATAAAGAGCATAAATCACATCAGTTGCATCCCTTAATTTTAGGCATACAACAACATTAAAAACAAAAATAGAATATGTTACTCAAAATCTGAAATGTAAAATAGAAGCAAAACAAACTCCTAAAAACTAGGAAAGGAACTCCTCCACGTTGCAGTTGTTATTGGCATGTACGTACACTTGCAACAAATCTCCTCCTTGCCTTTATATCTGCAGACTCCTAGTTTGATTCTCAAAGCTTCAAATTTGGATTTTGGAAGAGCTTGTGTTAAAACATCCGAACTTTGATCTTCAGTTCTGCAATAAACTAGCTTGACTTCTCCTTCTCTTTGCACATCTCTTAAGAAAAACAACTTGATCTTAAAATGCTTAGTCTTGTAATGAAAAATAGGATTGTTGGAAATGGAAATAGCAGCTTGATTATCAACAAGAATCTGTGTTGGCTCATTTTGCTCCATGTGTAGACCAACTAGTATACGCCTAAGCCAAATAGCTTGATTCACAGCTGTAGTGGCTGCCACATATTCTGCCTCAGCTGTGATTTGAGCCACAAAGTCTTGCTTCTTTGAACACTAAGAAAACACACCTGAACCAAAGCTGAAACAGTAACCTGTTGTACTTTTCATCAACTGAACAACCCCAATCACTGTCAGAATATCCATGAAACTAAAAATTCAGAGAGTGAGTGTGCTTGATACCATAGTTTATAGTACCTTTAACATATCTCACAATCCGTTTGGTAGCTTGAAGATGCACTTCACTGGCACAATGCATAAATCTTGAAAGAATGCTTACTGTAAACATAATATCGAGTCTGGTTGCAGTAAGGTATATTAAGCAACCAATTAGGCTTCTATAGTGGTGCTAATCAACCATAAGCTCCATCATCTTTGCTGAATTTTTCCTTCCGATTCATTGGAGTGGTAGTACTTTTGCAATCCTCCATGGAGAACTTTTTTAGTATCTCCTTTGCATACTTCTTTTGGCATATAAAAACTCCATCGTGATCTTGTTTTACTTCCATTCCCAGAAAAAAGGACATCAAACCAAGATTCTGTCATCTGAAACACTAGGAGCATTTTAGCTTAAACTCCATTATTAGTTTCTCATTCGTGCCTGTCACAAGGATGTCATCAACATAGATAGAAACTATGATTAAATCATCACCTGCCAATTTCACATATAATGTAGCTTCACTTTGACTTTTAACAAATCCAAGGTTTTGAAGATAATCATTGATTCTGCCATACCAGGCCCTTGGAGCCTGTTTAAGACCATACAAGGCCCTCTTTAGCTTATAGACCTTTTCTTCTTGTCCCTTGACTTGAAATCCCTATGGATGCTCCACAAGTATCTCCCCTTGCAAATAACCATTTAAGAATGCAGATTTTACATCTAAATGGTAAACTTTCCATCCTTTGTGCGCAGTCAAAGCAAGCAGTATCCTGATTGTATCAAGGCATGCAACAGAATGTTTCTGAAAAATCCACCCTAAACACTTGAGCATAGCCTTTCACCACCAGCCTAGCCTTATATTTATATAGAACCATCTGCATTTAGTTTAGTTCTATTAACTCATTTGACTCCTATGGGTTTCTTGTGTTATGGTCTATCCACCAATTCCCAAGTGTCATTTTTTTCAATCATTCCCAGCTCTTCCTCCATAGCTTTAATCCACTTGACATCCTTTACAGCTTCTTTGAATTCTGCAGGTTCTAGGACAACAATGTTGCTTCTTTCATAAATTTTAGCTAAAGGTCTTGTACCTCTGACAGGAATGTCATCTATATCATCATCAAATAATTGTGGGATTCCTGGCAACTACGTCTATTGGTTCCTCCCAGCTCTATTGCTAATCTTCCATGAATTTGACATCTCTACTTACAAGAAATTTTCCATTTTGTGGTTGGAAAATTCTTTAAGCTTTGGAAGTGTGGATATATCCAATGAAAACTCCAGGTTCTGCCTTCTTATCAAGTTTGTCCCTTTTAACCTGTGGAACATAAGAGAAACAAACACAACCAAATATTTTTAGATTTTGTGAATCTGGTTTGTACCCAAACCAGCCTTCAAATGGTGTTTTTTTGTTCAGAACTCTAGTTGGAAGTCTATTCAGCAAAAATACAGCAGTGCTTGTAGCCTCTGCCCATAGCTTCTTTGGCAACTCCTTTTCATGAAGCATACACCTTGTCATCTCCATGATACTTCTATTTTTTCTCTCACTTACACCATTCTGTTGTGGAGTGTAAGGTACAATGAGTTGGTGCTCTATGCCAGCTTCTTCAGAAAATTTGTCCATGGTGTCATTTGCATATTCCTTCCCATTATTTGATTTTATTGTAGGTAACCTACAACCACTTATTCTCTACCTATGCTTTATATTTCCAAAAAATATTAGCAACCTCAGTCTTGGATTTAAAGAAATAAATCCAACAAAATCTGGTATAATCATCAATAAATGTAATATAGTATTTATTACCATTTAAAGATGATACTTTCTCTTCCCAACATCTGTGTGTACCAACTGCAGCTTTTGTGTTGCTTTCCATGATGTTTGAGGAAACGGTCTTCTAATTTGCTTGCCATATTGAGAAGCCACGCAATAAGCCATCTTGTCTTCAAGCAATGACACACCTTTCACCAAGGCATGTTTCTGCATGCATAAAAGTCCAGCAAGGTGGAAATGTCCTAGTCTTTTGTGCCATAGTTCAACTTTGGTGGTTGTGCTTGAAAAAGCTATTTGCTCTTCCTCCATTGGATTTAGAGCATAGCTTTTAGCTCTCATTTTCACCCTGGATACATCTTTGCCATTTGCATCTTTGATCAAGCACCAATTGTCTTCAAATATGACTTTGAAGCCCTTTTCTACAAGCTGTGCAACACTGAGCAAATTTTGGTCAATGTCATGCACATATAAGACATCAGAGATATATTTCAAACCTGTCAAGCTTTCAATAGCAACAATCCCTTTTCCCTTGACTGAGATGAAATCACCATTTCCAATTTTTACTTTGGAAATGATGGTCTTGTTAAGCTCTTTAAAGAGTCTCTGGTCATTGGTCATATGGTTTGCGCAGCCGCTGTCTATTAACCATGAATCACTGGAACTCTTACTTGTAGCAAAGCATGTTGCAACAAAGAGTTGCTCATCTTCTTGTTCCTCCACAATCACCTTTGCCTCCTCCGGTTTAGACTTGCATATTCGCTCTATATGTCCCATTTCGCCACATTTTCTGCACTTGACATCTGGCCTCCACCAACATTTTCTTCAAGGATGGTTTGTCTTTTTGCAATGCAGACAAGGAGGAAAGGTTTCACCTTACTGCTTGTTGGAGCCTTCTAGTTTTTTGTTCTTCGATTTGTTGTTCTTCTTGTCTTTGCCACCTCTTGAATTTTGTGCTTTCGTATGAAAAACACCTTGTACTGCCTCCTTTTGTCTCATCATTCTTCTCTGCTCCTATGCCTGTAGATCATTTATCAATTCTCTCAAGGTGATGGTTGACAGGTCTTTTGACTCCTCCAATGCTGATACTTCGATTCATACTTTTTAGGTATAGTGACCAGAATTTTTTGCACTATTCTTTCATCAAGAAATTCCTTCCCGAGAAGCCGCACTTTATTTGCTATGCTTAATCGCCGGTCAGCATAGCCTTTAATTGTTTTTGTCTCCTTCATGCTCTGCATCTCAAGTTCCCTGCCTAAGTTAAGCACTTGCATGCCTTTGGTTCTTTCACAGCTTTGATATTCTGATTTGAGATAATCCCAAATCTCTTTAGTAGACTTGAAGTTCATAATTCTTGTAAAATGATTTTTGACACAGCAGAAAAAAGGCAATTTTTAGCCTTAGCCTTTTTTATCTTCCTTTCTCTATGATTCTTCGTCTGAGCCACTGATGGATTTGAAGGTAATTCAGGAACATCATTGTTTTCTTCTACTGCCTCCCAAAGATCCAACGCTTCAAGATGAGTGGTCATCCTTGCAGCCCATAACTCATACTCCACACCATCAAAAATTGGTGGTAGATCTGCTGTGTATGATGTTTCTCCCTCCATTACGGTTTCTCTCAACTCAAAGATAAGAGCTTTGGATACCAATTTGTTGTTTCTGCTTTATGAGAGCAGACAAATAAAAGAATAACGTGCAGGGAAGCTTGTGATATTTTTATTAAAAGAGCTCTATATAAAGAACATAAAGCACATCAGTTACATCCCTTAATTTTAGGCATAACAACAATATAAAAACAGAAACAGAAGCTGTAACTCCTAAAATCTAAAACGTAAAACGGAAGCAAAACAAACTCCTAAAAACTAGGAAAGGAACTCCTCCACATTGCAGCTGTTATTGGCACGTATGGACACTTCCAACAGATTTGAACCAGTTTGGGAACTTGGATATGAAAGCAACTGAAGCAAACTAAATTCATAGGCAGTAATTGACACTTGGATATCACCCAAGTAATTCTTGCAGCTTGTGACAAAAACTATCGATGTAAGTATCCTCCAAATCCTTGGTGAGTGAGTGTTCTCCTAATTTTAAATGATTTGCTCTGACCTCCTTTCCAACCTCACTCTCATCATCCATCACAGTTTGCACAGCTTTGCAGACACTCTCCTTTGTGAACGAACCATCTTCTTCGCCTTTCTCCATTTCAAAACCAGCCTTCAAGCTGCAGCTTATCATCCTCGCATTAAAGATCTGATCAATAATATTTGGTAACACAACAAGCTGACACTTGCTTACAAGTGCCTCTAGTAAAGATGCTGCTCCACAATGGGTAATGAAGCACCCTATAGATGGGTGATCAAGAATTAGTGTCTGCTGAACCCAACCCCCATGCACAATGCCTCTTCCTTGAACCCTCTCTTTGAACCCCTCTGGCATAGCTTCTTCAACAGACTCAAATCCAATAGGTGCTTTAAGTGCTGCAAGAAATGGAAAACCTGTTAACTCAAGACCCAGCAACAATTCCTTGAACTGATCATGTTGTAGCATCCATTCACTTCCAAATGCACAGTATATGACTGAACCAGGCTTGAATCCTGCAAGCCATTGAGCCCATTTTTCTTCCAAAGTGGAAGTGGGTGTCTCTGGTAGGAGAGGCCCTGAAAGCAATATAGGCTTCCTAAAAATTCTTTCAAGAAAGTCAACATATGGTCCCTCAATTTCTCTACAACCTTTAAATCCCACTGCATCTGACAATCTGATGCCAGTGCTGATGGAATCAAAGAAACGAACACCCACCACCATAATCTAATTTCAGGAATGAAGCTAATGCTTGAACCTCATGAACATGAAGCTTGATGGAAGAATCTGGGAACCCATCTGGGGCTTGCTTCAAATTCAGCTCATCTCTGACTAAGTTCTTTTCCTGACACATCTTCTCCATGGATTCTATATACGCTGCTGTTATCATGCTAACGATTGTGTACTGAACACACTTGATGCCTATGCTCCGAGTCAAGGCGGGTATCCAAGGTGCAAAATCAAAGAAAACAATGTTGGGTTTCAGCTCAAGTAAAAGTAGTTCAATGTCCTTCTCAGTATGATCCATGGCAGTCATAAGAAGTGTGACTAAGGAGTTGGGAACATCAAAAGTGGTCTCTGCATGAGGAGGAAGGCCATCAACAAGGGGAACGGCAATGGGGATGAAGGTTATTAACTGTGGATAGTAGTTGAAGTGTTCGAATTTGGCCTTTGTTTGTTTGGGTATGAAGAAGGAGATTCTGAGTCCTCTTTTCGCTAATTTGTTGGCTAGGTGGAGATAAGGTGATATGTGTCCCATGGCGAACCATGGATACATAGCTATGTGCATCTGCAAATGTGGTGCATCCATGGCTGTCTCAAAATTATCAACAAGTTAATTTGATGTGTGCTTTCTCTATATGAGAGGCTATCATCTTATAACTACTTATTTGAAGCCTTTGCATTGGGTGTCGTACAAATTCATGGCCCTTCCTTTCCAACTAATTACATTCACATGGTTTAAGATTTGTTGACAAGGGATCACATGATTCAAATGTAGTTATTTCTCTCCTATGCATTAACTCAAAAAGATTATTTTAAATGGACTTTGCTGCTTACTTAACGCAGTCAAAAGTGAGTTTCGTGAGACACGAAAACTAAACAGCTGCAGTTTCTATCAGTATCTGAAAAACTTCTCTGGCCACCAAAGCAAACTAACTAATTACATATAATCACTTAGGTCCAGAATGTCTCAGATTGAAAATATTGATCTTTCTAGTTTAATAATTAGTCCTATTGATATAATTGATGTAATGGTGTTTTGCTCTCCTCATTGCAGAAACCAAATGACAGCAGAACTGCATTGGACACGAGTGGGGTGGATAGCTATATGGGTACATAGCTATGTGCAACTGCAAGTGTGGGTCCATGGATTTCTCTAAAATATCAAGGTTTGATTTCCTCTTTTACTAATGCTTTCCAATGAGAGGCTAACGTCTTAAATTTGCATAACCAACCTTATCTTTTGAATGTAGTCAGAAGTCTTTTCAAGGGGTGGTGGACAAATTTATGGCCCTTTCATCCAGCTTTATATGAACACTTGATTGAAAATTTGCAACAAGGGACCACATCATCATTAATCATCAATATCAATAATCAATAATATATATAAAGTAAGTAGGTCACTTGAAACCCTAGATATGCTTTCCCGCCTACACTATTAAGGGTATGCATAACTTTTTATGTGATATTGCTTTTTACTTTTTCAACAGTGTATCATTATGTCTAAATTCATTGTATTTTTTTTTACAATATAAAGTACAATCTATTAGGAAGGCTATCAGTCAAAAAATTCAGATGTATTATAACTAAACAAGCTTTTAATTTTTTTTAAATCTTTTTTAAGTTGCGATGAACAATTTCTTTTTTTTACCTTTTAACATAGAACTTTTTAATTTGTTACACGACACTGAAATATAAAATTTAAGTCTAAATCTATTTAAGTTCAAATAATAGTTTTTGGGAGGAAATAGAATATAGAAATAATATAAAGTAATAACATATGTAAAAAGAAAAGAGATAATAAAATTTAAATTAAAGAAAATTTAATTTAAATTTCACTTAGAAATTTAATCATGTCATTCAGATATTTATCATAATCCAAATTTTTATTATTTGTGTTGTGTTGGTGAAGCTTTTTAAGAATTTAATTTTTGTACCAATGAAAACAAATTATAACATCACAATATATATTTGAATTTTTATGTTTGAGAAAATAAAATATAATTTAATGAATAATCATTTTATGATAATTTGTCCCACATATTTTTTATTTATATTTTTAATTTTTCTTTAAATTTTAAATAAAACTATCAATTATATTGATTGTATGTAAAATTTTATGATATTAAAAAATCAGATAAATTTAAAAGATAAGTTAATTTGTGAAAACCATTTTATTTGTAGTAGAAATAAATTAAAAAACAAAATATATTTGATATTTTTCATTTTAAAAATTTCTAGAAATAAAAAAAAATCTTAACGATAATATGTATTGCCTACTACTCTTTCTTTTGTATTCATTATTCCGACCTCAAATCCTCAAGCATCATTAGGGTCACCTCATTTGAAGTATTGTCTCTTGGTGTCCGGTGGCCCGTTACGGTTTTGTCCTTACTAAAAGGTGTAACAATCCACCTTCGTTACATAACTATTTTTTTTAGAGAACTTCGTTACATAACTAAATATAGCCAAAGACATTAACTTTATTTTCAATCAAAGCTTTTCATTTTAAACTATTTGTGAAAGAAAGTAAGTGTTAATTAATTCAATTTTTTCTTATTGTTTTAAACCTAAATGCTTTTCTACTACGAGAAAACATACAAAACATTCATGTACTTAAAGTCAATTAATTACAAATTGATGTCTCATAGCCCTTTTACAAGTTATGATAAAATACAACATCAACTACAACCATAAAACAAAAGAAAACTGAATACCTAAGATAGTCAACACTACACAAAAGTTAAACAAAATAAGAAAATAGAAGAGTGTGTCTGCATGTCCTTGTAGGTCCATTTGCGTTGTCTAGGAGAGAATAACCCGCTTCCTAATCATCTACTCCCTCAAACACGATGTTCGAGACCATCACAGTCACATCCATATGTGTCATACGCAAGGGTGAGCTTATCAAAATAAACATATTTAAAACATAACTTAAAATTAAATAAAAGAAAATAATCATATCTATAATTTTTCTCAAATTATAAAACTTGGCATTTTAAAAGAAAGGAAACATCAAGAACATTTAACACATGCAAAGAGGATCCCATAATCTCAACCAATCATCACATCATAGCTCAATCATCAACTATCACCATAATATAATACTACCTCTGGTCCAAATTATAAGCAACAAAATGGATTTAAGCAAAGGGTATTTTTGAAATAAAATTTGAATTTATGGTAGAATTAATTAAAGATAACTAATTTAACTACTTTCCTTTAGTCTTGATGATTTGTCCTATGTTGCTTATAATTAGGACCAGAGGTAGTAACAATCATGAAATCACACTTAAACATCATCTTTCAAAAGTCTCATCATCATTGAATCATCACAACATATATACACCAAAAGCCACTAGGATACCTTTAACATCAAACATTGACTCTACTCCATGGAGTTTTTACACCATATGAGCGGTCCCTCTTAGGCCTCCGACCATTCGAGGAGTCCCTTGGGCTGACCCTAATGAAGAAGTGTGGTTTTGTCAGAATAAATGAATGTGGCATTTGGCTTACCTCGGTCGGGCCCCAACCTCTCAAGGAGTTCACCCACCTATGTAACTATAGGCCTATTCCCGTTAGCGTCACAATTCCTCCAGCATTGAGCTGAGAGCCCCCTCTAGCGACCCTCAACCTACGTACCTACTCATATGCCTTTGCACCAACTGTGCACATACAATATTATGTGCAGCAACTATGCACCCACAGTATACCAACGGCAAAACATATTTGGAATCTCCTATGGTCCTAGATACGACACCTTCATACCTGCCATCTCCAATGGCCTGACTTAATGGTCCAAATATATCTCATCAAAATCCATCTCATCCCTCACACACTTAATGAGTTAACTATGTCTTTTATAAATCAATTCCGTTACTTTGATACACCAATCGAAGTCAAAAGGTGGGTACTCAGGAGGATATCTACTAAGCGAGACCTTGGGGTCGCTTCAGTGGATCAAAGTTCTAGCATATAACTCTCCCTCCCAAAGCAGTTATTTTCTTAAAATCTTATGAAAGAATAGAGTTAACTCATTTTGTAATGCATAGGGATAGTTTTAACACAAAAAGCTTATTCATCATCACACATATCATCAACTTTAACAAATAGCAATTATATTTCCTCATGTACATAAAAACACCTCAACAATATTATCATCATGTTAAAATTAAACATACCACTTTTGTATACACGTTTATATAATTCACAATGTCCCAAATCCATCTTGAACAAAGGGGTTTAGTCCTCATTTAAATGTAAATTTAAATATATTAATTAAAATCAACTCTAATCCCATTTTAAAATAAAATCAACTTCAATCCCATTTTAAAACTCATAAAGTATATTATATTTTCATTTGGATCTCATTTGGAAACCATTCAAAGAAAACATTCAGAATCACAATTTTTCGCTTATACCGAATTCATTCTCGCTTAAGCCACATAGCTCGCTTAAGCTAGAATTTTTCTCGCTTAAGCCAAATGTTCACATCGTTGGCAAGCGCACCAATCGGTGTAGTATTTTCAAAATTTAAGTACAAAGTTGTCTCCACAAGGACTTGTTCGTACTAAGCTTTTGTATAAAATCGAGTTCTAGGCAAAAGAATGGTTTGTTTTCAAGATATATTGCAGAAATTAAAAAGCTAAGTTCTAAGACAATTAATTAAAAACATAGAAAAATTCTAATAGGCAAAAGATCAAACAGTTGGTGTGCAGAAGATCTAGCTGCAGAGTAATGGAGATGTTGGGGATTTGGTTTCACCAAGCTAGCGTCTCTAGTAATATTAAAGGTTTTTCTTTACTCAATATTAGATTTAGTGTTACCTTAACCTACTAAAATACCTTGACCATGATTCCTCATATGAAAGGGCCTAAGTTACTTAACTTAACTCCTAATCCTTTAGCAAGTCAAGATAAATAACTTGGATCTTGGTACAGAGGTTAAAAACAAGGCTAATAAATGTTATTCCATCCTTAGACATGACACCCATTAGATGCTAACTTCAGTTCTTAGAATAAAAGCATTTCCCAATGACATTTAAACTACAAAATCATGCATATGGGTGATCAAACCATAAACAAGCAAATAAAAGCAGAAGAAAGCATTAACACTGAATCAATACTGAATAAATAGTGTAATATTGATTACATGAGAGTAGCTTAGTACACCAAAACCCCCAACAAGGGTAAACTAGCCTCTCATTGTCATGAGAGGCATCCAAAAAGCTCAAAATAGAAAAATGGAGAAGAGAAAATGAAGGAAAATGAAGAGGATGGAGTAGGTGAGGGCTGGAGGCGCATCACAAAACTCTAAAATGATGCCTCTCCCTGTCTCCAATGATAAGTGCCTTTAAATATTTGTAGAATCTTTTTTTTGTCTTTTCTGCATAAAGGCACTCTTGCTTAGCGAGCAAAACAACTCACTAAGCGAATTCCAAATTAATTCAATTAAGTCTTCACGGAAAGGATGGCTCGCTCAGTGAGCAGTTGCTTGCTCAGTAACCTTGATATTGCTGATGTGGCTTCTTCAACGAGTTTCCTCGCTAAGTGATTGGATCAACTCGCTGAGTGAGTAGTCTTCAACTTCAAATCTTTAGCTCCTCTTCTAGGTGTACCAAATCTCTGCAAAAACACATAAGGCTAATAAATTTCCTAAAATTAAGCTATCTAATTAATTACTCCTAATACTAAGATAATTGTAACTAAAAAGGACCAAAACATAGCTATAAATAAGATGAAAGTGAGATGATTATTGTGAATTTGGAATGAAATTATAATTCTGCAGGAAGCATTCTTGCTTAAGTTAGAATTTTTCGTACTTAAGCCACTGACCGTGCTTAAGCGTCATTTATTCTCGATTAAGCACTTATTTATTTAAAGGGATTATATAAAAAGGAAAATGTTACTTAACACAAACATTTGAAAACACAGACACCACATAAATCACATGACGGATGTTGATAGAAACTAGAAAGCAAGAAAAGAAAGACAAAAAAGGATAAGGAGATGCCTATGTAAAATTCCTATAAATGTGTCTCTCTAAACAACAGAGCTGTTATTAAAATGAAATGACCTTTAAAAAATAAAAATAGAAAAACAAAGTAGACACTATAGATGTGTAATCATATGTACAAAGGATTATTGCATCGAAACACCTATCTAAAAGAAAGCAACAACAACCAGCTGGTTCAAAAATTTGAACCATTTTGGGAATGAGTGCGATTCGTGGTGCATTAAAACACAGGTCAACTGCATACTATATGATTAAAGCAGAAAAACATATCCATATAAGCAGTCATGAAGTTCATAAATAACTATTTGATGAGATTTGCCATAGTCATTGTAACACCCCGGGCGAATCACACCAGAATGAGAGGGATCCAGAGGCTGTAGAGTTATGGGACTGTACAGTTGAGGATGGCTTAAAGAAATAATTAGTACTACCTATACCAACAAGGTGCATCTACTTTTCGATAGTTCAACACTTAAGAACTCCACAGTTAAGCGTGCTTGGCTTGGAGCAATTATGGGATGGGTGACATTTTGGGAAGTTTCCCAGAAAGTGTACGAGTGAGGACAAAGCATGCTGAGAAGTCTCATATTGGTTTGTGGGGTTAGTCAATGAGTCAATGATCCTGAAAGCAGCTGAGCTAGTTGTCAATGTCTCAAAAAGGCTGCCTACGAAGTGTTCTAACTGGTGGAGGGTTCTGACCAACAAGGATGTTGAGTGAAGTGCCACCATGTCAAGTGTTGTAGAGTGTGAGTCGTCGAGATGTCAACACTCAGGGGTGTTACAAATGGTATCAGAGTAGACCTCTCTTCTAGTATGGTGTGGTTCGAGGATGAACCAAGCGGAAGCTGGTGGGCATGTAACACCCCGGGCAAATCACACCAGAATGAGGAGGATCCAGAGGTTGTATAGTTATGGGACTGTACAGTTAAGGATGACTTAAAGGAAATAATTGGTACTACCTATACCAACAAGATACATCTACTTTTTGGTAACTCATCACTTAAGAACTCTATAGTTAAGCGGGCTTGGCTTGGAGCAATTATAGGATGGGTGACCTTCTGGGAAGTTTCCAAGGAAGTGTGCGAGTGAGGACAAAGCACGCTGAGAAGTCTTGTGTTGGTTTGTTGGGTCAGTTAATGATCCTGAAAGCAATCGAACTGGTTGTCGATATCTCGAAAAGGGCTACCTACGGAAGGGTTCTGACTGGTGGAGGGTTCTGACCAACAAGGATGTTGAGTGAAGTCCCACCGAGCCGTCGAAATGTCAACACTCAGGGGCATTACAGTCATAAAATTCAACTTGTACTTTCTCAAATGGATAGTATATTGCATTTTAATTGTACCTAAATAATGAATGAAACTCCAACTGCTCATAAAGTTGATTCATACATATGGAAGCAGCTGAAGCAAAGCTAAATTGATAGGCAATAATTGAAACTTGGATATAACCCAAGTAATTCTTGCAACTTGTAATAAAATCTATCAATGTAAGTATCCTCCAAATCATTGGTGAGTAAGGGTTTTCTTAATTTTAAATGTTTTGCTCTAACCTCCCTTCCAACCTCACTCTCATCATCCATCACAGTCATCACAGCTTTGCAGACACTCTCCTCTGTGAAAGAACCATCTTCTACACGTTTCTCCACTTCAACACCAGCATTTAAGCTGCAACTTATCATCCTCGCATTAAGGACCTAGTAAATAATATTTGGTAACACAACAAGCTGACATTTACTTACAAGTGCCTCTAGTAAAGATGTGGCTCCACAATGGGTAATGAAGCACCCTATAGAAAGGTGGTCAAGAATTAGTGTCTCTTGAACCCAACCCCCATGCACAATGCCTCTTCCTTGAACGCTCTCTTTGAACCCCTCTGGCATAGCTTCTTCAATAGACTCGAATCCAATAGGTGCTTTTAATGCTGCCAGAAATGGAAAACCAGTTAACTCAAGACCTAGCGACAATTCCTTGAACTGATCATGATGTAGCATCCATTCACTTCCAAATGCACAATATATGACTGAACTAGGCTTGAATCCTACAAGCCATTCAGCCCATTTTTCTTCCAAAGTGGAAATTAGTGGCTCTGGTAGGACAGGCCTTGAAAGCAAAAAGGCTTCCCATAAAAACTTTCAAGAAATTCAGCATATGGTCCTTCAATTTCTGTACAAAACCTTTATATCCCACTGAATATGACAGTCTGGTGCTAGTGTTGATGCAATCATACAAACGAACACCACTGCCAAACTCTGTTTTGAATACTAAATTTAATAGTTGAACCTCATGAGCATGAAGCTTGATGGAAGAATCTAGGAACACATTGGTGCTTTCATCAGATTTAGCTCATCACTAACTAAGTGTTTTTTGTGACACTGCGCTATGGATTCTACATATGTTGTTGATACGAGGCTTAAGATCATGTACTGAACAGACTTGATGCCCAAGCTCCGAGTCACATTGGGTATCCAAAATGCAAAATCAAAGAAAACAATGTTGGGTTTTAGCTCAAGTAAAAGTAGTTCAAAGTCCTTCTCGATACAATCCATGGCAGTCATAAGAAGTGTGCCTAAGGAGAAGGGAACATCTGAAGTGGTTTCTGCATCAGGAGGAAGGCCATCAACTAGGGGAATGGTGATGGAGATGAAGGTTATTAACTGTGGATAGAGGTTTAAGTGTTCCAATTTGGCCTTTGTTCGTTTGGGTATGAAGAAGGAGATTTTGTGTCCTCCTTTCGCTAATTTGTCGGCTAGGTTGAGATATGGTGATATGTGACCCATAGCAAGCCATGGGTACATAGCTATGTGCAACTACAACTGTGGTGCATCCATGGCTGGGTTGTCTCACAATTATCAACAAGTGAATTTGATGTCTATTATATGCGAGACTAATAATGTCTTAAACTCCTTATCTGAAGTTTTTTCGATGGGTGCAACACAAATTCCTAGCCCTTCCATCCAACTAACACGCACGTGATTGAAGATTGGTCAACAAGGGATGTGTATACGTTTTGTTTTTGTTTTGCTGGTCGATTTTTTTGTCAACAAGGGATATATATAAGAGACAAACATCTTAAACCCTTACTTGTAGGCCCTTCAATCCAACTAATATGACCATGGTTAGGTTTAATGGGGTCTCTCCTCTCAACCTTGTTTTTTTAATGCACAAGGCAAGACCGTGCTTAAGGGGACCGAGTCCACTACCACTCAGATCAACGACTTGTCAGACCAACACCAATATTCAGACCAACGACTTGCTAAAGGCAAGACCTTGTTTAAGGGTACTTCCTATTAGAATTGATATTTCAGTTGAACAAATGACAAACTTTGCACGCAGATGGTGGATGTGAAAGTCAAGATGAACTTCAAAGTGTGGAAGAGGAAGGTGAAAAATATAAGGGATATGGAATAGAAGTAAGGGGATATGGTGATGCCTATGCTAATAATTTATATGTATCGTGAGACTTAATTAAAAATTCAAAAGTACTTTCAGGACCAAGATGACAATATGTGGTTAAGTTCAAGGGCCAAAATGTTAGTAAGTGGTTAAGTTTAGGGACTAAAATGACATCAAGTTATTAAGTTCAGAGACTAAAGTGTCAACACTTTTAGACACGTGGTAGCCATGTCGATATGACACGACACAACCACGTGGATGACACATGGCAATCACGTGAATATGACATGTGGCAATCACGTGGATGGCACATGACAATCATCAGCTACCACATCATCACCAGAGGTGCCATATAGGCACATCCGTTAAGGTTAATGAAGATGAGTTAATGACAGGACCAATTTATCGCACTTTTTGTACATTTGGGGTACTAAATTTGAATTTTTCATCTTTCAGGGACCAATCTGTCAGTGCCACACACTTTCAAGGAGCAAAATGGGTATTTACCCTATAAAATAAATATAATATAATATAATAAAAAATAATAATAAATGCTAATGGAATATTTATGATATTGAAATGTTCATCTATAATTACCCTTTTACTAAAGTACCATCATCTTCTATGAAAAAAAGTAGGCTTAAATATGGTTTTAGTCCTTCAAAATTAGGATAATTTTGTTTTTGGTTACCCAAATTTAAAATTGATAGGCTTAAATACAAATTTGGTCCCTGTAAGTTTGTTTGTTTTTTTTTTCAATTTTGATCCTTAGGCTTAATTGCAATTTTTACCCACGACTTTTTACTTTTTGGCGAATTTTACCCCCAACAAATTAATTTAGCGTATTTTACCCCTAACTTTTTTAAAAAGTTGCAAATTTTACCTTCTATTGCTGTGCTGATGTGGCATGCTAACATAAGCATAAAAAATGGGGGTAAAATTCACCTAAAAGTAAAAAATTAGGGGTAAAATTTGCCAAAAAATGAAAAAATTAGGGGTAAAATTTGCCAAAAAATGAAAAAGTTAGGAGTAAAATTTGCCAAAAAGTAAATAGTTGGCATAAAAAGTACAATTATTTTAGCATGTCACGTCAGCAAAACTGTGGAAGGTAAAATTTGTAACTTTTTAAAAAAGTTGGAGGTAAAATGCGCCAAATTAATTTGTTGGGGGTAAAATTTGCCATAAAATAAAAAGTTGGGGGTAAAAATTGCAATTAAGCCTTTTTTTTTTTCATTTTTAGTCCCCATAAGTTCACACCTTTTCAATTTTGGTCCTTGTAAATTTTTTTGTTCATTTTTATTCCCTGTAAATTTACATTTTTTCAATTTTAGTCCCTTTAAGATTCCATTTTTTTTTTTTCATTTTTAGTTCTTGTAAGTTTGCTCTTTAAGAAACTAAAATTGGAAAAACATAAACTTACAGGGACTAAAAATAAATAAAAAAAATTTACAGGACCAAAATTGAAAAAGTACGAACTTACAGGAACTAAATTCATATTTAAGCCAAATTGATATTTTCAACCCTGTAACATAAAAAAATAAAAATAAAACTTGTCTTAGTCCTTCTATCCCAAATATTGTTAAAATTTTGGCTTCGTGGCTAACGAATTACAAATGTTTACATGACAACGTACTTTGATTTTGCATTCTTATTATCAAACATTTTATGACATGTTTGTTTTCCTTTGAAAGTAAACATTTTAGCGACGTTAGGCAAAGGGGCGAAAATAGATTTTTCTTTTTCAAATTACAAAAACTAAAAAAAAAACAATTTTAAATTTAAAGGACGAAAAACAAACTTATTCTAAATTTAAGGGAATAAAAATATATTTAAGCCAGAAAAGTAAGTCACCATGGTGTCCTTAACAATATAACTTTTAAACCTAACTCATAATTCACCTCCTACTTTATATCAAAAGTGGACAATAAAATTACGAGCAGCCACCAAAAATTAATTCATTGAAAAATACTATATGATTTAGAAAAAAAAATTGCATGCTCTGCAACGTGCATGAGCACACTGCCACATCTCCAGCTTTAATAAAGCTGACCCTGCACGGTTAGAACTATTGGAACACCCATCAGCGCATGCATTTTTTTTTTTTTTTATTAAAATCTTCAGCTTGGTTGGCCTGATGTTGCTGCTATATATTGCTTTCTTGTAAATAGGTGTTTCAATGCACTAATCCTTTGTACTCCGCCGTCTGACTGTTTGAGCAAACATTAAATTTCCCCCAACTACATGCTTTCCAAAATATTTCCCAAAAATAATATTCTCGAAAGCATAAGAATAAATTATTTGTAATTAAATTAAATAAACATTACAAGAAATAATATTAATGTCGCAAGTGGCTTCCAGTTGCACAATTTGTTTTTTATTATTAATTCCATACCATGTCATGTCAATAACAGCTCTGTGACGTTTATAGGAATATTACAAACGATAGTCTCTCTTCTTCTTCTTCTTTCTTTTTTCTTTTTTCATTGAGAAGCATAAAAAGCCAAAATTAAGATGCTGCAAACTACACAAAGTGAAAACAGATTGTCTCTTGAAAAAAAAAAAAAAAAGGCACAAACAGTGGAGGGAAAGTCCAAATCTAATACTCCCAAACCTGCCAACAATAGGTGAGCCACACCATTCACTTCATGATTAACATGCAAGATAGAGACGTTCCAGCAGTCACGCAATAATAAAAGATCTAATAACACTCCTCAGCTAGCTTATCCCGATATACATGCAAGACAGTCTCTAGATGACTCACTGAAAAAGATTATAGATACTTGACAATATTTTCGGCACTTAATGCCATATATGAATGTCTTATTTTGTAGAATCAGATTTAACTTCGGGTAAATACTAATCTTCAGCACTAATTTCATTTTGTTCCTATAGCAATAATTTATTTTTATATTTTTCTCGTCAATTTACAAAACCTTACATCTTTAAGTAATTTTTTTTATAATATTATTTTATTACTTTTTATTATTATTGTAACAATTTATTATTATGCATGATTTTTTATTATGTTTATTTTCTTTTTTATAATATAATTTTTCTACTATTTTAAATTTTAGACTATTATATTAATACTGTCGTTATATTATTTTTCTTAAAATTTTAGTATGGTTTATTATTATTTTTTACTTTTTATATTTTATTAGTAGTATTGCTTATATTCATAATTATTGTGATTTTATTTGCTTAACATTTGTTTAAAGATGAATATATATATATATATATATATATATATATATATATATATATATATTTTATTTGCTTAACATTTGTTTAAAGATGAATACATACATACATATATATATATATATATATATATATATATATATTTCAAATATTAATCAATATTTTTATTATTATTTCAAATATGTTTGACATTTTTCAGATTTATTATAATATTATCTTAATATTAATTAATAATACTAATGGTATAGTATTGCACTATAGTTTGGTGTAAGAGATGTTACAATGCAATATGTGACAAATGGCTCAAATATATTTTTGATTCCTGAAAAATTTTTGGATTTTTTATTTGGTTCCTACTAATTTTTTTTATTTTGTATTTCGTCTTTGCCGTTACATTGGCTCTATTAACTTTACATCGACGATTGTGATAAAAGAAATTTCAGGGACTAAAAGAAAAATTCGAAAATGTTTCAGGGACAACTTAAGAGAGACAACGTAATGGTAGGAACGAAATATAAAATAAAATTTTTTAGGAATTAAAAGTCAAGAAAAAATTTATTAGGGACAGACCAAATGCAAAATTCGAAAACTTTCCAGGGACCAAAATATTTAAGCCATTTAAAATTATTTAAATTTGAATTTTTTTTTGTTATTTACTACTATGTTTACATGTAAAGTTGGCATAACTATAGTATAATTGAAATTTCGATCAACGGCTCTAAAAACGAGTATAAATTAACAAATCTCTTTATATAAATTAATATATTTTATATTAGTGTGAACACATAATATATTCATTGTCATCTCGTGGAAAGTTTTACCTACCGTATAGGCGTTGTTTCTAGGAAGTCTCCCATATCTTGTGGAAATTTCAATCCAACTACTAGTGTGTTTGGATTAAATTTATGGTGGGAAATAATCAATTATTTTTTCACGGTGAAAGTAAAACAATAAATAGTTGTTTCTATTTATTCATGGTGTCGCCATAATTTTGAAGAGTAGAATTGATTTTTGATATTATCCAAACAAACAAAGACTTGAAATCGATTTCAAGGACATGAACAATTTTATGGCATGGCATATATAGGTAGTGGGACAGGCATGCTTGGAAGCTACCACGAAGGTGTGAAGGACAATATGTGACTCCTGGTCATGTCAAATTTATTGTTGTTGACGCGTGCTTGTTTAAAGTCTTTCTAACAATATGTGCTCTCTCTCTCTCTTTTTATTCTGTAATTAGAGTTTACCATGCAAAATTATAACAATAACATCATTTTTAAAATCCCGAAATTCAAAGGACTTGCCTTGAATATTTTATATTTATGTCATCCCCAATACCTCATAAACCAATGCACCCCCTGCTTTATAATCAAAAGTGGGCAGTAAAATCAGATGTCAAAAACATTTATGCCAATTTAAATTCTAGATATACAAAATTAATTTTTTACTTATTTAAAAGATCGTTTTAAAAGGATAACATAATTCCCCTTTTATTTCTGAAGTTCATGACAAGTTCGAATGCCAATTTCATAGAAAATGCCTGAACATCCCATGGAAATAATATTATTGTGCAGTAACCAAATACACCAACATGTGGCATGCCAAAAAATATTCTTCACTCTATAGGATTTCTCCTGTGGAAACAGTTCCTCAATTGTGCATAGAGATGTCTAATGTCATGTGGCATGACAAAGTGTATTGCCAGCCACCGAAAAATAGCCTGCCATATGCTATAGATGCATAGACACCTGAAGAATAGATGTTGGAGATCCTCCATAGCTTCATTACAAAAGATGCAAGATTGCAGAAGATTATGACCCTCGACGCCTCTCCTATTTAACTGGTCTCGAGTTGGGAGCTTATCCAAAAGTAGTCTCCATGAGAAAACCAAAACTTTAGAAGGGACCAAGCATACCTAGAATTGCTTGAAAAGGTCTAGATGTTCCCAGCTCCCTATCCTCGACTGGTAGTGAGCAAAAATTAATTTGTAGGCAGCTGCCATAGTAAATTGTTTTCAGGCCTCTGGTTGCCAAATCCATGTATCAGCCACATCTTCCTGCAAAGCATTTCCTTGCAGGATTGAAATTAGTTCGTCCAACAGGTCCTCTTCCCATGTGAATAACCTTCTCCTCCAATGCCAATTCCAGGTCCATCTTCCACCATTCCAAAACCCCATATCTGAAACCAGCACACTTTTATCATTTGCTACCTGATACAAACGAGGATATGATTCCATTAAGGGGGAATTTCCAATCTAGCAGTCTGACCAGAAACGTGTCATAGAGCCATCCCCTACTTTCCTTCTTATACTAGTTGTCAACCAGGCTTGAGGATAGGATGGGTGTAAGTCAAGGCTTAGTAAGTCTCTCCACCAAATGGACTAATGCGATTAATGGTTGGTTTGATGAGGTTGATTGTTGATCTCCCCATATCTGACAATTAATAAACTCCTCCACACTGCTTGGGTATCCACTGTGCAACTCCATCTCCATTTAGATAGAAGACTGGCATTAAACAGTTCCTAATTTTTTACTCCCAAGCCACCTGCTGACTTTGGAAGACATACTCTGTCCCAATTGACCCACATAATTTTGTGAAAATAATTTACCCCGTTCCAAAGAAATTTTCTTTGTATGCTGATGATCTTGTGCAGAACTTTTTTTTGGTTCCTTAAAGAAGGAAAAAAGTATATCGGCATGCTACTGAGCACAGAGTTGATCAAACCAATTCTCCCCCCAATCGAAAGTTGTTTGCTCTTCCAACTTACTAGCATCTTTTGATATATAGAGATAACCGGATCCCAGGTTTTGATTCTTCTAGGGTTGGCTCCAATAAGTAGTCCCAAAAACTTAGAAGGGATAGATGCAATTTTACAATGAAGAAATACCTCAGTTGCTTGCAGAAAAACTTCTCCCATATTAAGACCATATATGCTACTTTTGTGAAAATTAACTTTTAGACCAGATATTAACTCAAAACTGTGAAGGATAGTTTTTAAAGCCACAAATTCTCGAAGCATAGCTCTCCTATTATAATGGAGTCGTCAGCATACTGAAGAATAGAAAACTGAGTATCCTCCCCCAAAGAAAATCCTCTATAGGCCCCAATTTGTACAGCGCTTCTAAAGAGCCCTTATAGCCCCTCAGCCACAATAAGAAAAAGAAAAGGGGCAAGTGGGTCCCCTTGCTTTAACCCCCGTTGCATCTCGAAGCATCCATTGGGCATCTGTTGACAAGAACAGAGCTATGACTGAAACACACAATGACTATAACCTAAGCTCTCCACCACTCGTTAAATCCCAATCGTTGTAGCATATAATCTAGAAAACCCCAGTCGACAAAGTCATAGGCTTTTTCAAAGTCTACTTTGAAAACAAAACACCCCTTATGCGATCTCCGTGCCCAGTCCACCGATTCATTTGTAACCAAAACTCCATCCAGTATTTGTCCCCCGGGAATAAAAGCAGCTTGCACTTCAGAGATAATTGAGTTCAAAACCTTCTTCAATCACTGTGCCAGCAATTTGGAGGTGATTTTGTGAAGGATGCCTATCAATGAAATGGGCCTGTAATTAGACAATTCCTAAGGATGCTCCTTCTTTGGTATAAGGGCAATGAAGGATGATAGCATCGCCTTGGGTAATGATGAGTTTTCATAAAATTTCGGCGCATAGTCACAGATGTCAGATTTAATAATATCCTAGCATGCTTTAATAAAATTGAAGTTAAGTCAATCTTTCCCCCCTTCGTAGCTCCACACAGCATCTTTGATTTCTTCACTAGAGAAAGGGCGACTTAGGGATTCTTTCTGTGCATCAAATAATTGTTGGAAGCATACCCCATCAAGATTGGGTCGAGGTACAGAGTTTTCATGAAAGTGATTTTGAAAGTGCTTGAATACTTCATCTCTCACGCCTTCAACATCTTCCACCCATCCATGGTTGGAATTAATAGCAATTAACTTATTTTATCTATTTCTACTCCTCAAGGAAGCATGAAAATATCTATTGTTCGTATCCCCTTCTTTTGCCCACCTAGCCCTCGACTTCTGGAGCAAGATACTTTCTTTGTACCTGATCATTTTCCAAAATTCTGCTAGTAAATTTGATCTCTGTTCCACACTGTCATGATTTCCTTCCATGATCTGCACATCCAAGGCATTCAATTCATCCACTTTAGATTCTATCTGAATGTCTAAGTGACCAAACACCTCCAGGCTCCACTTCTTCAAATGAGTTTTCAGAGACCTTAACTTTTCCTTGACAACAAATAGGCGCCAAACCCTTACATCAAAGTGACTCCAAGAATTGGAAATGACCCTTTTAAAATTAGGATGCTCTTATAACCAGCAGTTAAAAAATCTAAAGGGCTTTAGGCCCCAATTGCATACCTCATCTTTTAAAAGAATAGAGCTATGATCCGAGATATCACTAGAACCTATCCATTGCGCTGAGATATTACACACCCCCAACAACTCATATGTCAGCAAAAAAATGATCAATTCTACTCATGGATAATCCATCTAGACTAATACAAGAGAATTTCCTACCCAATACTGGAACTTCCACCAGACCCATGTCTCTAATGAAGCCTTAAAAGAGCTCCATCTCCAGGTTACTGTGGTAGGATGATCTCCCTCTTTTCTCCCTCTATTCTTTACAACATTGAAGTCTCCGATGATACACCATCTGTCAGTTCCAAGACCCCTCCTAGACATAATCAGATCATCCCAGAGCTTTCTTTTGCCTTCCAGGGAACAGGCTAAGTACACATTAACTCCCACACATGACACCCCTGTTAATTTCATTACAAGCTCGACCCCTAAGAAACCCTCCCCTTAAAAGTGGAACCTGATTTGAAATAAGTTCGATTTCCAAACACACAGCAGGCCACCTGCTAATCCCATGGATGGCTTAACCAACCAGTCACAATCCGCTCCACCCCACAGCTCCTTTACTTCCCATTTTTCCAATTGCTCACATTTGGTTTCTTGAAATAGACAGAACTTCGCCTTTGTAGACGCAATTGAGGACCTAATACGCCGTCGTTTGGCATGGTCCCGTAACCCCCTCATGTTCAAGGAGAGAACCTTCATTTGACACCTATTTTCTCCAGCGAGACAAGCTTCCTTAAAGTTCAAGAGTGGTTCATGTAATTTACTCAAAATAGTAATTATTATAAAAATTATAATAAGAAAAATAATAAAGTGATAAATAAAGCACTTTCTTGAAATAAATTAATCAAGTAGCAGCTTTTTTTTTTTTTTTTTTTTTGACAGTATATCAAGTAGCCGCTTAAACCTTAGAAATAGAACTCCAAAAAGAGTATGCAATAAATTAATTAATTATGAAGGAATGAATTATAGCAAATAGGCTCGCTATGTAGCCAAAAAAAAAAATAGCAAATAGGCTCGCTGGTATATAAATGGAAGTGGTAAATTTATATTCTCATTCATGTTGGCAATTTCTATTTAACCTCCCCCTTCTTGCTAATACACTCCCCTTTCACTTTTTTTTTTTTCAATCATACTCTCTTACTAGAAAATAAATTCCAGAATTTATTTACACTCCTCTCTTCCCAGAATTTAATTTTCAAAAGACAATAATTACGTTCTCCCACCAAAAGTAATTCCAGATGGCTTGGGTTGCATAACACAAAGGATGTTCTTTACTTGAGTTATGGACCACATTAACCCGAAGAATTCAAAAAGGCTTCAGGAAAACTTTACAGGCTTGTCTTTATCCTCTATATCTTCAATGTCTACTATTATGCCTAGAAGAATCTCAATATATTGCTTGGTAAATTTTTCTCATAGAAAGCCCTGTAAGTTGCCATTAATTTAGTTTTAGAAAGCATTTGCTGGAATTGAGATTTTGAGATCACAATGGCGGTCCATTATCCATGCATTTCATTTTGTCGTGCACACTAAGCTGTGGCTCATTTTCTTAAGCCAAATTTCATTAAATTTCCGTGCATATTTACCTTTTTGAGAAATGATCAAGAATTTTAACCTATGCATGTAGTATATATAGTATTACGTAGGAGTAGTAAAGGATTCATATTTATGCCTTAGAATCATTAAATTATCTTCTCTTTTCCCTTCATTACTCCAACGTCTCCTTTCATCATTCCTTTGAGTGGTTATTTTCTACAGATTCCTTTCTATTAACTTTTGTATTATTTTTTCTCTCTCTAGGAATGTATATATGTATGCTGATTACCATCTCTTTTTTATGGCTGCACTGTTTCATTTTTCAATCAAATGCAAGAATTATTTAGGTATGTGGGCTACAAATTTGGATGATAAAATGGGATTCAATAAGCATGTAAAGTCACTGGGGATGATGGCGAGGTCTGAATTGGTGATGCTGAGGTAGAAGTAAAAATTTCGCAACAAATAACCAAAAAGTAAAAGTTAATCAATGTAAGAAGTCGCTACCACAAGCATGTGAATGAGAAACGAAAACGGACTAAGCAGGTCCAATTCAACCATGTGAATTGCCTTCCGGAAAGATGGGAATGTAAACAAATTCTGGAATCTACTTTCCAGAAAGAGGGTATTTTCGGAAAAAATAAATGAAAGGATAATGCATTAGCAAAAAGAGAGAGTGTAAATATATAGCATTAGCCTTCATGACAAGTTATGAATGGAAGTAACAGCAATCATTTTATATAAACGAATTTATATTATATTTGTGTGCACATATAGTGGAAAGTTGTACCTAGCGCTTAGGCGTTGTTTCTAGGAGCTCTCCCATTTAGCTTTTTCACAATTAAGTTTAAGAAATTTCAATCCAACTTCACAGTTATAATTCTTGACATTGTTTTCAATGACTTGCATGGTTAGAAGCTACCACGAAGGTGAAGGACAATAAGATGGATAGGTGGATTCCCTCCAAAGGTTGCACCATCCAATTGCTTGCCTGTAAAATTAAATAAGTCACTGTCACCTTTTTATTTTTTTCGGATACAGTGGTGTGGTATCCTTAACAAATTAATTTGTAAACTTTAAACCTAATCAATTCTCCTTCAGCTTTATGATCGAAAGTGGACAATAAAAATAGAACTTAAAAAGAATAGAATAATATCAACTAGAACTTCACAAAGATGTGCAATGTGCAACACTATCACGCACTCCCTAGAAATTAATATTCTACGATAGAGGGAGATCAAGGCAAGGAAAGGGGCAACGAGTTGATAGTTAAAATAGCGGGTATGGCCAAGCACCAATATGTCAACATATTGGGTCATAATCAAATTTTGAGTTTTGGAAATGATTTATTGGATATGCATTTTCATGTGAAACAAATGGAAGAGCTTCTAGATCTAGATGCAAATGAAGTTGTTCGAGTTGTAGGAATTTGTGGGATGAGTGGAATAGGAAAGACGACACTTGTTACTGCATTATTTAATAAAATCTCTTGTCAATATGATGCATGTTGTTTCATTGATGATGTAAGCAAAATTTATGGGGATTTTGGACCAACAAGTGCACAAAAACAACTTCTTTGTCAAGCTCTAAACCAAGGAAATATGGAGATAAACAATCTTTCCCAAGGAACCATGTTGGTAAGAACTAGGTTATGCCACTTAAAGGCACTTATTGTTATTGATAATGTTAATCAATTTGAACAATTGGAGAAATTGGCTTGCATCCTAGATATTTGGGTGCAGGAAGTAGAGTGACCATAATCTCTAGAGATAGACATATCTTGAGAAATTATGGAGTGAATGAAGTTTACAATGTTCCACTCCTAAATTGGCATAAAGCTCTTAAATTATTTTGTAGAAAAGCTTTCAAATCTAATGATATTGTGAAAGATTATGAATGGTTGACAATTGAAGTACTAGAGTATGCTAATGGCCTTCCTTTAGCAGTTAAAGTGTTAGGGTCATTTTTGTTTGATCGAGACATTTATGAGTGGAGAAGTGCATTGGCTAGATTGACAGAAAATCCAAACAAAGATATCATGGATGTATTGCGAATAAGTTTTGATGGACTGAAAAAAATGAAAAAGAAATATTTCTAGATATTGCTTGTTTCTTTACCGATAGATCAGACTCAGAGGAAGTGAAGAAACTTCTAGCTATTCGTGGATTTTATCCTGACATTGGTTTGAAAATTCTCAGTGAAAAATCACTCATAAGTTATACTCATTGGGGGGGGGGGGGGGGGGGGGGGGGGAATTCATATGCATGACTTGTTGATAGAGTTGGGTAGAAGTATTGTCCAAGAAAAATCACCCAAGGAGCCAAGAAAGTGGAGCAGGTTATGGGACTACAAGGATTTCCATAACATCATGATGGAAATAACGTAAAATAGTTTTTTAACATAAAATCTTAGACTTTCATTCATTTTTCAAAAATCCACACAAATTATTTTTAAAAATCTAACAATTTTCTTTCTTTTGTGATGATTTAGGAAGCTGAAATTCTTGAAGCCATAGTTATTAAAAATGACTATACAAGTGAGTTTTTGGAAGAAACAGTGAAGGTTGATGCTCCATCAAAAATGAATCATCTTAAGTTGCTTATACTTAAGAATCTGAATTTTTTGGGAATTCTCAATTATCATTATAATGAATTAAGATATCTATCTTGGGATAAATATCCTTTCACTTCTTTGCCATCAACTTTTCATCCAGATCAACTTGTAGAATTGATCCTTCCTTATAGCAATATCAAACAATTATGGAAAGGAAGAAAGGTACTATATTGTTCTTTTTTAATTTTCTTTGTCTCTAAATGAACAAATAAAAAGATAAATTATCTCTTTTTCTTTTTAACTTTATTTAATTTAATTAAAGAAACACAAGAAAACTTAAATGCCAATAATTTGGTCTCCTAGCTACTTTTGACCAAATTAAAAAAGAATTATCTTATTTTAGTTAAAGGAAAATAAAAATTATTACATAGTAATTTTTTCTTACTTTTGTTTCTTTTACAGTGTCTGCCTAATTTGAGTGCTCTAGATCTCTGTTACTCTAAAAATCTTATTGAGATGCCAGACTTAAGAGGGATCCCACATCTTAAGAGACTTGATCTTGAAGGATGTGTAGAAATGGTGCAGATTGATCCATCCATTGGTACTTTAAAAGAGCTTACTTTTTTAAATTTGAAAAATTGTAGAAATCTTCTCCTTGATCTCAATATTTTTTTTGGGCTCAATTCTTTTGAGGAGCTAAATCTCTCTGGCTGTTCAAAATTACAAAATACTCATCTATTAAAGAAACCAAGAGAGACAGAACATTTGGAGAAAGTTGATAAAAATAGAAGTGCCATCCAATTATCAAAATCCTCTGTATACGAAATTCTAATGTTGCCTTTCTATTTTCTTTCCTCTCGAAAACAAGATTCATTTGGTTTGTTGTTGCCTTATTTGCCTCGTTTCCCATGTTTGTTTCATCTTGATCTGAGCTTCTGCAATCTTCTTCAAATCCCTGATGCTATTGGAAACTTGCATTCTTTAGTAAGATTAAATTTGGGGGGAAACAAATTTGTGACACTGCCTACTACCATCAAGCAACTTTTCAAACTTCAATATTTGAACTTGGAGCACTGCAAGCAGCTGAAATATTTTCCCGAGCTTCCAACATCAAAAGAAAAAACATTTGACGAATATTACCGGGGAATATGCGTTTTTGATTGCCCCAAATTGAGTGAGATGGAACATTGTTACAGAATGCTTTTTTCTTGGATGATGCAACACATTGAGGTAACGACTACATCCTTTCTTTGCCTATCTCGTTTTTTCTGTGTACACTACATTGATTATACATAACTGATTTTGTGGTATTAGGTATACTTGAAATCCTCTCATTCCTGGGGTATGAGTATTGTTATTCCTGGAACTGAAATTCCAAGGTGGTTCAGTAAACAAAAAGTGGGTAGTTCAATAAGCATGGACCTGTCTTCTGTCATGGACGACCCAAAATGGATAGGTGTTGCTTGTTGTGCAGTATTTGTGGCACATGATGATCCTAATAATAATTTCGGTAATACATGCAAACCTCATCATCATCATATTGCATTTGGTGTTCTAAATGTACAGCATCTGTGTTGCCCGTGTTTCGTGGTTCCAATTCAATTCAAGAGAGATTTGGTGACAGTTGAATTTGATCACTTGTTAATAATGTTTTTCACTCGAGAAGATCTCATTGATCAACTAAGGGGATGTTCAAGTGGAATGCATGATCCTGATACAATGGAATTCAGATCCAGCGCTATCCAACATCAAGGTTTGCGTTTGGAGGTGAAAAGTTGTGGGTATCGTTGGCTATTTGAGGAGGATCTTCAACAATTCAAATCAAACATGATGTTCATTGGAAATTCTTCATCCAGGAAGCGCAAACTATTAACAAGTGATTAACATTTAACAACGCATCATTGAGCTTATCACGGAAAGTGTAGCAATTTCATTTCAACCAGAATTTCATCAAAAAAAATTTAATCCATATGAGGTAAGATTTAATACAGTAAAGCACAGTTATTATTATAAATTTTTAGTCATTTATAAATACTCTGTTTTTTGCATCTTATATTGATGATATGGTGATTTTTATTTCTATTATCTTTCCAGGGTAATATTACTTGCAAACATTGTTAAAAGTGATAAAAAGCACAGTTGGTCAAGGTTTGTCATGAGTTGTAAGCTATGATCCATAGCCAATTGTCAAGATTTCAAGAAAAATACTGTACAGTATCAATTTTGATATAGCTATCTTAAAGTAGAAGTTTCTAACAATGATCCATTTTTTCACTTGAATTATGGTTGCTCATGCAACTCTTACTCTCCATGTCTCAAACCAAAACACTATCATAAACAACCAAAATTTTCGTCTCCAACTACATGGAGATAACACATATCTAAATTGAAAGCATCCTCTACTTCCACCAATTGACAAGGTAAAACTAGGCATTGACAATTTAAAGAAGTTTGATAAAGAACTTGAAAATGAGACCTAGAATAAATTGGGTTATAGAACTTTCAAAAATAGTTTTATTATGAAAAAAAAAAAAAAAACAAGGAGTAGAGGTTGTAGAGAAATTGAAGGACCCTGTAGTGACTATCTCAAAGTCTTATATGGGAACCCTTTCCTGTTTCCAGGGCATGTACTACGGTCCAGAGCTACCAATCTCCACTTTGGAGGAAAATGAGCAGGATGAATTGCAGGATTCAAGGCTGGTTCAGTAAGTTACTGTGCATTTGGAACTGATTAATGAGAAGTTGTACTGCAGCACTCGTCTATAAGGTGCTTCATTAGCCATTGTGGATATGCACCTTTTTAGCTAAAGGCACTTGTTAACAACAGTCAGATGTTTTTACCTAACATAATTGATCAAATCATCAATACAAGGATGGAAAGCAACGTCTTAAAAGCTGTTGTTTAAGTGGTGAAGAGTGAAGATGTTGGTTTGTACATAAAGGAGTGTCTGCAAAGCTGTAAAAACTAATCGGAGGTATTAATTCATCATTATTACGACTAACTTCCAGTTTTTATCATATCCATAAATCTTGTCATCTAAAGTTTCTAATAAGCCTTCTTTGGTTCCTAAGTTTACAAAATTCATTTTAAGTTCATCCTTCTGTAAACCTTCTTTGATCAATTTTAAAATGCATTTAATCTTCTTGTCTATACAAGTTGGCACTTAACGTTCCTATGCATTACATTCACTATCATGTGCCAACTTATACATTCAAGATGATAACTCTTTCCCTTTGCAAGTCTGTCACACATAACAGAAAGAAGGAAGAACATGGGAGAAGGAGGCGAGGAATATTATTTTGGTGAAGATTCATAGAAATGTTTGGGTATAGGCGTGGTTCACCCCTCTTTCTAGTAAATTCCACTTTGTTGGAATATAAGGTGAGAAGAAATGCCCATAAATTGTTTCAATCCTTAGGCTTGAGCATGGAAATTTTTTTTGCACACTAATGTGTTTCATTCAATTTTTTTGCCCATAAATTCCACTTTGTCTGTTACTTACCAAATACAGATAGATTTGTCAAATTGGCAATTTGTGCCTCCGTTCATTATTTTTCTTTCATTCTGTGACCTTAATTGCAATTTGCAGTAGACATCATTAAAGAAGGTCTCAAAAGGTTGGACTACAATAGTAATGCACACTTGCCCGCTTCTTAATTCTCAGGCCAACAAGGCAAACAAACTAATTATATATTCACTTATTGATATTAGGTACGGAATATCTCATTGAAAATATTGATCTTTCTAGTTTAATAATTAGTCCTATTGATATGATCAATGTAATGGTGCTTAATTTGTTCTCCCCATTGCAGAAACCAAATGACAGCAGAACTGCATTGGACAAGGGTGGATAAAATGTAAATTTGTAGACAAAAGTGAAACAGAAAGATGTCAAAATGTTCATTGACTCATAATGTTGTTGTGAAGATATTGGTACAACCGGGAGTTCCCAACCTGAGACTCCACACATTAACAAGAAGCAGATAGTGTGAAGCTCTGCTGCTTTATCCACAATCCTACTTTGGATCAAAAATGGGTTGAATGGCTTTCAGGATTCAAGGCTGGTTAAGTAATATATGTGCACTTGGAAGTGCATGGGTATTTGATTAAAATCATTTCAAAAACCTAATTTCTGATACTCTTCTTAACATAATTATGAACACCTCACTCCTGGACCATAGGATGATATGTTAGTGGAATGCACTTCTCCACCAGGCTGCGTGGTGCAAGTAAAAGAGGGAGATGTTAAGCATTAATGTAGTAGTAAGTTAACCTCTAATTTCCTATTGATGTGTGGTTGTGGATTAAGTTTGTGGATTGGCTGGAAAAAAAAATCAGCATAATTATGACTAAATATTAAAAAGATATATATGTGAAAAAAAATAGTATAAATATGACTAAATTTTATAAACGATAAAAAAACACAAATCAGCATAATTTAATTAATCGTCATTAATTTAATTTCAATTAAAAAGACAAATTTATATTATAATTACAATTTCAATTAATTCATTTTCAAATTTATTGTAATATAAATTTTCCTTTTTAATTAAAATTGAACTAATGACAAAACAAGTTACTCTTTTTCATAATAAGACTAAAATATTATTTTGGTTCATTACGTTTTTGTGTTTTCCCAATTTGATCCTTTTGTGTTTAGTGTTTACGAATGGATCTATTTTGGTCCTTTTCATCAGTTGAAGTTAATAGACATTAACAAACGTTTGTATTATAATTAATTTGATTGCTATTAGAAAGATAATTTTTATAATAATTAATTTGATTACTATTATAAATGGCAATTTTTGTCGTAATTTATTCAATTTCAATTAAAAAAGTAATATATATCATACATAATTTGACTACTATTAAATTGAGTAAATTACATTGAAATTAATTTAATTTCAATTAAAAAATCATTTATATCACCATTAATTTGATTAGTTAAAAAGAAAGTAATTTATACAAATGGACGTGTTTCTGTTTTGTTTCAAAATCAATGGAAACGTGTTTTCATTAATGGTATTTTTGTAAAAAGAAAAAATTTAAAGCAAGGGGTGTACTTAGCAAAGAAGGCTGTCAGTTTAACAATTCCGTAAGTCATAATATTTTTTATTTCCCAATGAACAAACATGGGGTATAAACTCAATTTTGAATGAACCATAGGAGAAAGGCAATTGTTATTTTTACCTCCCCTCTTTAATTATATACCTCCCTTTTTTTAATTTTTTTCCCTAAATTATCCTTGTCTCTCTTTCTTTCCTATAATTCTCTCTATCAGCTCTTCTTCAGGAAAAAAAACATACCCAATTTCTTTGGCCACAACCAGAATTACACATGAAAGTAGCAATTGGCATTAAGTAGCCACAGATCCAAAAAACCCCCACTCTTTACAAACATGAATAGGAATAAAAAAATATACGAATATGAAAACAAGTACTCCAAGCCACTTCTCTATGTTACGCTTGCTGCACGCCACATGTTTATACCCCCTCCACGCAAATGAACTTTAGGCACTTTTCCATCCTAACTTGCTATGGGCTTATGCATGCCATAATATAAATCGCTGGATAAAAAATCATCTTGGCTAAAGAGACTTGCTGGTCCTTGAGAAAGCTTTCCGCATATGCTAATAAGAGAGTGGAAAAGTGCCACATTACGGCACGAGGGCTAGAGTTTGCTGAAACTCAACTCAAACCCTGTATTTCATTCCACCAAAGAGAGGGGGTATATTTTATTGTTTCTGAAGAAAAATAGATAGAGAGAATTATAAGAGAGAAACAGAGATAAGGACAAATTAGGAAAAAAATTATAAAAAAAGGGGGTATATTATTAAAAAAGGGGAGGTAAAAATAACAATTGCCAAAATTGATAGCTTTTTCACTCTCACTCTTAATTTCTCCATGGATCTTTAGTGTGTGTATATCATGAATGGTGAAGAGTGATACTGAGGTTGCTTCAATTTAAAGACAAAATTGAGGGTTGTCTTGGCAAATGTAGATTTTGGATTGGATAAAAAATCGATTATGGTTTTCGAAAAATGTTGAAACTCCTTCCCCATTTTTTGTTTTAAAAAATATACAATCAATGCATCGAAGAAAAGAAGGAAAACATTCATTTTTTTTATTTTCAGCTTTTTGTTATATAAATTTAAAAATATTTTTTTATCTATTTTCTTAAAATAGCCTACGACCATTTAACTTGTTTTTTAATTTCTACTTTTCTAATATGAATTTAAAAAATATGCCTTTTATCATGTCAATTTCTTTATAATAGTCAAACAACCATTTTACTTGTTGTAACATCGTGATTTTTCTTAATCTATTATTTTAAGTCATTTGAAATAATTATAAGAGAAATTAAATTTACTTAGTGAAAAATATGATTAAAAAGAATACTTCTTTGTTGATTTTGTGTTGTTGGATTACAAACGAGAGCATTTTAATCCATTTCTTGAAGTGTGCAAGTTTTGAATTTCTGGGGGCGAAGAAGATTTCTCTGGGTCAATCCTTTATGTCCTAGAAAACCCACCTAAATTTCATTTGTTTAGTTGTCTTAATAAGAAATAAAAAAGGGAAGGATTTTAGAGGAAATTAGTGGCATTCTACGGGTTTAGTGAGAAAAAGCCCATTCATCATTCCCTCTCCTTGTTGGCAACCACCCCACCCTTTAACTACTCTCATTTCCCTCATTCACCCAAGTGCTCTCTCATTCTCTCTAAGTGGATTCTTTGCGCTCCCTCACTAGTTCATTGCTTTTTCTCCTCGCTTGGGGCCTAAGTAATCATTGTTATTGGTAAGCTTTACCTCTCTATCTCATTTTTCTCTCTCCTTTGAGCTTAGCTATAATGGGTTTCATTTCAAAATCTAAGTTGTGTTCCATTGTTTTTATCCATGAAATTTGTGGGTTCAGTGTTGTTGATGTTGTGTGGAGTAAAGCTTCTTTCTTTGGCTCAAGAACCATCATTTGTCTCCTCTCCTTCAAATTTCAAAACTTGGAACTACAAGAGGTAAGGGCAACTCAAATTTTATTACTTTTTATTGATTGGTGATGAACTGGAATGTTTGTTATGCTATTGACCTACAACGATATGTTCTTGAATGACTTTTAGTTTTTGAGTTCAAGGATGTGATTCTTGAATACATGGGGGTGTTAACGATTGAAAGATGATGTTTTGATTACTTTGTTTTTATGAATGTTTTATTAATATTGCAAAATTGTTTGGAAACTTTAATTGGGTCTACTTTGATTTTGAAATTTTAAAACATTGTAACTTGGGGAAGAAGATGACTAAGATCGAAGTTCTATTTTGCAGTTTTCATTGAGCAAGAGTCATTTTCACTGAGCATATTGGATGTCTTCAAAGGGCATCACATAGACATTTCGACATGAGTCGGTAATTTGACTTCTAATGTTCTGCCTCCCAAAGCTTTTCTACTGCATATCTGCTTCTCAAGGATGGGTCACGCTAACATCCACACCAACACAAATTTGTATCTTGTTTAAAAATCAATGTTAATGGTAGAAGCAATTGTTGACAAATACATTAAATTTACAATTCAAGTGTTTATCAATGTAGAATTTTAATATATTTAGTTGATCATGAGTTTGGTAACGAAAATGAGAAAAAAATTATTGTGGTTCAGTTTGTATTATCCAACTATATAGAGAGAGAAATTAATGAGAGGTAGAGGAAGGAGATATCAAAATCAGTATCTAAATCACTTACTAAATTGATCACTAAAATTAGAGTTTTGTCTCTATATTTGTCTGTAAAAATTGGTTTCTAAATTTGTCTTCAAATTGGTTTCTAAATTGGTCTCTATCAGAACTTTCTACTTTGTCTCTAAAATTGGTATAAAAATTAGTCTCTAATTCTCTAAAATTGATATCTAAATTGGTCTCCAAATTAGTATCTAAATATGTCGACAATATTGATCTCTAAGTCATTCTCTATAATCAACGGTTAGCAGTTTAACTACTTATTGAAATTAAGCTTTAATTCGATCACTAAATGATTTACATACCGATTTTCTCATTTTAGCAACCATTTTTTTTTATCTCTACACCAATTTTTCTTGAAGGGCTAAATGCTTATGCAAGAAAGTCCAAAATGAAAAATGTTTTAACATTATTGTTTTAAAGAGTAATTATGGTAGAGAGTTTGAAAACTCTTCATTCAGAGCCATCTTTGATGAGAATGACATATATATCACATAACTTCTCCTGTCTTAAGACACCAAAATAAAATGAAATATTTCTTGTTCTATTTAAATAGAGTTTCAAATAGAGAAACATTTTGAACAAGACTGCATATAAATTGTAGAAGGATATATTGTAAATGCTATAGTTTGTTTTTTGGTTTCTTTGTTTTTTTCTTCTTTATGTTTCCTACAAAAAAAATGTCCATTTTAAGGTTAATGTTCTATGCAATTTGGGTTTTGTTTTCTAATTTTTAGCACTTGCTTATTATTTTAATTGATACACTTAATTTTTTTTTGTATGCAGACTTTATTTTCTTTCTATTATTATGTATTATATTTTGTTATTTTATAGTACAAATAACAATCAATAATGCTTTATTTTAGTTTGTGTTTAAAAATATTTTATTAATAATTATTTAAATAAATTACATAACAACTCCTGAAGTTTCATAAAATTACACAAACACCTTCTGTTTTTTTTACTATTACATTAATCTCCTTTATAGGTGGTGTCAGTGTAATGTTTTGAAACATTAAGGGGGTGTTAGTGTAATATATAAGGACAGAGACAGATCCATAGGGGGGCTAGCAGGGGCTTTAGCCCCCCCCCCCCCCCCCCCCCCCTCCCTCAGCACTTCTTCATAATATAATAGGATTTGTATATCAAAATTATTTATCCTGCATTCATTGCTTCTCGCGTTCTAAAGCATCAGCCCAATTCTCCCAACATTTCTTTTTTATACCTAAAGTCTCACAGCTTTTTTCTTTTACCCAAAGTTTCATGAAGGATCGACCCAATTAAAAGATGGCTTTTAATGGTAGTTATTTTGACTTTTTTAGGAAACCTTTTTCTTTTTTTTTTTAAAAATGTATAATTATAATATAATTGAATGTTTATTTACTTATTTATGTACTTTATGTTTTAAAAGAATTAATTCAAACTCTAATTATTGTTATAATTATTTTGAATTTAAATATTTTAATTTTTTATTAAAACAATAATTGCAACTGTTTTAGAATTTGAAATTTAAATATTTTCTAAAATTTGAATAAATTATAAAAATATTATGACATTAAATATCAATAAAATATTAAATATTTTTTTAAAAACATTATTTATTAAATGATTATTTATCATAAATTAGATATTTAAATAATTATAAAGAAAAAGAAAAAAAAACTCATCCCCTCCTTTGATCAGTTTCTAGATCCGTCCCTGTATAAGGAGGTATTAATGTAATGTTTTCAAACATAAAGGGGTTGATGTCAGAATAGAAAAAAGTGGTATTATGTGTAATTTGAAAAAAGTTCAGGAGATACAGGTGTAATTTGGTCTAATTATTTTAAATTTTTTATATAATTTTAAAAATGATTGACTCATGGATTGATACGTACGACCTGTGGCAGACTAAAGACTAAGCTAGGAAAATTCCAACCCAATATTTAATTGGGCCTAACCTAACTTGTTTGATTATAAAGCAGGAGGTGAATTATTCGTTAGGTTTAAAAAGTTTTTGTTAAGGACACCACCTGACCCCGAAAATATAAACGATAAAAAGTGACAGTGACTTATTTTTTGCTGGCAAGCAATTGGAAGATTTTTTTTTTATGCTTACAAGCAATTGGAAGATGGTAATACTTTAGTAGATTATAAGTTTAATTTATAACAGCATCTTTTTATCCCTTCACCTTTCCAGTAGCTCCTAACCATGCCTGTCCCACAATGCATGCCATAAAATAGTGCAAGTCCTTGAAATCGAATTCAAGAATTGTGAGAGGGAAAATTCTCAGAAATTTTCAGTAAAATTGGATTGAAATTTCTTAAACTCAATTGTGAAAGAGCAAAATGGGAGACTTCCTAGAAGCAACGCCAAAATGGTAGGTAAAACATTCCACATGAGATGACAATAAATATACGTGCACCAAAATATATTAATTTATAAAATGATTAATGTTACTATCACCCATAACTTGTAATCAATTTTTGTTTTTAAAATTTTGTGATATTTTTATTTGTAGTATATTGTTTATTGTTTTTTATTATTTAATAATTAAATATTAATGCATATTATCATAACGCCCATTTGAATATATAAAAAATAATATTTACAAGTATGCAACTTTTAAATCGGAGGACAAATAAGAATACCTAAAATCTCCTATCCTCTTTTTCTTCTTTCATCAGTAGTATTTCTTTGATTTAAGTACCACATTTAGTAATGAATAGAAATCAAAGTAATTATTCGTTTAGCTTTTTCTAAAATGCATGAATTTTTTTTTTTTCATAGGTTTGACCTAATTGGTTCAAAAATTCAAAAGGATTTTTTTTTGAAAGGATTTAGCTTTAAAAAAATCAAAAGGATTTTGGGCTTTGTGTTTTTAAGTGCATTACTTTAATCTACCTATTTAGTAAACTAAATGATAAGCCGTGCCATGCACAGGTTGAAATTTAATATTAATAATATTTTAACATAGGTCTAAATAAATTCCTATAATATGAAAATTTGGCCTGTTTTTGTATTTCTTTCTAGACTTTTCTTCTCTAAACATTAAGTGAGTGGTCATTTAAAAAAAAAAAAACATTAAGTGAGTGGGACTATACTATAATTTGAGTCATAAACAAAATAAATTATCCTCATGAGCCATCTTTTGGCCAGCAGGATGCACATTTGTTGTTAAATTGAATAAGGAAAGAAAATCAGAACTTTTACTTTCTGCAGAGGCAAAGAAAACGAAACTTTCACTGTTTCATATCTAAGGAAAACTTATACCATTATATAAAAGTAACTGTAAAGCCTTATAACTAGCCACTAAAATCAGGGTTTAAAACTATACCACGATCACAAACTGAATAGCAAATAAAAAAATAACCAACACCATATAACAGTAAATATTTAAAAACATTTGACTTAGTAACAACTATTCGACATCAGCACTCAGCAATCGTAAACACATCACTTAACAACATTGGAATGATGGCCATGCATAATTCCTGGACTCATCTGGCTATGAAAGTCAGAACCATGTTGGTAAAATAAATGAGATCCACCCTGCTGCAATTGCAATGACATTGTAGATGGTGACTGTTGCATACTGCCTAATAAGGCCTTGAATTGCTGTGATTGGCTAGCATTGACACCTACATTAGGCACTTAACCAGAACCAACTTCAGTAGGAATGTTCTGGTTCTGTTTGTTTTGAACAGGCAAGGCACTCCTTTGTGGATCCTGGGATGGCCAAAGTCTAACCTGGCTTCCATTTTTAAACTCCACTTCCTCTACCTTTGGAAATGTGTGTTGATTTTCAAAGGGAGTTAGCTGGTAGCCTATGTATATTATGCTTAATCTGCTGGGAGTTAGGTTGCCCAAGTGAGACCACGTTTGGATGAATGTGCTGGGAGTTTTTTTTTTTGTCCTAGGTCAGAGACCACGGGTGTCCCCAATCCACTGGGTCAGAGACTAATCCCGCTCGCGGTACGTGGCTGCCGCTGGCCCAAGGGAATGTTGCACACAGAGGGAATCGAACACTGGTTCTTTCACTAAATAGATCGTTCCCCCTCATGTGAACGCAACAAGGCCTTACACCACTGCGCCAACCCTTTGGGTTGTGCTGGGAGTTTGGTTGCCTAGAGGTAATCTCACGTTTTGTTTATATGACATGTAATGCATATTTTGGGGAGTGAATTGATGTGCTTGTGGTTGTACAATATCTGATGATGCATTTGCTGTCCTTGAGACTACATCATGCTACTGTGCAAACTGATTTATAAGGTATAATGGCAATAACATACTATTGCATAGATAGCAGTTACAAAAGTTTTTAATGTCCATGTAATGACAATAACACACAAATAGCAAAAATGGGAGTTGACACATTTAAGAATAACACACTAATTGCATAGACATGAGTTGCAAAAATTTTAATATCAAATAATAGTTAGAACAGGTGAGAGTTGAGAATTGAAGGAGAAATAGTAAAGGCCATTGGTGAGAAATTGGAAGAGGCAGAGGATGACACATTCGCAGAACATATGATGTGGCAATATTGACGTGGAAGCATATCGTTTCATAGCTTAGGATTAATTTATAGATTATAAATAGATAGATTTTAATTTAATATTTTTTAAATATTTTAATATTGTAATTCGCAGAAACTGAAATGAAGGTTTGATTGTTTTTTAATTTGAAGTAAATTTTAATATTTTAATTAACAATTTTTTTAGTAGAGAAATGTTTTGATTAGCTTAGTAGATTCAGTTTATGTAAATTTTTAATACAAATGAAAATTTTGCGTTTGCAAAAAAATTAATATATTATTATTAATTAAAAATGAAAAATTAAAATTGAGTGAAATTTTTTAAAAGGGAACTGTGTGAAATTAATTGAGTGAAAATTGTGTAACTAATTTAAAACTGATACATTTCAAAAGAAAATATTAAAATATAAACTATGGACTACTTATATTAATTTTGTTTAAATTATTCTTTTGCATGTGAAATTGGTTCAAACCCAATTTATAATGATCATGGTCTTTGATACGATGCAATCACCTCTACAAAAAGATTCATATAAGATGAACAAATTTTGAGGAAGAAAACATAACCCCAAATAAATTTCTTTCCTTGTTTGTCTTCTACTTCAAGGTTGCCCACTCGAGTAAAAAATAACATGTAATATATTTGCTACTCGTGAATTTAAAAGGCAACGGCATTATTATTAAATACATTATACATACCACACTATAATTTTCTGATGGGCCAGAGCTGAAACCTATTGTACTAAGTTTATTTCAATTGTTTTTTCACTCAAGAGGTGGACTTAGATTTGTAACAGAATTGTGTAATGGTAATTGAAACCACAAAATTGATCTTCTTCTTGATAAGCATTGTATCTTATGTTTGTTTGCAGAAGTGTTCTTCCTCTGGTCACCAATTATTCTATTGGTATGTGTGTCACACTTGGTATTCAGAATATTGGTATGTTTAACTACTCAACCAGTAATGACAAACTAAGGATCAAGATAGACGATATTTATTGGAATACTTCCTAATAAAAAACAGACAATGACAATGCTGATATAGAACCGTATAGAAAATAAAAGCAATGTACTGTACTGATATAGAACCCTCATCCATCCTAGCCCATTCAGTGGCAGCAAAAATCACACAAGACACACACATCACTCTCATTTTTCATCATCACTAACAGAGCACGAACACTCTCTTTTATTTTACTTAATTTTGCTGAGTGTGTTGGATCATATCCGTGAACTTGAAGAATATTTTTCCTGCATCTGCTGTTAGAGCTCTGGTTATTTTTCATATGACTGCAAGCAAATGTTGAGTGACAAAATATGAAAGAAACAGGTAGTTTGAAATTAAAAAAAAAACAAAAGTTATACTAATCATACAAACATGGTGAACTCAAAACAACACAATAGACATAACCCTTTAAATGGCCAGTATCATGCAAAAGATTTTGATCAACATCTCCAAGACCTAAAACCTTCCACTAACTCGATATCTAGAGAACACAAATTTTGATCTATATGCACATAAAGACAACAATATTGAAGCAAGTCTTGGTGGCACAGGGACTTGGCTGATATTCAGATGTCTCCCAATCTCTGCAATTCTAATTCTATGCTTACAAACAATAATAAGTTTCTTGAGGGCATAAGAGTTGAGAAGAAGGAGAAGAAATGAGAATGGAAGAGAAGGAATGTACGGTGTGGAAGAAACCACTTACAACAGAGAAAAAGAAGGCAAGGTTGTATCCCTGGGGCATCACAAATTGGGTGTTCCCCATTAACACCTGATTTTTGGACTTTCCTCCTTATTTTATAGTCTCTCCCTTTCTCTCCTTTGACAACACTGTACCGACACCATTTCGCAATCGTCTCTTTTTCTGCTTCTGTAATTCAAACGGAGCAGGATTTAGTAAAGAATATGGTTTGAGAGTTAAAAAAAAAAAAGAGAATGTAATGAATTTCAGATCACTGAAATGAAAATAAAATGAAGGAGAAGGATATGAGAAAGAAAGAGGAGATGCCAACGTGGGAGAGGAAGAGGGGTTGAGAGTGATAGAGATGGAGAAGGAGAGAGACGTGGTAATAATCTGAAAATAATAATACAAATTGTGGGAGAGTAAATCGTGGGAGTGAGTGGTTACACCAACTTTTGTGGTTACATTCAGTTTTCAATTTTTGTCCGTTACACCAATTAGTGTATACCAAATGGTGAAATGAGGAGAGTATGCCACGTAAGCAAAAAGGCTGAAATGGATGAATGATGCATTTTGAAAATCTGAGATGGCAATCTCACAATCCTCGTCTCAGAATTTATATATTATATATATTATAAATAGATAGATGTTTGTTTGAAAACATCAAAAAGAATAAAACGCCTTCAAACTTATAGTTGACAACCATATTTCCGATCTAATTGTACATAGTACATTTATTGATCCTAAAGTAAATTAAAAAAACATTTTTCATGCTTTGGCTTGTCATGAGCTAATATAAACTAGCTATAAAAGGTAACATCAGGCTCAAATGGAATAAGCAATAGATAGTGTAAGGTGGCTTATTTGGCTCTAGCTATAGAAAGAAAACACCATAGTCATGCGTGTTCAGAAATGCAATGAACGAGCAGACAATAATCAAATTCTGAAGAGAAGATAAATGTAACATCTTGTGGCATTACATTGACTTAACCATTTATAATTGCATAAATAAATAGTGTTATGGAAAATATAATTTGCATAGTGAAATAAAATACGAGTAAATTTTTTCATTTTTCAAATACAGACCCAATACTACCCTCAACCTAATATTGTGACACCTTCAAAGGGTCCTCATTTGAACTCAAATGTGAACAATTGATTGATGTTCTTGCACTGAAGACGTAACATATCCATCTTTGGGAGAGTGAAATATGGATCCCTCTACATGTGTCCTATAGGGAGATTAAATTCCACAGTTATACGAATCAAGAATTAGAACACTGGAAGATGCAGGGGAAAGTATGTGAAGATGACTTTGCCAATAAAGCGAACATGGCGACCTTCAAAATTGAGTTTGCTTTTTCAACTTTGAAGGTTGCCATGTTTGCTATATTGGCAATGTCATCTTCACTTACTTTCCCTTGCATCTTCCTGTGTTCTAATTCAAAGTTGAAAAAGCAAACTCAATTTTTTATAAATAAAAAAAAACTCAATTATGAGAATGCTCATATGTTGTCCCTGATGTGACATCTGTTGCCACGAACACGATAACTACAAACAATGACAGAACACAAGCAATGACTACAATCCAATAGGTGGAACGAGTTCTCCCAAAAAATGGGAATCCTGTTAGCTCAAGACCAAGTAAAAATTCATAGAATTGAATTTGGGTAATGTCCATTCAGTTCCAAATGCATAATAACTTATTGAACCAGCCTTGAATCTTGCAATTCATCCAGCTCATTTTCCTCCAAAAGCGCAGATTGGTGGCTCTGGTGGTACAAGCCCTGTAAATAGAACGGGTTCTATATAAGGTTTTAAGATAGTCACCATATGGTCATACAATTTCTCTACAACATTCGAGTCTTTCTTTTTTTTCCATAGGAAAAATATTTTTGAAAAGTTGCACAACCAAGATATTCTTGGTCTCATTTCCAAGTTCTTTATCAAACTTTTTTAAATTGTCAATTCCTAGTTTTACCTTGCTGTCAAATAGTGTCAATGTGTTATGGTTTCATACAAATGTTAAGATTAACAGTTGCAGAGTTCCTAACATTTTCTTGAAGATTGGTGGTTGTGCTAAACATGTACCAATGAGATACAACACACTTGCACATTAAAATATACATTCTTGTAAATCAACAAATAACTCTGTTAACTCTAAAATCAGAAAAATGTAAACTAAGTAGGGACGGATGCAGGTTAAGCTTCATGGGGGCAATTGTCCCCACAATAAGTTTTTTTACTTATATATATTTGATAAAAAAAAAATTGCCCCCATAAAAAATAGGTGTTGCTCCCATAGACACTTTTTTTCAAATGAAAGTAGAAAATTAAGCAATAAAAGAGAAAATAATTTGATACTAATTTTACTATTTTATCCTTCTAATTTTTACTGTTTTATTTTTATAATACTAAATACATACAGTAAGTTGTGACACAAACACACACCTTGACTCAATTGTAATTTGTAAAAGCTTGTATAAGTAATTTGGATTGTTTTTATCATAAAATTACATATTTCGTAAAAAATTATAATATTTTTCTTCAGTAAAAAGATAATATATATTATTTTATGATAATATATATTATTTTCTTGCACCCACTAAATAAATTTTCTGGATCCTCCTCTGAAACTAAGGCTCCTTGCCTGTGAGTCTAGCTCCGTCAGCAAGCACCTCTACCCGTTTCCTGAAAAAAGGTAAATTTAAAGGAATGAGACATAATGTCTGAGAGAGTGCTTTAAGGGTTCTACTGGTGGGTTAGACTCTTCTACTCAAACATCCTTTTCACTTATATGTCATGGCTTGTTCTCACTAGGTTTATGATAATCTTTCGTACATATGGCTAGATCTACACTTTCCAATCATTAATATTTGTCTTTGGCTCTTCTCTCATTCTCACAACCATTACACTAGTTTACTCTCATTATTATCTTAGGATCTCATTCTGATTATTAATACTTTCTTTTCACAACTCTGTCTAGCTAACTCAACATTTCTTAGATTCTACCCGTCTTTCCTTTGATACTTAAGGTCATGTGCCAAGGTCAAGTCTAAGGTTACTAAGCTTTAGGATGTCCCTAACTTTCTCCTTAATTTATGTCATTATATCCCTCTTACTAGGATCATACTCTTCTACTACATTGGGCGAAAACATCCTCTCACTTATACCTGCCCCAACCAAGATTCACATAACACTATTCTAGAGATAGCCTTTCTCATGCCCTTAAACTTGATTGTCATATCAATTCGTATTACAAGTTGCGATAACAGTACTCACATATATACAACACAATGCACTCAAGGCATTCACACAAGACCACATAAGCCAAACACACTCATAATAATGTGCAATGCAATGTTTTTCTTTCTTCCATTTTCGTATGCATGACCATTTTTATTTCATGAAATAGTCTTGGAGCACATGTCTACCTATAAAAAGAAATAAAAACTAAATTCCTAACTATCAAAAGTATTAATTCAACAACTAACCAAATAAGGTGCAAACATAGCTCAAAAGAGACATCCAATAATTGCACCAAAAACACTACTAAAATGCAAGTGTGGGGGGGGGGGCAATTATTAGTTATGTAGAAAAAATTTGGTTGTTGTCCCAACTTGGTTTGTGATGAAAATTTATGAATTTAACATGTAACAGGTCTTGATTTTATGTTACAAATGGCATACAGTTCTTACACTCAATGGGAACAAACTATGCATAAACAAGAAGCAAGAAAAGGCAAACTTTTCTGCACAATTTTGCTTTGTTGATCTGGTGCAATTTAAGTCAGTAAATTCATATTTATAGTGAGCCAAATGTTGTATATTAAGTTTATTTTGGTTAGTATATGATCCCCCTAAATTTTGGTAAGCATTAGAGTCTATTCAAACTTGATTTGCCACTTGGAATTACCAAATGAACAGAAAAAATGTGCTACTATCCAGCTGACTTATATAAGTGATTTTGGCATTGTTTTTACATTTAAATGATGTCTAGTGAGTTGATAATGGGTTCTGCAACATTAAAGGACACAGAAAATATATTGGGTGAATTTCAATGCATTTCAAGTCATGGAGTGCTGGTTGTTGTGCATGTTGTGTGTGCTATCCTATTTTTTTTTTTTTTGGAAGGCAAAGAAGAATACTATATATAATTAAAAGGTGCAAAATACAGCTAACATGTACTAGATGTACAGTATAAACCAAAAAGCTTTAGAAGAGGCATCAAGCATACTTTGATGCTAAAGGACCAAAAAGAAGAACTAATTGTCAATCAAAACAAGCCTTCGGGTTAGTGTACCAGGATGATAAAAATACCCCAGGTTTAACCCCTACTTTATACAGAAGCCATTGCCAGGATATGCTTTTTATATGTGAAGTAATGCTCAAAAGATCCTCCCTTCCATTTCTGAAGATGACTGAATTACGAGAGCTCCAAATGCACCATACCGTTGCATGCCATATCATATGCTTCACTTTTCTTGTCTTCTTTCCAGGGAAACACCTTCCCAACTGTAAGTATAATTGTTTAAAATTTTGTGGCAAGACAAAAGGGACTCCCAACCAGTTAATAATTTGTTGCCACACATTTGCTATAAGAGGACAAGAATAGAAAAGATGTTGAGAATCCTCTAACGCTTCCTTGCTAAAAACACAGGACGTGGCTAGGTTCTGCACTTGAACTCCACGATTGTTCAATTGATCACAAGTTGGCAATCTGTTCTGCAGTAATCTCCACGAAATAACCAACACTTTGGAAGGAACCTTGCATGTCCAGAAATTCTTGAAGGAGAAATCACCAGCAATATTGGTTACATTCGATGTGTAATGTGCCTCCAGCACCTTATAAGCTGATGCTACTGAAAAAGAATGAGATGTATCTGCTGCCCAGCTCCAAGAATCTGTTATATTTTCCTGCAGTGAAAAATTAGTCAACATAATATTCAAGTTAGTCAGTAGTTCCTCCTCCCAAGCAAATAACCTCCTCCTCCAAGTCCAACTCCATTTCCACCCTGAATCAGTCCAATATCCCATCTCAGAAACTTTACTATTTTTCTCTTGAGTAATTTGATAAAGACGGGGGTAAAGTTCCTTCAAGGAAGAAACCCCGATCCATCTATGTGTCCATAACCTAGTTGTGTCTCCATTGCCAATTTTCCTCCTTACATTCTGTGCAAACCAGCCTTGTGGACCATTTGAGAGTGAATCTAGGCTCATGATATCTCGCCACCATATTGACCAATTTGTTGCAGGGGTTGCTGAATACTGGATATCTTGAAATTCACCATATCTAGAGTGTAAAAGGCCTGTCCACATAGCAGACTTATCTTCCAAAAAAGGCCACCTCCATTTGGAAAGCAAGCTAATGTTAAACCTTTCAAGATTCTTGATACTGAGGCCCCCCTCTGTTTTGGGTAGACATACACGGTCCCAACATACCCAAGATATTTTTTGTGCCTCTGTTGCTCCACACCACAAGAATTTTCTCTGAATGCTCACCAATTTGTTGATAACTATTTTAGGGGCTTTATAAAAGGAAAAGAAGTATAATGGCAAACTGGACAAAACTGAATTAATTAAAACTATACGACCACCAATAGATAAGTTTTTTCCTTTCCAGCTGGACAACCTTTTTTGAAAGGAAAGAATAACTGGATCCCAAGTTCTTGATTTTCTTGGATTTGCGCCAACTGGTATTCCCAGAAACCTGAAGGGAAGAGAGGCTATGTTGCAATGTAAAAAAGTCTCCGCGGCATGTAGAAATGGCTGCCCCACATTGATCCCATATATGTTACTTTTGTGAAAGTTTACTTTCATGCCTGAGACCAGTTCGAAACTGCGCAGAATGGTCTTTAAAGTCCATAAATTTTGGAAATCAACTTCACCCACTATAATGGAATCATCCGCATATTGCTATAAAGAAAACTAAACTTCTTCTGTCACTTTGAGACATAAGAATCAATTTTGTTTATTGATTCCATTTTTGTAAAGAAAACTGAACTCCTATTTTTGTTTATTGACATAAGAATCAATTTTGAAATGATGTTTTGGTGTGTTGGAAGACAAGGGAATTAGTTAACACGGATATAGATGGTTAGGCATGATTGGAATGGATGAATCTCACTTAAATTTGGTGAAAACTCATGAAGGATGCATAAGGAAGAACTAGTAACATGGTATGTAATTAAGTGCAATAAAAGAGTAATGTACTTGTGTCTTAGTAACTAAGGAATTAAACTTTTGAGGCTATTATTCTTGTGAAACATACTTGAAACTAATTGTAAGTTGTAAAAGAAAAGCAAATAGATGGAGTAGAGTAATCTAACTAGAATTAAAATTTAAGAGTGGTGAGTGAGTTGAATTAGTTTAGACTTAACTCCTAATTTCAATAAACACAGGTTAACACTTTTAATATAAGTTGTCAAGGCAACCTTAATTGTGTAAGGTAGTGAAATGACATTGTATTAGAAGATTAAAATCCTAATATTAAGGACTAGTAGTGATAACATAATGATCAACTACTCATGATGGAACTTAGAACTCTACTTTTATTTAATTACCTTAATCTTCACATAGAGAAAGAATGCTAGTACCCACACTAAATGAGGAAGATAAGTTGAAAGCTAATTAATCTAATGTTAGTAAGCAACTTGGAGATAAGAATCATGAAAGGAAACAAAAATGGTCTTGCTAGCCTATGTATATGTGTCAATTCAGCCATTGTGTGGTAAAGGAGTATGTAAATTGCTTTGTCTTAATTGTTTTACTTAAAATGAAATGTTGAGATGCTGTATTCTATGATTTTGATATTGAGATTGATGATTATGGTAAGATTGAAAGCTACCCATGACAAGGCCATGAGAGCCTAGGAGATTGATATATGAAAATTGGTATCTTAAATTGATATTGAGATTAAGAATGGTATTGGCAAGTAAATTGTTTGTTTAATCATTATGCTTGGATCAACATGGTATGATATGATGAGATATGTATGTAATGTGACAGATGGTAAGCTTGAAAAGCTACCAAAAGATGTGGCCATGGGAGCCAATGAGAAATGATTGAAATTGAGAATGAGATTGTTGATGTTTTTGTTTGACAGGTTGTGTCTTTGTTTGTTTGTTACTATACCCATAGGGAGGTATGATGGATAGTAACAAAAACAAAGGAGACTCTGCTGGACCGTTGTTATGTATTCATGTTAAATTAGAAAGTATATATTATATGCTTTGAGTAAAGTCAGATGTGGGATGGGTTGACTACAGTATACAGGACTCTTGGAGTTTTGGGGGTAGATAAGGTGTCAAGTTGTGAAATCCTAATGGTCTGGCATATAGACCTAAACCAAGAGAATTACTTAAATCGGCTTGACGTCCTCGACAAACTACTGAGCATAATCATGTTGGTTGAGAGTATTCCTTCAAAAGTTAAAGACTCGTGTTTGCCTAATAAAGGAAAGTACTAGGAAGGAATATGTACTTCTAATGTCACCCAAAATAAAGTGTCAAGACCTCAAATAAGGTGAATTAGAGGCAATAGGCCTACATTGCATGAGTGAGTTAGAACCTTTATATTGCATACTTAGATGACCACTAGTTATGATTATCTTACTGGTTGGAACCTTCGGGGTTCATTGTTTGTGACCTTAAATATAAAAGTGAAGTGAGCCCATTCTCTTCTTTTCTTTCTTTTAGCATGTTTTCATGACACGTCAGAGGACAACCAGTTTAGATGGTAGGATTCCCTAGCATTGATGAGGCTCATACTTCAAGACTTCGAGGAAGATTGTTTTGATGGCACCCTAAGGACATTAGTATTTGGGGGTTGGGATGGTATAGGAGTTAGCTCTTAGATTGACTACTCTGATTCTAGGTTCTTCCATTTTGTTGTATTATCTAAATGGTGGCTAGATATTAGTTGCTTGGTTGTGTATATGTAGTCAATCAACTAGTTATTATTTTGAAATACTTTGTTTTACCACAGACTTTGTGTATGATTTTACCATGTACATTGGATTTTGGTTATGACGTAAGATATATCTTATGTGCATTTAAGATCCTACATGTATGGTTACCACTTCTATTTTATTAAGATTGGTAATAGGTTGTAAGAAAAAAATCACAGACTACTAGCTAACTCCTAATCCTCCCGCTCGTCGTCACTAGAATAACTCTCAACGTTGTTGAAGGGGTCCTCAAACAGATATGATCCCCCTTGCTATGCCCAAGGTGTAGCAGGGGAATACTCTGGTGTGCCAGCGAGTCCCTCGGTGGATGAAGAGTACGACGGTTAAGATTTTATGAACTTAATATTAATTTTATTTATTTATATTAATGATACATAAATTTATCTATTTATAATAATATTATAAATATAAATATTTATATTATGATGTTGAAATATAAATATAAACATATTTTCATTACAAAATAGTTTTAAATTACTTCATTAACAATATCATAAATTAATTTAGTTTTATTTTTTTATGGTAAAAATCACAAGTATCATTCACTGGAGACAATCATTCTTGAGTCAGGTGAAATCATTATAGATGATAAAACTCATTATCTAAATATTTAATACAACTGCATATCCAAGCCTCAATAATATCTATTTTTACTTTGAAATCCTATAAAATCATTTTACTAAGAAATTGTATAACATTATTTGAAATAATTTCATAAATGAGTATTTTGTTGCATAATACTTATATTATGAAGTTGAAATTTTTATACTAAACATGAATTTAAATCTAATTAGTTAATATATTTATTATAAAATAATATTTTGACTCCATGTTTAATAACTTCAAATATGAAAAATTTTGTTGATTAATATTTATATAATAATATTAATTTTTTACATAAATATAATAAATATATTAAAATTAAATTATAAAATATTTTATTTTAAAAAATAATTTTAAATGACTTCATCAATAATATCATAAATTGAGTTAGTTTTTTATTTTTTTATGGAAAAGACCACAAGTATGATTAACAAGAGACAATTCTGCTCGAGTTAGGTAGGACCATTATGAATGACAAACTATTTCTCCGAGTATTTAATACAACTTCATACCTAAGACTAAACAATATATATTTTTTTATTTTTAAATCCCATCAAATCACTTATACTTATAAATTGTATAAAATAATTTTAAATAATTTTATAAATAAATATTGTGTTGAATAAATTTTATTTTATGAGGTTGAAATTTTTATACTAAATAATAATTGAAATCAAATTAATTAATTATTTATTACAAGATAATATCTTGACTCTATGCTTAATAATTTCACATACGAAAATTTTGATGATTAATATTCAGATAATAATGTTAATTCTTTTACATAAATACATAATTAATTTATTATATATATTTTTATTACAAAATAGTTTTAAATTACTTCATCAATAATAACATAATTAATTAGTTTTAATTTTTTTATGAAACTGACCACAAGTATCATTCACAAGAGACAATTATACTCGACTCATTTAGGACCGCATTATGAGCAACAAATCCTTTTCTCCAATATTTAACACAATTACATACCTGCTCGAGTTAGGTAAAACCATTATGAACGACAAACTATTTCTTCGAGTATTTAATACAACTTCATACCTAAGACTCAACAATATTGTTTTTTTTTACTTTTAAATCCCATCAAATCATTTATACTTAGAAATTGTATAAAATAATTTTATAAATAAATATTGTTGAATAACATTTATTTTATGAGGTTGAATTTTTTATACTAAGTAATAATTGAAATCAAATTAGCTGATTATTTATTACAAGATAATATTTTGACTCTATGCTTAATAATTTCACATACGAAAATTTTGATGATTAATATTAAGATAACATTGTTAATTCTTTTACATAAATATATAATTAATTTATTACATATATTTTTATTATAAAATAGTTTTAAATTACTTCATCAACAATAATATAATTAAGTTTGTTTTAATTTTTTTTATGATACAGATCACAAGTATCATTCACAGTAGACAATCCTACTAAACTCAGTTAGGACCATTATGATCAACAAATCCTTTTCTCTGATATTTAACACAATTGCATACTTAAAACTCAACCATATTTTTGTTTTTAACTTTTAAATCCTATGAAATCTGTTTTACTTATAAATCATATAAAAGAAATTTATATAATTTCATAAATAAATATTTTTGAATAATGTTCATTTTATGAGGTTGAAATTTTTATACTAAAAGATAATTTAAATCTAATTAGTTACAAAATAATATTTTAACTATGTTTAATAACTTCATATACGAAAATTTTGTTGATTCATATGTATATAATAATGTTAACTATATACATATATATATATATATATGTATATATATATATATGTATATATATATATATTAAAATATATTTTTATTACAAAACAATAATTTTAATTACTTCATCAATAATATTAAAAATAAATATTTTTTATTTTTTATGATAGAGACAACATGTATCATTTACGGGAGACAATCTTGCTTGACTCAAGTAAGACTATTATAGACGATAAATCTCTTTATTCGAGTACTTAACACAACTACATACTCAAGACTCAACAATATAAATATATAATAATAATAATAATAATAATAATAATAATAATAATAATAATAATAATAATAATAATAACTTCATATACGAAAAAATTGTTGATGAATATGTATATAATAATGCTAAATATATATATATATATATATATATAATATTAAACTTAATTCATAAAAAAAAATATTTTTATTACAAATAATTGTTTTAAATTACTTCATTGGTAATATCATGAATTAAATATTATTTTTATTTTTATATGATAGTGACCATGTGTATATTTTAACGATTTTTCCAAAAAAAAAATGTGTAATACCACAAATAAGTGTTTTAATAAGCATGTCATTAAGAAGTGTTTCTATGTTTGTGTTAATTACCATAATTGCTAAGTAAATTCCAATATAAATAGAAATTTTGTAACATTTTGGAGATAGAAATAAATAAACTAAATAACTAAGTTGAATTATATAAACAATATTCTGTTAATTTAGAAATTAAATATTCTTAATCAAAATATGAATAAGAGCATTTGATCTAATTTATAATTTATTTGATCAAATATATAATTATGCAATCATTGACTTAAATCTAAAATATAACTATCTAGAATTGAAACGAAAATAACTTTATATTATACTATTCTTTTATTTTAATATATAGTTTTACTGTATTTTTTTAAAATTAACTTTATTTTATATTATTAATGGAAATATCATTATAATTCCTTAATGAAAATTTGATCAAAATAGTTACACAAAAATATTAGTCTTTTTGAGTATTTGTTACAACTAAAAGGAGAAAAAAAAATACCTATATTAGAAAACTTAATAGTTAGTAACTTAGTACATTTTCTTTTCACGGGACAAAGATAATACTAAACACTTATATATAAGTGCTAATGAAATATAAATTGTTTTTTTAGATTAAAATACTAATTTATTTTAAATAATATTGATTTCAATAGTTTGCTTCTAATTAATTAATTTTACATTTTAAACTATTCAAAATATTGTTTATAAACTATAATATTATAAATTTAATAATATTTTTATTTAGAATATAGTTGTAAAATAATTGAATTATTTTATCATTTCATATTTTAAAATTAATAAATATTTAAATTTAATAAAATTTAAATCTTTTTAAGTTTTTATACTTAATAAATTTCTCATACAATTTCATAAATGTTTTAAATCAAATTAGAAATATATGTGAAACTATAACTAAATATATTTTCTATGCTTGAATACTCTCTTTCAATCTTTATGCTATTTTAGAGAACTTAGTTAATTATGTTTGTTTTGATAAAAATATTTAATTTTATAAATAAATTTCTTTTGAATATACTTCAAAATGGAAATGACCCATGCGAATGCGCGGGTACCTTACTAGTTGATATATTAGTATCATGTCTTAGATTATATATGAGAAAACTCTGCAGAATTATTTCGAGAGTACGTACAGCCTTGTGACTTGGAATTGTCAAGTTAGACGAAGGGTAAAATTGGTTGAGGTGCAACAAGTTAGGTTTGGAACACCACAAATTGGAATGTGTGACCTTGGCTAAGGTCTAAGGGGTGATGGCACAAGTGTGGGATTCCCAATGGGTAGGCTAACTCCCTACGTGCCCTTGATGGTTATGCATAATGAGATGATATTGATATGAGTATTGATGATTGACTGACAGCCAGGATTGGTGTCATGTACCAGAGATTATGGCAAAGGTATACTTACTCCCCATCACTTAACGAGGGTTGAATTGTGATCTATGGTTGATCAATCAACAGTATGGATCCATACAATGACGATGTTGTTGTTGTTGTTGTTGTTGATGATGATGATGATGATGTGATAATTTTTGACAACTTAGAATGAAACCTTAGGTTCCCCATAGGATATTATTGCTTGTAGATATTTTTGTTTATGTGTTGGAGTGAGAAAACATCTCTACTCTTTCCATAGAAGCGGCATCGAAAGTTCAAAACACCTCACTCAATATTTTTGTTTCTTTTGTATGTTACCGCATTGCATGAAGATGGACCCTTCGTTCCTATGGAACTTGCAAGTGACCTATAACCTTCATGGGCAGATGGTCAACAATGAGGATGCGTTCGAGATTAACTATCCCGAGGACATCACTATACAATTTCTACCGCTACCCAACATGCAGATAGAGCTTGTCGGCTTTACCTTCCTATGCAGTTAGCTTTTCCACCACCACCCAATTGGGTTCAGTTAGATGAGTATCCTGTCGTGAGCAAGGATGAGGATGAGGACTTTATGGATCCACTACCATCTCCACTAATCCCCGAAGGCGATGCATATCACCCTATTGGGATTGATGATGAGCAACATCCCTTCAAGATTGATGACAAGGGACCTACCCCATCATAATTTATTGCTTTGATGGACTACACTCGTAGTTATTACATAAATAGTTGTATAAGTTTAAATATGAAGAAAAAAACATAAAATGAAAAAAAAAACTGTAAAAATCATAATAGAAGAAGCATAAAAGAAAGAAATAAAAAACATAAAAATATAAAAAGAATAAAAGAAAAATTAAAAAGAAAAAAAGAAGAAAACGTAAAAAGAAAGAAAAAGAAGAAATAGAAATAGAAAGAAAAGAAAAAAGAACGTAAAAAAATGAAGAAAGAAAAAACAAAAAAAAAAGTAAAAATCATAAAAGAAGAAACATAAAAGAAAGAAAGAAAAACATTAAAGTAAAAAAGAAAGAAAAATATAAAAAGAATAAAAGAAAAAAAACGTAAAAGAAAAAAAATAGAAGAAAGCATAAAAAGAAAGAAAAAGAAAAAATAACAAAAAAGAAAAGAAAAAAAAAAGAACATAAAAAAAAGAAGAAGAAAGAATAAAACATTAAAAAAAGTATGTAAGAGACTAAAAGGAACGAAAGGCCTATAACTCAAAGTAAGAAAGAGAAAGTTGGAGGGATTTGTTAAAAGACAAAAAAATCACAAAAAAGTATAGGTGTCATTCAATTATAAAGGGTTAATGTTATCTTTTCCATAGCCTAAAAAAATTCTTATATAGAAAATCTACAAGCAATAATATCCTATGGGGAACCTAAGGTTTCATTCTAAGATGTCATAAATTATCACATCATCGTCATCATCATCAACAACAACAATAACAACAAAAACATCATCGTCATTGTATGGATCCATACTGTTGATTGATCAACCATAGATCACAATTCAACCCTCGTTAAGTGATGGGGAGTATAAGTATACCTTTGCCATAATCTCTGGTACATGACACCAATCCTGGCTGTCAGTCAATCATCAATACTCATATTAATATCATCTCATTTTGCATAACCATCAAGGGCACTCTCCTCAAGAGGTATACCCTCTACTCCATCATAGATTGCTTGGTGCTATCGAGGTGTATGAGCTGGCACTGTCCATCCCGACACGTAGAGAGTTAGCCTACCCATTGGGAATCCCACACTTGTGCCATCACCCCTTAGACCTTAGCCAAGGTCACACACTCCAATTTGCGGCGTTCCAAACCGTAACTTGTTGCACCTCAACCAATTTTACCTTTTGTCTAACTTGACAATTCCAAGTCACAAGGCTCTAAGGTAAGTACTCCCGGAATAATTCTGCAGAGTTTTCTCATATCAAGAGTCGTCGTCACACTTATATATATATATATATATATATATATATATATATATATATATATATATATATATATATAATATTTCAATTTCATGATATAATCTAAGACATGATACTAATATATCAATAAGGAATTCTTAACATTTAATAAATAAAACTTGATTAACATTGCTTAAGCAATATCTTGTAGCCATGTATAATAATTAAATTTACCTAGGTAATGACATGTAGAACTTAATAGTTTAATTAAATGTAGTTACATGCATGAATATATACATACACACACGTGACACATGTACACAAACATGGTTACTTAGTTAATTTTTCTTTATCTATGAAACATGTTAGATTGTAACAAAATAACCAAGATATTTATTCTTATAATTTATTTAACAATACTTTTTAATACGATAACAAGATAATATTATTATAAAAACCTTGATGTAGTAAAATAATAGTTTTTCACATAAAATAATAATTTGTCACATAATTTACACATAAAATAATAACTTTTCTTATAAAATAAATACTTGTGACTTAGAATATGTATTCTAACAAAAAATGATAACTCCCACCTTAGTATAATAACTTTTAATTGCTTATTTTTATACTTTATTGCAGAAAGAATTATTTTCCTTATTCTAAAACAAAACCAGAATTTTAATTTGTAAATGATATATAATTATAAGAAAGTTTGAATTTAGACATAGTATTAACAATAAACCTTTTGTTTAAAATCTGAAACTTATTATAATATATAGTACAAAATTCTTAGTTCATTAAATTGTTTATTCTTATAAGATAATTCCAATGCTATTCTATCTATCTAAAATTGTTATTATAAGAAAATTGTAGTTTAACATTATATAATGAACCTTTAATAACATATTTTATTTCAAAACAGTACTTTAACATTAACCTTATCACAAAAAAAAAAAAATCATGTTCAAAATTATTGTAATACCATGATAACATAAACTATATTTTTTTTTTTACAAAATAATCATAAACAATGATTTATTTATGCTTGATAGTAACTATGTTAAGAAATAAATTATCAAACATGGTAGTACCAGAAGGTCATGGCCCAACAAGGATCAAACCACAAGTTTCACTTTTTATTTTTAACATTCAAGGGTGTTCATGGCAATCTCTAACATGTTCATCATAATTACATGGCAACTAGCATGTTTAATCCAACTTGGGCATTATAACAACATGAAATTCATGTTTATAAAATCTGGACAGCAACATAACAACATGATAAAAATACAATAACAGCAACATTCAAGATCAAACAACATACAACACATGCAAATAATAGAATGAGAAAATCTTGGGAGCAAAGATTCATCTCTTCCACACCATAGAAACAACATAAGGAAGCTAACACCCCACTCTCCCATACCTATCATGCCTAGCTCAAAGGGAGGGTTGGAAAATTTGCTTCTTCTCCTCCTAAGCTCCACTAAAGCTTCCTTAAAGTCTCTCACTAAGAATACTCAAAGAATAGAAGAAGATAAGAGAGAATTTGTTGTGTTAAGAAGGCTTGAAGTGTGGCTCTATTTATGGAGAGGTAAGGTGCATGTGTAGAAGGTTTTGAAGTTATTAAAATAATGGTTATAGGGTTAGACTTGTATTCATAGATGGGTGGCACCCTTGGCCAATGGAAGGGTAACTTGCATATGCATGCAAGGTAGCATGAAGTCTAGGCTTTGTGTGTGTAAGGAGGTAAACTGATCATGTCTTGCATGCTTGAGATTGCATCCGATTTCCCCCTCCTCTCTCCCTTTCCTTCACGCCAAAAAACACACCCACCCGCCCTCACATGCTTTCTTTTTTTGTTTGTCTCTTGGTTTTGGACTATCGAAAGGTCCTAGTGTCATATGTAGTTGGATATTAGGCTCATTTTATTGAGGTTACTGTTTTAGGTCAAGTTTTAAACATTTATTAAGCCCAACATTCAAGACAACCCATAGTTGTTGCTAATCCTTACTAATAAGACAACTTACTGATTCTAATCACAACACCCCTTTTTACTAACTACTGCCCAAACTGTGACAACATACATTTTTTTTGTTGACTAAAGGCCTAATTATACTTTTAGTTCTTTAATAACTAACATAATCTTTTCATTATTTTATTTTATGATTAAAACAAATTACTAACATCTAAGATAATTATTTTTAACTTCTAATCTATTTAAAACTTTAACTATAAAACATGACATAAAATAACACATATCACAAATAAATAAAATCAAAGCAAATAAACATCAAATGTTAAGACGAATAAGATATCAAATGGGATTAATGCAATTTCTTGCGTTTTAAATCCTTCATATCAAACAATTTTATTTTAAGAGACTATCATTATTTCAATTTTAGTTAAAATACTAAAATAATTAAATCTCTTAAAATATTTCATGCAACATAAAAGATAAATTCCTATGAGGCAGAAACTAGGTCGTTACACGCTCCTTGAGAGCTTACTACCAAAGATGTTTACAAAATTTAGGAACTTCCATATAAGTAAAACCAACTAAGGAAAGAGAATTTCTATAGTATTTTTTTTAATAAATTTTTTCATCTAGTCCAAAAACTATGTTTGTCGAGACAACCCTCAAATATGTCTATAAATTGAAGAAAACTCACTCTCACTCTTCACTTCACTATTCATGATACACACACTAGAGATACCCAGAGAAATTAAAAGTGAGAGTGAGTAAGTGGAAAAGCAATCAACTTTCTTTCAATGCCTAGAGTCCACCAATTCTCGTATCTATAGATCTAGTAGATATCATATTCTCAATCTCTCTGTCTTGTTTATTTGTGATATAAGATGATGTGATTTATTATTGTATCTATAGATAATCCTTTTTCTTCGATTACTTGTTTTATTTTATTTTGTTTAAATGGGTTTTCATGTGTGCATGCATTGCAATAAATGTATATCATGACCTCACAAGCTTGAGGACTAAATCTCAAAGTTATATGCAAGTAGAAGACATACAACAATTCAAAAGAACATGTAATGGGAAGTTTGGATGAAGACAAAGCCAACAAATGAAACACTCTCAATAGAAAGCAAAAAGATTGAAGAACAAAGCAAAAGGTTGAAGACCTAATCCAAATACTTAGGTATATTGTGTAAACTCTTCCTACATTAATCAAGTATAAGAGTTTGGTTGTCTTAGGTGTTGACATAAATAGTTTGCTACTGTATCTTTAGATTTACTAGGGGGCATGATCCCTAGGGGCTAGGTCTAGTGTTTAGAGAGGGGTGTCATAGGTGAGGTTGTCATAGGTGTTGACATAATCAACTCACTGCTCTATAATAGGTTGTGAGGAAAGAAAGGGAGAGAATGGAAGTAAATAGGTGAGAAAAGAAAATAAGAGAAATAAGTGAAAAATAGGATGAAAATAGAGGTTGTTTGGTTGAAGAAAAATGGAGTGGAATAAAGGAGAAATATTTGAATTAAAGTTGTTTGGTAGATAAAAAAAGAAAAGAAAAGAAATTAATATTGAGTAAAAATACATTATTATTATTATTATTATTATTATTATTATTATTATTATTATTATTATTTAGTATTATTATTATTATTATTATTATTATTATTATTATTATTATTATTATTTAGTATTATTATTATTATTTAGTATTATTATTATTATTATTATTATTATTATTATTATTATTATTTACTTTTATTGTTATTATTATTATTATAAAAAAAAATCGGAGGGGGATAATAAAAGAACTTGACTGGGGGACTGGGGGCTTTAGGGTTTATAAAGAAAGTTTATTCATAATCTATAGCTTTTGTAATATGTATTGCAAATCAAGAGGGGAACAACCTGGATAATCGATTATGGAGGGTGTTAAATTGCAGCCCGACACATTTCCTTGCAATTCTTGTCTTCTATGCGCAGAAATATTTTTAGGTGGGACCTATTGATTTTTTTGAAAATTTCATTCCACTTCGATCCTACCAAACAATCAATATTTTCTCACTTCCATTCTCTTGCTTCATCTTCCTTCCTCTACCCTTCTATTTCCATTATACCAAACACATTGTTAGTAGAAATTTCATTCCTAAATGGAAGTAGGTTAGGTTCATTGAACTCGAATCAAATATTGGTGCACTTTTGTCTAACCCTAAACTCATTTTATTTGCTTATATCAGTGCTTTAAATTGTTTGGGTTTGGGTTTAAATTTACTCTGTTCACTTATTTCCAATTAGATGGATTCTTGAGCATTAAAGATTGAGCATGAAAAACAATTTTAAAGGAACTCAATTCACTCCACTCTTAAGTTATTAAGACCACTTGGTTAGCATGCCTGGAGGTTTCAATCCTCACTTATGCATAGTTTATTTTCATTATATCATAAAGATCTGAATTATCATTTTTCTATAAATCAATGTTCTATGCAATTTGGTATTTAGTTTTTGTTTGTCAAAAATAATTTTTTAAGCAAAATAAATTTTATTGCTGAGAGTACGAAGGATAGTCTAATTCTTATATATCAAATATTGTATTTCAAAAATAAAATTAAGAACAAACTGCTCATATTTTTACAGTGTTAGAGTGAGTAAACAATCAAGATTTTCACGAAATTAATTATAATTAAGTTCATGTAAAAATTAGAAATTATTCTAATGCAATTGATCAACATAATATTATTTTAATCTAGTGTCTTATGTTTATTCTTGTGAACTTATCTTTGCTTACTTATCTGCGTGCTTGACTGCTATGATTGTGATGTTAGTGTTTGCGAGAGCAGATGTTGAGACTTTCTCATAGATCAAGTGGAGTCCACAGGATCATATCATCTTTCATGAGTTTGCGATCGGAATTGGTTGTCCATGGATCTTGGATCCACAATCAAGAGTTATTCATTACACTAGGAAGATCACTATTATCTGCATATCTAATGTAGGTCCTATCTTCTCATCCTCCACACACGTAAATGAGTTTTCGACTTATGGAGATTTGTATCACACAAAAATAGAATCTCGTGTTCAAGGATGCCACCCTCTATATCTTCCTTCTACCCGTTACATTATAGGAACAACTCATTTTTAGCCCCTTTTATTGCATCCAAATAATTCAAAGGAAGATGATTGCCTCTCGAAGTGTACCGAGAACAATAGTAGTAGTAGTGATTATAAGATGTCTGAGTCTAATAGTAGTGATTCTGAGATGATACTCATTTTGATGCTCATCTTTTCTAATTACCTTTCTTCCCCATTTTGATGCTCATCATTTTGATGGTCTGAGTCTAAGTGAGTTTTGTAATTACCTTTCTTCCCCATTTTGATGCTCATCTTTTCTATTGGGTGTATCTTTTGATAGACACAGGTGTTTATATTTTGAGATGATAATTGTGTTTGTCAAAAGATACACCCTATATAGAAAAGATGAACAAGAGAATGGGGAAGATGGATTATTACAAAACTTACTTCCTATGCTAGTCACAACTTAGACATCTCATAATTGTTGCTACTACATACTATTATTACTATTACTACTTGACTCAAACATCTTAGAATACTACTACACTACTTGACTCAGACATCTCAGAATCACTACTATTACGTACTACAACTATTGCTCCCGCTAGGAGACTCTGAGAGGTAGTCATCTTCCTCCAGCTTATTTGGAGGCAATAAAAAGAGCTGAAAATGTGTTGTTTCCTCTAATGAAATTGGTAGAAGGTAGATATGGTGGGCGATGCCCTTGAACATGAGATTCTATCTATGTGATACAAATCTTCGTGAGTTGAAAGCTAATATTTACATGTGTGGAGGACGTGTAGATAGGACCTCCATTCAATAAGTAGATAACAATGACCTCTCAAGTGTAATGAATAATTCTTGACTATGGATCCACGATCCATGAATGTCTAATTCCGATCCCAGTATCATGAAAAACAATATAGACTCTACTCGATTTTCGAGGGAATCTTGACATTTGCTCCCATGAACAGGAACATCACAATCATAATAGTCAAGTTCTTAGACAAATAAGCAAGGATAAGTTCACAAGAATAAACATAAGACATTGAATTAAAATAATATTATTTTAATCAAATGTATTAGAACGAGTTCTAATTTTCACATTAACTTAATTATAATTAATTCCATGAAAATCTTAACTGTTTTCTTACTGTAAGTGTATTCATAGACTGTCGATTTCACAACACAATATAGGTTTTTAGTTGAAATTTTGACTAAAATCCACATAGAAAATTATATAAATTTTTTTAATTAAATTTCCATGAATAATTTATATTTTCTCTCCTAATTATATTCATTGGCTGATTTCTTTAAGGAAAATGTTCAACATACACCTAAAAATTGGGGTGTATAGGTAGGAGGAAGAGAGATAGAGAGAGAAATAAATTGATAGATGTAAAAAATGATGTGATAAGAAATGAAGAGAGAAATAAGAAGAAAAATAGGATGGAAAGCACATGAAAGAAGACATAATTGTATAATAATAATAAATCTATCTTTTACATGGAAAATCATATTCCAATGCAATATAACAGAGAGAGAAATATAGAGAAAACTATAAGTATGATAGGAGATATGATATGATGAGGAAAAAAAGATAGAAAGAGATAATGGGTGCTAATGGGATGTTTAATATATAAGGGAGTCTATATATTATTACATTCAGGTTACTCTTATAATAACTTTTTATTTGCCCCTAAAAAAACTTGACACGGGAATTGAGGACTTGGATTTCCTCTCCAGTTAGATTTCACACATTTAACTTGGAAATGGATTCACTGCATTCACACATTCATGTATAAGAATCATTAGATGAAGATCAATAGTTTACATTTCTAATACATATTTTAAGTTGAAGCTGTCAAGATAAAATTAGTTGTTTGATTTTTATCCAACGATTCTGATTAGCTGAATGTGTAAATGTGAGAAGTCCCTCACCACAAAGAATCCTGGTCCCATTTAACTTTGCAATCATGATTCGATGCTTGGATTTTTTTTTTCTCTTACATTTTATTAGTTTTGTAAAAAATGAAAAATAAAATCAAGAGTTGATATGCAACTTGTCTTCTCTCTCTGTAATTGGAGAGAATCATCATCCAAAAATCAAACAGCCTCGGTCAGTGTCAATCCTTAATTTACAATCATACACTCACTCTTCTTTAGTTTTATTGTTTAAACTTATTAATATCATATTATATATAATTATTTTTATCAAAGAGTTATTGTATTAAAAGGGAAAAATATATGTGAATGTTTGTTAAAAAATTAGATAAGTAAAATAAAAGTATAACAAAACAAAATTAATAAGGTTAGTTTGTTCTTAATTTTATTTTTCAAATACAATTTTTGATGTAAAAGAATTAGAGTACCCTTTGTACTCTCAGCAATAAAATTTGCTTTGTTAAAAAATTATTTTTGACAAACAAAAACCCTAAATACCAAACTCCATAAAGCATTGATTCATAGAAAAATGAAAATTCAGATGTTTACGGTATAATGAATGCTCAGATAAATGAAAATAAACTATATGGATAAGTGAGGGTTGAAACAACACATCCATTTTTTTTTATAAAGGAAACAACACATCCATGTGTGCACACATCAAAATCCATTTTAATAAAATAAAATAAAATAAACAATCAAAAGGAAAAGGGACATCCCTTTTTACCTAAGTAAATCACATCATGAATAAAAAAAATACAGAGTTAGAGATTGAGAAGACGATACCCCAGTAGATATGTAGGAACGAGAATTGGTGGGCCCTAGGCAGCGAATGAAAGTTGATAGCTTTTCCAGTTACTCACTCTCACTCTTAATTTCTCTGTATCTCTAGTGTGCATATCATGAACAATGAAGTGAAGATTGAGAATGAGATTGCTTCAATTTATAGACAAAATTGAGGGTTGTCTTAGCAAACGTAGATTTTGGATTGGATAAAAAATCCGCTAAAATAGCATGATAGAAATTCTCTTTCCTTAGTTGGTTTTACTTATATGGAAGTTCTTAAATTTAGATTGACAAAATGTTCCAATCCCTATCGAGGTGCCCATATATTATTTTACCTCGTGTCACCTTTGTCCCCCTTTCACTCATTTTATCCACCCTTTGCACTAGTTGTCAACTTTTCATTATTGGTTTTTGAAAATCGTTGAAACTCCTCCATTTTTTTGTTTTAACAAATATACAATCAATGAAGAAAAGGAAAATTCAGATCTTTACGATATGATATGAATGCTCAGATCAATGAAAATTAACTATGCATAAGTGAGGGTTGAAACAACACATCCACGCACGCACACATCGAAACCCATTTAAAAAGTCAAGTAAATTAAATAGTAAAAGGAAAAAGGAACATCCATTTACAACAATAAATCACATCAACTTGTATCACAAATAACCAAGACAGAGAGATCGAGAAGACAATACCGTAGAGATATGTAAATATACGGGAACTGATTGAGCTGTCAACAGTGAAAATTGATAACTTTTTCACTCCCGCTCTTAATTTCACCATGGATCTTTAGTCTGTATATCATGAATGGTGAAGAGTGACAGTGAGGTTGCTTCAATTTATAGACAAAATTGAGGGTTGTCTTTGCAAATGTAGATTTTGGATTGGATAAAAAATTGATTATGGTTTTCGAAAAACGTTGAAACTCCTTCCCCATTTTTTGTATTAAAAAAATATACAATCAATGCATTGAAGAAAAGAAGGAAAACATTCATTTTTTTTATTTTGTTCTTTTTGTTATATAAATTTAATTTTTTTTTATCTATTTCCTTAAAATAGCCTACGAGCATTTAACTTGTTTTTTTTTTTTTTTAATTTCTGCTTTTGTTATATGAATTTAAAAATATGCCTTTTATTATGTCAATTTCTTTATAATAGTCAAACAAGCATTTTACTTGTTGTAACATCATAATTTTTCTTAATCTATGATTTTAAGTTATTTGAAATAATTATAAGAGAAATTAAATTTACTTGGTGAAAAATATGATTAAAAAGAATACTTCTTTGTTGATTTTGTATTGCTGGATTACAAACGAGAGCATTTTAATCCATTTCTTGAAGTGTGCAAGTTTTGAATTTCTGGGGGCGAAGAAGATTTCTCTGGGTCAATCCTTTATGTCCTAGAAAACCCACCTTAATTTCATTTGTTTAGTTGTCTTAAGAAGAAAAAAAAAGGGGAAGGGTTTTAGAGGAAATTAGTGGCGTGCTACGGGTTTAGTGAGAAAAAACCCATTCCTCATTCCTTCTCCTTGTTGGCAACAACCCCACCCTTAACTACTCTCATTTCCGTCATTCACCCAAGTGCTCTCTCATTCTCTCTAAGTGGATTTTGTGCTCCCTTACTAGTTCATTGCTTTTTCTCCTAGCTTGGGGCCCAAGTAATCATTGTTATTGGTAAGCTTTACCTCTCATTCTATCTCATTTTTCTCTCCCCATTGAGCTGAGCTACAATGGGTTTCATTTCAAAATCTAAGTTATGTTCAATTGTTTTGATCCATGAAATTTATGGGTTTGGTGTTGTTGATGTTCTTTCTTTGGCTCAAGAACCCACATTTGTCTCCTCTCCTTCAAATTTCAAAACTTGGAACTACAAGAGGTAGGGACAGCTAACATCTTATTATTTTTTGTTGATTGGTTATGAACTGGAATGTTTGTTATGCTATTGACCTGCAAAGATATGTTCTTGAATGGCTTTTAGGTTTTGAGTTCAAAGATGTGATTCTTGAATACGTGGGGTGTTAACAATTGAAAGATGATGTTTTGATTACTTTGGTTTTATGAATGTGTTATTAATATTGCAAAATTGTTTGGAAACTTTAATTGGGTCTACTTTGATTTTGAAATTTTAAAACATTGTAACTTGGGGAAGAAGATGACTAGGATCAAAGTTCTATTTTGCAGTTTTCGCTGAGCAAGCGTCATTTTCACTGAGCATATTGGATGTCTTCAAAGGGTATCACATGGACATGTCGACGTGAGTCGGTAATTTGACTTCTAATGTTCTGCCTCCCAAAGCTTTTTTGTTGCGTATCTGCTTCTTAAGAATGGGTCATGCTAGTAGCCACATCAACACACAAATTTGTATCTTGTTTAAAAATCAATGCTAATGGTAGAAGCAATTGTTGACAAATACATTAAATTTACAATTCAAGTGTTTATCAACATAGAATTTTAATATATTTAGTTGATCATGAGTTTGCTAAGGAAAATGAGAAAAATTTATTGTGGTTCAGTTTGTATTATCCACTATATATAGAGAGAAATGAGAGGCAAAGGAAAGAGATATCAAAATCGGTCTCTAAATCACTCACTAAATAATTGATCACTAAAATTAGAGTTTTGTCTCTATATTTGTCTATAAAAATTGGTTTCTAAATTTGTCTTCAAATTGGTTTCTAAATTGGTCCTATAAGAACTCCTCTAAGAACTTTCTACTTTGTCTCTAAAATTGGTATAAAAATTAGTCTCTAAATCTCTAAAATTGATATCTAAATTGGTCTCCAAATTAGTATCTAAATTGGTCTCTATAATCAATGGTTAGCAGTTTAACTACTTATTGAAATCAGGCTCTAATTCGGTCATTAATTGATTTACAGACCGATTTTCTCATTTTAGCAACCAGTTTTTTTTTTTTTATCTCTAGCACCAATTTTTCTTGTAGTGCTAAAAAGCATCTGCAAGAAAGTTCTAAATAAAAAATGTTTCAAAATTATTGTTTTAAAGAGTGATGATGGTGGAGATCAGTTTGAAAACTCTTCTTTTAGAGCAATCTTTGATGAGAATGACATATATATCACACAGCTTCTCATGTCTTAAGACACCAAAATAAAATGAAATATTTCTTGTTCTATTTGGATAGAGTTTCAAACTGAGAAACATTTTGAACAAGACTACATATAAATTATAGAAGGATAATTGTAAATGCTATATTTTGAACAAATGAGAAAGCCTATGAAAGTTTGATTCTAAATAAGATTAAGTTATTTTCATTAGTTATTCTCAATCCTCTAAAGCACATATATAGGTTTACAAATCCCTAAAATGACATATATTTAGACCTAATATTCAATAATAACAATAAAATTGTTTAATTCATCCTGTTTCACTAGTGAGGATTTAGTCCCAAAACCTGTGACAAAAGGATAAAAACAAGCAAATATCAGTAATCATCATTAAGCTCTTCAGATAAAGAACCATCCTGAAAAGGAAAAAAAAAAAGGCTTGGGATTAAGTGAGGAATTTTAAGATCATGCAATACCAGTTTAGAATCGTGAATGGGTAAAGCTATATATAGTTCAAGGAAAATCACCTCCATGATAGCCTTGTTCATAGAAGTAACTAAATGTGGGAAAGTGCAAAAACAACTATGTGCCAACAAATTAAAAGAATATATGGCATGAGCATTTCATCTCACCTTATAGAACAAGATGGAAGCCATCCTGACTAGTTTCCAGTTTCTAAAGAAAGGATTGAACAGCCTTTCACAAAATCATGATCAACATGAATATTGTTGTATCCTCTACGCATTATTGCTGGGGTTAGGTTGTTCAGATCCTCCTTAAATACCCATCGATATTCGCAACTAAACACCTTCACCTGCAAACCTTGGGAGTGCCTTTATGTGGTTTGCATTTTGATGCCAAAAAGATCAAGCTTTTTTTTCTATTCTCAAATTAGAAAAAAATTCCTCCCTGGTCAAATACAGTAGCCTCAAGTGATGCAATCCAACCACTACTAGATCCCTATCAAGAAGTATTGGGATATGGAGAGAGTAAAAAAAGGATCCCGTTTCAAAACCAACGCTTACAGAGGGTTTCAGTTTACGATTCAAACTAGTTGGATCATCAAACACCACGCTGCAAGCAATGCCAATCCAGCAGTTATTGTCATGCATAATGGGGGATGGGTCTAGGCTTATTGAAGTACCAACACCTTGATTGTTGAACCACCTTGGTATTTGATTTCCAGGAATAACAATATCAATCCAACCAATAGGGGTAGCTGATTCTTGGCTCACCTGGTACAAGAAACATACAGGTCTTAGTTCCTACTACCTCCGTTCCTTAACTCTTGATGTTTTAGCTTCTTGTTTTTGTTCCAAAACTCTTGATGTTTTACATATTCTAAGTCTCATTAATTATTTTTTTCCACATGTATCCCTATTTAACATGGCCTAGATTTTCATAACTTCTTCCACCATATATATTAAATGAGGGTATTTTAGACTAAAAGTATTGTTTGTGAGTAGTATCAAATATTTCTTAACCTGTGTGCATTAGTCTTAAACATCAAGAGTTTGGGAATGGAAGTAGTAATTCCCACATAAATGGAAAGAAAGAATGACAGGGATGTAGGGAAGGGAAAAAAAATGAGTACCTGAAGGACCTGTAGCAGCCATGCAAAAGTCAAGCCCTGACAACGTTCAATATCAACAATTTTAGGACAATTGAAAAGAAATAATCCTCTTTGGTAACGAGCAAAAGTGTAGCATCCTCTTATTACTGGCAAGGCAGTAGGTGATGGCATCTCAGGAAAAAATCTCAATTGCTTGCAATGCTCAACGTTTAAATGTATGAGTTTGGAAAGCTTGTTGATGCTAGAAGGGAGGCTAATAAATTTGTTTCCCCCTAAATTTAAGGTTTCTAAAGAATGCATGGATCCAATAGCATCAGGGATTTGACTTAGATTGCAGAAACTTAGATCAAGGTCATGCAAACAAGAGAAGCTAGGCAAGGAAGGCAACAAACAACCACATGAATTTTTAGACCCTCTAGAGAAAGGTAAGATAAATCTCTTGATGAAGGAGGAGGATGATGATTGGGATTGCAAGGCAGTTTCCCTGATATCAGGCATCATGGAATGCTCCTCATGTATTGGTTTCTCTAACAGATGGTTACTAAATACTTTCGGACAGCCAGAGATATCTAGATATTCAAGAGAACTCAGACCCAATATATTGCTGGGTAGACTTACTAGATTTTGGCAGTTTTCCAAATTCAAGGAAGCAAGCTTTCTTAGAAGACCAATTGATGGATGGATCCGCACAAGTTTTGAGCATCCTTGAAGAATTAACCACTCAAGATTAGGAACCCCTCTAAAGTCTGGAACCTTAATAAGATTCTTGGAGTGACTGAGATCCAAAGCTCTTAAATTTGGCAGATACTGTAAAGGACCAAAAAGAAGAGATAATTACTTACCACATTTTGTTTAAAGGTGGGAATAAGCTGAGAAAATAGTATTCTTTTCTAATTCTTATTTCAAAAGGTAAAATTAAGAAGATAGTTTACAATACCTTTATGCCTTTCCATAGTTGTTTGATGTTACTACACTGCATGATCAATTCAACCAGTTTGTTCAGCTGAAAACTTGATGGTAAATAGGAGAATGGATATTTATACCACTCAAGAAATTGTAGTTTATTGGAGAGAAAATTAAGGCTTCCCATAAACTTCACATCATGGAATATGAGCAACCTAAGCTTACTAATTTTGTACATCACTTCAACATCAGTCACCAATCTTTCCCTCTCTCTTGACATGTCAAAAACAATGGCTTCATTGTTTGTTGCTTCCTAAATTAAGCATTGCAAAAAAAAAAAATAAATAAATAAATAAATTCACCACTCGAAATATACATAAAATTTATAAAAAAAAAAGGAAAATATAAGAAAATTCTTTTTATTCAAAGAAAATATAAGAAGATGATTAGTTTATTATTCTGTTTTCAATTAATATTATATTGTTATTGATAAATACAAAAATGTCACATTATTTCCTGTTTTTAAGATTTGGTGAAGGAATTATCATCATTTCCTTAACAAAATAAAAATGAAAACAAGTGATATTATCATAATAATAAAAACATTAACAAAAAGTCCAAAAATCTTAATTATATTTTCAAACAATTAACTACTTTACCGTAGCCTCCGACATAACGTTGTAGAAATCTTCATGGAGCCATAACCTGCTCCACTTTTTAGCTCTTTGGCTGAATTGCCTTTAACAATTTTTCTGCCCAAATCTTTCAACAAATTATGCATTTTGATATGTCCATCTGAATTGTCAATGAGTGATTTATCAAGAAGGACTCTAATTCCAATTTCAGAATGAAATCCACAACAATCTAGAACTTTCTTCATATATAACTCCTCATACCCGCTGAAAAAACAAGCAATATCTAGAAATATTTGCTTTTCCAAATCTTGTAGTCCATCATAACTAATTTGTAGCACATCCAAAATATCTTTGTTGGGATATTCTTTCAGTCTAACTAATGCACTTCTCCACTTTGAGACATTTCGATCACACAAAAAATGAACCCAATACTTTAATTGCTAGTGTAGACCATTAGCATATTCTAGTACATCAAATGTCAAATCTTTGTAACCTACCACAATATCATCACAGTTGAAAATCTTTTTACAAAACAATTTAAGAGAATTACCACCACTTAACAGTTGAACTTTATAGATTGCAGTCACTCCATACTCTTTTAAGATATGCATGTCTCTAGAAATTATGATGATTCTACTCCCTGCACCTAACCATTCACGATTCACAACTAATTACTCTCGTTGTTCAACTTCATCAACATTATCAAGAACTATAAGTGTCTTCACATAATGTAGCCTACTTTGTATCAAGTTAGCTGCCTTATAAAGATTGCATATCTGAAGGTTTTCTTCATTCAGAGTTTGATGGAGCAGCTGCTTTGCTACACCAATTGGGCCACAATCTTTATAAATTTTGCTTACATTATCAATAAAACAGCGGGCACCATATTGATGAGAGATTCTATTATATAAAATAGTAGCAAGAGTTGTCTTTCCTAGTCCACCCATCCCAAAAATTCCTACAATGCGAACATCATCAACTGGGTCCAAAAGTAAAAGTTTTTCTAGTTCTTCAACAAGAGATTCCATCTCGACTAGATCATTTGGAAGACTTGAAAAATTGTGACTCAATTTACTTATTATCTCTTGAACAATTTTTTTCAATCTCAACATATTGTTGGTTATTTCGATCACTTGTCCTTCATCTTTGTCTAGAATATACTGAGCAGAGGAAGTTAAGCATTGCTTTTTATCATGTAAAGAAACTTTTTTTTGTGAATTATCATGTAAAGAAACTGATTTGTTGATGCAGAGCTTATTATTTATTGATTATGCTCTAGTTCAAAGTGGAAAATAGGATCAAGGAGGATTGTTGACAACTAAAGCTAAACTACAGATTTCACGGGAAAAATTAAAGAATGCAGTGGAGACATATACTTTTGTTCTTGGACTTCGGGTCCAAAAAAAAGTTTTGGCATAGCAATCAAGGTTGTGAACGTACGTGTCATTGATATATGCATAATACATTACTTTGATTCTTTAACAACTCAAATTATCAATGGGAGTGGAAGATTAGAAGCTTCACATAAAACTCTACCTTTTTAATATATGTAGAATAATATATAACTTTTCTGACTTCTTTTTGGTACAAGTGAAATTGTGACAGAAGACTCGAAAAAAAATGGAAATATGGCATTATTTAGCCAATATGCACACAACCTTATCAGGCTACTAATATACTGAAGTTTGTCTTGCAAAATCTCAGGCTACTAATCCCCGATTCTACTTCTAGATGGTACACAACAACTATGTCACTTATCTTCTATTTTTGCTCCTTAACCATTTATGTACTGTGCAATTGGGCATATCTTTATCTATGGCATTGTTTTCCCTTTTCCTCAATTTTCTTGTGTTCCATTACTTTTTGAATCAATTTTCTAATTATATTCATTTTCTTGTATTCTTAGCAATTTTCTCTTCTAACAAACAGAATGATATTTTAATTTTTCCTTCTAGATGGTAGCTTTACATTTATTGTTGTTACACTTTTTATTCATAAGTGGTTCTGTGTTCATCTCTACTCTTTTTATTGTAAAGGAGGTGATGAAGATGCCAAATTTGGTTTTCCGAGCTTTGGTACATGGATATACTCACACTTAATCACATGTGATCAAACCAAAACTGAACTACCCTTTCTTTCTTTGGTTTAGGTACTAGTTCTCGTAGGTTCATATAAATTTATTTTCTACTTGTGTTCTTCTAGCTTCATGTGTATGGTTTTTTATTTTTCCTTATGCCAGCTTAATATTCCCTGCAATTGTTGCTGCTAATGAATGCTTCATATATATTTTCAGGTTTTAAAAAATAATAGTGATTGTCTTCATCTTCCTTGTAATTTCTTTTCACACATGAACTTTTCACATGAGTATTTCACCAATAAAGTGAAAATACAGCCACATTCCTATAATTATAAGTAAAAACATAAATTTTTTTATTGATGCTTGATTTCATTTCATATGATAGCCAATCACATATATTGTTCTTGTTTGCAGGTGAAAGTCTACCTTGAACGTTGATCACTTGTACATTCACTAATTGATACCAAAACAGAGCAATACAGGTGTGTTTTATAATTTTATATATTTTAAATTAACATTTATAATTTCATATATTAACTAATTTTATATAACTAATTAACTAAGATACTTAAACGTGAAGTGTTTATGTGTCTTATTTAATTAATTTTATCTATATAAATGCTAATGCTGGTGGTATTTATGCCACCGATTTAAAAATGTCTAATTTCGTTATATAATTATATTTAGTTATATTATAAATGCTAATCTGTGAATGAGATCAAATTCAAATCCTTTTTTAACTGCCTCTGTCTCACTATCTTAGGTAAGATACTTCTTATCTAACTACAAAAAAGTAATATAGATCTTCTTGGTTGCCTCTTGCACAATACATAACAATCTGAGTAAGCTCAAGTAGGTGTGATTAGTGCTATATAAGATCAATTTGTTGCATTACACATTTATGTATCATTAGTGCTATCTCATTTCTGCATAATTCATTCATGGACATTGTTGTTGTGGTACTGTATAATTCCTTTTTGTATAATGTTGTCATGTGGTTCAATGAAGTTGTTAATTGATATTTTCTTTGACTATCAAATTTTGTATAATGCAAACTTAGATTAAATTGATTTTTTTTTCTCATTTTGATTTCAATATTTTGCTTCGAGGAAACAAAGCCTATGCAATACATTGTCAAGGAACTGTGAGCATTAGGATTGATGCCTCATCTTTTAACAACTCACTGCAATGTACTTTTAAAATTACTAAGGTATTGTACTTTTAAAAATTCTAATATACAATTTCCTATGTGTACAGCTTTCATCTGTCTTTGCAATTTAAAAATTGATGATGCCCTTCTCCATCTTCCATCCCCTTCATCTTCGTGTACCCCATCATGATTGTTGTATCCTCTCTAATAGCCCGCTGCCACTTAATTGTCTTATTTGTTAGAACCATGCATAATAGATTCCTGGACACCATTTCTTCTTACTATCAAGCCTTATGCATATTCTTTGCATGTAACTTTAGGACCTACTAACACTTAACAACCATTGCTGCTTGGCAACAGGAGCATGAATTCTTTGCCACCAATCCTGATTACTCACACTTGGCCAACCAAATGGGCTCAGAATATCTAGCAAGGATTATCTCAAAGGTTTCTACTTATCCTACTCTTTTGCAGTTTAGAGTTTTGGGAGGTTTTTTTTTTAGAATGTTTATTAAGGCTCAATGAGTACATTTGTTTTTATATGTTAAGAAATATATTACGTTGTAATCAACTTGTTTGAGAAGTGTATTAAGGTTTAATGAGTACAATTTGTTTAGAATGTTTATTAAGGTTCAATGAGTACATTTATTTTTATATGTTAAGAAAATATTAGTTGTGATCAGTCTATTTGTGATGTGTATGTGGCTGTTGTGTCTATTTTACAAATTACAAGGAGGAAAATAAACAAAACAAATCGTTTATTTATTTATTTTTAAAATAATTTTTTAGATCGGTTCTTTTTTATAACCGATCTAAAAAGTTGACTTTTTAGATCGGTTCTTTTAGTGACCGATCTAAAAAGTTAACTTTTTAAATCAGTTATTTCTTATAATTGATCTAAAAAGTTACTTTCTAGATCGGATATAAAAAAGAACTGATCTAAAAAGTAACTTTTTAGATCGGTTTTTGTCCGATGTAAAAGTTACGACTTTCTATATCGCCTGCATATAAATCGGTCGTACAACCGATCTAAAAAGCCATTTTTAACCGATTTAAAAAGTCTTTTCTGCACTAGTGATTGTAGCAAAGTTCGCCAACTTTCCTTTATTTGAAAGAATTTCTTTTAAATATTTGGCGTACTTTGGCATTTGAGCAATTACCTCAGCGAAGGAGATATTAATATGCATAAGAACAACAACTCTCCTGCATAAATAATAAATTATAAAAGCAAATTTAGAATTCCATATTATTACAGTAATAAAGGAAAATGTGAAGAAGAAGAAGAAAGAGGTGAGTAGTAGGTGACCTGATGTTCACTGCCACCTCTTTGCCAACAGAAATGTTCACTGCTTGCTGCAATGATTTCCAATCAGCAAAAATTGATGCAATGCTAGCAAGAGCAGAACCTAAACCACTCTCTGGAAACAAAAATCTAACATAACAAAAATTATGTTAAATTTTGAGGTTACATTGTTATACAGGGTAGGACATGCATGGAGACACTTTTCAAGAAAATATACGTGAATGTTTACTTTCCCTTAGTAATTGTAAATTTAGATGACTATCTACCTCTCCCTATCAACCTCTATTGTGGAATCCCATGAAAACAAATGTTGAGAAAGCCAAAAAGAAGTAATTATAATGAGGCATTAAAGCCAAATAGAAAATCATTACTCTCTTAATTCTTAGTTGAAAAAAATCATGGTTATTCTTATTAAAAGAACAAGTTTACACTAGCTTACCATTTGCTTGTACTTGAACTGCACAGTGAGGTCTAGTTGCTTGTTAGTTGGGCCACTCTCGATTCTGCGGACTTGAGTGGGGAAATAAGGAAATTCAGTGAGCAAAATGTTTCTCCCAAGTCTGTTGCGCTTGAACTTACCTACACAAACATTAACGTTTTCCCATGTGCTCACTACCAGCTATAGTCTACTAGACAAGGTAATTCTTTGTTCTCTGGCCATTAATTAAATTTCCTCAATTACAGTTACTCATAACAAGCTGCGTGTAAAACCACCTCTTGGTCATTACCTATAATGTGTAACAGGTTCTACCAAGACTAATAGTTTCACAGAGATACTTCTATTACATCCACTAATGCAAAGAAAGCAACTGTCTCTGTTTAAAAAATGACATTCAAGGAAAATAACTGTTATTTAATACAATTAAAATATTAAAGAATTAAGATATTCAAAAATTATAAAATACAAATAAGTTTATAAGTAAATATGAAGTACAAGCAACAATTAATTAATATGTAAGAATCAATATGTACCCACTGATTTGACTCGGTTTCTAGTCGTAAGCATTTACCACACATCTTCATTTCCATAACACAAGTCCTAGGACTTCTTAGGTTCCTTCTGCAACTTGCTTCATGTCCAATCTGAAGTATAAAAATTTGTTTTCTTCATTAATATTGCTCGAAAAACATTTTTATACATCAAAATTTCATGCATACAATTGGGAAGAAAAACTGGAGACTACATTATTAGTTATTGGCTGGTTGCAAATCTAGTTGAAAATTGAAATGTAGAGATGGTTAAAAAACTATGCAGCTCAAAAGAATGTCTTGTTTAGAACCATGAAACTATAATGTCATGTTTCTTTTTCTTTTTTTTTGACTTTTTATCCAGCAAAGCAATATGTCACAGGAATTCTCAGATCTTGTTTTCATTAATATCATTAACCAAAACATAAGTCTGGTTGAGGAATTTGATCAAACAGTTTGTGGCCAAAAGAAAGAGAAGCATAAGTAACAAGTTTGAGTAGCTTTTTGGCTGAAACAGGGTGCGAGATTAAAGCTGTGGTGATTAATTAGGCATTGGTCTACTTAATTTGCTATATTGATTTGCATGAATCAATCAAAGAGACAAGTCTAAAATAATTATTACAATGAAAAGGTTTTGCAAAGGTTGAGTAGAACCAAATCAAAAAGATAAACAGTTCATGTGATTACCTGAGCTTTAATTTCGATGGCAGTGCTCATACTTGAATGATCTAAACATGCCTTTTTGTAGCTCTCTAATTGATGTTATGCGGTCATGCATAGAATACTACATAACATACACAATCGTCACCACATAATCAATCAAACACAAGAAAATTGCTACACTACAATGTGATTCAAGATTTATACCAAAAGACACGCAAATAAACAGTTAGGTGAAACATGAAATCTATTTATTATTATAATATAAAAAAAAGTTCCGAGCTAACACGTGGCATTTTCTTATTTGTTTAATTTTTCGCTAAATTTTTTTACCTTGATTCCCGCTGCTCTGCTCTCTATAACTTTTTTTCTTCTAATTAAAAGTAAAACTGAAGTCTGAAGGTGTCCACCGGCCCCACCCATTTTCTCTTCTAAACCAGTGGCCACACGTGTCCTACCCTCATCAATCAAGTTTCCAGCTCCCTTCTCCTATTTTTTCCTCTTCCCCCTCACGCCCTTTTCCTGCTTTGTTTCTTTTTTTTTTTTTTTTTCCTCCTTTTCTTCTCTCTCTTTCCTTTTGTCTTTATTTTCAGTTTTTTTTTTTTTCTATTCTATTGTATATTTATTCTCTATAGAAAAATAAATTATCTTTTATATTATTTATCTTACTTAATTTTTTTCTTTCTTCTTTTTCAGTTTTTTTTTCTTTTAACATATGTTAATTTTTTCTTTTTTTATTTTACATTTTTTCTTTTCCTTTTTTCTTTTTACATTATTTTCTTTCATTTTATATCTTTCTTCTTTTTTTCTTTCTTTCTTTTTACGTTTTTTCTTTCTTTGTATTTAAACTTATATGACTATTTATGTGTAATAACTATATTTAGATTTTTAATTTAATATTAATTTTATTTATTCATGTTAAATGATACATGAATATATTTATTTATAATATTATAAATAATAAATATAAATATTTATATTACAATGTTGAAACTTTTGCATTAAAAATTAATTTAAAATTTTGACTCTATTTAATAACTTCATATACAAAATTTTTGTTGATTAATCATTACATAATAATGTTAATTTTTTATACAAAAATATATAATAAAAATCGTAAAATAGTTTTAAATTACTTCATTAATAATGTCATAAATTAAATTAGTTTTAATTTTTTTAATGGAAGAGACTACAAGTATCGTTTACAAAAGACAATCCTGTCCAAATCAAGTAAAACTATTATGGACGACAAATCTATTTTTCTGAATATTTAACACAACTTCATATCTAAGACTCAACAATTTTTTTTAATTTTTATATCCTATAAAATCATTTTTTCAGAGTATATTTATTATAAAATAATTTTTTGACTCTAAATTAATTAAATCTAATTAGTTAACATATTTGTTACAAAAAAATATTTTGTCTCTATGTTTAATAACTTCATATACGAAAATTTTGTTGATTCATATCTATGTAATAATGTTAAATTTATATGAGGAGAGATCTACTTACTCTAAGAGTAAGTCTAAGAGAGTTACTCTTCATTCCCACTATTCATTTTCTTGAAATTTAGTGGTTGTAATAAGTAACTAATCTTAACCATTAGATTTCAAGAAAATGAATGGTTAGAATAAAGAGTAACTCTCTTATACTTACTCTTAAAGTAGGTGGATCACTCATATATATATATATATATATATATATATATATATATATATATATATATATATATATTACAAATATTTTTTAAATTACTTCATCAATAATACCATAAATTAAATATTTTTTATGGTAAAGTCTACATGTATCATTCACGAGAGATAATCTTGCTTGAGTCAAGTAAGACCATTATAAAAGACAAATCTATTTCTATGTGTATTTAACACAATTGCATACTTAAGACTCAATATTTTTTTGTTTAATTTTAAATCCTATAAAATCATTTTTGCTTAGAAATCATATAAAATAATTTTAAATAATTTCATAAATAAATATTTTATTGAATACTATTTATTTTATGAGGTTAGTTAATATTACACAATAATAATTTGACTATATGTTTAATAACTTAATATATGAAAGTTTTGTTGATTAATATTTTTATAATAACGTTAATTTTTTACATAAATATATAATAAATAAATCATAGTAAAATTATTAAATATATTTTCATTACAAAATGGTTTTTAAGTTACTATTCAGCAAAAAAAAATGGTTTTAAGTTACTTCATTATTAATATTATAAATTAAATTAGTTTTAATTTTCTAATGATAGAGATCATAAGTATCAATTATGAGAGATAAACCTCTTCAAGTTAGGTAGGGCCGTTATAAGTGACAAATTAATTTCTCTATGTATTTAACACAACTTCATACCTAAGACTCAACAATATGTTTCTTTTTTGCTTTTCAATCCTATAAAATCATTCTATTTACTATAATAAAAAAAGATATTTTAAGCTGACACGTGGCATCCTCTGATTAGCTTACTTTCTCGCCTAATTTTCCTATTCCCGCACACCTCACCTCTTTCCCTCCCGGCTTCATCATTTTTTTTTTGTTAAAATCAAGATACTCATGTTGTATCTGTCACGAACATCGAAACGCACCAGGTATTGGGCATCAGAAGAGTCACGCAGCCACAAAATTTTAATTATATTTACATCTTTTAAATATTTTTACACTTATTATTAATAAAAACTAATAAAAGTTCTATTATGAAGCTGTGAAAATTTATACACCCCACATATATATCAATACTTTTACCGAAAATGACTGTATAATTAAATACAAAAAACATTGAGTTATTTTTCATTTTTATTATTTGTTGCACAATTTTTTAAAAAACTAAAATAAAACTTTTTTAAATTTTTTAGAAAAATAAATATAATATTCTCTCAGATCAAACTTAATTATTCATAAAAACTCAATTGATTTTAAATGTATTAAATTTAAGAAATACACTTATATTTTTTTCAAAATATTATAAAATTATTGTATTAATATAATATTAAAAATAAAATTAGTATCAAAATAATTTTCCAAAATATCTTTTCACGGTATAATAATATATATATTTGATGTAATATATTATACAAATGTATTACTAATTTAATAGTCAAAATGATATTTTACTGTTACAATATAAAAATATTTTGTTATAATTTTTTTATAGACTTTATATATAACTATAATATTGTTGTTTTATAATTTTATGTACAAACAATTAATTATTATTATTTTATATATTATCATAAATTTAATTAAATATTATGTATGCTTATAAATTTAAACGTTTTAGAACTTTTCAATGAGAAGTAATATACATGTTTGTATATATGGTCTAAGTATTTGATATATGTCTCTAACATGAGTTTGTAGTTGCAACACGAGAAAAAAAGTGTGACTAAGACATATAATAAATAATGAATACATATATGTTGTCTTGATTATATTGTCTATAATTACTAATTACACATAATTTTAAATTACTTACTTCATTTTCTTTTGACTCGGTTTATATCAATCACCTAGGTCTTTAATTTAGCTAGCTTTTTACTCTAAATAAAATATTACACATAAGACTAAAATCGTCAATACAAATTATTCTGATGAATAACTTAGTAAATTGTTATATATTTATTATTTATTAAAACTAGTTCATGATTAAAACTTTGATTCTCCAGGTTGATGATCATGTTGAAAGAGGAAGAGGAAAAGCACTAGTGAGTGGTCCCTTCATCTCGATCTCGCAATGAACAAGCCCAGTGGCGGTGTACGATCTACTTCCTCTGCCACTGGAGCAGCGACGAAATCGAAAATGTGCTCCTTGAGGCTGCGCTCACACCTCACGATGGAAGGAATCTAGGACATTGGGGGTGAAGAGGGGTTCGTGTTAGGATTGGGAGCAAGGGTTTGAAGGCTGAGGAGTGGGACTGCGAGGGATAGTGTTGCTAGACATAAAATTTAGAGAGCGCTTTTTGCTCCAAGCGGTTTATAAAATCACTTTTTTTTGTATAAAAAAAAACCACGCACATGTTATTACGGACATTAAAATGCGCTTATTCAAATAAGCGGTGCATATCACCTCCGTGTTTTATATAGATAGTGTTTTCTTCATAAGCGCTATCTAATCTATGCTATACATTACCAAATATGGCATAGTGTTTCTACGATGTCACACCTTCAGAGGTTCGAAAACAAAGTGGAGAGTTCAAAAAAGCTTTTGCTGAACATGAAGAAAGGTTCAAAGATGACTTGGAAATGGTAAAAAAATGGAGGGAAGCTCTCAAAGCAATTGGCAATCGTAGTGGTTGGGATATACAAAATAAGTAAGTACTTAGCCATATTTTTTATATTATATTTTTTATATATGTGATTTTGTTTTTGAAAGTCTTAACTCTTAGTGATGATTGTATTTTTTTGCTCTACTATGGTGTTTTAGGCAGTCTTATTTTCGGACGAAAATTGCACAAATGGCCGAAAATGCACCACCGACACCAAAATTGGACCACGAGGCACCACGAACCTCAAAACTGAAAAGTGTTCCAAGCATTATGGGTTTTTATGCATAAGAATGCACCAGGGATCACGGGGCACCAAAACCCAAAAGTCTTATTTTCGCACGAAAATTGCACTATGGTGTTTTAGGCCTCAACATGAAGAAATTGAACAAATTGTTGAAAAGGTAATTAACATATTGGGTCATAATCAAATTTTGAGTTTTAGGGGTGATTTAGTTGATATGGAATCTCGTGTGAAACAATTGGAAGAGCTTCTAGATTTGAGTGCAAATGATGTTGTTCGCGTTGTGGGAATTTGGGGGATGAGTGGAATAGGAAAGACAACACTTGTTACTGTTTTGTTTAGTAAAACTCTCCTCAAAATGATGCTTGTTGTTTCATTGATGATTTAAGCAAAATTTGTCGGGCTTTTGGAGCAACAAGTGCACAAAAACAACTTCTGTCAAGATCTAAATCAAGGAAATATGGAGATACACAATCCCTCCCATGGGACCATGTTGGTAAGAACTAAGCTATGTCACTTAAAGATGCTTATTATTCTTGATTGATAATGTTGATCATGTTGAACAATTAGAGAATTTGGCTTTGCATCCTAGATATCTAGGTGTAGGGAGTAGAATCATCATAATCTCTAAAGATAGTCATATCTTAAGAAATTATGGAGTAAATGAAGTTTACATTGTTCAACTCCTTGATAAGGATAAGGCTCTTCAATTACTTTGCAGAAAAGCTTTCAAATTTGATGATATTGTGAAAGTGTATGAAGAGTTAACATATGATGTACTGAACTATGTCAATGGCCTTCCTTTAGCAATTAAAGTATTGGGCTCATTTTTGTTTGATCGAGATGTTTCTAAGTGGAGAAGTGCATTGACTAAAATGAAAGAACATCCAAGCAAAGATATCATGGATGTTTTGCGAATAAGTTTTGATGGATTGGAGGAAATGGAAAAAGAAATATTTCTAGATATTACTTGTTTCTTTTCAAGAGATCTATACTGGAGGTTTGTATGTGTGAAGAAACTTCTAGACTATCGAGGATTTTATCCTAACATTGGTTTGAAAGTTCTCATTGAGAAATCCCTTAGAAGCTATGAGGAATGGAAGATTCAAATGCATGACTTGTTGAAAGAGTTGGGAAACAGTATTGTCCAAGGAAAATCACCTAAGGAACCAAGATGTGGAGCAGATTATGGAACTACAAGGATCTCCAAAATATCAAGATAAAAAACAAGGTAAAATAATTTTTGAATAAAAATGTTAGGTTGTCATTTTTCAACAATCTATGAATTATTAAAAAATCTAATATATCTCTTTCATTTTTACAATGCTTTAGGAAGCCAAAAATCTTGAACAACATCCAGAAGATCATCCTTAGGGATCAAATTACACCAGTGTAACTCTAAAAGAGTTACACCGTTTTAATAACTTGATATAAAATGAAATTTTTATCTATCCAACCATTGAGTTATATCTACATATTACCAAGATTGTTTGTGTCAAATTTTGTCAAAATTGAACAACAATAAAAAGGTAATCAAATGATCCATAATTTAGTATATTGTGAAAAGTTTATATTACATCGATTTTAATTTATATGAATGAAGGTGGGTTTTAAGAAAACATCATCCAGTTGAAAGTTAGTGAATGGTGTAATAGTTGTTTAAATTAGACCGGTGTAATTTGATCCCTTCTCATATATATATATATATATATATATATATATATATATATATAGGCTATCAAATCGAGATTCGAATCATGAATCATTGAGCTAATTTTTAAATTGTTAATCGTAATTTTTATCGAATAGTAAGATTCAAAGACAATGAAAGATTACTTCAAATATATCATATAGATAATATATAAACTATGAATAGTTAAAACAACTCAACCAGAAGTCTTATAAACAAAATTAATAGTTATATTTGTGTTTGTGAAGTCTTTATTCTAGAAGAATGTAGACAAAGTAAATAAATAGCTAAATAAAGTACATGCATTGAATGTGTGAGTGATAGATAAACTAGTGGAATAATCAAATATGATAAGTTCAAAAATGTTCCTTCAATTTCTTTTCATTTAACAATTTAAATTTATATGACTTTTCAATTTTTTCATGAGAATTAGTGAAAAAAAGTTTAAAAAAGAAAAAATAATGAATTGTTGCGAATTGTGTGATTCGTATCATTGATACGAAATTTCATAAATTCATTCATGTATCTAAGATACAAAGTCATTTAAGATTCATTTTAAGATACGAAATCGATAAGTAGTCAAATTGTATAGAATCGTAAGATTCGAAAAATGAATATTAAGATTTTGATAACTAATATATTTGAATTGTGAAAAAATTAAAGTACAAAATTATAATTATATGTTGAATGCCAATTTTAATGAAAGTGGTGACAACATAAGTATTAAGGTAGTGTTTAATTAATTTATTAATACTGTATTTATATAAATAACTATTCTATTTTATAATTGCAATCTTTTGGATAAATTTTAAACAATTTTATTAATATATTATTTAAATAATTATTAATATATATAATAATTGATTGAGTAAATTACATATACATCTACTATGTTTTATGTGAATTGTGTCTGATACTCCTCAGTTAACGATATAGTCGTTAATGACATTACAAAAAGAAGATGAAAGTAATGTCAAATAACGGAGGGATATCGGGTGCAATTTTTTTTTTTTTTTTGCAGGCAATGGAGTTAATATATTAAATCAAAAGAAGAATTTACACCAAAGTTGTACAAGCTATATAGTATGACTAAAGACAAGGGATAGGACTTCCTATACAAAGTTAAAAAGCAGTGTAAGAAGTCCTACAAAATAAAGCCCCCCAAAAAATAGAAAAGATGGGTAATCATGTGGTGAGACACTCCCTGGGGTTGTTACACCACATTGAATACTGTAGACCAGGTTCAGTCCCATTTCTATAAATCAACCATTTCCATGAGATTAGCTTGATGTGATCTAATAATCCCGAGGAGTCCCTATCACCATTTCTGAAAATAATACTATTGTGCAGTAACCAAATCCACCAACATGTGGCGTGCCAAAAAATATTCTTCACTCTATCGGATTTCCTCCTGTGGAAACAGCTCCCCAATTGTGCATAGAGATGTCTAATGTCATGTGGCATGACAAAGTGTATTCCCAACCATCGAAAAATAGCCTGCCATATGCTATAGATGCATGGACACCTGAAGAATAGATGTTGGAGATCCTCCATAGCTTCATTACAAAAGATGCAAGATTGCAAAAGATTATGACCCTCAAAGCCTTTCCTATTTAACTAGTCTCAAGTTGGGAGCCTATCCAAAAGTAGTCTCCATGAAAAAACCAAAACTTTAGAAGGAACCAAGCATACCCAGAATTGCTTGAAAAGGTCTAGATGTTCCCAGCTCCCCATCCTCGACTGGTAGTGAGCAAAAATTAATTTGTAGGCAGCTGCCACAGTGAATTGTTTTGAGGCCTCTGGCTGCCAAATCCATGTATCAGCCACATCTTCCTATAAAGCATTTCCTTGTAGGATTGAAATCAGTTCATCCAACAGGTCCTCTTCCCATGCGAATAACCTTCTCCTCCACTGCCAATTCCAGACCCATCTTCCACCATTCCAGTACCCCATATCCAAAACCAGCACACTTTTATCATTTGCTACCTGATACAAACGAGGATATGATTCCATTAAGGGGGAATTTCCAATCTAGTAGTTTGACCAGAAACATGTCATAGAGCCAACCCCTACTTTCCTTCTTATACTAGTTGTCAACTAGGCTTGAGGACAGGATGGATGTAAGTCAAGGCTTAATAAGTCTCTCCACCAAATGGACTAATGCGATTGATGACTGGTTTGATGAGTTTGATTGTTGATCTCCCCATATCTGATGATTAATAAACTCCTCCACACTACTTAGGTATCCATTGTGCACCTCCATCTCCATTTAGATAAAAGACTGACATTAAACAGTTTCAAATTTTTTTACTCCCAAGCCACCTGCTGACTTTGGAAGACATACTCTGTCCCAATTGACCCACATAATTTTGTGAGAATCATTTACCTCGTTCCAAAGAAATCTTTGTATTCTGATGATCTTGTGCAAAACTTTTTTTGGTGCCTTAAAGAAGGAAAAAGTATAGTGGAATGCTATTGAGCACAGAGTTGATCAAAACAATTCTCCCCCCAATCAAAAGTTGTTTGCTCTTCCAACTTACTAGCCTCTTCTGATATATAGAGATAACTGGATCCCAAGTTCTGATTCTTCTAGGGTTGGCTCCAATAGGTAGTCCTAAAAACTTAAAAGGGATAGATGCAATTTTACAATGAAGAAATACCTCAGCTACTTGCAGAAAAGCCTCTCCCACATTAAGACCATATATGCTACTTTTGTGAAAATTAACTTTTAGACTAGATATTAACTCAAAACTGCAAAGGATAGTCTTTAAAGCCCACAAATTCTCGAAGCATACCTCTTCTATCATAATGGAGTCGTCAGCATACTGAAGAATAGAAAACTGAGTATCCTCCCCCAAAGAAAATCCTCCATAGGCCCCAATTTGTACAGTGCTTTTGAAGAGCCCTGATAGCCCCTCAGCCACAATAAGAAAAAGAAAAGGGGCAAGTGGGTCCCCTTGCTTCAACCCCCATTGCATCTCGAAGCATCCGTTGACAAGATCAGAGCTACGACTGAAACACACAATGGCTCTAACCCAAGCTCTCCACCACTCGTTAAATCCCAATCATTTAGCATATAATCTAGAAAACCCCAGTTGACAGAGCCGTAGGCTTCTTCAAAGTCTACTTTGAAAACAAAACACCCCTTATGCGATCTTCGTGCCCAGTCCACCAATTCATTTGTAACCAAAACTCCATCAAGTATTTGTCCCTCGGGAATAAAAGCAGTTCGCACTTTAGAGATAATTGAGTTCAAAACCTTCTTTAATCGCTGTGCCAGCAATTTGGAGATGATTTTGTGAAGGTTGCCTATCAATGAAATGGGCCTGTAATCAGACAATTCCTAAGGATGCTCCTTCTTTGGTATAAGCGCAATGAAGGATGATAGCATCGCCATTGGTAATGATGCGTTTTCATAAAATTTTGGTGCACATTCACAGATGTCAGATTTAATAATATCCCATCATGCTTTAATAAAATTGAAGCTAAGTCCATATGGACTCGGACTTTTCCCCCCTTTGCAGCTCCCCACAACATCTTTGATTTCTTCACTAGAGAAAGGGCGAGTTAGGGATTCTTTTTGTGCATCAGATAATTGTTGGAAGCATAGCCCATCAAGATTAGGTCGAGGTACATAGTTTTCATGAAAGTGATTTTGAAAGTGCTTGAATACTTCATCTCTCACGCCTTCAACATCTTCCACCCATCCATGGTCGGAATTAATAGCAATTAACTGATTCTTTCTATTTCTGCTCCTCAAGCAAGCATGAAAATATCTATTGTTCGTATCCCCTTCTTTTGCCCACCTAGCCCTCGACTTCTGGAGCAAGATACTTTCTTTGTACCTGATCATTTTCCAGAACTCTGATAGTAAATTTGATCTCTGTTCCACATTGTCATGATTTCCTTCCATGATCTGCACATCCAAGGCATTCAATTCATCCATTTTAGAGTCTATTTGAATGTCTAAGTGACCAAACACCTCCAGGCTCCACTTCTTCAAATGAGTTTTTATAGACCTTAACTTTTCCTTGACAACAAATAGGCGCCAAACCCTTACATCAAACTGACTCCAAGAATCAGAAATGACCCTTTTAAAATCAGGATGCTCTTATAACCAGTAGTTAAAAAATCTAAAGGGCTTTGGGCCCCAATTGCGTACCTCGTCTTTTAAAAGAATAGAGCTATGATCCAAGATATCACGAGAACCTATCCATTGCACCGAGATATTCCACACCCCCAACAACTCATCTATCAGCAAAGAAACAATCAATTCTACTCATGGATAATCCATCTGGACTGGTACAAGAGAATTTCCTACCAAATACTGGAACGTCCACCAGACCCATGTCTCTAATGAAGCCTTCAAAGAGCTCCATCTCCAGGTTACTGTGGTCGGATGATCTCCCTCTATTCTTTACAACATTGAAGTATCTGACGACACACCATTTGTCAGTTCCAAGACCCCTCCTAGACATAATCAGATCATCCTAGAGCTTTCTTTTGCGTTCCAGGGAACAGGCTGATTTGACATTAACTACCACACATGACACCCCTGTTAATTTCATTACAAGCCCAAGTCCTAAGAAACCCTCCCCTTGAAAGTGGAACCTGATTTGAAATAAGTTCGATCTCCAAACACACAGCAGCCCACCTGCTAATCCCATGGATGGCTTAACCAACCAGTCACAATCCGCTCCACCCCATAGCTCCTTTATTTCCCATTCTGCCAATTGCTCACATTTGGTTTCTTGAATTAGATAGAACTCCGCCTTTGTAGACGCAATCAAGGACCTAATACGCCGTCATTTGGCACGATCCCATAACCCCCTCACGTTCAGGGAGAGAACCTTCATTTGACACCTGTTTTCTCTGGCGTGACAAGCTTCCTTAAAGTTCAAGAGTGGTTTGTGTAATTTACTCAAAATAATAATTATTATAAAAATTATAATAAGAAAAATAATAAAGTGATAAATAAAGCACTCTCATGAAATAAATTAATCAAGTAGCAGGTTTTTTTTTTTATTTTTTTTATAGTATATCAAGTAGCCGCTTAAACCTTAGAAACAGAACTCCAAAAAGAGTATGCAATAAATTAATTAATTATGAAGGAATGAATTATAGCAAATAGGCTCGCTATCTAGCAAAAAAAAAAAAATAGCAAATAGGCTCGCTGGTATATAAATGGAAGTGATAAATTTATATTCTCATTCATGTTGGCAATTGCTATTTAACCTCCCCCTTCTTGCTAATACACTCCCCTTTCACTTTTTTTTTCCAATCATACTCTCTTACTGGAAAATAGATTCCAGAATTTATTTACACTCCTCTCTTCCCAGAATTTAATTTTCTAAAGACAATAATTACGTTCTCCCGCCAAAAGTAATTGCATATGGCTTGGGTTGCAGAACACAAAGGATGTTCTTTACTTGAGTTATGGACCACATTAACCCGAAGAATTCAAAAAGGCTTCAGGAAAACCTTACAGGCTTGTCTTTATCCTCTATATCTTCAATGTCTACTATTATGCCTAGAAGAATCTGAGTATATTGCTTGGTAAATTTTTCTCATAGAAAGCCTTGTAAGTTGCCATTAATTTAGTTTTAGTAAGCATTTGCTGGAATTGAGATTTTGAGATCACAATGGCGGTCCATTATCCATGCATTTCATTTTGTCGTGCACACTAGCCTGTGGCTCATTTTCTTAAGCCAAATTTCATTAAATTTCCGTGCATATTTACCTTTTTGAGAAATGATCAAGAATTTTAACCTATAAATTCATGTAGTATATATAGTATTACGTAGGAGCAGTAAAGGATTCATATTTATGCCTTAGAATCATTAAATTATCTTCTCTTTTCCCTTCATTAGTCCAACGTCTCCTTTCATCATTCCTTTGAGTGGTTATTTTCTACAGATGCCTTTCTATTAACTTTTGTATTATTTTTTCTCTCACTAGGAATGTATATATGTATGCTGATTACCATCTCTTTTTTATGGCTGCACTGTTTCATTTTTCAATCATATGCAATAATTATTTAGGTATGTGGACTACAAATTTGGATGATAAAGTGGGATTCAGTAAGCATCAGGGCCGTGGAGACCATAAAGCCAATGAGGCCTTTGCCTTAGGCCTCCAGTTATTTAGGGTCTTAACTTTTTTTTTTTTTACATTTTTAATAATTTTTTATCAATTTAAATTATTAAGTAATAAATTTTTTATGATATGATGTATTATTTATAATTATTTTTATTAATAAGACTACATAATCTTAAGATATGAATGTAATTGTTAGTGTAAATCATTTAAGTATAATTCTATTATTTATTTTAAAAAGCTAAAGAAAATTATTTTATATCTATTAAAAAAGTTATTGAAATTAGTATAGAATTCTAATTTAATGAATGAATCTATGATTAATATTTAAAAAAAAAAAAAGAAGATATATTGGTGAAAATATTAACGATAAAATCACACATTTAGCTAATCACCAATGTGTCACTCATAATTCTATTCTGGTTGACACGTGTACTTGCTCAAAGTCTTCCTAACTATAGTTATTTTATTCTAATTAGAGTTTTCAGTTCAAAATTATCACAATATCATAATGTTTAAAATCCCAAAACTCATAGGATTTGCCTTGAATATTCTTGTCATTCCTAACAACTCCTATATCACACGTAACACTCTTGGGGTGATTATATTTCTTCACTACCCTCAGTTTCTATATTCCCAAAAGAACTGTCCCTGTAGAGTTAGAGTAATCTTCGACAAGTTAACTTCCATTTTTGTAACCGATTGCAAGAGAGTTCAAAGCCGCTCTTCCTCGCCTCTGATGATAAGGAAATACAATACAATGATATTATATTTGCCACTGGACTGAAAGTGCAAGAGAGGGAAACATCAAGTTGTATAACAATAACAATTTATTTAACAAAGATCGATGTATATTATATTATATATGATCATTACCCCTATACCTCGATACAAGTTTTTAAGTAATTTTCATTTTCACCCACCGACAGCCGACAGCCTTTTCATTCTTCACGGGCTTTCTTCTTAGTTTTAAGAAGACTTATCTTCTTACTTCTACCTTCGTACCACTCTTTTAAACATTACACTTTATCTTCCAGCGTGTGAGCTTACAACTTCTGCAATGGCTTGTAGTTACATCCGAACTAGTTCTTCATCACACACAAAAATTTTTGATGTGTTTGTAAGCTTTAGAGGTGCGGATACTCGTAACGTTTCACTGATCACCTCTTTGCAGCTCTCCAGAGGAAAGGTGTTGTTGCCTTCAGAGATGACCAAAAAATCAAGAAAGGGGAACTCTTGGAGCCTGAGCTCTTGCAGGCAATCGAAGGATCACGTGTTTTCATTGTTGTCTTCTCAAAGGACTACGCATCATCCACATGGTGCTTGAAAGAGCTGACAAAGATCGTCGATTGGGTTGAAGAAACAGGTCAAAATGTGCTCCCTATTTTCTATGATGTCACTCCTTCAGAGGTCCGAAAACAGAGTAAAGTTTGAAAAAGCTTTTACTGAACACGAAGAAAGGTTCAAAGATGATTTGGAAATGGTACACAAATGGAGAGAAGCTCTGAAAGCAATTACCAATCGTTGTGGGTGGGATGTACAAAATAAGTAAGTATTTATCCATATTTTTTTGTATTATAATTTTTTATTTTGAAAAATTCTTAAGTCTTAGTGATGATTTGCTATTTCTACTCTACTTTGACGTTTCAGGCCACAACATGAAGAAATTGAAAAAATTGTTGAAGAGGTAATCAACATATTGAATCATAATCAAATTTTGAGTTTTGGGGATGATTTAATTGATATGCATTCTCGTGTGAAACAAATGGAAGAGCTTCTAGATCTAGATGCAAATGAAGTTGTTTGAGTTGTTGGAATTTGTGGGATGGGTGAATAGGAAAGACGACACTTGCTACTGCATTGTTTAATAAAATCTCTCCTCAATATGATGCTTGTTGTTTCATTGATGATGTAAGCAAAATCTATGGGGATTTTGGACCGACGGGTGCACAAAAACAACTTCTTTGTCAAGCTCTAAACCAAGGAAATATTGAGATAAACAATCTTTCCCAAGGAAGCATGTTGGTAAGAACTAGGCTATGCCACTTAAAGGCACTTATTATTCTTGATAATGTTGATCAAGTTGAACAATTGGAGAAATTAGCTTTGCATCCTAGATATCTAGGTGCAGGGAGTCGAGTTATCATAATCTCTAGAGATAGACACATTTTAAGAAATTATGGAGTGAATGAAGTTTACAATGTTCAACTCCTAAATAAGCATAAAGCTCTTCAATTATTTTGTAGAAAAGCTTTCAAATCTGATGATATTGTGAAAGGTTATCAATGGTTGACAAATGAAGTAATACAGTATGCTAATGGCCTTCCTTTAGCAGTCAAAGTGTTGGGATCATTTTTGTTTGATCGAGACATTTATGAGTGGAGAAGTGCATTGGCTAGATTGAAAGAAAATCCAAACAAAGATATCATGGATGTATTGCGAATAAGTTTTGCTGGATTGGAAAAAAACGAAAAAGAAATATTTCTAGATATTGCTTGTTTCTTTACCCATGGATCATACTTGGACAAAGTGAAGAAACTTCTAGCTATTCGTGGATTTTATCCTGACATTGGTATGAAAGTTCTCTTTGAAAAATCACTTATAAGTTATGATCGTTGGGGGGAAATACATATGCATGACTTGTTGAAAGAGTTGGGTAGAAGTATTGTCCAAGAAAAATCACCTAAGGAGCCAAGAAAGTGGAGTAGGTTATGGGACTACAAGGATCTCCATAACGTCATGATGGAAAATAAGGTAAAATAGTTTTTTAACACAAAATCTTTGACTTTCATTATTCAAAAATCTACAAATTATCTTAAAAAATCTGACACTTTTCTTTCTTTTTTGCGATGGTTTAGGAAGCTGAAATTCTTGAAGCCATAGCTATTGAACATTATCCAAATAAGTTTTTGAAAGAAACAGTGAAGGTTGATGCTCTATCAAAAATGAATCATCTTAAGTTACATATACTTAAGAATGTGAATTTTTCGGGAATTCTCAATTATCTATCTAATGAATTAAGATATCTATCTTGGAATAAATATCCTTTCACTTCTTTGCCATCAACTTTTCTTCCAGATCAACTTGTAGAATTGATCCTTCCTTATAGCAATATCAAACAATTATGGAAAGGAAGAAAGGTACTATATTGTTGTTTTTCAATTTTATTTGTATCTAAATGAACAAATAAAAAGATAAATTATCTCTCTTTTTTTAACTTTCCTTAATTTAATTAAAGAAACTCAAGAAATGTTAAATGTCAACAATAATTTTGTCTCCTACTTTTCACCAAATTAAAAAAAAAGGATTATCTTTTTTTTTAAAGGAAAATTAAAATATTAATAGATAATAATTTCTCTTACTTTTGTTTCTTTTACAGTGTCTGCCTAATTTGAGAGCTCTAGATCTCAGTTACTCTACAAATCTTATTGAGATGCCAGACTTAGGGGGGGTCACACATCTTAATAGACTTGATCTTGAAGGATGTGTAGAAATAGTGCGGATTGATCCATCCATTGGTATTTTAAAAGAACTTACTTTTCTAAATTTGAAAAATTGTAGAAATCTTCTCCTTGATCTCAATATTATTTTTGGGCTCAATTCTCTTGAGGAGCTAAATCTCTCATGCTGTTTAAAATTACTTAATAATAAGCTATTAAAGAAACCAAGAGAGACAGAACATTTGGAGAAAGTTGATAAAAATAGAAGTGCCATCCAATTATCAACATCCTCTGTATATGAAATGCTAATGCTGCCTTTCTATTTTTTTTCCTCTCGGAAACATGAAGATTCACTTGCTTTGTTGGTTCCTTATTTGTCTCGTTTCCCATGTTTGTCTCATCTTGATCTGAGCTTCTGCAATCTACTTCAAATCCCTGATGCTATTGGAAACTTGCATTCTTTAGAAGACTTAAATTTGGGGGGAAACAAATTTGTGACACTACCTACTACCATCAAGGAACTTTCCAAACTTCAACGTTTGAACTTGGAGCACTGCAAGCAGCTGAAATATTTGCCTGAGCTTCCAACACCCAAAGAAAATATAGTTGAAATATGTTTCGGGGGATTATGTATTTTTAATTGCCCCAATTTGAGTGAAATGGAACATTGTTGTCGCATGGTTTTTTCTTGGATGATACAAATCCTTAAGGTAACGACTCCATCCTTCCTCTCTTTATCTTACTTTTTTTCTATACCTAACGTATTTTTTTGGCATCAGGTATACTGGCAATCCTCTCTTTCCTTGCATTGGCTTTATATTACTATTCCTGGAACTGAAATTCCAAGGTGGTTCAGTAAACAAAATGTGAGTAGGTCAATAAGCATGGACCTGTCTCCTGTTAAGGAAGACCCAAATTGGATAGGTGTTGCCTGTTGTGCAACATTAGTGGCACATGATGATCCTACTAATTTGGGTGATAGATGGCATCTTGATTGTGATGTTTATGGAAGTATTCTATACAGTTTTCAAAGTATTTTATGTTACTTAGTTCCTATACATTTGGAGAATGATCTGGTCACGGGTGAATTAGATCACTTGTTGATATTGTTTCTCTCTCGGGAACAATTCCTTCATGATGAAAGTGAATACAAGGACGTACTCCGTGATCTTGATAAAAGGGAATTCACAACTTGGATACGTGACCACCCTAAAGGTTTGCATTTGGAGGTAGAAAATTGTGGGTATCGTTTGGTATTTAAGGAAGATCTTGAACAATTAAACCCAGACATGATGTTCAGAGGAAATTCTTCATCTAGAACATAGTCACATAATTCGCGGTACGTTTCGGTACGGGTACGGGTACGTGGTACGCGGTACGTGATCTTAAAAAGTATTGGTACGTGAGGGGTATATATAGTAGGTACGTTTCGGTACGCTATTTAAATTTATAGTATGTTATATAATATAAATTAATATTCCTCCAATCATTTTTTTATCTAGTTAAAAATTATAAATTACACAAGTCAATTATAAAATATCATATATAAAAAAAAAACTTTAAACATTAAATATGACAAAACTCCTATAAAAAAAAATCATGCAAATCACTGGACATATTTTTTAGAGATATTAAATCGAATTCTTCACTTATACATTTTCATATATTATTCACTTACCCTTCCATGCTGCCAATGTTATTACCCCACATAACAAAAATCAATTGCATCCTCCCATTGGTCAATTGGTTCGGTGGGAAATAATTATACGTTGCTTGATATGTGCAAGTGTGCAGCTTTCCTTTGATTGATTGATGCATATGGGAAAACGAAATAAATTTTTGGGACAGGTGATTGAATTTGAATTAGTCATTATCTTAAATTGGAACATTATATCTTTAAAAACCAGCTTCATTATTTCATTGTTGTTAAATAGTAATTTACATTTTTTTTATAAACATCTTTTAATACATTCAAAATATAATAAAACAATAAAATTTCTTTCATTTTTACGAATCTGAGAATTAATTTCTAATAGCCTAATATAACTTTTAAATAATTTTATATACTATATTATTAAATTAAAGTATGACTATTTAAAACCAACTTTTTATTAACTTTGTTTTAAGAAGTAATATATGTGTATTTTTTAAATATCCAAATAAGTCCGTAATAAAAAAAATTCAGAGTAGTCATTTACTCATTTCACAAATTCACAAGTTTTAATTTTCCCTTTTTTTTTTTGGGAAATATCATTTAAAAACTTTATTTAATGTAGTCATGCTTTAGAAATTATTTGGAATCCACCGCCACCCATTCGGATTCATCACTCCTTAGTCCTTTCACCGTTTGAATCATTCAAGTCTTGCAACCCAGCATTTTGCTTATTCCTCTGTGATCTTTCTCAGCTTCCTTTTGGGTTTTCCTTAGAACCCATTTTTGCAAGTGGGTTTCGCTCTCCTAAAACTGGGTTGAAAGAATCTAGAACTTTGTGGGTTGACAATTTGTTCAAGGCTTCTCCTTTTTTCACTCATTTATTAGACATTCCCTTACTTCTGTTTCTTCTATTTCGCTACGCACTTTTGTTTCTTCTTCTTCGTCTTTCTCTTGCCAAAGTCAGTGATGTTTTCTTTTGATTCAGATCCGAGTGAACCCACCCGAACTCGCCCGCAACCCGACTCACCCATCACCGCACAACCCGAAGGCTCCTATGGTCGGATGCGGGCCACATATTTACTGTTTCGGTTTATGTCGGATTGAGATTTTCCGGCCCGAATTTTTATCAGCTTTTTTGGTTCGTCTCCTTCGCGAATTCAACCCCGAATTCCTGCGAATCGGTACGAAAACGAACCGCGAATTGGTACGCACGAACCAATTCGCGGTTCCATGAAAATTCAACGAATTATGTGACTCTGATCTAGAAAGCTCAAGCTTTTACAAAGTGATTAGCCACTCATCATTGAGTTCATTCACTGAAAGCGTACTAATTTCATTTCAACCACTATTCCATCAAAGATTATATGTTGCCTTTTCTATTTCCAGGGCTTATACTACCAGAGCCACCAATCTCGATTTGGGAGGAATTGCAAGATTCAAGGCAGGTTCAGTAAGTTACTGTGCATTTAGAATTTATGGACATTACAGCAAAATCAATTTATGAATTTTTACTTGGTCCTGAGCTAACAGAATTCCCATTTTTGGCAGAACTGTCCACCTATTGGATTGTAGTCAGTTAAAGCTTCTCTGCTGGAGGATTCAGTACAGAATGTCCAAGAATGAGTACAGTAAACATTAATTATTACATTGTGGATATGGATCTTTAGCTAGAGGCAACTGCTAATATAGGTGATCAAATATGAACACTAATGTTTCACATTCAAGTATTACATTTATGATCAGCCATGTCAGTAAGGTGATTATTGGCATCCTTTAGTTTTTACCCATTCATGATTCAAAATTGCTTTCATTGCTAGAATTTCTTTTCCTCCACAGAAATCCTCTTTCTGGAGGGCTGATTTCTGGTATTGCTTGGGCTTGCTTTCTACATATCCTATCACAGTTAGAGCTAAGGCCTCATTTGTTCCAAAGGAAAAATTGATCAATGATATTACTGATATGGTTGCTAATGATTTCACCATTGTTTCCACCTCAACTAATCATGTAAGTCTCTTTTACTTACTGAATACCGATTGATTTGTCAAATTTGGCAACTTGTGTGATGTAATCCCTTTTCGAGCAAGGGAAGCTCCATAGAAAATTAAGAAGGGAAATAGAAAGCTAAAACTGAATTGATTCCTTCCCCTTTTGATAGAACAAATACAATGAATATATAGCAGCAACATCAACCTGCACTATGCACTAGACGCACTCAACAATATCCTAACAAACTCAGCAACAAACCAGATTCTAGAATCTTCTAGTTTATTCATATTTTCTATACTATCTTATCTGATATAATAGAATAAGCATTACTAATAAGACATTTATTCCTATTGGGCCTAATAACAAGAGAAGCGTGGACTTGACTAATTTGGGTCATAACAATACTGCCCCCTTCGAAAGCAACCTTGTCCTCAAGGTTGTAGAGGGACTTCAAACCATGGCTTTCAAGGTGGCTTCCAGTCATGAGGGTCTGGATCCATTCGCGAAGGACCCACCAGATCCAGAGCAACTTCAACACCAATTTTTTGATTTGACACCTTTCCACTGAACCAGAGAACACCCCCCTGGGTCCCACTGTTTGAAACAGAAAGACATTTCCAGATGGAAAAAATAGAAATCGTCACCTGGATCCCATTTCTTAAAGTGCTCTGGTAAAGCAACAATATGAAGAATACCACGCGGATTAAGCTTGAAATGCTGTGCCCCAAGAGCGACCCAGCAGTGACGTTGAATGTGGCTGCAACCATGGTGGTCTCCTCCACACACATAATGAGGAAACGTACAAACCCGACTTCGTCGGCGTTGGGAATGGGTTTACGGAGTACGACGGCGTCGCCGTACACGAGTTTGCCAATGATGATGGCTACACTGATGCCGTGGATAATAGGAACATAGATGTCGAGGTCGACGATGTTGAAGGCTTTGCGGACGACTTGGTGAATGGAGTGGAGAACGAGAGCTAGATCGACGAGGAAGTGGAAGAGGGAGAAAGCAAGGGTTTGGGGGTTTTTGAATTAGTTGAAAAGATTTGATCGCAGTAGTGGGTGTGGTAGCTGGGGTAGGGGAGGAAGGAGTGGCCGTGTGAGAGGAAGACGTCGAACGACTTTCCAAGGCAACGAGGCGGAGGCACAACTCATCCATCTTGGCAGAAACGGTGGTTTGGAATTGGGTTAACTTCTGCAATATGTAATCAAGCTTCTCAGCATAGGAAGTGGGTGCATTAGAAACTGCCATGGGAGGAGAAACTCTCAATGAAAGCACCAATTGATGTAATCCCTTTTCGAGCAAGGGAAGCTCCATAGAAAATTAAGAAGGGAAATAGAAAGCTAAAACTGAATTGATTCCTTCCCCTTTTGATAGAACAAATACAATGAATATATAGCCGCAACATCAACCTGCACTATGCACTAGATGCACTCAACAATATCCTAACAAACTCAGCAACAAACCAGATTCTAGAATCTTCTAGTTTATTCATATTTTCTATACTATCTTATCTGATATAATAGAATAAGCATTACTAATAAGACATTTATTCCTATTGGGCCTAATAACAAGAGAAGCGTGGACTTCACTAATTTGGGTCATAACATTGTGTCTCATCTGTTCGTTATTTATCTTTCACTCTGTGACCTTAATTGCAATTTGCAGTAGACATCGTTGAAGAAGGTCTCGAAGGGTTGGACTACAATACTATAGCACACTTGTCCAATAGTATCATTTGGTACATATTTTATACTTATTAATATTAGGAACAGGATATCTCAGATTGAAAACATTGATCTTTCTAGTTTAATAGTATTAGTCCTGTTGATGTACTGGTCTTTTGTTCTCCCCATTGCAGAAACCTGAAACTTTGAGATGTCAAAATGTTCAATGACTCACAATGTTGTTGTGAAGATAGTGGTACAACCGGGAGTTGCCAACCTGAATGTCTTGTAGTTGGATCAATCTCAAATGTGAAGCTCTTTTAATTCATCCACAATCCTACTTCGGAGCTAAAAGGGGCTGAATGTCTTGCAGGATTCAAGGATGGTTCACTAATAGACTGTGCAGTTGGAAGTGAATGGATATTTGATTAAAATCAGTTCTAAAACTCGGTGCTAAAAGCAGCGATACACATAATTTCTGATACTCTTGTTAAAATAACTGTGAACAACATTGCCTTTTATTTTAGCCTGTTAGTTAACTGCTTCACATTATCATTCTCTGTCTCGAGCTTGTTGGGTCACTGATATGGCATAATGAATGACAGACAATAATGAATTTTTGATATACAAATTTTAAAAACATGCATTTTTAATGGGAGTAAGGACAGAGAGGTCTAACGTCTAAGCATTGAATATATACTTTTTTTTTTATAAATTGAAATGGCTTAATAATTTTTGTTTTGAATATTTTCTTAAAGGCTGAGTTTATATATATATATATATATATATATATGATGCTTATAAAAAAATTAGTAAAATATTTTAAGTGAATAAATTTACAAGGGTATGCTTAATGTTTTAGCTTAGCTTTGTGTATATATATTCTTTAAACTTTATTTTAGGTGTTGTGTTGAAAAATAATGTTTAGAGAATTAATGTGGAAAATAAATTGAAAAGGCATGAACTTTGTTAATTTGTGTGTGTGTTTTTTTTTTTAATATATACACTGCACAACTTATGTTTAAAAGTTAGAAAATATTAAACGTTATATATGAAATATTTACTTAGAATGATGGATAAAATTTATTAAGTATGATAGATATAATGTGTAGAGAATTAATGTGGAAAATAAATTGAAAAGACATGAACTTTGTTAATTTGTGTGTTTTTTTTAATATTTACACTGCACAACTAATGTTTAAAATTTAGAAAATATTAAACGTTATATATCAAATATTTACTTAGAATTATGGATAAAATTTATTAAGTATGATAGATATAATTTTGAAAATTATAAGAAATGTGTAACATCCTTTATTTTTCTAGTTTTTCTAATACGAAGAATATAAGATTATTTTAATAATTATTAGTATATTATTTTTATTTGCAACTATTTTTTGAACTTATATTTTAATAAAATAGAAATTTATTTAAATTTAGAGAAAATTTTATAAACATAAATAAATTGAAATTGGTGCGTAAGAAGATTAAAAAAATAGTAAAATTAAATATTAGTTTGGCATCCTTTATTTCCTGTTTTATTGATTTAAAAAAAAGTAATAAAAATATTGTTTTATTCAACTTGTTATTATTTAGTTAATATTTTTAATAATTGTGCTTTCAAGTAGTTGTGGAATTATATTTGAGTTTAATGGTGATGCACTGACAGTATAAAACAATTTTACATTGTCATCCAATCACAAATCACCGTTGATATGACTTTTAAGATAATTTTTTAAAAGTCAACAAACTTACTATATATTATAAACTAAGCTAAAATAATTAATTAGTTTTTGAAAAATATCAAGAATTTAGATAAGCTACAAATGTTTCTATATTAAAACATAAAGTTAGTAAACATTAAAGATGTAAGAAGGTTGGCTAATAAAGCCTAGGAATTATTCTATTTTTGTTAAAGTATTTAGTTGATAATTAAATTAGGTGAGTTTTAAAATAATATAGGTTGGATTGTTATTGTTATACTCTATCTTCCTGAATCCAAGACCGCAGAAGCCTAAATGCTTTTATTTTTTTTTTCTTTCTTCTCCTATTGAACAGACTGATTTTCTCTTCCTTACCTTAGTGGGCTGGGTGCCATTCTTCTGCCCAAGAAATTTATTGTGATTGAATTTGTGGATTGGCTGAAAAATCAAATTGAAAATTCATCTTCTGTTTATTTCTCCACAGATGTTAACATGCTTATATAAACGCATTGAGACTATGTATTCTGCGGAGTGAAAATCTTGGTCTGATGAGGATGTGTTAGAACTGTGCACTGTTGCCACATTGGAGGAGTCGATTCTCTGTGTTAAATCTTAATGGGTATAATCCCATTTGATTAAAATTTGATAATGGGATAAAATGGGATGAGCACAGTGCTATGTTGTGAAATTCTCATTTACTTTGGTCTTTATTTCCCTGAAATTCTTCTTCAATGTCATCATATATACTATGATTGATAGATACTGGCTTAAAACTAGTATATAACAAATGAAAATATCAGTTTTTTTCTTAATAAAAAAATATGGCAAGTTTATGAATGACAGTAACATTAGTAGTCATTATATAAATCTATAATATATTTTATATATGTGTGAATAGATATATATTCATTGTCACCATGTGGAAAGTTTTTCCAACCATATAGGCGTTGTTTCTAGGAAGTCTCGCACTTTGCTTTTTCACAATTGAGTTTAAGAAATTTCAATCCAATTTCCACGACTAATCCTTGAAATTGATTTTAATAGGACTTGAACTATTGTATGGTATATATGGGGCATGGGACAGACATGGTTGGAAGCTACCACGAATTGGTGAAGGACAATATGTGAGTCCTGGTCGTGTCAAATTTATTGCTGTTGACGCATGCTTGTACAAAGTCTTTCTAACAGTATGTGCTGTCTTTTTTTTTTTTTAAATTATTATTGTAATTAGAGTTTTCCATGCAAAATTATGGCAATATCATCATATTTAAAATCCCAAAATTCAAAGGATTAATTTGCCTTGAATATTTAATATTTAAGTGGTCCATCCCTGACAACTCCTAAACCACCAGGCACGTAAGTCTTAGGATGATTAATATATTTCTTGACTACCCTCAGTTTCTTCATTCCCAAAAAGAACTGTCCCCGTAGATTCAAAGTAATATTCAACAAGTTAACTTCCATTTTTGCAATTCATTGCAAAATTCAAAGCAGCCGTTCTTTGCCTCCGATGATATGGAAATACAATGTGTAAGTTTCAGAGTTGAAAACACAACAATTTCGTTGATCACCTTTGCTTCTGCATTGTTATCTACGGTGAAGAAGGTTTGAAGGCACAAGAAAGGGAAACGTATGTTGTACGTATGAACTTCTACAAGCTGACAAGCCATTGAACCCCCTGCTTTATAATCAAAAGTGGTAAGTAAAATCAGATGTGTCAAAAACATTTATGCCAATTTATATTCTAGATATTTAAAAATAATTTTTTTACTTATTTAAATGATCGTTTTAAAAAGCTAACATAATTCCCCTTTATTTCTGAAGTTCATGACAAGTTCGAATGCCAATTTCATAGAAAATGTCTGAACATCCCAGTACACGAGAGGAATTTGCATTGTAAACAACGTAGGTCCCAAAATCTCAAACCATGGGACACGTTAAAGGAAAATTTATAATTCTTAACATTTATTTATAATAATTTCAGCCAAAATAAAATTACACACAAAGGAAACTGAGATGAAAATGCGTCACAGCATCTCAAAAAATACAGTCCCTCAGCAAGAATTTCAACTCAACTTCATTAAGAAGTTAATACCAATAGCAATTTATTAAACAAGATCTATATATAATATGCATGGTCCGGACGACTGCTACACCTTAAAACACGTCTTTCCAATGATTTACATTTTTGGCCAGTGACAGCAGACAGCCTTTTAATTTTCCACACGCTTTGTCGTTTGTTTTAAAAAAACTTGTCCTCCCACTGCTACCTTGAGAGGTCTATTCATTACATTATACATTATCTTCAGCAAGTGAGTTTTCACCTTCTCCAATGGCTTGCACAAAAATCCAAAGCAGCTCTTCATCACACTCAAAGAAGTATGATGTGTTTGTGAGCTTTAGAGGTGCGGATACTTGCAATAGTTTCACTGATCATCTTTTTGCTGCTCTTCAAAGGAAAGGCGTTGTTGCCTTCAGGGATAACCAAAATGTCATTAAAGGGGAACTCTTAGAACCTGAGCTCCTTGAGGCAATCAATGGGTCGTGTGTTTTCATTATTGTCTTCTCGAAGAAGTATGCATCGTCTACATGGTGCATGAAAGAGCTAACAAAGATCGTTGATTGGGTTCAAGAAACAGGTCAAAGTGTTCTCCCTGTTTTCTATGATGTCACTCCTTCTGAGGTTCGAAAACAAAGTGGAGAGTTCGGAAAAGCTTTTGCTGGACATGAAGAAAGGTTCAAAGATGACTTGGAAATGGTAAAAAAATGGAGGGAAGCTCTCAAAGCAATTGGCAATCGTAGTGGTTGGGATGTGCAAAATAAGTAAGTACTTAGACATATTCTTTATATTCTATATGTGATTTTGTTTTTGAAAGTCTTAACTCTTGGCGGTGATTGTGTTTTTGCTCTACTTTGTGTTTTAGGCCACAACATGAAGAAATTGAAAAAATTGTTGAAAAGGTAATTAACATATTGGGTCATAATCAAATTTTGAGTTTTAGGGATGATTTAGTTGATATGCACTCTCGTGCGAAACAATTGGAAGAGGTTCTAGATTTGAGCTCAAATGAAGTTGTTCACGTTGTGGGAATTTGGGGGATGAGTGGAATAGGAAAGACAACACTTGTTACTGCTTTGTTTAACAAAATCTCTCCTCAATATGATGCTTGTTGTTTCATTGATGATTTAAGCAAAATTTATGGGGATTTTGGAGCAACAAGTGCACAAAAACATCTTCTTTGTCAAGCTCTAAATCAAGGAAATATAGAGATACACAATCTTTCCCATGGGACCTTGTTGGTAAGAACTAGGCTATGTCACTTAAAGATGCTTATTGTTCTTGATAATGTTGATAAAGATGAACAATTAGAGAATTTGGCTTTGCATCCTGAATATCTAGGTGCAGGTAGTAGAATCATCATAATCTCTAGAGATAATCATATCTTAAGAAATTATGGAGCAAATGAAGTTTACAATGTTAAACTCCTTGATGAGGATAAAGCACTTCAATTACTTTGCAAAAAAGCTTTCAAATTTGACGATATTGTGGAAGGGTATGAAGAGCTAACATATGATGTACTCAAGTATGTCAATGGCCTTCCATTAGCAATTAAAGTATTGGGCTCATTTTTGTTTGATCGAAATGTTTCTGAGTGGAGAAGTGCATTGACTAGAATCAAAGAACTTCCAAGCAAAGATATCATGGATGTGTTGCGAATAGGTTTTGATGGATTGGAGGAAATGGAAAAAGAATTATTTTCTTGAAATCGCTTGTTTCTTTTCAAGTGGTAAATACCGGAGTAGTGTAAATGTGGAGAAACTTCTAGACTATCGGGGATTTTATCCTGACATTGGTATGAAAGTTCTCATTGACAAATCACTTATAAGCTATAATGCTTGGAAGCAGATTCAAATGCATGACTTGTTGAAAGAGTTGGGTAGGAGTATTGTTCGAGAAAAAGCACCTAAGAAACCAAGAAAGTGGAGCAGGTTATGGAAGTACAAGAATCTCCAAGAAGCCATGATAAAAAATAAGGTAAAATAATTTTGGCTAAATTGCAATTTTGGTCCCCCTATAATTTCTAATTCACGATTTTGGTCCCCCTGTTTTTTTCCTCGCGATTTTGGTCCCCTTGTTTTAAAAAAATTGTAATTTTGATCCAATCCTCAATTTTGCATATGTTTTTTTCCTTTTATTTTGGTTCAGTTGAACCCTAAACCTAACATATTCACTTAAGAAATCATAAAAAAAAATTATTTAATTAAAATATAAAAAATAAAAGAAATAAATGTATGCAAAATTGAAGATTCAACCAAAATTGGGAATTTTTTTAAAACATATGGACCAAAATCGCTAGAAAAAAAAATAGGGGTACCAAAATCATGAAATAAGAATTATAGGGAACCAAAATTGCAATTTAGCCAATAATTTGTTAATATAAAATCTTAGGTTGTCATTTTTCAAAATTCTATGAATCATAGAAAAAATTCTAATATGTTTCTTTCCTCTTTACAATGCATTAGGAAGCCAAAAATCTTGAAGCCGTATTTATTGAACAACATCCAGAAGAGTTTCTAAAAAGATCAATGAGAGTGGATGCTTTATAAAAAATGAATCATCTTAAGTTACTCATACTTACGAATGTGAATTTTTTTGGAAATCTCAATTATATTTCTAATGAATTGAGATATCTATCTTGGGATAAGTATCCTAGCTTTCATGTCTTTGCCATCAAGTTTTCATTCAGATCAACTTGTAGAATTGATCCTGCCTTATAGCAATATCAAACAATTATGGGAAGGCACAAAGGTACTATATATTGTTCATATTCAATTTTCTTTGTCTTTCAATGAACAAAGAGAAAGATACTTTATCTCATATTGTTTAAACTTTGTTTAACACAATTAAAGAAACACTTGAAAGCTTAGATGTCATTAATTTTGTCTCCTACTATTGACCAAATAAAAAAACGGATTACCTTTTTTTTTTTTTAAATTTAAATTAAAAATTAATGGATAGTAACTTTTGTTACTTTTGTTTCTTTTGCAGTATCTGCCTAGGTTGAAAAATCTAGATCTCAGCCACTCAAAAAATCTTATTGAGATGCCAGACTTAAGAGGAGTCCCACATCTTAGGGATCTTACCCTCAAAGGATGTATAAAAATTGTGCGCATCGATCCATCCATTGGTATTCTGAGAGAGCTTGTTTCTTTGAATTTGAAAAATTGTAAAAGTCTTTTCCTTAATCTGAATATCATTTTTGGGCTTAGTTCTCTTAAGAGCCTTAATCTCTCAGGCTGTTCAAAATTACTTAATAAAAGGCTGTTGCAGAAACCAAGGGAGACAGAACATTTGGAGGAAGTTGATGAAAATAGAAGTGCCATCCAATTATCAACATCCTCTGTATACGAAATGCTAATGCTGCCTTTCTATTTTTTTTCCTCTCGCAAACTTGAAGATTCACTTGGTTTGTTGGTTCCTTATTTGTCTCGTTTCCCATATTTGCTTTCTCTTGATCTGAGCTTCTGCAACCTACTTCAAATCCCTGATGCTATTGGAAACTTATATTCTTTAGTAAGTTTAAATTTGGGGGGAAACAAATTTGTCACACTACCTGCAACCATCAAGGAACTTTCCAAACTTGAAGTTTTCAACTTGGAGCACTGCAAGCAGCTGAAATATTTGCCTGAGCTTCCAACAATAAACCAAAAAACAATTGACAAATATTTCTTCGGAGGATTATACATATTTGATTGCCCGAAGTTGAGTGAGATAGAACACTGTTATAGAATGGTTTTTTCTTGGATGGCGCAAAACCTTGAGGTAACGACTCCATCCTTTATTTCCCTATCTTCTTTTTTCTGTATATCAGGTTTACATAACTGATTTTTGTGGTATCAGGTTTCCTTGCAACCTTCTATTTCCTTCGGTGAGGTGGATATTGTTATTCCTGGATCTCAAATTCCAAAGTGATTCAATAAACAAAACATTGGTAATTCAATAAGTATGGACCCATCTCCCGTTATGGACGACCCAAATTGGATAGGTGTTGCCTGCTGTCTACTATTTGTGACACATGAGGATCCTACTAATTTGGGAGATAGATGGCAACATCCTGATGATCCAAGTATTGGATACAATGTTCAAAATAAACAGGCTCGGGAAAAGTCATATTTCATGGTCCCAATACATTTCAAAAAAGATCTGGTCACAGTTGAATTAGATCACTTGTTCACAGTGTTTTTCAATAGGGAAAAATTCATTCATCGTCTAAGTGAATATCCAAACAGAATGCATGATCTTGATAAGATGGAATTTGATACTATTGCTAAATGCCCTCAAGGTTTACATGTGGTGGTGAAGAATTGCGGGTATCATTGGGTATTTAAGGAGGATCTTCAACAATTAAACCCCAACATGATGTTCAGTGGAAATTCTTCATCTTCGAAGCAGAAGCGTTTAACAAGGGATTAACCACGCATCATTGAGCTTATTCAAAGGGTAGAAATTACTTTTCCACCACAATTCCATCAAAGAAATTCTAATGCATTTGAGGTAAGATTTAATTCAAGGCACAAATATTCTTATAAAATGGCTTAAATAATTATAAGTAGTCTGTTTTTTTGTATCTTCTATTGATAATATATTGGCTTTTTTTATGGATTGTTGAAAGTGATAACAAGCATATTTCCTTATGGAATGGCATGATCTGTAAACTATAAGCCTTAAATAGTTGTCAAGATTTTTAGGAAAACAACGTACAGACTCATTTTGGATATATCTATCTTAAATTAGAAGTTTCTAACAGTGATCCATTTTTTTATTGAAGAACTGACGGAATCTAACTTCTTTCATCAGTTTACTAGAGTGAAGTAGTTTTTATTTCATTTGCAATTTTCAAACAAGAGTATGAAATGTTACCAAACCTAAAAAAAACATGTTTTTTTTATCTATAAGAATCGAAAACAAGTACTAGGAGTTTACAACAACTCAAACACCTTGCTAAACCAACTGAGCTAGACCCCTTGATTCTTACTCTTAACATTTGAATCAGACCAAAACACATTCATAGACAACAACAACTTTCATCTCCAATTACACGAAATTAATACACACTCATAGACTTGAAAACATCCTCAGTTTCCAATAACTAACAGCAAGGTAAACCTTGGCATTGACAATTTAAAAAGTTTGATAAAGAACCTGTAAAAGAGACCAAGAATATATTGGTTATAGAACCTTTTAAAAATAATTTTCCTATGACAAAAAAGAAAGACTCGAGGTTTTAGAGAAATTGAATGACCCTATGGTTACTATCTTACAACCTTATATGTTACCCTTTCTATTTCCAGGGCTTATACTACCAGAGCCACCAATATCCACTTTTGAAGGAAAATGAGCTGGATGGATTGCAAGATTCAAGGCTGGTTCAGTAAGTTACTATGCATTTGTAACTGAATGGACATTACCACTAAATCAATTCTATGAATCTTTACTTCGTCTTGATGTAACAGGATTCCCACTTCTGGCAGATCTTATTCCTCCTATTGGATTGTAGTCAGCTGAAGTTACTCTGCATTCAATAGAGAATGTCGAAGAATGAGGACTATGGCGGCAAGTACAGATGTACAGTAGACATTAACTCTGCAGCTCCCATCTATAATGTGCTTCAACAGCCGTTGTGATTTGCAGATATAGTTGATCAAATATGAAAACTAATGTTTCACATTCAATTATTACATTTCTGATCAGCTATGTCAGTAAGGTGATTATTGGCATCTTTTAGTTTTTACTTATTCATGATTCAAAACTGCTCGCATTGCATGATCTTAAAATTCTTCATTCACTCTTACCTAGTCTTTTCAGTTATGCCTTGTTGCTAGAATTTCTTTTTCCTCACAAAAGTCCTCTTTCTGAAAGGCTGATGGCTGGTATTGTTTGTGCCTGCTTTCTGCATATCCTGTTACAGTTAGGGCTAAGACCTCCCTTGTTCCAAAGGAAAAATTGATGAATGATATTACTGATATAGTTGCTAATGATTTCACCATTAATTCCACCTCAACTAATTATGTAAGTGTCCATTACTTTCTAAATGCAGATTGATTTGTGAAATTTGGCAATTTGTCTCTGTTCATTTTTATCTTTCACTCTATGACCTTAATTGCAATTTGCAGTAGACATCATTAAAGAAGGTCTCAAAGGGATGGAGTACAATACTGTAGCACACTTGTCCAACAGTTACAATCTGTTTCCAATTAACTACCTTGCCTGGTCTTTAATTCCTTTTATTCATTGTCAGCTCTCAGTCTCTGAAAAGCTTTGGCCAGCAAAGCAAACAAACAAATTATATTGTCACTTATTAATATTAGGTACAGAATATCTAAGATTGAAAATATTGATCTGTCTAGTTTAATAATTAATCCTATTGATATGATTGATGTAATGCTGTTTTTGTTTCATTGAGACACTAACTATTCTTTTTTATCTTTTTATTTATTTATAAGTTTTACGTTCTGCTGGTGACAAGATTTGGTAGTTGACCATGTTGGACTGTGAAAAAGAAATAAAGAAGATACGTTTGTTAACTGGTTCACATGATCATTCTCTGTCTCAAGCTTGTTGGGTCACTAAAATACGTGAATGACACTGAGTAAATGACATGATATACGATACCAGAGAAGGATATAGCATTTGTGGTATACACCAAGAAGAGAATAAAAACAAAATACAAAAAGTGAGAAAGAGATAAAATGAAAAACAAAGGAAAAGAAAAGATCAATCTGTTGTAACAGGCAGGTGCTCTGGTGAAGTTGTGGATAGAGCGGCCTACTCTGGCCGAGGGTCAATGAGCATCTTCGCAATGGGGTCCGTCGTGTGTGGCTCTGCTGCTCTGGTGATGGATGCTATTGAATGTGGCCAAAGGTGCTGCTCTGACGCTTGAGGTGACTGATCTGCTCCAATTGATTCCTCATTTTTCTCGGAAAAATCTATCATATTCATGATGTGCTGTAGAGTCATTGGACCAGTGGGAAGTGCTCCTGTGACGGTGTCCTCTATATCCAGGCGCTGGGTTATTCGTTGGAGTGTCATATCTATCCTTCTCTGGCTTTGCAGGAGCAGAGCATGCACTTTGCAATGAGCGTGCACACTCCGCTCCAGTTGCTGAACTCGCTGCTCAACTCGGTCCAAATGCTGCTCCAGCTTGAATTCTCTTTCCATTACAAAGTTTCTCCGACAGATGTTTTCATCAAACCTCTGCTGGTGGTGCTCGTATAATGCAAAACGATCTGTATTTAAAGTCCTGGGAGCATAACTGCTCGTAGCTGCCTGCTTCCTTTCCTTGACAACTGCTTGTGTAGGTGCCATTGATTCCTGAAGAGAAATATATATAGCATTAGAACTATTACAGAGAATAACAAAGACACATTTCAACTTAAATGCATTGTTTCAATTGTTTATTGTCAATATGTAACAAATGCATTCTAGTTAATAAGAGATCAAATGCAAAGGTTGTGGAATATCAGTCAATCATTAATCAAATAGAATCAATCAATGCCAACAATCTTATTTTAAACAATTTCCATTTGACATTTATCAGAGTAAATTAATCAATTCCACGAGCATGAAGATCACAAGCAGGATCTTAAAGTAAGCAGAATCAATAAACAGTTCAGAATCAAATGCAAAACAATATGTCCACATGTTATAGGCATTGTGAAAACCAAGGTTAGTATTAGTTCAATTACTATTAAAATCCTTCAGCGCTTGACTAAATATTTCACATATGGATCACAATCACCCCCCTAAACTTAATTTTAGAGCATTAGCAAATATAAATTTGAAACACAAAAAAGTTGGACAGGCCTTTTTTATTGATATGTTGGTCCTGTTTCCTTAGTTTAGAGCAGCACAAAGAAGTTGTTTTTATGCACTTGTTATTGCAAAAGCCCAATAAATTTTGCTTACATCATCAATTATATAAAAAAAAAATCATATTTAGGAGAGATTTTATGAAACAAAGCAATAGAAAGAGTTGTCTTGCCAATTCCACCCATATCACAAATTCCTGCAACTCGAACAACTTCATTTGAGTCCAAATTTAGAAGCTCTTCCAAGTGTTCCACACGAGAGTGCACATTAACTAAACCATCTCCCAAACTCAAAATTTGATTATGACCCAATATGTTGATTACTTCTTCAACAATTTTTTCAATTTCTTCATGTTGTGGCCTGAAAGACCAAAGTAGAACAATAACACCAAGTCATCACTTAAGAGTTAAGACTTTCAGACACAAAATTACACACATGAACATTATTTATATAATAAAACAAATATAGCCATGTACATACTTATCTTTTACATCCCATCCACAACGATTGGCAATTGCTTTCAAAGCTTCCCTCCATTTTTTCACCATTTCCAAATCATCTTTGAACATTTCTTCATGTTTAGCAAAGGCTTTTCCAAACTTTCCACTTTGTTTTCGAACCTCAGAAGGAGCAACATCATAGAAAACAGGAAGAACACTTTGGCCTGTTACTTCAACCCAATGAACTATCTTTGTTAGCTCTTGCATGCACCATGTGGAGGAAGCATAATTCTTTGAGAAGACAACAATGAAAACACGTGATCTTTCAATTGCCTGTAGGAGCTTATGTGCTATGAGTTCCCCTTTCTTAATTTTTTTGTCATCTTTAAAGGCAACAACACCTTTCCTTTGAAGAGCTGCAAAAAGATGGTCAATGAAACTATTGCGAGTATCCTTACCTCTAAAGCTCACAAACACATCAAAACTCCATGTGCACGATGAAGAGTTGCTTTGGTTTCTATTGTAAGCCATTGCAAAAACGAAAAGCTCAATTGCTGAAAATATTGATGGGTAACGTAGAGCAGTGCTATCAAGGAACTGATCAGGCATAAGAAGACAAGCATGAACGATAAGAGTTGAAAATGACTTGCCTACCACTTCTAAGATTTGATTTTTTTTTTCCCCTTTATCCTAGAAGTGACTTGTGGTTTGAAAGTTTCAGGGGATGATATATTTCAGGCACTTCCTTTGAATTTTGAGATTTCGATAATATAAGGTTACTGTCATATTTTTCCACAATTTCTATTGCAAATTAAAAAAAAATGGCACTTTGGCAAGAAAAACTTCGTTTAAGCAAGTGCAAACTGCAACACAGTCCACGCGGAAACAGTAAATTGATGTATTATATATTCTTGTTCACTTGTCATCATACTATTGTTTGATAGTTATGGCCCTAAAACTAGTATATTACTAATGAAAATATCAGTTTTTTTTAAAAAAAAGATTTAAATATGTTTATAATCCCTTAAATTTGGATTGACTTTTATTCGGTCCACCAAATTGAAAACTGCTTTTTATAGTCTCCAAATTTTGCAACAGAATTCTTTTCTAAAAAAAGTTATGGCAAGTTATGAATGGTAGTAACATTAACCATTTTATATAAATGAATTTATATTATATTTGTGTGTGCTGTGGAAAGTTTTACCTTGCCCTTAGTCTCTAGGAGCTCTCCTGTTTTGCTTTTTCACAATTGAGTTTAAGAAATTTGAATCCAACTTCAAGGTTATAATTCTTGAAATTGATTTCAATGACATGCATGGTTACAAGCTACCACGAAGGTGATGGACAATAAGCTGGATAGGTGGGTTCCCTCTAGAAATACCCCCATCTTCCAATTGCTTGCCTACAAAATTAAATAATCACTGCCACGATTTTATTTTTTATTTTTTGGGGGGACAGGCGGTGTCCTTAATAAATTAGCATTTAAACTAACCCAACAAAGTGGACAATAATATTAGGATCTGATTGAAAGATTATTAAAATAATTATCAACTAACCTTCACGAGATGTGCAACAGTCATGCACTCCAAAATATATATATATATATATATATATATATATATATATATATATATATATATATTAGAGTGATGAGATCAAGACAAGGAAAAGGCCAACGAGTTGATAATTAAAATAGCAGGTAGCAAGTAGGTGTTCAGTGTCTTTCTAACTATACGCGTACAATTTTATTCTAATTATTAGAGTTTTCGATGCCAAATTATGTGACACAATATCATCATAATAACGGATAAAAAAAAATAACGGATCAAAAACAATATCGTCATAATTAAAACCCCAAAACTCAAAGGATATGCTTTGAATACATATTTATGTCATTCCTAACAACTCCAAAACCACAACACAAGGCACGTAAGTCTTGGGATTATTATATTTCCTCACTACCCTCAGTTTCTTCATTTCCAAAACGAACTGTCCCTATAGATTAATTCAAAGTAATATATTAAACAAGTTCACTTCCATTTTTGTAATGAATGGATTGCAAAGATACTTCTAAGTAGCTTTTCTTCATATCTGATGGTATGGAAATACAATGTGTAAATTTCAGAATTGAAATTAAACATAACAATTACATTGATCATCTTTTTGCTGAGTTGCTCTGCATTGTTATATACAAGGACGAACGTTTTAAAGCACAAGAAAGGGAAACGCATATTATATGAGCTTCTACAAACAAACCAATAATTGATTTAGTATATATTTTTAAATTAATCAATAATATAAACTCAGGAGAAAATTAAAAATATTTTTAAAAAATAAAGTAAAAATAAAATAATACTTTTATAATTATTAGTAAACTTATAATTGGTTAAAGATAGGAATAGAAACCCCAACTAACAATATCATTTAACCACTAAACTAATGGGTTTCTTTAGAATATTACCATATTATTATACGAATAAATAAAGTAATTTTCGTAATTACTTCATAATTATTAAATCATATATACTCAAACCCCTAAAATCATTAAATCAGTTTAAATCATGCATTTAAATTCAATAAAAAAAAAGTAGATAACTCCTAGAATAAACTTTACACAAAATATCACTTACACTTATTCGTCTTTCTTTTATTTAATTAGTGCTTCTACAACGAATAATTGCATATTAAAATTTTATGGTAACATTTTTTTTTTAAATTTGATCAACTAATATATTCATTAAATTCTTATCAAATAATTGTTATTTGTTTAATGCTACCATTTTATGTCTTACAATTTTTCTTCTGATTTTCACTTAATAAAACCTTAAAACAAATTCATTATGCCAACTCAAATAAAATACATATAGTGAAAATTAAATATTTATAATGTAGACATCGAAACATATAATGTTGTGCAAGACTTAAGAATATAGTTTACTCATACATTGTAAATATATTCATTTATGTGATAAAATTTATAATAAGAAAAACATGCTAAATTAAGACTTTGTTGTAAACATGCTAAAAGGTGATAATATTATATTATTGTTGTAAATATTGTTTCTATGTGAAGACCACGAGAAATTTATCGTAATAAGCTTCAATTACAATTAAAGGAAATCACATCTAAAACTAATACATTTAGGAGATAAAATAATATGTTTAATATATTATTTGAATTAAACAAAATTTAAATAGTTGATTTGTTTGCCCACAGGCCCCACACATTGCACTAGTCCTTGTTTAGTTATAAATAAGTGGTTTTTTGTCTTTCACTCGCCATCCCGGTCATGTCAGGCATCGTAACAATAATAATATGTATTTTAATATTATAAAATAATCACAAAAACCAAACGATATATTACAAATGAAAATATTACCTATTTTTTTAAAAAACAAATATTATGAGAAGTTATATGAACGACAGTAACATTAATTATTTTATAAATTAATATATTTTATGTTTGTGTGTGCATATATATTCATTGTAATCTTGTAGAAAGTTTTACCTACCATTTTGGTGTTGTTTCCATGAAGCCTCCCATTTTTCTTTTTGTTAATTGAGTTTTATTTTTTAATAAGTAAAAAATGATTAAGAAGCAGAATAAAAGAAGTAATCTAACCCGAATATGATAATTTTTCAAGGTGACATGAAAGGGATCGAAAAAGACAAATTACAACATGAATAAATTGAGTTTAAGATATTTGAATCCAACTTCACATGAAAATTCTGAGAATTTTCCTTCTTGCAATTTTTGAAATCGATTTCAAGGACTTGCACTATTGTATAGTATAAAGATCGTGGTTTAAAGCTACCTAAGTAATGGGAATGGAACTGCTAGTAGCATCTAAGTAACTCCAACTCGGTTGAGTGTTGGAATTAGAGAGGCAAGGGAATATATATGTTCGTAGAACTGAGCATTCCTGGAAATAATGATTTCTTTACTGTGGATATCATATGCTAAATATCCTTTAACTCCTGCCTTATACCCCAAAAAGGCAAATTTTCAGGCTCTACTGTCAAACTTACCTCTGTGGGCAGTAAGTGTAGAAACATAGCAAAGTGAACCAAAAACTTTCAATAATGATAAATCTGGTAACTCACCAAACAAAACTTGATAGGGTGATTTATCTTCCAACACTTGAGAAGGTACTCTATTCATCAAGAAAACAGCATGACTCACAGCATAGCTCCATAAAAACTTAGGAAATGAAGACTGAATCATAAGTGCTCTTGCTATGTTAAGAATGGACTGGTGTCTTCTCTCAACTCTACCATTTTGTTCTGGTGTTTCAGTGCAGCTAGTCTGATGAATAATCCCCTTAGTAGCATAATAATCAGACAAAATGAATTCTGTCCTAATGCATTTCACACTTTTATTAAATTGCCTTTCAACCATTGAAACAAAATTTTTTAATTGCAGTTGAATCTCAAATTTACCTTTTAACATCACAATCCAAGTGAATCTACTATAGTCATCAACTATAGTTAAAAAATACTTGTGATTGTGGATGGAATTTACTGACTATGGACCCCAAATATCCATGTGGATTATTCAAATGCTTGAGATGCTCTGCTACTACTGACCTTATAAGGCAATTTTCTTTGTTTTGCAAAGTGACAAACGTCACATACAACATCTTTATTTATATGAATGTAAGAAAATACTTTACACAAGTTGGCTTAACAAATTAATTTTTAAAATTTAAACCTAATCAATTCTCCTCCAGCTTTATGATCAAAAGTGGACAATAAAAAATATCAACTAGAACTTCAGTTTCTACATTCCCAAAAAGAACTGTCCCTGTGGAGTCAGAGTAATCTTCGACAAGTTAACTTCCATTTCAGAGTTAAGGACACGTACAATTTCACTGATCATATTTTTGCCGCTTGACTAAAAGCGCAAGAGAGGGAAACATCAAGTTGTATCACAATAACAATTTATTTAACAAAGATGTATATTATATATGGTATTATATTATATATGGTCTCCAACTCCTAAACCTCGAGACAAGTTTTTAAGTAATTTTCATTTTCACCTACCGACAGCCGACAGCCTTTTGACTCTTCACGGGCTTTCTCCTTTGTTTTAAGAAGACTTGTCATCTCACTTCTACCTTCATAGCACTATTTTAAACATTACACTTTATCTTCAGCGTGTGAGCTTACACCTTCTGCAATGGCTTCTAGTAGCACCCAAACTAGCTCTTCATTACGCACAAGAAATTTTGATGTGTTTGTAAGCTTTAGAGGTGCAGATACACGTAACGGTTTCACTGATCACCTCTTTGCTGCTCTCCAGAGGAAAGGTGTTGTTGCCTTCAAAGATAACCAAAAAATCAAGAAAGGGGAACTCTTGGAGCCTGAGCTCTTGCAGGCAATCGAAGGATCACGTGTTTTCATTGTTGTCTTCTCAAAAGACTATGCATCATCCACATGGTGCTTGAAAGAGTTGATAAAGATCGTTGATTGGGTTGAAGAAACAGGTCGAAGTATGCTCCCGATTTTCTATGATGTCACTCCTTCGGAAGTCGGAAAACATAGTGGAAAGTTTGAAAAAGCTTTTGTTGAACACGAAGAAAGGTTCAAAGATGATTTGGAAATGGTACACAAATGGAGAGTAGCTTTGAAAGCAATTACCAATTGTTGTGGGTGGGATGTACAATATAAGTAAGTACTTGGCCATAATTTTTGTACTATAAATAATTTTGTTTTTGAAAGTCTTAACTCTTAGTGATGATTTGGTGTTTTTGCTCTACTTTGATCTTTCAGGCCAGAACATAAAGAAATTGAAAAAATTGTTGAAGAGGTAATCAACATATTGGGTCATAATCAAAATTTGAGTTTTGGGGATGATTTAGTTGATATGTATTCTCATGTGAAACAAATGGAAGAGCTTCTAGATCTAGATGCAAATGAAGTTGTTCGAGTTGTAGGAATTGTGGGATGGGTGGAATAGGAAAGATGACACTTGCTACTGCATTGTTTAATAAAATCTCTCCTCAATATGATGCTTGTTGTTTCATTGATGATCTAAGCAAAATTTATGGTGATTTTGGACCAGCAGGTGCACAGAAACAACTTCTTTGTCAACTTCTAAAGCAAGGAAACATCGAGCTAAACAATCTTTCTGAAAGAAATATGTTGATAAGAACTAGGCTACGCAATGTAAGGACACTTATTGTTCTTGATCATGCTGGTCAAGTTAAACAACTGGAGAATTTGGGTTTGCATCCTAAATATCTAGGTGCAGGGAGTAGAGTCATCATAATCTCTAGAGATAGACATATCTTAAAAAATTATGGAGTGAATAAAGTTTACAATGTTAAACTCCTAGATACGCATAAAGCTCTTCATTTATTTTGCAGAAATGCTTTTAAATCTGATGATATTGTGAAAGATTATGAACAATTGACATATGATGTACTAAAGTATGCCAATGGCCTTCCATTAGCAATTGAAGTATTGGGCTTATTTTTGTTTGATCGAGACATTTCTGAGTGGAGAAGTGCATTGGCTAGACTGAAAGAAAATCCAAACAAAGATATCATGGATGTGTTGCGAATAAGTTTTGATGGATTAGAGAAAATGGAAAAGGAAATATTTTTAGATATTGCTTGTTTCTTTTCTAGTCATGGATACCTGAAGGAAGAAGTAAAAAATCTTCTAGCTTATCGTGGATTTTATCCTGACATTGGTATGAAAGTTCTCACAGAGAAATCACTCATAAGTTATAATGATATTGGGATTATTCAAATGCATGACTTGTTGAAAGAGTTGGGTAGAAGTATTGTCCGAGAAAAATCACCCAAGGAGCCAAGAAAGTGGAGTCGGTTATGGAACTACAAGGATCTCAAAAACGTCATGATAAAAAATAAGGTAAAATAGTTTTTAATATGAAGTGTTAGGTTTTCATGTTTCTAAAATCTATAAATTATTAAAAAAAAAAAAACTCTAACATTGTCCTCTCTTTTTGAAATGTTTTAGGAAGCCAAAAATCTTGAAGTCATAGTTATCAATCGATATTGTCCAGACGAGTTCCTGGAAATAACACTAAGAGTTGATGCTCTATCAAAAATGAATCATCTTAAGTTGCTCTTACTTGAGGATGTGAATTTTTCAGGAAATCTCAATTATATTTCTAATGAATTGAGATATCTATCTTGGAATAATTATCCTTGCATGTGTCTACCATCAAGTTTTCATCCAGATCAACTTGTAGAATTGATCCTACCTTATAGCAATATCAAACAATTGTGGGAAGGTACAAAGGTACTATATTGCTCTTTTTCAATTTTGTGTGTGATTAAATGAACGAATAAAAAATAAATTATCTCATTTTTTTATAAAAAATTACTTTAAGTTAATTAAAGAATTACAAGAAAAGTTAAATGTCATTAATTTTGCCTCCTACTATTGACCAAATCAGAAAAGGGATTATCTTTTTTTTTCTTTTTGTTAAAGGAAAACTAAAACTTAAGGATAATAATTTTCCTTACTTTTGTTTCTTTTACAGTGTCCAGGTCTACCTAATTTGAGAAATCTAGATCTCAGACACTCCATAAAATCTTATTGAGATGCCAGATTTAAGAGGGATCCCACATCTTAGGGATCTTATTCTTGAAGGATGTGTAGAAATTGTACGGATCCATCCATCCATTGGTACTCTGAAAGAGCTTGTTGTTTTGAATTTGAAAATTGTAAAAATCTTGTCCTATATCTGAATATCATTTTTGGGCTCAATTCTCTTGAGGTGCTAGATCTCTCAGGCTGTTCAAAAATAATTAATAATCAGCTATTAAAGAAACCAAGGGAGAAAAAACATTTGGAGAAAGTTGATAAAAATACAAGTGCCATCCATTTATCAACATCCTCTGGAAAACCTAAAGACTCATTTGGTTATTTCAACATGTTTGATTGATCTTGATCAGAGCTTCTGCAATCTATTTCAAATCCCCGATGCTATTGAAAACTTACATTCTTTAGTATACTTAAATTTGGGGGGAAACAAATTTGTGACACTACCTTCTACCATCAAGCAACTTTCCAAACTTCGATATTTAAACTTGGAGCACTGCAAGCAGTTGAGATATTTGCCCGAGCTTCGAACAACAAAAGGAAAAACAATTGAGGAATATTGCGGGGGAATAAACATTTTTTATTGTCCCAAGTTGAGTGATATGCAACACTGTTCTAGCATGGTTTTATCTTGGATGATGCAAAACCTTGAGGTGACAACTCCATCCTTTCTTTCCCTATATCGTTTTCGTTTTCTGTGCGTACACTAATTATACATAACTGATTTTTCTGGTATCAGGTATGCTTGCAGTCTTACACTAATATTGTTATTCCTGGAACCGAAATTCCAAGGTGGTTCAGTAAACAAAATGTGGGTAGTTCAATAAGCATGGACCTGTCTACAGTTGTGGAAGAACCAAATTGGATAGGTGTTGCATGTTGTTCAGTATTTGTGGCACATGATGATCCAAATAGAATGCAACATCATAAACTTCGAAATATTGGATATGGTGTTCGAAATAAACAACTGAATGGGCATGGGTTCTATTTGGGGGTTCCAATACTTTTCAAGAAAGATTTGGTCACCGCTGAATTTGATCACTTGTTAATAGTGTTTCTCCCTCGAACATTTCTCATTCAGCTTGTACGTCAATGTTCAAATGAAATGCGTGATCTTGATGGAATGGAATTTGCAACCGAGATTAGCCACCCTAGAGGTTTGCATTTGGAGGTGAAAACTTGTGGGTATCGTTGGCTATTTAAGGAGGATCTTCAACAATTCAAATCAAACATGATGTTCACTGGAAGTTCTTCATCTGGGAAGCACAAACTATTAACAAGTAATTATCAACGCCAAATTGACATTATAGAGTCATTTGAACCATAATTCCACAAAGAATTTCTAATCCATTTGAGGTAAGATTTAATATAGTAAAGCACGGTTATTATTATAAATTTATAGCAATTTATGAATACTCTGTTTTTTGGATCTTATATTGATAATATTTTGATACTTTTTTTTCTATTATCTTTCCAGGGTAAAGTCAATATTACTCGAGAACATTGTTAAAACTTAAAAGTGATAATAAGCATATTTGGTCATGGTTTGTCATGGTGTGCTAATAACCAAAATTTTCGTCTCCATCTACTTGGAGATAATACATATCATGACATGGGAATGTCTACGTAGACTTGAAAACATCCTTTGTTTCCAATTATTGACAACAAGGTAAAGCTAGGCATTGACATTATAGAGTCATTTGAACCATAATTCCACAAAGAATTTCTAATCCATTTGAGGTAAGATTTAATATAGTAAAGCACGGTTATTATTATAAATTTATAGCAATTTATAAATAGTCTGTTTTTTGGATCTTATATTGATAATATTTTGATACTTTTTTTTTCTATTATCTTTCCAGGGTAAAGTCAATATTACTCGAGAACATTGTTAAAACTTAAAAGTGATAATAAGCATATTTGGTCATGGTTTGTCATGGTGTGCTAATAACCAAAATTTTCGTCTCCATCTACTTGGAGATAATACATATCATGACATGGGAATGTCTACGTAGACTTGAAAACATCCTTTGTTTCCAATTATTGACAACAAGGTAAAGCTAGGCATTGACATTATAGAGTCATTTGAACCATAATTCCACAAAGAATTTCTAATCCATTTGAGGTAAGATTTAATACAGTAAAGCACGGTTATTATTATAAATTTATAGCAATTTATAAGTACTCTGTTTTTTGGATCTTATATTGATAATATATCGATATATTTTTTTTCTATTATCTTTCCAGGGTAAAGTCAATATTACTTGAGAACATTGTTAAAACATTGAAAAAGCTTTTGTTGAACATGAAGAAAGGTTCAAAGATGATTTGGAAATGGTACAAAAATGGAGAGTAGCTTTGAAAGAAATTACCAATTGTTGTGGGTGGGATGTACAAAATAAGTAAGTACTTGGCCATAATTTTTGTACTATAAATAATTTTGTTTTTGAAAGTCTTAACTCTTAGTGATGATTTGGTGTTTTTTCTCTACTTTGGTCTTTCAGGCCACAACATGAAGAAATTGAAAAAATTGTTGAAGAGGTAATCAACATATTGGGTCATAATCAAATTTTGAATTTTTGCTGCTGCATTATTTAATAAAATCTCTCCTCAATATGATGCATGCTATTTCATTGATGATGTAAGCAAAATTTATAGGGATTTTGGATCAACAGGTGCACAAAAACAACTTCTTTGTCAAGTTCTAGACCAAAGAAATATCAAGATAAACAATCTTTATCAAGGAACTATGTTGGTAAGAAGTAGGCTATGCAATGTAAAGACACTTATTGTTATTGATAATGTTGATCAAGTTGATCAATTGGAGAAATTAGCTTTGCATCCTATATATCTAGTTGCAATGAGTAGAGTCATCATAATCTCCAGAGATAGACATATCTTAAGAAATTATGGAGTGGATGATGTTTACAATGTTCAACTCCTAAATACGCATAAAGCTCTTCAATTATTTTGCAGAAAAGCTTTCAAATCTGATGATATTGTGAAAGATTATGAACAATTGACATATGATGTATTAAAGTATGTCAATGGCCTTCCTCTAGCAATTAAAGTATTGGGCTCATTTTCATTTTTATTTCGATCACTTGTTAATAATGTATTTCACACGAGAGTTACTCGTTCATCTTGTAAGTCAATATTCCAATGGAATGCATGATCTTGATAAAATGGAATTCATGTGGTATTGACCACCCTCCATGTTTGCATTTGGAGGTGAAAACTTGTGCATATCGTTGGCTATTTGAGAAGGATCTTCAACAATTCAAATCAAACATGAAGTTCTTTTGAAATTCTTCATCTGGGAAGCATAATCTATTAACAGGTGATTAACCATGCATCATTTTGTTTATCGCGGAAAGTGTGGCAATTTCCTTTCAACCAGAATTCCTTCAAGGAAATTCTAATCCATTGGAGGTAAGATTTAATACAGTAAACGACAGTAATTATTATAAATTTATAGTCCTTTATAAAAACTCTGTTTTTTTGTATCTTAAATTGATATGATATTGATGATATGGTGCTTTTTTTTTTTTCCATTATCTTTCCAAGGTAATATTATTTGCGAACATTGTTAAAAGTGATAATAAGCATACTTAGTCATGAATTTTCATGAGTTGTAAACTATGATCCATAGCCAAATGTCAAGATTTCAAGAAAAATAATGTACATATTAATTTGGATGTAGCTATCTCAAAGTAGAAGTTTCTAACAATGATCCATTTTTTCCCTTGAAGTAAATGTGGAAGTTAACTCTTTTCTCAATTTACCAAAGTGTATTATCTGATATTTCATTTACAAATTTAGACAAAAGGTGTGAAAAATAATGTAAAATAATAAACAAGACAATATCAGACATGATGTAATACCTTGATAATTTGCTTCACAGTTAAGATGGCTATTTACTGATATACAAAAATTGTATGCATATTGTAATATGAGCAAGTGTTAGGCAGACATATAGAATTATGGAGGGCCATGTAACTCTTTAACATTTGTTTCAAACCAAAACACAATCATAGACAACCAAAGTTTTCATCTCCAGGTTTGAAAACATCATCTGTTTCCAATAATTGACAGCAAGGTAAAACTAGGAATTGACAATTTAAAAAAGTTTGATAAATAAATTGAAAAGGAGACCTAGAATAATTGAGTTATAGAACTTTCCAAAAATAGTTTTATTATGAAAAGGAAAAAAAAAAAAAAGACTTTAGGATGTAAAGAAATTGAAGGACCCTACGCCTACGGTGACTGTCTTAAAAACTTATATGGGAAGCCTTTCTTGTTTCCAAGGCTTGTACTACCAGAGCCACCAATTTACCCTTAGTAGGAAAATGAGCAGGATGAATCGAAGGATTCAAGGTTGGTTCCGCAATTTACCGTGCAATTTGCAGTAGACATCATTAAAGAAGGTCTCAAAAGGTTGGACTACAATTACATTCAGATTCCAATTTACTACCTTGCTCGCTTCTTAATTCTCTGGCCAACGAGACAAACAAACTAATTATATATTCACTTATTGATATTAGGTACGAAATATCTAATTGAAAATATTGATCTTTCTAGTTTAATAATTAGTCCTATTGATATGATTGATGTAATGGTGCTTTTTTCTCCCCATTGCAGAAACAAAATGACAGCAGAACTGCATTGGACAAGGGTGGATAAAATATAAATTTGTAGACAAAAGTGAAACAGAAAGATGTCAAAATGTTCATTGACTCATAATGTTGTTATGAAGATATTGGTACAAACGGGAGTTCCCAACCTGAGACCCCACACATTAACAAGAAGCAGATAGTGTGAAGCTCTGCTGCTTTATCCACAATCCTACTTTGGATCAAAAATGGGATGAATGGCTTTCAGGATTCAAGGCTGGTTAAGTAATATATGTGCACTTAGAAGTGCAAGGGTATTTGATTAAAATCATTTCCAAAAACCTAATTTCTGATACTCTTCTTAACATAATTATGAACACCTCACTCCTGGACCATAGGATGATATGTTAGTGGAATGCACTTCTCCACCAGGCAGCGTGGTACAAGTAAAAGAGGTAGAAGTTTAGCATTAATGTAGTAGTAAGTTAACCTCTGATTTCCTAATGACGTGTGGTTGTGGATTAAGTTTGCGGATTGGCTGCAAAAATTAAAAAATAAAAATAAAAATCCACCCTCTGTTTTGTTCTCCATCTACGTAGCATGGATACAGGCTGGTACTGTCAAGTACGAGAATAAGTACGGGGATACACGTGTTATATAAATATTAAAAACATATTTATATATGTGTGAAAAGAATGTATAAACATGACTAAATTTTATAAACGATAAAAAAAAACACAAATCAGCATAATTTAATTAATCATCATTAATTTAATTTGAATTAAAAAGACAAATTTATATTATAATTACAATTTCAATTAATTCATTTTCAAATTTATTGTAATATAAATTTTCCTTTTTAATTGAAATTGAACTAATGACAAAACAAGTTACTTTTTTTAATAATAAGACTAAAATATAATTTTTGTTCATTGCGTGTTTTTGTCTTTTCCCAATTTGATCCTTTATGTTTGAAAATCCCCAATTTGATCCTTTTATGTTTAGTGTTTACAAATGGACCCAATTTGGTCCTTTTCATCAGTTGATGTTATTAGACATTAACCAACATTTGTATTATAATTAATTTGATTGCTATTAGAAAGGTAATTTTTATAATAATTAATTCGATTACTATTATAAATGGTAATTTCTGTCGTAATTTATTCAATTTCAATTAAAAAAGTAATATATATCATACATAATTTGACTACTATTAAATAGAGTAAATTACATTGAAATTAATTTAATTTCAATAAAAAAAAAGATCATTTATATCACCATTAAATTGATTAGTTAAAAAGAAAGTAATTTATACAAATGGACGTGTTTATGTTTTGTTTCAAAATCAATGGAAACGTGTTTTCATTAATTGTATTTGTGTAAAAAGAAAAAATTAAAGCAAGGGGTGTACTTAGCAAAGAAGGCTGTCAGTTTAACAATTCCATAAGTCATAATATTTTTTTTCCAATGAACAAACATGGTATAAGCCCAATTTTGAATGAACCATAGGATAATTAACCAGGCCCTAGTTAAATGAGAAATGAGAAATGTCCCAAAGAAAAAAAAAACAAGAAAAGAGAAAGTTAATTATGTAATACGTAATATACAAAAAAAAGTAACGACAAGTATGATAATTATAATAACAATGATAAATAAAGCACTTGCTTGAAATAAAGAAGTAGCTCAAACCTTAGAATAGAACTCCAAAAGAGTATGGAATAAATTAATGGCTTAAATATGTTTTTTTCATGTTAAATTAGTGAGTTTTGATTTTAGTCTTTATAAAAAAAAATTGATTTTCATCTTTCAAAAAGTTGAAATTTTGTTTTGCTCCATACTATTATGTGACAGTCATTAATAGTGGTGTTCATGGATTGGATTTTCAAAAATCCAATCCATATCTAATCCAAATCCAATTAAATGGATTGGATTTAAATCCATATCCATTTAATTGGATAAAAATTGGATTGAATTTTTTTTAATTAAAAGCGGTTTTAATATCGATTTATAGTTCAAAACCAATTTGGTTTTAAATCTAGTTTTAAATAATAAATTGATTTTTCGTCTAACCTTGGTTGGGGCTATTTTTGGCCGACTTCAATCAGGGTTATTTTTATCGACCTCGCCTAAGGTTATTTTTTGACCAAGGTAGTTTTCGGCCAACCTCAATCAAGGCTATTTACGTTTGATGCCAGCTAGGGTATTTTCGGCCAACCTCAACCAAGGAATTTTTCAGCCAATGTCGGCCGAGGTACTTTTTGGCTGATCTAGGTCAGGGTTGTTTTCAGTTGACCTCGACTAGGATTATTTTCCGTCGATGTCGGCTAGGGTTATTTTTGGCCAACGTCAGCCGAGATAGTTTTCGGCCGACTTCGATCAAGGCTATTTATGGCCGATCTCTGCTAGTGTATTTTCGGCCAACCTCGACCAGGAAAGTTTTTGGCTGACATCGGCTAGGGTTTTTTTTTACCGATGTCAGCTAGGGTTATTTTTTTGTCGACATCGGTCGAGACAGTTTTCAGCCAGCGTCAACTAGGGTTATTTTCGATCGATGTCGGCTAGGGTTATTTTTGGCCAATGTCAGCCGATACAATTTTCGGCCAACCTCGGTTGAGGAAGTTTTTTGCCGACGTCGGCTAGGGTTATTTTCTACCGATGTCGACTAGGGTTATTTTTGGCCGACATCAACCGAGACAGTTTTTGACCGACTTCGATCGAGGCTATTTATGGCCGATCTCAGCTACGGTATTTTAGGCCAACCTTGGCAGGGAAAGTTTTTGGCCGATGTCGGCTAGGGTTATTTTCGGCCGACGTCGACCGGGACAATTTTCGGCCAGTCCCGATTAGGATATTTTTGGGCGACATCGATTAGGGAAGTTTTCAGTCGATGTCGGCCGAGGCAATTTTTGGCCAATGTCAGCCAAGGCCGTTTTTAGCTGACTTCAGCCAAGGTCTATTTTCAACCGACGTTGACTAGTATTTTTCAACTGACCTTGGCGACCTCGACCGAGGTTGTTTTTGGACGACCTCAGCCAGTACTGTTTTCGGAAGAATGCTATATCTTTTGAAAAACGCTTGTGGTGGACATGGGTTTTGGATTTAAAAATCCAAACAAATATCCAATCCATATCCAAATTAATTGGATTGGATTTAAAATCCAAAAAACTAGATTTGGATAATAAATCAATCCATTAAATTGGATTTAAAGTGGTTTGGATTAGGTTGGTTATGGATTGGTTTTATATAATTGGATTTTTTGAACAACCCTAGTCATTAACTACTTATGTGTTGTGTTTAGCATAAGGTCAAGTTGGACATCCTAAGTAACACTTGCTAATGTCTATGGATGTCAATATATGATATCTCAAAAAAATTTATAGATCTCTTTTTAAAGTAAACTTTAGGAACAAAAAATAGTGATGTCAAATCTTAGAGGATTAAAATCAAAGAAAAATATTTTACAGTGACCAAAACCAAAATTCGCTCATTTTATAAGGACTAAAAAATAATTTTAAATTTTAAAGGGATGAAAAACAAAGAAAATGATTTACATAGACCAAAATCAAAACACACTCATTTTATAAGGTTAAAAATATATTTAAACCTAAATTAATTAAATATTAAAGAAAAACATATAGTAAAATGGTCTCGGTGGTATATAATTAATATGGAAGTGGTGAATTTATATTTCATTCATTTTGGTCTATTTCCCTGAAATTCTTCTTCAGTTGTCAACGTACTATCGTTTGATAGATAGGGGCTTAAAACTAGTATATTACAAATGAAAATATCACAGATTTTTCTTTTTTAAAACAATTATGACAAGTTATGAATGACAGTAACATTAATCATTTTATAAATTAATATATTTTTCACTTGCGTGTGCAGATATATATTTATTGTCATCTTGTAGAAAGTTTTACCTAGCTATCGTTATATGCCTTGTTTCTAGGAAGTCTCCCATTTTGCTTTTCACAATTGCGTTCTTAAGAAATTTCAATCCAACTTCCCAGTTATAATTTGAAATCGATTTCAAAGACTTGCACTATCATATGTGGGACAGGCATAGTTAGAAGCTACCACGAAGGTGAAGGATAATAAGATGGATAGGTGAATTCCCTCTAATTTCTGGCCTGCAAAATTAATTAAGTCACTGTCAGCTTTTATTTTTTTTTATTTTTTTTGCGGGACTGGTGGTGTCCTTAACAAATTATTATATTACTTTTAAACCTAACAAAGTTGTCGCCTGTTTTATATATAATCAAAGGTGGACAATAAAATTAGGCTTTGATTTGAAAGATAAAAATATTCATTAAATCACTGTCAGCTTCTTATTTTTAATTTTTTTAAACCTAACAAAGTCGTCACCTGTTTTATATATAATCAAAAGTGGACTATAAAATTAGGATTTGATTGAAAGATTAAAATAATATCAATTAACCTTCACGAGATGTGCACTCCAAACAAATATTCTATTACAGCAAGGAAACGGCCAACCAGTTGATAGTTAAAATAGCAGGTAGGTGTTATAAGTCTTTCTTATTATATGCGTAGAGAGCACAATTGGAAATCATCACCGTAAATTTTTTTTCTTAGTCCCGGATTGTGATGTAATTGTACTTTGTACCCAGTTCTGATTTTAATAAATTCTCGATGTTATTTAGTTATTTGTATCTCTTCACTGGTTTTATTGCTTGTTAGGACTGATCAGTCTAAATATAAATTAATCTCTTGTCTATGATCAATTGCTTGGGATTAATTGAACTGTGAAGTGATTGGATTTGTACAATTCGCATGATCAAACCTATTATATGAATTTCCAGTAGATTAACTCTCTTAATCAACCTTTCCAAGATTCATCGTTTGCCCTAAATTAATTCACCTGTGATCAATTGGGAATTAAATTAGGGGAAATATCGTTATTAACTATGATGGATTGTAACTTAATGAATTTAAGAGGTTGTTGGCAAGTAACACGTTTAGGGATTTCATTGAGATTAGAATTGGGGGAAAAGGGGTTCATAGAAAATCACAATCCTAGGTTTCTTTATTATAATTGTTCTAACACCAAGCTATCTACTCTGATTCTCTTTCTTTTTGAAAAGAATAATTGAACACTAATTCTCTCAATTTGGCTTTAAATTTTGGATTGTTTGATTATTTGCAAAATTAATTACTTGGGAACGTGACTGGTCCTTTGGATTTGATATCCGGACTTTTAGAGTCCATTGTTAAAAAATTCTAATCCGTTTGAGGTACTCCCTTTTAGGGTACACTTGCCCTTAGTGAACGCTTTTTATGCATAAGAAAGCATAGTAATATCTTTTCAACCACAATTCAAGCAAAGAAATTCTAATCCGTTTGAGGTACTCCCTCCGTCCCAAAATAAGTGTCTTCCTAGGTTGTTTAACACAGACTAAGAAAAGCTAATAAATAGATGAATGAGAATAGTAGTTTTACGAAACCAACCTTATTATTAATATACATTAAAAAACTAAATTCAGTGTTTTAAGAACCGGACCGGTCATCGAACCGGTCGAGGTACTGGGTTAATGGGTCACTGGTCGGACCGGTGGGTTACTGGTCGGACCAGTTTGACTCGATATATATTAAAAAATTAAAAAAATATATAATATAGCTAACATAGTTTAATCATTTAACACTTCAAATTTTAAATTATTGTCATTATAAAGTACCTAATATTCCAAATAAGAAATAACAACCAATAATCATGACAATACAAGTCCATAAATAAGTTTCATACACACAAAAAAAATTGAAACATGTCATTTCAGCACTTTTTTTTCAAAAAAAAAAAATCATATCACAACCCGGTTCAACCCGGGTCACCAGTTTTTTTCAAAAACCGGCCGGTTCAACCCGGGTCGTACCAGGTCAGATGCATAACCGATCCTTTTATCGAACCGAACCGGTTAAGCCATCGGGTTTCGGTCGAACCGGTCAGACTGGCCGGTCTGGTCCGGTTCTTAAAACAATGCTCGTACGGGTTCGTTGATGTCGAGCCCAGCTACGGCGGCAAGTTGCAAACCAAAGGGAACAGCAATTAGGGTTCAATTTTGTGGCCCTTGTAGGTGAGAATGGGTACTGACTCAAGCTAATGGAACACACTCAAAACGCACCGTTTGGGTTGTTTTTGGGGTTGGGGCGTTTTTCATCCAAAACGACGACGTTTGGATTTTTTTTTTTTAAGCTGCATAGCCCGGACCGGGTTTCAAAAACCGGCCGGGTCACCGGGTTTCAACAAAACCAGCCGGGTTGATCTGGGTCACGGCGGGTCAACTACATGACCGATCCAATTACCAAACCGGACCGGTCAAGCCACTGGGTCCCGGTCGGACCGGTCCGATTTTCACAACTATGACTAAATTGACACTTATTAGGAGTATTAGTGGAAAAAAGCAATTAATATTACATTGAAAAGCTAGCAAGACACTTATTTTGGGACAAATTTTATTTTCAAATGCAACACTTATTATGGCACGGAGAGAGTAAGATTTAATACAGAAAGGCACAATTATTATTATAAATTATCTAGTCATTATAGATACTCTGTTTTTTTATCCTCTATTGATGATATAATGGTGATTCTTGTTTCTATTATATTCCAGACTAAAGTCAATATTACTTGAGAGCATTGGTAAAAAGTGATTAGCATATTTGCTTATGGATTGTCACGAGCTATATGAACTATTAGGCATTAGCCTTAGCTAGTTGATGAGATTTCAAGGAAAATCACGTACAGAATCATTTTGGATATATCTATCTTAAAGTAGAAGTTTCTAAAATGATCCTGTTTTTGGTTGAAGTAATTGAGGGAATCTAACTCCTTACATAAGTTTATTAGAGCGAACAAAAGCTATAATAATAATAATAATAATAATAATAATCATCATCATCATCATTATTATTATTATTATTATTATTATTATTATTATTATTATTATTATTATTATTATTATTATAAAAGATAATATCAAACATGATGAAGATACCTTGATGATCTGCTTTTAGTATTAAGATTGCTGTTTACTGAATTACAAGAATTATATGTATATTGTAATATGTGCAAGTGCTTTTAGGACAATCACCACTTTCAAGAAAATGTTAGGAAGACAAAGAATTATGGAGGGCCATGCAACTCTTACTCTTCTTAACATTTGTATCAAAACAAAACAGGTTCACAGGCAATCAAAATTTTCATCTCCAACTACCCGAAGTTAATACATATTCTGATGTGGAAACATCTACTTAGACTTGAAAACATCCTCAGTTTCCAATAATGGACAGCAAGGTAAAACTAGGCAGTAGGCATTGACAATTTATTTTGTTTTAAAAAAAGAACTTGAAAAAGAGATAAATATATTTGTTATAGAAATTTTCAAAAATATTTACCTATGAAAAAGAAGGAATAAAGACTCGAGGTTGTAGAGAAATTGAATGACCCTATGGTTACTATCTTTAAACCTTGTATGTTTACCCTTTCTATTTCCAGGGCTTATTGTTAGTTGCTATAATTACTTACTTTTCAAGTAGTTTTTAAGGCAATTATCTATCTTTTTCTCTCATTTGGAGTGTTGTTTTACTCAATTTCTGTTAATTTTGCAATGTAGTTAGAATTTCTTTAGTTTTTCTAGTTTTATGGTTATATCTAAGTGTTTTGCCCCACTTTTTGTAGGAATTGGAGATTGAAGTTAAAGAACACGTTTTGGAGCTGCATTCTGAGCTTTGGAAGCAGTGGAAGGTCATTTGCAAGAGAAATCTGTTGAAGTGCAGAATTTTTAAATCAGCCAAGCCAAAATTCCAGGCTGAGCCAAATGTCACTTAAGAGCAATTCTGCACTTGTATATAAAGGACTGACCTTCAGAAGTTAAGAGTTTTGGACATTTTTAGACTTAGCCTCTGTAGCTCGTTTTGCACTGTTGTAGTAGAGAGAAAAGCTCTCTCTTTAGTTCTTAAGTTTTCTTTTCATCTCCTTCCCCCTCCATGTGTAATTTCCAGCTGCTCACACCCATGAGTGGCTGAGTTCTGTAGTTGTTAGGGGTTAGATGTAACCATTCTCAAAACTCTCTTGTATCTTTTGATATTATCTATATATATTCTGCATAGTTGTGTTTAAAGTTAGTATTTTGCTTCTTTTCTTAAAGCTTGTTGTGGCTTGATCACCCATAGCATGATCCTTGGACATGACTGTTGTTGGGAAACACTTTCGTTGTCTAGAACTGAAGCAATATACCTCATGAACTTCGTATCTAGGAATGGAGCTTAGTTCATGGGTTATCTTGTGGTCTCTAGACTTAAAGCTAGTTGCTTCGTTAAGTTGTTGAGGAATCAAGACTTGGGGGAGTAATCTAAGACTCTCTGCACCTAAGGAATTAGGCTGAGAATGTTTTATTGACTGATTTTAACTTTTAAATGCAAATAGAATGTATATTGTGTGCATGCAAGAAGAGAGTAGAGAATGGTGAGATCTAACCCCTGCAACATCTTCATTTATCTGTTTTAACCTCTGTCTACTGCTGTGTTTGTCTTAAAAACCACAAAAATATCTTCTTTAATTTCTGTTCTGCATTAGTTCTGTTTTATCTTTCACAAAACCAACCAAAGTTCACGTTTTTATAGCTTTATTGTAAAAATCAGTTCAGTCTAGCTAATATCTTTGTGAACATTGCCTATGTTAAGCAAATCCCTTGGGAAAACGATACTTGGACTTGTCCATTTACTACTTGTGCGACTGGTGCACTTGCCAAATCGTCTAACACTTATACTACCAGAGCCACCAATCTCCATTTTTGGAGGAAAATGAGCTGGATGAATTGCAAGATTCAAGGCTGGTTCAGTAAGTTACCATGCATTTGGAATTTAATGGACATTACTGCAAAATCAATTTATGAATTTTTACTTGGTCTTGACCTAACAGGATTCCCATTTTTGGCAGAACTGTTCCACACGTATTGGATTCTAGTCAGTTAAATCTTCTCTGTGGGAGGATTCAGTAGAGAATGTCCAAGAATGAGGAGTATGTGGGGAGTACAGTAAAAATTAATTCTGCAGCTCCCATTTATGATGTGCTTCATTAGCCATTGCGGATATGGATCTTTAGCTAGAGGCAACTGTTAAATGTTAATATAGTTGATCAAATATGAACCCTAATGTTTCACATTCAATTATTGCATTTATGATTAGCTATGTCAGTATGGTGGTTATTCGCATGTTTTAGTTTTTACTGATTCATGATTCACAACTGCTGGCATTGCATGATCTTAAAATTCTCCATTCACTCTCAACTAGTGTTTTAGTTATGCCTTGCTTGCTAGAATTTCTTTTCCTCCACGGAGATCCTCTTTCTGGAGGGCTGATTGCTGGAATTGCTTGAGCTTTCTTCTGCATATCCTATCACAGTTAGAGCTAAGGCCTCACTTGTTCCAAAGGAAAAATTGATCAATGATATTACTGATATAGTACCTAACGATTTCACCATTGATTCCACCTCAACTAAGCATATAAGTCTCTTTTATTTACTAAATACCGATTGATTTGTCAAATTTGGCAACTCGTGACTCTGTTCGTTATTTATCATTCACTCTGTGACCTTAATTGCAATTTGCAGTAGACATCGGTAAAGAAGGTCTCAAAGGGTTGGACTATAATACTATAACACACTTGTCCAATAGTTACATTTGGTACATATTTACTTAATAATATTAGGAACAGGATATCTTAGATTGAAAACATTGATCTTTTTCTAGTTTAATAATTAGTCCTATTGATGTAATGGTGTTTTGTTCTCCCCATTGCAGAAACCAAATGACAGCAGAACTGCATTGGACACGAGTGGGGTGGATAAAATGTAAACTTCAAGACAAAGGTGAATTTTTGATACACAAAATTTAAAAACATGCATTTTTAAAGGGAGTAAAGGGAGGTCTAACGTCTAAGCATTTAATATATACTTGTTTTTTTTTTTTTTATAAATTGAAATGGCTTGATAATTTTTGCCTTGGATATTTTGTTAAAGGTAATGAGTTTATATATATTAAACTGTATTTAAGATAGAAATGATGATGTTTATTAAAAAAAATAGTAAAATATTTTAAGTGAATAAATTTTCCAACGGTAAGCTTTAGCTTCTTTTCATTCTGTAAACTTTATTTTAGGTGTTGTGTTGGAAAAAAAATGTTTAGAGAATTAATGGAAAATAAATTGATAAGACATGAACTTTGTAAATGTGTATGTGAATGTGTATGTGTTTTTTTTTTAATATATATACTGCACAAATTATGTTTAAAATTTAGAAAATATTAAATGTTATATATGAAATATTTACTTAGAATGATGGATAAAATTTATTAAGATAGGTATAATTTTGAAAATGATAAGAAATGGGTAACGTCCTTTATTTTTCTAGTTTTTCTAATACGAAGAATATAAGATTATTTTAATTATTATTAGTATATTATTTTTATTTGCAACTATTTTTGGAAATTGTATTTTAATAAAATAAGACTTTGAAAGTATTCTTATTTATTTAAATTTAGGGAAATTTTGGTAAACTTAAAACAAGCATATAACAAATGAAAATATCACAGTTTTTTTTTTTTTTTTTAAATTATGACAAGTTATGAATGACAGTAAACATTAGTCATTATATAAATTAATATATTTTATATTTGTGTGAACACATATATATTCATTGTCATCTTGTGAAAAGTTTAGCATAAAAAAAAAAAAGTCTTGTGAAAAGGTTTTTTTTTTTTTTGAAGAAAGTCTAGTGAAAAGTTTTACTCACTGTATAGGCGTTGTTTCTCGGAAGTGTCCCATTTTGCTTTTTCACAATTGATTTAAGAAATTTCAATACAGCTACAATTATATGGTTACAAGTCTTGAAATCAATTTCAAGGACTTCCACAATTGTATGGAATATCTAGGTCGTGGGATAGGCCTCGTTAGAAGCTACCCTTCCGTTGACGTGCTTGTTCAAAGTCTTTCTAACAATAGCTGCTGTCTCTCTCTCTCTCTCTGTCTCTCTCTTTTTATACTGTAATTATAATTTTCCATGCAAAATTATGATAATATCATCATATTTTAAAATCCCAAAATTCAAAGGACTTGCCTTGAATATTTTATATTTATGTGGTCCCTAACAACTCCTAAACCACAAGGCACGTAAGTCTTAGGATGATTATATTTCTTCACCACCGTTAGTTCCTTCATTTCCAAAAAGAACTGCCCCTGTAGATTCAAAGTAATTAATGTTCAACAAGTCAACTACCATTTTTGTAATGGTTGCAAAATTCAAAGCAGCCCTTCTTTGACTCTGATGATATGGAAAAAAAAAGTGTAAGAGTTGAAAAAACACAACAATTTCATTGATCATCTTTGCTTCTGCATTGTTATCTACGGGGAAGAACATTTGAAGGCACAAGAAAGGGAAACGTATGTTATAAACCAATGCACCCCCGGCTTTATAATCAAAAGTAGGCAGTACTAGTAAAATCAGATTTCAAAAACATTTATGCCAATTTAAATTCTAGATATTTAAAAATAATTTTTTACTTATTTAAAAGATCGTTTTGAAAAGATAACATGGTCTCCCTTTTATTGCTCTGAAGTTCACGACAAGTTCGAATGCCAATTTCATAGAAAATGTCTAAACATCCCATTACACCAGGAATTTGCATTGTAAACAATGTAGGTCCCAAATCTCAAACCACGGGCCATGTTAAAGGAAAATTTATAATTCTTAATATTTATTTATAATAATTTCAGTCAAAATAAAATTACAATTTACACAAAGGAAACTGAGATGAAAATGTGTTACAGTGTCTCAAAAAATACAGTTCCGCTTAGCAAGAAATTCAACTCAACTTAATTAAGAAGTTATAACAAAAGCAATTTATTAAACAAGATCTATATTATAATATATATGGTCCCGATGACTCCTAGTGCACCTTAAAACACGTCTTTCAAATGATTTACATTTTTGGCCAGCGATAGCAGACAGCCGTTTAATTTTCCACGCGCTTTGTCATTTGTTTTAAAAAGACTTGTCCTCCCACTGCTACCTTGACAGTACTATAGTATTCATTACATTACACATTATCTTCAGCAAGTGAGTTTTCACCTTCTGCAATGGCTTGCACAAAAATCCAAAGCAGCTCTTCATCACACACCAAGAATTTTGATGTGTTTGTGAGCTTTAGAGGTCTGGATACTCGCAATAGTTTCACCGATCATCTTTTTGCTGCTCTTCAAAGGAAAGGCGTTGTTGCCTTCAGGGATAACCATAATATTAATAAAGGGGAACTCTTAGAACCTGAGCTCTTCCAAGCAATAAAGGGATCACGTGTTTTTATTGTTGTCTTCTCAAAGAACTATGCATCATCCACATGGTGCATGAAAGAACTAATGATGATTTTTGATTGGGTTGAAGGAACTGGTCAAAGTGTTCTCCCTATTTTCTATGATGTCACTCCTTCAGAGGTCCGAAAACAAAGTGGAGAGTTCGGAAAAGCTTTTGCTGGACACGAAGAAAGGTTCAAAGATGACTTGGAAATGGTAAAAAAATGGAGGAAAGCTCTCAAAGCAATTGGCAATTGTAGTGGTTGGGATATACAAAATAAGTAAGTACTTAGACATATTTTTTATATTCTATATGTGATTTTGTTTTTGAAAATCTTAACTCTTAGTGATGATTGTATTTTATTGCTCTACTTTGGTGTTTTAGGCCTCAACATGAAGAAATTGAAAAAATTGTTGAAAAGGTAATCAACATATTGGGTCATAATCAAATTTTGAGTTTCAGGGATGATTTAATTGATATGGAATATCGTGTGAAACAATTGGAAGAGCTTCTAGATTTGAGTGCAAATGATGTTGTTCGCGTTGTGGGAATTTGGGGGATGAGTGGAATAGGAAAGACAACACTTGTTACTGCTTTGTTTAGTAATATCTCTCCTCAATATGATGCTTGCTGTTTCATTGATGATTTAAGCAAAATTTGTGGGGATTTTGGAGCAACAGGTGCACAAAAACAACTTCTTTGTCAAGCTCTAAATCAAGAAAATATGGAGATACAAAATCTTTTCCATGGGACCATGTTGGTAAGGACTAGGCTATGTCGCTTAAAGACGCTAATTGTTCTTGATAATGTTGATCAGGTTGAGCAATTAGAGAATTTGGCTTTGCATCCTGAATATCTAGGTGCAGGGAGTAGAATCATCATAATATCTAAAGACAGTCATATCTTAAGAAAATACAGAGTAAATGAAGTTTACAATGTTCAACTCCTTGATGAGGATAAGGCTCTTCAATTACTTTGCAAAAAAGCTTTCAAATCTGATGATATCGTGAAAGGGTATGAAGAGTTAACATATGATGTACTAAAGTATGTCAATGGCCTTCCATTAGCAATTAAAGTATTGGGCTCATTTTTGTTTGATCGAGATGTTTATGAGTGGAGAAGTGCATTGACTAGAATGAAAGAAAATCCAAGCAAAGATATCATGGATGTGTTGCGAATAAGTTTTGATGGATTGGAGGAAATGGAAAAAGAAATATTTCTAGATATTGCTTGTTTCTTTTCCGGTAATCAACACTGGAATGTAAATGTGAAGAAACTTCTAGACTATCGGGAATTTTATCCCGACATTGGTATTAAAGTTCTCATTGGAAAATCACTTATAAGCTGTAACAGATGGAAGGAGATTCAAATGCATGAGTTGTTGAAAGAGTTGGGCAGGAGTATTGTTCGAGAAAAAGCACCCAAGAAACCAAGAAAGTGGAGCAGGTTATGGGAGTACAAGAATCTCCAAGAAGTCATGATTAAAAATAAGGTAAAATAATTTTTGAATATAAAATCTTAGGTTGTCATTTTTCAAAAATATGTAAATTGTTGAAAAAAAATCTAATATGTTTCTATCCTTTTTACAATGCTTTAGGAAGCCAAAAATCTTGAAGCCGTGTTAATTGAACAACATCCAGAAGAGTTTCTAAAAAGAACCATGAGAGTGGATGCTCTATCAAAAATGACATATCTTAAGTTGCTTATACTTAGGAATGTGAATTTTTTTGGAAATCTCAATTATATGTCTAATGAATTGAGATATCTATCTTGGGATAAGTATCCTTTCATGTCTTTGCCATCAAGTTTTCATTCAGATCAACTTGTAGAATTGATCCTGCCTCATAGCAATATCAGACAATTATGGAAAGGCTCAAAGGTACTATATATTGTTCATATTCATTTTTCTTTGTCTTTAAATAAACAAATAGAAACATACTTTATCACATTATTTTTTTTTTAACTTTCTTTAACACAATTAAAAAACACGAGAAATTTTAGATGTCATTAATTTTGTCTGCTACTATTGACCAAATAAAAAAACAGATTACCTTTTTTTTTTCTTTTTTTTAAATTAAAATTAAAAATTAATGGATAGTAACTTTTGTTACTTTTGTTTCTTTTGCAGTATCTGCCTAGTTTGAAAATTCTAAATCTCAGCCACTCCAAAAATCTTATAGAGATGCCAGACTTAAGAGGAGTCCCACATCTTTGGAATCTTGATCTTGAAGGATGTATAAAAATTGTGCGCATTGATCCATCCATCGGTACTCTAAGAGAGCTTAATTCTTTGAATTTGAAAAATTGTAAAAATCTTTTCCTAAATCTGAATATCATTTTTGGGCTTAGTTCTCTTACATACCTTAATCTCTCAGGCTGTTCAAAATTACTTAATAATAGGCTGTTACAGAAACCAAGGGAGACAGAACATTTGGAGGAAGTTGATAAAAATACAAGTGCCATCCAATTATCAACATCCTCTGTATACGAAATGCTAATGCTGCCTTTCTATTTTTTTTCCTCTCGGAAACATGAAGATTCACTTGGTTTGTTGGTTCCTTATTTGTCTCGTTTCCCATGTTTGTCTCATCTTGATCTGAGCTTCTGCAATCTACTTCAAATCCCTGATGCTATTGGAAACTTGCATTCTTTAGAATGGTTAAATTTGGGGGGAAACAAATTTGTGACACTACCTACTACCATAAAGGAACTTTCCAAACTTCGATATTTGAACTTGGAGCACTGCAAGCAGCTGAAATATTTGCCTGAGCTTCCAACAAACAAATATTTCTGGAGATTATATATTTTTAATTGCCCCAATTTGAGTGAAATGGGAAATTTTTTTCGCATGGTTTTTTCTTGGATGATACAAATCTTTAAGGTAACGACTCCATCCTTCTTTTCTATATCTTAGTTTTTCTGTGTCTACACTAGTTATAGGTAACGTATTTTTTGGGTATCAGGTATACTGGCAATCCTCTCATTCCTTCGATAGGCTTCATATTGCTATTCCTGGAAGTGAAATTCCAAGGTGGTTCAGTAAACAAAAAGTGGGTAGTTCAATAATCATGGACCCATCTTCTGTTATGGAAGACCCAAATTGGATAGGTGTTGCCTGTTGTGCATTATTAGTGGCACATCATGATCCTACTAATTTGGGTGATAGATGGAGTCTTCATCATGATGATTATGGCAGTATTTATTACAGTTTTCAAAATAAACAGGTTTTGCATAAAACATATACTGTAGTTCCAATACATTTGAAGAATGATCTGGTCACAGGTGAATTAGATCACTTGTTGATATTGTTTGTCTCTCGGGAAGAATTCCTTCATTATCCCGGAGAATACGAAGATGAAATGCATGGTCTTGATACAAGGGGATTCACAACTTGGATACGTGACCACCCTAAAGGTTTGCATTTGGAGGTGAAAAATTGTGGGTATCGTTGGGTATTTAAGGAGGATCTTCAACAATTAAACCCAGACATGATGTTCAGAGGAAATTCTTCATCTAGGAAGCGCAAGCTTTTATCAAGTGATTAGCCACACATCATTGAGTTCATTCACTGAAAGTGTGGTAATTTCTTTTCAACCACAATTCCATCAAAGATATTCTAATCCATTTGAGGTAAGATTTAATGCAGAAAGGCACAATTATTATTATAAATTTTATAATCTATTATAAATACTCTGTTTTTTGTATCTTTTATTGATGATGATATAATAATGGTGATTCTTTTTTCTATTATATTTCTGGACTAAAGTCAATAACATTACTTGAGAGCATTGTTAAAAGTGATAATTAGCATATTTACTTATGGATTTGCCATGAGCTGTAAACTAATAGACTTAGCTAATTGTCGAGATTTCATGGAAAAAAGACGTACTGAATCATTTGGATATAGCTATCTCAAAGTAGAAGTTTCTAACAATAATCCATTTTTTGCTTGGAATAATTGAGGGAATCTAACTCCTTTCATCAGTTTACTATAGTGAACTATTTGGTATTTCATTTACAATTTTCAGACAGAAGTGTAAAAACAAAGCTAAAAAAAAGAAGAAGATAATATCAGACATGATGTAAAAATACCTAGATAATCTGCTTTTAGAGTTAAGAGTTATTTTTTTGCTGATTTAAAAGCAATATATGTATATCTATCTATCTATTTATAATATATAAAAGCTGAGGTACAAGCCTACAATCTGCCATGTGGATTGTTTATCAATTCTCATTTCATGCGACATCAGCAATTTTGAACAGCTGTCAATTCTCATTGTGCCTCATGCTAATGCGTTCAATGTTGGTTCCATGACTCATTTAAAACCATTATGGGTTAAATGAATAATTAATTGCAAGCATTAATCAACAGTTTCACAAATGAATAGCTAACAACAGTTTCTCTTCACCTACTAAGTTTCTCCCTTCTGTTACGTACGTTTGTCCTCTTCTAGATGCTCTACAATAACCTTGTGTTTCCTCTCTGTGGCTGCTCTACTAATATTTCTTCCTGAACCGACAATGTTTGTTGGGTTACACAATCCAACCCCCGCTCTGTAATCTTTCCTCTAAAGGAGTTTTCTACCAAAATTACAAGGTTTGATAATTCTGAAAGTTGTATTTCATCATGCCACTGATGAAGTGAATATATTGACAAGATTATCCTCCATTTTTATCTGGATTTTTCTCGTAACCCTTCTCTATGTTTCTTAAATATTTTTTAATCATGTGGTTATTCCTATGTTTCTTAAATTTTTCAATCAGATAGTTATTCCTACTATCAGACTCCAAACATAGCATTGTTGGGAATGCCCTCAATGATTGTAAAACAGGTGAAATTTGAAAACTCTGAAACTTGTATTTCATCATGTCACTGAAGTGAGTATATATATTGACAAGATTGTCTTCCATTTTTATTTGGATTTTTCTCATAACCCTTTTCTATGTTTCTTAATTTTTTTTATACAGGTGTCTATGGTCTTAAATTTTGTAATCAGGTTGTTATTCATACTATCTATTAGACTCTGAATGCACATTGTTGTTGGAGTGTCCTCGATGATTGTAAAACAGGTGAAATTATTAAGCTTTGATATATTACAAGTTGCAACTACACATCATCTGAAGTCAAAAGGGAAAAGAGGCATTGGTATTTAACTCATCCATATTATCCTGTTTGTAGATGTTCAATGTTGGCCAAATACCAATTTTTCCTAATAAAGTTTGCTAAATTACTCTTTTGGTCCCTCATCTTTATTTTAGGTTGCAATTTGGTCCTTTATTTTTTAAAAGTTGCATAATGGTCCCTTATCTTTTTTTTAAGTTACAATTTGGTCCTTTATTTTTAAAAAGTTGCAAAATGATTCCTCAAGTAATTTTTTATAGCATATTTATCTCTAAAGTAATGTATTTTTAAATTATTTTTGGGATAAACAGGCTATAAAAAAATTACTTGTACACCCACACATACAAACACTCTTGACTCATGAATAAAGTTCTGGTGCTTGGATCTTCCATTTTGAGGCTGACATTAACTATGCTTATTATTTACCATACAGCTTGCAGCTGTTGCAGCACTGTGCATGTGCAATATAATATGAAAACAGAGGCAGAAGTTCAAAGATGCTTCTGATGTTAAAAAAAGATGAAGACCAAGTGATTAGTTTGAGTCTGCTCAAAAAATCCAAAAAACTGAGGGAAAGATTTGAAATCAAAACCGCATAATAAGGATTTACCAGAAACTGTTTAATTATCTTGTGGACTGTCTTTTCTCAATGGGAATGAATGTCCACCTCTTCTTTTGTTGTCTGCTTCAGGAGAGAATGATGGTGTTCCATAAAAGAAACCATTTGTTGATGTCACTATCAACATTCATAATGGGGTTCACCGTATAACTCTGATTGACAGCCTTCTAATGCCATCTGACATTGGTTATGCATGCAGAAGAATTATTAAGGTTTCAAAGGAAGCAAAAGGTATCTCAATGCACAATTCCAACATGATTTATCACTAGACAATAGTTTCTCATTGACTTATCTAACTTGCAGATATCCACTTATCTATCCCATTAATCTATAAGTTATACTTTATTTTCTAAGATATACATTAATTGCACTTATCATCAATTCATCCACAATAATCTAACAATTTTTGTCTCTTCAATTTTTATAAATATTTTTTTATGTATAAACCTTACTATTTGTCTATTTTACAATTATTTAATTTTGTAGTTTAATGTAATATTTTTTTTAAAATATTTCTAATCTCTCCAAATTAAGTCATACATTTATTTATAAATCCGTGCAAATCGCGGGTCATTTTCTAGTTATAATATAATATGTGCAAGTGTTCTACCTCATTGTTACATGTTTAGTACAATCACCATGTTCAAGAAAATGTTAGGCAGACATAGAGAATTATGGAGGGCCACACAATTGTTACTCTTAATATTTGGTTCAAACCAAAACACATTCATAGACAACAAAAAATTTCGTCTCCAACTACACGAAGTTATTACATATTAAGACGTGGAAACATCCTCAGTTTCCAATAATTGGGAGCAAGGTAAAACTAGGTATTTAATATTTAAAAAGGTTTGATAAAGAACTTGTAAAAGAAACCAAGAATATATTGGTTATAGAACTTTCCAACAATTATTTTCCTGTGAAAGAAAAAAAGAAAGACTCGAAGTTGTAGAGAAATTGAATGGCCCTATGGTGACTATCTTAAAACCTTACAGAACCCTTTCTATTTCCAGGGCTTGTAGCACCAAAGCCACCAATCTCCACTTTTGGAGGAAAATGAGCTGGATGAATTGCAAGATTCAAGGCTGGTTCAGTAAGTTCCTTTACATTTGGAATTTAATGGACATTATTGCAAAACCAATTTATGAATTTTTACTTGGTCGTGAACTAACAGGATTCCCATTTTTGGTAGAACTGTTCCACCTATTGGATTGTAGTCAGTTAAAGCTTCTCTGCAGGAGGATTCAGTAGAGGATTAATGTACAGTAAACATTAATTCTGCAGCTCCCATTTATGATGTTGTTAGTTGCTATAATTACTTACTTTTCAAGTGGTTTTTGAGGCAATTATCTATCCTTTTCTCTCATTTGGAGTGTTGTTTTACCCAATTTCTATTAATATTGCAAATTAGTTAGAATTTCTTTAGTTTTTCTAGTTTTATGGTTATATCTTAGAGTTTTGCCCCACTTTTTGTAGGAAATGGAGATTGAAGTTGAAGAACACGTTTTGGAGCTGCATTCTGAGTTTTGGAAGCAGTGGAAGGTCATTTGCAAGAGAAATCTGTTGAAGTGCAGAATTTTCAAATTAGCCAAGCCAAAATTCCAGGCTGAGCCAAATGTCACTTAAGAGCAATTCTGCACTTGTATATAAAGGACTGACCTTCAGAAGTTAAAGGGAGTTTGGACATTTTTCAGAAAGGACCTCTGTAGCTCGTTTTGCACTGTTGTAGTGGAGAGAAAAACTCTCTCTTTAGTTCTTAGCTTTTTCTTCATCTCCTCCCCCCTCCATGTGTAATTTCCAGCTGCTCACACCCATGAGTGGCTGAGTTCTGTAGTTGCTAGGGGTTAGATGTAACCGTTCTCAAAACTCTCTTGTATCTTTTGATATTATCTATATATATTCTGCATATTTGTGTTTAAAGTTAGTATTTTGCTTCTTTTCTTAAAGCTTGTTGTGGCTTGATCACCCATAGCATGATCCTTGGACATGACTGTTGTTGGGAAACACTTTCGTTGTCTAGAACTGAAGCAATATACCTCATGAACTTCGTGTCTAGGAATGGAGCTTAGTTCATGGGTTATCTTGTGGTCTCTAGACTTAAAGCTAGTTGCTTCGTTAAGTTGTTGAGGAATCAAGGCTTGGGGGAGTAATCTAAGACTCTCTGCACCTAAGGAATTAGGCTGAGAATGTTTTTATTGACTGATTTTAACTTTTAAATGCAAATAGAATGTATATTGTGTGCATGCAAGAAGAGAGTAGAGAATGGTGAGGTCTAACCCCTGCAACATCTTTATTATCTGTTTTAACCCCTGTCCACTGCTGCATTTGTTTTAAAATCCACAAAAATATCTCCTTTAATTTCTGTTCTGCCTTAGTTCTGTTTTATCCTTCACAAAACCAACCAAAGTTCACGTTTTTATAGCTTTATTGTAAAAAATCAGTTCAGTCTAGCTAATATCTTTGCGAACATTGCTTATATCAAGCAAATCCCTTGGGAAAACGATACTTGGACTTATCCATTTACTACTTGTGCGACTGGTGCACTTGCCAATCCGTCTAACAAGTTTTTGGCGCCGTTGCCGGGGATTTGCATCTGAATATTAGGCAAATTTGCATGCATATTATCATAGGCTTTATTCTTTATTCGTTTATTCTTTGTGTTTTTATTTCTGTTCTGTTTGCTGTTTTCTTGTGCTAACTTTCTGTTCTAGTGCTCTGTTTCTTTTTCTTTGTTTATGCACACAAGAAGTTCAGCTGATCCTTTATATTTCGACCCTGAGATAGAGAGGACAGCTAGACTTACCAACAGCTGGACGAAGAAGAGAAAGGCTCTAGAAAGACTTGCTAGCCAAGAACCAAATTCTCCTGTTTCACCAGATCTGTCTTTGACATCCATTCCTGAAGAAGAAGAATTTATAATGGCAGAAGAAGGGGAAGCGAATCAACCAAGGCGTACTTTGAACGATTATTGTGCCAACACAGGGCCAAGATTCTTCAACACCATAGCCAGACCAGAGGTGCAAGCTCACAATGTTGAAATGAAAGCATCTCTCATCCACTTGATTCAGCAAAACAAGTTCCATGGCCTTGACCATGAAGACCCTTATGCTCATTTGACTACTTTTGTTGATATCTGCAACACTGTGAAGCTACATCAAGTCAATGATGATTATATCCGGATCAGTCTCTTTCCATTCTCTCTTGATGGAAAGGCAAATGATTGGTACAGAGCCATTCCTCCCAACACTCCCTTGACTTGGGACGAGCTGGTTGACAGATTTTTGAACCGTTTCTTTCCTCAATCTAAGATCAACCAGAGGAAGACAGCTATCTCCACTTTCACTCAAGGAGCAGATGAGCCTTTGTGTGAAGCATGGGAGAGATTCAATGGCCTGTTAAGAAAATGTCCAGCTCATGGTTTCAATGAAGCAGCTCAAATCAACACTTTCTTAGCTGGACTTAGACCTCAAACAAAGCTTATGATTGATGCTTCAGCTGGAAGCAAAATCATGTACAAGACACCGGAAGAGGCTAAGGAAATTATTGAAAATATGGCCTCCAATGACTATGAGGTGCAGCATGATAGAACTCTCGTGCAAGTGCAGAAGAGAGGAGTTCTGGAATTAAATTCTCAGGATGCCCTCCTAGCTCAAAATAAGCTTCTCACGCAGCAACTTGATGCACTCACCAAGCAACTTGCTAAGATGCCTCAACAACTCCAGGGCTTACAAGCTATTCAGTCCAATACTCAACAAGTCATTTGCTGTGAACTTTGTGGAGGTGGTCATTCAAGTGGCCAATGCATCATGCCACCAAATTCCCAAGAAGAAATTAATTATATGGGGAACCAAAACCGGCAAGGCAATTCTTATGCTCAACCTTTCAATCAAGGTTGGAGAAACAACAATGCTGGTTGGAAGCAAGAAGCTGGTCCTTCGAACAGACCTCCTTACCAAAGTCATCAACAATACCAACCTCTTCATCAAGACCGTGTTTCTAAGTTGGAGGACACTCTCAATCAATTCATGCAAGTTTCTCTAACCAACCAAAAGAACACGGATTCTTCTATCAAAAATATTGAAGTGCAGATAGGACAATTTGCTAAAGATTTGGCAGAACTTAAAAGTGGAGCATTTACAGCCAACACTCAAGCAAACCCCAAGGAGCAATGCAAGGCTATAACTACAAGGAGAGGTACAGTTGTGGGAGATTTGAGTAGAGAGAAAAGTGAGCAAGAGGTAGTTGTGGAAGATGTAAAAGATAATGAGGAAGAAAAAAATGAGCTGAGTGAAAAAGAATTGAGTGAGAGTGAGAAAATCAGTGAGAAAAATGCAAAAAAAAATGAAATCAGTGAGGCGGTTGAGCCTAAAATGACTAAACACCAGAGGGTGCGAGAAGAGAAGAAGAAGAAGGAGTCCAATTCTGTCCCTCCACAAGGATTACCCTATCCTCATGTGCCAACAAGGAAGGACAGAGAAAGGCAGTTTGCACGTTTCTTAGACATCTTCAAGAGATTGCAAATCAATTTACCTTTCTCGGATGCACTTGAGCAAATTCCAACTTATGCCAAGTTCATGAAGGAACTCCTCACCAAGAAGAAAAAGTATATTGAGAAAGATACAATTGAATTAGAAGCTGGATGCAGTGCCATAATTCAAAAGCCATTGCCTTTCAAGCACAAAGATCCTGGTAGCTTTACCATTCCATGCACCATTGGAAATCTGTCCATTGGAAAAGCTTTGTTAGATTTGGGAGCAAGCATCAATCTTATGCCACTGTCCATGCTTAGCAAAGTGGGAGATGTAGAAATCAAGCCTACAAGGATGACACTTCAACTAGCAGACCGTACCATTAAGCTTCCATATGGAGTTGTTGAAGATTTGCTAGTAAAGGTGGACAAATTTATATTCCCAGCTGACTTTGTAATTATGGATATGGAAGAGGATGCTGAAGTTCCTCTCATTTTGGGGAGACCATTTATGATGACAGCCCGTGCCTTGATTGATGTCAGTGATGGCAAATTCAAGATGAGGGTGCAAGATGAAGAAGTCACTTTCAACGTGTTTGAAGCTATGCAGCACCCTAGCGAAGATAAATCATGCTTTAGAGTGGATGTTCTTGATGAAATCTATACCACCTCTAGAAAGCAAGTACCTAGTTCCTCTCCTCTTGAGAAAGCCTTAATTGATGCATTTGAGTTACTTAATGAGGAGGAAGAGAAGGAAATAGATGAATGCTTGAAAAATCTTGATACTTTGAAGGAAATTCCTCCAAATGAAGAAATTGTTGAAAAGTTAAAGAAAGATGAGATGATGGAGGAAACCAAGCCTGAATTGAAGGTGCTGCCTCCATATTTAAAGTATGTGTTCCTTGAAGAAAATGGTGGCAAACCAGTCATCATTAGCAATTCCTTATCTGCTGCAGAGGAAGAAAAATTGATTAAGGTTTTGAAAGCTAACAAAGGAGCCATTGGATGGTCTATCTCTGATCTCAAGGGGATAAGTCCTTCTTATTGCATGCATAGGATCTTCATGGAGGATGATTTTAAACCAGTGGCTCAACCTCAAAGAAGACTTAACCCTGTGATGAAGGAAGAAGTGAGAAAGGAAGTCTTAAAGCTCTTGGAAGCTGGATTAATCTACCCTATATCCGACAGTGCATGGGTGAGCCCTGTGCAAGTTGTTCCTAAAAAGGGTGGCATGACAGTGATCCGCAATGAAAAGAATGAATTAATTCCTACAAGAACTGTCACAGGATGGAGGATGTGCATAGATTATAGAAAGCTCAACAAAGCAACAAGGAAGGATCATTTTCCCCTTCCTTTCATGGATCAAATGTTGGAGAGACTGGCTGGTCAAGCTTTCTATTGCTTTTTGGATGGTTACTCAGGCTATAATCAAATTGCTGTGGATCCTCAAGACCAAGAGAAGACAGCATTCACTTGTCCTTTTGGAGTTTTTGCATATAGGAAGATGCCATTTGGGCTATGCAATGCACCTGCCACTTTCCAAAGGTGTATGCTAGCTATCTTCTCGGATTTGGTGGAGAAATGCATAGAAGTCTTCATGGATGACTTTTCTGTTTTTGGTGGATCATTTGAATTGTGTTTGTCCAACTTGGAAACTGTTTTGAAGAGGTGTGCTGAGACAAATCTCACTCTTAATTGGGAGAAATGCCATTTTATGGTAACCGAGGGAATTGTTCTTGGCCACAAAATTTCAGCAAGAGGAATTGAAGTTGACAAAGCCAAAGTAGATGTCATTGAAAAACTTCCACCACCAGCAAATGTGAAAGGAATTCGAAGCTTCCTCGGGCATGCTGGATTCTACAGGCGCTTCATCAAAGATTTCTCCAAAATTGCCAAACCATTGAGCAATCTACTGAACAAGGACACACAATTTAATTTTGATGCTGAATGTTTAAATGCCTTTAAATTTTTGAAGTCTAGTTTAGTCTCTGCTCCTATACTCACTGCACCTAATTGGAAAATTGATTTTGAACTCATGTGTGATGCTAGTGATTATGCAGTAGGGGCTGTCCTAGGCCAGAGAAAGAACAGAATTTTCCATCCCATACATTATGCTAGCAAGGTGCTCAATGAACACCAAGTAAATTATGCAACAACTGAAAAGGAGTTGCTAGCAATAGTGTATGCTTTGGAAAAATTTCGTTCTTATTTAATTGGTTCCAAAGTAGTTGTGTACACTGACCATGCTGCAATTAAATACTTGCTGTCCAAACCCGATTCCAAGCCTAGACTCATTCGTTGGGTTTTGTTGCTGCAGGAATTTGATCTTGAAATTAGGGACAAGAAAGGAAGTGAAAACCAAGTTGCTGATCACTTGTCACGACTTGTGAATGATGAGGTGACCACTCTTGAGAAAGAAATCCTGGATGAGTTTCCTGATGAGAAATTGCTTGTGGTGCAAGAAAGGCCATGGTTTGCGGATATGGCTAACTACAAAGCTGGTGGAATCATTCCAGCAGATATGAATTGGCACCAAAGAAAGAAATTTTTCAAGGATTCTCGACTTTTTGTGTGGGATGATCCTCATTTATTCAAAATTGGAGCTGACAATCTACTTAGAAGGTGTGTGGCTAAGGAGGAAGCAAGGAACATCCTGTGGCACTGCCACAATTCACCCTATGGAGGGCACTACAGTGGAGAGAGGACTGCTGCAAAGGTCCTCCAGGCTGGATTCTATTGGCCTACAATTTTTAAGGATGCTCATGAGCATGTGCAGAGCTGTGATAAATGCCAAAGAACCGGAGGGATATCAAGAAGGAATGAGATGCCACTTCAAAACATTCTTGAAGTGGAGGTCTTTGATTGCTGGGGTAAAGATTTCGTTGGCCCCTTACCTTCATCCTTCTCCAATGAATACATTTTGGTGGCTGTTGACTATGTTTCAAAGTGGGTAGAAGCTGTTGCTTGCACCAAAAGCGACTCCAAAACAGTCATTAAATTTCTCAAGAAGAATATCTTCTCGCGGTTTGGTGTTCCTAGAGTTTTAATCAGTGATGGAGGCTCCCATTTTTGCAATGCACAGTTGAAGAAAGTCTTGGAGCATTATGGAGTCAAACATAAAGTAGCTTCTCCTTACCACCCTCAAACCAATGGTCAAGCTGAGGTTTCTAATAGAGAAATCAAGAGGATCCTTGAGAAGACAGTTGCTTCTTCAAGAAAGGACTGGGCTGTAAAGCTTGATGATGCTCTATGGGCATATAGGACTGCATTCAAGACTCCAATTGGCCTATCTCCATTCCAAATGGTCTATGGAAAAGCTTGTCATCTCCCTGTGGAATTGGAGCACAAAGCTTATTGGGCCCTTAGGTTCCTTAATTTTGATCAGTCCTTGGCTGGTGAGAAGAGGAAGATCCAACTTCATGAGTTAGATGAGATGAGACTTAATGCATATGATTCCTCAAGGCACTACAAACAGAAAGTCAAGACCTATCATGACAAAAAGCTTGTGAAGAGAAACTTGCAGCCTAATCAAAAAGTTCTATTGTTCAATTCAAGGCTGAAATTGTTTCCAGGCAAGCTTAAGTCCAAATGGTCTGGCCCTTTCATCATTAAGGAGGTGAAGCCTCATGGTGCTGTTATTTTGGAGGATCCTTCAACTGGAAGAAACTGGACAGTCAATGGTCAGAGATTAAAGCCCTATTTGGGGGGTGAAATTGAAAGGCTGACCATGATTCTTCATCTAAGTGATCCTTGAGGTCACCAAATGTCAAGCTAATGACAGTAAAAGAGCGCTACCTGGGAGGCAACCCAGTTTTCTTACCATTTTATATCTGCATTCTGCATTTTGAATTGTTAAATTTAGTTGGTTGTGTGTTTTGAATTTTTAGAGTTCATGTGTTTGTTCCTTGTGTGAATGTTGTGTGTAGTTTGTGGTAATTTTGTTTCTTTTCAATGTGATCATTTATAAGCATCATTCAGTAGTTGCATATGTCCCATTTCGCTGTATAGTGCAGTGCTTAGGTGCTGATCTGCATAATTCGCTCTCTGGTCATGCTTGTGCAAGAATTTTTGCTTTTAAGTGACTTTTGGCTCAAGCCACTGATACTGGCTCCAAGCCAAAAGCCACTTTGAGATCCCTTTCCAAATTCGAGCTTTCTGCCAAGCCAGGCCTCTGGGCCAAGCGAATTTCCACTTATTCAGACCCTCTGATCTTTTTCAAATTTTTTCCCACGTTCCAAGACCCTCAACTTACCCCACAACGTCTCTACCTGTCCCTATCACGTTTCCCTATGCCCACTACAGTTACCTTTCCCTTTTCACCTCTCTTCTCCTCCAATCACGTTGGGTCACCATCTTTCCCCTCCAATCAGAACTTTCTGACACAATTAATTACAGCCACCTACTTTCTCCAATCAGATTCACCCTTTCCTACTCCTTCCCCAAACCCTCACGTCTGCCCCTGCACTCCAACCCTTCAACCTTTCACTCTGTCCTACCCCTACAATCTCATCATACCTCTAAGCCTGCACTTGAACCTGCAACGTTCTTCATCCCTCAACTCAGCATCCATCACTAGGACTGTGACTCTTCCCTCTCGATCCGCTCTCCATTCCCACCTCGAGCACCATCATTGCTGCCCACGCGTGAGTTTCCCCTCCGCGATTTCTGCTCCCTTCCTATTGTCATTTCATCTCTTTCTGGAAAAGATCTTAGGGTCCTTTGTTTTTCATGATTATGCAGTTCTGTTAGTTTCTTTTTATTTTTTCTCTGTTGCAACTTTGGAAGCATATGCATTGTTTGATTCGGTTTGTGTTTCATGATAAAGCTTTGATCTTTTGTGTGTGAGTCTTCTGTTATCTTCACTTTTTGTGATAAAGGTCGAACCTTTTGCTTTAACCTTCTTTTCTATCTCTTGTTTTGAAGTTTCCCTTGAGTGATTTACCTTTTCGATTTCTGGTTGTGGAAAAAGAACAATCCTTTTTGTGTGTTCTCTGTTGCTTGTGCCTTTTTGGGGTAACTTTCCTTTTCGGGGTAGTCATATAATTGCTCTCTCTTTCCCTGTTTGTGTTGCTGTTTGCATTTTGGGAAATCCGCTGTTGTTCCCTTTCTGTTTTCTGTTTTCTGTTCCTTTCAGTTTGTTCTTGTTTTTAATGTTTGAATATGTGTAGATCTTGTCCTTGTCATTATTTTAGGGACCACTGATGGTTCAAGTGTTGTTTTTTCTGTTTATTCCTTGAAGGTTCTTATTTTCCCTGTGATCTGGGCCCACGTTTTGGGTCCCTGTACTGCTGTGATAATTTAAATATTTTTCTGTGTTATGCTGCTATTGTGTGTTACAGGGGAGCACATGTCCTTTGTGAATTTTCTGTTGTTTCCAAAAAGCTTCCCTTTGTCTTTTTCTCTTTTTCTTTTTGTGCTTTCTTTTGTTGCACGTGTGTTTTTAACTACTTAAGAGCTGGGACCACTGTGTCTTTATTTAGAATTGTCAACACACCAGTGCTGGAACTGCATCTCCCTGCAAAATTGTAAAAATTTCAATTTAAGTGGAATTTGGCTAAGCCATCCTGTGGATGCTAAGCCAAATTCTCTGCACATTGCTCTGTCCATTTTCTGTTCCTGCACTTGCATGTGATGAAATATCCTTGCTGTTTTGTGAATTCTCAGTTCTATTTTTAGCTTTTCATCAATTCCTTTGTTCTATTTTTTCTTTTTTGCGTGTTGTGTTTCAATTATGTTGTGATGTCTATTGTTCTGTTCTTGTGATTTCCATTTTTCTGTTTCTTGTTGCTCATTGTTTCATTAACTGACTTACTTTCTTGTGCCTTCTGCTCTACTCTGTTTTGTCTCTGTTCTGTTGTGTAGCATGGCTCCTAAGCACAAGCAACCTGCTGCTGACTCCACTCCCTCTGCCAAGAAGCAAAGAGTCACAAGGAGGGGTTCTTCTTCCCGTGCTCCTCCTCAACCCTCACGAGAAGATGATGAAGTGCAGGAGATTCCACCCCCACCACCGCAACCTGAAACTCCTCGTGAGCCCCTTCAGAAGAACCGCTTCCTTGCCCCTCCTAACCAAGAGCGTTTCAAGAACAATGCCAACAGGAGTTTGATTAAGGAGCGAGAAGTACAGTTGCTGGCTGGAGATTTTCAAGATTTTCAAGATGAAATTGCTCGAAGGAAGTGGCAGAAACTTACCAGCTTTCCCCTCAAGATCAATGAGGAAGTAGTGCGCGAGTTCTATGCGAATGCTATTCCAAGGCGTGCCAGTGATCCTGCCCGTAGGTCTTGGGTAAGGGGCCGCTTTGTCCACTATGATGCCCTGTCCATCAACCGATTTCTGGCCAATGACTTCACCGACCCCAACAACCAAGATTGCGGCTTTTTCTTGATGTCCACTAGGAGAACCTCTGTCACCAACACTGCTGTGAGCAACAGCCTCTGCATTCCAGGCCACTCGTTTGTTGAAAATGACGCGGGGAAGGCCCTACGCTTCAAGAGACCAGCTTTGAAAACCATTTCACAAATTTGGGCCTCCCTCCTCTTTTCTAACATCACACCTACAACGCACACCTCTGAGTTGAGCATGACCAGAGCCTTCATTGTGTACTGTATCATGAACGACATTGACATCAACATTGGGAGGATAATATCCAGAGAAATCCATAAATTTGTGACTGCCAAAGCTCCTACATCTCCACCAAGACCTCTCGGGTTTCCAGCCCTCGTCACTGCATTATGTGAGAGCCAAGGAGTGAATGTCCGCCGTCCTCCCCTCCTCAATCTCAGGGAGCCAATCCACATGCGTTTCATTGACCAGCACTGCCGCAACCCCGCGGAAGTGGATGATCCTCAACCTCCCATTCCTCCTGCAGTGGAGCCCTTTACCAGATCCCAAATGACAACTGCTTTCATGTTCCTTTTCCAGCAGTTGGCAGCAGTTCATCGCTGCCAACAAACTCTAAACTCTTCTATTTATTATCATTTGAACCCTGCAGCACCACGACCTCATGGTCGTCTTCAGTGGCCATCACCGTTTGAATTCGAAGCCATCATTGCGTGGCCTGGGGACAGACCTCCCTTTTTGGGGGGTGCTGGAGCTGCTGCTGCCCTAGATGCTGCTGCTGGAAATGATGGAGCTGCTGCTGACCAAGGAGCTGAGGAGGAGGCTGTAGCAGAGGAGGAGGAAACTGAAGCAGAGGATGAAGGAACAGAGGAGGAGGAGGAAGAATTCGGCAGTTCGGAGACTGAAGAAGATTAGAAAGTTTGATGGGGGATTTGCTGGTTTAATTCCCATTGCAACAGGACAAATTATTTTTCTTTTTCTGTTTTTACATTTCAGTACTTTAATTTCAGTGCATGTGGTTTGCTGCTAGTTAGGTGCTGTTAGTTTAAGTTGTTATTATGGTGATGTTGGCCAAGGCCTTGCTGTTGCTGAACCTGGTACTTATTTTATGTTTGCATGTTTTAATGTTTATGTTGTGGTTGTGCATGGTTTTAGAAAATCTCCATCGTACGTTATCCTTGTGCTCCCCGCGCTTTTTTAAAGAAAAACACGTTTGCGAAACCATGATTTGAATGATTTTTGTGGCTGTGCGTTTCGTTAGCATAGTTTGGATGCATGTATGTTTTTGAGAAAAGTTTCAAGCATAATCTGATTATGAGAACAGAATTGAGAATGTTTGAGAAATGATTCATGTGAGTTGTGTGCTGTCTCAAATGATGTTTGAGTGCCACCTTTGGCACCACTGTTGGTTTTGAGCAATTCTCTTGTGATGATTGTTGCATGATAATAAAGAAATGATCAAGGCAAATATTGTTTGATGTTTGTGAATCCTAGAGCCAAAAAGCCATCCCGGTTACTGTCATCCCTTTTGTGCAGCCCCCCCTTGAGCCTTAATTAAAATAAATTTCTGTCACGATAACCCAAGGAGCCTAAATGAAAAACAATTCACTTTCCTTACCATTGGATAGGAGAGCAATTGCATGTTTGGGTTTAGAATAAGTTTGGGGGAAATCTTGCATGAAATGAAGAACTTGGGAACAATTGTAGGTCACTCTCATTAAATTAAAAGAAGTGTCACAGCTGTGTGTGTCTTTTGTTCTGTAAATTTTTGTGTGTAAAAAAAAAAAAAAAAAAAAAAAAAAAAAAAAACTCTGAGAAAAAGAAAAAGAAGATCAAGGAAAACAAAAAGAAATAAAAGCTGTGATACTTTTGAATTATAGTGGCATATTTGTGAGCTTAAAGTTGAGAAATGCAAGGAGTTGGTATCTTTGCCATTTTGAGTAAATAAGAGGGATTGGGAAAATCTGAAAAATTCATTGATTGCTCTCTTTATCTCATGGTGTTTTGTCTATCTAGAAAAACCAATTTCTTTTCAAGCCTAGCCATAATTCAACCCTTGATCAAGCCCTTGTGATCTTATTTTGTGTGCATAATTTTGTTGCATTGAGAAGGAAGGCAAAACTGATTTTGTGGTTTCCATTGTGTGTTGACTGTGAGAGAATTCAGCACCTATACCACTTGGTGCTTGAGTGAGACACTTGAGTGAAAAGGATCAAACATTCTTGAATCTTGTCAAATTGTGATTGTTATGCTTGGTTCATTTCTTGAGAAGTTAGGTACTTGCATCCTTGTTATGGTTTCGGTTTAAGGCACCATGCTTGAAATTCGAATCATTGGTTTGGTCTATTTCAATTCTTAAAAGGAAGCATGTTTTGGATTTGTTAGGATGGGATTAATCTTGATCCATGATTTCTGTTTTAGTGGTAGTTATTTTTAGTTTTTTTTTTTTTATTAGTTCCTTTATTGTTGTCTTTATCTTTTGCTTGAGGACAAGCAAAACTCCAAGTTTGGGGGAGTTGTTAGTTGCTATAATTACTTACTTTTCAAGTGGTTTTTGAGGCAATTATCTATCCTTTTCTCTCATTTGGAGTGTTGTTTTACCCAATTTCTATTAATATTGCAAATTAGTTAGAATTTCTTTAGTTTTTCTAGTTTTATGGTTATATCTTAGAGTTTTGCCCCACTTTTTGTAGGAAATGGAGATTGAAGTTGAAGAACACGTTTTGGAGCTGCATTCTGAGTTTTGGAAGCAGTGGAAGGTCATTTGCAAGAGAAATCTGTTGAAGTGCAGAATTTTCAAATTAGCCAAGCCAAAATTCCAGGCTGAGCCAAATGTCACTTAAGAGCAATTCTGCACTTGTATATAAAGGACTGACCTTCAGAAGTTAAAGGGAGTTTGGACATTTTTCAGAAAGGACCTCTGTAGCTCGTTTTGCACTGTTGTAGTGGAGAGAAAAACTCTCTCTTTAGTTCTTAGCTTTTTCTTCATCTCCTCCCCCCTCCATGTGTAATTTCCAGCTGCTCACACCCATGAGTGGCTGAGTTCTGTAGTTGCTAGGGGTTAGATGTAACCGTTCTCAAAACTCTCTTGTATCTTTTGATATTATCTATATATATTCTGCATATTTGTGTTTAAAGTTAGTATTTTGCTTCTTTTCTTAAAGCTTGTTGTGGCTTGATCACCCATAGCATGATCCTTGGACATGACTGTTGTTGGGAAACACTTTCGTTGTCTAGAACTGAAGCAATATACCTCATGAACTTCGTGTCTAGGAATGGAGCTTAGTTCATGGGTTATCTTGTGGTCTCTAGACTTAAAGCTAGTTGCTTCGTTAAGTTGTTGAGGAATCAAGGCTTGGGGGAGTAATCTAAGACTCTCTGCACCTAAGGAATTAGGCTGAGAATGTTTTTATTGACTGATTTTAACTTTTAAATGCAAATAGAATGTATATTGTGTGCATGCAAGAAGAGAGTAGAGAATGGTGAGGTCTAACCCCTGCAACATCTTTATTATCTGTTTTAACCCCTGTCCACTGCTGCATTTGTTTTAAAATCCACAAAAATATCTCCTTTAATTTCTGTTCTGCCTTAGTTCTGTTTTATCCTTCACAAAACCAACCAAAGTTCACGTTTTTATAGCTTTATTGTAAAAAATCAGTTCAGTCTAGCTAATATCTTTGCGAACATTGCTTATATCAAGCAAATCCCTTGGGAAAACGATACTTGGACTTATCCATTTACTACTTGTGCGACTGGTGCACTTGCCAATCCGTCTAACAGATGTGCATCATTGGCCATTGTGGATATGGATCTTTAGCTAGAGGCAACTGTTAATTGATCAAATATGAACACTAATGTTTCACATTCAATTATTACATTTATGATAAGCTATGTCAGAAGGTGATTATTGGCATCTTTTAGTTTTTACTCATTCATGATTCAAAACTGCTTTCATTGCATGATCTTAAAATTCTTCATTCACTCTTACCTAGTCTTTTCAGTTATGCCTTGCTTGCTAGAATATCTTTTCCTCCACAGAAATCCTCTTTCTGGTGGGCTGATTGCTGGTATTGCTTGTGCTTGCTTTCTGCATATCCTGTCACAGTTAGAGCTAAGGCCTCACTTGTTCCAAAGGAAAAATTGATCAATGACATTACTGATATGGTTGCTAATGATTTCACCATTGTTTCCACCTCAACTAATCATGTAAGTCTCTTTTACTTACTGAATTCCAATTGATTTGCTAAATTTGGGAACTTGTGTCTCTTCTGTTCGTTATTTATCTTTCACTCTGTGACCTTATTTTCAATTTGCAGTAGACATCGTTAAAGAGGGTGTTAAAGAGTTGGACTACAATACTATAGCACACTTGTCCAATAGTTACATTTGGTAATTATTTATTTATTAATATTAGGAACAGGATATCTCAGATTGAAAACATTGATCTTTCTAGTTTAATAATTCGTCCTATTGATGTAATGGTGTTTTGTTCTCCCCATTACAGAAACCAAATGACAGAAGAACCTGCATTGTGCACGGGTGGATAAAATGTAAACTTCAAGACAAAGGTGCAATAGTAAGATGTCAAAATGCAATCTTCAATGACTCATATTGTTACTGTGAAGATAGTGTGGTACAACTAGGAGTTGCCAACCTGAAACCCCATACTTGTATCAACCTTAACCGTGTAGCTCTACTGATTCATCCACAATCGTACTTTGGAGCAATTAAAAATTGGTTGAGTATCTTGCAGGATTCAAGGATGGTTCACTAATATACTGTGCAGTTGGAATTGAATGGATATTTGATTAAAATCAGTTCCAGAACTCAGTGCTAAAAGCAGGGACCATACACCTAAATTCTGATACTGTTGTTAACATAATTATGAGAACACCTTATGCTTTTCTTGATAGTAGATTTATAGGAGTGCAGATTACTCGTACTAATAGTTTTCAAAGCATGAAACAAACTTGACTCTGAACTGACTATAGGCAAAAAACCTAGTTTAACAGTTTTGAACCAATTCAAAACAAGTTAACTGGTTCACTAAATCTGTTTTGTAAATCAATTTCCTCATTTTACTTGACGGTCACTTCCATTTTGTTGCTTATGCCTCCCTGTATATTACGAGCTGGATTTCTTCTAGTTTCTTGTGATAATTATCAGTATGAAACGTGTAACAGTTTGTGCAGTTGCTGAAAGATAGGCTTTATTTTGGTTGGATTCCGAAATTGGTTGGTTTTAATTTGAAGATTAGAGATTTGAGAATGGGTTCTTGGCGATGGAGATTTTTTTTATAAATTAAAATTATTATATTGGGAGTTAAAAATGGTCACAATATTTAAATTAATTATTTTATGACAACATAATTTAAATATTGTAGTGATTTTTAACTCTATTATGTTAAAATTAATTATTTTAAAATGTAAAACTTGGATAGTATTAATGTGAAACTGACCGAAGGATGAAATTGATTGTTTTTTAAAACTTAAAAGACCAAAACAACAATTTAAAAGCATAAAAGATCAAAGTGAAAATTACTAAAAATATAAGGGAGTAAAGGATATTTTAGTCTTTGATGAAGTCTCCCATTTTTGCTTTTTCAATTTTCACAATTGAGTTTCTTTTTTTCATAAGCAAAAAATAAGTCACTGTCACCGTTTTTGTTCTTTTATATTTTAGGGAGACAGGTGGTGTCCTTAACATAGTAACTTTTAAAACTAACCAATTCCCCTCCTGCTTTTTGATCAAAAGTGGGCAATAATTGAGCGAACTTCACAAGATTGAGAGATTAGAATAATATTTACTAGAACTTCACAAGATATACAATTGTCATGCACTCCCAATAAATATTCCATCATAGAGGGAAAGCAACGAAATGAAAGGCCCCACAAGTTGAAAGTAAAAAACTTGAAATATCAGTTATATGTGACTCATTCTAGCCGTGTAAAATTGATTCCAGTTAATGCGTGCTTGTTCAAAGTCTTCCTAATTATTTCCTTCATGCAGTAAAAAAAAAAAGTAATTTATGCTCATTAAAAATAATAGTTAACTTAATTTAATCTTCTTCATCTCATTTAAAAAATAAATTTTATTTTTTAAACTATTTTTAGACTAATTCATGGAACACTTTAATTTCATGAGAAATTGTGTTTAAATGAAAATGTTGTTTTTCTGTTACGGGAATCAAATGAGTAATTAGATCTAAATTCTAAATTAAATACAGAATATTTTAAGTGAAGAGATTTCATTAAATATGGTAAAATTATTTAAAATTTACTTATAATTTATACCATCATTTACGGATATTTGTCTATATTGAAATTTGGAATAAATGTATTTTATTCTAACTAGAGTTTTCGTGACAATATCATCATATTTAAAATCCTAAAATTCAATAGCACAGCACGCAAGAATTAGGATTATTAAATTTCTTCACTACCTTCAGTTTCTTCTATTTTTGTAACCGATTGACTTCAAAACAAAGCAGCTCTTCTTTACATATGATGGTATGCACATAAGATGCGTCAATTGAAGACACTTATCATGCTTTTGCCATTCGACTGAAAGCGCAAGAGAGTGAAAGAGTGATTCACCATTTTTGCTAGTTCTACACCTGTGTGCATGAGCAATCAGACAAAAGTAATTGCTGGTTCCCATGTTGTGTTCTTGACCAATCAGCCAAAAGAAATTGTTGGTTTAACATAAGAATGACACATGGACATCCAGGCAGAAACAACAAATATAAATATTAAGTACACAACAAAATTTGCCAATCATACTCTCTTACTAGAAAATAGATTTCCAGAATTTATTTACACTCCTCTCTTCCCATAATTTAATTTTTGAAAGACAATAATTACGTTCTCCCGCCAAAAGTAATTCCGGATGGCTTGGGCTGCATAACACAAAGGATGTTCTTTACTTGAGTTATGGACCACACTAACCCGAAGAATTAAAAAAGGCTCCGTGTAATTTTTACAAATCTTAAGAAAAATTTGTGTAATTTACTTTAATAATAATAATGATTACAACAGCCCAAATTCTACATGTGTTACTAGCACCTCTACTCTCACACAAGGCCTGTATAGTTAAAATTAAAAACACCCATTTCAAAGGCTTTACGACTGGTAAAGCTACGCTTCACACAAGGACAAAATATGCCACGTCACCAGCGGACATTACCACACATACCACCAGTGACGAGTCTAAACTGCTATATGTATGAATTCTTTTGACTGACCAGAATCTCATTATTATTAAGTTTGACTGTGCATTTTAAGGTGGGAAAGTTTAACAAGTCTCCTACCATGGGAAACAAATCTGATCCGTCGGATTGGAATCTTTTTCAAGATGAGAATAACATTATCATAGACATACATGTACTGGATTAAAACCCACCAAAATATATATTTAATTTAGTATTGCTATTCGCACCACCAAAATTGCTATTCACATCCCCACGTATTTAATTTTATTACTGTAGCAATATATATATATTTTAATTTAATGGGTTATTTTTTTTATTTTAAAGCAGTGAAATTACGTCCAAACCCTTGGTAATTTACTGTAGCAAAAAATATATATTTAATTTAATGGGTTACTATTTTTATTTTAAAGCAGCAAAATTACGTCCAAGCCCTAGTAGTGTTCTGAATTATTTTTATTTCCAAAAATATCCTTTCCACGGAATCGTGATTCCATGGCAAAATACACTACGGAATCATGATTCCGTTGCGTATTTTATCAACTAAAAGACTATTCCGTTTCGTATTTTGTCCACGGAATCATGATTCCATTTCATATTTTATTTGCATCCCTAGATATACAATGGAATCTTGATTCCGTTGTACATTTTATACAATAGAATCATGATTACGTGGAAAGGGTATGTTTGGTAAAAAAAAAAATAAGCACATGTGCTTAATTAGCATTGTTATTCGCACCTCCAAAATTGCTATTCACATTTCCATGTGCTTAATTTTTTTTTACCAAACATACCATTTCCACGTAATCAAGATTCTATTCTATAAAATGTACAACGGAATCAAGATTCCATTGTGTATCTAGGGATGCAAAAAAAAATGAAATGGAATCATGATTCCGTGGACAAAATACAAAACAGAATAGTCTTTTCGTTGATAAAATACACAACGGAATCATGATTCCGTAGTGTATTTTGCCATGGAATCACGATTCCGTGGAAAGGATATTTTTGGAAATAAAAATAATTCAGAGCACTACTAGGGCTTGGATGTAATTTTGCTGCTTTAAAATAAAAATAGTAACCCATTAAATTAAATATATATTTTTTGCTACAGTAAATTACCAAGGGCTTGGACGTAATTTCACTGCTTTAAAATAAAAAAAATAACCCATTAAATTAAAATATATATATATATATATATATATATATATATATATATATATATATATATTGCTACAGTAATAAAATTAAATACGTGGGGATGTGAATAGCAATTTTGGTGGTGCGAATAGCAATACTAAATTAAATATATATTTTGGCGGGTTTTAATCCAGTACATGTATGTCTATGATAATGTTATTCTCATCTTGAAAAAGATTCCAATCCTACGAATCAGGTTTGTTTCTCATGGTGGGAGACTTGTTAAACTTTCCCACCCTAGAATGCACCTAAGTTTGACTAGAAGCAGAAGACAAAGATTGCTATGTATGAATTCTTTTGAATGACCACTACTACAAATGAGTTTTAGTAACATTTAAAAAATGTTGCAAAAATATCAAAAAATGTTACCTATTAGTTTTAGTAATTTTAGTAACATTTTAGCAAATATTGTATCTGATCTATATCGCAAAATGTCATTAGTAACATTTTTTTATAGGTTTAAATATCTTTTTAGTTCTTGCAACTTAGTATTTTTTTTTTTTTTCATCCTTGTAAAATTATTTTTTTTATTTTAGTCCTTGCAAATTATGTTTGTTTTATTTTTCGTCCTTATAGCAGTTTAGATAGCGTTTTTTCTACTATTCAAAGCGCTATCTAAACCATTTCAAGGATGAAAAATAAAACAAACATAATTTGCAAGGACTAAAACCAAAAAAATAATTTTGCAAGGACGAAAAGCAAAAAAACGCTAAATTGAAAGGACTAAAAAAATATTTAAACCTTTTTTATATCTTCAGTAACATTTAATAAATGTTACAATTTACTCTTTTAGTAACATTTATATGATAAATAACAACATTTATATAAAATGTTACCAGAAGGTATCGTGCTACATATGCTATGGTGTAGATCCAATAATTTTTCATAAATCAGATTTTAAAAATCAAATGATGACAACATAATTTTGAAAAATATGATAAAATATCTTTTTCCTTTTATTTTAGAAGTTTTTAATTCACTGCATCTATACACTTAATAGTTACTTTGCATTCAATACTTTCTATAGATAATGCTAAATGGTAAATAATTTCAGTGGAGATTTAATGTTTTCTGATTAAATATCACCAACAATTTATATCCCACAACAGTGGGCATAATATACTTTTATATCATGTTACACTAAATGGCTCACACAAAAAAAAAAAAAAAAAAGTGGCTTACACACTGTTAAATTAAAAAAATAATAATAACAAAACATGAAATCTTGAGGGCTCAAATTTAGTAAATATATTTTTCAGTTCCATTTTTTTTCTCACAACCTTCGGCTTGTCTCTACTCTTCTCATGTCTTCTCTTGTGGATTCTAATTTCTTTTCCAAAATTGGCCTTGAACTTGTCAGGAGAAATCTCTTATGAGACCCACTCTAGAGCAACCTGCTCAAGAAGCTGTTGCTAGTTGTTCTTCTCCACCCACTGCAAGGAAAATTATCAAGATAGGAATTAGTTATGAAACACAAACTATAGAGACCTTGCCCACTTTCATCTAGAATAGTTGGTGCAATATACTTACAATAAAAAGAAAGCAAAGATTTTGCTGCACGCTGCATCTCAGCAGTGGTGGTGTTTACAGTGCTAGTGGTTGGACTGTTGTCAGATATCAAGGCTCTCAAGAAAACACTAAAATGATTAAATTAAACCAAGAATTTCACAAAAACTAATACACAAGTGAATCTACAACTTAATTAAAATCCTTTCATAAAATTTATTAGACTATAAAACGAAAATAGTTAAAACCAATACTAGACGTGGACCATTCCACGTGAACAAGAATTATGAGAAGGCCTATTGTTGTGTTTTCTTGGGAATAACATGTGGCGTCTAGACAAAATGCTAAATGGTGTGTACGTGGAAGAGTGCCTTAGAGCTGCAACATGATAAGTATATGGTTGCATTGACATTATTATGACCCATAAAATAGCATGGAAGTAAGGAACCTGGACGTGAACCAGAACTCTATTTTATTTGTAACTAATTTCATGTGAACTAGAACTCTAAATGCGGAGTGCCTTGGAGCTGCAACATGATAAGTATATGGTGACATTGACATTAAAACCCATAAAATAGCATGATAAGTATATGGTGGCATTGACATTGTGACCCACCAAGAAATCTTCAGACTACAAAGGAAAACAAAACAGAGACATTTAGTAAATTATTTCTAATTGAGCTTCTAATCTCAATTTGAAAAAACACTTGTTAAATTGAACAATGCCCGGTCAGGCTCTTCGAGTTGCTCTTTAGTCCCTAGAATCTTCTTCTGTTCGTCGTCAAACAAACCACCGTAAGGATCTAACTCCTCGCCGTCGTTGGTGTTTTCGAAAGACTGTGGTGTTGCAGGGGAAGCGGCAGCATATACCCTGTCACCACCTTTGGGAATATCAGACTCGTTAAATTGCACTTCAAAATGACTTTTGACCAAGCAGACAAATCTTAAAAGGGTTTCTTCAGGAATTCCACGTGAGCTCACATTGAGCTCAATTATGTCAAACCCCCACTGTTTGCATTCCTGTAGCAACACTAAAAATCATGTAATATACCAAAATTCGAGCAATCAGAAACCAAAATTGATTATGTCAGGTTGCGTGCACACACATTGATAAAAACAATCCCATCCTGTGAGAAAGAGGAAAAAAATAAACTCAAATTAATATTAAACAGAGAATGCAATAAACTTAAAACTCCAGTGTTCTGGCAAGGAAAGACTCATCCAAGGAATGGAAGTGTTCAAGCACAATGCAAACAATAACAGTAAAGACAAAAACTAATAACAATTTCGTATAAGGCAGCAAAGAAATTCAACATATAAAAGCAATATAATTTAGCACTCACAGCAAGTTTCAACCATCCATTTTTTCTCAAGACTAGTTTTTATCAAGTACCTTAAAATGTATAGTACTATGTAAGGAAGGAAGTACCTTGGGTGAAGAAATGTAAGGGCATTGAGAAGGTATCTTTGCAAGAAGTTCCTCCATGGGAGTCAGCGATGAAGTTGTCTCTGCAATTGCCTCCACTATTTTACAATATGAAAGAAAGATCACGATTCTTGGCCATGACTGCCAAGAGTTCAACAATCTGCAATGAATCAGAGTAAGTTAATTTTGCACTTGGCTAACACTCACTTACCAATTTGAAAATCAACAGCACATATATTCCCATTCATAAAAGGCAACAACAACTGCCAACAACATTATAAAACCTGCACACCAAGAAACAAAGACAAATAAACATTAAACCTTTGTTTGGAAAACAAAAATAGGAGGGGGAAAAATGAAAGGAATGGAAACTGCTCAATAGATAACCTTCTATATCTCGATTCCTTAACCTCCAATCAGGATCACACTCACGCCCACATTGTGTGGTGAAATCGAACATATACACCTTAGAATTACAAGTCTTAGCGGCAACAATACTAGGGTTCTGAGGCATACAACACACTCAATTCACCTCCTCGTCAACGGAAATCCTTTCGGTAATCTCCACCTACAAAAATCAACAAGCAAAAACATTGAGGAGTTTCATCGAACAGTTGGTACTCAGAAAGCAATAGAACAAAAAGTGGAGTTAAAGAAACACAAAGCTTACTTCAACCTTTCTTCACCAATTCAATTTGTTTCATACCTAAAAGAAGAAACGAAGGAGCAAAACTGAGACAAATTTGAACTCTCCAATCACATTAGATATAATGATGAGATCAGAATTCGTTCCTGCAAAAATTGAGAAAAAGTGTTAAAGGAATGAACGAAATTGAAATACATTGCTGCAAAGAGTTGGTGTGAGATCAAAAAGAGAAATCGAAAAATTGATGAGCGAGAAGCTGAACGAGAGCGACACGAAGAGAAGCCGATAGAGAGGGGATGGAGGAACGTGGTGCATAGAGAAAGGAACAGCTAGAGTGAGAATGTGAGAGAGGTATCGTATTCATGAGAGGAATCCGAAAGGAAAATATAATGAAAATATTAAAATAAAAGAAACAGTAAAAAGGGTAAGGGTAACGTGACATTTTTTGTTATTAGAGGGTAACGCAACATTTATTCATATAAATGTTACCAATTCATACTATTTTATTAATATTTGCAAGATTTCTACAGATGTTGCTAACAAAATGTTACCAAATGTGGCATTTCTAGTAGTGGACCAAAATCTCATTATTCTAATTACAACATTCTTAATTATGCCTCAGTTTGTTAGAGGTTAAAAAAAATTGATTATGATATAAATTAATTTAGTGATTATTTTTTATTTTATTTCTTAAAAAAAAAGGTAATTTTCGTTTATTTACAGTCATAAAAATTATTTTTTTCTTTTAAAAAGAAGCCGCTGATTTAGGAGAAGTTATTCAAAATGACTTTTGATTTTAATCAGAGTTAAAAAAAATTCAACTTCTAATTATTTTGAAAAACTAAAATAAACACATGAAAAACTTTAAAAAGTTTTTTTTTTTAAAGGAATTAATTCTTTTACAAGAAGAGCTACAACTAGGGGTGAAAATAGGCCGAGCCGAGCTAGGCTTTGCTAGGCCTGAGTCTGGTCTGTTTACGCGTTAAAGGCCTTTTTAAGGGCATGGACCTGACCTACATAAAAGCCTAGCCTTACCTATAAGCCTGTTTAAGAGACTTAGTTTGTGATAATTTAACACCAAGATAGAGGTAAAAATATGTATGTCAGGCTTTATAAGAATCAAATCTAACATATTTAAACATATTTTTAAAGTTTAATATAACATTCATGATAACTTATTTAAAAATATATTTCGAAACAAGACAAATTTATTTTTCAATAAACTTAATTATAAGCTTTAGTTTGATTCTTTATGTAGATCAATATGATTATCATTTAAAAAGACAAATACATGTAAGATTTTAATGTGTCATAACAAATTTAATATAATAATAACACTAACAATGATTATTTATTTATTTATGATTTTTTAAATAGGCTAGCCTATTAGGCCTAAAAGGCATTTTGAATGGCCTAAGGCCTGGTCTATTTAACTAAATAGGATTTACTAAAAGCCTTTGCCTGACCTATTTTCTGAAAAGGCCTGGCCTGGGCCTGATGTAGGCTAGGCCATAGGCCCCTGTCGAGCAGCCTGACCTATTTCCACCCCTAGCTACAACCATAGTTTTAAAAACCGGAAAGACCCGACCAGTCGGACCGTGACTCGGTGGTTAGATCGGGTCGAGCAGGCTATCGGACCAGTCATGCTTTCGACCCGGTCAAACCCGGTGTGACTCGGGATTAAACCGATGACCCGACTCGGGTCACTCACTTTTTTTTTATATTTTTTTATATTTTTTATATTTTTCTAAATTGCTTGAAACGACGTCGTTTGGATAAAAAACCAAAAGAAAGAAAGGTTTTGTGGCTGTGAGCATTTGCCAAAACATTGCTTGCTATGCCGTGTTTATGAGTCTGTGACTTTTCTTCTTCAAACTTCAAAGTGCACACAGATAAACCCTAAGACCCTCAACTCAACCACATCGATCCACACCACATGATTCTATTTAATCCAACTTGAATGTTATTTTTAGTTGATTATGTTTTATTATTTATGAGTAGTGATTCATAGGTAATTAATACTGTGATTCTGTCACTGTAAATTTTGTTTGAAGAAGTGATGGTACAGTTGATAGTGTGATTCTATTATTTTGAATTATGTTTAAACTTTAAAGAATGTAATAAGTAATTTATAATGTGATTTTGTTAATGTGAATATCAATGGATTTGAACTTGAAAAATGAGCTTGTGGAATTATATTAATTTGTTATGTGATTTTTTTTTTTTTTGACTTTTTTTAAGACAGATATAAAATTTTCAAATTTTTTAATACAGACCGGGTCATGCGGGTCAATTAGTGACCCACTGGTTTGACCACTGACCCAGTAACCCAGTGCCTTGACCGGGTCGGTCACCGGTTCGGTTTTTAAAATTATAGCTACAACAAACTGATCCTATGTTTTCTTTCGTTATTTTTTTTATAAGCAAACGGACCCTATATATATTTGATATGCTTTCCCCTATCAACTTTTAGCTAGGATTGTCGTATAAGCTAGTGTTTTTCTTTTCTGTTTTGTTTTTGCAGGAACCGATGGTGAATTAATATTCATTTAATAACACTTTATATTCGTTTCATCCTTTGAAATCTTGATGTGTATGAATTTTACCAAAGCCTTTTTATTTTTATTTTTTGAAAGCTTACCGAAACTCTTTAAACCTTGAACTATTGGCTTCATCTGTTTACGTATGTAGGTTTAAAGTGAATTGTAAAATGAAATATTTAAAAATTAATAAAATAAGTCAATATTTGAAGGACCAAAATGACATTTATCGCTGTTATTAACAGGTAAAAATATTTTTTTGAGAAACTTGGGTAATAGCTTTACTTGCTTAATTTTGACCCGGACTCGTAGTTAAATAACTCCCAAAAGCATAGATATTTGTTTTTTATAATCCGTGATCAGGCCCAACTATTTTATTTGTTTTTTTATTTGTCAGACATTTAACATATAAAATTATTTAATTTGGTCCACTCATGACCCTATAAATGTAGCTTATTGATTAATCTTACGAGTATCGATCTGTTTTGTGCTGACTTGGCCTGCAGAAATTTTGTTTGCCATGGCGCTGCATCTCATATCGTGCTTATTTTCTTTCAAACATCAAATTGTTGCAACAAAAGCTCAACTTTCTCAAAGCTTCAACCATGCCAAACTTGATTCCCTTCACATTGCTAACAAATGGTACATCGTTCAAGCAGGGACGGATCTAGAGGGGACGGTCCTCCCTCAAGATTTTTCATGTATATACATATATATTTTTAATTTAGTTAGTGTAAAATTGTGTATGTTTTTATTATAATACTAGTTAAGATTAATTAGTGTAAAGTTATGTATAATTAGTTATATTTGTTGTTATTATTGTAATAATTAAGATATATAATAACTAGTGTAAAATTATTTAAAATTAATTGTGTATTTGTTGTTATTATGATAACGGTTAACGTTATTATCATTTAAAATAAAAAATAATTTCAAATTTATGTGTAAAAATAGTAAATATTTTTTAAAAATTATTATTTATTAAAAGTTAAAAATTTTAAAAATTATAAAGGAAGGGAAAAAAAACTCCAGCCCCCCTTCAAGAAAAGTCTAGCACATTATTGACAGATACTGTAAGTCCAAATTTTACTATGTTATCGCTAATCTTCTTTGTTAGAACAGGATAACCAATACACACGCATACACACACTTCTTGTGCTTGGCCTGCTGCTTATGTTAAATAATATTTTATTTTTCTTTTAAAAAAAGAAAAAGACCAACACACACAGTACATACAAATAAACATATTTAATTACCTTCAAGGCTTGAACTAATTCTGTACTTTCCTTGGCAGGGAGATCTCTGCATTAATCACTCAAATAAACTGGAGGTGGTCAAGAATGAATTTAGGAACACTGTGAGTGAAAAGTCATTGAAAGGTTTCTACATGATTGATGCCATGCAGCGCCTAAATATTGATTACCACTTTCAAGAGGAAATTGAAGCATTTCTACATAGGCAATATGCGAATTATAATGTTGTAGCAGGTGGTTATGATAATGATATTCACGAGACTGCACTTCGCTTCAGGCTATTGAGACAACAAGGTTACTTTGTGCCCGCATGTTAGTTTCTAATCACTCCCTGACAATGATATTTTCACATGTCCTTTTTTTTTTTTTGTTTTCCTTTTATCTGTAAGAGATGAACTTAGGTATTAGAAGTTTATAACAATTCAGGCACATTATTCAACTAATTGTGCTACACCTCCTTCATATATTTTGACATGTCTAATTTTTTATACAACTCACATTCGAGAAATTATATTAGGTGGTCTTGAACCACCACATGATCTATGATCCCAACCAATCTCTACATGACATGTAATCAAATATTATTAATTATTTTTTTTAAATTAAAAAACTTAAATACATGTCACTTATACATTGGTCAGGATCATAGACAGGTGTTGGTCCAGGACTACCTAATAATTTCTCGACACATACCCTTTTATGCAAAAAAAAAAAAAAAAAACCATTAAAGAATGTGTGGGGTAAAGAAAAAAAAATTAAAGGCTTGATTGGAAAAAATATTTTTGTTTTATTTTCCTCTTATACTTTTAATTATAAAAATGTCATATTATTTTTACTTTCTTTTTTATTCTAAAAATTTGCATAAGAAACACTAAAAATATAAAATAATAAAAAGTTTTTCACTGTTTCTTATACACACTTGTAAAAAAAATGTTGTTTTTGTAATTAAAAGCAAAAATAAAAAATAAAATGTAAAAAAAAAATCAAACCAAGCGATCCTAAATGTGTAATTTTTTTCTCCCTCCTTTACCTACCAAAATTTAAGAATAATTCTTTTCCCTTTTTATATTGGAAGACTAAACTGTTGTTCATATTGGAAACATCATAGAGGTGTTTGACAAGTCCAGCTATACCCGTTACTGTTTGCGATGCCACACCATTAGAGGAGTTCACGCTCGGTCTGACACTCCACCTTTTGTCGAACCCCGTTATGTCAAGAATTGGAGGTGTAATAGGATGAGTGTTGTAACGTTGTGATTTTCCTAATTGCATGATTAAGTGTTTGATTAATAATGAAAGAGCAAACTAAATTTAAAATTATGTTAATTGATATAATAATTAACGTAAGTTTTATGTTTTGTTTTGTGTCATAGTGTTTTGTGAGATTTTCATGACGTGTTAGACTTAGAGTGTGTATTGTGAGATTTTTGGGACTTTTACGTGAGTTCCGTAAGTTGTAGGAGAGAAAGAAAATAAGAGAAGGGACTGTCCTTAGAGGAAAGGTGGGGGAAAATAGCAAAATTCTATGCAAATCTCAAATATTAAACGTGCCAAGCTTTACGTTTCTTCTATTCTTCTTCATTCTTCTTCCTTCCTCTCGAAGTCTCTTCTTTCCCTTGCATGGAAGTTTGATTCTTACATCCTGTTGAAGCTTGATTTTTTCTTCTCTAGAGCCTCCTTAGTTGATTTCTAGTTGGTAAGTTCAATTTTTGATCTCTTAGTTTCTTTCTCAACTCCTACCAAGAACTTGAGAAATGGGTTTCAAGTTGAATCTTGGATGGCGGGTAAAATTTTGATTGAAGCTTATTTTGGGATTGATCTAGGTGTCCTCTAGTTGATTTCATAGCCAAAGTTAAGTAGAAATCATTCTTGAATCATCAAGTCTCCTCCCTAACTTCTTCTTCAAGGTTTTGAGTCAAGAACTCTAGGTAAGGGAAGCTTTAATATGATTGAATGTGTATTTGTAGGTTTTATGCTTGGAATGTTGTTTTTTAGTGTGGAATGATGTATATATGTTATGTTTGATGCAAAATTTGAATTGGAATGAATTTGGTAGCCATTGGGAAGTTTTAAGCATGTTTTCGAGGTCCTACGACCCTGTTTCGCTTAAGAACAGAGTGGTTCTTGCTTAAGCGAAATAGGGGACAAAGATTATTTTTGGTCAGGAAGCTGTCCTAGCTTTAGCGCCAAAATTCCTAGCTTAAGCGAGGCCTAGCTTAAGCGAGGCCTAGCTTAAGCGAGGAAAATGCTAGCTTAAGCGAGGAACCCTGGAAGTGAGTAATATGAAATTCTAGCTTAAGCGAGAGTAAGGTGGCGCTTAAGTGAGAATTCATTTTCTACACTATAAAATGACTTTCAAATTTATTTCAAATTGAATTATTGCTATGGTATGGATGTGATGAGGATGTCCAAAAAAGTTCTAGAACTATGCTAGGAAATTCACATTTTGTTAAAATTTGGTGTTATGTTATGAGTAAGGATTCAAGGTGTGAGAATGCCTTACTTGAGCCTATTGAACTGCTGGATGAGTTCATAAGCATGATTTGAGAAAAATGGTGAATTTATAACATGGAGGGAACTTGTGGAAATCAAAGTTGTTTGGCTTGTTACATGACATTGCATGTGGGTAGGCACGTAAGTTGAGAGTGCTAGGTAGGCTCTCAACCTAGTGCCGGAGGTTTTCGTGGTGGCCAACAGTGGGCCTATAGAATAGCCAAGTGGGCGAATTCCTATAGATGTAAGATTTTGCAAGCCTTACAGAGATAAGTCAATACCCACACTTGTCTATATTCGATTACATCCACACTTCCTCCACAGGGTAGCTCAAGGGACTCCCTGAATGGTCAAATGAGAGACTATGGTAGGGGATAGGGCCTATGAGGACCGCCCAAAAGTTGTAGAAATCTCCATGGAGTCGAGTCAGCATGGCATTACATAATGAAATTGTATATGAGATTGATGTATGATGTTATCTGATTTACTATGATTGATTTATTTTGGTTTTACTTTAAGTAAATTTTATACCGTTGTATATCTATGATCTTTTTATAAATAAGCTTACCCTTGCCATTTTTGTGTTTGTGTTTGTGTTGTATTACTGCAATGATCGTGTGGTTGGCACGGGAGCAGCTAGAGATGATGTTGCAGGTTCTCAGACCGCTCGTGACTGAAGCGGATGTATAGGTGGAAGATGGGATGAGATCCCTCTTTTTGGATATGTTCTAATATATATGTATATAGTATGGGGACCAACTTATGATATATGCTTTATTATTTATGTTGTTGTAAATGTCCTCTACAGTATTGTATGTACATGTATATTTAAGTTTTGTAAAGCTATATCTTATACATTTATAATATGATGATGTACATAAATATGTAAGTTAAATGTGAAAAATTTTATAGGTAGTTTCATATGATAATATTTAACACAAGGTTTTAGTATAACAAATCTGTAACGAAGATGGGTCGTTACAAGTGTCTGTCAGGGGGATTCGCCACTAGCGTGAACTTAGAAAACAACGAGTCAAGGTTTTGAAGAAGGATTTGGAGAACTTTGAGGAAGATTCCGTGAATGATCCTGTGGATGATGACCACTAGATTTCTTCTCAGGCATCTTGTCAAAAACCCTCCGCTATCCTATTTCTTTGGATTAGTCTAACACGCAGGGTTGGGTTTTAGAGATTACTGCTCTAAGACTAGGTTTTTCCCTTTTATGTATTTGGATATGGGTAGACCTAGGTTTCAAATTTTTGGTATGTATATTCAGTCTTCATACTCTATTACCCTATGTATTTGGTATATACTTTGGGGATGTATATTTTACTATGGCTTCGGAAAATATTTAGGTTATGAAATTCTCTATTTTACGTATATATGTATATCTTGTAACAGAAAAATATCTCGTTCTATTCATTCTACTTAATTCGAAATTAAGTGTCCATTTATAATTGAACAACGCTTTTCTTACAAATCTAAATAACATGTTTTAATTAAGCAAAATGCAACTTTCACAATTAAAATAAAATGAAAAGTTTTAACAATTTGGTATAATTCCAACTTATGTTTCATAATTACACTTGATTTGCATAATAAAACAAGCTATCATGTTTTAGTAAAATAAACGAATAAAGGATCTCTTCTTTCTTTTACAAGAATTGAATAAAGTAACATGCCTATTGAATTAAAATAAGTTTAAAATGAAAATATATGTAAACTTGGGATTAGGGTGTTACATTAGTGGTATCAAAGTAGTTCGTCCTACTAAGACTAGGGTATGGACTTAACCATTGCTCGTGATGTGTGTGATTGGTTTGACTGTCGCTTGACGACAATGTAGATGAATTGTTTGATGTTATGTGATTCAACATTGACTATTCCTTAACAGCAATGTAGGATGAATTGGTTGAACTGTTTGCCCTTGCATCAACTGTTATTTAACAGTGGTGAAGGAAAAATTGTATGTTATGTGATCTTATACCTATTATGTGTGGGTAGTGGTGTAAGATATGAAGTGGTTTGTAACAGTGTAATCTTGCATTGACTACTGTGGTGGCAATGTAGGATTAGTTAGACTATAGGCAAGTGAGATCGTTGATGCGACTCCATTAGAAGGGAATGTCGACATTTTAAGGATGTGTAGTATCCCTTGGAATTGGCAATAGAATAGTGAGTTTAGCTAGACGTTGCAAAGATAAGAGACAAAGTTATTTCTCTAGACTATGCCTTGCCTTAAGGAATCCTTAAGACCTTGGCATCTATAGTGGGATAATGGGTTGAGTGTGATAGAGTAGTCTATGCATTATGCATGAGTTGTCCCTTTTTTTATCAAGTTGTTTTGACTCCGCATGAGTAAATGCCTTATGCATTCTACTTTTTTCCAAGTTGTACAATGATGTTGGATATTTTATTTTATCATTACTTTTCTTGTAAGAATGAGTACATTGGACGTGTTTCGAGTAGTCTACTTTTGAGTAGCCTACTATTCTTGTAAATAAAGTAGCTCAGTTCTTATTAAAGTCAGTAATTTCGTATGAATGAGGCTTTGCACAGGAAATTCCTTTTTAAAACGTGTGGTAACATGGACTTCTTCCTGTGCCTATATCTTTTGTGGGAATAAAACTGATTAATCATGCTTTGGGACATTGTATTGATGGTAATTGAGTTGTCCTCCATCCCAATGTGAGTCATTCACTCCATAGGGATATGTTATTTCCAATCCTTGTGAGTTATCGATCCAAGTATATAGATGGTTATATTTATCATTCTTGCTTTTGAGCAAGGTGAATGTTTCAGAGGAAGAAAGAAAATATTGATAGAGTTGTGAGGGTGCACACTTAGGACTCGGTCGAGACGACTTTCCCTCCTAATACTAGATTTCTTGGAAATATTGTCTCGGTGATTTTGTCTATTCTTATTCCTCATAGTGCGAGATTGTGATTTTGTATCCTTGAGTTGATTGAGGATAGTGGTTTGGAAGCCAAAGTTGGTGAATTGGAGTTGATCTTAAGAGAAGGGAAGGAAAAAGAAGTTTTAAAGGTGTCTTGATGTTATAGATACAATGAAATATTAGAGATATAATATTACTGTATGGTATAGATGAGTGCTTTCAAGTTGTTAGATTGAGGAGAGTAGAGAAAATGAGGATAGAAAGAAGTCTAAAGATGTTTGATGATTGGGAAGGCAAGAAAAGGCTAGAGATGTAGTTGCTACCCTATAAAGCTGATGGGTTTTTTCTCTATGGTTGGAATGGAGAAGTAGGTTCTATGGCTTGGCGTCATAGGATCGATACCTTAACCACTAAGATTGAAATTGTGTAGGAGTGTGTCTTAGAAACAAAATAGTATATTTTCTAGTGCAGAGGTTTGACTCGCAAGTTTAGCAAATTAGATTTCATTTCCATGGGGTAAGTCTTTAAGACTTGTAGTAGAGTTTGCAGCGGAAGCATAGTGTGGAAGTGCGATGGTCCTTGATGATTAGGTCATGGATTGATGGGTGGAATAAAAAATGAATGCCATAAATAGTAGCAGAAAGTTTAAGAACAAAAGGAAGTGACGAGAATGTTTGAGAAAGTGTGACTTAGATGTTAGAAATGATTGGATTGGTAGTAGTGGATTGAAGTGGTTTAGGAATAACTTAGAAGTGATTCTAATAGTGAGATAGTTTGAGTCAAGATACTAAGATGTAATGGAAAGTTAGATGATTTACCTAAGACTTACATACAACTCATGTAGAGTATAATAAATCTAAACCCTCAACGTGGAATAGACTTAAGCCCCGTTTTAAGGATAACTATGCTGCCTACCTAGTACCCTGATTAGATTCCTGCCAAAACCCGCTTCATATTAGTGAGCTTATAGCCTTGGGAGTGAATCTGCTTATATAAAATCAGCATACACTTTTTTAGAACTAACCATATCTATGCTTTCATGGTGAAAATGATAGTAAGTTAGAACCGAGCTCTGCAATGGAAATAACTCCCTATAAGAGTCGTCTAAGACTAGTTGTAGAAGAATAGATTGGCCTGAGAGTAGACAAAGAGAGCTATAGCCCTAGCTTAGCTTACCATACGCTTAGTGAATTTCGGGGATTGTAACACCTCGAAAATTTCAACCCAGTAAGTAGGGACTTGAGCGGTTTAATTAGAAATTAATTGAAATTAATTTGTTTGTTTTAAAAGAAGAAAAAGATATATTTTGAGTAATTAAAATATAGTTAGTAATTAATTGAGTAATGAAGAAAAATGAAGGAAAGTAAATAATATAGGTACTTCTTTATAATGGTCAAGTAGAAAATTTATGATTAAAAAGAAAAGTAGAAAATTTATAAAATTGTAGATATAAAAATTTCTCTGCGAGTAACTCTTTGTAATTAATTCTCTAATTCTCTGTAGTTACTTTCCTATGTATTTTTCTGTAAGTTGCCTGAAGACTTTGTGTGATTATATTAGCTATGTTGTTTTATTTAAGTTAGTAATGTGCGGTATCATAAATGTTTAAAATTTAAATACTTAAATTATCTGTGAATTGACTACTTGAGGTATCTGGAAAAGAAATTCATCTGTCTATGACTAATTGTTAGTAAGAACTAAAAAAAATGTTTGTTGCTGTGAATTAATTGTTTATTTGACTGAAAAAGCGTTTTAAATGTTTTTGAACTCCAAAACTTGCACGTCAAGTTACCTTTCCTAAAATTCATCTATGAGCTATTACTCTACAGAGAAAATTTTATGAGTTATTAAAAAGTTTTTATTTCACAAGATTTATAAAAAAATTAATTGATGTTTAAAAGTTTAGTTTTGAAAATTAAAATCGCGTTTCGTTCTGACTACACAGTGTAATTCTACACTTTGTAGATCAACTTGGCACCCAAGCCATCAAATCATTTTCCCCTACAGCCAATAAAAATTCATGCAAACCCATTCCCTCTCTCTAATTTCCCATGGCCATACACAAACACACACACCTCACATCACTCATTCTTACTTAATCACTTAATTCACAAACACCTAATCACTTCACTCAAACCCAACTCAACCAAGTAAAGAAGAAAACTCTTCTCTCTCTCTCCCTAACCAACTGACCGAACCACACCCAACAGCCAAGACACCATTTTTGCTTCTCTTCCAAGCCTTGCATGCCCAACCTAGAAGCCTTAAACCCTTAAGCTCATCTGGAGACTTCTCATCCCCTTCTCTTCCTCTTTCACGTGGACTGCTTTGTGTGGTAAGGGGATTCTCTTTTGTGGACTCAAGAGTGGCTGTTAGCTGGGGGTTTCACCCACTCCATTGAATGTATGCCTCCACTTGATTTGATATGTTTAAGTGTTTGTGTTGTTTGGGGCTGAAAATGGTGATTTTGGCAAAGTTTCCTCTCTTTGGCTGAGACTGTTTTCTTTTGTAAAGTTTTGTTCTCTTCATATTTGGCTCTAAAATTTTGTGGGATGGCTCCTAATACAAAGGAGACCATGCCCAATTTTTGTCAAAATCTATAACTTAGTTTTTGTCAAAGTTTCAAACCTAAAACCGAAAGTGACAGTGGCTGTTTTCACGTAATGCCCTGGACAGCCCCCACTATTTTAATTATAACTTTTGATCCAACCATTGATTTTCGATGAAACTTGTCCTCAGTGAAACTAGACTCAAAATGCAACAACTTTTATTTTGGTACCATTGCGAGATAACGTCAAATAGGGATTCATCCATGACATACAATTTAACTATCGAGTTTGTGGAAACTGTCTGGACAAGGTTCGGTTTTTGGGCATTTTACACCAAAGTACTTATCTTTTAAAAATCTAATTTTTGTTCTGGAAACTAGATAGAAGGAGATTTTAAACCATATAAATTTCGAAAATTTTCATTTGCAAACACTAATTTAACAAATTAGGGTTTCACATAACAAGTGTTTTGGTTTCAGTTTTTGGGCCTGAGACTTGGGTCTTAGAAAGGATTTTACTGGGAAAAATGTAGGACGAATTAGGGTCCAAGTTTAACCTTTTTAGAAAGATATGTATGTTAACTCTTTACTGTAAAAATTTGAGTTAAAATTGGATTTTAGAAGTCTTAGAAAATTTCACATCTTTGAAGGTTGTTCATTGTGAAGAGCAAACTGTGCTGCCAACTTCTAGGATTTTTAATAATTTTTTTAGACTTTTAATAAAAACGTGGGATACCATTTTGGAAAATATATTTCAAGGACTTTGACTCCATATAAAAATTTTACAGATTGAAAATCATTTACTAAATTAATTTTGAACCAAGATTTGGTACTGCCAAGAGGAAATTTGCCTTAAAATGCCCTTAATTTGTGATGTGTGAATTATGTTGAATTGTATATAGTTGAAATAATTGTATTTATATAAATGTGGGGCTGTGTGTAATCTTTACCCTTGTCTTATTTTGATGTAAGACCCTTGGAATGCGAACCTTGGGCAATTATGTGCGTGTGACTTGCGCGTCTGTGAACGCTTCTGTGATACAGTCAAGTGGGCTGTAGTTTGAATTATGATTTTCTGTTGTTTGTATTTCTGTGTTCATAAGACTCAATGCACGAGTGCTTATGTGGACTAGGACTCCGTCCTAGTGATTTGGGCAACTTTGTCAACTATAATAAAAAAAATAAACTTTAACAGTGAGAATATTTAATTAGGATTAAGATTTAATTTTTATTAATAGTTTAATTAGTGAACTTTTTATTTGTACTTTGGATTTAGAAAAATATTTTTGGACCTTTGCGTGGAGGAATTATCAGTAAGTTATTAATTAATAAAAATTGTTGAAATTGAGAGGGTAAGGCACAAATAAAACTTAATAAAGAATTTCGATAGGCGTTGTGAAGTACGCTTTTTGAGAGTCGTGCAACGGAGACACGTGTATACGACGGATCGCTAGAATTACAAAGAAAGTCGCATAGGGCATTGCAGTTGTGAGAATATCAAAGAGAGGGGGCGGAGTTCGAAAGGCGTGTCACGACATAATGTGATGATCACTCATAGAAAGGGGATAGAGGCAATGCCCTCATATATATATTTTTATTTTTGGAACAGAGACGGGGTCTCATGCTTGGCGTCTATTCGACCGTCCTGTACCATGTGCAGCGGAACCCCACAGTGACGAGAAAGAATCGTCTCTATGAGAGAGAGTGTGTTTGAGGAGTCAGTCCTCAGAGTATGAATGACCACAGATTGGTACCTGGGAGATGATCGTGAGGCATGATGATCTTGGAAGGTAGGCGCCGAGTTGTGACTTCGTTCACATAGCCGACTTGGCAACCCTAATATTAACCACGAGACATTCTTCGGTTGGTGAGAGCCCACCTTGTACCATGGTGAGGGTGTACTCCCAATAGTCATTCCACTCAAAACATGTAAGACCACTGAGTTCTAGGAGTTTCAGTGGCAGCTGGCTAGTGAGTTACAATTTACAGATATTTAGTCACGGAGACGAGTAGGTTTCGAGTGTGATCATTAGAGAACCACACCGTAGTGGTTAGCAGGATTGTGTTATGACTTTTAAAAGTCGTTCGATGTGGTTTGCTTGACGAAGCAAAGAGATTCACCCTTACATTTTTATTTTAGGAACCTATGCCAGTACCTGTGAAGATCGCAAAGATGCTATCGTAGTCATCTTTCTCTTTTGGAGTGCCTTCAGAGGGTCCAGCTGTACCCGTTACTATTTTCGATGCCACACCATCAGAGGAGTTCACGCTCGGTCCGATGCTTCCCGCCTTTCGCTGAACCCCGTTATGTCAAGAATTGGAGGTGTAATTGGGCAAGTACCTGTCAGGGGGATTCGCAGCTAGCCGTGAACTTAGGGAATAATGGGTCAAGGTTTTGAAGAAGGATTTGAAGAACTTTGAGGAAGATTTCGTGAATGATCCTGTGGGCGATGACCACTAGATTTCTTCTCAGGCATTTTGTCAAAGACCCTCTGCTATCTTATTTCTTTAGATTAGTCTAACACGCAGGGTTGGGTTTTAGAGATGACTGCTTTGAGATTAGGTTTTTCCCCTTTTATGTATTTGGATATGGGTAGACCTAGGTTTCAGATTTTTGGTATGTATATTCAGTCTTTGTACTCTATTACTATATGAAGTGCTGCATTGGATGATGCTACTGTTGGAAGCCATAGCAATTGCAACAACGAAAGCTAACTAGTTGAGAGCGAGTGTTTAATTAATGGATACTGCTGGTATTACTATGAAAGTAACAAGTGTTTAATAACGAAAGTGAGGGTTGGGATCATAGTTGTAAAAATCGGACGGGATTGCTCGGTCGGACCGGTTCGACAGGGAACCGATGTCCTGACCGGTCCGGTTTAGCTATCAGACTGGATATGCAATCGATCCGGTTTGACCCGGCCGTTTTTGGTCAAAATCGATGACCCGGTCCCGGTTTACCCGGTTTTGTTTGATTTTTTTTTTTTTACAATTCTTGTAACAATGTTGTTATTTGGAATTCTTTCTATAGTATCATTTAAAATTTGAAACCCATAACAAAAGCTAATTTCTAAATAGTATATAATATAATATAATAATATACTCCTATAACATTTTAATTAAATTGTTAATAGCTAATTACTGAATAATACATAATAATATGCTCCTATAATGTTATTTTGATGTTGACAATAATATATAATAGCTAATTATTATTATCTTAATCTTGATATGATTTAATATTTATATGCTTTATTCATATTCACCAAACTTGTTCATGGTCCTTTGACAACTTTTATACTTAGCCGTGAAAAATAACAAGAGTTTCCTTAGTAATTTAATGATAATATCCAACAAAATAATTTATAGTAATAAATGATTATGTAATATTTATAGTTTGATCATGATTGATTTTAATTTTAGAGTATGAATTATGGATTGGTCACATTTTGTTAGATATATTATATTTTTTTTAATTTTTTAATGTATATCGGGTTAATTAGTGACCCATCAGCTCGACCACTGACCCATCAATTAAGTGTCTCGACCAGGTCGATGACCAGTCCGGTTTTCACAACACTGGTTGGGATATATTTTTAAAATTCTCGAAAGCGTGTTCTCTCCATTGACAGGTGCTGACGCAACCTTTGAATTAATTTTCAGATTTTAAATGTGATAATTTTGTCATAATTTAGCACGAGAAACTAATTAGAATATTGAAAAACAGCATTGTACATAGTCAGAAAGACTTTGAACAAGCACGCATTCACGCATAAATTTCACACGACCAGAAGTCACACGTATTGGTGCTTGTTCCTACCTGCTATTTTAGCTTTTTACTCGTGGAGGGATTTTTAGGTAGTGTCGGAATATCAAGTATTTATGGTCTCCACCAATTATATGACATATGTACAATTTTTTTTATTTATGAAAATAATTAATAATATTTAGTTATATGATATAATGATTAGTTGACATCGTAATATTTTGAATTGTCTAATCATTTCTCTTAATTGTAACTTTTTTCTTGCTTTCCTTGAACACATTTATTATTCCATCCATTTTTTTTAAGTGTCGGATTTTTGGAAAATTTTTGTTTCTATTTATCTGTCGTTTGCAAAATTCAAGATCACATTAATTATTCTTTTACTAATTATACCCTTACTTGTCTTTTAATATTTAATTAATTTACACATGCAGTTATTGTGGAGTGAAAAGAAAAAGGAATAAAATAGGAAACTCTACAACTATTTTATTAGAATAAAAAAAATTTATTACATTTCTTAGTTTTTACACAATAACCTTAATAACCTTAAAAGACAGATAAAAAGAAACGGAGGGAGTATTGATGTGCTGAAATTTATTATAAATTATGAAAATTTGTGAGTCTCATTTTTAATTTAATTCACTCATAATTTTATAATTTTAAATAAATTTTAATCAATAATAATAAAAAATATACTATTTTTTATGGAATATAAAAAATATTAATTATTAGAAAACGTGTTACAAACCTTCTCAGTATTTATTGGGAGTGTGACAGTGCTTTACAGTTGCAACCCACGTGAAGAAGTATTATTCTAACATCTCAATGAAGTCCGAATTTTTTTGGTCCACTACATTTCAATCATGCTCCTAAATATTATTGTTCGCTTCTTTTTATCCCTATATAAAAACTGTCCAAAAATTAGACAAGTGTCAATATTTTGTGCCAACTTTTTTTTACCCTGCTCTCTTTCTCTGTAGCGTATAGTTTTTGTTAAAAAATATATTGTTTTTTTTTTTCACTGGTCGTGCTTTGCACGGGTTCAGTGTGCTAGGTAAATTGATATACGTGGGTTCTATTCTCAAAAGATATTTATAAAAAATATAAAAAAAGAACTTGTTTTCTTAACCTATGACGAGTTTTGTGGATTCAATTTACTTTTATCAAAATGAGTAAAGCCCGATCAGCCCGACAAAGAGGTTGGGTTATCCGGTAAAAAATCAAGTTAAACCTATTTTGGCTTGGACCAACAAAGTCTGAAATTTTATTGGCCTAAACTGAGTTGGCTCATGATAAGTTGCGCTAGGCTGTGAGCCAGTCTTTTTATATTTTTTATTTTTTTGTATATTTAATAAAATTATAGATGGTAAATTTAATATTACATGTGTTGTGTGGTTAATCTTTTAGCTTGTGACAGTGTCTCCCCAAGGAATGGTTGATCTGCTGCATGCAGATGCAGGTGGAATTATCTTTGTTTGTTCTTAGTTTGTTTTTGGGTTTCTTTGTTTTTGTTTCTTTATGTTTCCTAAAAAAAAAATGTCCATTTTAAGGATAATGTTCTATGCAATTTGGGTTTTGTTTTCTAATTTCTAGCACTTGCTTATTATTTTAATTGATACACTTTATTTTTTTTTATGCAGACTTTATTTTATTTCTATTATTATGTATTATATTTTATTATTTTATAGTACAAATAACAATCAATAAATGTTTTATTTTAGTTTGTGTTTAAAAATATTTTATTAATAATTATTTAAATAAATTACATTAACCACTCCTAAAGTTTCATAAAATTACACAAACACCTTTTGTTTTTTTGACTATTACGTTAATCTCCTTTATAGGTGGTGTCAGTGTAATGTTTTAAAACATTGAGAGGGTGTTAGTGTAATATATAAGGAGGTATTAATGTAATGTTTTCAAACATAAAGGGGGTTGATGTCAGAATAGAAAAAATTGGTATCATGTGTAATTTGAAAAAAAGTTCAGGAGATGCAAGTGTAATTTGCTCTAATTATTTTTAATTTTTTTATATAATTTTAAAAATGATTGACTCATGGATTGATATGTACGACCTGTGGCAGACTAAAGACTAAGCTAGGAAAATTCCAACCCAATATTTAATTGGGCCTAACCTAACTTGTTTATTTCTATATAAGACAAGAGAACCTTTAGGTGATACATATCACCATTTGGGAAAAAAATTTCCCTCCAAAAACTCTCTCTCTTTCTTTTTGTCTTTTTTTCAACTTTTTCTTTTAATTTTTTTGTTTTTTATTTTTCTATTCTATTATATATCTACTAGTACATGTATCCTGTGCAATGCACGGGACAAATTATGCATGGAAGAGTAATATATATTTTTTAAAATAAATTTAAAATTAAATAGAATAATAAGAGATAAATATATTTTATAAAAATTATTTTAACTTTCTTTGGTCAAGCAACCTCCAATTGATTATATTTAGCTCATTTTCCAATTAGTATAGAAATATCATAAAAATGTAGTGATTTTGAAGGTCACAATATATTCAATAATGGTCCAGTTCCTTTTTTTTTTTTGGATAAAAAATGAAAATCAAAATTGAAGCAGAATGCCAAATATTGTAGCAAAAAAAAAAAATAATCCTATATGATTTGTAACCCAAAAAAATGCAAAACCCTAAATCCTATACTTTATTTGCTTATAATGATAGCTAGAAACATGCTTCACCACCAAAAAGAAGAGAATAAAAATTAAGAAAAGAGGATAGAGATAAATGAAATATGTATTAACATTGATTTAGTTTTATTAGTAAAATGTAGCTAAAACAATAATCAAAATAACAATGCATCACCAACACCTATCCTATCCCAAGGATGGCCGAGTCTTTTTTTTTTTTACTATTTTTAAAATATAAAAATTAACATAATAAAAATGAAATGAAATTAAACTTTCGAGAATTTTAAAGAAAATATAATGTAGAATTATCTCAATTATGAATTTTTTTTCTGGGTCAAACACTAATCTCGCTCGCGATGCATGATTGCCGCTGGCTCAAGATTAGACACGAAGGACATCGAACATGGGTTCTCCCACTAAATAGGTCATTTCTTCACATGTAAACACAATGGCGCCTTACACCACTGCATCAACTCTATGGGTTCAATTATGAGTTTGGATAATAGTTTAAATATAAGTCAATAAAATTTTATTTAGTAAATTCTTTAGGAATGATTATTTACATAAATTTAAATTAATTAGTAATAATTTATTTAAAATATTTATGGGTATAAATTAAGAGATAAATTATTATAATTATTATATATTAATTTATTAATTTATATGTTTTATATTAATATACATTACAATATATCAACATTTTACAATATTTTCTATAAACTAATTTTTAAATGATAATAAAAATAATAAAGTAATAAAATAATAAGTTTTTAAATGTATATTTTAATATATATATATATATATATATATATATATATATATGTTTGTACACATTTAAGTATTACAGTTTGAAATATTTTTATTTAATAATAAATTTTTATATATAGATTCCCATGATAAGTCATATGTTTAAAAATATTTTTATTTAGAAGATATATTATATTTATAAATATAATATTTAATTCTATTTTAAAAATATTTATTTATAAATTTATGTAAATACAGCATTAACAACATTCACTACCAGAAAATCGCTGATTAACCACCGAAATTAGCGACCGAAAAACATTAGTCTCTAACTGCGACCGATTTTGCCACTGATAACAATATTTGTCATTTACACAAATTAGCGACCACTTTTGTGACAAACTTTTCGGTGTCAACAATATTAGTCACAAATTCGGTCGCAATATGGTTGATTTATTGCAAATTGTTTTATTGAAAATTCTAGCGACCGAAATTGCGACCATTATTTTATTTGACTCAGCGACCGTAAGAAATTCGATCGCTAATAGAAATAATGATGTAAAAAACAGCGACAGAGTCCATTTCAGTGGCTGAAAATAACATATTTTATTGTTTAGCGACCGAATTGATTTCGGTGGCTAAAAAACAAGATATATTTATTGTTTAGCTTCACTCAAAATAATTTTTAATTGCATTGCAAAGGGAATGCTCTTTAGTTTATACCATTTTAGCGACCGAAACTAATTCAGTCGCTATTTTGATATTTATATTCCTAATTATGCTAATGTAAATATCTCATATATAATGAAAAATATAAATAATAATAATAATAATAATAATATAATAATTATAAAATGATTTAGGATGTGATTTTTTAAATTTTATTTTCTTAAATTTTTTAAAAAAAGATTTAACATAAATATGTCTTACAACATAGTTTTTATTTTTTAAAAAAATAAAGGCACTTTGCATGTTGGCATGTTAATAGTGGTTAAAAAACACCATTTAAACCACTTTCAGAACTAAAAGGTGGAACATTTTCAAATTAAAAGGACCAAAATATAGGATAAAATATTTTTGAGGGACTAAAATTGAACCTTAAAAATTTTATAAGGGCTAAAATCATATTTTATCCTATAAAATAAATTTGAAAATATCAATATTAATAATATAATAAATATTTTATATAACTAAAATTATAAATAATAATAGGTCTATAATTTTTTGGTAAAAATAAACCTAAAAATATAAAAAAAAAATATAATAAATATTTCTCATATATTACAAATAATAAATAAGAATGAGAATATAACATTATAAATACAAGGCCCAATAAGGTACAATTGTAAACACCAATGATTGACTAAGATCTAGAAAGGCCAGTGTGTAATACTGATGATTGACCAAGGCCCAATAAGGCCCAAGTGTAACACCAATTATTGACCAAGGCCTCAATAAGGTACAATTGTAACACTAATGATTAACCAAGGCCCAATAAGGTCCAAGTTTAACACTAATGATTTGTCCAAGGCCTAATAACGTCTAACTGTAATAATAATGATAGACTAAGACCCAATAAAGTCCAAGTGTAACACTAATGATTGACCAAGGCCCAATAAGGCCCAAGTGCAACATTGATGATTGACCAAGGCCCAATAGGGCCCAAGTGTAATATTGATGATTAATCAAGGCCCAATATGGCCAAATTGCAACATTGATGATTAACCAAGGCCCAATAAGGCCTAGGTGTAATATCAATGATTGACCAAGGCCCAAGTGTAACACTAATGATTTATTAAGACCCAATAAAGTCCAAGTGTAACACTAATGATTGACCAAGGCCCAATAAGGCCTAAGTGTAACACTGATGATTGACCAAGGCCCAATAAGGCCTAAATGCAACATTGATAATTGACCAATGCTCAATAAGGCCTACGTGTAATATTGATGATTGACCAAGACCAAATAAGGCCCTAGTGTAACACTAATGATTGATTACAATCCAATAAGGACAAAGTGTAATACTGATGATTGATTACGGCCTAATAAGGCCCAAGTATAATAGTGAAGTTTGTCCAAGACCCAATAAGGCTCAAGTGCAACATTGATGATTGACCAAGGCCCAATAAGGCCCAAGTGTAACATTAATGATTGATTAAGACCCAATAAAGCCCAAGTGTAACACTGATGGTTGGTTAAGGCCCAATAAGGTCCAAGTGTAACACTAATGATTGATTCAGACCCAAGAAGGTTCAAGTGTAATACTGATGTATGACCAAGGCCCAATATGGGCCAAGTGCAACATTAATGATTGACCAAGACCTAATAAGGCCTAGGTGTAATATTGATGATTGAGCAAAGCCTACTAAGGCCTAAGTATAACACTAATAGATTTGAATATCGTCTTACACTTTTCATATCAACTGAATTGTTTAATTTAACTTCTTAGTTGAATAAAATAAATATTAATTTTGTGCAATGCACATGCTAAAATACTAATTACATATAATTTTTTTAAAAAAATATTTAAATAAAAATTATAAGTTTTTTAAAATTATAATTATTATTCAAATAATTTTCTTTAAAATTATTTGAATAATTATTATTTAATTTTAATATTTTAATTAATAATATAATTTAAATTTATGTGTCAAACGTATTTAAATATTTAATAATCCTATAGTATTTACATATTAATAACATTTATTTATTATAAATTTTAATTATGTAATAAATATATGTCTTGTGCAATACTCAAATTAACATATTAGTATTTAATTAATTATAAATAATATTTTATAACATAATATACGATTTTTTTATTTTAAAATTTATTATACGTTGAAGAATTTTAACAAAAAAAAGTATTTGTTAATATTCTTTTTTTTTTAGATTTGTTTATATTAAAGTATTATTTAATCTTATCATTGAATAATTCATGACATATAAGAAGAAGATTACGTATGATAAAAAAAAAAAGAAGAAGAAGATTACGTGAATAATTATTTCTACATTTAAGGACAAATTTAATTTATTTAAGGTAGCATAAAATAATTTTACAATTTTATAAAAAATATATACTTGATCTACTTATTTTGTATTAATTTACCTTAATTAATTACTATTAATTTATAGTAATTATTTTACGTAAATGGGGTTTGGTGACTCATGGGTTTGATGGTGCCAATAGGGTCTCAATCTAGTTTGTGTGAATTTGTAGTGTTATGGTCAGATGGCATGTGTTGGAATTTTAGTGTTGTGGGGGGTAAGGGTCTAGTTTCTGTTCTAGGCATAATGGAGAGTAGGTGCATAGAGCTAAGGCTGAGAGTAATGCTCTTTGTTTAGAAATGTTCTAGGCATAATGGAGAGTAGGTGCATAGAGCTAAGGCTGAGAGTAATGCTCTTTGTTTAGAAAAATAAAGAATATAAGTGTTTTAATGCTAATAGCTTAGTTTTGTTAAATGATTTGGATGGTGATCCGGGTGTAACACCCTCATTTTTATTCTGTTTATTTTTTTTATTAATAATTTAATATTGAGAAATCAAGACAGAATACTGAAATATTGATTCACACTATTGTGATCAAGATTTCATATTCTACTTAATCGTGAATTTTTAATAATTATTTCGGGCCAAAGTTCGGATAACTACTAAAACAACGATTGAGTACCTAATTGTTTGTATTTATGGAAGAAATGAGGAAAAGTCTCAAATGATTACAAAATAATTATTTGAACTTAGAATCATGTTTTATAGGTCTAAATAAGGTTAGGATGATTTCTCAGAAAATTTAGAGCTTTTTGAGAAATTTTACAAAACGTTCTAGATAGTCTGCTAATGAGTCAGCCAGTATAGGAAAAATATTAAAACTTGATGAAACTGACAAAGTCAGTTCATTTTTGGGTTAAATACATAAAAATATAATTTCCATAAAAATTTGAGAATTTATTGAGCTAAAACGAATTTAATATGAATTTTAACTAAAAAATACTTAAATAAATATTAAAATTTCAAAATTAATTATAAAAATTTAATTTTAATTCACGATAATTAATAATAAATACAATTCAAGTCTCTTAAAAATTTTCAACTCAAAATAAATTTATTTGAACAAAAGTTAGAAATTACACGTATAAACTTATACTGACAATTCGTATAAACTAACGGATACAAGTAGTGTGACCCAAATAAAAATTTTGATCCGGACCAGGCTCTCTCCCAGCCCAATCCGTCAGCCCCATCTCTCACACATACCACTTGTGCCAATTCAAATTTCACAATAAATTAAAAAGCCTAAATATATGCCTATAAATGAGTAATCCTTCAATGCTTGAATTACTTTCCTCTTTACCTTCTCTCTCTCCATTCTCGACAGTTTCTCTTTCTCCCAACCCACTCTTATTTTTTTTCTCTCAGCCCTCTCTTTCAGTCTCTCTCTTCTCTCACTCATCTTCTTCCTCTCAAACACCCAAAACTCCATTGTTGAGTTCCAAAGCTTCCACCTTTCTTCTTTGCAAGCACCACCGAGGCTACAAGCTCGGAGCTCTTGCCTTCCTCTCCTCCTCCTTGGTGAATCCGAACCCACTCTCTTGGTAAGGGGGGAGTGAGGCTTTGATTCCTTTGTTGTTTCATGTTATATTTGTTATTTTGGGTTGTATTTCTTCTATTTCCTTGTATTTTCCTTTGATTCATGTTGTATTCCTTTTCCTTTTCAGCTCTTTGATGTATATTTCTTGTTCCTCTGTATATTTCTTTGCTGTTTTGCGGTGTTGAAGGCAGTAAAAATCATGTTTTTAGTGAGCTAATTATTGCTTATTAAGTGTATTTTGATTTGTATGATTCCTCTAAAATTTGGTAAGAGCATTGAAAGTCTTTTGAACGTGATTTGCTACTTGAAAGTGCAATATGAACAGTGAAAATATGTGCTGCTGCCTGCACCTTTTCTTGATGAAAAAAATATGAATTTAACATGCCATGGGACATGATTTTATGCTATGGAATGTACCATATGATTCTTAGACTTAATGGAGTTCAAATTGAGCATAAATTATGTATTTGAAGCATGTAATTATGAAATTTTACTGCATAATTTCTCTCTGTTCTGTTGCTGCAAATAATAGTGGAAATCTATGTTTAAAGTGTGCTAATTGTTGAAAATTAAGTGACTTATGTTTAGTATATGATCCCCCTAAAATTTGGTGAGCAAAGGAGGTCATCTTGGCATGTTTTGGCACTTGAGAAATATTGAATATATAAAAAAACGTGGCTGTTGAAGGCAGTAAAAATCATGTTTTTAGTGAGCTAATTATTGCTTATTAAGTGTATTTTGATTTGTATGATTCCTCTAAAATTTGGTAAGAGCATTGTAAGTCTTTTGAATGTGATTTGCTACTTGAAAGTGCAATATGAACAGTGAAAATATGTGCTGCTGCCTGCACCTTTTCTTGATGAAAAAATATGAATTTAACATGCCATGGGACATGATTTTATGCTATGGAATGTACCATATGATTCTTAGACTTAATGGAGTTCAAATTGAGCATAAATTATGTATTTGAAGCATGTAATTATGAAATTTTACTGCATAATTTCTCTCTGTTCTTTTGCTGCAAATAATAGTGGAAATCTATGTTTAAAGTGTGCTAATTGTTGAAAATTAAGTGACTTATGTTTAGTATATGATCCCCCTAAAATTTGGTGAGCAAAGGAGGTCATCTTGGCATGTTTTGGCACTTGAGAAATCTTGAATATATAAAAAAACGTGGCTGTTGGGTCTGGTTTTGATTGGCATGTTAAATCATGAAATTAACTTGCTTATGATGATGATTTTAAGTTACAAAAGGTGCCATGTCATTACAAAATTTGAATGGAACCAAACTATGTTTAAACTATGAGTTTGATGCATGAATTAAATGATTTTGCTGCATAATTTCACTGGTTCTGTTCTTTGATGTATAAAATCAGTAAAACCATGTTTTTAGTAAGCAAGAAGTTATTTATTTAGTGTATTGTGGTTTGTATTTGATCCATACAAATTTATTTTGTACTTGTGTTCTTTAATAAGCTAGAAGTGTTTGTAGCAAACAGTCAAACACTAATGTCTTTTTCTAATCAACATTAGACTTCTAACATTATTTTGTACTTGTGTTCTTTAAATCGCTTATCTCACCAACGAATTGTATAGGCCCATATACTTGGGAACCAAGATCTATTTGAACCAAAGGATGGTTAAGGTCAGTGGCATCTCTACTTTATTTTAAACTTTTTTATTTAAATTTATTTATTTTACATTTTCTGGTAGGCAAGGGCCATCTTTGCATTAAGACTTAAGGTTCCAAATTTCTCCTCTTATCTAATGCGTGGCTCCTTCACCAAATGCCCACCAATGGGGCTTCACACGTTCAAGACCTCAATTATGTTTTGATATTTATTTGTTTTTTTGTTGTTGTAGGATGGAAATTACTATTTTGATGATTCACGTTCCCATTTGAACACCCTCTCAAGTATTTGCTTATCATTTTGTAGATGTGTTCACACTTTAACAAAATTTTCCCACTTGATTTCAATTATTTTTATCCCTCTCAGATTTTGGACTAGCTACTTGGGGTTCATCTTCATCTTGTATTACCTGTAATGTCACTGGAACTTTTGGGTGAGTAGCATTCCTCTTGTTCTTTCTTTGGTCTGTTTACTACAATTGGATGTATTACTTGTGTATATAGCAGTTTTCTGGTAGTAAATCCCTTTTTTAATTTTGTTTTGTTTCTTTGTTTTGGCTATTGAGGAATAAGATTCTCCCATTGAATGAACCGAATTTACATGAGTTATTTTTCAAATACTCATTACATTCTGTCATAGCATTAGTTGAAACATTAGTTGAGTTAAAATTTGACAAAAATCTATTTTACATATTTAATTTACTAATTTGATCTCTCAGCATCTGATGTGTGTCAGTCTCTCATGTCGACGTGGAATTAGTTTTAATTCATTTGATATTTGAAGTGAATATTTTGATCAATGATGTGGAATTTGTTTAATTTTATATCAATGTTTGTGTGATACAAGAATGAGATTGAATAAGACAAAAAGAATATGAGTGTTCCATGCTCCCCTGTGCAGTGCTTTGTGAATCAGATTAATCCTTACTAATTAATTACTTGATATAGTAGCTAGAAAAAAAAATCATTCTTTTTCTTTGCCCTTTTTCTACCCGAGGTCAATTTGATAGGAAGTAGAAGAAATAAGTAGATTGAGACAATTCCCCACTACCCGACCCATATAGATTAATTTTTCTGCTCATACTTAGGAAGCATTTTGAGAATAGGTAGATTACAATTTTGAATTGCAAACTAACTATATGGTTGTATCTCATAAGCTCTAAAAGTTCCAAATTTAATTTTACTCTTTCATTAAGGTCAAGACGTGATTGTCTTAAAAAAAAAATTCAATTGCTTAATCAACCCATGACCCAACGGTGGCAAGACCAAGATTATTATTTCATGACATAGAAGCAGTTTGGATTTAGATAGATTGAAATTTGTTTGAATAAGAACTTTTGAAATCAGCCGAAAAGGTCGTGAGTTATTAACTTAAAAGAAAAGCACCGATTCAAACTATTAAAGGAATATTTAAAGGATTATTGATTTATACAAAATAAAAATCATGTAATGATATCTCTATTAATTATATGCGTAAGCTATATCAATTCAGGATGTTTCTTTTCTTTTTGATATATTTTATGTCTTCTAATTAAGGTTTTCCATTAGATTATTGGCTCAATACATGCTTTATGTGTTTGACAGAATTCTTGTTTTAAAAAATTAAAAAAAGAACACTAAGATAGCCTCAAATCAAATGCATAAGTAAAAGTTCAATTGCAAAACTTAGTCAGTTTTAAATTAATGGTAAGCCAATTTCAAATTAACTTTGTGATCTATATATGTGGAAAAGGACATGAACTTTTGTAAGTAAGAAGTTAAGTGATACGTATATGAGTACTAATTGTTATTTAATTAAAGTGTATTAATTCATTTTTGAGTAATTTTTTCTTTTTGTTTATAGAATAATTTTGTATTTCTATGTTCACAACATGAGTCTTAGTCACAATCTTCTAGCTATGGTTGGTAATGATCCTCTTATTTGTATTGAAGATGATGTTGCAAATGTTCGTAGTGAAGATGAAATTTCATGACTCTTTGCAATATGGAGTCAAAGTTGTAATACCTATTTGTATTTATTGGCATAGAGAGGCTTGAAAATTCTTATAACCACATGTGTGGTATACACAAGGATTAAATAAAATTTTCAGTTAAGGTACCCATTAAAATATTTGAATCTTTTCCTCTTTATATGTTACAATGTATAGTTCTTTGGTTGATTGTCAATCTTATGCATGAGAGGGACCTTATAAAATCTAATAGCATGTTTACCGTCTTTATATATGAAAGTTTGTGTTGTAGTTTATCAATTGAATTTAGGGACATTAACTGTAACCCTTATGTACATTGTAATAGTTTCCCTAATTTAGTGAATTTAATAATGTTAGAAATTTATTTATTAGGTAACAGGAAATTTTATTTTACAAATAATACTTTATTCATATAATAGGTCAAGATATAAATTTATTGATTGAATCAATGATTGATGATATTTGCATTTTGTTTTTAAAAAAATTGGTAATTCAGCGACCAAAACAGAAGCTAAAAAAGTGACTTTTTAAAAAAAAAAATCTGAATTTAGCGACCGAATTAGAGACCGAATTTTAAATTTTAATATTTAAATTTATTTTAATTCAGCGACCGAATCTGTGACCAACTTTTTAAATTTTTTATATTTTAATTCAGCCACCGAACCTATGACCCATTTTTATTTATTATATTTTAATTCAGCCACCGAATTGGCGACCCCCATATTTGGTGGCTATATTGGTAACCAACACCAAGTGCGACCAATATGGCAGCGACGTGGTCATCTTTATCAGCGACCGAACATAACGGTCGCTAAAACAGCGACCGATGATAGTATCGGTCGCAAATGACTTAGCGACTTGAGTTTTGCCCACCGTTTTTTTTTTGTCGCTGTTTGAGTCGCTAAGGTAATCAGCGACCGATTTTCTTAATTTAGCGACCAAACATGTCGGTCGCTAAATCGTATTTTTCTTGTAGTGATTAAATTCTATATTAATACTGACATTGAAGTGTATTTTACTTATAAGCCAAAATCTAAAATTTATTTACGCATTCCCCTTTGTAATTTTATACACGCATGATTTTCATTTTATATGTTATATATTTATAAAACTATTTACATATTTCTATATTTAGGATTTAGGGCAGCAAATTACATGGTATAAATGAGATCAAATAATCTAATTAATAACTTGATTAATAGAATTTAATTTCAAGAGCAAATTACATATTGTTAGTATTTTTTTTTTATAATAATCCAATTTCAATGAGAGGAAATTACATATTATTTGGGTTATATCTTTCCATGTTAATAAAGCTCCACCGTTCTCTGTTTCGATTGGGACCAACATAGCCATAAAGAAATCATCAGAGTTAAAAACTTAAAATAGACACTATGAAAATCATGTTTAGAGGAGTATAATATACAAACATATTATAAAAGCGCTTTAAATTTCTTTATATTAATAGCCTCTTTATAATTTCCCCAAAAATTTTCAATCCTAAAAAAAATAGCCCATAAATTATTAAATGTCCAAAAGCCAATTTTGTTTTCATAATTTCCAGTATTTACAGTATTAAAATTCACAAACTTAAGTAAAGCTAAAGTTTAATGGCTCTACCTGTTACATATTCAGTAATGGTTTATTCCTTTTGCTTCTATGCAATATGGGCACACCATGGTTCTAAAACAAAAATTTGATAACTTAGCTCCACTATCTTTAAAAAAATAATAAGTAGTTTCTTTATAGCATTTGACCTCAAGATGCAAGTATTTGGGTGTGATAAATAAGAGTATTTCACTTTAATATACATCACTTGTGACACTAACTACTTTTTCGTACCTTCGCTATATAAAACCTTGAGACAGGCTTTGCAAAAAAAAAACAAAACACCCAGTGCTACAGTGACAAATAGAACAAATAGTTTTTCCTATTAAGAAAACGTTGTCAAATTGTTAATGAACTAATGCAAAAAAATAATGTAAAATACAACCATTTTAAATCTGATCGTTTTATTGGAGAGAGAAGCAATTGCTAAGTAGAATAATTTCTCATCCTTCCGAGTGCCATAATCTCCCTTTATTCCCACCACCTACAACCAAAGACCAAAGAATAAACATAGAAAGACAAAAAGGATAGAAGGGGAATAAGAAAGAAAGAATAAAGAAAGAAGAAAAACAAAACCAGAAAAAAACATTGGAGGAAAAAAAAACCACTGCGACACCATACCCACAAAACCAATCACAAAAAATATACCATCTTCAAACACCTTTCACTACAAAAAAAGCACGGCTTAGCGGCGGTTTTCGAGGCCATTTATCGGCAGTTTTAACCGCCAATAAAATCCATTCCGTCAGTTTCAAAACCGACTCAAAATTTGCCGTCGTTAAAGCACCTACCAGCGGTTTTGGTCAACCGCCGCCATTATGACCAACGGCGGTTTTGACCGCCGGTAAGATAGTATTGTTTTTTTTAAATGTAGATAGCAACGGTTTAAAACCGCCGGTAAGATTTTATTATTCTTTTTAAATTTTGTTGCATATAGCAGCGGTTATGACCGCCAGTATCATTGTTTTAAATTTTTTATTGTAAATTGCGGCGGTCTAAAACCGCCGCTATATTTTTGTTAATTTTTTTAGAAAAATGCTGTACAGTCATGACTTTTTGTAGTTTAAAAATTAATTTAATTATCATTTAAATGTTATACTACTCCCGAATATTCTTGGTATAATATGAACAATGTCACCAACTCAACAAGCAATTTCATGAATTTCATTTTAATTTATCAACTCAACACAAGACCTGTCACCTCAAAACTGCACAACCTCTATTATTTAGTTTCATGAATCAAACCATTGTCTCTCCTACAGGAAACATCCCTTAACTTAGTCCAAAATGGTACTGTTTTAATTTAGTTCAAAAATATGTGAATTGTTATATTATTTAGTACCTGGACAGCGAGCATACCATTCTTCTTCTTTGGAACAAATTTTCTTTCAATTGTGTCATTTGGATTGTAAAAGTTGAAACACTTTATTAGCTCAACATCTGCCTCAGCTTCAACAAAATCAACCCCACATTATTACAAAGCCTTTTTTTACTTTTAATTCCTTAACAATTCACGAATGCATATATATATATATATATATATATATATATATATATATATATATATATATATATATATATATATATATTCAATGGTAAGCCAACTATACCTCGTTACTCCTCGAGAAAAGCCATTGCTCTTCCTGCCTCAACATAATTTATATTTATATATTATATGTACAATCAAATTAATATATATCCATATCTTTAATTAATTAATACCAAGCTTATTATGTGCAGATTAGTAATGACATTTGTAAAATATATATACCTTCCAAGTGATGCGACGTACTCATATTGATAACAAGAAAGGTGGTTCCATAGAAATTGGAAACAAAAAGGAAACATTAGTAATCAATTAATTATAGATTACCCAATGTGTACTCATATTGGGTAATCTATAATTAATTGATTATTGACAAAGACAAAGTATCCAGAATTGTAATCACGGGCATAGTTTGTATATTGATTTATAAGATAAATAATAAATTAGTTTATTTTGTGAATGGGCACAACCCATGAATTGAGGAAACATTTTGGTAGCACTGGGACGAAATAAATATGCAATGGGATTAAAATGGACGTGTGAATTTTAGGCAACACAGGGACGAAACCATGTAATTCTTTTGGTGAATTGGTTACTTAAAAATGAAAGAATGGTACTCAAGTATTCAAGAGATCTGAATACCCATTTATTCCTAATTATCTAATCACATGCTCTTACAATTCCTTGCCTTCCCCATTTATTCCTTTCACAATCTCCCTCTTAACTAAGTTACCTGTTACAATCACGTGTGCATTTATTTATTTTTCTTTTACTTGTAAGAAACTTGATTTATCAATTAAGCCAAATGGCATTGTTGAGAACCTAAAAACCGAAATTTGTCATATGATTAGATATGATTAGAGATTAGATAATACTAGTTGTCATTCTGAGGACATAATTGGTCTGCTCCTCCAACAGTTTCACTTGCTGCTTGAGTTTCACATACCTTATAGTCTCCCCCAACACAGAGAACTTGTCCATCTGCAAACAAATTAGCATTCCTTAATACAAATATACAAATATAACTTTCTCGTACAAGGGGAAAATTAATTAGAGCCAATTGAATCATAACTTTCTCGAGTATGCTCAAAGGAACTTATATTTCTGATATGTACTATCTCCAATTTTCACCTCATAGTTGATGCTAGCATACGTTATATTGAACATGCATTCTATATTTTAAAGTATATTTCTATGTTATAAGTATTCCTAATAACAATTTAACATATAAACATGCATGCATGGGCCATAACATAAGACTCTAATTGATACTATTCAGCAGGTACTTTCTTTTCCATAGTACAGAGTAGTCACAATTCAATTTTACTAACTAATTAAGTAGGGAATCATGCCATGGACCAAAGAACAAATACATCATATTGGCATCTCATCAAGTAACAAGTAGATAATTTGGTGAAGTTGTGAGTTTCAAAATTGAACAAAAACAATACTTAAGGTACACTTTGAAAACCAATCAGCAATAACATGCTTAAGTACCCAATGTTTTCTTGCTTTCTTTTTTTTACTTCCACAGAACAATAATTCTCAATGTATTATAGTTTAAACATGGAATATTTATCATTTCATCATATATTATTTCTATTTAGAGGTAATATTGAAAATAGAGAAAAAGAGCTTACCAAACCCAATCCAACTTGTTGCAACAGAGAAGAATACACAATTCTTTGCTTCAACACCAGAGCTTCTTTGGTGCAACAGAGAATAACAATCCACACTAGATTCACTTAAAGATGAGCAGAAACCGGTGGAATCAACATTTGAGGAGCAGCAGAATGAGCTGAAATTGATGCAAGAAAAGGGGAGCGATGTGGCACAAGGAGGCTCTAAAATAGTGGCATTAACAGAGAATCTTAAGCATAAGGAAGAAGAAAATTAACAGAGTCTAGTCCAACAAAATTGGAACAAGAGGCATGTCAACAAAAAATTGATTCTAAAATGATCAATCATTATATTAGAGTGACATTAGATCCACAAAGTATCAAGCATAGTCAATAACCAAAAGCCAAATGTCTCAAAATAATATCACCATGTCTAAACAAAAACCAAATACTAATAGTCTGATTACAATTTCAAAAAGTAGCTCTAATAGTTCAAATACTAAGTACAATAAGGACATATAGTCTTCCTAAGGTTGTTGCTCCTGATCACCAAAACTTTGTTGTGGTTGCTGCTGCAATAATAAAAACAAAAGAACGATTTATTATTTCCACAAATACTATGAAATTGTATTGTATACATTAACTGCCAGAATAAAAAAAATTCACTAGAGTTAACATGTTTGTAAATACTTACAATCTATGCCTTGCTTCTTTTGAGTTTTTTAGATCCACTAGTATGATTCATTGTGAGCTTGGATCTATTTTCAGCATTTCTTTTGCACATTTTCTGCAAACATACAAAAGAAAATAAAAATGAACTCTATAATGATGGCCAACCAACTTAAATATTGAATAATAAAAATACCTTAGTTTCTTCATAGTCAAATTCATAGAAAGCACTAACAAAAAATATTCAGCAAAAATAGAAAAAACAGAATATGTGAAAAGCCCTTACCTTGCTTTACTGAGGAGCAGGAGCTGGAGCTGGAGTCTCACTGGTAGTAACAACAAGCTTAGCCTGTGTCAATAAGTCATAGAGAATAATTTTACTAAGTAAATTATCTATATAAATATTTAACATGTATCTATATGAGTAAATGTTAAGAATATTATAAAATAGATATTTCAGAATATATAGATACATGTTATGTAGCAGTTAAAATATTGCCAAATGAAATATGGAAAATTCTTTAAAATATATAACTCCAAATAGAAATTTTATCCCATTTTATACATAGCAAGCCCTTTTTATAGGCATTATGAAACTGGAGTGAACAATCTTTGAGAACTTCACTAATCCTTAAAATATGTTAATAGGAAACCCCAATAATATCTATAAAAAATAATCACATTGAAAATCACTAAAATGATTAAATATAACTAATCCATCCCCTCTTGTTTATATAGAATATTAGAATGTAACTATCCTCCTCTATCCTCTGTCATTTTGAGTGAGTGAGTGAGTGAAATAAAAAAAGACAATTTTGAGTGAGTAGTGAGTGAGATCAGGAGAAACAATCAGAAGCAGAATTGTTAATATATGAATAGTTTATAAGAACAAATAAGCTGAAGAAAAGAAGAGTGCAAGGAATATAGAGAGGATAAAGGATCCTGTACCAAATCCATATTTGAGAAAGCTCCCTTAAAAGGACCATGTGCTTTAAACCAAATAAAAGCCAATCACCTAATGAAATGTATTTTAAAATGGGTTGTATTTTAAATCGTTTGGCACTGCATATAGTTGACCATTTTACTTCATAACATGTATCTATATGAGGGGCTGAGAAATTTCAGAACAGTGAGAAAAAAATAGCTTACCAATAGCGAAAAGTTTGTAGTCTTGGATCAACACCCTGTGCAATATTCTGGAGGAAATTAATTAATAAATTTGAGGAACAAACACAAAATTCTAAATGCATTCATGCTAAAACTTTAAACAACTTTGTCGTGCTTCCATGTTTCTAGGCATTTGTTCTCTACAAGACTATAATACCATAGAAAGGAACCAACCATCCTACAAGATTAAACTATTATGTATGTACCAGAGCAACAATGCTCTAGCTATTAGACTTCATCTCTTACACAACAACTAATATCACAAGTTCAACAGAAAAGAGACCTAACATACTAAGCTGTAAGAGAGGACTCAAATCTTAAGAATGACTTTTATAATGTACACTTCCAGACATGAAAGCCCACTAGACAAGAACAAACAACATGCTTACAAATGGAGATTAATCAATACATGCACAATTAAAACCTAATAAATATTGGGCAAAAAGTCTTAAACATATGTATCTGACTCCACCAGCCTACCTGAACCGTGGAAAGAAGGCACTGATTATAATTTGAGTAAGGTTCAGTGCATGAAATTCTTCAGTTGACCTACATGTAAAACATTTTTCATAATTCAGTTCAGAAATAACCAATGAGAGTTTTAGAAAACTAATACAAAATATGTAACAAAATAGAGTTGGTGTTCTTCAAACTTGCAAGGTATAACCAGAGAAAACAACCTAAGATAGCTTCAATGTGGAGAAAATCAACCTAAGATTGCTTCGATGCAGAACTCCGACGCGAGAACCCGCAGATTTCAGAGATAATGTGTTCAGAGGCGCTGATTCAGAAAGTAAAAACTTCGAAGCAAGAAAGTGAGAACTCACGAATTGCAAATGGTGATTCGAGCTCCGAGGTGAGAACTCACGATTTCATAGAGAGCGATTTAGGGATTCCAAACCTAAGTTAGGAGCAATTTAGGGATTCAACAGAAATTGCAAATTAGGGATTCAATTTTAGATAGAAATCGCAATTGAGCGGAGAAGCTTGAAGATTAGGAGCAGATAATGTTACCTAATAGAAGCTTGAAGATGAATCAGTGTTGTTGAGAAGCAGAGAAACCTAAGTTGCAGATATTTTAAAATCTCTGAAGCACAACATCGAGAAGCTTAAAGATGAATCACAGTGTCGTCGAGAAGCAGAGAAACCCAAGTTGCGAATATTTTAAAATCTCTGAAGCACAGAGAAGCATAGAAACTAAGTTGCAGGAAAATGAAAAGCCGCGTTTCCTATTCGCGCGAAATCGACAATATTTAATAGCTTGCCGTCGGTTTGAACCGATGCAATTCAATCTGTAAAAATCTTTTCGTCGGTTTCTCACAACCGCCGGTATTCAATCGACGCTAAGCCACGCTTTTTTTGTAGTGTTTCATGCTCCTAGCATCAACATGCAAGCCTCAATTAAGAAAAAGTTTACACTAATGTTATACACAACAAAAACAAAAGGAAAAGAAATGTCAGAGATGATTATATGGTCCTTCCTCTAAAATAAAAGAATAAAAATAAAGAAAAACAAATGAAGCAAATGAGAGAGGGAGTGAGTTTAATTGCTCACTACATTTTCTTTCGACTGATATGAAACAAATGAGAGCCTTCCTAGTGTATTTTTCAATTCACAAATATAATTGACCTAATGAGGGGCTGTGATAATGGTGCATTAACTCCTCAATTTTAATTCCAAAATCTTACCTATTAAAAACAACTTTATTTTTTTAAAATTTTGTTCTTAAAACATTAAAAGACAAATATCTTAATAATGTGGAAGGGATAACAGTGCCTTAAACCTGCGCAATGTAACTGGCCCACATTTAATACCCCAACCCAAAAAGAAATAATGCAATTCCAGACTAATGAAAACATTTTAAGTAATTAATAATTAATAAAACTCAACAATGAGCTAATCAGTATATGAATTTTTTTTTCAATCAAGCATTTAATTCCTGTTTTAATTTAGGTAATAGGATGTGTTTTAAATTTTATATTGTGTATTGTAATTAAATCAAGCATAAATCAACCATTTAATTCATTTATGTCCATGAATTTTAAATTTAAGAATAATGACAATTATCACCATAAATGTCCGTGGATTCCTCTCAAAAAAATAATGATATAAATGATTAAAATACATCATATTTTTGTTAATTAATCTGTTAATTAATCTGGAATTCTGACACACTTTCAGTGTTTAAATTTAAAATTCATCATAATAGTATTTTAAACTTAAAATTGAAAATGTCACATTAATTAATTTGTTAAAAAAGCTTACGTTAATTTGAAAAGATGAATTAATCTGTTAATGAATCAATCATAGGCCACATTACATTTTAAAATTTAAATTGTTGTGACCTTTTCTGAAGCATATGAAATTACTTGCTTGTCTTTGAAGGTTTTGGGAGCAAAATTTTGTATTTGGTGTATATTACTTTAATTAATATAGGATTATAAAAAAATAATTACCAATCTTATATGTGAATAAAAACGATAAAATAGACAATATATTGTTAAATGTTTTGAATTTTATTCAAACTACTATAAAAAAAAACCTTTTTTTTTGTGGTGATTCATGTACAGACGCCATTTTCATATCAAAAGAGAAATTGATAAGAAGAAGAAAATAATAATAATAAATCAGAACAATAGAAAATAATCAATCAAAAGAAGAAGAAAAAAATAATCAAAAAGAAAAAAACAAAAAAGTAAAAACAGTTAATTTTAGAGAAAAAAAAAAGAGATGAACATACAAATTTAAGAATGAGTTAAAAAATGTAATATAAGAAGAATGAGATTAGAGGAATGCAAAACAATAATAAAAAAGATAGCAATGGAAACAACATATAAGAAAGATTTTTTATTTCAAATTATTATAAAAAAAAAACCTTTTGTGGCGAATCATGTGCAGACCATTATTTTCGTATCAAAAGAGAAATTGATAATTCTTATTTTGCCTTTAAAAAAAAGAGAAATTGATAAGAAGAAGGAAACAATAATAATAAGTAAGAACAATAAAACAATAATCAATTAGAAATAGAAAAAATAATCTATTAGAAGAAAAAAAATAATAAGTCACAACAATAAAAGGTTAATTTTAGAAAAGAAAAAAAAGAGAGGTAGATACAAATTTAAGAATGCATTAAGAATATTATATAAGAAGAATAAGATTGCAGGGATGCAAAACAACAATAACAATGCAAAAGGGGAGTTCTTGAATGGAAGGCTTTTTCAAAAAATGAGAGGAGTGTTTCATTTATAGAGGCTTTAGGCTTTAGTTTATTAGGAAAATAATGAATAACAATTAATTTGGAAAATTTTTTGAAATTTAAAATATCAAATTATATGCTAAAGTTATGAAATTTATCCTTTTCAATTCATGGTATTTTATATATGTTGATTCTAATATATTTTATAATTTTATAATATATTATAAAATATTGCCTAATTGAAGACTATTATCCGTAGACTATTATTATATTTTATTTTATAATAATATATTATAAAATATTGCTTGATTTTAATATATATTATATAATAATATTATAAAATATTTTAATAATGCACAGTACTTCAATTCATGATATTTTATGTACCTATAATATTACCTGCAACATCAATTGATTCTAAAAATTTTGTATATTAATAGCATTTTGTAACTCAATTAATTTTAAAACAGCATTTTCATAATTACAAAAACAACCTTACCTTTGGGGGGGGGGGGGGGGGGGGGGGGGGGGGGGGGGGGGGGGGGGGGGGGGGGGGGGGGGGGGGGGTTTGGCCATTGTATACTCCTTTAAGTAATAAAGGATTCTATATAGAAAAATAAATTCTTCTCTTTTATTATTTATCCTACTCAATTTTTTTTCTTTCCTCTTTTTCAGTTTTTTTCTTTAAACATATACTTCTTCTTTTTTATTTTTATGTTTTATTTCTTTCTTTTTCATTTTACATTTTTTTCTTTCTTTTTTTCCCTTTTACTTTTAATTACTTTTTTCTTTTTACGTTATTTTTTTTATTCTTTTTAGTTTTTCTTTTTATGCTTCTTTCTTTCTTTCATTTTATATTAAATGATACATAATTTTATTTGTTTATAATATTATAAATATATATTTATATTTTGACACTATGTTTAATTACTTCATATACAAAAATTTTGTTGATTAATCTTTATATAATAATGTTAAATTTTATACATAAATATATCATAAAATATTAAATATATTTTTATTATAAAATAGTTTTAAATTACTTTCTCAATAATATCATAAATAAATTGAGTTAGTCTTAATTTTTTTAAGGCAGAGACAATGAGTATGATTCACAGGAGACGATTTTGCTTGAGTTAGATACGACAATTATGGGCGACAAATCTCTTTCTCCAAATATTTAACATAATGACATACCCAAGACTCAACAATATATATATATATATATATATATATATATATATATATATATGTATATGTATATGTATATGTATATGTATATGTATATGTTTTAAGTCATTGATAAATGATTGATTTTTGTTTTGGATCCCTAATATATTTTTTCGTTGTATTGGATCCTAATATATGAAAACTTTAGTTTTGAGTCCCTACCGTTAGCTAAGTGATGACGTGACACTATCTCAATAGTTGATATATATTAGGAAGATCTATTCGGATGGTGCCACGTTATCACTTAACTAACGGTAGGACTCAAAACAGAAGTTTTGATATATCAAGATCCAATGCAACGAAAAAATTTATTAAAGACCAAAAACAAAAACCAGTCATTTATCAGGGACCTATAAAATTATTTTTACTTACAAACCATGTAAAATAATTTTAAATAAATTCATAAATAAATATTTTGTTGAATAATATTTATGTTATGAAGTTAAAATTTTTATACTAAACGTTAATTTAGATCTAATTAGTTAATATATTAATTACAAAATAATATTTTGACTTTATGTTTAATAATTTTATATACGAAAATTTTGGTCTATTAATATTTATATAATAATGTTAACTTCTTTTTACATAAATGTATCATAAATATATTATAGTTAATTAAATATATTTTCATTACCAAATAGTTTTAAATTACTTCATGAATAATATCATAAATTAAATTAGTTTAAAGTTTTTAATGCTAAAGACTACAAATATTATTAACAGGATATAATCTTGCCCGAGTCAGGCATAACTATTATGGATGACAAATATATTCCTTTGAGTATTTAACACAACTTCATACCTAAGACTCCACATTTTTTTTTACTTTTAAATCCTATAAAATCATTTTTATTTAGAAATCATATCAAATAATTTTCAATAATTTCATAAATAAATATTTTTGAATAATATTTTGTTTTATGAGGTTTAAATTTTTATACTAAAAAATAATTTAAATCTAATTAGTTAATGTATTTATTACAAAATAATAATAATTTCATATAAGAAAATTTTATTGATTCATATGTATATAATAAATATATTAAAATTAATTTATTAAATATATTTTTATTACAAAATAGTTTTAAATTACTTCATTAATAATGTCATAAATTAAATTAGTTTTTATTTTTTGATGGTAGAGACTACAAGTATCATTCACGGGAGACAATCTTACCCGAGTCAAGTAGAACCATTATGGGCAACAAATCTATTTCTTCGAGTATTTAACGCAACTTTATACCTAAGACTCAATTTTTTTATTTTTAAATCCTATAAAATCATTTTTATTTAGTAATTATATAATTATATAATTTTAAATAATTTCATAAATAAATATTTTGTTGAATAATATTTATTTTATTAAGTTTGAAGTTTTTGTACTAAAAAATTATTAAATCTTATTAGTTAGTATATTTATTACAAAATAATATTTTGAATCTATGTTTAATAACTTGATATATGGAAATTTAGTTGATTCATATGTATATAATAATGTTATATATATATATATATATATATATATATATATATATATATATATATATATTAAATATATTTATATTACAAAAATATTTTGAATCACTTCATCAATAGTATCATAAATTAAATATTTTTTTTATTTTTTTAATGTTTGAGTCCACGTGTATCATTTATAGGAGATAATCTTACTTGAGTAAGGTAAGAATATTATGGACGACAAATTTATTTATCTGAGTATTTAACACAATTTCATACTCAAGGCTTAACAATTTTTTTCTACTCTTAAATCCTATAAAATCATTTTTACTTAAAAATTGTATAAAATAATTTTAAATAATTTCATAAATAAATATTTTGTTGAATAATATTTATTTTATGAGTTTAAATTGTTTATACTAAAAATTAATTTAAATCTAATTAGTTAATATATTTATTAAAAAAATAATATTTTGACTCTATGTTTAATAACTTCAGTTATAAAAATTTCTTGATTAATATTTTTATAATAATATTAACTTTTTTTACATGAATATATAATAAATATATTATAATAAATTTATTAAATATACTTTTAACATGCTTACGAGTTACAACATTTAATATCGTTATAAATTCTTTATGAAAAACTGATTGATATATTTAGACAAAAATATTAGTCTTTTTTAACTTATTACATTTTCTTCTCACGGGTCAAAGATAATACTAAAAATTTATGACAACTTATCTTACACAAGTACTTACTAATGAAATATAATTTGTCTATTAGAGAATAAAATAATAATTTATTAGTATCCATTAACTTTAGTAAGATCTTTTTTAACCATAAGTCTCGAATCTAAGACATTGTTTAAGGATCTAATCTTACTTCCACTCGAATCAACGAAATGTTGGTAAGTAATATTTGATTTCAAAAGTTTTAATTTAACTTAATGAATTCTTAGACTTTAAATTATTTGAAGTATTATAAATTATAAATATTATAAAAATAATATTTTTTTATTCGCAATATAGTTGTAAAATAATTAGATTATTTTATCATTTCACATTTCAAAGTTACAAAATTATTTTAATTAAAAATAAGTTAAATCCTTTCTAAATTTTTTATACAATTTTATAAATATTTTAAATGAAGTAAGAAATATTTATGGGATTATAACTAAGTATATTTTATCTGCTTGAATACTCTATATCTTTTTATTGTGAGATTAAATTTTTTAATATGTTTCAACTATTTTAATACAATTTATGCAATGTTAACTAGGTCAACCATTCTTACTCTATCATTTTTATTAAACATTTATGTTTTGGTTTCTTATTGTCGTTGAGCAATAAATGTATAACTAATATTTATTTTTTAGCAAGTTGAGATATACGTAAATCATTTCAAAAAATACGTAGAAATTAAGGTGACCCGTGCGAACGCATGGGTAACTAGCTAGTTTGATTATAAAGCAGGAGGTGAATTATTCGTAGGTTTAAAAAGATTTTGTTAAGGACGCCACCTGACCCCGAAAAATATAAAAGTTAAAAAGTGACAATGACTTATTTTTTGCTGGCAAGCAATTGGAAGATGGTAATACTTTAGAAGATTATAAGTTTAATTTATAACAGCATCTTATTATATATCCTTCACCTTTCCAGTAGCTTCTAACCATGCCTGTCCCACAACGCATGCCATAAAATAGTGCATGTCCTTGAAATTGATTTCAAGAATTGTGAGAAGGAAAATTCTCAGAAATTTCCAGTGAAGTTGGATTGAAATTTCTTAAACTCAATTGTGAAAGAGCAAAATGGGAGACTTCCTGGAAGCAACGCCAAAATGGTAGGTAAAACATTCCACATGAGATGACAATAAATATACTTGCACCAAAATATATTAATATATAAAATGATTAATGTTACTATCATCCATAACTTGTCATCAATTTTTGTTTTTAAAATTTTGTGATATTTTTATTTGTAGTATATTGTTTATTGTTTTTTATTATTTAATAATTAAATATTAATGCATATTATCATAATGCCTATTGAATATATAAAAAATAATATTTACGAGTATGCAACTTTTAAATCGGAGGACAAATAAGAATACCTAAAATCTCCTATCCTCTTTTTCTTCTTTCATCAGTAGTTTTTCTTTGATTTAAGTACCACATTTAATAATGAATAGAAATCAAAGCAATTCTTCATTTAGCTTTTTCTAAAGTGCATGAATTTTTTTCTTATAAAATATATATTTTTTCATAGATTTGACCTAATTGGTTCAAAAATTCAAAAGGATTTTTTTTTTGAAAGGATTTATCTTTAAAAAAAATCAAAAGGATTTTGGGCTTTGTGTTTTTAAGTGCATTACTTTAATCTACCTATTTAGTATAACTAGATGGTAACCCGTGCCATGCACAGGTTGAAATTTAATATTAATAATATTTTAACATAGGTCTAAATAAATTCCTATAATATGAAAATTTGGCCTGTTTTTGTATTTTCTTTCTAGATTTTTCTTCTCTAAACATTAAGTGAGTGGTCATTTAAAAAAAAAAAAACAGTAAGTGAGTGGGACTATACTATAATTTGAGTTGTAAACAAAATAAATTATCCTCATGAGGCATCTTTTGGCCAGCAGGATGCACATTTGTTGTTAAATTGAATAAGGAAAGAAAATCAGAACTTTTACTGTCTGCAGAGGTAAAGAAAACGAAACTTTCACTGTTTCATATCTATGGAAAACTGATACCATTATATAGAAGTAACTGTAAAGCCTTATAACTACCCACTAAAATCATGGTTTAAAACTATACCATGAACACAAACTGAATAGCAAATAAAAAATAACCAACACCGTATAACAGTAAATATTTAAAAACATTTGACTTAGTAACAACTATTCGACATCAGCACTCAGCAGTCGTAAACACATCACTTAACAACATTGGATGGATGGCCATGCATAATTCCTGGACTCATCTGGTTATGAAAGTCAGAACCATGTTGGTAAAATAAATGAGATCCATCCTGCTGCAATTGCAATGACATTGTAGATGGCGACCGTTGCATACTGCCTAATAAGGCCTTGAATTGCTGTGATTGGCTAGCATTGACACCTACATTAGGCACTTGACCAGAACCAACTTCAGCAGGAATGTTCTGGTTCTGTTTGTTTTGAACAGGCAAGGCACTCCTTCGTGGATCCTGGGATGGCCAAAGTCCAACCTGACTTCCATTTTTAAACTCCACTTCCTCTACCTTTGGAAATGTGTGTTGATTTTCAAAGGGAGTTAGCTGGTAGCCTATGTATATTATGCTTAATCTGCCGGGAGTTAGGTTGCCCAAGTGAGACCACGGTTGGCTGAATGTGCTGGGAGTTTTTTTTTTTTTTGGTCTTAGGTCAGAGACCACGGGTGTCCCCCAACCCACTGGGTCAGAGACTAATCCCATTGACGGTGTGTGGCTGTCGCTGGCCCAAGGGAATTTTGCACATGGAGGGAATCGAACACGGATTCTTCTACTAAATAGATCGTTCCCCCTCATGTGAACGCAGCAGGGCCTTACACCACTGCACCAACCCTTTCGGTTGTGCTGGGAGTTTGGTTGCCTAGAGGTAATCTCACATTTTGTTTATATGACAAGTAATGCATGTTTTGGGGAGTGAATTGATGTGCTTGTGGTTGTACAATATCTAATGATACATTTGCTATCTTTGAGACTACATCATGCTACTGTGCAAACTGATTTATAAGGTATAATGGCAATAACACACTGTTGCATAGATAGCAGTTACAAAAGGTTTTAATGTCAATGTAATGACAATAACACACAAATAGCAAAAATGGGAGTTGACACATTTAAGAATAACACACTAATTGTAGAGACACGAGTTACAAAAATTTTAATATCAAATGACAATTAGAGTAGGTGAGAGTTGAGAATTGAAGGAGAAATGGTAAAGGCCATTGGTGAGAAATTGGAAGAGGCAGCGGATGACACATTAGTAGAACATGTGATGTGGCAATATTGACGTGAAAGCATATTGTTTCATAGCTTAAGATTAATTTATAGATTATAAATAAATAGATTGTATTTTAATATTTTTTTAATATTTTAATATTGTAATTCGCAGAAACTGAAATGAAGGTTTGATTTTTTTTTAATTTGAAGTAAAATTTAATATTTTAATTAACGATTTTTTTAATAGAGAAATATTTTGATTAGTTTAGTAGGTTCAGTTTATGTAAACTTTTAGTACAAATGAAAATTTTTAGTTTGCAAAAAAATTAATATATTATCATTAATTAAAAATGAAAAATTAAAATTGAGTGAAATTTTTTAAAAGGGAACTGTATGAAATTAATTGAGTGAAAATTGTGTAATTAATTTAAAATTGATACATTTCAAAAGAAACTATTAAAATATAAACTATGGACTACTTATATTAATTTTGTTTAAATTATTCTTTTGCATGTGAAATTGGTTCAAACCCAATTTATAATGATCATGGTCTTTGATACGATGCAATCCAATAACCTCTACAAAAAGATTCATATAAGATGAACAAATTTCGAGGAAGAAAACATAACCCCAAATTAATTTGTTTCCTTGTTTGTCTTCTACTTAAAGGTTGCCCACTCGAGTAAAAAATGACATGTAATATATTTGCTACTCATGAATTTAAAAGGCAATGGCATTATTATTAAATACATTATACATACCACGCTATAATTTTCTGATGGGCCAGAGCTGAAAACCTATTGTACTAAGTTTATTTCACTCAAGAGGTGGACTTAGATTTGTAACAGAATTGTGTAATGGTAATCGGAACCACAAAATTGATCTTCTTCTTGATAAGCATTGTATCTTATGTTTGTTTGCAGAAGTGTTTTTCCTCTAGTCACCAATTATTCTGTTGGTATGTACGTCACACTTGGTATTCAGAATATGTCCCAGTTGTTTTTAAAGTATTATTGGTTGACATATTGGTATGTTTAACTACTCAACCAGTAATGACAAACTAAGGATCAAGATAGACGATATTTATTGGAATACTTCCTAATAAAAAACAGACAATGACAATGCTGATATAGAACCGTATAGAAAATAAAAGCAATGTACTGTACTGATATAGAACCCTCATCCATCCTAGCCCAGGCAGTGGCAGCAAAAATCACACAAGACACACACATCACTCTCATTTTTCATCATCACTAACAGAGCACGAACACTCTTTTATTTTACTTAATTTTGCTGAGTGTGTTGGATCATATCCGTGAACTTGAAGAATATTTTTCCTGCATCTGCTGTTAGAGCTCTGGTTATTTTTCATATGACTGCAAGCAAATGTTGAGTGACAAAATAATGAAAGAAACATGTAGTTTGAAATTAAAAAAAAAAAATTATACTAATCATACAAACATGGTGAACTCAAAACAACACAATAGACATAACCCTTTAAATGGCCAGTATCATGCAAAAGATTTTGATCAACAGCTCCAAGACCTAAAACCTTCCACTAACTCGATATCTAGAGAACACAAATTTTGATCTATATGCACATAAAGACAACAATATTGAAGCAAGTCTTGGTGGCACAGGGACTTGGCTGATATTCAGATGTCTCCCAATCTCTGCAATTCTAATTCCATGCTTACAAACAATAATAAGTTTCTTGAGGGCATAAGAGTGGAGAAGAAGGAGAAGAAACGAGAATGGAAAAGAAGGAATGTACTGTGTGGAAGAAACCACTTACAACAGGGAAAAAGAAGGCAAGGTTGTATCCCTGGGGCGTCACAAATTGGGTGTTCCCCATTAACACCTGATTTTTGGACTTTCCTCCTTATTTTATAGTCTCTCCCTTTCGCTCCTTTGATAACACTGTACCGACACCATTTCGCAATTGTCTCTTTTTCTACTTCTGTAATTCAAACGGAGCAGAATTTAGTAAAGAATATGGTTTGAGAGTTAAAAAAAAAAGGAGAATGTAATGAATTTCAGATCACTGAAATGAAAATAAAATGAAGGAGAAGGATATGAGAAAGAAAGAGGAGATGCCAATGTGGGAGAGGAAGAGGGGTTGAGACTGATGGAGATTGAGAAGGAGAGAGACGTGGTATTGAATCTGAAAATAATAATACAAATTGTGGGAGAGTATGTTATACCAATTTTTGTAGGTTACATTCAGTTTTCAATTTTTGTCCGTTACACCAATTAGTGTATACCAAATGGTGAAATGAGGAGAGTATGCAACGTAAGCAAAAAGGCTGAAATGGATGAATGATGCATTTTGAAAATCTTAGATGTCAATGTCACAATCCTTGTCTCAGAATTTATATATTAAAAATAGATAAATAGATAGATGTTTTTTGCAAACATCAAAAAGAATAAAACACCTTCAAACTTATAGTTGACAACTGTATTTCCAATCTAATTGTACATAGTACATTTATTGATCTGAAGTAAATTAAAAAACATTTTTCATGCTTTGGCTTGTAATGAGCTAATTTAAACTAGCTATAAAAGGTAACATCAGGCTCAAATGGAATAAGCAATAGATAGTGTAAGGTGGCTTATTTGGACCTAGCTAGAGAAAGAAAACACCATAGTCATACGTGTGCAGAAATGCAATAAATGAGCAGACAAGAATCAAATTCTGAAGAGAAGATAAATGTAACGTCTCGTGGCATTACATTGACTTAACCATTTATAATTGCATAAATAAATAGTGTTATGGAAAATATAATTGGAAAAAGTGAAATAAAATACGAGTAAATTTTTTCATTTTTCAAATACAGACCCAATACTACCTTCAATCTAATATTGTGACACCTTTGAAGGGTCCTCATTCGAACTCAAATGTGAACAATTGATTGATGTTCTCGAACTGAAGACGTAACATATCCATCTTTGGGAGAGTGAAATATGGATCCCTCCACATGTGTCCTATAGGGAGATTAAATTCCACAGTTATACGAATCAAGAATTAGAATACTGGAAGATGCAAGGGAAAGTAAGTGATGATGACATTGTCAATATAGCGGACATGGCGACCTTCAAAATGGAGTTTGCTTTTTCAACTTTGAAGGTCGCCATGTCTACTATATTGGCAATGTCATCTTCACTTACTTTCCCTTGCATCTTCCTGTGTTCTAATTCAAAGTTGAAAAAGCAAGTCAATTTTTTATAGAAAAAAAACTCAATTATGAGAATGTTCATAAGTTGTCCCTCATGCGACATCTGTTGCCACGAACACAATCACTACAAACAATGACAGAACACAAACAATGACTACAATCCAATAGGTGGAATGAGTTCTCCCAAAAAATGGTAATCCTGTTAGCTCAAGACCATGTAAAAATTCATAGAATTGATTTTGCGTAATGTCCATTCAGTTCCAAATGCATAATAACTTATTGAACCAGCCTTGAATCTTGCAATTCATCCAGCTCATTTTCCTCCAAAAGTGCAGATTGGTGGCTCTGGAAGTACAAGCCCTGTAAATAGAAAGGGTTCCATATAAGGTTTTAAGATAGTCACCATAAGGTCATACAATTTCTCTACAACATTCGAGTCTTTCTTTTTTTTTTTTCAATAGAAAAATACTTTTTGAAAAGTTGTACAAACCAAGATATTCTTGGTCTCATTTCCAAGTTCTTTATCAGACTTTTTAAAATTGTAGTCAATTCCTAGTTTTACCTTGCTATCAATGTGTTTTGGTTTCACACAAATGTTAAGATTAACAGTTGCAGAGTGCCTAACATTTTCTTGAAGATTGGTGGTTGTGCTAAACATGTACCAATGAGATAGAACACACTTGCACATATTATAATATACATATAATTCTTGTAAATCAATAAATAACTCTGTTAACTCTAAAATCAGAAAAAATGTAAACTAAGGCTCTTTGCTTGTGAGTTTAGCTCCGTCGGCAAGCACCTCTACCCATTTCCTAAAAAAGGGTAAATTTAAAGGAATGAGACATAATGTCTGAGTGAGTGCTTTAGGGGTTCTACTGGTGGGTTAGACTCTTCTACTCAAACATCCTTTTTACTTATTTGTCATGGCTTGTTCGCACTAGGTTTATGATAATCTTTCGCTCATATGGCTGGATCTACACTTTCCAATCATTAATATTTGTCTTTGGCTCTTCTCTCATTCTCACAACTATTACACTAGTTTACTCTCATTATTATCTTAGGATCTCATTCTCATTATTAATACTTTCTTTTCACAACTCTGTCTAGCTAACTCAACATTTCTTAGATTCTACCCGTCTTTCCTTTGATACTTAAGGTCATGTGCCAAGGTCAAGTCTAAGGTTACTAAGCTTTAGGATGTCCCTAACATTCTCCTTAATTTATGTCATTCTATTCCTTTCACTAGGATCATACTCTTCTACTACATTGGGCGAAAACATCCTCTCACTTATACCTGCCCCAACCAAGATTCACATAACACTATTCTAGACATAACCTTTCTCATACCCTTAAACTTGATTGTCATATCAATTCATATTACAAGTTGCGATAACAGTACTCACACATATACAACACAATGCACTCAAGGCATTCACACAAGACCACATAAGCCAAACACACTCATAATAATGTGCAATGCAATGCTTTTCTTTCTTCTATTTTTGTATGCATAATCGTTTTTACCTCATGAAATAGTCTTGGAGCACATGTTTACCTATAAAAAGAAATAAAAACTAAATTCCTAACTATCAAAAGTATTTATTCAAAAACTAACCAAATAAGGTGCAAACATAACTCAAAAGCATAAGAGACATCCAATAATTGCACCAAAAACACTGCTAAAATGCAAGTGTAGGGGCAATTATCAGTTATGTAGAAAAAATTTGGTTGTTGTCCCAACTTGGTTTGTGATGAAAAATTATGAATTTAACATATAATAGGTCTTGATTTTATATTACAAATGGCATACAATTCTTACACTCAATGGGAACCAAACTATGCATAAAAAAGAAGCAAGAAAAAGCAAACTTTTCTGCATAATTTTGCTTTGTTGATCTGGTGCGATTTAAGTCAGTAAATTCATATTTATAGTGAGCCAAATGTTGTATATTAAGTTTATTTTGGTCAGTATATGATCCCCCTAAATTTTTGGTAAGCATTAGAGTCCATTCGAACTTGATTTGCCACTTGGAATTACCAAATGAACAGAAAAAATGTGCTAATATCATAAGTGATTTTGGCATTTTTTTTTTACATTTAAATGATGTCTAGTGAGTTGATAATGGGTTCTGCAACATTAAAGGACACAAAGGAAAAATATTGGGTGAATTTGAATGCATTTCGAGTCATGGGGTGCAGGTTGTTGTGCATGTTGTGTGTGCTATCCTGTTTTTGTTTATTGACATAAGAATCAATTTTGAAATGATGTTTTGGTGTGTTGGAAGACAAGGGAATTAGTTAACAAGGTTAGAGATGGTTAGGCATGATTGGAATGGATTAATCTCACATAAATTTAGTGAAAACTCATGAAGGATGCATAAAGAGAAATGTACTTGTATCTTAGTAACTGAGGAATTAAACTTTTGAGGCTATTATTCTTGTGAAACATACTTGAAACTAATTGTATGTTGTAAAAGAAAAGAAAATAAATGGAGTAGAGTAATCTAACTAGAATTAAAATTTAAGAGTGGTGATTGAGTTGAATTAGTTTAGACTTAACTCCTAATTTCAATAAACACAGGTTAACACTTTTTAATATAAGTTGTCAAGGTAGCCTTAATTGTGTAAGGTAGTGAAATGACATTGTATTAGAAGATTAAAATCATAAGATTAAGTACTAGTAGTGATAACATAATGATCAACTACTCATGTTGGAACTTAGAACTCTATTTTTATTTAATTACCTTAATCTTTACATTGAGAAAGAATGATAGTACCCTCACTAATTGAGGAAGATAAGTTGAAAGCTAATTAATCTAATGTTATAAGCAACTTGGAGATAAGAATCATGAAAGGAAACAAAAATGGTCTTGCTAGCCTATGTATATGTGTCAATTCAGCCATTGTGTGGTAATGGAGTATGAAATAGCTTTGTCTTAATTGTTTTACTTAAAATGAAGTGTTGAGATGTTGTATTCTATGATTTTGATATTGAGATGTGATGATTATGGTAAGCTTGATAGCTACCAATGACAAGGCCATGAGAGCCTGAGATTGATATCTGAGAATTGGTTTCCGAAATTGATATTGAGATTAAGAATGGTATTGGCAAGTAAATTGTTTGTTTAATCATTATGCTTGGATCAACGTGGTATGATATGATGAGATATGTATGTAATGTGACATATGGTAAGCATGGGAGCCAATGAGAAATGATTGAAATTGAGAATGAGATTGTTGATGTTTTTGTTTGATAGGTTGTGTCTTTGTTTGTTTGTTTATTACTATACCCGTAGGGAGGTATGATGGATAGTACAAAAAATGAAGGAGACTCTGTTGGACCTTCGTTATGTATTCATGCTATGATTGTGATGTTGGTGTTTGCGAGAGCAGATGTTGAGATTTTCTCATAGATCAAGTAGAGTCCACATCATCTTTCATGAGTTTGCTATCGGAATTGGTAGTGCATGGATCTTGGATCCACACTCAAGAGTTATTCATTACACTAGGAAGATCACTGTTATCTGCATATCTAATGTAGGTCCTATCTTCTCATCCTCCACACATGTAAATGAGTTTTCGACTTACGAAGATTTGTATTACACAAAAATAGAATTTCGTGTTCAAGGATGCCACCCTCTATATCTTCCTTCTACCCGTTACATTATAGGAACAACTCATTTTTAGCCCCTTTTATTGCATCCAAATAATTCGAAGAAAGATGACTACCTCTCAGAGTGTACTGAAAACAATAGTAGTAGTAGTGATTCTAAGATGTCTGAGTGTAGTAGTAGTGATTCTGAGATGTCTGAGTCACGACCAACTTAGGAAGTGAGTTTCGTAACTACCTCCCTTCCCAATTTTGATGTACATCTTTTCTATTGGGTGTATCTTTTGATAGACACATGTGTTTATATTTTGAGATGATAAATGTGTTTGTCAAAAGATACACCCCATATAGAAAAGATGAACAACAGAATGGGAAAGACGGATTATTACAAAACTCACATCCTAAGCTAGTCACAACTTAGACATTTCATAATTGTTGCTACTACTACTATTATTACTTTTACTACTTGACTCAAACATCTTAGAATACTACTACTACTACTACTTGACTCAGACATCTCAGAATCACTACTACTACATACTACAACTATTACTCCCACTAGGAGACTCTGAGAGGTAGTCATCTTCCTCCAGCTTATTTGGAGGCAATAAAAAGAGCTGAAAATGTGTTGTTTCCTCTAATGTAATTGGTAGAAAGTAGATATGGTGGGCGATGCCCTTGAACATGGGATTCTATCTATGTGATACAAATATTTGTGAGTTGAAAACTGATATTTACATGTGTGGAGGACGAGTAGATAGGACCTCCATTCAATAAGTAGATAACAATGATCTCTGAAGTGTAATGAATAATTCTTGACTATGGATCCACGATCCATGCATGTCTAATTCCGACCCCAGTATCATGAAAAATGATGTAGACTACTCGATTTTTGAGGGAATCTTGACATTTGCTCCCATGAACAAGCACATCACAATCATAATAGTCAAGTTCTTAGACAAATAAGCAAGGATAAGTTCACAAGAATAAACATAAGACATTGAATTAAAATAATATTATTTTAATCAAATGTATTAGAACGAGTTCTAATGTTGACATTAACTTAATTATAATTAATTCCATGGAAATCTTGACTATTTTCTCACTCTAACAGTTTATTCATAGACCATCGATTTCACAACACAATATAGGTTTTTAGTTGAAATTTTGACTAAAATCCACACAGAAAATCATATAAATTTGTTTAATTAATTTTCCATGAATAATTTATATTTTCTCTCCTAATTATATTCATTGGCTGATTTCTTTAAGGAAAATGTTCAACATACACCTAAAAAATGGGGTGTATAGGTAGGAGGAAGAGAGTTAGAGAGAGGAATAAATTGATAGATGTGACAAATGATGTGATAAGAAATGAAAAGAGAAATAGGAAGAAAAATAGGATGGAAAGCACATGAAGGAAGAAGTAAGTGTATGATAATAATAACTCTATCTTTTACATGGAAAATCATGCCCCAATTCAACATAACACATAGAGAGAGAAACATAGAGGAAACTATAAGTATGATAGGTGATATGATATGATGAGAAAAAAAGGATAGATAGAGATAATGGATGCTAATGGGATGTTTGATATATAAGGGTGTCTATATATTATTACATTCAAGTTACTCTTATAATAACTTTTTATTTGCCTCTAAAAAAACTTGACACAGGAATTGAGGTCTTGGATTTCCTCTCCAGTTAGATTTCACACATTTAACCCGGAAATGGATTTACTGCATTCACACATTTCATGTATAAAAATCATTAGATGAAGATCAACAGTTTACATTTCTAATACATATTTTAAGTTGAAGCTGTCGAGATAAAATTAGTTGTTTGATTTTTATCCAACGATTCTGATTAGCAGAATGTGTGAATGTGAGAAGTCCCTCACCACAAAGAATCCTGGTCCCATTTAACTTTGTAATCATGATTTGATGCTTGGATTTTTTTTCTCATACATTTTATTAGTTTTGTAAAAAATGAAAAATAAAATCAAGAGTTGAGATGCAACTTGTCTTCTCTCTCTGTAATTGGAGAGAATCATCATCCAAAAATCAAACACCCTCGGTCAGTGTCAATCCTTAATTTACAATCATACACTCACTCTTCTTAAACTTATTAATTTCATATTATATATAATTATTTTTATCGACGAGTTATTGTATTAAAAGGGAAAAATATATGTGAATGTTTGTTAAAAAATTAGGTAAATAAAATAAAAGTATAACAAAACAAAATTGATAAGGGTAGTTTGTTCTTAATTTTATTTTTCAAATACAATTTTTGATGTAAAAGAATTAGAGTACCCTTTGAACTCTCAGCAATAAAATTTGCTTTGTTAAAAAATTATTTTTGACAAACAAAAACCCTAAATACCAAACTGCACAGAACATCGATTCATAGAAAAATGAAAATTCAGATGTTTACGATATGATGAATGCTCAGATAAATGAAAATAAACTATGGATAAGTGAGGGTTGAAACAACATCCATTTTTTTTTTTTTTGATAAAGGAAACAACACATCCATGTGCGCACACATCAAAACCCATTTTAATAAAATAAAATAAAATCAACAATCAAAAGGAAAAGGGTCATCCCTTTTTACCTTAGTAAATCACAAATTCAGATGTTTACGATATGATGAATGCTCAGATAAATGAAAATAAACTATGGATAAGTGAGGGTTGAAACAACATCCATTTTTTTTATAAAGGAAACAACACATCCATGTGCGCACACATCAAAACCCATTTTAATAAAGTAAAATAAAATCAACAATCAAAAGGAAAAGGGTCATCCCTTTTTACCTAAGTAAATCACATCACGAATAAAAAAGACAGAACTAGAGATTGAGAAGACAATACCCAGTAGATCTGTAGGAACGAGAATTGGTGGGCCCTGGGTAGCGAATGAAAGTTGATAGCTTTTCCAGTTACTCACTCTCACTCTTAATTTCTCTGTGTATCTCTAGTGTGTATATCATTAACAATGAAGTGAAGAGTGAGAATGAGATTGCTTCAATTTATAGACAAAATTGAGGGTTGCCTTAGCAAACGTAGATTTTGGATTGGATAAAAAATCCGTTAAAATAGCATTATAGAATTTCTCTTTCCTTAGTTGGTTTTACTTATATGGAAGTTCTTAAATTTAGATTGACAAAATGTTCGAATCCCTATCGAGGTGCCCATATATTTTACCTCGTGTCGCCTTTGTCCCCATTTCACTCATTTTATCCACCTTTTGCACTAGTTGTCAACTTTTCATTATTGGTTTTTGAAAATTGTTGAAACTCTTCCATTTTTTTGTTTTAACAAATATACAATCAATGAAGAAAAGGAAAATTCAGATCTTTACGATATGATATGAATGCTCAGATCAACGAAAATTAACTATGCATAAGTGAGGGTTGAAACAACACATCCACGCACGTACACATCGAAACCCATTTAAAAAGTCAAGTAAATTAAATAGTAAAAGGAAAAAGGAACATCCATTTACAACAGTAAATCACATCAATATATCACAAATAAACAAGACAGAGAGATCAAAAAGACAATACCGTAGAGGTATGTAAATATACGGGAATTAATTGGGCCGTCAATAGTGAAAATTGATAACTTTTTCACTCCCACTCTTAATTTCTCCATGGATCTTTAGTCTGTATATCATGAACGGTGAATAGTGAAAGTGAGGTTGCTTCAATTTATAGACAAAATTGAAGGTTTTCTTGGAAAATGTAGATTTTGGATTGGATAAAAAATTGATTATGATTTTCAAAAAATGTTGAAACTCCTTCCCCATTTTTTGTATTAAAAAATATATAATCAATGCATTGAAGAAAAGAAGGAAAACATTCATTTTTTTTTTATTTTCTTTTTTTGTTATATAAATTTAATTTTTTTATCTACTTCCTTAAAAGAGCCTACGAGCATTTAATTTGTTTTTTAATTTCTGCTTTTGTTATATGAATTTAAAAATATGCCTTTTATTATGTCAATTTCTTTATAATAGTCAAACAAGCGTTTTACTTCTCTACCAAAAGAAAAAAAGCATTTTACTTGTTGAAACGTCGTAATTTTTCTTAATCTATGATTTTAAGTTATTTGAAATAATTACAAGAGAAGTTAAATTTACTTAGTGAAAAATATGATTGAAAGAAATACTTCAGTTTTTTTTTTTTTTTACCAAAATGGTGTAATTTTTTTTTTCAAAAACTACCAAAATGGGTATTTTTTACAAATATTACGGAAATGGGTAAGTCATGTTTTAAAACATGACTTTAGTTTTAGCATAATTTTTTTTTAAAAATAGAAGTCGTGTTTTAAAAATTGACTTTTTTATTTTTATTCCTGAAGTCGCACCTTATAATTTTTTTTAAATTGCTATTTATACCTTCTATTTTATTGATACACCCCCTTTTAAAATTTTTTTCCCATGAAACATAAGAAATTCAACTATAAAAATTTATCTGGAATAAAATATTACTCAAATAATTTCCTACTCTTAATTAATTTCTAGTTTAGGGTACTTGGAAAAAAATTAAAAAGGGGGTGTATCAATAATATAGGGGGTGTAAATAGAAATTTTTTAAAAAAATTATGAATTCGTTTGCCAAGGCACGACATCACGAAGAAAAATAAAAAAAAATAAGAAAGTTGATTTTTATAACACGACTTCTATTTTTTTTTATTTTAAAAAAAAGCTAAAACTAAAGTCGTGTTTTAAAACATGACTTCTTTATATGAAGTCGTGTTTTAAAACACGACTTATCCATTTATGTAATTTTTTCAAAAAGTACCCATTTTGGTAATTTTTTTAAAAAAAATTACACCATTTTAGTAAAAAAGCCGAATACTTCTTTATTGATTTTGTGTTGTTGGATTACAAACGAGAGCATTTTAATCCATTTCTTGAACTATGCAAGTTTGAATTTCTAGGGGTGAAGAAGATTTCTCTAGGTCAATCCATTATGTCCTAGAAAACCCACCTCAATTTCATTTGTTTAGTTGTCTTAAGAAGAAATAAAAGGGAAGGGTTTCAGAGGAAATTAATGGCGGGCTATGGGGTTTATTGAGAAAAAAGTCCATTCCTCATTCCCTCTCCTTGTTGGTAACCACCTCACCCTTAACTACTCTCTCTCTCATTTACCCAATTGCTCTCTCATCTCTCTAAGTGGATTCTTTGCGCTCTCCCTCACTAGTTCATTGCTTTTTCTCCTCGCTTGGGGCCCAAGTAATCATTATTGTTGGTAAGCTTTACCTCTCATTCTATCTCATTTTTCTCTCCCCATTGAGCTGGGCCATAATGGGTTTCATTTCAAAATCTAAGTTGTGTTCAATTGTTTTGATCTATTAAATTTGTGAGTTCGGTGTTGTTGATGTTGTGTGGAGTAAAGCTTCTTTCTTTGGCTCAAGAACTCACATTTATCTCCTCTCCTTCAAATTTCAAAACTTGGAACTACAAGAGGTAAGGGCAGCTCACATCTTATTATATTTTGTTGATTGGTGATGAACTGGAATGTTTGTTGTGCTATAATGGTTATAATGAATAACTAATCTTAACCATCAGATTTCAAGAAGATAAATGATGAGAATGAAGATAACTCTTTTGAAATTACTCTTAGAATAAGTTGATACCTCTCTCTCTCTCTCTCTCTCTCTCTCTATATATATATATATATATATATATACATAAATATATATACATATATATATATATACATACATACATATATATATATATATATATATATATATATATATATATTGCATTTGTGTGTCTAGATTAAAATTAAAAATTGAGTATAATTTAAATTATTTGTTTGTCAAATGACATAAAAATGTTTAATTTAGGAATTACTATTATTAAAAATTGAATCAAAAGTCAGTCAATAAATCAACCTTTAAATCAACTTATAAATTCGATACCAAAATCAGTCTCTAAATCACTCACTAAATTGATCAATGTTTGGTTTCTACATTTGTCCCTAAAAATTGGTTTCTAAATTTGTCTTCAAATTAGTTTCTAAATTGGTCTCTATAAGAACTTTCTACTTTGTCTTTAAAATTGGTATATAAACTTTGTCTCTAAATGTCTAAATTTGATGTCTAAATTGGTCTCCATATTAGTATCTAAATAAGTCTACAATATTGATTTGTAAGTCATTCTTTGAATGGGTCTTTATAATCAACGGTTAGCGGTTTAACTACTTATTGAAATCAAACTATTTTAGTCACTAATTGATTTACTGGCCGATTTTCTCATTTTGGCAACCATTATTATTATTATTTTTTACCTCTAACAACAATTTTTCTTGTAGTGTGCTAAGAGCTTCCGTGGCCGCAAGAAAGTTCAAAATGAAAAATGTTTTCACATTATTGTCTTAAGGTGGAGAGTTTGAAAACTCTTCATTCATAGCCATCTTTGAATATATACCATGCAACTTCTCATGTCTTAAGACACCAAAATAAAATGAAATTATGGAGAGAAAGAACATAATCTTATAGGTAATGGCTACAACACCATTATGAATGAATTTGGAATTAAAAAATATTTTTGAACTGAAGCCATAAATATTTCTTGTTCTATTTGAATAGAGTTTCAAACAAAGAAACATTTTGAACAAGATTGCATATAGATTGTAGAAGAATAAAAACCAAACATATCATACACAGTACTTTCATGTAATAATTTGGATGTAAATGCTATATTTTGAACAATAAGAAAGCCTAAGAAAGTTTGATTCTAAATAAGATAAAGTTATTTTCATTAGTTATTTTGTGTCCTCTAAGGCATAAAGGTTTACAAATTTTTAAAATGACATATATTTAGACCTAATATTCAGGAATAACAATAAAATTGTTTAATTCATCCTGTTTCACTAGTGAGGATTTAGTCCCAAAACCTGTGACAAAAGGATAGAAACAAGCAATATCAGCAAACATCATTCAGCTCATCAGAAAAAGAACCCTCCTGAAAAGAAAAAGAAAAAAAAAAGCTTGGGATTAAGTGAAGAATTTTAAGATCATGCAATGCCAGTTTAGAATCATGAATGGGTAAAGCTATATATAGTTCAAGGAAAATCACCTCAATGGTAGCCTTGTTCACAGAAGTAACTATAAATGTGTGGGAAAGTGCAAAAACAACTTTGCCAACAAATAAAAAATATATATATTATGAGCATTTCATCTCACCTTATAGAAAAAGATGGAAGCCATCCTGACTAGTTTCCAGCTTCTAAAGAAAGGATTGAACCGCCTTTCACAAAATCATCGTCAACATGAGTGTTATATCCTCTACGCATTATTGTTGGGTTTAGATTTTCCAGATCCTCCTTAAATACCCAGTGATATCCGCAACTGGTCACCCTCGTGCCCAAACCTTGGGAGTGCTCGACCATGGTTTGCATTTTGATGCCATAAAGATCAAGCATTTGTTCTATTTTAAAATAAGAAAAAAATTCTTCCTTGGTCAAATAGAGTAGCCACAAGTGATGTGATTCAACTGTGACTAGATGCCTATCAAGAAGTATTGGAATAAAGAGAGAGGAAAAATGGGATTTCATTTCAAAACCAATCCTTATTGTGGGATTCCATTTAAGATTCAAACTAGTTGGATCATCAAACACCACAAATACCACGCTGCAAGCAATGCCAATCCAGTTATTGTTATGCATAATGGGAGATGGGTCTAGGCTTATTGAAGTATCCACACTTTGATTATTGAACCATCTTGGTATTTGATTTCCAGGAATAACAATATCAATCCAGCCAATAGGGGTACCTGATTCTTGGCTCACCTGATACAAGAAACATAGACATGTCTTAATTCCTAGTTCCTACACAAATGGAAAGATCAAAAGAGTGAGTATGAACCTGAAGGATTTGTATCATCCATGCAAAAGTCATGCCACGACAACGTTCGATATCAACTATCTTAGGACAGTTGAAAATAAATAATCCCCTTCCGTAACGAGCAAAAGTGTAGCTTCCTCTTGTTGCTGGCAAGGCAGTAGGTGATGGCATCTCAGGCAGATATCTCAATTGCTTGCAATGCTGCAAGTTTAAATGTACAAGTTTGGAAAGCTTATTGATGCTATAAGGGAGGCTAATGAAATTGTTTCCCCCTAAATTCAAGGTTTCTAAAGAAAGCATGGATCCAATAGCATCAGGGTTTTGGCTTAGATTGCAGAAACTTAGATCAAGGTCATGCAAGCAAAAGAAGGTAGACAAGGAAGGCAACAAACAACCAGCTGAATTTTTATAACCTCTAGAATAGGAGAAATGGAAAGGTAGCATAATTATTTTCTGAAAGATGGAGGAGGATGTTGAGTGGGATTGGATGACAGTTTCCCTGATATTATCAGGCATCTTAGAATGCTCCTCATGTATTGGTTTCTCTAACAGCTGGTTACTAAATACTTTTGGACAGCCAGAGATATTTAGATATTCAAGAGAACTCAGACCCAATATATTGCTGGGCAGACTTACTAGATTTTTGCAGTTTTTCAAATTCAAGAAAGCAAGCTTTCTTAGAAGACCAACTGATCGATGGATCGACGCAAGTTTGGTGCATTCTTCAAGAATTATCCACTCAAGATTAGGGACCCCTCTAAAGTCTGGAACCTTAATAAGATTCTTGGAGTAACTGAGATCCAAAGCTCTTAAATTTGGCAGATACTGTAAAGGACCCAAAAGAAGAGATAGTTACTTACCACATTTTGTTTAAAGGTGGGAATAAGCTGAGATAATAGTATTCTTTTTTAATTCTTATTTCAAAAAGTAAAATTAAGAAGATAGTTTACAATACCTTTATGCCTTTCCATAGTTGTTTGATGTTACTACATCACATGATCAATTCAACCAGTTTGTTAGGCTGAAAACCTGATGGTAAATAGGAGAAAGGATATTTATACCACTCAAGAAATTGTAGTTTATTGGAGAGAAAATTAAGGCTTCCCATAAACTTCACATCATGGATTATGAGTAACCTAAGCTGACTCATTTTGTACATGGCTTCAGCATCAGTCACCAATTTTTCCCTCTCTCTTGACATGTCAAAAACAATGGCTTCATTGTTTGTTGCTTCCTAAATTAAGCATTGCAAAAAAATAAATAAATAAATAAATAAATTCACCACTCGAAATATACATAAAACTTATAAAAAAAAAGGAAAATATAAGAAGATTCTTTTTGATTCAAAGAAAATATAAGAAGATGATTAGTTTATTATTATATTGTTATTAATAAATACAAAAATGTCACATTATTTCCTGTTTTTAAGATTTGGTGAAGGAATTATCATCATTTCCTTAACAAAATAAAAATTAAAACAAGTGATATTATCATAATAATTAATAAAAAAACATTAACAGAAAGTCCAAAAATCTTAATTATATTTCAAACAATTACCTACTTTATCGTAGCCTCCGACATAACGTAGTAGAAATCTTCATGGAGCCATAACCTGCTCCACTTTTCAGGCTCTTTGGCTGAATTGCCTTTAACAATTTTTCTGCCCAAATCTTTCAACAAATCATGCATTTTGATATGTCCATATGAATTGTCAATGAGTGATTTATCAAGAAGGACTCTTATTCCAATTTCAGAATGAAATCCACAACAATCTAGAACTTTCTTCACATATAACTCCTCATACCCGCTGAAGAAACAAGCAATATCTAGAAATATTTGCTTTTCCAAATCTTGTAGTCCATCATAACTAATTTGTAGCACATCCAAAATATCTTTGTTGGGATATTCTTTCAGTCTAACTAATGCACTTCTCCACTCTGAGACATTTCGATCACACAAAAATGAACCCAGTTCTTTAATTGCTAGTGGTAGACCATTAGCATATTCTAGTATATCAAATGTCAACTCTTTGTAATCTCTCAAAATATCATCACAATTAAAAGCTTTTTTACAAAACAATTTAAGAGCATTAGCACCATTTAATAGTTGAACTTTGTAGACTACATCCACTCCGTACTCTTTTAAGATATGCTTGTCTCTAGAAATTATGATGATTCTACTCCCAGCACCTAACCATTCGCGATTCACAACTAATTTCTCCAGTTGTTTAACTTGATCAACATTATCAACAACTATAAGGGTCTTTACACAACGTAGCCTACTTTGTATCAAATTAGCTGCATTATAAAGATTTCTTATCTGGTGATTTTCATCATTTAGAGTTTGACAAAGAAGTTGCTTTAGAGCACCCATTGGACCAAAATCTCTATAAATTTTGCTAACATCATCAATAAAACAGCGAGCATTATACTGATGAGAGATTCTATCAAAGAAAATAGTAGCAAGAGTTGTCTTTCCTATTCCACCCATCCCACAATTTTTTCAATCTCAGCATTTTGTGACCTGAAAGTTTAAAGAATACCAAAAGCACCAAATTATCACCTAAGAAAATCAAACAAAAAGTACATGTATAGAACAAGGTAACAGTATTATTTTTCCATTTTGATAAAAACTTTTCCTTAAGCACATAATTCAGACCAAGTTTACCTGTTAACACATCAACGGATCACAAAATACTTTCATCAACTCATGCCTAGTTTTTGATCAGTAACTCGTGCCTAGTTTGAGAAGTGAAAGTGAATTCATATTTTTTTCATTAGTATTAGAGAAAACTACTTACTTATTCCTGATATCCCAGCCAGCGAGATTGGCTACTTGTGTGAGAGCTCCTCTCCATCTTTTCACTTGTTCTATCTTCTCTCTATTTTCTTCAAATCTCTCTTCGTGCTTGGCAAAGGCTTTCCCATAATCCCCCGTTTGTTTTCGAACCTCAGATGGATCAACATCATAGAAAATGGGCAGAACATGTTTTACGGAGACTCTAACACAATCAAGGATCTTTTCAAGTTCTCGCAAGCACCATGATGAAGAAGCATAGTTCTTTGAGAGGACAATAACAAAAATCTGAGACCCCTCAATCGCTTGCATGAGGTTAGAGAGTATACATTCTCCTTTCTTCAGCTTTGTGTCATCCCTAAAGGCAAGAATGCCTTTTCTGTGTAAAGTACCAAAAAGATGGTCAGTAAAATTGTTGCGTGTGTCCTTACCTCTAAAGCTCACAAACACATCATATTTCTTTATCATCCCATGTGAAGTGCTGCATGGGACGATGCTGCTGTTGGAAGCCATAGCAATTGCAACAGCAAAAGCTAACTAGTTGAGGACAAGTATTTAATAACGAAAGTGAGGGTTGTGATATGTTTTTAAAATTCTCGAAAGCGTGTTATCTCCATTGACAGGCATTGACACAACCATTGAAATAATTTTCAGATTTTAAATGTGATAATTTTGTCATAATTTAGCACCAAAAATTAATTAGAATATTAAAAAACAGCATTGTACAAAGTCAGAAAGACTTGGAACAATCTTTCTGTCAAAAAGAAAAGAAAGAAAGACTTTGAACAAGCTCGCGTAAACGCATAAATTTCACACATAAATTTCACACGACCAGAAGTCACACGTGTTGGTGCTTGTTCCTACCTACTATTTTAACTATTTATTCGTGGAGAGATTTTTAGGTAGTGTCGGAATATCAAGTATTTATGGTCTCCACCAATTATGTGACATGTACAGTTTTTTTCATTTGTGAAAATAATTAATAATATTTAGTTATATGTGATATAATGATTAGTTCAGATCAAAATATTTTAAATTATCGAATAATTTCTCTTAATCGTAACTTTTTTTTTCTTGCCTTCCTTGAACACATTACTTATTATTGACATACTGAAATTTATTAAAAATTATGAAAATTTGTGAGTCTCATTTTTAATTTAATGAACTTCATGATTTTATAATTTTAAATAAATATTAATCATTAATAATAAAAAATATACTATAAAAAATTATTAGAAAACGTGTTACTAACCTTCTTCTCAGAATATTTGTTGGGAGTGTGTGACAATGCTTTACAGTTGCAACCCACGTTAAAAAGTATTATTCTAACTTTTCAATCAAGTCCCAATTTTATCGTCCACTACATTTCAATCATGCTCCTAATATTATTATTCACTTTTGATTATAAAGCAGGAGGTGAATTATTCGTTAGGTTTAAAAAGAATTTTGTTAAGGATGCCACCTGACCCCGAAAAATATAAAAGATAAAAAGTGACAGTGACTTATTTTTTGCTGGCAAGCAATTGGAAGATGGTAATACTTTAGTAGATTACTAGATAGTACCCGTGTGTTGCACGTGTAAATTTGAAGGAAGAATTTTTTTGAATTATATACAAAATTATATTGGCAATTTTATTAATTTTTTATATTATTGGAAAAAAAAATTATAATCAATTCATACAAAGTCTGTTTCGGTTTTCCTCCTTTTCTACAAATAAATAAAATGTTGCTATTTGGAAACAAATTGAAATTACTAAGGTATAAAAGAAATACTCATCGAATATTGTATCTTTCCATAACAATTTGTTTTTTCATCATGTTATATTCAATCTCCTTAAAAGCAATACTCCAATGACATCTACATATGAAAAAAATATTTGATACCAAATTTAATACATACTAAAAAAATGATAATTAAATTTATAGTTTGTAATTTTCTATTTTTCAGCATATGAATGAAACATTCCTCTTTAGAAAACAAATTAAAAAGACCAAGGTATAAAAATAAAAAATACTCACCGAAAATTGTCTAATTCCATGACAACACAAGAGAATTTTTCCTCAAATTTTACATTAAAATTTTTATATTAGACTTATTGTTAATTTAATAAATATTTTAATAGCAATATTTTCGTTGCAAATATATTCAGATATTAGTTACACTAATTTCTAATTAATAAGATTTTTTCGTCAATTAAAATATATATTAAAATGTTAAATCTGGAAAGAAAATAATATATTAAATGTCTTACAAATATTAAGATTATGTTTGTGCTAATCAATAATTAATTAATTGATTGTCTATTTATCTATCTATCTATAATTGATTATATATCTATCTATATCTATATATTATATAAAACATAGTTCACCAGAATGCGACATGTGGACTACCAGTCCCAGTCAGCAACTGTGTTTTATATAATATATAGATAGATGGATAGATAAGTTTAATTTATAACAGAATCTTATTATCCTTCATCTTTCCAGTAGCTCCTAATCATGCCTGTCTCACAACGCATACCATAAAATAGTGCAAGTCCTTAAAATCGATTTCAAGAATTGTGAGAAGGAAAATTCTCAGAAATTTCCAGTGAAGTTGGATTGAAATATCTTAAACTCAATTGTGAAAGAGCAAAATGGGAGACTTCCTAAAAACCATGCCAAAATTGTAGGTAAAACATTCCACAAGAGATGACAATATAAATATACATGCACAAAAGTATATTAATTTATAAAATGATTAATGTTACTATCACCCATAACTTGTCATCAATTTTTGTTTTTAAAATTTTGTGATATTTTTATTTGTAGTATATTGTTTATTGTTTGTGATTATTTAATAATTAAATATTAATGCATATTATTACAACACCCATTTGAATATATAAAAAATAATATTTACAAGTATGCAACTTTTAAATCGGAGGACACACAAGAATACCTAAAATCTCTTATCCTCTTTTTCTTCTTTCATCAGTAGTTTTTCTTCGATTTAAGTGCTACATTTAATAATGAATAGAAATCAAAGTAATTCTTCATTTAGCTTTTTCTAAAATGCATGAAAATTTTTCTTTTAAAAATACTTTTTTTTTCATTGGTTTGACCTAATTGGTTCAAAAGTTCAGAAGGATTTTTTTTTTTGGAAGGATTTAACTTTGAAAAAAAATCAAAAGGATTTTTGGGCTTTGTGTTTTTAAGTGCATTACTTTAACCTACCTATTTATAATATATCAAAGTTGAAGCAATTAAGTTTTAGCGTTACACTTCTCAATTGTTCAGTTACTTAATTTTCAATGAGCCAACTAATTAAGAATTTTCCATGAGTTATCTTTTTATAAACTCTTTATCTATCCTTTTCGTGCCATTTGAGTTAACATGTCGATCAGGAGTTACAAACTTTATGCTAAATGCATTTATGCACCATATTAGGTTAGATTAAGGAGTTTAAATGAGCATCATACTCTTCAACTTTAAAAATATTCCAAAACAACTTTAGTGCATTTTTTTGGGTACATTAATTGAGGAATAAAAACAAGAATAAAGACAAAATAACATGAATAACATTCTTAAAAATCCAATCCCCTCAAGATCTTGTGGGATGATCAGCACCAGCAGAAACAAAACCCCAGAATTAGGGCCAAATATATAATCTGCACATTGATTGTCCTCCCCCAATTAATGATGAATTTCCACCTTTCATGAACATTTAGCAATTCTTTGACATTCGCTAGAATTGTTGATATGAAGAAGAATATAGTTCTTAGCCCCCATAACACATAGGTCCATCCTATACACATAGATCTCTAGGCACCACATACTGAATAATGATTGGTAGGGTATAGTATTAACATTATAGGATGGTTGGTCTCTTGTATTTGTATATGGGCTTGGATATCCCTTGTACCCTTTTAATATTTTTTTTTGTCACGGGTGTTCCCAATCCATTGTACCCTTTTAATATAATACTATCTCTGGTCCTATATATAAGAAACAAAAGACAAAATTTTCTTGATCTTAATTATAAGAAACATATACCTACTTTCAATTGTATTTATTGCTAAATTTCCGTTTTACTCCTAATTAATTGAAGTCTATTAATGATATATACTCATTTTCCCATAAAAAGTTTGAAAAACTATATATCTTTTACAAATACCTTTAAACCAATTAATTAATGGGTAGTCTTGGAATAAAATTAAAATTTATGACGAATTAATCAATCTAATCACTTTTATTGGTCTTGATGAATTAAGTATTTATTTCTTATAGTATATAGGACTGGAGGTAATATTGTCTTTGGCTAACCAAAAAAATCTGCAAGAAAGGTTACGTGCACAAAACACGTCACTAATTTTGAGGTTCACTCGTAGTCACCTTTTCTCATGCAGGCACCAGACTTTACGTGAACCATACTAATTTCCAAGTCATGACCCACCTTAAGTCCACTCCTCATCACCTCTTATCTTACAAAAACCTAACTTTGTAGATACCTCATTTGCGAATTTTTTTTTTATATATATAAGATCATAAGCCAATTTTGTTACTACAATGAGCCTCGAGTTTCCTTTCTCCACTTATCCTCACTAATTCTCTTGGAAGAACTAACCTAAATGATATCTCATTTGCCAATTTTAGAGCTCAAACACCATTACTCTCTGAATACACTTTAGTCATTTATTTTCAATGGTCGAAAATGAAAGAGCTTTAGTGAGGGATGAAGAAGGGGAGTGAGAGGAGGAAGAGTGGAGATGGAGATGGAATTGAAGGCTGAAGGGTATTCCATTAAAGGTGAAGACATTTGTGTGGGAAGTCGGCTCAAAACCGCATACTGACTTTGGAAAATTTGTCAAATAAGGTGTTGTGTTGGGGTCTGAGTCTTTGTGTAGAGAGGGTGCCAAAGTGAAGAGGAATCAGCAGATCATTTATTTATTTTTTTCATTTTTTGAATGTGTTCAATTCTCTAAGGCGTGGGGAATATCCACTGCTTTACACAATGTATGTAAATCCCATTTTCTACAGTTTGGGGTTTTGTTCTTGGGTTTTCGTGCATAGAAATCTTTATGACAAGTAATATGGTCTTGCTATCGTATGGGCAATATGGCTGGCAAGGAAAGCCAACATTTTCAATTCTACTGTGCTGGATATGGAGCAAGCGGTAGAGAATGCTAAAATTAATCTTGGCTTTGGTTATCAACTAGAGACAAGAATTTTAATTATATATCCACTATGGTGCTGGTTCACTGACCCTGGTAGCTATTTGGACATTCATAAAAGAGTACTGTGATTTTTGAATTAGTGAGGGATGCAGGTTATATCAAACCATTTTTGCATATGGTAAGTTGGTGCGTGGTTCATTGTGCCGATGATGGCATTGGAGGGCTTTCACATTGCAATCATTTATATAATAGCTAATTGTGAGTGGCATGTTGGGTCCACTTTTCTCAGAGATGTGGTCATTATATTTGTGGTCATGCAGTGTGTTCTTGGTGGCCTATGTTGGAGAATTATTTCATAAATGCTTATATGGAAGATTTGGTTGCAGCGATTTTTTGGTTTATTGGAAAAGTCTAAGTTGGATAAATGGGGTTAGATAGATCTGGTTTCTTTTCTCAATATGTGTGGCATATTCACATCAGTTTGTGGTCTAACATATTTGTGCGTGTAAGGGATTATTATGTTAAATTATCTTTTCTTATGTCATTATCTTGGATGGGTTTCTTTATAACTGTTAATCCCTTGCATGTGCAAATATGTTAGACCACAAACTATTTGTTAAATCAGTTTGTGGTCTAACATATTTGTAAAAGTCAACAAATATAATGGTTCCCTATGGCATTATCTTGGATGGGTTTCTTAATTATAACTGTGTATGGGTAGCTATTTCCTGCTGGACAACAGTTTTTTTGTTGGGCATAATGGTAGAGTGACTGTTAGGCATCGTTTAACCTATTTTTCAAAAGACATACACAATTTTAAGAATAAACTCTCAAATAAATTCTTTAAGAGAAAAAAGGACTATGCACTGACAGTGTAAAATAGTTTTACACTGTCATCCAATCATAACTCACCATTTATGGTAAGTTTGTTGACTTTTACAAAATTATCTTAAAAGTCATATCAACGGTGATTTGTGATTGGATGACAGTGTAAAATCATTTTACACTGTCAGTTCATCACCATTAAACTCATTCTTTAAACTATATTGATTGAACATTTTAATCCTTAAAACTTTTGAAAACCCTCTTTAGTTTTTAGCTTTATAAAACATTTGTTACTTTAATCTTTTTAATGCAAAAGTAATAAAAATTAAAGTGAAAACTAACTAAAATAAATTATTTTCTATCAACTTAAAAAATTAACAAAAGATTTTTGAACTTTATGTAATAAAATGTCTGACTCAATTATACAATTTTGAAAACTAATATGAAAGTTTGCTCATGATTTTAATATTAAAATTCATAATGGTCTCTCGGTAATGTTTATCTTGTGTGTTTGCCTACCGATTTAACCATGCGATAATATCAGGGTGGTTGACAAGGCCTTTATCATTGCATCAAATTAGGAGCAACTCACGAATGATATGATAATAAGGTCACGAATAATCTTAACTAGTGAAGAAAGATGGCTACTAGATTATCACAATGCATAATCGGAAAGGAGTTGGGTGGTACATAGCCGTCATACTTGGAGCAAGAATAAGTGAAAGAGTTATTGGAGCTCATTCGACATCATTTAGGACTCGGAGCCAGTAGTGGCAATTTATTTTTATAAATATATTTATTATTATCATCAAGGTTTTAAATTGCGGTTGCAGTTGCCAACACGGTTGTGGTTTTGTTGCAATTCTTGACATTGTGGGAAATTATGGAAAAATGTGGTTGACCTGGCTAGAATTGTGATTGTGAGGTGGTTGTGGTAAGTTGAAAAACCTTTACGTTATAACCGCAATTACAGTTGCGGACCGCAATTTAAAACCATAATTATCATATGCATACAAATAAATAAGGAGATGGAATAAAATGTGTAGTTGAATAAAGCTTAAAAGTACTTAGTGAACTTAAAATGGAACAAAACAAGTCAATAAAAAAACAAATTTCGACAACTACGGAAAAATTGGAGGTAGCGGGTTCAAATTATAAAAATAGAGGAGACAAAAACATAATAACACTAGATATACTTGTATTTTTTTTTTCAATGTAAGGAGGTATATTTGCACCCCAACTGAAAAATTTAGAACAATAGGTTTAGATTATAAAAAAAGAGAGGGCAAAAAGATAACAATACTATATATAAACTTGTATTTTGTTCAAAGTCAGGGGGTGCATCAGTATAACATAGGTCCGCCAATGCTTGTAACATGCATCCCATGGACTCCATGTTTGTCATAACCTAAATGACACAAATTAATCCTATGGCTTCATGTGTGTTTCTAAGGCCCTCCCATTAGCATTTGGAGGACAGATCCACCCTAGCTAAAACTTACTAGAAAACAACCAGATTTATGCAAAATAAACAAACATACATACATTGAGCTATTTTTTTTTTGTTATGATAGAGTGGTTGTGTGGAACATACTTGAATAAAAATGATATGTAGACATTCTAAACCTATTATACTCGTAGTAAGAGAAAGAGATAGAAGAGAGAGAAGTCTAGGTATGATAGGTGATATGATATGATATGACAAGAAAGCATACATAGAGAAAAATAAGTGATAATGAGGTGTTTGGAATGGAGGAATGTTCATGTATCATTACTCCTGAATGTCTAACTTAAAGGTGGTTCCTTTCTTTCTATAATGATGTACTAATCCTATATACTGCTTTAATAGGTCTCTTTAGTAGGAGTAGTGATAATCCTCCACTGCATTTTGGGTTATAAATAAGAGAGATATAGGAAGAAAAGGAAAAGATAGATAGAGAAAGTGATAAATTAATATGATAAGTGATGTGATAGAAAAGGGAGAGATAGAAAGAAAATAAGACGAAAATAAGATGGAAGACAATTAGTTGATGCATGGTTATAATTATACATATTGTGGTGTTGTAATATGGCAGTTATAATGACCTACTACATTACAAGAAATTAATTACCATAAATCCCAAACTAGTTCAATTTTAAATGAACTCCTAAATTAATTTATTATGAAAATAAGTGTAAATTTTTTGCACTTGTAATCATTTACCATACATTGAATGAAATCATAATTTAAATATCATCAACATACATGCAAAGATAGTGAATAATAACACATATATTATAAAAGTGAGCACTACCATGTACCCTAACGCATTACAATCCATAATGAAAACAAATACATAAGTTTCTCAAAATGTAAATACATGTGTATATCAAAAGATACACCCAATAGAAAAAAATGTACATCCAAATGGGGAGTGGAGATAATTACAAATCTCACTTCTTTAGTTGGTCATGATTCAAACATCTAAGAATCACTACCACTACTATTACTTGACTCAGACATTTCAGAATCACTATTAGTTAACTCAAAATCACTACTACTACCACTACTACTACTACTAAACTCAAACATCTCATAATCACTACTAAACTCAGACATCTCATAATCATTACTTAACTCAAACATCTCATAATCACTATCACTACTAATACTATTGCTACTGGAAGACACTGAGAGGTAGTCATCTTCCTCTAGATTATATGGATGTAATAAAAGTGGTTGAAAATGCGTCGTTCCTCTAACGTAATGGGTGGAAGGAAATGGAGGGTGGCGTCCTTGAACATGAGGTTCTATTTGTGTGATACAAATGTCCGTAAGTTGAAAACTTATATGTACGTGTGTGGAGGATGAGAAGATAGGACCTCCATCTAGTACAATGATAATGGTGACCTTCCCAGTGTAGTGGATAATTCCTGAATGTGGATCCACAATCCAAGGACGGCCAATTCCAATCCCAAAATCATGAAAGAGAGTGTGGATTGTACCCAATCTTTGAGGAAGTCCCGACATCTAATCCCATCAACACGAATGTCAGAATCATAATAGTTAAACACACACAAACAAACAAGTAACGATAAGTTCACAAGAATAAACATACGACACAGGATTAAACAATAGTAGTATTATTTGAATTAACTCTGCCATAATAAGTTCTAAATTTCACAAGAGCTTAATTATAATTAATTTGATGAAAATCTCGACTGTTTGCTCACTCTAACAATGTAATCCTAGACTATTAATTTCACAACACAATATAGGTTTTCCAACGAAATTCCTACTAAAATCCACAAAGAAAATTATATAAAATTAATCTAATTAGATTTTCATGAATAATTTGCCTTTTGTCTTGTATTTATATTCATTTCTTGTTATCTTTTAAGAAAATGTTTAACATGCACCTAAAGAATAAGGGTGTATAGGTAGGAGGAAGAGAGGGATAGAGAGAAATAAAATTAGAGAGAAAAATTGATAGATGTGACAAATGATGTGAAGGGAAACGAAGAGAGAAATATATAAAAAATAAGACGGAAATGATATGAAAGAGGATGCAAGTGTATGATAATAATAAAGAGAGAGAAAGAGAGAGAGAGAGAGAGAGAATGGGTGTTAATTGGATGGTTGATATATAAGGGTGTCTATATATTGTTACATACATGTAACTCTAACATATAATAACTTTTTATTTGCATCTAAAACAAAAAACTTGACATGGGAATGGAGGACTTGGATTCATGCTCACACACAGATGCATAGAGGCCAACCCGGATAAATGCGCAACTATCATAAACATGAGAAGCCCGAGTAATATGAAGGAAGTACAAAGGTTAACCGAAAGGCTGGCATCCCTATCTCGTTTCTTGCCGAAAGCAGCGGAGGCAGTCAGACCCTTTTTCCAGCTCCTCAAGAAGCAAAAGATATTTGATTGGAGTGAAGACTGTGAAGTGAATTTTCTAAAATTGAAAACTCTACTCACCCCACCCCCAATCCTAATGCGACCTGAACCCGACCAAGACTTAAATCTATACCTAGCAATCTTGGGTCACGCGATCAACTCAGTCATCATCCATGAAGAGAATCAGATGCAAACACCAGTCTACTACGTAAGTCGAGTGCTGAAAGATGCAGAAACAAGGTACTAGATGATCGAAAAGTCAGCACTAGCCATGGTCACTTCAACATGGCGGCTACAACCAGACTTTCAGAGCCACCAAGTAGTGGTACGAACAGACCACCCAATACGACAAGTAATGAGGAAACCAGAACTCACTGGAAGAATGATAGCTTGGTCAGTTGAACTATCAAAGTTCGGCATCAAGTATGAGCCGAGAGGACCTATCAAAGCCCAATGCCTAGCCGACTTCATCGCAGAGCTAGCACCAGTAGAAAGGCACCCTCTCCATGGTGGACCCTCTACGTGGAAGGTTCCTCGAACGTCAAGGGCAGCGGAGTAGGCTTCATAATCGAAAGTCCCAAAGGGATTGTTTTGAAACAATCACTCAGATTCGACTTTGATGTGTCTAACAACCAAGCCGAGTATGAAGCCCTGCTGGCCGAGCTGAAACTCGCTAAAGAAGTAGGGGCAAAACACCTTAGGTGCTGGAGTGAATCAAAACTGATCACAGGGCAAATGAATGGATCCTATCAAATGAAGGACTCCCAAATGACAAGGTACTACCATCTGGCTTCCCAGTTGAAGAACGAGTTCACCGAATTTGAACTCAACCATATCCTAAGAGAACAAACCGAAAGAGCCGACCTACTATTGAAATTGGCAAGTACAAAGAAGAAAGTCCAACACTGAACTGTCATACAGGAGACAGTATTCGCTCCAAGTATTGACAAAGAAGTTTCCAATATCAACTCGGTAGACCAAGAGTGGATGACCAAGGTATGAAACTTCCTAAAAGGAGGAACCCTCCCCGAAAATCGAGAGGAAGCCTGGAAGATCAGAAGAAAGGCAAGTTACTACATGATAGAAGGAGAAGACCATTACAGAAGAGGCTTCACCGCACCACTGCTAAAATGCATTACAAAGACTCAAGCCGAATACGTGGAAAATGAGATGCATAGAGGAATATGCGGAATGCACTCAAGAGGAAAAGCTATGGCCGCTCGAGTCTTACGAGCCGGATACTACTGGCTGACAATGCGCCATGACTGCTCCGAGTATGTAAGAAAATGTGAAGAGTGCCAAAAATATGGCAACATATCTCACCTACCAGTAGAAGAACTGCACAACATCACGGCACCATGGTCCTTCGCCATGTGGGGAGTGGACATCTTAGGACCATTCCCACTTACTAAAGGACAGGTCAAATTCCTCCTGGTTGGAATCGACTACTTCACGAAGTGGATTGAAGCCGAACCCTTGGCCACCATCACGGCCAACAACGTACAAAAATTCATATGGAAAAACATTATATGCCGATTTGGCATCCCTCACTTAGTAGTATATCTGACAACGGAAAGCAGTTAGTCAAAAAGAACCTAGAAGAGTTCTTTAAGAACCTCGAGATTCGGCACCGGGTAACTTTAGTAGAGCACCCTCAGACCAATGGGCAAACTGAAGCAACCAACAAAGGCATACTAGGAGAACTAAAAAAGTGAGTTGGCAACACCAAAGGAAGTTGGGCCGATGAGCTTCCTACAATCCTTTGGGCATACCGTTGCACGCCGTAATCCACAACTAGGGAAACACCTTTTCGACTGTCATATGGATCAGATGCCATGATACCAGTAGAAGTTGGAGAACCCTCTTTGCAAAGAGTAAACTTCATTCAAGAGAACAATGACCAGTCACTAAGGCATGCACTCGACATGACCGAAGAGACCGTCAACGAGGTCCTAATTAGAGCAGAGGCCTGCAAAAAAAGAGCTGAGAAGAGATACAACAGCAAGGTCAAGCCAAGAAACTTCGAAGTCAGAGATCTGGTTTAGAGAAAATGCGGAGAAGCAAGAAAAGTAACCGGAGAGGGCAAGTTGGCAGCCAACTGGGAAGGGAAGGGCCCTTCAAAGTAATCGAGTCACTAGGAAATGGAGCCTACCGACTAGAGCATCCATCCGGCAAAGCCACTCCTCGTACTTGGAATGCCACTCATCTGAAGTTTTATTACAGCTAGAAAATTGTAAGTGGTGATGTACTCTTTTTCCTACTTTGACATTTTTTCCCAAGAGGTTTTTTGTCAAGGAGGTTTTAATGAGGCACACTCGACTTTCATTACTAATAAAAATTCCTTTTTCCATTACATTATCCTAATTTGCATAAGACCAAGTAGACCAACTGGATACCGACACAAAAAGCCTCTTAAAGTGAGCGACACTCGGCATCCAGAAAGGAGAATGACCGAACTTCGATAACTAGTTATCAAAAAACTAAGTTACGAAAATAAGCTAACCGTGTAGACCTAAACAGGATACAAAAAGTGAGTTAAGCTAAAAAACTGCGTAGACCTCTAACAGTATATGAATGAGTTAAATTGAAAACCGCATAGACCTCTAACAGGATACGAATGAGTTAAGTAAAAAAGATAAATGTTGACCCTAATAGGCTAAAAGTTATTAATGTCATACACGCGAAAAAGTAAAGGGACTATACTTAAGAGAAAATCGAATTTCATTAAGATAAAAGCACCCTACTAGATGGGCTGAGTGCGAGCCTTTACAAAAGAAAAACAAATAAAAAGCCTAAAGAACCTAGAGCTAAGTAGCAGGCTGGGTCGAATCACCATCCGGAATAGTGGACTCATCCACCAACTCCCCCTGTTTATTAACATCCCTATTGATATCAAAAACAGAGGTGTCGGCATCCTTGAAAAAGTATTGGACTTAGCGAATCGCCTACTTGAACCTGGCTTCATGAGTTGAAATGACTTCATCCATAGCCTCGCCCAGGTCGGCTTTCAGCTTGGCCTCGGAACCAGCGGCCTCTAACTTCACCCGCGCAAGCTCTTGATTAAGGCGCTCCACCTCAGCCTAAAGGCCCTGTGTCGAGCTCTCAGCGGTAATCAAAGAAAGCTTCAAGACCTCCTCCTGGCCTTCTGCCTCCTTAAACTTGATCTCTGCTGCCTTAAGGGACTTTCGAGACTTCTTAGCTGACTGAAGAAGAGTCTCGTTAGCATGAGTAGCATCAACCAAAGCCTACTCGGCCTTGGAAGCAGCATCCTTGACCAAGACAAGCTCCCGGTGGCCGCGGTCAAACTCCTCAGCCCAAAATTGGGCAATGGCCCATGAACGAGCTTGGAAGTGTGAAATAGCCTCCATCGAAAGCCGAGGCTTAGCATCCCTCAACATATCCCGATCAGCTTGATCGAGATTTTCGGCACTGATAAGGGCCTAAGGGTTGAAGTCCTTCCCCCAAAGAGAAGTATGCCCGTCCTTCATAGAAAGAAAGGTCGGATGCCTCTCAACTGGAGAAGCCGCAGCTTGAGCAGCAGGAGGAGTCAGCTTCGTCTTCTTTGAAGGGTCGTCTTCCCCCTGTGCAGCCCCTTGATGCTTCCTCTTCGGTGAAGATGGAGGAGGTGGAGGAGGGGAAGGAATAGGAGAAGTGATCTGGACCCCCTCAGCGGCAGTGTCCTTGCTCTTCAACTTCTCGAGCCGAAGCTTCTTGGCGGTTTTGTAATCGAACTTCCCCATCACAACTGCAAAAAAAAAAACAAAGGTTAGCAAAAATAGACAAGTATAGATGAAAGAAAACTGAATATTTTTTGTTGAACATTTACTTATTACAATTTTTTATTATGAGATATTTTTTTTATCATATTGAAGAATTTAATCTCTCTTTATATTATAAATTATGCTTATTTGTGTTTTTTTATCATGTATAAAATGTAGTCATGTTTATATTAAATATTATTGTTTATATATACATTTATTTTAAAATTTGTATTAATGTACCCCGTACCCTAGATTTTTGGAAATTCTCATATCCTGTACCAGTATCCATTCTGGGTACCGGAACCATACCCATATCCATGCAACATAGGTAATATATGTGCAGTTGGAAGTGAATGGACACTTGATTAAAATCAGTTCCAGAACTTGGTGCTAAAAGCAGCAATACACCTAATTTCTTATGAAATTGTTAATATAATATAATTATGAACACCTTAGCCTTTTCTTGATATGGTTGTGCAGATTACTTGTGGTAACAGTTTTCAAATCATGAACCAAACTTGATTCTGAAATGGCTATAGGGAGAAACTAGTTCTTGAAATCGTTTTTGAAATTCGTTTTTAACTAGCTTCTGAAATGGTTAGGCAATAAAAACTAATTTATTTTTTTCTTTGTTACCTTAGTTGAAATGTTGACTGGAGGTTAGGTGAAATCCAATGGTTGTATTGTAAGTAACAGAGGGAGAAGTTAAGCATTAATGTAGTAAGTTAACCTTTAATTTGCTATTGATGTGTGCTTGTGTGAAAATTTACTGCGATAGAATTAGTGGATTGGCAGGAAAAAAAATCATCCTCTGTTTTGTTCTCAGTAGATAGGTGTTACCATGCTTATATTGTTGGGAAGTTGGTTCAGTTGTATGGGTTGGCATTTTTCTCCTTTTTTTTTCTTTAAACTAGTATTGATTTAGATTGCACATTGAGACTATGTACTCTGGAGTGGTTGGTGGCAGCTGAGTGGGTTGTAATGGACCTTGGAAGGGGGGTGAGACCAGATTTCAGAAAGGCTTTTTACTATTTACACTCCTCCTAATTACTAAGCACACTCCCCTTTTTCCTTTTTTTTCTAATATAAATTAACTTTAATAACCCTAATTTTTACTTTCATTTTCAAAGACCACTCATTCATTACACTGCCCCCTCTCCCACTGCAACTACCATACTACCCCCTTCTTAGTGTAAGAGTGAAGCAAAAACTCTCAATATTTATTTCTTTTTGCTATTCAATTCAACAAAGTTCAAAAAATCACTTCCCCCATACTTTATATACCTTCTTCTATTGAGCTTAATTTTTACTTTTAGTTAGCTAATTAGTTCAAGTTGATGAAGAATCTATGGATTCAATTTTTACTTCGTCAAGTCTTCATCCACATTTACCCTAACTTCACCCACCTCTTCTCCTTCTTCAACAATTTCATAACCATCAACTCTCCCCAATCAATCTTCACAAAAAACCTTGGATCCTCCAAAAGAAACTAAACCAAACATACAATGAAGCTGCTAAATTCCTCTCCACAATGTATCTAATCTTCTTCTCCATTGAAAACCTCAAGACACTTGGAAAGTTCACCAATTTAACCAATAAAAAATATAATGAATGATTGAAACCGTTATTATCATTTGAAAGCATATGAGAATGACACATTCTCTTTTTTTCTTAAAAGAAAACACATTTTCCAAACATGGCCTAACAAGTTCTTTAACATGCAAAAGAAGCCATGCCAATTAAGAAATAGAGTGTCGAACTATGACGAATTGGAGAGAGACTTTGACTACGAATCAATGCTTGACAAAGAAATCGCAGAAGGGATCAATAACATCATGAGAGGCAGAGTGGAAGATGGTAATGGTTGCAGTTTGTGTGATGTAGGTGAATAGTTGATTCCGTGTTTTGGTATAGATTGGAAATTCAGTAAGGTGAAGCCTTTTTGGCAAGTTTATTATAGGAAAATTGATGAAATTTTTTGGTGGTTGATATGCTTCAAATCTCGCTGAGAATGCAAAACATTGTTATTGAGAAGTGAGACCAAGTACAACCACGAATTTGGAACAAGAAAGGGGAGGGGGGAGTGTGGTAAATGAGTAATCTTTGAAAAGGGGAGAAAAAATTAGGGTTATTAAAGTAAATTTATATAAAAAAAAGGGGAAAGGGTTCTATACTTAGTAATTAAGCGGGAGTGTAAAATGTAAAAGCCTTTCAGAAAACTTAAGTCATCATGTTTTTTTTCTTTCAATGAACAAACATTGATATAGTTCAACAAGAAATGAGAATTAAAGATAATTATGTAATATGTAATAACATAAACCAAAAGGACCATAAACGTGGTGAAAATATCATGAAAAGTGAGCCTCATGAACAATCAGAAAAGAACATGTTTTTAGTTTTTCAGTTGCTCATGATAGATTATGGAACTCACTTTTCATGCAAATTTTTTCTTGTTTATGTCCCTTTTTCTTCTTCTGAACATTAGTTGGTTACCATAGTTTTCATGTAGATGAATCTAATGAAATAAGTTTCATGTCTTGAGTCAACAAAAAAAAAGTTCAAAATTGTGTCTGAAAATCGAAAATGGTGAGTTTTATGAAAGGACAAATGTGTAATTAATTAAATAAATAAGGGGACTATTTTAGAACTTTTAAAAATTAGGGAACCGATTTAAAACCAAAAAATAAGTTAAGGGATCAATTAAATTTGTGTGTGCATTATTCATTGTCATCTTGTGGGATGTTTTACTTATCATTTAGGCATTGTTTCTAGGAAGTCTCTCACTTTGCTTTTTCACAATTGAGTTTAAGAATTTTCAATCCAACATCTTGGGAAAAAGATGAGAAATTTCATTCTTACAATTCTTGAAATCGATTTCAAGGTCTTGCATTATTGAATGTAAGGTATACATAGTGGGACAAGCATATATTGTTAGAAGCTATTTTCACAATTAATGTATTCATTCTAGATGTTATAATATAATCTACCAAAGGAAAAATATTCATTTAACAGTAGTGAGATCAGCAAGGAAAGGATATGGCCACAGTTGAAACTTAAAAAAGCGGGTAGGGCCAAGCAAGAATATGTGACACATTCTGATCTGTGAAATTTATTGCCGTTGACGCGTGCTTGTTCAAAGTCTTTCCAACTATATGTACAATGCTGTTTTTTCTTCTAATTAGTGACCGGAGCAAAATTTTGATATCGATATCATCATTATCATATTTAAAATCCCAAAATCCAAAAGTCTTGCATTCAATACTTATGTTGCCCCTAACAACTCCTAAACCACATGGCACGTAACCCCTAAGATGATTATATTTCTTCAATATATCCTCAGTTTCTTCATTTGCAAAAAGAATACTATCCGTTAAGATTCTGAGTAATATCCAACATCCATTTTTGAAATGGCAGCAAGATAATTCAAAGCAGCTATTCTTCAGCTCTGCATCATGTAATGGATTAATTGAAAGCACAACAAGGGGAAATGTATACAAGCAAACCTAAGCACCTCCAGCTTTATAATCAAAAGTGAGCAGTAAAATCGGATCTCAAAAACATTGATGTCAATTTAAGTGTTTTAGATATTGAAAAATACTATTTTTACTTATTTATAAAAGGATGTCACAATCGCTTTTTTCAAGTTCATGATAAGTTTGGATGCTAATTTCTTAGAAAATGTCTAACATGTCGTCATTTCCATCTCTCAGTCCATGAGGAAATTGCGTTGCAATAGCATTGTTGGTCCCAAATCTCTAACCACAGGACACGTTAACTAAAGGACAAATTAGAATTCATAACATTTATTTATAATTTGACCCCAATGTACAACTACAACAATTGACACCAAAGAAACTCAAATAAAAATGCGTTTCACTATCTCAAAGAATACATTTATTTATGTCTTTGAATGAGTTACATTTTTTACCACAGACTGAAGACAGCCATCACTCTCCACATGCTTTGTCATTTGTCTTTAAAAGACATATCCACACAGTATCTTAGGGGATCTGTGTAATTTACTCTAAATTAATATAATTTAATTTTATATTTGTTTAAAGTGTTTCTAACAATATGTGTCTCTGTTCATTATTTATCTTTCATTTTGTGACCTTAATTGCAATTTGCAGTAGACATCATTAAAGAATGTCTGAAACGGTTGGACTACGATACTAATGCACTTGTCCAACAGTTACATTCGGATTCCAATTTACTACCTCGCCTGCTTCTCAATTCTATGGCCAACAATGCAAATAAACTAATTATATATTCACTTATTGATATTAGGTACAGAATATCTCAAATTGAAAATATCGATCTTTCTAGTTTAATATTTAGTCCTATTGATATGATTGATGTAATCATGCTTTGTTCTCCCCATTGCAGAAACCAAATGACAGTAGAATTGCATTGGACACGGGTGGATAAAATGAAAACTTCAAGACAAAGGTGCAATAGTAAGATGTCAAAATGCAGTCTTCAATGACTCATAAAGTTGTTGTGAAGACTGTGCACTTGGATCGACCGCAACTGTGAAACTCAACTGATTCATCCACTATCCTACTTTGGAGCAAAAATGGGGTGAATAGCTAGCAGGATTCAAGGCTGGTTCAGTAATATATGTGCAGTTGGAAGTGAATGGATATTTGTTGAAATGACTAATGTGTAATTAATTAAATAAATAAGGGGACTATTTTAGAACTTTTAAAAATTAGGGAACCGATTTAAAACCAAAAAATAAGTTAAGGAATCAATCATATATTTTAGCCTAAATTTGTGTGTGCATTCTTCATTGTCATCTTGTGGGATGTTTTACTTATCATTTAGGCATTGTTTCTAGGAAGTCTCTCACTTTGCTTTTTCACAATTGAGTTTAAGAATTTTCAATCCAACATCTTGGGAAAAAGATGAGAAATTTCATTCTTACAATTCTTGAAATCGATTTCAAGGTCTTGCATTATTGAATGTAAGGTATACATAGTGGGGCAGGCATATATTGTTAGAAGCTATTGTCACAATTAATATATTCATTCTAGATGTAAGGAAAAATATTCATTTAATAGTAGTGAGATCGGCAAGGCAAGGATATGGCCACAGTTGAAACTTAAAAAAGCGGGTAGGGCTAAGCAAGAATATGTGACTCATTCTTATATGTGAAATTTATTGCCATTGACGCGTGCTTGTTCAAAGTCTTTCCAACTATATCTACAATGCTGTTTTTTCTTCTAATTAGTGACTGGAGCAAAATTTTGATATCGATATCATCATCATCATATTTAAAATCCCAAAATCCAAAAGACTTGCATTCAATATTTATGTGGCCCCTAACAACTCCTAAACCACATGGCACGTAAGCCTTAAGATGATTATATTTCTTCAATATACCCTCAGTTTCTTCATTTCCAAAAAGAACTCTCCGTGAAGATTCAGAGTAATATCCAACAAGTTAACTTCCATTTTTGAAATGATAGTGAGAGAATTCAAAGCAGCTATTCTTCAGCTCTGCATCATGTAATGGATTAATTGAAAGCACAACAAGGGTAAATATATACAAGCAAACCAAAGCACCTCCTGCTTTATAATCAAAAGTGAGTAGTAAAATTAGATGTCAAAAACATTGATGCCAATTTAAGTGTTTTCGATATTGAAAATTAATACTTTTACTTATTTAAACGTTCTTTTTAATAGGATGTCATAATCGCTTATTTCAAGTTCATGACAAGTTTTTGGATGCCAATTTCATAGAAAATGTCTAACATGACGTCATTTCCATCTCCCAGTCCACGAGGAATTTGCATTGCAATAGCATTGTTGGTCCCAAATCTCAAACCACAAGACACGTTAACTAAAGGACAATTTAGAATTCATAACATTTATTTATAATTTGACCCCAATGTACAACTACCACAATTGACACCAAAGAAACTCGGATGAAAAAGTTTCACTTTCTCAAAAATATGCAGTTACGCTCAGCAAGAATTTCAATTCAACTTGGTGAGAAGTTCAAACAATAACAATTTATTTATTAAGACATGTCTTTGAATGATTTACATTTTTTACCACTGACAAAATACAGCCTTCACTCTTCACACGCTTTGTCATTTGTTTTAAAAAGACTCGGCCACCACTCCTACCTTGAGTTGAGACCATTACTCTATTACTCTATACATTACACAGTATCTCAGGTGTTAAGCTTTCACCCTTTGCAATGGCCTGTAGTAGTATCCGATGTACTTCCTCATCACACACAAAGAACTTTGACGTGTTTGTAAGTTTTAGAGGCATGGATACTCGCAATGGTTTCACTGGTCACCTTTTTGCAGCTCTTCAGAGGAAAGGTGTTCTTGCCTTTAGAAATGACCAAAACATCAAGAAAGGGGAACCCTTGGAACTTGAGCTCATTCAGGCAATTGAAGGATCACGTGTTTTCATTGTTGTCTTCTCAAAGGACTATGCATCATCCACATGGTGCATGAAAGAGCTGACAAAGATCGTTGATTGGGTTGAAGAAACAGGTCGAAGTGTGTGCTCCCTATTTTCTATGATGTCACTCCTTTGGAGGTCCGAAAATAGAGTGGAAAGTTTGAAAAAGCTTTTACTGAACACGAAGAAAGGTTCAAAGATGATTTGGAAATGGTACAGAATTGGAGAGAAGCTCTGAAAGCAATCACCAATCGTTGTGGGTGGGATGTACAAAATAAGTAAGTACTTGACCATATTTTTTGCATGATATATAATTTTGTTTTTAAAAGTGTTAACTCTTATAGTGATGATTTGGTGTTTTTTCTCTACTTTGGTGTTTCAGGCCAGAACATGAAGAAATTGAAAAAATTATTAAAGAGGTAATCAACTTATTGGATCATAATCAAATTTTGAGTTTTTGGGATGATTTAGTTGATATGCATTCTCGTGTGAAACAAATGGAAGAGCTTCTAGATCTGGACGCAAATGAAGTTGTTCGAGTTGTTGGAATTTGCGGAATGGGTGGAATAGGAAAGATGACACTTGCTACTACATTGTTTAATAAAATCTCTCCTCAATATGATGCTTGTTGTTTCATTGATGATGTAAGCAAAATCTATGGGGATTTTGGACTGACGGGTGCACAAAAACAACTTCTCTATCAAGCTCTAAATCAAGAAAATATAGAGATACGCAATCTTTCCCACAGAACCCTGTTGGTAAGAGCTAAGCTATGTCACCTAAAGATGCTTATTGTTCTTGATAATGTTGATGAAGTTGAACAATTAGAGAATTTGGCTGTGCATCCAAAATATCTAGGTGAAGGGAGTAGAATCATCATAATCTTGAGAGATAGTCATATCTTAAGAAATTATGGAGTAAATGAAGTTTACAATGTTCAACCCCTAGATAAGAATAAAGCTCTTCAATTACTTTGCAGAAAAGCTTTCAAATCTGATGATATTGTAAAAAAGTATGAAAAGTTGACATATGATGTACTAAAGTATGTCAATGGCCTTCCATTAGCAATTAAAGTATTGGGCTCTTTTTGTTTAATCGTGATGTTTTTGAGTGGAGAAATGCATTGACTGGAATGAAAGAAAATCCAAGCAAACATATCATGGGTGTGTTGCGAATAAGTTTTGATGGATTGGAGGAAATGGAGAAAGATATATTTCTAGATATTGCTTGTTTCTTATCGAGGGGTCTATACTCGGGGAAGCTATGAGTGAAGAAACTTCTAGACTATCAGGGATTTTATCCTGACATTGGTATGAATGTTCTCATTGAGAAATCACTTATAAGTTGTGATCATTGGGATATTCAAATGCATGACATGTTGAAAGAGTTGGGCAAGAATATTATCCGAGAAAAAGCACCCAAGGAACCAAGAAAATGGAGCAGGTTATGGGACTACAAGCATCTCCAAATGATAAAAAATAAGGTAAAATAATATTTGAATATAAAATCTTAGGTTGTCATTTTTCAAAAATCCATAAATTATTTTTACAAAATCTAATATTATTCTTTCCTTTGTACAATGCTTTAGGAATCCAAAAATCTTGAAGCCATAGTTATTGAGCAAAGTCAACAAGAGTTTCTAGAAAGAACAATGAGAGTGGATGCTCTATCAAAAATGAATCATCTTAAGTTGCTCATACTTAAGAATGTGAATTTTTTTGGAATTCTCAATTATATTGCTAATGAATTGAGATATCTATTTTGGGATAACTATCCTTTCATGTCTTTGCCGTCAAGTTTTCATCCCGATCAACTTGTAGAATTGATCCTGCCTTGTAGCAATATCAAACAATTATGGGAAGGCACAAAGGTACTATATATTGCTTGTTTTCAATTTTCTTTGTCTTTAATTGAACAAATAGAAAGATACTTTATCTCATATGTTTTAACTTTCTTTAACACAATTAAAGAAACAAAAGAAAGCTTAAATATTTTAAATTTTGTCTCCTACTATTGACCAAATAAAAGAAAAAGGATTATCTTTTTATTTCTTTTTTAATGGAAAATTAAAAATTGATGGATAGTAATTTTCCTTACTTTTTTTTTTCTATTACAGTATCTGCCTAAATTGAGAATTCTAGATCTCAATCACTCCAAAAACCTTATTGAGATGCCACACTTAAAAGGGGTTCCACATCTTAAGCAACTTGATCTTCAAGGATGTGTAGAAATAAAGCAGATTGATCCATCCATGGGTATTCTAAGAGAGCTTACTTCTTTGAATTTGAGAAATTGTAAAAATCTTGTTGATAACTTGAATATTATTTTTGGGCTTAGTTCACTTAGGAGCCTAGATCTCTCAGGCTGTTCAATATTACTTAATAATAGGCTGTTACAGAAACCAAGGGAGACAGAACATTTGGAGGAAGTTGATAAAAATAGAAGTGCCATCCAATTATCAACATCCTCTGTATACGAAATGCTAATGCTACCTTTCTATTTTTTTTTCCTCTCGGAAACATGAAGATTCACTTGGTTTGTTGTTCCTTATTTGTCTCGTTTCCCATGTTTGTCTCATCTTGATCTGAGCTTCTGCAATCTACTTCAAATTCCTGATGCTATTGGAAACTTACATTCTTTAGTAGAATTAAATTTGGGGGAAAACAAATTTGTGACACTACCTACTACCATCGAGGAACTTTCCAAACTTCGATATTTGATTTTGGAGCACTGCGTGCAGCTGAAATATTTGCCCGAGCTTCCAAAAACAAAAGAAAAAACAATTGACCAATATTTTGGGGGATTAAATATTTTTAATTGCCCCAATTTGAGTGAAATGGAATATTGTTATCGCATGGTTTTTTGTTGGACGACTCAAATCTTTAACGTAACGACGTCATCCTTCCTTTCTTTATCTTACTTTTTGTATGTCTACACTATTTATACATAACGTATATTTCTGGTATCAGGTTTATTTGCATCCTTCTTTTTCCTTGGGTATGAGTATTGTTGTTCCTGGAACTCAAATTCCAAGCTGGTTCAGTAAACAAAATGTGGGTAGTTCAATAAGCATGGACCTGTCTCCTGCTATGGTTGACCCAAATTGGATAGGTGTTGCCTGTTGTGCAATATTAGTGGCACATGATGATCCTAATAATTTGGGTGATAGATTGAGTCATCATGATTATGGAAGTATTGGATACAGTTTTCAAAATAAACAAGTTTTGAATAAATCACATTACTTAGTTCCAAGAGGTTTGTAGAATGATCTGGTCACAGGTGAATTAGATCACTTGTTGATATTGTTTCTCTCTCGGGAACAATTCCTATATTATCCAAGTAAATATGAATATGAAATCCATGATCTTGATAAAAGGGAATTCACAACTGTCATATATGACCACCCTAAAGGTTTGCATTTGGAGGTGAAAAATTGTGGTTATCGTTGGGTATTTAAGGAAGATCTTGAACAATTAAACCCAGACATGATGTTCAGAGGAAATTCTTCATCTAGGAAGCACAAGCTTTTATCAAGTGATTAGCCACACATCATTGCGTTCATTCACCCAAAGTGTAGTAATTTCTTTTCAAACACAATTCCATCACAGAAATTCTAATCCATTTGAGGTAAGATTTAATACAGAAAGGCACAATTACTATTATCAATTTTGTAATGTTTTATAGATACTCTGTTTTTCATATCTTCTATTAATGATACAATGGTGATTCTGTTTTCTATTGTATATTTCAAGACTAAAGTCAATATTTCTTGAGATCATTGTTAAAAATTGATAAGCATATTTGCTTATGGATTGCCACGATCGAGCTATAAACTATTAGGCATTAGCCTTAGCTAGTGTTGTCAAGATTTCAAGGAAAAGAACGTACAGAATCATTTTGGATATAGCTATCTTAAAGTAGAAGTTTCTAACAATGATCTATTTTTTCGCTTGAAATAAATGTGGAAGTCTAACTCCTTTCTTCAATTAGCCAAAGTGAATTATTTGATATTTCGTATAAAAATTTTAGACAAAAATTGTGAAACATGAAGTAAAATAAACAAATCAAAAAGGATAATATCAGACATGATGTAAGACCAGTAACATGTTGTCAGCTGATATGGCTGGCATTGTTTTTAGCCGTTAGTTTTTTTGCTTCGGGGTTTTGTTTTCTTTTCCTTTGTTTACCAAAAAAAATAGCTTGATAATCTGCTTTATAATTGAGATGGCTATTTATTGATATAAAAAAATTAAATGTATATTATAATATGAGCAATTATCTTCTATCTGAATGGTACATGTTTAGCACAATCACCTTCAAGAAAAATGTTAGGTAGACATAGAATTATGGAGGGCCATGTAACTTTTACTCTTAATATTTGTCTCAAACCAAAACACTGTCATAGACAACCAAATTCTGTCTCCAACTACATGGAGTTAACGCTTATCATAAGATGGAAACAACTACTTAGACTTGGAAACATCCTCTGTATCCAATAATTGGCAACAAGGTAAAACTAGGCACTGACAATTTAAAAAAGTTTGATAAAGAACTTGAAAAGGAGACCTATAGAATAAAATGGGTTATATAACTTTTCAAAAATAGTTTTATTATGAAAAGAAAAAAAAAAAAAAAAAAAGACTCCAGGTTGTACAGAAATTGAAGGACCCTATGGTGACTATATTAAAAAATTTATGGGAAGCCTTTCCTGTTTCCAGGGCTTGTACTACCAGAGCCACCAATCTACACTTTGGAGGAAAATGAGCTAGATGATTTGTAGGATTCAAGGCTGGTTCAGTAAGTTACTGTGAATTTGGAACTGAATGGACATTACAGCAAAATCAATTCCATGAATTGTTGCTTGGTCTTTAGCTAACAAGTTTCCCATTTTTGGCAGAACTTATTCCACCTATTGGATTGTAGTCAGTTGAGCTGCTCTGCGGGAGGATTCAGAGAGAATGTCCAAGAATGAGGAGTATGCAGGTGAGTACCGTAGAGGCAATATTGTGGATTTGGATCTTTAGCTAGAGGCAGTTGGTAATATAGTTGATCAAATATGAACACTAATGTTTCACATTCAGTTATTACATTTATGATTAGCTACATCAGTAAGGTAATTATTTGCATCTTTTAGTTTTTACTCATTCATGATTCAAAACTGCTGGCATTTTAGTTATTCCTTGTTTGCCAGAATTTCCTTTTCCCCACAGAAATCCTCCTCCTGAAGGGCTGGTTGCTGGTATTACTTGTGCTTGCTTTCTGCCTATCCTGTCACAGTTAAAGCTACGGCCTCACTTGTTCCAATGGAAAAATTGATCAATGATATTACCGATACAGTTGCTAATGATTTAACCATTAATTCCACCTCAACTAATCATGTAAGTATTCTTTTACTCACTAAATACAGATTGATTTGTCAAATTTGGCAATTTGTGTTTCTGTTCATTTATCTTTCACTCAGTGACCTTAATTGCAATTTACACTAGACATCATTAAAGAAGGTTTCAAAGGGTTTGGACTGCAATACTTAAGCACATTTTTCCAACAGTTACATTCGGATTCCAATATAATACCTTGCCTGCTTTTAAATTCCTTGTATTCAATGTCAGCTCAGTCTCAGAAAACTTCTCTGGCCAACAAAGCAAACAAACAAATATATAGTCACTTATTATATATATTAGGTACAGAATTTCTCGTATTGAACATATTGATCTTTCTACTTTAATAATTAATCCTATTGATATGATTGATGTAATGGTGTTTTGTTGTTCCCATTGCAGAGACCAAATGACAACAAAACTGCACTGGAGATGGGTGGATAAAATGTAAACTTCAAGAAAAAGGTGCAACAGTAAGATGTGAAGATGTTCAATGACTCATAATGTTGTTGTGAAGATATAGTGTTACAACCAGGAGTTGCCAACCTCAAACCCCATACTTGTATCAACCATCCACAATCCTACTTTGGAGCAAAAATTGGCATTTGAAGAAAATGGATTGCAGGATTCAAGATGGTTCACTAATAAACTGAGCAGTTGGAAGCGAATGGATATTTGATTAAAATCAGTTCCCAGAACTCACTGTTAAAAGCAGCTACACACCTAATTTCTGATACTGTTGTTAACATAATTATGAGAACACCTTATGCTTTTCTTGATAGTAGATTTGTAGGAGTGCAGGTTACTCGTGCTAACAGTTTTCAAAGCATGAAACAAACTTGACTGACTCTGAACTGACTATAGGCAAAAAACCTAGTTTAACAGTTTTGAACCAATTCAAAACAACTTAACTGGTTCCCTAAATCTGTCTTGTAAATCAACTTCCGCATTTTACTTATGCCTCCATGTATATTACGAGCTTTAGCTGCTGGATTTCTTCTAATTTCTTGTGATAATTATCAGTAAGAAACATATAACAGTTTGTGCAGTTGCTGAAAGATAGGCTTTATTTTGGTTGGATTTTGGATTTAATTTGAAGATTAAGCATTTGAGAATGGGTTCTTGGTATTGGGGATTTTTTATAAAATAAAATTATTATATTGGTGGTTAAAAATTGTCACAATGTTTAAATTAATTATTTTATGATAGCATAATTAATTTAAACATTGTAACGACTTTTAACTATCATTATATTTTAAGCCATTATTTTAAAATGTAAAACATGAACAGTATTATTGTGAAATTAATGGAAAGACGAAATTAGTTGCTTTATAAAATTTAAAAGACCAAAACAAGAATTTTAAAATATAAAAGGCAAATGCAGGAATTACTAAAAACATAAGAGACTAAGAATATTTTAGCCTTCCATAGGAAGTCCCCCATTTTGCTTTTTCAATTTTCACAATTGAGTTTCTTTTTTCATAAGCAAAAATTAAGTCACTGTCACTTTTTTTTGTTTTTTTTTTATATATATTTTAGGGGACAGTTGGTGTCCTTAACAAAGTAACTTTTAAAAGTAACCAATGCCCCTCCTGCTTTGTGATCAAAAGTGGACAATAATTGAGGGCATGATTGAGAGATTAGAATAATATTTACTAGAACTTAACAAGATATGCAACTGTCCACATGCACTCCCAAGAAAATTCCATCATAGAGGGAAAGCAACGCAAAAAAAGCCCCCCACAAGTTGAAAGTAAAAAATTCAAATATTTGCCTTGAATATCACTGTCGTTCCTAAAAACTCCTAAACCATAGCACATAAGAATTTGAATTATTTCTTTACTACCGTTAGTTTCTTCATTTCCTAAAAGAACTGTCCCTAAGACAAGTTAACTTCCATTTTTGTAACCCATTGCAAGAGAATTCAAAGCAGCTCTTCTTTACATATGATGCGTAAGTTTCAGAGTTAATTGAAGAGACACGTACAATTTCACTTATCATAATTTTGCCACTCGACTGAAAGCACGAGAGGGAAACGTCAAGCTGCAAAACAATAACAATTTATTTACCAAAGATGTATATATTATATTTATTATCTAATATTATATAAAGTCTCCTACTCCTAAATATTGAGACAAGTATTTTAAGTAATTTACATTTTCGCACACAGACGGCTGACAGCCTTTTCATTCTCCAGAACAGTTCTCCTTTGTTTTAAGAAGGCTTGTCCTCTCACTTCAACCTTCATAGCACTATTTTAAACATTACACACCATCTTCAGCGTGTTAGCTTACACCTTCTGTAATGGCTTGTAGTAGCATCCAAACAAGCTCTTCATCACGCACAAGAAATTTGATGTGTTTGTAAGCTTTAGAGGTGCAGATACACATAAAGGTTTCACTGATCACCTTTTTGCAGCTCTTCAGAGGAAAGGTGTTGTTGCCTTCAGAGATGACCAAAAAATCAAGAAAGGGGAACTCTTGGAGCCTGAGCTCTTGCAGGCAATCCAAGGATCACATGTTTTCATTGTTGTCTTCTCAAAGGACTATGCATCATCCACATGGTGCTTGAAAGAGCTAACAAAGATTGTTGATTGGGTTGAAGAAACAGGTCGAAGTGTGCTGCCAATTTTCTATGATGTCACTCCTTCGGAGGTCCGAAAACAGAGTGGAAAGTTTGAAAAAGCCTTTACTGAACATGAAGAAAGGTTCAAAGATTATTCGGAAATGGTACAGAAATGGAGAGAAGCTCTGAAAGCAATCACCAATCGTTGTGGGTGGGATGTGCAAAATATGTAAGCACTTGGCCATTTTTTTTGTGTTATATATAACTATTTAAAGTCTTAACTCTTAGTGATGATTTGGTGTTTGAGCAATTGGAGAATTTGGCTTTGCATCCTAGATATCTCAGTGCAGGGAGTAAAGTCATCATAATCTCTAGAGATAGAGATATCTTAAGAAATTATGGAGTGAATGAAGTTTACAATGTTTAACTCCTAAATACAGATAAAGCTCTTCAATTATTTTGTAGAAAAGCTTTCAAATCAGATGATATTGTGGGAGATTATGAATGGTTGACATATGAAGTACTAAAGTATGCTAATGGCCTTCCTTTAGCAGTTAAAGTGTTGGGGTCATTTTTGTTTGCTCAAGAAATTCATGAGTGGAGAAGTGCATTGGCTAGATTGAAAGAAAATCCAAACAATGATATCATGGATGTGTTGCGAATAAGTTTTGATGGATTGGAAGAAATGGAAAAAGAAATATTTCTAGATATTGCTTGTTTCTTCTCTAGTGGTCGATACTGGTGGGAGGAAGAGGTGAAGAAACTTCTAGACTATCGTGGATTTTATCCTGACATTGGTATTAAAGTTCTCATTGAGAAATCACTCATAAGCTATGTGGGTCGAGAGCTTAAAATGCATGACTTGTTGGAAGAGTTGGGCAAGAGTATTGTTCGAGAAAAATCACCCAAGGAGCCAAGAAAGTGGAGCAGGTTATGGGACTAGAAGGATCTCTATAACGTCATGATAAAAAATAAGGTAAAATAGTTTTTGATCATAAAATCTTAGATTTTAATTTTTTTCAAAAATCTACAAATTATTTTAACATATATAACATTTTTCTTTCTTTTTTGTGATGCTTTAGGAAGCCAAAAATCTTGGTCATTGTTATTAAACAATATCCAAATGAGTTTCTGAAATCAACATTGAGGGTTGATGCTCTATCAAAAATGAATAAACTTAAGTTGCTCATTCTTGAGAATGTGAATTTTTCAGGATTTCTCCATTATCTTTCTAATGAATTAAGATATCTATCTTGGGATAAATATCCTTTCATGTATTTGCCATCAAGTTTTCATTCAGTGCAACTTGTAGAATTGATCCTACCTTATAGCAATATCAAACAATTATGGGAAGGTACAAAGGTACTATATTGTTCCTTTTTAAATTTCTTTGTCTCTAAATGAACAAATAAAAAGTTAAATTATCTCTTTTTTTTAACTTTATTTAATTTAATTAAAGAAACACAAGAAAACTTAAATGTCAATAATTTTGTCTCCTACTTTTGACCAAATTAAAAAAAACGGATAGTCTTTTTTTAGTTAAAGGAAATAAAAAATTAATAGATAGTAATTTTCCTTACTTTTGTTTCTTTTACGGTGTCGGCCTAATTTGAGAACTCTAGATCTCAGATACTCCAAAAATCTTATTGAGATGCCAGACTTAAGAGGAGTCCCACATCTTAAAAGACTTAATCTTGAAGGATGTGTAGAAATCGTGCGGATTGATCCATACATTGGTATTTTAAAAGAGCTTACTCTTCTAAATTTGAAAAATTGTAAAAGTCTTCTCCTTGATCTGAATATCATTTTTGGGCTCAATTCTCTTGAGGAGCTAAATCTCTCAGGCTGTTCAAAACTACATACTAGCCATCTATTAAAGAAACCAAGGGAGACAGAAAATTTGGAGAAAGTTGATAAAAATAGAAGTGCCATCCAATTATCAACATACTCTGCATTCAAAGTTCTGATGTTGCCTTTCCATTTTCTTTCCCCTCGAAAACCTGAAGAATCATTTGGTTTGTTGTTGCCATATTTTCCTTGTTTCCCATGTTTGTTTGATCTTGATCTGAGCTTCTGCAATCTACTTCAAATCCCTGATGCTATTGGGAACTTACAATCATTAGTAAGCTTAAATTTGGGGGGAAACAAATTTGTGACACTACCTACTACCATCAAGCAACTTTCCAAACTTCAACATTTGAACTTGGAGCACTGCAAGCAGCTGAAATATTTGCCCGAGCTTCCAACAACAAAAGAAAAAACATTTAACGAACATTTCTGGCAGGGAATATACGTTTTTGATTGCCCCAAGTTGAGTGAGATGGAACACTGTTATAGAATGGTTTTTTCTTGGATGATGCAACGCCTTGAGGTAACGACTCTTTTCTATGCCTATCTCGTTTATGTTTTTGTACACTGATTATACATAACTGATTTTCTAGTATTAGGTATACTTGCAATCGTCTCATTCCTGGAGTATGAGTATTGTTATTCCTGGAACTCAAATTCCAAGGTGGTTCATTAAACAAAATGTGGGTAGTTCAATAAGGATGGACCTGTCTCCCGTCATGGACGACCCAAATTGGATAGGTGTTGCTTGTTGTGCAGTATTTGTGGCACGTGATGATCCAACTAATAGTTTCAGTAAGAGATGGCAACATTATCATGGTTTTCATCGTTTGGCATTTGGTGTTCGAAATGTACAGCATAGGCATTGCTGCTATTTCGTGGTTCCTATTCTTTTCAAGAGAGATTTGGTGACAGTTGGATTGGATCACTTGTTAACAATGTTTTACCCTCGAGAATTTCTCATTGATCAAGTAAGGCCATATTCAAATGGAATGCATGATCTTGATACATTGGAATTCAGATCCGACAGTGGCAACCATCCAGGTTTGCGTTTGGAGGTGAAAAGTTGTGGGTATCGTTGGGTATTTGAGGAGGATCTTCAACAATTCAAATCAAACATGATGTTCACTGGAAATTCTTCATCCAGGAAGCGCAAACTGTTAACAAGTGATTAACATTTAATAACGCATCATTGAGCTTTTCACGGAAAGTGTAGCAATTTCATTTCAATCAGAATTTCATAAAAAAAAATCTAATCCATTTGAGGTAAGATTTAAATCAGTAAAGCACAATTATTATTATTATTATAAATTTTTAGTCATTTATAAATACTCTGTTTTTTTGCATCTTATATTGATGATATGGTGATTTTTATTTCTATTATCTTTCCAGGGTAATATTACTTGTGAACATTGTTAAAAGTGATCAAAAGCACACTTGGTCATGGTTTGTCATGAATTGTAAGCTATGATCCATAGCCAATTGTCAAGATTTCAAGAAAAATACTGTACATTATCAATTTGGATATAGGTATCTTAAAGTAGAAGTTTCTAACAATGATCCCTTTTTTCGCTTGAATTATGGATGGTCATGCAACTCTTACTCTCAATCTCAACATGTCTCAAACCAAAACACTATCATAAACAACCAAAATTTTCATCTTCAACTACATAGAGATAACACATACTTAGACTTGAAAGCATCCTCTGTTTCCACCAATTGACAAGGTAAAACTAGGCATTGACAATTTAAAGAAGTTTGATAAAGACCTTGAAAATGAGACCTAGAATAAATTGGGTTACAGAACTTTTCAAAAATAGTTTTATTATGTAAAAGATATAAAATAAATGGAGTAGAGGTTGTAGAGAAATTGAAAGACCCTGTAGTGACTATCTCAAAGTCTTATATGGGAACCCTTTCCTGTTTCCAGGGCATGTACTACGGTCCAGAGCCACCAATCTCCACTTTGGAGGAAAATGAGCAGGATGAATTGCAGGATTCAAGGCTGGTTCAGTAAGTTACTGTGCATTTGGAACTGAATAATGAGAAGTTGTACTGCAGCACTCGTCTATAAGGTGCTTCATTAGCCATTGTGGATATGCATCTTTTTAGCTAAAGGCACTTGTTAACAACTGTCAGATGTTTTTACCTAACATAATTGATCAAATCATTAATACAAGGATGAAAAGCAATGTCTTCAAAGCTGTTGTTTAAGTGGTGAAAAGTGAAGATGTTGGTTTGTACATAAAGGAGTGTCTGCAAAGCTGTAAAAACTAATCGGAGGTATTAATTCATCATTATTACGACTAACTTCCAGTTTTTATCATATCCATAAATCTTGTCATCTAAAGTTTCTAATAAGCCTTCTTTGGTTCCTAACTTTACAAAATTCATTTTAAGTTCATCCTTCTGTAAACCTTCTTTGATCAATTTTAAAATGCATTTAATCTTCTTGTCTATACAAGTTGGCACTTAACGTTCCTATGCATTACATTCACAATCATGTGCCAACTTATACATTCAAGATGATAACTCTTTCCCTTTGCAAGTCAGTCACACATAACAGAAAGAAGGAAGAATATGGGAGAAGGAGACGAGGAATTATTTTGGTGAAGATTCATAGAAATGCTTGGGTATAGGCGTGGTTCACCCCTCTTTCTAGTAGATTCCACTTTGTTGGAATATAAGGTGAGAAGAAATGCCCATAAATTGTTTCAATCATTAGTCTTGAGCACGGAAAAAAATTTTGCACACTAATGTGTTTCATTCAATTTTTTTGCCCATAAGTTCCACTTTGTCTATTATTACCAAATACAGATTGATTTGTCAAATTGGCAATTTGTGCCTCCGTTCATTATTTTTCTTTCATTCTGTGATCTTAATTGCAATTTGCAGTAGACATCATTAAAGAAGGTCTCAAAAGGTTGGACTACAATAGTAATGCACACTTGCCCGCTCCTTAATTCTCAGGCCAACAAGGCAAACAAACTAATTATATATTCACTTATTGATATTAGGTACGGAATATCTCATTGAAAATATTTATCTTTAGTTTAATAATTAGTCCTATTCTATTGATATGATCGATGTAATGGTGCTTTGTTCTCCCCAGTGCAGAAACCAAATGACAGCAGAACTGCATTGGACAAGGGTGGATAAAATGTAAATTTGTAGACAAAAGTGAAACAGAAAGAAGTCAAAATGTTCATTGACTCATAATGTTGTTGTGAAGATATTTCCACAATCCTACTTTGGATAAAAATGGGATGAATGGCTTTCAGGATTCAAGGCTGGTTAAGTAATATATGTGCACTTGGAAGTGCATGGGTATTTGATTAAAATCATTTCCAAAAACCTAATTTCTGATACTCTTCTTAACATAATTATGAACACCTGACTCCTGGACCATAGGATGATATGTTAGTGGAATGCACTTCTCCACCAGGCTGCGTGGTGCAAGTAAAAGACGGAGATGTTAAGCATTAATGTACTAGTAAGTTAACCTCTAATTTCCTATTGATGTGTGGTTGTGGATTAAGTTTGTGGATTGGCTGCAAAAAAAAAAAAAAAATACATCCTCTGTTTTGTTCTCCATCTACGTTGCATGGATATAGGTACTGTACCTGTACCAGATACTAGTATAGGTACGAGATACAAGAATATCCAAAAATCTAGGGTGCCGGTATGTTATATAAAAATTAAAAAGATATTTATATATATGTGAAAAAAAAATACTATAAATATGACTAAATTTTATAAATGATAAAAAAACACAAATCAGCATAATTTAATTAATCGTCATTAATTTAATTTCAATTAAAAAGACAAATTTATATTATAATTACAATTTCAATTAATTAATTTTCAAATTTATTGTAATATAAATTCTCCTTTTTAATTGAAATTGAACTAATGACAAAACAAGTTACTCTTTTTAATAATAAGACTAAAATATTATTTTGGTTCATTACGTTTTCATGTTTTCCCAATTTGATCCTTTATGTTTGAAAATCCCCAATTTGATCCTTTTATGTTTAGTGTTTACGAATGGGTCCATTCTGGTCCTTTTCATTAGTTGACGTTAATAGACATTAACAAACGTTTGTATTATAATTAATTTGATTGCTATTAGAAAGATAATTTTTATAATAATTAATTCGATTACTATTATAAATGGTAATTTCTATCGTGATATATTCAATTTCAATTAAAAAAGTAATATATATCATACATAATTTGACTACTATTAAATAGAGTAAATTACATTGAAATTAATTTAATTTCAATTAAAAAAGATCATTTATATCACCATTAATTTGATTAGTTAAAAAGAAAGTAATTTATACAAATGGACGTGTTTCTGTTTTGTTTCAAAATAAATGGAAATGTGTTTTCATTAATAGTATTTTTGTAAAAATAAAAAATTAAAGCAAGGGGTGTACTTAGCAAAGAAGGCTGTCAGTTTAACAATTCCATAAGTCATAATATTTTTTTTCCAATGGACAAACATGGGTATAAGCCCAATTTTGAAGGAACCATAGGATAATTAACCGGGCCCTAGTTAAATGAGAAATGAGAAATGTCCCAAAGAAAGAAAAAACAAGAAAAGAGAAAGTTAATTATGTAATACGTAATATACAAAAAAAGTAACGACAAGTATGATAATTATAATTACAAAAATAATAACAATGATAAATAAAGCACTTGCTTGAAATAAAGAAGTAGCTCAAACCTTAGAATAGAACTCCAAAAGAGTATGGAATAAATTAATGGATTAAATATGTTTTTTTCATGTAAAATTACTGAGTTTTGATTTTAGTCTTTATAAAAAAAATTGATTTTCATCTTTCAAAAAGTTGAAATTTTGTTTTGCTCCATACTATTATGTGACAGTCATTAAAAGGGGTGTTCATGGATTGGATTTTTGAAAATCCAATCCAAATCCAATTAAATGGATTGATTGGATTTAAATCCATATCCATTTAATTGGATAAAAATTGGATTGGATTTTTTTGAATTAAAAGCGGTTTTAAAATTGGTTTATAGTTCAAAACCAATTTGGTTCTAAATCTAGTTTTAAATCATAAATTGGTTTTCGTCTAACCTTGGTTGGGGCTATTTTTGGCTGACTTCAATCAAGGTTATTTTCGATCGACCTCACCTAGGGTTATTTTTGACCGAGACAGTTTTCAGCCAACCTCAATCAAGGCTATTTACGTCTGATGCCGGCTAGGGTATTTTCGGCCAACCTCAACCAAGGAATTTTTCAGCCAATGTCGACCAAGGCAGATTTCGGCCAATCTCGATCAGGGCTATTTTCAGTCGACCTCGACTAGGATTATTTTCGGCCAATGTCGGCTAGGGTTATTTTTGGCCGACGTCAGCCAAGATAGTTTTCGGCCGACTTCGATCAAGGCTATTTATGGTCAATCTCAGCTAGTGTATTTTCGGCCAACCTCGGCCAGGAAAGTTTTTGGCTGACATCGACTAGGGTTATTTTTGACCGATGTCAGCTAGGGTTATTTTTTGCCGACATCTGTCTAGACAGTTTTTAGCCGACGTCAGCTAGGGTTTTTTGGACCGATGTCAGCTAGGGTTTTTTTGGCCAATGTCGGCCAATACAATTTTTGATCGACCTCGATCAAGGGTATTTATAACCGATCTCAACTACGGTATTTTCGGCCAACCTCGGCCGGGGAAGTTTTTTGTCGACGTCGGCTAGGGTTATTTTTAACCGATGTTGACTAGGGTTATTTTTGGCAGACGTCGGCCTAGACAGTTTTCGGCTGATGTTTGCTAGGGTTATTTTTGACCTATGTAGGCAAGGGTTATTTTTGGCAGACGTCAGCTGAGACAGTTTTTGACTGACCTCGATCAAGGATATTTATGGTCGATGCCAGCTATGGTATTTTAGGCCAACCTTGGCAGGGAAAGTTTTTGGCCGATATCGGCTAGGGTTATTTTTGGTCGACGTTGACCGGGACAATTTTCGGCCAGTCCCGATTAGGATATCTTTGGGCGACATCGATTAGGGAAGTTTCCGGCCGATGTTGGCCAAGGCTGTTTTTAGCTTACTTTGGCCAAGGTCTATTTTCAACCGATGCCGACTAGTGTTTTTCAACTGACTTTGGCGACCTCGACCGAGGTTGTTTTTGGACGACCTCAGCCAGAACTGTTTTCAGAAGAATGCTATATCATTTGAAAAACGCTTGTGGTGGACATGGGTTTTGGATTTAAAAATCCAAACAAATATCCAATCCATATCCAAATTAATTGGATTGGATTTAAAATCCAAAAAATTGGATTTAAAATCCAAAAAATTGGATTTAAAATCCAAAAAATTGGATTTGAATATTAAACCAATCCATTAAAATGGATTTAAAGTGGTTTGGATTAGGTTGGTTGAGGATTGATTTTATATAATTGGATTTTTTGAACAACCCTAGTCATTAACTACTTATGAGTTATGTTTAGCAAAAGGTCAAGTTGGTCATCCTAAGTAACACTTGCTAATGCTATGGTGCAATGTCAACATATGATATCTCAAAAAAATTTCTAGATCTCTTTTTAAAGTAAACTTTAGGAACAAAAAATAGTGATTTCAAATCTTAGAGGATTAAAATCAAAGAAAAATATTTTACAGTGACCAAAACCAAAATTCGCTCATTTTATAGGAACTAAAAAAATAATTTTAAATTTTAAAGAGATGAAAAACAAAGAAAATGATTTACATAGACCAAAATCAAAACACACTCATTTATAAGGTTAAAAATATATTTAAACCTAAATTAAATAAATATTAAAGAAAAAATTATAGTAAAATGGTCTCGGTGGTATATAATTAATATGGAAGTGGTGAATTTATATTTCTTTCATTTTGGTCTATTTCCCTGAAATTCTTCTTCAGTTGTCAACGTACTATCGTTTGATAGATAGGGGCTTAAAACTAGTATATTACAAATGAAAATATCACAGATTTTTCTTTTTTAAAACAATTATGACAAGTTATGAATGACAGTAACATTAATCATTTTAAAAATTAATATATTTTATATTTGTGTGTTCAAATATATATTCATTGTCATCTTGTAGAAAAATTTTCCTAGCTATCGCTATATGCCTTGTTTCTAGGAAGTCTCCCATTTTGCTTTTCACAATTGCGTTCTTAAGAAATTTCAATCCAACTTCACAGTTATAATTTGAAATCGATTTCAAAGACTTGCACCATCGTATGTGGGACAGGCATAGTTAGAAGCTACCACGAAGGTGAAGGAAAATAAGATGGATAGGTGAATTCCCTCTAATTGCTGGCCTGCAAAATTAATTAAATCACTGTCAGCTTTTTATTTTTAATTTTTTTAGGGACTGGTGGTGTCCTTAACAAATTATTATATAACTTTTAAACCTAACAAAGTTGTCGCCTGTTTTATATATAATCAAAAGTGGACAATAAAATTAGGCTTTGATTTGAAAGATAAAAATATTAATTAAATCACAGTCAGCTTCTTATTTTTAATTTTTTTAAACCTAACAAAGTCGTCACCTGTTTTATATATAATCAAAAGTGGACAATAAAATTAGGATTTGATTGAAATATTAAAATAATATCCACTAACCTTCACGAGATGTGCACTCCAAACAAATAGTATTCTATTACAGCAAGGAAACGGCCAACGAGTCTACTATCTATATATACATTTTTTAGGCAAGGGAAAAGACTATATTGATTTCTATTCATTTTGTGACACCTGTTCTCTTTTTTGATTTTTTTTCTTCTACCTACTTTTTTGTCTTTTATTTATTTTTTCCTTTAAATTTTTTCTTTCTTTTTTCTTTTAATATTTTTCTTTCTATCTAACTTTTTTTTTCTTTTTCTGTTTTCTTCTCTCTCTCTCTCTCTCTCTCTCTTCTTCTTTCTGTTTTACATTTTTTTTCCTTTTATTTATTTGCGTTTTTTTTTTCTTTTTATGTTTTTTCTTTATTTTTTCTTTTATATTTTCCTTTTTACGTTTTTTTTTTCTGTTTTTTTGTTTTTACAATTTTAAACTTTTTATATATTTATATTATATTATATTATTATTATTATATTATTGTATTATATCTTTTATTTATAAAAATTTATATTCTTGAAATATCTACTTTCTATATAAAAATTGTTTAGGATTGCAAAAATACAATTTAGCCTTTCTTAATTTTTGACATAAATGATACATAAATTTATTTGTTTATAATATTATAAATATAAATATTTGTATTTTAACTCTATGTTTAACAACTTCATGTACAAAAGTTTTGTTGATTAATCTTTATATAATATTGTTAAATTTTTGTACATAAATATATAATAAAAATATTTACTTTCTATATAAGAATTGTTTAGGCTAGCAAAAATACAATTTTAGTCTTTATTAATTTTTGACAGTTGTCCATTATTGGCAGGTGCTTTAGTCTTTTTTGGCATTTTCCTTTATCTTATTTATTTTGTTCAAAATAGTCATTTATCTTTTAAAATGTTCACTTTGGTACCTTATATTATTTAAAAGGTTCAAAATGGTCCTTCAACCATTTAAATATATTCAACTTTGACCTACGAATAACAATTAGATAAATGATCATTTTGAATGTATTTAAATATTTGTAGGACCATTTTGAACCTTTTAAATAAGATGAGATACCAAAGTGAACTTTTAAAAAGATAAAGGACCAAACTAAACAAAAAAAAAAGATAAAAGATTAAAATGGTCATTTAGCATTTAAAAAAAAAATTAAATGGTAGAGACTACAAGTATCATTCACGGGAGACACTCTTACCCGAGTCAGGTAGAACCATTATGGGCGACAAATATATTTCTTCGAGTATTTCTTTGAATTAGTTAGAGTCCACATTTATCACTCATGAGAGACAATCCTGCTCGAATCAAGTAAGACCAATATGGTTGAAAAATTTATTTCTTTGGGTATTTAACACAATTGCATACTCCAGACTTAACAATTCTTTTTTTTACTCCTCAATCCTATAAAATCATTTTTACTTAGAAATCATATAAAATAATTTTAAATAATTTCATAAATAAATATTTTGTTGAATAATATTTATTTTATGAGGTTAAACTGTTTATGGTAAAAAATAATCTAAATCTAATTAGTTAATATATTTATTACAAAATAATATTTTGACTCTATGTTTAATAACTATAGATACAAAAATTTTCTTGATTAATATTTTTATAATAATATTAACTTTTTTTACATAAATATATAATGAATATATTATAGTAAATTTATTAAATATGTTTTAATTACAAATTAGTTTTAGATTACTTCATTAATAATATCATAAATTATATTAGTTATAATTTTCTAATGATAGAGATCACAATTATCATTCACGATAGACAATCCTACTCAAGTTAGGTGGAACAATTATAGGTGACAAATTAATTTCTCCGAGTATTTAACACAACTTCATACCTAAGACTTAACAATATATATATATATATATATATATATATATATATATATATATATATATATATATATATATATATATCATCCTACAAAAATCATTTTTACTTAGAAATCATGTAAAATAATTTTAAAGAATTTTAAAAATAAATATCTTTTTGAATAATATTTGTTTTATGAGGTTGAATTTTTTATACTAAAAAATAATTTAAATCTAATTAGTTAATGTATTTATTACAAAATAATATTTTGACTCTATATTTAATAACTTCGTATACGGAAATATTGTTGATTCATATCTATATAATAATATTATATATATATATATATTAATTTATTAAATATATTTTTATTACAAAAAATTGTTTTAAATTACTTCATCAATAATATCATAAATTAAATATTTTTATTTTTTTTATGTTAGAGTCACATATACCATTTACGGGAGACAATCTTGCTCGAGTTATGTAAGACCATTATGGGTGACAAATGCTTTTCTCTAGGTATGTAACACAATTTCATACTCAAGATTCAATAATTTTTTTTTACTCTTAAATCCTATAAAATCATTTTTACTTAGAAAACGTATAAAATAATTATAAATAATGTCATAAATAAATATTTTGCTGAATAATATTTATTTTATGAGGTTAAACTGTTTATATTAAAAATTAATTTAAATCTAATTAGTTAATATATTTATTACAAAATAATATTTTGACTCTATGTTTAATAATTTCAGTTACAGAAATTTTCTTGATTAATTTTTTATAATAATGTTAACTTCATTACATAAATATGTAATAAATATATTATAATGAATTTATTAAATATATTTTTAACATGCTTACGAGTTACAACATATAATATCGTTATAAATTCTTCATGAAAATCTGATTAAAATATTTAGACAAAAATATTATTCTTTTTTAACTTAGTACATTTTCTTTTCATGGGTCAAAAATATTAATTTATTAAATATATTTTTATTACAGAAAGTTGTTTTAAATTACTTAATCAATAATATGATAAATTAAATATTTTTTATTTTTTTTGTTAGAGTCACATATACCATTCATGGGGACAATCTTGCTCAAGTCATGTAAGACCATTATGGGCGACAAATGCATTTCTTTGGTATGTAACACAATTCCATACTCAAGACTCAACAAACTTTTTTTTTACTCTTAAATCCTATAAAATCATTTTTACTTAGAAATTGTATAAAATAATTTTAAATAATTTCATAAATAAATATTTTGCTTAATAATATTTATTTTATGAGATTAAACTGTTTATATTAAAAATTAATTTAAAACTAATTAGTTAATATATTTATTACAAAATAATATTTTGACTCTATGTTTAATAACTTCAGTTACAGAAATTTTCTTGATTAATATTTTATAATAATATTAACTTTTTTACATAAATATGTAATAAATATATTATAATGAATTTTTAAATATATTTTTAGCATGCTTACAAGTTACAACATATAATATCGTTATAAATCCTTCATGAAAAACTGATTGAAATATTTAGATAAAAATATTATTCTTTTTTAACTTAGTACATTTTCTTTTCCCGGGTCAACGATAATACTAAAAATTTATAACAACTCATCTTACACAAATACTTACTAATGAAATATAATTTGTCTATTAGAGAATAAAATAAGAATTTATTAGTATCCATTGACTTTAGCAAGATCTCATTTAACCACAAGTCTCGAACCTAAGACTTTACTTAAGAGATCCGATCTTAATTCCACTTGAATCAACGACATGTTGATAAGTAATATTTTATTTCAAATTTTTTCATTTAATTTAATTAATTCTTAAAATTTAAATTATTTAAAGTATTTTTTATTAACTATAAGTATTATAAAATTAGTAATTTTTTATTCGCAATATAGTTGTAAAATGATTGGATTATTTTATCATGTCACACTTTAAAATTACAAAAATATTTTAATTAAATATAAGTTAAATCCTTTCTAAATTTTTAAACATAAATTTTTCATACAATTTTATAATATTTTGAATAAAATAAGAAATATTTGTGGTATTATAACTAAATATATTTTCTTTGCATGAATACTCTAACTCCTTTTGCATTTTTGGAGAATTTAAACAGCTAATTACATTTGTCTCAATATAAGAATTTATTTTATAAACATGTGTATTTCAAACATGCATGAAAACGAGTGACCCGTGCAAATGCATGAAATCCTGTGCTATTTTTTATGATGTTTTTTTATTGACACTTTCAAAGGCATTTGTTATTGTTAGACTAAATTTTTTTAATATGTTTCAAGTTACTATTTTAATCCAATTTATACAACATTAACTAGGTCAACTATTCTTGCTCTATCATTCTTATTAAACATTCATATTTTGGTTTCTTATTACCGTTGAGCAACAAATGCATATCTAATGTTTATTTTTAAGCAATATAAAAAAAATGTTTATTTTTAAGCAAGTTGTGATATATGTAAATCATTTAAAAAAATACGTAGAAATCAAGATAACCCGTGCAAACGCACGGGTAACTAACTAGTTGATAGTTAAAATAACAGGTAGGTGTTCTAAGCCTTTCTTTCTGTACGCATAGAGAGCACCATTGGGGATCGTCACAGTAAAGTTTCTTCGCTTTTGTAATCTTTATGTCTTCTTTTTTTTTAGTTTTCTGGCTTAATCATGAATATGAGTGGCTAGTTTCTCTTAGCCCCCGGATTGTGATGTAACTGTACCTTTGTACCCAGGTTCTGATTTTAATAAATCCTCAATGTTATTCAGTTATTTGTATCTCTTCACTACTTTTATTGCTTGTTAGGACTGATTAGTCTAAACATAAATTAATCTCTTGTCTATGATCAATTGTTTGCGATTAATTGAAGTATGAAGTGATTGGATTTGTACAATTTGCATGATCAAACCTATTATATGACTTTCCAGTAGATTAACCCTGTTAATCAACCTCTCCGACATTCGTCGTTTGCCCTAAATTAATTCACCTATGATCAATTGGGAATTAAATTAGGGGAAATATTGTTATTAACTATGTTCAATTGTTACTTAACGAATTTAAGAGGTCACTTGCAAGTAATGCGTTTAGAGATTTTATTGAGATTAGAATTGGGGGAAAAGGGGTACATGTGAAATCACAATCCTAGGCTTCTTTATTATAATTGTTCTCACACCAAGTTGTCTGATCTGATTCTCTTTCGTTTTGAAAAGAATAATTGAACACTAATTCTCTCAATTTGGTTTTAAATTTTGGATTGTTTGATTATTTGCAAAATTAATTACTTGGGAATGCGACTGGTTCTTTGGGTTCAATATATATCCTGACTATTAGAGGCCACTGTTACTACTATGTAGGGTACACTTGCCCTTAGCGAACACATTTTATGCATCAGAAAGCATAGTAATATCTTTTCAACCACAATTCAATCAAAGAAATTCTAATTCGTTTGAGGCACTCCTTCCGGCTGAAAATAAGTGTCCTCCTAGGTTGTTTAACACAGACTAAGAAAAGCTAATTAATAGATGAATGAGAATGGTAATTTTACAAAACCAACCTTATTATTAATATTACATTAAAAAACTAAATTGACACTTATTAGGAGTATTAGTGGAAAAAAGCAATTGATATTACATTGAAAAGTTAGCAAGACACTTATTTTGGGACAAATTTTATTTTCAAATACGACACTTATTATGGCACGGAGGGAGTACAATTTAATAAAAAAAAAGGCACAATTATTATTATAAATTATCTAGTCAATTATAGATACTCTATTTTTTTTATCTTTTATTGATGATATAATGGTGATTCTTGTTTCTATTATATTTCCATACTAAAATATTACTTGAGAGCATTGTTAAAAAGTGATAAGCATATTTTCTTATGGATTGTCACGAGCCATATGAACTATTAGGCATTAGCCTTAGCTACTTGTTGAGATTTCAAGGAAAATCACGTACAGAATCATTTTGGATATATCTATCTTAAAGTAGAAGAACTCCTTACATAAGTTTATTAGGATGATGATGATGATGATGATGATGATCTGCTTTTGGTATTAAGATCGCTATTTACTACACCCTTCTGTCCTTTTTATAAGAAACAAAAGGTTGTTCTTTTTTTGTCCTAATTATAAGAAACATAGATCCACTTTAAGATGTATTAATTGCTAATTTTCTTTTTTACCCTTCATCTTGTGAAATCCATTAATGAGACACCTACTTATTTCTCATGCATTTTTTGGTCTATTAACAATAAAAGTTACACTTATTGGTGGAGGTGCAGTGTCATTAATGTAACAACTACTTTATCCAATTAATTTAAGGGGTACTTTTGGAATAAAATTAAAATTTATGACATTATTACTTATAACTAACGAACTTAACTATTTTTATTGGTCTTGACGATTTAGTTATTTGTTTCTTATATAAAGGACCGGAGGGAGTAAATTACAAGAATTATATGTATATTGTAATATGTGCAAGTGCTTTTAGGACAATCACCACTTTCAAGAAAATGTTAGCAAGACATAAAGAATTATGGAGGGCCATGCAACTCTTACTCTTAACATTTGTATCAAAACAAAACAGATTCTCAGGCAATCAAAATTTTCATCTCCAACTACCCGAAGTTAATACATATTATGATGTGGAAACATCTACTTAGACTTGAAAATATCCTCAGTTTCCAATAATTGAAGCAAGGTAAAACTAGGCAGTAGGCATTGACAATTTATTTTGTTGAAAAAAATAAACTTGAAAAAGAGACCAATATATTTGTTATAGAACTTTTCAAAAATATTTTCCTATGAAAAAAAAAGGAATAAAGACTCGAGGTTGTAGAGAAATTGAATGACCCTATGGTTACTATCTTTAAACCTTGTATGTTTACCCTTTCTATTTCCAGGGCTTATACTACCAGAGCCACCAATCTCCATTTTTTGAGGAAAATGAGCTGGATGAATTGCAAGATTCAAGGCTGGCTCAGTAAGTTACTATGCATTTGGAATTTAATGGACATTACTGCAAAATCAATTTATGAATTTTTACTTGGTCTTGACCTAACATGATTCCCATTTTTGGCAGAACTGTTCCACACTATTGGATTCTAGTCAGTTAAAGCTTCTGTAACGTTGTAGTTTTTCCTAATTGTATGATTAAGTGTTTGATTTATAATGAAAGAGAAAACTAAATTTAAATTATGTTAATTGATATAATAATTAACTTAAGTTCTATGTTTTTATCATATGTTAAAGTGTGAATGTTGGATTTTCATGTATGGTTGGATTTAGAGTGTGTGTTGTTAGATGGTTGGGAATTTTACGTGAGTTTCGTGAGTTTTCGGGAAGAAAAAAAATAAGAGAAGGGACTATCTTTAGAGGAAACAGGGGTGTTACTAGCAAAATTCCATGCAAATCTTAAAATTTAAATGTGACAAGATTCACGTTTCTTCCATTCTTCTTCTTTCTTCTTCCTTCCTCCCGAAGTGTCTTCTTTCCCTTGCATGGAAGTTTGATTCTTACATCTTGTTGAAGCTTGATTTCTTCTTCTCTAGAGTCTCCTTAGTTGATTTCTAGTTGGTAAGTTCAATTCTTGATCTCTTAGTTTCTTTCTCAACTCCCACCAAGAACTTGATAAATGGGTTTCAAGTTGAATCTTGGCTGGTGGGTAAAATTTTGATTGAAGCTTATTTTGGAATCGATTTAGGTGTCCTCTAGTTGATTTCATAGCCAAAGTTGGGTAGAAATCATTCTTGAATTACCAAGTCTCCTCCCTAACTTCTTCTTCAAGGTTTTGAGTCAAGAACTCTGGTAAGGGAAGCTTTAATATGATTGAATGCGTATTTGTATGTTTTATGCTTGGAATGTTGTTTTTGAGTGTGGAATGATGTATATATGTTATGTTTGATGTAAAATTTGATTTGGAATAAATTTGGTAGCCATTGAGAAGTTTTAAGCATGTTTTCGAGGTCCTACAACCCTGTTTTGCTTAAGAACAGAGTAGTTCTCGCTTAAGCGAAACAGGGGATAGAGAGCATTTTTGGTCAGGAAGGTGTCCTAGCTTAAGCGCCAAAATTCCTAGCTTAAGCGAGGCCTAGATTGTGCGAGCAAAATGCTAGCTTAAGCATGGAACCCTGGAAGTGAGTAAATAATTTTTGAAACTCTAGCTTAAACGAGAGTAAGGGGCGCTTAAGCGAGAATTCATTTTCTACACTATAAAATGGCTTTCAAATTTATTTCAAATTGAATTATTGCTATGGTATGGATGTGATGGAAATGTCCACAAAAGTTCTAGAACTATGTTAGGAAATTCACATTTTTGTTAAATTGTTGGTGTTGTGTTGTGAGTAAGGATTCAAGGTGAGAGAATACCTTACTTGAGAATATTTGGTGTTGTGTTGTGAGTAAGGATTCAAGGTGTGAGAATGCCTTACTTGAGCTTATTGAACTGCTGGATGGGTTCATAAGCATGATTTGAGAAAAATGGTAAATTTATATCATAGATGGAACTTGTGGAAATCAAAGTTGTTTGGTTTGTTACATGACATTGCATGTGGGTAGGCACGTAAGTTGAGAGTGCTAGGTAGGCTCTCAACCTAGTGCCGGAGGTTTTCTTGGTGGCCAACGGTGGGCCTATAGAATAGCCAAGTGGGCGAATTCCTATAGATGTAAGGTTTTGCAAGCCTTACAGAGGTAAGTCAATACCCACACTTGTCTATATTCGATTACATCAACACTTCCTCCACAGGATAGCTCAAGGGACTCCTTGAATGGTCAAAGGTGAGACTATGGTAGGGGATGGGGCCTATGAGGACCGCCCAAAAAGTTATAGAAATCTCCATGGAGTTGAGTCAGCATGGCATTTCATAATAAAATGGCATATGAGATTGATGTGGGTGTTATTGTATGAAGTTATTTGATTTGCTATTGATTGATTCTGGTTTTCCTTTAAGTAAATCTTATACCCCTATATATCTATGATCTTTTATAAATAAGCTTACCCTTGCCTTTTGTGTTTGTGTTTGTGTCGTATTACTGCAATGATTGTGTGGTTGGCACGGGAGCAAATAGAGATGATGTTGCAGGTTCTCAGACCGCTCGTGACTGAAGCAGATGTATAGGTGGAAGATGGGATGAGATCTCTCTTTTTAGATATGTTCTCATATATATGTATATAGTATGGGGACCAGCTTAGGACATATGTATTATTACTTAGGTTGTTGTAAATGTCCTCTACAAGAGGATTATTTTTGATGTTGTATGTATATGTATATTTGAGTTTTGTAAAGCCATACCTTATACTCTTATGATATGATGATGTACATATATATATGTGTGTTAAATATGGAAAAAAATTTATAGGTAGTTTCATATGATAATATTTAATACAAGGTTTTAGTATAACAAATCTGTAATGAAGTTGGGTCGTTACAGCTTCTCTGTGGGAGGATTCAGTAGAGAAAGTCCAAGAATGAGGAGTATGTGGGGAGTACAGTGAACATTAATTCTGCAGCTCCCATTTATGATGTGCTTCATTAGCCATTGCGGATATGGATCTTTAGCTAGAGGCAACTGTTAAATGTTAATATAGTTGATCAAATATGAACCCTAATGTTTCACATTTAATTATTGCATTTATGATTAGCTATGTTAGTATGGTGGTTATTCACATGTTTTAGTTTTTACTCATTCATGATTCACAATTGCTGGCATTGCATGATCTTAAAATTCTCCATTCACTCTCACCTAGTCTTTTAGTTATGCCTTGCTTGCTAGAATTTCTTTTCCTCCACAGAAATCCTCTTTCTGGAGGGCTGATTACTGGTATTGCTTAAGCTTGCTTTCTGCCTATCCTATCACAGTTAGAGCTAAGGCCTCACTTGTTCCAAAGGAAAAATTGATCAATGATATTACTGATATAGTTCCTAACGACTTCACCATTGATTCCACCTCAACTAATCATGTATGTCTCTTTTACTTACTAAATACCAATTGATTTGTCAAATTTGGCAACTAAACATTGATCTTTTTCTAGTTTAATAATTAGTCCTATTGATGTAATGGTGTTTTGTTCTCCCCATTGCAGAAACCAAATGACAGCAGAACTGCATTGGACACGAGTGGGGTGGATAAAATGTAAACTTCAAGATAAAGGTGCAACAGTGAGATGTCAAGATCGAAATGTTGTTGTGAAGATAGTGGTAAAACCAGGAGTTGCCAACCTGAAATCCCACACAGTAACAAGAAGCAGATCGTGTAATTGGATCGATCAATCTCATGTTACCATTCCTCTCCCAAGTAAACCTAGCTATCTCTCCCAAATTTCCATGACCACCACACCCCACCTCCACCCAACCACCTAACACCAGCATTGCGCTGCCACCCAACCACGCGCATCACAGTGACCACCCGTAATCCATATATTATTGATTGAGTATTTCGCAATACAAATGCATTACAGGTTGAGCAATTCATAAAACAAGTGTATTACAAATTGCTTAATCTGTAATACATACAAATGTATTGCAGATTGAGCATTCCATAAAACAATTGAACTACGCATTGAGAAATCCGTAATACAAATGTATTACGAATTGCTCAATCCGTAATACATTCCCTAATCTTGAATTCGAAGGGTGTAGAGGCTGTGCCGGCGACGCAGAGGCGTGTGGGAAAGGATTATAGTCGGTAGTGAGAAGGTGTGATGTGGTGAAGAGGAAGATGGAGAGAAGAAGAGAATGAATGAGGGGAGAAGGATAAAATGGAAACTTTACAAGTTTTGGAGGTGCACCAAGCAAAAAATTGGGTGCATTAAGTAATTGCCAAGAAATTATTGTGAGTGAATTTGTGGATTGGCTAAAAAATCAAATTGAAAATTCATCCTCTGTTTTGTTCTCCATAGATGTTAACATGCTTATATAAGAACGTTGAGACCATGTACTATGTGGAGTGAAAATCTTGGTCTGATGAGGATGTGTTGGAACTGTGCACTGTTGCCACATTGGAGGAGGAGTCGATTCTCTGTGTTAAATCTTAATGGGTATTATCCCATTTGATTCAAATTTGATAATTGGATGAAATGGGATGAGGACAGTGCTATGGAGTGAAATTCTCATTATCTTTGGTCTTTATTTCCATGAAATTCTTCTTCAATGTCATCATATATACTATGGTTTAATTGATAGATACTTACGGGAGCTTAAAACAAGCATATAACAAATGAAAATATCACAGTTTTTTTTTTAAAAAAAAAATTATGGCAGGTTATGAATGACAGTAAACATTAGTCATTATATAAATTAAATATATTTTGTATTTGTGTGAGCACATATATTCATTGTCATCTTGTGAAAAGTTTTTCTTACTGTATAGGCGTTGTTTCTAGGAAGTGTCCCATTTTGCTTTTTCACAATCGATTTAAGAAATTTCAATACAGCTACAATTGTATGGTTACAAGTCTTGAAATCGATTTCAAGGACTTCCACAATTGTATGATATATATAGGTTGTGGGACAGGCATCATTAGAAGCTACCACGAAGATGAAGCTACCACTTCCGTTGACGTGTGCTTGTTCAAAGTCTTTCTAACAATAGGTTTTCAAAGTCTCTTTTTCTTTTTTTACTGTAATTATAATTTTCCATGCAAAATTATGATAATATCATCATATTTAAAATCCCAAAATTCAAAGGACTTGTCTTGAATATTTTATATTTATCCAATACCTAACACCTCCTAAACCACAAGTCACGTAAGTCTTAGGATGATTATATTTCTTAATTTCCAAAAAGAACTGTCCCTTTCATAGATTCAAAGTAACTAATTAATGTTCAACAAGTTAATTAACTACCATTTTTTTAATGATTGCAAAATTCAAAAGCAGCCCTTCTTCGCCTCTGACGATATGGAAATATAATGTGCAAGTTTCAGAGTTGAAAACACACAACAATTTCGTTGATCACCTTTGCTTCTGCATTGTTATCAATGGGGAAGAACGTTTGAAGGAACAAGAAAGGGAAACGTATGTTATATGAGCTTCTACAAGCTGACAAACCAAAGCACCCCCTGCTTATAATCAAAAGTGGGCAGTAAAATCAGATTTCAAAAACATTTATGCCAATTTCAATTCTAGATATTTAAAATTATTTTTTTACTTATATTTAAAAGTTTTGAAAACATAACATGATCTCCCTTTTGTTTCTCTGAAGTTCATGATAAGTTCGAATGCCAATTTCATAGAGAAAATGTCTGAACATCCCAGTACACCAGGAATTTGCATTGTAAAACGTAGGTCCCAAAATCTCAAACCACCGGACACGGTAAAGGAAAATTTATAATTCTTAACATTTATTTATAATAATTTTAGCCAAAATAAAATTACAGTTTACACAAAGGAAACTGAGAGATAAAAATGCGTTTCAGTATCTCAATAAATTCAATTAGAATTTCAACTCAACTTCATTAAGAAGTTGTAATAATAGCAATTTATTAAACAAGATCTATATATAATATGTATGGTCCCGATCGACGACTCCTACACCTTAAAACACGTCTTTCAAATTATTTACATTTTTGGCCAGCGATAGCAGACAGCCTTTTAATTTTCCACACGCTTTGTCATTTGTTTTAAAAAGACTTGTCCTCCCACTGCTACCTTGAGAGCACTATTCATTACATTACACATTATCTTCAGCAAGTGAGTTTTCACCTTCTGCAATGGCTTGCACAAAAATCCAAAGCAGCTCTTCATCACACACAAAGAACTTTGATGTGTTTGTGAGCTTTAGAGGTCTGGATACTCGCAATAGTTTCACCGATCATCTTTTTGCTGCTCTTCAAAGGAAAGGCATTATTGCATTCAGGGATAACCATAATATTAATAAAGGGGAACTCTTAGAACCTGAGCTCTTTCAAGCAATAAAAGGATCATGTGTTTTTATTGTTGTCTTCTCAAAGAACTACGCATCATCCACATGGTGCATGAAAGAACTAATGATGATTTTTGATTGGGTTGAAGAAACATGTCGAAGTGTTCTCCCTGTTTTCTATGATGTCACTCCTTCTGAGGTCCGAAAACAAAGTGGAGAGTTTGGAAAAGCTTTTGCTGGACATGAAGAAAGGTTCAAAGATGACTTGGAAGTGGTACAAAAATGGAGGGAAGCTCTCAAAGCAATTGGCAATCATAGTGGTTGGGATATACAAAATAAGTAAGTACTTAGCCATACTTTTTATATTATATATGCGATTTTGTTCTTGAAAGTCTTAACTCTTAGTGATGATTGTGTTTTTTGCTCTACTTTGGTGTTTTAGGCCACAACATGAAGAAATTGAAAAAATTGTTGAAAAGGTAGTCAACATATTGGGTCATAATCAAATTTTCAGTTTTAGGGATGATTTAGTTGATATGCACTCTCGTGTGAAACAATTGGAAGAGCTTCTTGATTTGAGTGCAAATGAAGTTGTTCGTGTTGTGGGGATTTGGGGGATGGGTGGAATAGGAAAGACAACACTTGTTGCTGCTTTGTTTAATAAGATCTCTCCTCAGTATGATGCTTATTTTTTCATTGATGATTTAAGCAAAATTCATGAGGATTTTGGAGCAACAGGTGTACAAAATCAACTTCTTTGTCAAGCTCTAAATCAAGGAAATATAGAGATACGCAGTCTTTCCCTTTGGACAATGTTGGTAAGAACTAGGCTATGTCACTTAAAGACGCTTATTGTTCTTGATAATGTAGATCAAGTTGAACAATTAGAGGATTTGGCTTTGCATCCTGAATATCTAGGTACAGGGAGTAGAATCATCATAATCTCCAGAGATAGTCATATCTTAAGAAATTATGGAGTGCATGAAGTTTACAATGTTCAACTCCTTGATAAGGATAAAGCTCTTCAATTATTTTGCAAAAAAGCTTTCAAATCTGGTGATATTTTGAAAGAGTATGAAGATTTGACATATGATGTACTAAAGTATGTCAATGGCCTTCCATTGGCAATTAAAGTATTGGGCTCATTTTTGTTTAATCGAGATGTTTCTGAGTGGAGAAGTGCATTGGCTAGAATGAAAGAAAATCCAAGAAAAGATATCATGGATGTGTTGCGAATAAGTTTTGAGGGATTGGAGCAAACGGAAAAGGAAATATTTTTAGATATTGCTTGTTTCTTTTCAAGTCATCAATACATGGGGGAGGTACAAGTGAAGAAACTTCTAGAGTATCGAGGATTTCATCCTGACATTGGTATGAAAGTTCTCATTGAGAAATCACTTATAAGCAATAAGGGTTGGCATATTCAAATGCATGACTTGTTGAAAGAGTTGGGCAAGCATATTGTCCAAGAAAAAGCACCCAAGGAACCAAGAAAGTGGAGCAGGTTATGGGACTACAAGAATCTCCAAAAAGTCATGATAGAAAACAAGGTAAAATGATTTTTGAATATAAAATCTTAGGTTGTCATTTTTCAAAAACCTATAAATTATTAAAAAAAGTCTAATGTTTTTCTTTCCTTTTTTACAATGCTTTAGGAAGCCAAAACTCTTGAAGCCATGGTTATTGAACAACATCAAGAAGAGTTTCTAAAAAGAACAATGAGAGTGGATGTTCTATCAAAAATGAATCATCTTCAATTACTCATACTTAAGAATGTGAATTTTTTTGGAAATCTCAATTCTAATGAATTGAGGTATCTATCTTGGGATAAGTATCCTTTCATGTCTTTGCCATCAAGTTTTCATTCTGAGCAACTTGTAGAATTGATCCTGCCTTATAGCAATATCAAACAATTATGGGAAGGCACGAAGGTACTATATGTTCATATTCAATTTTCTTTGTCTTTCAATGAACAAAGAGAAAGATACTTTATCTCATATTCTTTAAACTTTGATTAGCACAATTAAAGAAACACTTGAAAGCTTAGATGTCATTAATTTTGTCTCCTACTATTTACCAAATAAAATAAAATAAAAACGGATTATCTTTCTTTTTTTAAATGAAAATTAAAAATTAATGGATATATAGTAACTTTCATTACTTTTGTTTCTTTTGCAGTATCTGCCTAATTTGAAAACTCTAGATCTCAGCCACTCCAAAAATCTTATTGAGATGCCAAACTTAAGTGGGGTCCCGCATCTTGAGAGACTTATTCTTGAAGGATGTATAGAAATTGTCCAAATTGATCCATCCATTGGTAGTCTAAGAGAGCTTTTTTATTTGAATTTGAAAAATTGTAAAAACCTTTTCCTTAATCTGAATATCATTTTTGGGCTTAGTTCTCTTACGAGCCTTAATCTCTCAGGCTGTTCAAAATTACTTAATAATAGGCTGTTACAGAAACCAAGGGAGACAGAACATTTGGAGGAAGTTGATAAAAATAGAAGTGCCATCCAATTATCAACATCCTCTGTATACGAAATGCTAATGCTGCCTTTCTATTTTTTTTCCTCTCGGAAACATGAAGATTCACTGGGTTTGTTGGTTCCTTATTTGTCTCGTTTCCCATGTTTGTCTCATCTTGATCTGAGCTTCTGCAACCTACTTCAAATCCCTGATGCTATTGGGAACTTACATTCTTTATTAGAATTAGATTTGGGGGGAAACAAATTTGTGACACTACCTACTACCATCAAGGAACTTTCCAAACTTCAACATTTGAACTTGGAGCACTGCAAGCAGCTGAAATATTTGCCGGAGCTTCCAACACCCGAAGAAAAAATAGTTGGCAAATATTTCGGGGGATTATATATTTTTAATTGCCCCAATTTGAGTGAAATGGAACATTTTTATCGCATGGTTTTTTCTTGGATGACAGAAATCTTTAAGGTAACGACTCCATCCTTCCTTTCTCTATATTAGCCTTTCTATGTCTACACGTAACGTAATTTTTTGGTATCAGGTATACTGGCAATCCTCTCTTTCCTTCAGCGAGCTTTATATTGTTATTCCTGGAACTGAAATTCCAAGGTGGTTCAGTAAACAAAAAGTGGGTAGTTCAATAAGCATGGACCCGTCTCCTGTTATGGAAGACCCAAATTGGATAGGTGTTGCCTGTTGTGCATTATTAGTGGCACATCATGATCCTACTAATTTTGGTGATAGATGGAGTCTTGATGATAATGATTATTTTGGAAGTATTGTATACAGTCTTCAAGATAAACAGGTTTTGTATAAAACATATACTGAAGTTCCAATACATTTGAAGAATGATCTGGTCACAGGTGAATTAGATCACTTGCTGATATTGTTTGTCTCTCGGGAAGAATTCCTTCATTATCCAAGTAAATACGAAGATGAAATGCATGGTCTTGATACAAGGGGATTCACAACTTTGATACGTGACCACCCTAAAGGTTTGCATTTGGAGGTGAAAAATTGTGGGTATCGTTGGGTATTTAAGGAGGATCTTCAACAATTAAACCCAGACATGATGTTCAGAGGAAATTCTTCATCTAGGAAGCGCAAGCTTTTATCAAGTGATTAGCCACGCATCATTGAGTTCATTCACTGAAAGTGGTAATTTCTTTTCAACCACAATTCCATCAAAGATATTCTAATCCATTTGAGGTAAGATTTAATGCAGAAAGGCACAATTATTATTATAAATTTTATAATCTATTATAAATACTCTGTTTTTTGTATCTTTTATTGATGATGATATAATAATGGTGATTCTTTTTTCTATTATATTTCTGGACTAAAGTCAATAACATTACTTGAGAGCATTGTTAAAAGTGATAATTAGCATATTTACTTATGGATTTGCCATGAGCTGTAAACTAATAGACTTAGCTAATTGTCGAGATTTCATGGAAAAAAGACGTACTGAATCATTTGGATATAGCTATCTCAAAGTAGAAGTTTCTAACAATAATCCATTTTTTGCTTGGAATAATTGAGGGAATCTAACTCCTTTCATCAGTTTACTAGAGTGAACTATTTGGTATTTCATTTACAATTTTCAGACAAAAGTGTAAAAACAAAGCTAAAAAAAAAAAAAAGAAGATAATATCAGACATGATGTAAAAATACCTAGATAATCTGCTTTTAGAGTTAAAAGTTATTTTTTTGCTGATTTAAAAGCAATATATGTATATCTATCTATCTATTTATAATATATAAAAGCTGAGGTACAAGCCTACAATCTGCCATGTGGATTGTTTATCAATTCTCATTTCATGCCACATCAGCAATTTTGAACAGCTGTCAATTCTCATTGTGCCTCATGCTAATGCGTTCAATGTTGGTTCCATGACTCATTTAAAACCATTATGGGTTAAATGAATAATAAATTGCAAGCATTAATCAACAGTTTCACAAATGAATAGCTAACAACAGTTTCTCTTCACCTACTAAGTTTCTCCCTTCTTTTACGTACGTTTGTCCTCTTCTAGATGCTCTACAATAACCTTGTGTTTCCTCTCTGTGGCTTCTCTACTAATATTTCTTCCTGAACCGACAATGTTTGTTGGGTTACACAATCCAACCCCCGCTCTGTAATCTTTCCTCTAAAGGAGTTTTCTACCAAAATTACAAGGTTTGATAATTCTGAAAGTTGTATTTCATCATGCCACTGATAAAGTGAATATATTGACAAGATTCTCCTCCATTTTTATCTGGATTTTTCTCGTAACCCTTCTCTATGTTTCTTAAATATTTTTTAATCATGTGGTTATTCCTATGTTTCTTAAATTTTTCAATCAGATAGTTATTCCTACTATCAGACTCCAAACATAGCATTGTTGGGGATGCCCTCAATGATTGTAAAACAGGTGAAATTTGAAAACTCTGAAACTTGTATTTCATCATGTCACTGAAGTGAGTATATATATTGACAAGATTGTCTTCCATTTTTATTTGGATTTTTCTCATAACCCTTTTCTATGTTTCTTAATTTTTTTTATACAGGTGTCTATGGTCTTAAATTTTGTAATCAGGTTGTTATTCATACTATCTATTAGACTCTGAATGCACATTGTTGTTGGAGTGTCCTCGATGATTGTAAAACAGGTGAAATTATTAAGCTTTGATATATTACAAGTTGCAACTACACATCATCTGAAGTCAAAAGGGAAAAGAGGCATTGGTATTTAACTCATCCATATTATCCTGTTTGTAGATGTTCAATGTTGGCCAAATACCAATTTTTCCTAATAAAGTTTGCTAAATTACTCTTTTGGTCCCTCATCTTTATTTTAGGTTGCAATTTGGTCCTTTATTTTTTAAAAGTTGCATAATGGTCCCTTATCTTTTTTTTAAGTTACAATTTGGTCCTTTATTTTTAAAAAGTTGCAAAATGATTCCTCAAGTAATTTTTTATAGCATATTTATCTCTAAAGTAATGTATTTTTAAATTATTTTTGGGATAAACAGGCTATAAAAAAATTACTTGTACACCCACACATACAAACACTCTTGACTCATGAATAAAGTTCTGGTGCTTGGATCTTCCATTTTGAGGCTGACATTAACTATGCTTATTATTTACCATACAGCTTGCAGCTGTTGCAGCACTGTGCATGTGCAATATAATATGAAAACAGAGGCAGAAGTTCAAAGATGCTTCTGATGTTAAAAAAAGATGAAGACCAAGTGATTACTTTGAGTCTGCTCAAAAAATCCAAAAACTGAGGGAAAGATTTGAAATCAAAACCGCATAATAAGGATTTACCAGAAACTGTGTAATTATCTTGTGGACTGTCTTTTCTCAATGGGAATGAATGTCCACCTCTTCTTTTGTTGTCTGCTTCAGGAGAGAATGATGGTGTTCCATAAAAGAAACCATTTGTTGATGTCACTATCAACATTCATAATGGGGTTCACCGTATAACTCTGATTGACAGCCTTCTAATGCCATTTGACATTGGTTATGCATGCAGAAGAATTATTAAGGTTTCAAAGGAAGCAAAAGGTATCTCAATGCACAATTCCAACATGATTTATCACTAGACAATAGTTTCTCATTGACTTATCTAACTTGCAGATATCCACTTATCTATCACATTAATCTATAAGTTATACTTTATTTTCTAAGATATACATTAATTGCACTTATCATCAACTCATCCACAATAATCTAACAATTTTTGTCTCTTCAATTTTTATAAATATTTTTTTATGTATAAACCTTACTATTTGTCTATTTTACAATTATTTAATTTTTTAGTTTAATGTAATATTTTTTTAAAAATATTTCTAATCTCTCCAAATTAAGTCATACATTTATTTATAAATCCGTGCAAATCGCGGGTCATTTTCTAGTTATAATATAATATGTGCAAGTGTTCTACCTCATTGTTACATGTTTAGTACAATCACCATGTTCAAGAAAATGTTAGGCAGACATATAGAATTATGGAGGGCCACACAATTGTTACTCTTAATATTTGGTTCAAACCAAAACACATTCATAGACAACAAAAAATTTCGTCTCCAACTACACGAAGTTATTACATATTAAGACGTGGAAACATCCTCAGTTTCCAATAATTGAGAGCAAGGTAAAACTAGGTATTTAATATTTAAAAAGGTTTGATAAAGAACTTGTAAAAGAAACCAAGAATATATTGGTTATAGAACTTTCCAAAAATTATTTTCCTGTGAAAGAAAAAAAGAAAGACTCGAAGTTGTAGAGAAATTGAATGGCCCTATGGTGACTATCTTAAAACCTTACAGAACCCTTTCTATTTCCAGGGCTTGTAGCACCAGAGCCACCAATCTCCACTTTTGGAGGAAAATGAGCTGGATGAATTGCAAGATTCAAGGCTGGTTCAGTAAGTTCCTTTACATTTGGAATTTAATGGACATTATTGCAAAATCAATTTATGAATTTTTACTTGGTCGTGAACTAACAGGATTCCCATTTTTGGTAGAACTGTTCCACCTATTGGATTGTAGTCAGTTAAAGCTTCTCTGCAGGAGGATTCAGTAGAGGATTAATGTACAGTAAACATTAATTCTGCAGCTCCCATTTATGATGTGCATCATTGGCCATTGTGGATATGGATCTTTAGCTAGAGGCAACTGTTAATTGATCAAATATGAACACTAATGTTTCACATTCAATTATTACATTTATGATAAGCTATGTCAGAAGGTGATTATTGGCATCTTTTAGTTTTTACTCATTCATGATTCAAAATTGCTTTCATTGCATGATCTTAAAATTCTTCATTCACTCTTACCTAGTCTTTTCAGTTATGCCTTGCTTGCTAGAATATCTTTTCCTCCACAGAAATCCTCTTTCTGGTGGGCTGATTGCTGGTATTGCTTGTGCTTGCTTTCTGCATATCCTGTCACAGTTAGAGCTAAGGCCTCACTTGTTCCAAAGGAAAAATTGATCAATGACATTACTGATATGGTTGCTAATGATTTCACCATTGTTTCCACCTCAACTAATCATGTAAGTCTCTTTTACTTACTGAATTCCAATTGATTTGCTAAATTTGGGAACTTGTGTCTCTTCTGTTCGTTATTTATCTTTCACTCTGTGACCTTATTTTCAATTTGCAGTAGACATCGTTAAAGAGTTGGACTACAATACTATAGCACACTTGTCCAATAGTTACATTTGGTAATTATTTATTTATTAATATTAGGAACAGGATATCTCAGATTGAAAACATTGATCTTTCTAGTTTAATAATTCGTCCTATTGATGTAATGGTGTTTTGTTCTCCCCATTACAGAAACCAAATGACAGAAGAACCTGCATTGTACACGGGTGGATAAAATGTAAACTTCAAGACAAAGGTGCAATAGTAAGATGTCAAAATGCAATCTTCAATGACTCATATTGTTACTGTGAAGATAGTGTGGTACAACCAGGAGTTGCCAACCTGAAACCCCATACTTGTATCAACCTTAACCGTGTAGCTCTACTGATTCATCCACAATCCTACTTTGGAGCAATTAAAAATTGGTTGAGTATCTTGCAGGATTCAAGGATGGTTCACTAATATACTGTGCAGTTGGAATTGAATGGATATTTGATTAAAATCAGTTCCAGAACTCAGTGCTAAAAGCAGGGACCATACACCTAAATTCTGATACTGTTGTTAACATAATTATGAGAACACCTTATGCTTTTCTTGATAGTAGATTTATAGGAGTGCAGATTACTCGTACTAATAGTTTTCAAAGCATGAAACAAACTTGACTCTGAACTGACTATAGGCAAAAAACCTAGTTTAACAGTTTTGAACCAATTCAAAACAAGTTAACTGGTTCACTAAATCTGTTTTGTAAATCAATTTCCTCATTTTACTTGACGGTCACTTCCATTTTGTTGCTTATGCCTCCCTGTATATTACGAGCTGGATTTCTTCTAGTTTCTTGTGATAATTATCAGTATGAAACGTGTAACAGTTTGTGCAGTTGCTGAAAGATAGGCTTTATTTTGGTTGGATTCCGAAATTGGTTGGTTTTAATTTGAAGATTAGAGATTTGAGAATGGGTTCTTGGCGATGGAGATTTTTTTTATAAATTAAAATTATTATATTGGGAGTTAAAAATGGTCACAATATTTAAATTAATTATTTTATGACAACATAATTTAAATATTGTAGTGATTTTTAACTCTATTATGTTAAAATTAATTATTTTAAAATGTAAAACTTGGATAGTATTAATGTGAAACTGACCGAAGGATGAAATTGATTGCTTTTTAAAACTTAAAAGACCAAAACAACAATTTAAAAGCATAAAAGATCAAAGTGAAAATTACTAAAAATATAAGGGAGTAAAGGATATTTTAGTCTTTGATGAAGTCTCCCATTTTTGCTTTTTCAATTTTCACAATTGAGTTTCTTTTTTTCATAAGCAAAAAATAAGTCACTACTGTCACCGTTTTTGTTCTTTTATATTTTAGGGAGACAGGTGGTGTCCTTAACATAGTAACTTTTAAAACTAACCAATTCCCCTCCTGCTTTTTTATCAAAAGTGGGCAATAATTGAGCGAACTTCACAAGATTGAGAGATTAGAATAATATTTACTAGAACTTCACAAGATATACAATTGTCATGCACTCCCAATAAATATTCCATCATAGAGGGAAAGCAACGAAATGAAAGGCCCCACAAGTTGAAAGTAAAAAACTTGAAATATCAGTTATATGTAACTCATTCTGGCCGTGTAAAATTGATTCCAGTTAATGCGTGCTTGTTCAAAGTCTTCCTAATTATTTCCTTCATGCAGTAAAAAAAAAAGTAATTTATGCTCATTAAAAATAATAGTTAACTTAATTTAACCTTCTTCATCTCATTTAAAAAATAAATTTTATTTTTTAAACTATTTTTAGACTAATTCATGGAACACTTTAATTTCATGAGAAATTGTGTTTAAATGAAAATGCTGTTTTTCTGTTACGGGAATCAAATGAGTAATTAGATCTAAATTCTAAATTAAATACAGAATATTTTAAGTGAAGAGATTTCATTAAATATGGTAAAATTATTTAAAATTTACTTATAATTTATACCATCATTTACGGATATTTGTCTATATTGAAATTTGGAATAAATGTATTTTATTCTAACTAGAGTTTTCGTGACAATATCATCATATTTAAAATCCTAAAATTCAATAGCACAGCACGCAAGAATTAGGATTATTAAATTTCTTCACTACCTTCAGTTTCTTCTATTTTTGTAACCGATTGACTTCAAAACAAAGCAGCTCTTCTTTACATATGATGGTATGCACATAAGATGCGTCAATTGAAGACACTTATCATGCTTTTGCCATTCGACTGAAAGCGCAAGAGAGTGAAAGAGTGATTCACCATTTTTGCTAGTTCTACACCTGTGTGCATGAGCAATCAGACAAAAGTAATTGCTGGTTCCCATGTTGTCTTCTTGACCAATCAGCCAAAAGAAATTGTTGGTTTAACATAAGAATGACACATGGACATCCAGGCAGAAACAACAAATATAAATATTAAGTACACAACAAAATTTGCCAATCATACTCTCTTACTAGAAAATAGATTTCCAGAATTTATTTACACTCCTCTCTTCCCATAATTTAATTTTTGAAAGACAATAATTACGTTCTCCCGCCAAAAGTAATTCCGGATGGCTTGGGCTGCAGAACACAAAGGATGTTCTTTACTTGAGTTATGGACCACATTAACCCGAAGAATTAAAAAAGGCTCCGTGTAATTTTTACAAATCTTAAGAAAAATTTGTGTAATTTACTTTAATAATAATAATGATTACAACAGCCCAAATTCTACATGTGTTACTAGCACCTCTACTCTCACACAAGGCCTGTATAGTTAAAATTAAAAACACCCATTTCAAAGGCTTTACGACTGGTAAAGCTACGCTTCACACAAGGACAAAATATGCCACGTCACCAGCGGACATTACCACACATACCACCAGTGATGAGTCTAAACTGCTATGTATGAATTCTTTTGACTGACCAGAATCTCATTATTATTAAGTTTGACTAGAAGCAGAAGACAAAGATTGCTATGTATGAATTCTTTTGAATGACCACTACTACAAATGAGTTTTAGTAACATTTAAAAAATATTGCAAAAATATCAAAAAATGTTACCTATTAGTTTTAGTAATTTTAGTAACATTTTAACAAATATTGTATCTGATCCATATCGCAAAATGTCATTAGTAACATTTTTTTATAGGTTTAAATATCTTTTTAGTCCTTGCAACTTAGTATTTTTTTTGTTTTTCATCCTTGTAAAATTATTTTTTTTGTTTTAGTCCTTGCAAATTATGTTTGTTTTGTTTTTCGTCCTTATAGCAGTTTAGATAGCATTTTTTCTACTATTCAAAGCGCTATCTAAACCACTTCAAGGATGAAAAATAAAACAAACATAATTTGCAAGAACTAAAACCAAAAAAATAATTTTGCAAGGACGAAAAGCAAAAAAACGCTAAATTGAAAGGACTAAAAAAGTATTTAAACCTTTTTTATATCTTCAGTAACATTTAATAAATGTTACAATTTACTCTTTTAGTAACATTTATATGATAAATAACAACATTTATATAAAATGTTACCAGAAGGTATCATGCTACATATGCTATGGTGTAGATCCAATAATTTTTCATAAATCAGATTTTAAAAATCAAATGATGACAACATAATTTTGAAAAATATGATAAAATATCTTTTTCCTTCTATTTTAGAAGTTTTTAACTCACTGCATCTATACACTTAATAGTTACTTTGCATTCAATACTTTCTATAGGTAATGCTAAATGGTAAATAATTTCAGTGGAGATTTAATGTTTTCTGATTAAATATCACCAACAATTTATATCCCACAACAGTGGGCATAATATACTTTTATATCATGTTACACTAAATGGCTCACACAAAAAAAAAAAAAAAAAAAGTGGCTTACACACTGTTAAATTAAAAAAATAATAATAACAAAACATGAAATCTTGAGGGCTCAAATTTAGTAAATATATTTTTCAGTTCCATTTTTTTTCTCACAACCTTCGGCTTGTCTCTACTCTTCTCATGTCTTCTCTTGTGGATTCTAATTTCTTTTCCAAAATTGGCCTTGAACTTGTCAGGAGAAATCTCTTATGAGACCCACTCTAGAGCAACCTGCTCAAGAAGCTGTTGCTAGTTGTTCTTCTCCACCCACTGCAAGGAAAATTATCAAGATAGGAATTAGTTATGAAACACAAACTATAGAGACCTTGCCCACTTTCATCTAGAATAGTTGGTGCAATATACTTACAATAAAAAGAAAGCAAAGATTTTGCTGCACACTGCATCTCAGCAGTGGTGGTGTTTACAGTGCTAGTGGTTGGACTGTTGTCAGATATCAAGGCTCTCAAGAAAACACTAAAATGATTAAATTAAACCAAGAATTTCACAAAAACTAATACACAAGTGAATCTACAACTTAATTAAAATCCTTTCATAAAATTTATTAGACTATAAAACGAAAATAGTTAAAACCAATACTAGACGTGGACCATTCCACGTGAACAAGAATTATGAGAAGGCCTATTGTTGTGTTTTCTTGGGAATAACATGTGGCGTCAAGACAAAATGCTAAATGGTGTGTACGTGGAAGAGTGCCTTAGAGCTGCAACATGATAAGTATATGGTTGCATTGACATTATTATGACCCATAAAATAGCATGGAAGTAAGGAACCTGGACGTGAACCAGAACTCTATTTTATTTGTAACTAATTTCATGTGAACTAGAACTCTAAATGCGGAGTGCCTTGGAGCTGCAACATGATAAGTATATGGTGACATTGACATTAAAACCCATAAAATAGCATGATAAGTATATGGTGGCATTGACATTGTGACCCACCAAGAAATCTTCAGACTACAAAGGAAAACAAAACAGAGACATTTAGTAAATTATTTCTAATTGAGCTTCTAATCTCAATTTGAAAAAACACTTGTTAAATTGAACAATGCCCGGTCAGGCTCTTCGAGTTGCTCTTTAGTCCCTAGAATCTTCTTCTGTTCGTCGTCAAACAAACCACCGTAAGGATCTAACTCCTCGCCGTCGTTGGTGTTTTCGAAAGACTGTGGTGTTGCAGGGGAAGCGGCAGCATATACCCTGTCACCACCTTTGGGAATATCAGACTCGTTAAATTGCACTTCAAAATGACTTTTGACCAAGCAGACAAATCTTAAAAGGGTTTCTTCAGGAATTCCACGTGAGCTCACATTGAGCTTAATTATGTCAAACCCCCACTGTTTGCATTCCTGTAGCAACACTAAAAATCATGTAATATACCAAAATTCGAGCAATCAGAAACCAAAATTGATTATGTCAGGTTGCGTGCACACACATTGATAAAAACAATCCCATCCTGTGAGAAAGAGGAAAAAAATAAACTCAAATTAATATTAAACAGAGAATGCAATAAACTTAAAACTCCAGTGTTCTGGCAAGGAAAGACTCATCCAAGGAATGGAAGTGTTCAAGCACAATGCAAACAATAACAGTAAAGACAAAAACTAATAACAATTTCGTATAAGGCAGCAAAGTAATTCAACATATAAAAGCAATATAATTTAGCACTCACAGCAAGTTTCAACCATCCATTTTTTCTCAAGACTAGTTTTTATCAAGTACCTTAAAATGTATAGTACTATGTAAGGAAGGAAGTACCTTGGGTGAAGAAATGTAAGGGCATTGAGAAGGTATCTTTGCAAGAAGTTCCTCCATGGGAGTCAGCGATGAAGTTGTCTCTGCAATTGCCTCCACTATTTTACAATATGAAAGAAAGATCACGATTCTTGGCCATGACTGCCAAGAGTTCAACAATCTGCAATGAATAAGAGTAAGTTAATTTTGCACTTGGCTAACACTCACTTACCAATTTGAAAATCAACAGCACATATATTCCCATTCATAAAAGGCAACAACAACTGCCAACAACATTATAAAACCTGCACACCAAGAAACAAAGACAAATAAACATTAAACCTTTGTTTGGAAAACAAAAATAGGAGGGGGAAAAATGAAAGGAATGGAAACTGCTCAATAGATAACCTTCTATATCTCGATTCCTTAACCTCCAATCAGGATCACACTCACGCCCACATTGTGTGGTGAAATCGAACATATACACCTTAGAATTACAAGTCTTAGCGGCAACAATACTAGGGTTCTGAGGCATACAACACACTCAATTCACCTCCTCGTCAACGGAAATCCTTTCGGTAATCTCCACCTACAAAAATCAACAAGCAAAAACATTGAGGGGTTTCATCGAACAGTTGGTACTCAGAAAGCAATAGAACAAAAAGTGGAGTTAAAGAAACACAAAGCTTACTTCAACCTTTCTTCACCAATTCAATTTGTTTCATACCTAAAAGAAGAAACGAAGGAGCAAAACTGAGACAAATTTGAACTCTCCAATCACGTTAGATATAATGATGAGATCAGAATTCGTTCCTGCAAAAATTGAGAAAAAGTGTTAAAGGAATGAACGAAATTGAAATACATTGCTGCAAAGAGTTGGTGTGAGATCAAAAAGAGAAATCGAAAAATTGATGAGCGAGAAGCTGAACGAGAGCGACACGAAGAGAAGCCGATAGAGAGGGGATGGAGGAACGTGGTGCATAGAGAAAGGAACAGCTAGAGTGAGAATGAGAGAGAGGTATCGTATTCATGAGAGGAATCCGAAAGGAAAATATAATGAAAATATTAAAAAAAAAAAAAAAAAAAAACAGTAAAAAGGATAAGGGTAACGTGACATTTTTGTTATTAGAGGGTAACGCAACATTTATTCATATAAATGTTACCAATTCATACTATTTTATTAATATTTGCAAGATTTCTACAGATGTTGCTAACAAAATGTTACCAAATGTGGCATTTCTAGTAGTGGACCAAAATCTCATTATTCTAATTACAACATTCTTAATTATGCCTCAGTTTGTTAGAGGTTAAAAAAAATTGATTATGATATAAATTAATTTAGTGATTATTTTTTATTTTATTTCTTAAAAAAAAAGGTAATTTTCGTTTATTTACAGTCATAAAAATTATTTTTTTCTTTTAAAAAGAAGCCGCTGATTTAGGAGAAGTTATTCAAAATGACTTTTGATTTTAATCAGAGTTAAAAAAAATTCAACTTCTAATTATTTTGAAAAACTAAAATAAACACATGAAAAACTTTAAAAAGTTTTTTTTTTTAAAGGAATTAATTCTTTTACAAGAAGAGCTACAACTAGGGGTGAAAATAGGCCGAGCCGAGCTAGGCTTTGCTAGGCCTGAGTCTGGTCTGTTTACGCGTTAAAGGCCTTTTTAAGGGCATGGACCTGACCTACATAAAAGCCTAGCCTTACCTATAAGCCTGTTTAAGAGACTTAGTTTGTGATAATTTAACACCAAGATAGAGGTAAAAATATGTATGTCAGGCTTTATAAGAATCAAATCTAACATATTTAAACATATTTTTAAAGTTTAATATAACATTCATGATAACTTATTTAAAAATATATTTCGAAACAAGACAAATTTATTTTTCAATAAACTTAATTATAAGTTTTAGTTTGATTCTTTATGTAGATCAACATGATTATCATTTAAAAAGACAAATACATGTAAGATTTTAATGTGTCATAACAAATTTAATATAATAATAACACTAACAATGATTATTTATTTATTTATGATTTTTTAAATAGGCTAGCCTATTAGGCCTAAAAGGCATTTTGAATGGCCTAAGGCCTGGTCTATTTAACTAAATAGGATTTACTAAAAGCCTTTGCCTGACCTATTTTCTGAAAAGGCTTGGCCTGGCCTGGGCCTGATGTAGGCTAGGCCATAGGCCCCTGTCGAGCGGCCTGACCTATTTCCACCCCTAGCTACAACCATAGTTTTAAAAACCGGAAAGACCCGACTGGTCGGACCGTGACCCGGTGGTTAGATCGGGTCGAGCAGGCTATCGGACCGGTCATGCTTTCGACCCGGTTAAACCCGATGTGACTCGGGATTAAACCGATGACCCGACTCGGGTCACTCACTTTTTTTTATATTTTTTTTATATTTTTTATATTTTTCTAAATTGCTTGAAACGACGTCGTTTGGATAAAAAACCAAAAGAAAGAAAGGTTTTGTGGCTGTGAGCATTTGCCAAAACATTGCTTGTTGTGCCGTGTTTATGAGTCTGTGACTTTTCTTCTTCAAACTTCAAAGTGCACACAGATAAACCCTAAGACCCTCAACTCAACCACATCGATCCACACCACATGATTCTATTTAATCCGACTTGAATGTTATTTTTAGTTGAGTATGTTTTATTATTTATGAGTAGTGATTCATAGGTAATTGATATTGTGATTCTGTCACTGTGAATTTTGTTTGAAGAAGTGATGGTACAGTTGATAGTGTGATTCTATTATTTTGAATTATGTTTAAACTTTAAAGAATGTAATAAGTAATTTATAATGTGATTTTGTTAATGTGAATATCAATGGATTTGAACTTGAAAAATGAGCTTGTGGAATTATATTAATTTGTTATGTGATTTTTTTTTTTTGACTTTTTTTAAGACAGGTATAAAATTTTCAAATTTTTTAATACAGACCGGGTCATGCGGGTCAATTAGTGACCCACTGGTTTGACCACTGACCCAGTAACCCAGTGCCTTGACCGGGTCGGTCACCGGTTCGATTTTTAAAATTATAGCTACAACAAACTGATCCTATGTTTTCTTTCGTTATTTTTTTTATAAGCAAACGGACCCTATATATATTTGATATGCTTTCCCCTATCAACTTTTAGCTAGGATTGTCGTATAAGCTAGTGTTTTTCTTTTCTGTTTTGTTTTTGCAGGAACCGATGGTGAATTAATATTCATTTAATAACACTTTATATTCGTTTCATCCTTTGAAATCTTGATGTGTATGAATTTTACCAAAGCCTTTTTATTTTTATTTTTTGAAAGCTTACCGAAACTCTTTAAACCTTGAACTATTGGCTTCATCTGTTTACGTATGTAGCTTTAAAGTGAATTGTAAAATGAAATATTTAAAAATTAATAAAATAAGTCAATATTTGAAGGACCAAAATGACATTTATCGCTGTTATTAACAGGTAAAAATATTTTTTTGAGAAACTTGGGTAATAGCTTTACTTGCTTAATTTTGACCCGGACTCGTAGTTAAATAACTCCCAAAAGCATAGATATTTGTTTTTTATAATCCGTGATCAGGCCCAACTATTTTATTTGTTTTTTTATTTGTCAGACATTTAACATATAAAATTATTTAATTTGGTCCACTCATGACCCTATAAATGTAGCTTATTGATTAATCTTACGAGTATCGATCTGTTTTGTGCTGACTTGGCCTGCAGAAATTTTGTTTGCCATGGCGCTGCATGCTTATTTTCTTTCAAACATCAAATTGTTGCAACAAAAGCTCAACTTTCTCAAAGCTTCAACCATGCCAAACTTGATTCCCTTCACATTGCTAACAAATGGTACAGCGTTCAAGCAGGGACGGATCTAGAGGGGACGGTCCTCCCTCAAGATTTTTCATGTATATACATATATATTTTTAATTTAGTTAGTGTAAAATTGTGTATGTTATTATTATAATACTAGTTAAGATTAATTAGTGTAAAGTTATGTATAACTAGTTATATTTGTTGTTATTATTGTAATAATTAAGATATATAATAACTAGTATAAAATTATTTAAAATTAATTGTGTATTTGTTGTTATTATGATAACGGTTAACGTTATTATCATTTAAAATAAAAAATAATTTCAAATTTATGTGTAAAAATAGTAAATATTTTTTAAAAATTATTATTTATTAAAAGTTAAAAATTTTAAAAATTATAAAGGAAGGGAAAAAAAACTCCAGCCCCCCTTCAAGAAAAGTCTAGCACATTATTGACAGATACTGTAAGTCCAAATTTTACTATGTTATCGCTAATCTTCTTTGTTAGAACAGGATAACCAATACACACGCATACACACACTTCTTGTGCTTGGCCTGCTGCTTATGTTAAATAATATTTTCTTTTTCTTTTAAAAAAAGAAAAAGACCAACACACACAGTACATACAAATAAACATATTTAATTACCTTCAAGGCTTGAACTAATTCTGTACTTTCCTTGGCAGGGAGATCTCTGCATTAATCACTCAAATAAACTGGAGGTGGTCAAGAATGAATTTAGGAACACTGTGAGTGAAAAGTCATTGAAAGGTTTCTACATGATTGATGCCATGCAGCGCCTAAATATTGATTACCACTTTCAAGAGGAAATTGAAGCATTTCTACATAGGCAATATGCGAATTATAATGTTGTAGCAGGTGGTTATGATAATGATATTCACGAGACTGCACTTCGCTTCAGGCTATTGAGACAACAAGGTTACTTTGTGCCCGCATGTTAGTTTCTAATCACTCCCTCACAATGATATTTTCACATGTCCTTTTTTTTGTTTTGTTTTCCTTTTATCTGTAAGAGATGAACTTAGGTATTGGAAGTTTATAACAATTCAGGCACATTATTCAACTAATTGTGCTACACCTCCTTCATATATTTTGACATGTCTAATTTTTTATACAACTCACATTCGAGAAATTATATTAGGCGGTCTTGAACCATCACATGATCTATGATCCCAACCAATCTCTACATGACATGTAATCAAATATTATTAATTACTTTTTTTAAATTAAAAAACTTAAATACATGTCACTTATACATTGGTCAGGATCATAGACAGGTGTTGGTCCAGGACTACCTAATAATTTCTTGACACATACCCTTTTATGCAAAAAAAAAAAAAAAAAACATTAAAGAATGTGTGGGGTAAAGAAAAAAAAATTAAAGGCTTGATTGGAAAAAATATTTTTGTTTTATTTTCCTCTTATACTTTTAATTATAAAAATGTCATATTATTTTTACTTTCTTTTTTATTCTAAAAATTTGCATAAGAAACACTAAAAATATAAAATAATAAAAAGTTTTTCACTGTTTCTTATACACACTTGTAAAAAAATGTTGTTTTTGTAATTAAAAGCAAAAATAAAAAATAAAATGTAAAAAAAAAAAATCAAACCAAGCGATCCTAAATGTGTAATTTTTTTCTCCCTCCTTTACCTGCCAAAATTTAAGAATAATTCTTTTCCCTTTTTATATTGGAAGACTAAACTGTTGTTCATATTGGAAACATCATAGAGGTGTTTGACAAGTCCAGCTATACCCGTTACTGTTTGCGATGCCACACCATTAGAGGAGTTCACGCTCGGTCTGACGCTTCCCACCTTTTGTCGAACCCCGTTATGTCAAGAATTGGAGGTGTAATAGGATGATTGTTGTAACGTTGTGATTTTCCTAATTGCATGATTAAGTGTTTGATTAATAATGAAAGAGCAAACTAAATTTAAAATTATGTTAATTAATATAATAATTAACGTAAGTTTTATGTTTTGTTTTGTGTCATAGTGTTTTGTTAGATTTTCATGACGTGTTAGACTTAGAGTGTGTATTGTGAGATTTTTGGGACTTTTACGTGAGTTCCGTAAGTTGTAGGAGAGAAAGAAAATAAGAGAAGGGACTGTCCTTAGAGGAAAGGTGGGGGAAAATAGCAAAATTCCATGCAAATCTCAAATATTAAACGTGCCAAGCTTTACGTTTCATCTATTCTTCTTCATTCTTCTTCCTTCCTCTCGAAGTCTCTTCTTTCCCTTGCATGGAAGTTTGATTCTTACATCCTGTTGAAGCTTGATTTTTTCTTCTCTAGAGCCTCCTTAGTTGATTTCTAGTTGGTAAGTTCAATTTTTGATCTCTTAGTTTCTTTCTCAACTCCTACCAAGAACTTGAGAAATGGATTTCAAGTTGAATCTTGGATGGCGGGTAAAATTTTGATTGAAGCTTATTTTGGGATTGATCTAGGTGTCCTCTAGTTGATTTCATAGCCAAAGTTGAGTAGAAATCATTCTTGAATCATCAAGTCTCCTCCCTAACTTCTTCTTCAAGGTTTTGAGTCAAGAACTCTAGGTAAGGGAAGCTTTAATATGATTGAATGTGTATTTGTAGGTTCTATGCTTGGAATGTTGTTTTTTAGTGTGGAATGATGTATATATGTTATGTTTGATGTAAAATTTGAATTGGAATGAATTTGGTAGCCATTGGGAAGTTTTAAGCATGTTTTCGAGGTCCTACGACCCTGTTTCGCTTAAGAACAGAGTGGTTCTTGCTTAAGCGAAACAGGGGACAAAGATTATTTTTGGTCAGGAAGCTGTCCTAGCTTTAGCGCCAAAATTCCTAGCTTAAGCGAGGCCTAGCTTAAGCGAGGAAAATGCTAGCTTAAGCGAGGAACCCTGGAAGTGAGTAATATGAAATTCTAGCTTAAGCGAGAGTAAGGTGGCGCTTAAGTGAGAATTCATTTTCTACACTATAAAATGACTTTCAAATTTATTTCAAATTGAATTATTGCTATGGTATGGATGTGATGAGGATGTCCAAAAAAGTTCTAGAACTATGTTAGGAAATTCACATTTTGTTAAAATTTGGTGTTATGTTGTGAGTAAGGATTCAAGGTGTGAGAATGCCTTACTTGAGCCTATCGAACTGCTGGATGAGTTCATAAGCATGATTTGATAAAAATGGTGAATTTATAACATGGAGGGAACTTGTGGAAATCAAAGTTGTTTGGCTTGTTACATGACATTGCATGTGGGTAGGCACATAAGTTGAGAGTGCTAGGTAGGCTCTCAACCTAGTGCCGGAGGTTTTCGTGGTGGCCAATAGTGGGCCTATAGAATAGCCAAGTGGGCGAATTCCTATAGATGTAAGATTTTGCAAGCCTTACAGAGATAAGTCAATACCCACACTTGTCTATATTCGATTACATCCACACTTCCTCCACAGGGTAGCTCAAGGGACTCCCTGAATGGTCAAAGGAGACACTATGGTAGGGGATGGGGCCTATGAGGACCACCCAAAAGTTGTAGAAATCTCCATGGAGTCAAGTCAGCATGGCATTACATAATGAAATTGTATATGAGATTGATGTATGATGTTATCTGATTTACTATGATTGATTTATTTTGGTTTTACTTTAAGTAAATTTTATACTTTTGTATATCTATGATCTTTTTATAAATAAGCTTACCCTTGCCATTTTTGTGTTTGTGTTTGTGTTGTATTACTGCAATGATCATGTGGTTGGCACGGGAGCAGCTAGAGATGATGTTGCAGGTTCTCAGACCGCTCGTGACTGAAGCGGATGTATAGGTGGAAGATGGGATGAGATCCCTCTTTTTGGATATGTTCTAATATATATGTATATAGTATGGGGACCAGCTTAGGATATATGCTTTATTATTTATGTTGTTGTAAATGTCCTCTACAGGAGGATTATTTTTGGTATTGTATGTACATGTATATTTAAGTTTTGTAAAGCTATATCTTATACATTTATAATATGATGATGTACATAAATATGTAAGTTAAATGTGAAAAATTTTATAGGTAGTTTCATATGATAATATTTAACACAAGGTTTTAGTATAACAAATCTGTAACGAAGATGGGTTGTTACAAGTGTCTGTCAGGGGGATTCGCCACTAGCGTGAACTTAGAAAACAGTGAGTCAAGGTTTTGAAGAAGGATTTGGAGAACTTTGAGGAAGATTCCGTGAATGATCCTGTGGATGATGACCACTAGATTTCTTCTCAGGCATCTTGTCAAAAACCCTCCGCTATCCTATTTCTTTGGATTAGTCTAACACGCAAGGTTGAGTTTTAGAGATTACTACTCTAAGACTAGGTTTTTCCCTTTTATGTATTTGGATATGGGTAGACCTAGGTTTCAAATTTTTGGTATGTATATTCAGTCTTCATACTCTATTACCCTATGTATTTGGTATATACTTTGGGGATGTATATTTTACTATGGCTTCGGAAAATATTTAGGTTATGAAATTCTCTATTTTACGTATATATGTATATCTTGTAACAGAAAAATATCTCGTTCTATTCATTCTACTTAATTCGAAATTAAGTGTCCATTTATAATTGAACAACGCTTTTCTTACAAATCTAAATAACATGTTTTAATTAAGCAAAATGCAACTTTCACAATTAAAATAAAATGAAAAGTTTTAACAATTTGATATAATTCCAACTTATGTTTCATAATTACACTTGATTTGCATAATAAAACAAGCTATCATGTTTTAGTAAAATAAACGAATAAAGGATCTCTTCTTTCTTTTACAAGAATTGAATAAAGTAACATGCCTATTGAATTAAAATAAGTTTAAAATGAAAATATATGTAAACTTGGGATTAGGGTGTTACATTAGTGGTATCAGAGTAGTTCGTCCTACTAAGACTAGGGTATGGACTTAACCATTGCTCGTGATGTGTGTGATTGGTTTGACTGTCGCTTGACGACAATGTAGATGAATTGTTTGATGTTATTTGATTCCGCATTGACTATTCCTTAATAGCAATGTAGGATGAATTGGTTGAACTGTTTGCCCTTGCATCAACTGTTATTTAACAGTGGTGAAGGAAAAATTGTATGTTATGTGATCTTATACCTATTATGTGTGGGTAGTGGTGTAAGATATGAAGTGGTTTGTAACAGTGTAATCTTGCATTGACTACTGTGGTGGCAATGTAGGATTAGTTAGACTATAGGCAAGTGAGATCGTTGATGCGACACCATTAGAAGGGAATGTCGACATTTTAAGGATGTGTAGTATCCCTTAGAATTGCCAATAGAATAGTGAGTTTAGCTAGACGTTGCAAAGATAAGAGACAAGGTTATTTCTCTAGACTATGCCTTGCCTTAAGGAATCCTTAAGACCTTGGCATCTATAGTGGGATAATGGGTTGAGTGTGATAGAGTAGTCTATGCATTATGCATGAGTTGTTCATTTTTTTATCAAGTTGTTTTGACTCCGCATGAGTAAATGCCTTATGCATTCTACTTTTTTCCAAGTTGTACAATGATGTTGGATATTTTATTTTATCATTACTTTTCTTGTAAGAATGAGTACATTGGACGTGTTTTGAGTAGTCTACTTTTGAGTAGCCTACTATTCTTGTAAATAAAGTAGCTCAGTTCCTATTAAAGTCAGTAATTTCGTATGAATGAGGCTTTGCACAGGAAATTCCTTTTTAAAACGTGTGGTAACATGGACTTCTTCCTGTGCCTATATCTTTTGTGGGAATAAAACTTATTAATCATGCTTTGGGACATTGTATTGATGGTAATTGAGTTGTCCTCCATCCCAATGTGAGTCATTCACTCCATAGGGATATGTTATTTCCAATCCTTGTGAGTTATCGATCCAAGTATATAGATGGTTATATTTATCATTCTTGCTTTTGAGCAAGGTGAATGTTTCAGAGGAAGAAAGAAAATATTGATAGAGTTGTGAGGGTGCACACTTAGGACTCGGTCGAGACGACTTTCCCTCATAATACTAGATTTCTTGGAAATATTGTCTTGGTGCTTTTGTCTATTCTTATTCCTCATAGTGCGAGATTGTGATTTTGTATCCTTGAGTTGATTGAGGATAGTGGTTTGGAAGCCAAAGTTGGTGAATTGGAGTTGATCTTAAGCGAAGGGAAGGAAAAAGAAGTTTTAAAGGTGTCTTGATGTTATAGATACAATGAAATATTAGAGATATAATATTACTGTATGGTATAGATGAGTGCTTTCAAGTTGTTAGATTGAGGAGAGTAGAGAAAATGAGGATAGAAAGAAGTCTAAAGATGTTTGATGATTGGGAAGGCAAGAAAAGGCTAGAGATGTAGTTGCTACCCTATAAAGCTGATGGGTTTTTTCTCTATGGTTGGAATGGAGAAGTAGGTTCTATGGCTTGGCGTCATAGGATCGATACCTTAACCACTAAGATTGAAATTGTGTAGGAGTGTGTCTTAGAAACAAAATAGTATATTTTCTAGTGCAGAGGTTTGACTCGCAAGTTTAGCAAATTAGATTTCATTTCCATGGGGTAAGTCTTTAAGACTTGTAGTAGAGTTCGCAGCAGAAGCATAGTGTGGAAGTGCGATGGTCCTTGATGATTAGGTCATGGATTGATGGGTGGAATAAAAAATGAATGCCACAAATAGTAGCAGAAAGTTTAAGAACAAAAGGAAGTGACGAGAATGTTTGAGAAAGTGTGACTTAGATGTTAGAAATGATTGGATTGGTAGTAGTGGATTGAAGTGGTTTAGGAATAACTTAGAAGTGATTCTAATAGTGAGATAGTTTGAGTCAAGATACTAAGATGTAATGGAAAGTTAGATGATTTACCTAAGACTTACATACAACTCATGTAGAGTATAATAAATCTAAACCCTCAACGTGGAATAGACTTAAGCCTCGTTTTAAGGATAACTACGCTGCCTACCTAGTACCCTGATTAGATTCCTGCCAAAACCCGCTTCATATTAGTGAGCTTATAGCCTTGGGAGTGAATCTGCTTATATAAAATCAGCATACACTTTTTTAGAACGAACCATATCTATGCTTTCATGGTGAAAATGATAGTAAGTTAGAACTGAGCTCTGCAATGGAAATAACTCCCTATAAGAGTCGTCTAAGACTAGTTGTAGAAGAATAGATTGGCCTGAGAGTAGACAAAGAGAGCTATAGCCCTAGCTTAGCTTACCATACGCTTAGTGAATTTCGGGGATTGTAACACTTCGAAAATTTCAACCCAATAAGTAGGGACTTGAGCGGTTTAATTAGAAATTAATTGAAATTAATTTGTTTGTTTTAAAAGAAGAAAAAGATATATTTTGAGTAATTAAAATATAGTTAGTAATTAATTGAGTAATGAAGAAAAATGAAGGAAAGTAAATAATATAGGTACTTCTTTATAATGGTCAAGTAGAAAATTTATGATTAAAAAAAAAGTAGAAAATTTATAAAATTGTAGATATAAAAATTTCTCTGCGAGTAACTCTTTGTAATTAATTCTCTAATTCTCTGTAGTTACTTTCCTATGTATTTTTCTGTAAGTTGCCTGAAGACTTTGTGTGATTATATTAGCTATGTTGTTTTATTTAAGTTAGTAATGTGCGGTATCATAAATGTTTAAAATTTAAATACTTAAATTATCTGTGAATTGACTACTTGAGGTATCTGGAAAAGAAATTCATCTGTCTATGACTAATTGTTAGTAAGAATTAAAAAAAATGTTTGTTGCTGTGAATTAATTGTTTATTTGATTGAAAAAGTGTTTTAAATGTTTTTGAACTCCAAAACTTGCACGTCAAGTTACATTTCCTAAAATTCATCTATGAGCTATTACTCTACAGAGAAAATTTTATGAGTTATTAAAAAGTTTTTATTTCACAAGATTTATAAAAAAATTAATTGATGTTTAAAAGTTTAGTTTTGAAAATTAAAATCGCGTTTCGTTCTGACTACACAGTGTAATTCTACACTCTGTAGATCAACTTGGCACCCAAGCAATCAAATCATTTTCCCCTACAGCCAATAAAAATTCATGCAAACCCATTCCCTCTCTCTAATTTCCCATGGCCATACACAAACACACACACCTCACATCACTCATTCTTACTTAATCACTTAATTCACAAACACCTAATCACTTCACTCAAACCCAACTCAGCCAAGTAAAGAAGAAAACTCTTCTCTCTCTCTCCCTAACCAACTGACCGAACCACACCCAACAGCCAAGACACCATTTTTGCTTCTCTTCCAAGCCTTGCATGCCCAACCTAGAAGCCTTAAACCCTTAAGCTCATCTGGAGACTTCTCATCCCCTTCTCTTCCTCTTTCACGTGGACTGCTTTGTGTGGTAAGGGGATTCTCTTTTGTGGACTCAAGAGTGGCTGTTAGCTGGAGGTTTCATCCACTCCATTGAATGTATGCCTCCACTTGATTTGATATGTTTAAGTGTTTGTGTTGTTTGGGGCTGAAAATGGTGATTTTGGCAAAGTTTCCTCTCTTTGGCTGAGATTGTTTTCTTTTGTAAAGTTTTGTTCTCTTCATCTTTGGCTCTAAAATTTTGTGGGATGGCTCCTAATACAAAGGAGACCATGCCCAATTTTTGTCAAAATCTATAACTTAGTTTTTGTCAAAGTTTCAAACCTAAAACCGAAAGTGGCAGTGGCTGTTTTCACGTAATGCCCTGGACAGCCCCCACTATTTTAATTATAACTTTTGATCCAACCATTGGTTTTCGATGAAACTTGTCCTCAGTGAAACTAGACTCAAAATGCAACAACTTTTATTTTGGTACCATTGCGAGATAACGTCAAATAGGGATTCATCCATGACATACAATTTAACTATCGAGTTTGTGGAAACTGTCTGGACAAGGTTCGGTTTTTGGGCATTTTACACCAAAGTACTTATCTTTTAAAAATCTAATTTTTGTTCTGGAAACTAGATAGAAGGAGATTTTAAACCATATAAATTTCGAAAATTTTCATTTGCAAACACTAATTTAACAAATTAGGGTTTCACATAACAAGTGTTTTGGTTTCAGTTTTTGGGCCTGAGACTTGGGTCTTAGAAAGGATTTTACTGGGAAAAATGTAGGACGAATTAGGGTCCAAGTTTAACCTTTTTAGAAAGATATGTATGTTAACTCTTTACTGTAAAAATTTGACTTAAAATTGGATTTTAGAAGTCTTAGAAAATTTCACATCTTTGAAGGTTGTTCATTGTAAAGAGCAAACTGTGCTGCCAACTTCTAGGATTTTTAATAATTTTTTTAGACTTTTAATAAAAATGTGGGATACCATTTTGGAAAATATATTTCAAGGAATTTGACTCCATATAAAAATTTTACAGATTGAAAATCATTTACTAAATTAATTTTGAACAAAGATTTGGTACTGCCAAGAGGAAATTTGCCTTAAAATGCCCTTAATTTGTGATGTGTGAATTAAGTTGAATTGTATATAGTTGAAATAATTGTATTTATATAAATGTGGGGCTGTGTGTAATCTTTACCCTTGTCTTATTTTGATGTAAGACCCTTGGAATGCGAACCTTGGGCAATTATGTGCGTGTGACTTGCGCGTCTGTGAACGCTTCTGTGATACAGTCAAGTGGGTTGTAGTTTGAATTATGATTTTCTGTTGTTTGTATTTCTGTGTTCATAAGACTCAATGCATGAGTGCTTATGTGGACTAGGACTCCGTCCTAGTGATTTGGGCAACTTTGCCAACTATAATAAAAATAAATAAACTTTAACAGTGAGAATATTTAATTAGGATTAAGATTTAATTTTTATTAATAGTTTAATTAGTGAACTTTTTATTTGTACTTTGGATTTAGAAAAATATTTTTGGACCTTTGCGTGGAGGAATTATCAGTAAGTTATTAATTAATAAAAATTGTTGAAATTGAGAGAGTAAGGCACAAATAAAACTTAATAAAGAATTTCGATAGGCGTTGTGAAGTACGCTTTTCGAGAGTCGTGCAACGGAGACACGTGTATACGACGGATCGCTAGAATTACAAAGAAAGTCGCATAGGGCATTGCAGTTGTGAGAATACCAAAGAGAGGGGGCGGAGTTCGAAAGGCGTGTCACGACATAATGGGATGATCACTCATAGAAAGGGGATAGAGGCAATGCCCTCATATATATATTTTTATTTTTGGAACAGAGACGGGGTCTCATGCTTGGCGTCTATTCGACCGTCCTGTACCATGTGCAGCGGAACCCCACAGTGACGAGAAAGAATCGTCTCTGTGAGAGAGAGAGAGTGTTTGAGGAGTCAGTCCTCAGAGTATGAATGACCACATATTGGTACCTGGGAGATGATCGTGAGGCATGATGATCTTGGAAGGTAGGCGCCGAGTTGTGACTTCGTTCACATAGCCGACTTGGCAACCCTAATATTAACCACGAGACATTCTTCGGTTGGTGAGAGCCCACCTTGTACCATGGTGAGGGTGTACTCCCAATAGTCATTCCACTCAAAACATGTAAGACCACTGAGTTCTAGGAGTTTCAGTGGCAGCTGGCTAGTGAGTTACAATTTACAGATATTTAGTCACGGAGACGAGTAGGTTTCGAGTGTGATCATTAGAGAACTACACCGTAGTGGTTAGCAGGATTGTGTTATGACTTTTAAAAGTCGTTCGATGTGGTTTGCTTGACGAAGCAAAGAGATTCACCCTTACATTTTTATTTTAGGAACCTATGCCAGTACCTGTGGAGATCGCAAAGATGCTATCGTAGTCATCTTTCTCTTTTGGAGTGCCTTCAGAGGGTCCAGCTGTACCCGTTACTATTTCTGATGCCACACCATCAGAGGAGTTCACGCTCGGTCCGATGCTTCCCACCTTTCGCTGAACCCCGTTATGTCAAGAATTGGAGGTGTAATTGGGCAAGTGCCTGTTAGGGGGATCCGCAGCTAGCCGTGAACTTAGGGAATAATGGGTCAAGGTTTTGAAGAAGGATTTGAAGAACTTTGAGGAAGATTCCGTGAATGATCCTGTGGGCGATGACCACTAGATTTCTTCTCAGGCATTTTGTCAAAGACCCTCTGCTATCTTATTTCTTTAGATTAGTCTAACACGCAGGGTTGGATTTTAGAGATGACAGCTCTGAGATTAGGTTTTTCCCCTTTTATGTATTTGGATATGGGTAGACCTAGGTTTCAGATTTTTGGTATGTATATTCAGTCTTTGTACTCTATTACTATATGAAGTGCTACATTGGACGATGCTACTGTTGGAAGCCATAGCAATTGCAACAACGAAAGCTAACTAGTTGAGAGCGAGTGTTTAATTAATGGATACTGCTGGTATTACTATGAAAGTACAATGCAGGAACAAGTGTTTAATAACGAAAGTGAGGGTTGGGATCATAGTTGTAAAAATCGGACCGGATTGCTCGGTCGGACCGGTTCGACAGGGAACCGATGTCCTGACCGGTCCGGTTTAGCTATCAGACTGGATATGCAATCGATCCGGTTTGACCCGGCCGTTTTTGGTCAAAATCGATGACCCGGTCCCGGTTTACCCGGTTTTGTTTGATCTTTTTTTTTTTTTTTTACAATTCTTGTAACAATGTTGTTATTTGGAATTCTTTCTATAGTATCATTTAAAATTTGAAACCCATAACAAAAGCTAATTTCTAAATAGTATATAATATAATATAATAATATACTCCTATAACATTTTAATTAAATTGTTAATAGCTAATTACTGAATAATACATAATAATATGCTCCTATAATGTTATTTTGATGTTGACAATAATATATAATAGCTAATTATTATTATCTTAATCTTGATATGATTTAATATTTATATGCTTTATTCATATTCACCAAACTTGTTCATGGCCCTTCGACAACTTTTATACTTAGCCGTGAAAAATAACAAGAGTTTCCTTAGTAATTTAATGATAATATCCAACAAAATAATTTATAGTAATAAATGATTATGTAATATTTATAGTTTGATCATGATTGATTTTAATTTTAGAGTATGAATTATGGATTGGTCACATTTTGTTAGATATATTATATATATTTTTTAATTTTTTAATGTATATCGGGTTAATTAGTGACCCATCAGCTCGACCACTGACCCATCAATTAAGTGTCTCGACCAGGTCGATGACCAGTCCGGTTTTCACAACACTGGTTGGGATATATTTTTAAAATTCTCGAAAGCGTGTTCTCTCCATTGACAGGCGCTGACGCAACCTTTGAATTAATTTTCAGATTTTAAATGTGATAATTTTGTCATAATTTAGCACGAGAAACTAATTAGAATATTAAAAAACAGCATTGTACATAGTCAGAAAGACTTTGAACAAGCACGCATTTACGCATAAATTTCACACGACCAGAAGTCACACGTATTGGTGCTTGTTCCTACCTGCTATTTTAGCTTTTTACTCGTGGAGGGATTTTTAGGTAGTGTCGGAATATCAAGTATTTATGGTCTCCACCAATTATATGACATATGTACAATTTTTTTATTTATGAAAATAATTAATAATATTTAGTTATATGATATAATGATTAGTTGACATCGTAATATTTTGAATTGTCTAATCATTTCTCTTAATTGTAACTTTTTTTCTTGCTTTCCTTGAACACATATTTATTATTCCATCCATTTTTTTTAAGTGTCGGATTTTTGGAAAATTTTTGTTTCTATTTATCTGTCGTTTGCAAAATTCAAGATCACATTAATTATTCTTTTACTAATTATACCCTTACTTGTCTTTTAATATTTAATTAATTTACACATGCAGTTATTGTGGAGTGAAAAGAAAAAGGAATAAAATAGGAAACTCTACAACTATTTTATTAGAATCAAAAAATTTATTACATTTCTTAGTTTTTACACAATAACCTTAATAACCTTAAAAGACAGATAAAAAGAAACGGAGGGAGTATTGATGTGCTGAAATTTATTATAAATTATGAAAATTTGTGAGTCTCATTTTTAATTTAATTCACTCATAATTTTATAATTTTAAATAAATTTTAATCAATAATAATAAAAAATATACTATTTTTTATGGAATATAAAAAATATTAATTATGAGAAAACGTGTTACAAACCTTCTCAGTATTTATTGGGAGTGTGACAGTGCTTTACAGTTGCAACCCACGTGAAGAAGTATTATTCTAACATCTCAATGAAGTCCGAATTTTTTTGGTCCACTACATTTCAATCATGCTCCTAAATATTATTGTTCACTTCTTTTTATCCCTATATAAAAACTGTCCAAAAATTAGACAAGTGTCAATATTTTGTGCCAACTTTTTTTACCCTGCTCTCTTTCTCTGTAGCGTATTGTTTTTGTTAAAAAATATATTGTTTTTTTTTTCACTGGTCGTGCTTTGCACGGGTTCAGTGTGCTAGGTAAATTGATATACGTGGGTTCTATTCTCGAAAGATATTTATAAAAAATATAAAAAAAGAACTTGTTTTCTTAACCTATGACGAGTTTTGTGGATTCAATTTACTTTTATCAAAATGAGTAAAGCCCGATCAGCCCGACAAAGAGGTTGGGTTATCCGGTAAAAAATCAAGTTAAACCTATTTTGGCTTGGACCAACAAAGTCTGAAATTTTATTGGCCTAAACTGAGTTGGCTCATGATAAGTTGCGCTAGGCTGTGAGCCAGTCTTTTTTTATTTTTTATTTTTTTGTATATTTAATAAAATTATAGATGGTAAATTTAATATTACATGTGTTGTGTGGTTAATCTTTTAGCTTGTGACAGTGTCTCCCCAAGGAATGGTTGATCTGCTGCATGCAGATGCAGGTGGAATTATCTTTGTTTGTTCTTAGTTTGTTTTTGGGTTTCTTTGTTTTTGTTTCTTTATGTTTCCTAAAAAAAAAATGTCCATTTTAAGGATAATGTTCTATGCAATTTGGGTTTTGTTTTCTAATTTCTAGCACTTGCTTATTATTTTAATTGATACACTTTATTTTTTTTTTATGCAGACTTTATTTTATTTCTATTATTATGTATTATATTTTATTATTTTATAGTACAAATAACAATCAATAAATGTTTTATTTTAGTTTGTGTTTAAAAATATTTTATTAATAATTATTTAAATAAATTACATTAACCACTCCTAAAGTTTCATAAAATTACACAAACACCTTTAGTTTTTTTGACTATTACGTTAATCTCCTTTATAGGTGGTGTCAGTGTAATGTTTTAAAACATTGAGAGGGTGTTAGTGTAATATATAAGGAGGTATTAATGTAATATTTTCAAACATAAAGGGGGTTGATGTCAGAATAGAAAAAATTGGTATTATGTGTAATTTGAAAAAAAGTTCAGGAGATGCAAGTGTAATTTGCTCTAATTATTTTTAATTTTTTATATAATTTTAAAAATGATTGACTCATGGATTGATACGTACGACCTGTGGCAGACTAAAGACTAAGCTAGGAAAATTCCAACCCAATATTTAATTGGGCCTAACCTAACTAGTTTATTTATATATAAGAAAAGAGAACCTTTAGGTGATACATATAGCCATTTGGGAAAAAAATTTCCCTCCAAAAACTCTCTCTCTTTCTTTTTGTCTTTTTTTCAACTTTTTCTTTTAATTTGTTTGTTTTTTATTTTTCTATTCTATTATATATCTACTAGTACATGTATCATGTGCAATGCACGGGACAAATTATGCATGGAAGAGTAATATATATTTTTTAAAATAAATTTAAAATTAAATAGAATAATAAGAGATAAATATATTTTATAAAAATTATTTTAACTTTCTTTGGTCAAGCAACCTCCAATTGATTATATTTAGCTCATTTTCCAATTAGTATAGAAATATCATAAAAATGTAGTGATTTTGAAGGTCACAATATATTCAATAATGGTCCAGTTCCTTTTTTTTTTTGGATAAAAAATGAAAATCAAAATTGAAGCAGAATGCCAAATATTGTAGCAAAAAAAAAAAAATCCTATATGATTTGTAACCCAAAAAAATGCAAAACCCTAAATCCTATACTTTATTTGCTTATAATGATAGCTAGAAACATGCTTCACCACCAAAAAGAAGAGAATAAAAATTAAGAAAAGAGGATAGAGATAAATGAAATATGTATTAACATTGATTTAGTTTTATTAGTAAAATGTAGCTAAAACAATAATCAAAATAACAATGCATCACCAACACCTATCCTATCCCAAGGATGGCCAAGTCTTTTTTTTTTTTTTTTTACTATTTTTAAAATATAAAAATTAACATAATAAAAATGAAATGAAATTAAACTTTCGAGAATTTTAAAGAAAATATAATGTAGAATTATCTCAATTATGAATTTTTTTTCTGGGTCAAACACTAATCCCGCTCGCGATGCATGACTGCCGCTGGCTCAAGATTAGACACGAAGGACATCGAACACGGGTTCTCCCACTAAATAGGTCATTTCTTCACATGTAAACACAATGGCGCCTTACACCACTGCATCAACTCTATGGGTTCAATTATGAGTTTGGATAATAGTTTAAATATAAGTCAATAAAATTTTATTTAGTAAATTCTTTAGGAATGATTATTTACATAAATTTAAATTAATTAGTAATAATTTATTTAAAATATTTATGGGTATAAATTAAGAGATAAATTATTATTATTATTATATATTAATTTATTAATTTATATGTTTTATATTAATATACATTACAATATATCAACATTTTACAATATTTTCTATAAACTTATTTTTAAATGATAATAAAAATAATAAAGTAATAAAATAATAAGTTTTTAAATGTATATTTTAATATATATATATATATATATATATATATATATATTTGTACACATTTAAGTATTACTGTTTGAAATATTTTTATTTAATAATAAATTTTTATATATAGATTCCCATGATAAGTCATATGTTTAAAAATATTTTTATTTAGAAGATATATTATATTTATAAATGTAATATTTAATTATATTTTAAAAATATTTATTTATAAATTTATGTAAATACAACATTAACAACATTAAATTCTATATTAATACTGACATTGAAGTGTATTTTACTTATAAGCCAAAATCTAAAATTTATTTACCCATTCCCCTTTGTAATTTTATACACGCATGATTTTCATTTTATATGTTATATATTTATAAAACTATTTACATATTTCTATATTTAGGATTTAGTGCAGCAAATTACATGGTATAAATGAGATCAAATAATCTAATTAATAACTTGATTAATAGAATTTAATTTCAAGAGCAAATTACATATTGTTAGTATTTTTTTTTTATAATAATCCAATTTCAATGAGAGGAAATTACATATTATTTGGGTTATATCTTTCCATGTTAATAAAGCTCCCCCTCCCCCGTTCTCTGTTTCGATTGGGACCAACATAGCCATAAAGAAATCACCAGAGTTTTTTTTTTGGTGAATAGAAATCACCAGAGTTAAAAACTTAAAATAGACACTATGAAAATCATGTTTAGAGGAGTATAATATACAAACATATTATAAAAGCGCTTTAAATTTCTTTATATTAATAGCCTCTTTATAATTTCCCCAAAAATTTTCAATCCTAAAAAAAATAGCCCATAAATTATAAAATGTCCAAAAGCCAATTTTGTTTTCATAATTTCCAGTATTTACAGTATTAAAATTCACAAACTTAAGTAAAGCTAAAGTTTAATGGCTCTACCTGTTACATATTCAGTAATGGTTTATTCCTTTTGCTTCTATGCAATATGGGCACACCATGGTTCTAAAACAAAAATTTGATAACTTAGCTCCACTATCTTTAAAAAAATATTAAGTTGTTTCTTTATAGCATTTGACCTCAAGATGCAAGTATTTGGGTGTGATAAATAAGAGTATTTCACTTTAATATACATCACTTGTGACACTAACTACTTTTTCATACCTTCGCTATATAAAACCTTGAGACAGGCTTTGCAAAAAAAAAAACAAAACACCCAGTGCTACAGTGACAAATAGAACAAATAGTTTTTCCTATTAAGAAAACATTGTCAAATTGTTAATGAACTAATGCAAAAAAATAATGTAAAATACAACCATTTTAAATCTGATCGTTTTATTGGAGAGAGAAGCAATTGCTAAGTAGAATAATTTCTCATCCTTCCGAGTGCCATAATCTCCCTTTATTCCCACCACCTACAACCAAAGACCAAAGAATAAACATAGAAAGACAAAAAGGATAGAAGGGGAATAAGAAAGAAAGAATAAAGAAAGAAGAAAAACAAAACCAGAAAAAAACATTGGAGGAAAAAAAAACCACTGTGACACCATACCCACAAAACCAATCACAAAAAATATACCATCTTTAAACACCTTTCACTAGAAAAAAAGCACGGCTTAGCGGTGGTTTTCGAGGCCATTTACCGGCGGTTTTAACCGCCAATAAAATCTATTCCGTCAGTTTCAAAACCGACTCAAAATTTGCCGTCGTTAAAGCACCTACCAGCGGTTTTGGTCAACCGCCGCCATTATGACCAACGGCGGTTTTGACCGCCGGTAAGATAGTATTGTTTTTTTAAAATGTAGATAGCGACGGTTTAAAACCGCCGGTAAGATTTTATTATTCTTTTTAAATTTTGTTGCATATAGCAGCGGTTATGACCGCTAGTATCATTGTTTTAAATTTTTTATTGTAAATTGCGGCGGTTTAAAACCGCCGCTATATTTTTGTTAATATTTTTTAGAAAAATGCTGTACAGTCATGACTTTTTGTAGTTTAAAAATTAATTTAATTATCATTTAAATGTTATACTACTCCCGAATATTCTTGGTATAATATGAACAATGTCACCAACTCAACAAGCAGTTTCATGAATTTCATTTTAATTTATCAACTCAACACAAGACCTGTCACCTCAAAACTGCACAACCTCTGTTATTTAGTTTCATGAATCAAACCATTGTCTCTCCTACAGGAAACATTCCTTAACTTAGTCCAAAATGGTACTGTTTTAATTTAGTTCAAAAATATGTGAATTGTTATATTATTTAGTACCTGGACAGCGAGCATACCATTCTTCTTCTTTGGAACAAATTTTCTTTCAATTGTGTCATTTGGATTGTAAAAGTTGAAACACTTTATTAGCTCAACATCTGCCTCAGCTTCAACAAAATCAACCCCACATTATTACAAAGCCTTTTTTTACTTTTAATTCCTTAACAATTCACGAATGCATATATATATATATATATATATATATATATATATATATATATATATATATATATATATATATATTCAATGGTAAGCCTATATATATATATATTCAATGGTAAGCCAACTGTACCTCGTTACTCCTCTAGAAAAGCCATTGCTCTTCCTGCCTCAACATAATTTATATTTATATATTATATGTACAATCAAATTAATATATATCCATATCTTTAATTAATTAATACCAAGCTTATTATGTGCAGATTAGTAATGACATTTGTAAAATATATATACCTTCCAAGTGATGCGACGTACTCATATTGGGTAATCTATAATTAATTCATTATTGACAAAGACAAAGTATCCAGAATTGTAATCACGGGCATAGTTTGTATATTGATTTATAAGATAAATAATAAATTAGTTTATTTTGTGAATGGGCACAACCCATGAATTGAGGAAACTTTTTGGTAGCACTGGGATGAAATAAATATGCAATGGGATTAAAATGGACGTGTGAATTTTAGGCAACACAGGGACGAAACCATGTAATTCTTTTGGTGAATTGGTTACTTAAAAATGAAAGAATGGTACTCAAGTATTCAAGAGATCTGAATACCCATTTATTCCTAATTATCTAATCACATGCTCTTACAATTCCTTGCCTTCCCCATTTATTCCTTTCACAATCTCCCTCTTAACTAAGTTACCTGTTACAATCATGTGTGCATTTATTTATTTTTCTTTTACTTGTAAGAAACTTGATTTATCAATTAAGCCAAATGGCATTGTTGAGAACCTAAAAACCGAAATTTGTCATATGATTAGATATGATTAGAGATTAGATAATACTAGTTGTCATTCTGAGGACATAATTGGTCTGCTCCTCCAACAGTTTCACTTGCTGCTTGAGTTTCACATACCTTATAGTCTCCCCCAACACAGAGAACTTGTCCATCTGCAAACAAATTAGCATTCCTTAATACAAATATACAAATATAACTTTCTCGTACAAGGGGAAAATTAATTAGAGCCAATTGAATCATAACTTTCTCGAGTATGCTCAAAGGAACTTATATTTCTGATATGTACTATCTCCAATTTTCACCTCATAGTTGATGCTAGCATACGTTATATTGAACATGCATTCTATATTTTAAACTATATTTCTCTGTTATAAGTATTCCTAATAACAATTTAACATATAAACATGCATGCATGGGCCATAACATAAGACTCTAATTGATACTATTCAGAAGGTACTTTCTTTTCCATAGTACAGACTAGTCACAATTCAATTTTACTAACTAATTAAGTAGGGAATCATGCCATGGACCAAAGAACAAATACATCATATTGGCATCACATCAAGTAACAAGTAGATAATTTGGTGAAGTTGTGAGTTTCAAAATTGAACAAAAACAATACTTAAGGTACACTTTGAAAACCAATCAGCAATAACATTCTTAAGTACCCAATGTTTTCTTGCTTTCTTTTTTTTACTTCCACAGAACAATAATTCACAATGTGTTATAGTTTAAACATGGAATATTTATCATTTCATCATATATTATTTCTATTTAGAGGTAATATTGAAAATAGAGAAAAGAGCTTACCAAACCCAATCCAACTTGTTGCAACAGAGAAGAATACACAATTCTTTGCTTCAACACCAGAGCTTCTTTGGTGCAACAGAGAATAACAATCCACACTAGATTCACTTAAAGATGAGCAGAAACTGGTGGAATCAACATTTGAGGAGCAGTAGAATGAGCTGAAATTGATGCAAGAAAAGGGGAGCAATGTGGCACAAGGAGGCTATAAAATAGTGGCATTAACAGAGAATCTTAAGCATAAGGAAGAAGAAAATTAACAGAGTCTAGTCCAACAAAATTGGAACAAGAGGCATGTCAACAAAAAATTGATTCTAAAATGATCAATCATTATATTAGAGTGACATTAGATCCACAAAGTATCAAGCATAGTCAATAACCAAAAGCCAAATGTCTCAAAATAATATCACCATGTCTAAACAAAAACCAAATACTAATAGTCTGATTACAATTTCAAAAAGTAGCTCTAATAGTTCAAATACTAAGTACAATAAGGACATATAGTCTTCCTAAGGTTGTTGCTCCTGATCACCAAAACTTTGTTGTTGTTGCTGCTGCAATAATAAAAACAAAAGAATGATTTATTATTTCCACAAATACTATGAAATTGTATTGTATACATTAACTGCCAGAATAAAAAAAAAATTCACTAGAGTTAACATGTTTGTAAATACTTACAATCTATGCCTTGTTTCTTTTGAGTTTTTTAGATCCACTAGTATGATTCATTGTGAGCTTGGATCTATTTTCAGCATTTCTTTTGCACATTTTCTGCAAACATACAAAAGAAAAAAAAAATGAACTCTATAATGATGGCCAACCAACTTAAATATTGAATAATAAAAATACCTTAGTTTCTTCTTAGTCAAATTCATAGAAAGCACTAACAAAAAAATTCAGCAAAAATAGAAAAAACAGAATATGTGAAAAGCCCTTACCTTGCTTTACTGAGGAGCAGGAGCTGGAGTCTCACTGGTAGTAACAACAATCTCAGCCTGTGTCAATAAGTCATAGAGAATAATTTTACTAAGTAAATTATCTATATAAATATTTAACATGTATCTATATGAGTAAATGTTAAGAATATTATAAAATAGATATTTCAGAATATATAGATACATGTTATGTAGCAGTTAAAATATTGCCAAATGAAATATGGAAAATTCTTTAAAATATATAACTCCAAATAGAAATTTTATCCCATTTTATACATAACAAGCCCTTTTTATAGGCATTATGAAACTGGAGTGAACAATCTTTGAGAACTTCACTAATCCTTAAAATATGTTAATAGGAAACCCCAATAATATCTATAAAAAATAATCACATTGAAAACCACTAAAATGATTAAATATAACTAATCCATCCCCTCTTGTTTATATAGAATATTAGAATGTAACTATCCTCCTCTATCCTCTGTCATTTTGAGTGAGTGAGTGAGTGAAATAAAAAAAGATTATTTTGAGTGAGTAGTGAGTGAGATCAAGAGAAACAATCAGAAGCAGATTTGTTAATATATGAATAGTTTATAAGAACAAATAAGCTGAAGAAAAGAAGAGTGCAAGGAATATAGAGAGGATAAAGGATCCTGTACCAAATCCATATTTGAGAAAGCTCCCTTAAAAGGACCATGTGCTTTAAACCAAATAAAAGCCAATCACCTAATGAAATGTATTTTAAAATGGGTTGTATTTTAAATCGTTTGGCACTGCATATAGTTGACCATTTTACTTCATAACATGTATCTATATGAGGGGCTGAGAAATTTCAGAACAGTGAGAAAAAAATAGCTTACCAATAGCGAAAAGTTTGTAGTCTTGGATCAACACCCTGTGCAATATTCTGGAGGAAATTAATTAATAAATTTGAGGAACAAACACAAAATTCTAAATGCATTCATGCTAAAACTTTAAACAACTTTGTCGTGCTTCCATGTTTCTAGGCATTTGTTCTCTACAAGACTATAATACCATAGAAAGGAACCAACCATCCTACAAGATTAAACTATTATGTATGTACCAGAGCAACAATGCTCTAGCTATTAGACTTCATCTCTTACACAACAACTAATATCACAAGTTCAACAGAAAAGAGACCTAACATACTAACCTGTAAGAGAGGACTCAAATCTTAAGAATGACTTTTATAATGTACACTTCCAGACATGAAAGCCCACTAGACAAGAACAAACAACATGCTTACAAATGGAGATTAATCAATACATGCACAATTTAAACGTAATAAATATTGGGCAAAAAGTCTTAAACATATGTATCTGACTCCACCAGCCTACCTGAACCGTGGAAAGAAGGCACTGATTATAATTTGAGTAAGGTTCAGTGCATGAAATTCTTCAGTTGACCTACATGTAAAACATTTTTCATAATTCAGTTCAGAAATAACCAATGAGAGTTTTAGAAAACTAATACAAAATATGTAACAAAATAGAGCTGGTGTTCTTCAAACTTGCAAGGTATAACCAGAGAAAACAACCTAAGATAGCTTCAATGTGGAGAAAATCAACCTAAGATTGCTTCGATGCAGAACTCCGATGCGAGAACCCGCAGATTTCAGAGACAATGTGTTCAGAGGCGCTGATTCAGAAAGTAAAAACTTCGAAGCAAGAAAGTGAGAACTCACGAATCGCAAATGGTGATTTGAGCTCCGAGGTGAGAACTCACGATTTCATAGAGAGCGATTTAGGGATTCCAAACCTAAGTTAGGATCAATTTAGGGATTCAACAGAAATTGCAAATTAGGGATTCAATTTTAGATAGAAATCGCAATTGAGCGGAGAAGCTTGAAGATTAGGAGCAGAGAATGTTACCTAATAGAAGCTTGAAGATGAATCAGTGTTGTTGAGAAGCAGAGAAACCTAAGTTGTAGATATTTTAAAATCTCTGAAGCACAACATCGAGAAGCTTAAAGATGAATCACAGTGTCGTCGAGAAGCAGAGAAACCCAAGTTGCGAATATTTTAAAATCTCTGAAGCATAGAGAAGCATAGAAACTAAGTTGCGGGAAAATGAAAAGCCACGTTTCCTATTCGCGCGGAATCGACAATATTTAATAGCTTGCCGTCGGTTTGAACCGACGCAATTCAATCTGTAAAAATCTTTTCGTCGGTTTCTCACAACCGCCGGTATTCAATCGACGCTAAGCCACACTTTTTTTGTAGTGTTTCATGCTCCTAGCATCAACATGCAAGCCTCAATTAAGAAAAAGTTTACACTAATGTTATACACAATAAAAACAAAAGGAAAAGAAATGTCAGAGATGATTATATGGTCCTTCCTCTAAAATAAAAGAATAAAAATAAAGAAAAACAAATGAAGCAAATGAGAGAGGGAGTGAGTTTAATTGCTCACTGCATTTTCTTTCGACTGATATGAAACAAATGAGAGCCTTCCTAGTGTATTTTTCAATTCACAAATATAATTGACCTAATGAGGGGCTGTGATAATGGTGCATTAACTCCTCAATTTTAATTCCAAAAACTTACCTATTAAAAACAACTTTATTTTTTTAAAATTTTGTTCTTAAAACATTAAAAGACAAATATCTTAATAATGTGGAAGGGATAACAGTGCCTTAAACCTGCGCAATGTAACTGGCCCACATTTAATACCCCAACCCAAAAAGAAATAATGCAATTCCAGACTAATGAAAACATTTTAAGTAATTAATAATTAATAAAACTCAACAATGAGCTAATCAATATATGATTTTTTTTTCAATCAAGCATTTAATTCCTGTTTTAATTTAGGTAATAGGATGTGTTTTAAATTTTATATTGTGTATTGTAATTAAATCAAGCATAAATCAACCATTTAATTCATTTATGTCCATGAATTTCAAATTTAAGAATAATGACAATTATCACCATAAATGTCCGTAGATTCCTCTCAAAAAAATAATGATATAAATGATTAAAATACATCATATTTTCATTAAAATTATTCAAATCTGTTAAATAATCTGGAATTCTGACACACTTTCAGTGTTTAAATTTAAAATTCATCATAATAGTATTTTAAACTTAAAATTGAAAATGTCACATTAATTAATTTGTTAAAAAAGCTTACGTTAATTTGAAAAGGATGAATTAATCTGTTAATGAATCAATCATAGGCCACATTACATTTTAAAATTTAAATTGTTGTGACCTTTTCTGAAGCATATGAAATTACTTGCTTGTCTTTGAAGGTTTTGGGAGCAAAATTTTGTATTTGGTGTATATTACTTTAATTAATATAGGATTATAAAAAAATAATTACCAATCTTATATGTGAATAAAAACGATAAAATAGACAATATATTGTTAAATGTTTTGAATTTTATTCAAACTACTATAAAAAAAAACCTTTTTTTTTTTTGTGGTGATTCATGTACAGACGCCATTTTCATATCAAAAGAGAAATTGATAAGAAGAAGAAAATAATAATAATAAATCAGAACAATAGAAAATAATCAATCAAAAGAAGAAGAAAAAAATAATCAAAAAGAAAAAAACAAAAAAGTCAAAACAGTTAATTTTAGAGAAAAAAAAAAGAGATGAACATACAAATTTAAGAATGAGTTAAAAAATGTAATATAAGAAGAATGAGATTAGAGGAATGCAAAACAATAATAAAAAAGATAGCAATGGAAACAACATATAAGAAAGATTTTTTATTTCAAATTATTATAAAAAAATACCTTTTGTGGCGAATCATGTGCAGACCGTTATTTTCGTATCAAAAGAGAAATTGATAATTCTTATTTTGCCTTTAAAAAAAAGAGAAATTGATAAGAAGAAGGAAACAATAATAATAAGTAAGAACAATAAAACAATAATCAATTAGAAATAGAAAAAATAATCTATTAGAAGAAAAAAAATAATAAGTCACAACAATAAAAGGTTAATTTTAGAAAAGAAAAAAAAGAGAGGTAGATACAAATTTAAGAATGCATTAAGAATATTATATAAGAAGAATAAGATTGCAGGGATGCAAAACAACAATAACAATGCAAAAGGGGAGTTCTTGAATGGAAGGCTTTTTCAAAAAATGAGAGGAGTGTTTCATTTATAGAGGCTTTAGGCTTTAGTTTATTAGGAAAATAATGAATAACAATTAATTTGGAAAATTTTTTGAAATTTAAAATATCAAATTATATGCTAAAGTTATGAAATTTATCCTTTTCAATTCATGGTATTTTATATATGTTGATTCTAATATATTTTATAATTTTATAATATATTATAAAATATTGCCTAATTGAAGACTATTATCCGTAGACTATTATTATATTTTATTTTATAATAATATATTATAAAATATTGCTTGATTTTAATATATATTATATAATAATATTATAAAATATTTTAATAATGCACAGTACTTCAATTCATGATATTTTATGTACCTATAATATTACCTGCAACATCAATTGATTCTAAAAAATTTGTATATTAATAGCATTTTTTAACTCAATTAAACAGCATTTTCATAATTACAAAAACAACCTTACCTTTGGGGGGGGGGGGGGGGAGATTTTTTGGCCATTGTATATTCCTTTAAGTAATAAAGGATTCTATATAGAAAAATAAATTCTCTTTTATTATTTATCCTACTCAATTTTTTTTCTTTCCTCTTTTTCAGTTTTTTTCTTTAAACATATACTTCTTCTTTTTTATTTTTATGTTTTATTTCTTTCTTTTTCATTTTACATTTTTTTCTTTCTTTTTTTCCCTTTTACTTTTAATTACTTTTTTCTTTTTACGTTATTTTTTTTATTCTTTTTAGTTTTTCTTTTTATGTTTCTTTCTTTCTTTCATTTTATATTAAATGATACATAATTTTATTTGTTTATAATATTATAAATATATATTTATATTTTGACACTATGTTTAATTACTTCATATACAAAAATTTTGTTGATTAATCTTTATATAATAATGTTAAATTTTATACATAAATATATCATAAAATATTAAATATATTTTTATTATAAAATAGTTTTAAATTACTTTGTCAATAATATCATAAATAAATTGAGTTAGTCTTAATTTTTTTAAGGCAGAGACGATGAGTATGATTCACAGGAGACAATTCTGCTTGAGTTAGATACCACAATTATGGGCGACAAATCTCTTTCTCCAAATATTTAACATAATGACATACCCAAGACTCAACAATATATATATATATATATATATATATATATATATATATATATATATGTATGTATATGTATATGTATATGTATATGTATATGTTTTAAGTCATTGATAAATGATTGATTTTTGTTTTGGATCCCTAATATATTTTTTCGTTGTATTGGATCCTAATATATGAAAACTTTAGTTTTGAGTCCCTACCGTTAGCTAAGTGATGACGTGACACTATCTCAATAGTTGATATATATTAGGAAGATCTATTCGGATGGTGCCACGTTATCACTTAACTAACGGTAGGACTCAAAACAAAAGTTTTGATATATCAAGATCCAATGCAACGAAAAAATTTATTAAAGACCAAAAACAAAAACCAGTCATTTATCAGGGACCTATAAAATTATTTTTACTTACAAACCATGTAAAATAATTTTAAATAAATTCATAAATAAATATTTTGTTGAATAATATTTATGTTATGAAGTTAAAATTTTTATACTAAACGTTAATTTAGATCTAATTAGTTAATATATTAATTACAAAATAATATTTTGACTTTATGTTTAATAATTTTATATACGAAAATTTTGGTCGATTAATATTTATATAATAATGTTAACTTCTTTTTACATAAATGTATCATAAATATATTATAGTTAATTAAATATATTTTCATTACCAAATAGTTTTAAATTACTTCATGAATAATATCATAAATTAAATTAGTTTAAAGTTTTTAATGCTAAAGACTACAAATATTATTAACAGGATATAATCTTGCCCGAGTCAGGCATAACTATTATGGATGACAAATATATTCCTTTGAGTATTTAATACAACTTCATACCTAAGACTCCACATTTTTTTTTTACTTTTAAATCCTATAAAATCATTTTTATTTAGAAATCATATCAAATAATTTTCAATAATTTCATAAATAAATATTTTTGAATAATATTTTGTTTTATGAGGTTTAAATTTTTATACTAAAAAATAATTTAAATCTAATTAGTTAATGTATTTATTACAAAATAATAATAATTTCATATAAGAAAATTTTATTGATTCATATGTATATAATAAATATATTAAAATTAATTTATTAAGTATATTTTTATTACAAAATAGTTTTAAATTACTTCATTAATAATGTCATAAATTAAATTAGTTTTTATTTTTTGATGGTAGAGACTACAAGTATCATTCACGGGAGACAATCTTACCCGAGTCAAGTAGAACCATTATGGGCAACAAATCTATTTCTTCGAGTATTTAATGCAACTTTATACCTAAGACTCAAGTTTTTTATTTTTAAATCCTATAAAATCATTTTTATTTAGTAATTATATAATTATATAATTTTAAATAATTTCATAAATAAATATTTTGTTGAATAATATTTATTTTATTAAGTTTGAAGTTTTTGTACTAAAAAATTATTAAATCTTATTAGTTAGTATATTTATTACAAAATAATATTTTGAATCTATGTTTAATAACTTGATATATGGAAATTTAGTTGATTCATATGTATATAATAATGTTATATATATATATATATATATATATATATATATATATATATATTAAATATATTTATATTACAAAAAAATATTTTGAATCACTTCATCAATAGTATCATAAATTAAATATTTTTTTTTTTTTTTAATGTTTGAGTCCACGTGTATCATTTATAGGAGATAATCTTACTTGAGTAAGGTAAGAATATTATGGACGACAAAATTATTTATCTGAGTATTTAACACAATTGCATACTCAAGACTTAACAATTTTTTTTTACTCTTAAATCCTATAAAATCATTTTTACTTAAAAATTGTATAAAATAATTTTAAATAATTTCATAAATAAATATTTTGTTGAATAATATTTATTTTATGAGTTTAAATTGTTTATACTAAAAATTAATTTAAATCTAATTAGTTAATATATTTATTAAAAAATAATATTTTGACTCTATGTTTAATAACTTCAGTTATAAAAATTTTTTGATTAATATTTTTATAATAATATTAACTTTTTTTACATGAATATATAATAAATATATTATAATAAATTTATTAAATATACTTTTAACATGCTTACGAGTTACAACATATAATATCGTTATAAATTCTTCATGAAAAACTGATTGATATATTTAGACAAAAATATTAGTCTTTTTTAACTTATTACATTTTCTTCTCACGGGTCAAAGATAATACTAAAAATTTATGACAACTTATCTTACACAAGTACTTACTAATGAAATATAATTTGTCTATTAGAGAATAAAATAATAATTTATTAGTATCCATTAACTTTAGTAAGATCTTTTTTAACCATAAGTCTCGAATCTAAGACATTGTTTAAGGATCTAATCTTACTTCCACTCGAATCAACGAAATGTTGGTAAGTAATATTTGATTTCAAAAGTTTTAATTTAACTTAATGAATTCTTAGACTTTAAATTATTTGAAGTATTATAAATTATAAATATTATAAAAATAATATTTTTTTATTCGCAATATAGTTGTAAAATAATTAGATTATTTTATCATTTCACATTTCAAAATTACAAAATTATTTTAATTAAAAATAAGTTAAATCCTTTCTAAAATTTTAAACATAAATTTTTTATACAATTTTATAAATATTTTAAATGAAGTAAGAAATATTTATGGGATTATAACTAAGTATATTTTATCTGCTTGAATACTCTATATCTTTTTATTGTGAGATTAAATTTTTTAATATGTTTCAACTATTTTAATACAATTTATGCAATGTTAACTAGGTCAACCATTCTTACTCTATCATTTTTATTAAACATTTATGTTTTGGTTTCTTATTGTCGTTGAGCAACAAATGTATAACTAAGATTTATTTTTTAGCAAGTTGAGATATACGTAAATCATTTCAAAAAATACGTAGAAATTAAGGTGACCCGTGCGAACGCATGGGTAACTAGCTAGTTTGATTATAAAGCAGGAGGTGAATTATTCGTAGGTTTAAAAAGATTTTGTTAAGGACGCCACTTGACCCCGAAAAATATAAAAGTTAAAAAGTGACAATGACTTATTTTTTGCTGGCAAGCAATTGGAAGATGGTAATACTTTAGAAGATTATAAGTTTAATTTATAACAGCATCTTATTATATATCCTTCACCTTTCCAGTAGCTTCTAACCATGCCTGTCCCACAACGCATGCCATAAAACAGTGCATGTCCTTGAAATCGATTTCAAGAATTGTGAGAAGGAAAATTCTTAGAAATTTCCAGTGAAGTTGGATTGAAATTTCTTAAACTCAATTGTGAAAGAGCAAAATGGGAGACTTCCTGGAAGCAACGCCAAAATGGTAGGTAAAACATTCCACATGAGATGACAATAAATATACTTGCACCAAAATATATTAATATATAAAATGATTAATGTTACTATCATCCATAACTTGTCATCAATTTTTGTTTTTAAAATTTTGTGATATTTTTATTTGTAGTATATTGTTTATTGTTTTTGATTATTTAATAATTAAATATTAATGCATATTATCATAATGCCTATTGAATATATATAAAAAATAATATTTACGAGTATGCAACTTTTAAATCGGAGGACAAATAAGAATACCTAAAATCTCCTATCCTCTTTTTCTTCTTTCATCAGTAGTTTTTCTTTGATTTAAGTACCACATTTAATAATGAATAGAAATCAAAGTAATTCTTCGTTTAGCTTTTTCTAAAGTGCATGAATTTTTTTCTTATAAAATATATTTTTTTTCATAGATTTGACCTAATTGGTTCAAAAATTCAAAACGATTTTTTTTTTGAAAGGATTTATCTTTAAAAAAAATCAAAAGGATTTTGGGCTTTGTGTTTTTAAGTGCATTACTTTAATCTACCTATTTAGTATAACTAGATGGTAACCCGTGCCATGCACGGGTTTAAATTTAATATTAATAATATTTTAACATAGGTCTAAATAAATTCCTATAATATGAAAATTTGGCCTGTTTTTGTATTTTCTTTCTAGATTTTTCTTCTCTAAACATTAAGTGAGTGGTCATTTAAAAAAAAAAACAGTAAGTGAGTGGGACTATACTATAATTTGAGTTGTAAACAAAATAAATTATCCTCATGAGGCATCTTTTGGCCAGCAGGATGCACATTTGTTGTTAAATTGAATAAGGAAAGAAAATCAGAACTTTTACTGTCTGCAGAGGTAAAGAAAACGAAACTTTCACTGTTTCATATCTATGGAAAACTGATACCATTATATAGAAGTAACTGTAAAGCCTTATAACTACCCACTAAAATCATGGTTTAAAACTATACCATGAACACAAACTGAATAGCAAATAAAAAATAACCAACACCGTATAACAGTAAATATTTAAAAACATTTGACTTAGTAACAACTATTCGACATCAGCACTCAGCAGTCGTAAACACATCACTTAACAACATTGGATGGATGGCCATGCATAATTCCTGGACTCATCTGGTTATGAAAGTCAGAACCATGTTGGTAAAATAAATGAGATCCATCCTGCTGCAATTGCAATGACATTGTAGATGGCGACCGTTGCATACTGCCTAATAAGGCCTTGAATTGCTGTGATTGGCTAGCATTGACACCTACATTAGGCACTTGACCAGAACCAACTTCAGCAGGAATGTTCTGGTTCTGTTTGTTTTGAACAGGCAAGGCACTCCTTCGTGGATCCTGGGATGGCCAAAGTCCAACCTGACTTCCATTTTTAAACTCCACTTCCTCTACCTTTGGAAATGTGTGTTGATTTTCAAAGGGAGTTAGCTGGTAGCCTATGTATATTATGCTTAATCTGCCGGGAGTTAGGTTGCCCAAGTGAGACCACGGTTGGCTGAATGTGCTGGGAGTTTTTTTTTTTTGGTCTTAGGTCAGAGACCACGGGTGTCCCCCAACCCACTGGGTCAGAGACTAATCCATTGGCGGTGCGTGGCTGTCGCTAGCCCAAGGGAATTTTGCACACGGAGGGAATCGAACACGGATTCTTCTACTAAATAGATCGTTCCCCTCATGTGAACGCAGCAGGGCCTTACACCACTGCACCAACCCTTTCGGTTGTGCTGGGAGTTTGGTTGCCTAGAGGTAATCTCACATTTTGTTTATATGACAAGTAATGCATGTTTTGGGGAGTGAATTAATGTGCTTGTGGTTGTACAATATCTAATGATACATTTGCTATCTTTGAGACTACATCATGCTACTGTGCAAACTGATTTATAAGGTATAATGGCAATAACACACTGTTGCTTAGATAGCAGTTACAAAAGGTTTTAATGTCAATGTAATGACAATAACACACAAATAGCAAAAATGGGAGTTGACACATTTAAGAATAACACACTAATTGTAGAGACACGAGTTACAAAAATTTTAATATCAAATGACAATTAGAGTAGGTGAGAGTTGAGAATTGAAGGAGAAATGGTAAAGGCCATTGGTGAGAAATTGGAAGAGGCAGCGGATGACACATTAGTAGAACATGTGATGTGGCAATATTGACGTGAAAGCATATTGTTTCATAGCTTAAGATTAATTTATAGATTATAAATAAATAGATTGTATTTTAATATTTTTTAATATTTTAATATTGTAATTCGCAGAAACTGAAATGAAGGTTTGATTTTTTTTTAATTTGAAGTAAAATTTAATATTTTAATTAACGATTTTTTTAATAGAGAAATATTTTGATTAGTTTAGTAGGTTCAGTTTATGTAAACTTTTAGTACAAATGAAAATTTTTAGTTTGCAAAAAATTAATATATTATCATTAATTAAAAATGAAAAATTAAAATTGAGTGAAATTTTTTAAAAGGGAACTGTATGAAATTAATTGAGTGAAAATTGTGTAATTAATTTAAAATTGATACATTTCAAAAGAAACTATTAAAATATAAACTATGGACTACTTATATTAATTTTGTTTAAATTATTCTTTTGCATGTGAAATTGGTTCAAACCCAATTTATAATGATCATGGTCTTTGATACGATGCAATCCAATAACCTCTACAAAAAGATTCATATAAGATGAACAAATTTCGAGGAAGAAAACATAACCCCAAATTAATTTGTTTCCTTGTTTGTCTTCTACTTAAAGGTTGCCCACTCGAGTAAAAAATGACATGTAATATATTTGCTACTCATGAATTTAAAAGGCAATGGCATTATTATTAAATACATTATACATACCACGCTATAATTTTCTGATGGGCCAGAGCTGAAAACCTATTGTACTAAGTTTATTTCACTCAAGAGGTGGACTTAGATTTGTAACAGAATTGTGTAATGGTAATCGGAACCACAAAATTGATCTTCTTCTTGATAAGCATTGTATCTTATGTTTGTTTGCAGAAGTGTTTTTCCTCTAGTCACCAATTATTCTGTTGGTATGTACGTCACACTTGGTATTCAGAATATGTCCCAGTTGTTTTTAAAGTATTATTGGTTGACATATTGGTATGTTTAACTACTCAACCAGTAATGACAAACTAAGGATCAAGATAGACGATATTTATTGGAAAACTTCCTAATAAAAAACAGACAATGACAATGCTGATATAGAACCGTATAGAAAATAAAAGCAATGTACTGTACTGATATAGAACCCTCATCCATCCTAGCCCAGGCAGTGGCAGCAAAAATCACACAAGACACACACATCACTCTCATTTTTCATCATCACTAACAGAGCACGAACACTCTTTTATTTTACTTAATTTTGCTGAGTGTGTTGGATCATATCCGTGAACTTGAAGAATATTTTTCCTGCATCTGCTGTTAGAGCTCTGGTTATTTTTCATATGACTGCAAGCAAATGTTGAGTGACAAAATAATGAAAGAAACATGTAGTTTGAAATTAAAAAAAAAAAAAATTATACTAATCATACAAACATGGTGAACTCAAAACAACACAATAGACATAACCCTTTAAATGGCCAGTATCATGCAAAAGATTTCGATCAACAGCTCCAAAACCAAAAACCTTCCACTAATTCGATATCTAGAGAACACAATTTTTTATCTATATGCACATAAAGACAACAATATTGAAGCAAGTCTTGGTGGCACAGGGACTTGGCTGATATTCAGATGTCTCCCAATCTCTGCAATTCTAATTCTATGCTTACAAACAATAATAAGTTTCTTGAGGGTATAAGAGTTGAGAAGAAGGAGAAGAAATGAGAATGGAAAAGAAGGAATGTACCGTGTGGAAGAAATCACTTACAACAGAGAAAAAGAAGGCAAGGTTGTATCCCTGAGGGGTCACAAATTGGGTGTTCCCTATTAACACCTGATTTTTGGACTTTCCTCCTTATTTTATAGTCTCTCCCTTTCGCTCCTTTGACAACACTGTACCGACACCATTTCGCAATCGTCTCTTTTTCTACTTCTGTAATTCAACTGGAGCAGAATTTAGTAAAGAATATGGTTTGAGAGTTAAAAAAAAGGAGAATGTAATGAATTTCAGATCACTGAAATGAAAATAAAATGAAGGAGAAGGATATGAGAAAGAGAGAGGATATGCCAACGTGGGAGAGGAAGAGGGGTTGAGACTGATGGAGATGGAGAAGGAGAGAGACGTGGTATTGAATCTGAAAATAATAATACAAATTGTGGGAGAGTAAATCGTGGGAGTATGTTATACCAATTTTTGTAGATTACATTCAGTTTTCAATTTTTGTCCGTTACACCAATTAGTGTATACCAAATGGTGAAATGAGGAGAGTATGCAACGTAAGCAAAAAGGCTGAAATGGATGAATGATGCATTTTGAAAATCTGAGATGTCAATGTCACAATCCTTGTCTCAGAATTTATATATTAAAAATAGATAAATAGATAGATGTTTTTTGCAAACATCAAAAAGAATAAAACACCTTCAAACTTATAGTTGACATCCGTATTTCCAATCTAATTGTACATAGTACATTTATTGATCCTGAAGTAAATTAAAAAACATTTTTCATGCTTTGGCTTGTAATGAGCTAATTTAAACTAGCTATAAAAGGTAACATCAGGCTCAAATGGAATAAGCAATAGATAGTGTAAGGTGGCTTATTTGGACCTAGCTAGAGAAAGAAAACACCATAGTCATATGTGTGCAGAAATGCAATAAATGAGCAGACAAGAATCAAATTCTGAAGAGAAGATAAATGTAACGTCTCGTGGCATTACATTGGCTTAACCATTTATAATTGCATAAATAAATAGTGTTATGGAAAATATAATTTGCAAAGTGAAATAAAATACGAGTAAATTTTTTCATTTTTCAAATACAGACCCAATACTACCCTCAATCTAATATTGTGACACCTTTGAAGGGTCCTCATTCGAACTCAAATGTGAACAATTGATTGATGTTCTCGCACTGAAGATGTAACATATCCATCTTCGGGAGAGTGAAATATGGATCCCTCCACATGTGTCCTATAGGGAGATTAAATTCCACAGTTATACGAATCAAGAATTAGAACACTGGAAGATGCAAGGGAAAGTAAGTGATGATGACATTGTCAATATAGCGGACATGGCGACCTTCAAAATCGAGTTTGATTTTTCAACTTTGAAGGTCGCCATGTCTACTATATTGGCAATGTCATCTTCACTTACTTTCCCTTGCATCTTCCTGTGTTCTAATTCAAAGTAGAAAAAGCAACTCAATTTTTTATAGAAAAAAAACTCAATTATGAGAGTGCTCTTATGTTGTCCCTGATGCGACATCTGTTGCCACGAACACGATCACTACAAACAATGACAGAACAGAAACAATGACTACAATCCAATAGGTGGAATGAGTTCTCCCAAAAAATGGTAATCCTGTTAGCTCAAGACCAAGTAAAAATTCATAGAATTGATTTTGCGTAATGTCCATTCAGTTCCAAATGCATAATAACTTATTGAACCAGCCTTGAATCTTGCAATTCATCCAGCTCATTTTCCTCCAAAAGTGCATATTGCTGGCTCTGGTAGTACAAGCCCTGTAAATAGAAAGGGTTCCATATAAGGTTTTAAGATAGTCACCATAGGGTCATACAATTTCTCTACAACATTCGAGTCTTTCGTTTTTTTTTCCATAGCAAAAAATATTTTTGAAAAGTTGTACAAACCAAGATATTCTTGGTCTCATTTCCAAGTTCTTTATCAAAATTTTTAAAATTGTCAATTCCTAGTTTTACCTTGCTGTCAAATAGTGTCAATGTGTTTTGATTTCACACAAATGTTAAGATTAACAGTTGCAGAGTGCCTAACATTTTCTTGAAGATTGGTGGTTGTGCTAAACATGTACCAATGAGATAGAACACACTTGCACATATTATAATATACATATAATTCTTGTAAATCATTAAATAACTCTGTTAACTCTAAAATCAGAAAAAATGTAAACTAAGGCTCCTTGCTTGTGAGTCTAGCTCCGTCGGCAAGCACCTCTACCCATTTCCAGAAAAAAAAAAAAAGGTAAATTTAAAGGAATGAGACATAATGTCTGAGTGAGTGCTTTAGGGGTTCTACTGGTGGGTTAGACTCTTCTACTCAAACATCATTTTCACTTATTTGTCATGGCTTGTTCACACTAGGTTTATGATAATCTTTCGTACATATGGCTGGATCTACACTTTCCAATCATTAATATTTGTCTTTGGCTCTTCTCTCATTCTCACAACTATTACACTAGTTTAGTCTCATTATTATCTTAGGATCTCATTCTCATTATTAATACTTTCTTTTCACAACTCTGTCTAGCTAACTCAACATTTCTTAGATTCTACCCGTCTTTCTTTTGATACTTAAGGTCATGTGCCAAGGTCAAGTCTAAGGTTACTAAGCTTTAGGATGTCCCTAACATTCTCCTTAATTTATGTCATTCTATTCCTTTCACTAGGATCATACTCTTCTACTACATTGGGCGAAAACATCCTCTCACTTATACCTGCCCCAACCAAGATTCACATAACACTATTCTAGACATAACCTTTCTCATACCCTTAAACTTGATTGTCATATCAATTCGTATTACAAGTTGTGATAACAGTACTCACACATATACAACACAATGCACTCAAGGCATTCACACAAGACCACGTAAGCCAAACACACTCATAATAATGTGCAATGCAATGCTTTTCTTTCTTCTATTTTTGTATGCATAATCATTTTTACCTCATGAAATAGTCTTGGAGCACATGTCTACCTATAAAAAGAAATAAAAACTAAATTCCTAACTATCAAAAGTATTTATTCTACAACTAACCAAATAAGGTGCAAACATAACTCAAAAGCATAAAAGACATCCAATAATTGCACCAAAAACATTGCTAAAATGCAAGTGTAGGGGGCAATTATCAGTTATGTAGAAAAAATTTGGTTGTTGTCCCAACTTGGTTTGTGATGAAAAATTATGAATTTAACATGTAACAGGTCTTGATTTTATATTACAAATGGCATACAATTCTTACACTCAATGGGAACCAAACTATGCATAAATAAGAAGCAAGAAAAGGCAAACTTTTCTGCATAATTTTGCTTTGTTGATCTGGTGCGATTTAAGTCAGTAAATTCATATTTATAGTGAGCCAAATGTTGTATATTAAGTTTATTTTGGTTAGTATATGATCCCCCTAAATTTTTGGTAAGCATTAGAGTCCATTCGAACTTGATTTGCCACTTGGAATTACCAAATGAACAGAAAAAATGTGCTAATATCATAAGTGATTTTGGCATTGTTTTTACATTTAAATGATGTCTAGTGAGTTGATAATGGGTTCCGCAACATTAAAGGACACAAAGGAAAAATATTGGGTGAATTTGAATGCATTTCGAGTCATGGAGTGCAGGTTGTTGTGCATGTTGTGTGTGCTATCCTGTTTTTGTTTATTGACATAAGAATCAATTTTGAAATGATGTTTTGGTGTGTTGGAAGACAAGGGAATTAGTTAACAAGGTTATAGATGGTTAGGCATGATTGGAATGGATGAATCTCACTTAAATTTAGTGAAAACTCATGAAGGATGCATAAAGAGTAATGTACTTGTGTCTTAGTAACTGAGGAATTAAACTTTTGAGGCTATTATTCTTGTGAAACATACTTGAAACTGATTGTATGTTGTAAAAAAAAAAGCAAATAAGTGGAGTAGAGTAATCTAACTAGAATTAAAATTTAAGAGTGGTGAGTGAGTTGAATTAGTTTAGACTTAACTCCTAATTTCAAGAAACATAGGTTAACACTTTTTAATATAAGTTGTCAAGGTAGCCTTAAGGTAGTGAAATGACATTGTATTAGAAGATTAAAATCATAAGATTAAGTACTAGTAAAGTAATTTTTGGTAGCATTTTAAAAAGTTAAAAAGAAAAATGTTCACTAAACTTTGTCTAAAGCTTACGTCCACATAAAACTAAAAATTTACTTGTAATTGACTCAATAAGTAATATAAAATCTATTGTCAGTGACTAGTTCATGTAGAGCTATGACCTAAGTATACAATGAATAGTTGCGGTGCATTGAAAATTTGTCAATGACTAAAAGTTCACGTAAATCTATTAAATAAAATTTGTTACGTACCTAATTACAAGCAAGAAAAAAAAAAGCGATGATACCTTGAAAATTTTATTCTCGTCTGCTTCAAAGTGTTAGCAGCCTATGTTTTGTTCCCTTCCCTTCCATTGCGGTGCGTTGCGTTGTAAAAGTTGGGAGAAAAATCTGGAAACTTGTAGCATCAAAACGTGACTGCGTGTCAACACATTCTAAGAGGAGTTAAGTCCTAAAACAAAGAAAACAATATTAAATTTCTCCATATTATGTATAAGCTTGTATATAAATATAAATCACAAAGTATTAATTTAATGGAAAACGTACGATAAAGAAGAGAGAGAGAGGAGAAATTCGATGCAGATGGTTTAAAGAATAATGAAGTTGAGATGAAAAAACAAGATTGAAGAATGATAAAGAGGATGGGGGTAATAGAGTTTAAAGAATCATGATAAAGATGGGGTAATAGGGTTTAAAGAATAAACAAGATGAAGCGGGGGGGGGGGGGGGGGGTTGTTTAAAAATAGGGTTTATATTATTTTTCTATAGAGGGTATTTTAGTAATAAAAAATATAAAAATAGAAAGGGAGGTATACTGATTAATTAAGGGAGGTAAATATATCACAAGCCATAGGTTTATGTAATTTCAGAAAACTTAAGTCATAATATTGTTTTGACTTTTGCTATATCCACTTCCTATTTTTCTAAGTACACTTCCATTTATTTGTCTTTTTAATTTTTATTATCATTTATACCCTTTATGCCCATAACAATGATACATAATTATTATTCCAGAATGTACTTTCTAAAATAATGTTTTGTTTTTAACATTCCGGAAAGTACTTTTTAGAAAAAAAATTTATTTTTTAACATTCTGAAAATACTTTTCAGAATACTATTTTGTGTTCTAGAAAGTACTTTCTGAAATACTGTTTTGTGTTCTAGAAAATAATTTTTGGAATGTTAAGAAAAATATATGGAAAAATTCAAGCACAACATTAAGACCATTAAAAATCCCATATAAAGAAAAAATTATACAATAGTGAAGCAATTGAAGTGGAGAAACATATAATTGATATTAATCCTTCAATCTATGTGACTTTAAGAGGTGCTCCGCTGCAGCAACTTGAACAAATTTAAGATCTAGTCAGACATTGCTGCATATATAAAATGATAGACATCGATCAATGGTGTTTGTGTGGGTAAACAAAAATGTTTGTGTGGGTAAACAAAAATAAAACAAGGAAGGAAAACAATTGGGACGTAAACATACTGCATTAGAGTTTGGAGGATGAAAAAGCCTTAATGCTAGAGCAAGAGATCGAGCAAGGGAGGACTAAAGGGAGGCCATAGCAAGAAATTTAAGGGGGATGGGGGAGTGAAAGAAAGGAGGGAGTTTGATGAAAGAGAGAGGGGATGTGTTGTTGTTATGAAAGACAGAGTGTGATGTTGTGTTGAAAAGGGGAGTGTGCAAGGGAGAGAAGAGGTTTGAAAGGGGAAGGTTATTTAAGTAATTTAAATTTAGAAAAAGGGAGGGTAGTGTACTTAGAAAATAAAGGGAGTGAATATAGCAAAAGTCTATTGTTTTAATGAAAAAACACGGGTATAAGCCCAGTTCCAAATGAACCATAGGATAAATTACCTATGCCTTTAATTCAACCCGAAAATAGAAAGATAATACTTTCTCTAGACTCAACTACAAGCAAAAATACTTAATTTCACATTAATTAAGAATGTTAGTTAAATTTATTTAATTTTTTTATTTTATACAAAAAAGAACTATATTTTCTAAGTTACCCCTAATCATATTTATTGGAGATGGTGCTCATATTTGAATTTAAGGGTTTTCTATTTTTAGAATAATATCATTAAATATTGTTGAATTAGTTAAAATTGTTTTATATTTATATCCATCAAACTTGAGTGTTTTTTCTTCTTCTTATATTTGAATCCAAAGGAATATGTAATAACATAAGTAAAAACAACAGAGTAAATTACACAAACTACTCCTAATTTTTAAGAAAATTACACTCGACACCCCTTCATTATTTAACCTACAAAATATCTAGAGGGATATTACACTCGTACCTCCTGTATTTTTTGTGAATTGCATTTGATATCCTTCATTAATTTTATTAATATAGTATTTATATAAACATATAAATGTACTGATATTTTTGTTATATAATATTAACTAATATATTATTAAATATAATATATTCATTGAATTTAATAAATATAATGATAATATAATGATAATATTAAACGTATAATTTTTAATTGAATTTATATATATATATATTTAATAAATTATTATTTTTGTTATAATTTCTTAAAAATTAATTATAAAATATATTTTAAAATTGAAAATATGAATGTATGTTAATAATATATATATATATATATATATATATATATATATATATTAATTTATTTCATGATTTCTATTTAACTGAATTAAATTTGGTTTAAAATTATAATTTCTATATTTGGATTGGGAAAAAAATTAAAGCACGAAATTATAATTATAAGTTGAATTCCAATTTTAATAAGAGTGGTGATAACACAAGTGTTAAGGTAGTATTTAATTAATTTAATTAATATCGTATTTATATAAATATATTATTTTATTTAATAACTGCAAATTATTAGATAAATTTTAACCAGTTTTATTAATATATTATTTAATTAATTATTGATTAAATTACACTCGTATCCCATGTATTTTCTGCGAATTGCATCCGATATCCCTCAGTTAACGGTACAGATGTTAATGACATTATAACAAAGAGTAAAAGTAATGTTAAATAACAGAGGGATATGTAATTTCCTTAAAGTTCAAGGGTGATTTTTGTAAATTTACTCAAAATATCATAGAATTTTTTTCTAAAAAAAAATTATGACAAGTTATGAATGACAGTAACATTAATCATTTTATTTAAATGAAGTTGTATTATATTTGTGTGTGCACATATATGTAGCGCTTAGGCGTTCTTTCTAGGAGCTCTCCTATTTTGCTTTTTCACAATAGAGTTTAAGAAATTCATTCCCACTTCTTGTACGGTTATAATTCTTGAAATCGATTTCAATGACTTGCATGGCTATCAGAAGCTAACACAAAGGTGAAAGATGGATAGGTGGATTCCCTCTAAAAGTACCACCATCTTCCAATTGCTTGCCTGCAAAGTTAAATAATCACTGTCATCTTTTTATTTTTAATATTTTTGGGGGACAGGCGGTGAACCTTGATATAATTTAGCATTTAAACTAACCCAAAAAAGTGGACAATAAAATTAGGATATGATTGAAGGATTAAAATAATTAATTAATTATCACCTAACCTTCACGAGATGTACAACTGTCATGCACTCCAAAAAAGTATTCTATTGTATATAGATTGATAGATCAAGAGAAGGAAGTGGCCAACGAGATGATAATTAAAATAGTAGGTAGGTTTTCAAAGTCTACATAACTATTTATACATGTACAATTCTGTTTTCTATTCTAATTAGAGTTTTCGATGCCAAATTATGACAATGTCATCATAATTAAAACCCCAAATAGAAGAGTTACATTTTTTGACCAGCGACAGAAGACAGCCTTCAATCTCCACACGCTTTGTCATTTGTTTTAAAAGAACTTGTCCTCCCACTTCTACCTTGAGAGTATTACTCTATACATTACACTTCATCTTCAGCTGGTATAAGCTTTCACCTTTTGCCATGGCTTGCAGTAACATCCAAAGCAACCCTTCATCACACACAAGGAATTTTGATGTGTTTGTAAGCTTTAGAGGTACGGATACTTGCAACAGTTTCACCAATCATCTTTTTGCAGCTCTTCAGAAGAAAGTTAATGTTTTTAGAGATGCTCAAAAAATAAAGAAAGGTGGACTCTTAGAACCTGAGCTCCTAGAGGCAATCAAAAGATCACATGTTTTTATTGTTGTCTTCTCAAAGAACTATGCATCCTCTACATGGTGTATGAAAGAGCTAACAAAGATAGTTGATTGGGTTGAAGAAACAGGTCGAAGTGTTCTCCCTATTTTCTACGATGTCACTCCATCCGAGGTTCGAAAACAAAGTGGAAAGTTTGGAAAAGCTTTTGTTGAACATGAAGAATGGTTTAAATGTGATTTGGAAATGGTGAAAAAATGGAGGGAAGCTCTAAAAGCAATTACTAATCGTTGTGGGTGGGATATACACAATAAGTAAGTACTTGGTTATATTTTTTGTATTTTATACGTAATTTTATTTTTTAAAGTCTAAAATTTTGTGTGACAATTTGGTGATTTTGCTCTACTTTGGTCTTTTAGGCTTCAACATGAAGAAATTGAAAAAATTGTCGAAGAAGTAACCCATATATTGGGTCAAAATCAAATTTTGAGTTTTGGGGATGATTTAGTTGATATGCACTCTCGTGTGAAACAATTGGAACAACTTTTAGATTTGGACGAAAATGAAGTTGTTTGAGTTGTAGGAATTTGCGAGATGGGTGGAATAGGAAAGACGACACTTGCTAGGGTTTTTTTTAATAAAATCTCTCCTCAATATGATGCTTTTTGTTTCATTGATAATGTAAGCAAAATTTATGAGGATTTTGGACCAATAGGTGTGCAAAAACAACTTCTTTGTCAAGCTCTGAACCATGGAAATATAGAGATAAGCAGCCTTTCCAAGGGAACCATGTTAGTAAGAACTAGACTATGTCTCTTAAAGGCGCTTATTGTACTTGATAATGTTGATCAAGATGAACAATTGGAGAAATTGGCTTTGCATCCTAAATATCTAGGTGCAGGGAGTAGAGTCATCATAATATCTAGGGATAGTCACATTTTACGAAATTATAGAGTGAATGAAGTTTACAATGTTCAACTTCTGAATACGGATAAAGCACTTCAATTACTTTGCAGAAATGCTTTCAAATCTGTTGATGTTGTGAAAGATTATGAAAAGTTGGCATATGATGTACTAAAGTATGCCAATGGCCTTCCAATAGCAATTAAAGTATTGGGTTCATTTTTATTTGATCGGGACGTTTCTGAGTGGAGAAGTGCTTTGGCTAGACTAAAAGAAAATCCAAGCAAAGATATCATGGATGTGTTGCGAATAAGTTTTGATGAATTGGAAGAAATGGAAAAAGAAATATTTCTAGATATTGCTTGTTTCTTTTCTAGTGAAAACTTCGAGGAACGAGTGAAGAAATTTCTAAGCTATCATGAATTTTATCCTGACATTGGTATGAAAGTTCTCGTTGAGAAATCACTCATAAGTTGTGATACTGACGGGAAGATTCAAATGCATGACTTATTGAAAGAGTTAGGCAGAAGTATTGTCAGGGAATAATCACCAAAGGAGCCAAGAAAGTGGAGCAGGTTATGGGACAACAAGGATTTTCATAATGTCACGATAGAAAATAAGGTAAAATAGGTTTTGAGTATATAATCTTAAGTTGTCATTTGTCTAAAATGTATAAATTGTTGAAAAAAAAAAATTAACACTTTTCTTTCCATTTTGAAATGCTTTAGGAGGCCAAAAATCTTGAAGCAATATTTATTGGACAACAATATCCAAATCAAGAGTTTCTAGAGACAACAATGAGGGTCAATGCTCTATCTAAAATGAATAATCTTAAGTTGCTCAAGATTAAGTTTGTGAATTTTTCAGGAACCCTCAATTATCTTTCTAGTGAATTAAGATATCTATGTTGGGAAAAATATCCTTTCATGTATTTGCCATCAAGTTTTCTTCCAGATCAACTTGTAGAATTGATCCTACCTTATAGCAATATCAAACAGTTATGGGAAGGTACAAAGGTACTAAATGTTCCTTTTCAATTTTCTTTGTCTTTAAATGAACAAATAAAAAATTAAATTATCCCATAATTTTTTAACTTAATTGAAGAAACACAAGACGGTTTAAATGTCAATATTTTGTTGCCTTCTACTGATCAAATCAAAATAGGGATTATCTTTTTGGTAAAGGAAAATTAAAAAATGGATAGTAATTTTCTATACTTTTGTTTCTTTTATAGTGTCTGCCTAATTTGAGTAATCTGGATCTCGGTCACTCCAAAAATCTTATTGAGATGCCAGACTTGAGAGGGTTTCCCACATCTTAGGAATCTTTGTCTTGAAGGATGTGTAAAAATTGTGCGGATCCATCCATCCATTGGTATGCTAAAAGAGCTTGCTTATTTGGATTAGGGAAATTGTAAAAATCTTGTCCTTAATCTGAATATCATTTTAGGGCTTAGTTCTCTTAAGATCCTAAATTTGAAAGGCTGTTCAAAATTACTTAATAATCAGCTACTACAGAAACCAAGGCAAACGAAAACATATGGAGAAAGTTAATAAAAGTAGAAGTGCCATGTAATTATCAACATCCTCTGTACACAATAAAAAACCTGAAGATTCATTTGGTTTTATGTTGCCTTTTTTGTCTCGTTTACCATGTTTGTTTCATCTTAATCTGAGCTTCTGCAATATACTTCAAATCCCTGATGCTATTGGTAACTTACATTCTTTGGAATCATTAAATTTGGGGGGAAACAAATTTGTGACACTACCCACTACCATCAAGGAACTTTCCAAACTTCGAATTTTGAACTTGGAGCACTACAAGAAGTTGAAATATTTGCCTGACCTTGCAACAAAAAAAAACAATTGACAAAGATTTCTGTGCATTATACATTTTTTATTGCCCCAAGTTGAGTGATATGGAACACTGTTATAGCATGGCTTTTTCTTGGATGATGCAAAACCTTGAGGTGACGACTTCATCTTTTCTTTCCCTATATCGCTTTTTCTGTGTACACTAATTACGCATAACTGACTTTTCTGATAACAGGTATACTTGCAATCCTTTCTTTTTTCTGGTCATTCTAGTATTGTTATTCCTGGAACTGAAATTCCAAGGTGGTTCAGTGAACAAAATGAGGGTAGTTCAATAAGCATGGACCTGTCTCCAGTTATGGATGACCCAAATTGGTGCATTATTTGTGGGACATGATGACCCAACTAATAATTTCAGTAAAAGATGGCAACATCAACCTTTTGCAAATATTGGATACGGTGTTCGAAATAAACAGGATGAGCGTGGGTCCTACTTATTGGCTCCAATACTTTTTGAGACAAATTTGGTCACAGTTGAATTCGATCACTTGTTAATAAAGCTTTTCACTGAAGAAAAAATCGTTGATCTTGTTAGTCAATTTTCAAACGGAATGCATAATCTCGATAAAATGGAATTTGCATCCGTCATTCATCACCCTCCAGGTTTGCATTTGGAGGTGAAAACTTGTGGGTATCGTTGGCTATTTAAAGATGATCTTCAACAATTCAAATCAAACATGATGTTCAGTGGAAATTCTTCATTTGGGAAGCACAAACTATTAACAAGGGATTAACCATGCATCATTGAGCTTATCACAGAAAGTGTAGCAATTTCTTTTCAACCAGAATTCCCATCAAAGAAATTCTAATCCATTTGAGGTAAGCTTTAATACAGTAAAGCACAGTTATTATTATAAATTTATAGTCTTTTATAAATTTATACATTTTTTAGGAGCCTTCGGAAACTCGGATACGCTAGTTTTATAAATACTCTGTTTTTTGTATCTTATAAATATGAAATGATATGGTGATTTATTTTTCATGTTATCTTTCCAGAGTAATATTACTCATGAACATTGTCAAAAGTTATAATAAGCATACTTGGTCATTGATTATCATGAGCTGTAAACTATGATCCATAGCCAATTGTCAAGATTTCAAGAAAAATAATGTACAATATCAATTTGGTATAGTTATCTTAAAGTAGAAGTTTATAACAATGATCCATTTTTCCGCATGAAGTAAATGTGGAAGTCTAACTCCTTTCTTCAATTTACCAAAGTGAATTATTTGATATTTCATTTGTGGAAGTCTAACTCCTTTCTTCTCAATCTTCAAGAAAATATTAGGTAGACAAATAGAATTATGGATGGTCATGCAACTCTTACTCTTAACGTTTGTCTCAAACCAAAAGATGATCATAAACAACCAAAATTTTCATCTCCAACTACATGGAGCTAACACATATCATGACGTGGGAACATCCTCGTACTTAGACTTGAAAACATCCTCTGTAACTTTCCCCCAATTGACAAGGTAAAACTAGGCATTGACAATTTAAAGAAGTTTGATAAAGAACTTGAAAATGAGACCTATAATATATTGGGTTATAGAACTTTTCAAAAATAGTTTTATTATTAAAAAAAAACACTGTAGAGGTTGTAGAGAAATTAAAGGACCCTGTAGTGACTATCTCAAAATCTTATATGGGAACCCTTTCCTGTTTCCAGGGCATGTACTACCGTCCAGAGCCACCAATATCCACTTTGGAGGAAAACGAGCAGGATGAATTGCAGGATTCAAGGCTGGTTCAGTAAGTTAGTGTGCATTTGGAACTGAATGGACATTGCAGCAAAATCAATTCCATGAATTGTTACTAGGTCTTTAGCTAACAAGTTTCCCATTTTTGGGAGAACTTATATTCCTCCTATGGGATTGTAGTCAGTTGTAGCTGCTATGAGGGAGGGATTCGAATAGAGTGTTCAATAATGAGGAGTTGTACCAGGTGGTTGATATATTACAGAAGGCATTAATACTGCAGCACTCGTCTATAAGGTACTTCATTAGCCATTGTGGATATGCATCTTTTTAGCTAAAGGCACTTGTTAACAACTGTCAGATGTTTTTACCTTACATAATTGATCAAATCATCAATACAAGGATGAAAAGCAACGTCTTAAAAGCTGTTGTTTAAGTGGTGAGAAGTGAAGATGTTGGTTTGTACATAAAGGAGTGTCTGCAAAGCTGTAAAGACTAACCGTAGGTATTAATTCATCATTATTATGACTAACTTCCAGTTTTTATCATATCCATAAATCTTTTGTCATCTAATGTTTCTAATAGGCCTTCTTTGGTTCCTAAGTTTACAAAATTCATTTTAAGATCATCCTTCTGTAAACCTTTTTTGATCAATTTTAAAATGCATTTCATCTTCTTGTGCATACAAGTTGGAACTTAATGTTCCTACACATTACATTAACAATCATGTGACAACTTATACCTTCTAGATGATACCTCTTTCAACTTTGTAAATCTGTCACACATAACAGAAAGAAGGAAGAAAATGGGAGGAGGCGAGGAATTATTTTGGTGAAGATTCAAAGAAATGTTTGGGTGTAGGTGGTTCACTTTCACTCCTCTTTCTACAAGTTGAAAACTAGTCAATGTTAATTCCACTTTATTGGAATATAGGGTGAGAAGAAATGCCCATAAATTGTTTTATTTTTTAGTCTTGAGCATGGATTTTTTTTTTCCACACTAATGTGTTTCATTCAATTATTACATTTATGATTAGCTATGTTAGTGAGTTGATTATTCGCATCTTTTAGTATTTACTCATTTCATGATTCAAACCTGCTGCTATTGCATGATCTTAAAAATTCTTCATTTACTGTCACCAAGAATTTATTTTTCTCCACAGATATCCTCTTTCCTAAGCACTGATACCTGTTATTGCTAGGTGCTTTCTGTCCATTCTGTCACAGGTAGTGCTAAGGCATCACTTGTTGTCTTGTTCTAAAGGAAAACTTGATCAATGATATTGCTGAAATAGTTGCTAATGATTTCACCATTAATTCCACCTCAACTAATCTTGTAAGTGTCTATTACTTACTAAACACAGATTGATTTGTCAAATTTGGCAATTTGTGTCTCCGTTCATTATTTATCTTTCATTTTGTGACCTTAATTGCAATTTGCAGTAGACATCATTAAAGAAGGTCTGAAAAGGTTGGACTACAATACTAATGCATACTTGTCCAACAGTTACATTCGGATTCCAATTTACTACCTTGCCCGCTTCTTAATTCTCTAGCCAACAATGCAAACAAACTAGTTATATATTCACTTATTGATATTAGGTACGTACAGAATATCTCATTGAAAATATTGATCTTTCTAGTTTAATAATTAGTCCTATTGATATGATTGATGTAATGGTGGTTTGTTCTCCCCATTGCAGAAACCAAATGACAGCAGAACTGCATTGGACACGGGTGGATAAAATGTAAACTTCAAGACAAAGGTGCAATAGTAAGATGTCAAAATGCAGTCTTCGATGACTCAAAATGTTGTTGTGAAGATCATGTACTTGGATCAACCGCAACTGTGAAGCTCAACTGAGTCATCCACAATCCTACTTTCGAGCAAAAAATGTGCTGAATGGCTACCAGGATTCAAGGCTGGTTCAGTAATATATGTGCAGTTGGAAGTGAATGGATATTTGATGAAAATCAGTTTCGGAACTCGGTGCTAAAAGCAGCTATACACCTAATTTCTGATACTCATGTTAATATAATTATGAACACCTTAGCCTTTTCTTGATATGGTTGCGCAGATTACCTGTGGTAACAGTTTTCAAAGCATGAAACAAACTTGATTCTGAAATGGCTATAGGGAGAACTAGTTCTTGAAATCGTTTTTGAAATTCACTTTTGACTAGCTTCTGAAATGGTTAGGCAAAAAAAACTAATTTATTTTTTTCTTCGTTACCTTGGTTGAAATGTTGAGTGGAGGTTAGGTGAAATCCAATGGTTGTAGTGTAAGTAACAGAGGGAGAAGTTAATCATTCATGTAGTAAGTTAACCTCTAATTTCCTATTGATGTGTGCTTGTGTGAAAATTTACTGCGATAGAATTTGTGGATTGGCAGAAAAAAAAAGCATCCTCTGTTTTGTTCTCGGTACATATGTTTTACCATGCTTATATTGTTGGGAAGTTGGTTCAGTTGTATGGGTTGGCATTTTTCTCCTTTTTTTCTTTAAACTAGTATTGATTTAGATTGCACATTGAGACTATGTACTCTGGAGTGGTTGGTGGCAGCTGAGTGGATTGTAATGGACCTTGGAAGGGGGGGTGAGACCAGAGACAGTAATTTCAGAAAGGCTTTTTACTATTTACACTCCTCCTAATTTCTAAGAACACTCCCCTTTTTCCTTTTTATTTTTATTTTTTATATAAATTAACTTTAATTACCTAATTTTTACTTTCCTTTTCAAAGACCACTCATTCATTACACTGCCCCTCTACCACTGCAACTATCGTACTACCTCCTTAGTGTAAGAGTGAAACAAAAACTCTCAAAATATTTATTTCTTTTTGCTATTCAATTCAACAAAGTTCAAAAAATCACTTCCCCCGTACTTTTATATACCTTCTTCTATTGAGCTTAATTTTTACTTTTAGTTAGCTAATTAGTTCAAGTTGATGAAGAATCTATGGATTCAATTTTTACTTCGTCAAGTCTTCATCCACATTTACCCTAACTTCACCCACCTCTTTTCCTTCTTCAACAATTTCAAAAACCATCAACTCTCCCCAATCAATCTTCACAAAAAACCTTGGATCCTCCAAAAGAAAATGAACCAAATGTACAATGAAGCTGCCACATTCCTCTCCACAATGTATCTAAACCTCTTCTCCATTGAAAACCTCAAGACACTCGGAAAGTTCACCAATTTAAAGAATAAAAAAATATAATGAATCATTAAAATTGTTATTATCATTTGAAAGCATATAAGAATGACACGTTCTCTTTTTTGCTTAAAAGAAAACACATTTTCCAAACATGACCTAACAAGGTCTTTAACGTGCAAAAGAAGTGACTTGTGGTTTGAAAGTTTCAGGGGATGATATATTTCAGGCACTTCCTTTGAATTTTGAGATTTTGATAATATAAGGATACTGTCATATTTTTCCACAATCTCTATTGCAAATTAAAATAATGGCACTTTGGCAAGAAAAACTTCGTTGAAGCAAGTGCAAACTGCAACACAGTCCACGCGGAAACAGTAAATAGATCTATTATATTTTCATGAGTATATCACTAATGAAAATGTCACAGTTTTTTTTTTTTTAAAGGCTTAAACATGTTTATAATCCCTTAAATTCGGATCGACTTTTATTCAGTCCATCAAATTGAAAATTGCTTTTTATAGTCTCCAAATTTTGCAATAGAATTCTTTTCTAAAAAAAGTCATGGCAAGTTATGAATGGTAGTAACATTAACTATTTTATATAAATGAATTTATATTATATTTGTGTGTGCACATATATTGTCATCGTGTGGAAAGTTTTACCTTGCACTTAGTTTCTAGGACCTCTCCCGTTTGCTTTTTCACAATTGAGTTTAAGAAATTTAAATCCAACTTCACGGTTATAATTCTTGAAATTGATTTCAATGACATGCATGGTTAGAAGCTACCAGGAAGGTGATGGACAATAAGATGGATAGGTGGATTCCCTGTAATTGCTTGCCTACAAAACTAAATAATCACTGTCACCTTTTTATTTTTAATTTTTTGGGGAACAGGCTGTGTCCTTAATAAATTAGCATTTAAACTAACCTAACAAAGATGTGCAACAGTCATGCACTCCAATATATATATATATAATGAAGGATTAAATTATACTTATATAAATTAAACACACCATTCAATAACTTGATATTTAATGTGATTTTTAACGATCTCACCGATGAATTATATTTACATATTACCAAGATTATTTGTGTCAAATTTTGTCAAAATTGAACAACAATAAGAAGATAATCAAATTATTCATATTTTAGTATATTTTGAATATATATATATATATATTAGAGTGATGAGGTCAAGACAAGAAAAAGGCCAACAAGTTGATAATTAAAATAGCAGGTAGCAGGTAGGTGTTCAAAGTCTTTCTAATTATACGCATACAATGCTGTTTTACTCTAATTAGAGTTTTCGATGCCAAATTATGTGACACAATATCATCATAATTAAAACCCCAAAATTCAAAGGATTTGCTTTGAATACATATTTATGTCGTTCCTAACAACTCCTAAACCACAACACAAGGCACGTAAGTCTTGGGATTATTATATTTCCTCACTACCCTCAGTTTCTTCATTTCCAAAACGAACTGTCCCTATAAATTAATTCAAAGTAATATATTAAACAAGTTCACTTCAATTTTTGTAATGAATGGATTGCAAAGATACTTCTAAGTAGCTTTTCTTCATATCTGAATCTGATGATATGGAAATACAATGTGTAAATTTCAGAATTGAAATTAAACATAACAATTACATTGATCATCTTTTTGCTGAGCTGCTCTGCATTGTTATCAACAAGGATGAACGTTTTAAAGCACAAGAAAGGGAAACGCATATTATATGAGCTTCTACAAGCAAACCAATGCACCTCCTACTTTATAGTAATAAAAAGTGAGCAGTAAGAATAGATGTAAAAAATATTTTTTTTTTTTTTTTGCTGACCCACCGTAATTAGCCCCTTTGGGGCCCAGTGGGTACGGGCGGTGTTACCCCTCCCGACAAGGATTTTTTACGCTCCAAGGCAGGGTTGAACCCGGGACCTTGAGCGTGACTTACAAACCACCAACCGTTTGTGCCAACCCTCGTTGGTGTAAAAAATATTTAAAAATTAGGCATAAATGCATTTTGGTTCCCCTGACTCGCACTATTTTTGCTAATGTGGCGCACGTAAGGTAATGTGACGCTGACTGATGCCATTTGAAATAGGAGAATAAATTGTTAAAATGTTAATTTTTCCTACTATTTTTCATTTAATTATGAACATTTTAACTCTTAAACAAACTTAATTTTGGATTTTCATGTTCTATAGCTCTTCCAATAATTATTTTAGTATGTATTTTTAAATTAATCAATAATATTTTAAAAAAATAAAGTAAAAATAAAATAATATTTTTATAATTATTAGTAAACTTATAATTGATTAAAGATAGGAATAGAAACCCCAACTAACAATATCATTTGACCACTAAACTAATGAGTTTCTTTAGAATATTACCATATTATTATACCAATAAATAAAGTAATTTTCGTAATTAGTTCATAATTTTTAAATCATATATACTCAAGCCCCTAAAAAACATTAAATCAATTTAAATCATGCATTTAAATTCAATAAAAAAAAAGTAGATAACTCCTAGAATAAACATTACACAAAATGTCACTTACACTTATTCGTCTTTCTTTTATTTAATTAGTGCTTCTACAATGAATAATTGCATATTAAAATTTTATGGTAACAATTTCTTTTTTTAATTTGATTAACTAATATATTCATTAAATTCTCATCAAATAATTGTTATTTGTTTAAAGCTACCATTTTATGTCTTACAATTTTTCTTCCTATTTTCACTTAATAAAACCTTAAAACAAATTCATTATGCCAACTCAAATAAAATACATATAGTGAAAAATAAATATTTATAATGTAGATATCGAAACATATAATGTTGTGCAAGACTTAAGAATATAGTTTACTCATACATTTTAAATATATTCATTTATGTGATAAAATTTCTAATAAGAAAAACATGCTAAATTAAGTCTTTGTTGTAAACATGCTAAAAGGTGATAATATTATATTATTGTTGTAAATATTGTTTCTATGTGAAGACCAAGAGAAATTTATCGTAATAAGCTTCAATTACAATTAAAGGAAATCACATCTAAAACTAATACATTTAAGAGATAAAATAATATGTTTTAAAATATTATTTGAATTAAACAAAATTTAAATAGTTGATTTGTTTGCCCACAGGCCCCACACATTGCACTAGTCCATGTTTAGTTATAAATAAGTGGTTTTTGTCTTTCAGTCGCCATCCCGGTCATGTCAGGCATCGTAATAATAATAATAATATGTATTTTAATATTATAAAATAATCACAAAAACTAAACGATATATTACAAATGAAAATATTACCTATTTTTTTAAAAAACATATGATGAGAAGTTATATGAACGACAGTAACATTAATTATTTTATAAATTAATATATTTTATGTTTGTGTGTGCATATATATTCATTGTCATCTTGTAGAAAGTTTTACCTACCATTTTGGTGTTGTTTCCCTGAAGTCTCCCATTTTGCTTTTTGTTAATTGAGTTTTATTTTTTAATAAGTAAAAAATGATTAAGAAGCAGAATAAAAGAAGTAATCTAACCCGAATATGATAATTTTTCAAGGTGACGTGAAAGGGATAGAAAAAGACAAATTACAACATGAATAAATTGAGTTTAAGAAATTTGAATCCAACTTCACGTGAAAATTCTGAGAATTTTCCTTCTTGTAATTTTTGAAATCGATTTCAAGGACTTGCACTATTGTATGGTATAAAGGTCGTGGTTTGAAGCTACCACGAGAGTGAAGGACAATGAGATATATGGGTAGGTGGATATTCCTTCTAAAAGTACCACCATCTTCCAATTGCTTGCCTGAAAAATAATTCAGCTCACCTTTTTATTTTTTTATTTTTTTCGGATACAAGATAATAGAGATATGCAGAACAGAATCAAGGATCAATTGGTTAGTGTTTTGGGTAGGTTGGGAAGATAGTTCAGTTGGCTGAGTAATGGGAATGGAACTGCTAGTAGCATCTTAGTAACTCCAACTCGGTTGAGTGTTGGACTCAGAGAGGCAAAGGAATATATATGTTCGTAGAACTGACAACTGAGCATTCCTGGAAATAATGATTTCTTTACTGCTAAATATCCTTTAACTCCTGCCTTATTCCCCAAAAAGGCACATTTTCGGGCTCTACTGTCAAACTTACCTCTGTGGGCAGTAAGTGTAGAAACATAGCAAAGTGAACCAAAATCTTTCAATAATGATAAATCTGGTAACTCACCAAACAAAACTTGATAGGGTGATTTATCTTCCAACACTTGAGAAGGTACTCTATTCATCAAGAAAACAGCATGACACACAGCATAGTTCCATAAAAACTTAGGAAATGAAGACTGAATCATAAGTGCTCTTGCTATGTTAAGAATGGACTGGTGTCTTCTCTCAACTCTACCATTTTGTTCTGGTGTTTCAGTGCAGCTAGTCTGATGAATAATCCCCTTAGTAGCATAATAATCAGACAAAATGAATTCTGTCCTAATGCATTTCACACTTTTAAATTGCCTTTCAACCATTGAAACAAAATTTCTTAATTGCAATTGAACCTCAAATTTACCTTTTAACATCACAATCCAAGTGTCTACTATAGTCATCAACTATAGTTAAAAAATACTTGTGATTGTGGATGGAATTTACTGAGTATGGACCCCAAATATCCACGTGAATTAATTCAAATGCTTGAGATGCTCTGCTACTACTGACCTTATAAGGCAATTTTCTTTGTTTTGCAAAGTGACAAACGTCACATACAACATCTTTATTTATAAGAATGTTAGAAAATTCTTTACACAAGTTGGCTTAACAAATTAATTTTTAAAATTTAAACCTAATCAATTCTCCTCCAGCTTTATGATCAAAAGTGGACAATAAAAAATATGAACTAGAACTTCAGTTTCTACATGCCCAAAAAGAACTGTCCCTGTAGAGTCAGAGTAATCTTCGACAAGTTAACTTCCATTTCAGAGTTAAGGACACGTACAATTTCACTGGTCATATTTTTGCCTTTGACTAAAAGCGCAAGAGAGGGAAACATCAAGTTGTATCACAATAACAATTTATTTAACAAAGATGTATATTATATATGGTATTATATTATATATGGTCTCCAACTGCTAAACCTCGAGACAAGTTTTTAAGTAACTTTCATTTTCACCTACTGACAGCTGACAGCCTTTTCATTCTTCACGGGCTTTCTCCTTTGTTTTAAGAAGACTTATCGTCTCACTTCTACCTTCATAGCACTATTTTAAACATTACACTTTATCTTCAGCGTGTGAGCTTACACTGCAATGGCTTCTAGAAGCACCCAAACTAACTCTTCATCACACACAAGAAATTTTGATGTGTTTGTAAGCTTTAGAGGTGCAGATACACGTAACGGTTTCACTAACCACCTTTTTGCAGCTCTTCAGAGGGAAGGTGTTGTTGCCTTCAAAGATGACTAAAAAATCAAGAAAGGGGAACTCTTGGAGCCTGAGCTCTTGCAGGCAATTGAAGGATCACGTGTTTTCATTGTTGTCTTCTCAAAAGACCATGCATCATCCACATGGTGCATGTAAGAGTTGACAAAGATCGTTGATTGGGTTGAAGAAACAGGTCGAAGTATGCTCCCGATTTTCTATGATGTCACTCCTTCGGAGGTTCGAAAACTGAGTGGAAAGTTTGAAAAAGCTTTTGTTGAACATGAAGAAAGGTTCAAAGATGATTTGGAAATGGTACACAAATGGAGAGTAGCTTTGAAAGCAATTACCAATTGTAGTGGGTGGGATGTATAAAATAAGTAAGTACTTGGCCATAATTTTTGTACTACTATAAATAATTTTGTTTTTGAAAGTCTTAACTCTTAGTGATGATTTGGTGTTTTTGCTCTACTTTGTTCTTTCAGGCCACAACATGAAGAAATTGAAAAAATTGTTGAAGAGGTAATCAATATATTGGGTCATAATCAAATTTTGAATTTTGGGGATGATTTGGTTGATATGCACTCGTGTGAAACAATTGGAAGAGCTTCTAGATCTGGATGCAAATGAAGTTGTTCGAGTTGTTGAAATTTGTGGGATGGGTGGGATGGGAAAGACGACACTTGCTACTGCATTATTTAATAAAATCTCTCCTCAATATGATGCATGTTGTTTCATTGATGATGTAAGCAAAATTTATAGGGATTTTGGACCAACAGGTGCACAATAACAACTTCTTTGTCTAGTTCTAAACCAAGAAAATATCGAGATAAACAATCTTTATCAAGGAAACATGTTGGTAAGAAGTAGGCTATGCAATGTAAAGACATTTATTGTTATTGATAATGTTGATCACTTTGATCAATTGGAGAAATTAGCTTTGCATCCTAAATATCTAGTTGCAAGGAGTAGAGTCATCATAATCTCCAGAGATAGACATATCTTGAGAAATTATGGAGTGGATGATGCTTTCAATGTTCAAATCCTAAATATTCATAAAGCTCTTCAATTATTTTGTAGAAAAGCTTTCAAATCTGATGATATTGTGAAAGATTATGAACAATTGACGTATTATGTATTAAAGTATGTCAATGGCCTTCCTTTAGCAATTAAACTATTGGGCTCATTTTTGTTTGACCAAGACGTTTTTGAGTGGAGCAGTGCATTAAGTATACTGAAAGAAAATCCAAGCAAAGATATAATGGATGTTTTGAAAATAAGTTTTGATGGATTGGAGGAAATGGAGAAAGAAATATTTCTAGATATTGCATGTTTCTTTTCCCGTGAATACTCAGAGGAAGAAGTGAAGAAACTTCTATCTTTTCGTGGATTTTATCCTGACATTGGTATGAAAGTTCTCATTGAGAAATCACTCTTAAGTTGTGAACATCAGAAGATTCAAATGCATTACTTGCTAGAAGAGTTGGGTTGAAGTATTGTTAGAGAAAAATCACCTAAGGAGCCAGGAAAGTGGAGCAGGCTTTGGGACTACAAGGATCTCTATAAAGTCATGATAAAAGATCAGGTATAATAGTTGTTGAAAATAAAATCGTAGAATTCTCAATTATCTTTCTAATGAATTAAGATATCTATCTTGGGATAAATATCCTTTTACGTCTTTGCTAGCAAGTTTTCATCCAACTCAACTTGTAGAATTGGTCTTGCCATCTAGCAATATCAAACAATTATGGAAAAGTACAAAGGTACTATATTATTCCTTTTTCAATTTTCTTTGTCTTTAAATCAACAAATGAAAAGATAAGTTATCTCCTATTTTTCTATCTTTCTTCAATTTAATTAAAGAAACACAATAAAGCTTAAATGTCATTAATTTTGTCTCCTACTATTGACCAAATCAATAAAGGAATTATCTTTTTTTCTCTTTTTGTTATAGGAAAATTAAAATTAATGGATAGTGATGATTTTTCTTATATTTATTTCTTTTACAGTATTTGCCTAATTTGAGAACTCTAAATCTGAGTCACTCCAAAAATCTTATTGAGATGCCAGACTTAAAAGGGGTTCCACATGTTGAGGTGCTAGATCTCTCAGGCTGTTCAAAATTGTTTAGTAATCAGCTTTTGACAGACCATTGGGAGAAAGTTGATAAAAATAGAAGTGCCATCCAATTATTAGCATCCTTTGTATACCTAGTTCTAATGTTGCATTTCTATTTTCTTTCCTTTCGAAAAACTGAAGATTCATTTGGTTTGTTGTTGCTTTATTTGTCTCGTTTCCCATCTTTGTTTCATCTTGATCTGAGCTTCTGCAATCTATTTGAAATCCCTGATGCTATTGGTAACTTGCATTCTTTAGTAAGCTTAAATTTGGGGGAAAACAAATTTGTGACACTACCTAATACTATGAAACAACTTTCCAAACTTCAAATTTTGAACTTGGAGCACTGCAAGCAGTTGAAATATTTGCCTGAGCTTCCAACAACAAAAGAAAAAACAGTTGGCGAATATTTCGATGGAATGTACCTTTTTGATTGCCCCAAGTTGAGTGAGATGTACTTTGATATCATAGTTTTTTTTTGGATGTTGCAAAACCTTGGGGTAACGACTCCATCCTTTCTTTTCCTATCTCGTTTTTTCTGTGTACAACTGTACAATGACTATACATAACTGATTTTCTGGTATCAGGTATACATGAAATCCTCTCATTCCATGGGTATCAGTATTGTTATTCCTGGAAGTGAAATTCCAAGGTGGTTCATTAAACAAAATGTGGGTAGTTCAATAAGCATGGACCTGTCTCCTGTTATGGAAGACCCAAATTGGATAGGTGTTGCTTGTTGTGCTGTATTTGTGGTACGTGATGATCCAACTGATTATTTGAATAATAGAGGGATATAACATGTTTCTCGAAATATTGGATATGGTGTTCGGAATAAACAGGTTGGGTTTGGGTCCTATTTCATGGTTCCAATACTTTTCAAGACAGATTTGGTCACAGTTGAATTCGATCACTTGTTAATAATGTATTTCACACGAGAGTTACTTGTTCATCTTGTAAGTCAATATTCCAATGGAATGCATGATCTCTATAAAATGGAATTCACATGTGGTATTGACCACCCTCCAGGTTTGCGTTTGGAGGTGAAAACTTGTGGATATCGTTGGCTATTTGAGAAGGATCTTCAACAATTCAAATCAAACATGAAGTTCTTTTGAAATTCTTCATCTGGGAAGCACAATCTATTAACAGGTGATTAACCATGCATCATTTTGTTTATCATGGAAAGTGTGGCAATTTCATTTCAACCAGAATTCCATCAAGGAAATTCTAATCCATTGGAGGTAAGATTTAATACAGTAAACCACAGTAATTATTATAAATTTATAGTCATTTATAAATACTCTGTTTTTGTATCTTAAATTGATATGATATTGATGATATGGTGCGTTTTTTTTTCCATTATCTTTCCAGGGTAATATTATTCACGAACATTGTTAAAAGTGATAATAAGCATACTTGGTCATGAATTTTCATGAGTTGTAAACTATGATCCATAGCCAACATGTCAGGATTTCAAGAAAAATAATGTACATATTAATTTGGATGTAGCTATCTCAAAGTAGAAGTTTCTAACAATGATCCATTTTTTCCCTTGAAGTAAATGTGGAAGTTAACTCTTTTCTAAATTTACCAAAGTGTATTATCTGATATTTCATTTACAAATTTAGACAAAAGGTGTGAAAAATTATGTAAAATAATAAACAAGACAATATCAGACATGATGTAATTGTAATATGAGCAAGTGTTAGGCAGACATATAGAATTATGGAGGGCCATGTAACTCTTTAACATTTGTTTCAAACCAAAACACAATCATAGACAACCAAAGTTTTCGTCTCCAGGTTTGAAAACATCATCTGTTTCCAATAATTGACAGCAAGGTAAAACTAGGAATTGACAATTTAAAAAAGTTTGATAAATAACTTGAAAAGGAGACCTAGAATAATTGAGTTATAGAACTTTCCAAAAATAGTTTTATTATGAAAAGGAAAAAAAAAGACTTTAGGATGTAGAGAAATTGAAGGACCCTACGCCTACGGTGACTGTCTTAAAAACTTATATGGGAAGCCTTTCCTGTTTCCAGGGCTTGTACTACCAGAGCCACCAATTTACCCTTAGTAGGAAAATGAGCTGGATGAATCGAAGGATTCAAGGCTGGTTCCGCAATTTACCGTGCAATTTGCAGTAGACATCATTAAAGAAGGTCTCAAAAGGTTGGACTACAATTACATTCAGATTCCAATTTACTACCTTGCCCGCTTCTTAATTCTCAGGCCAACAAGGCAAACAAACTAATTATATATTCACTTATTGATATTAGGTACGAAATATCTAATTGAAAATATTGATCTTTCTAGTTTAATAATTAGTCCTATTGATATGATTGATGTAATGGTGCTTTGTTCTCCCCATTGCAGAAACAAAATGACAGCAGAACTGCATTGGACAAGGGTGGATAAAATGTAAATTTGTAGACAAAAGTGAAACAGAAAGATGTCAAAATGTTCATTGACTCATAATGTTGTTATGAAGATATTGGTACAAACGGGAGTTCCCAACCTGAGACCCCACACATTAACAAGAAGCAGATAGTGTGAAGCTCTGCTGCTTTATCCACAATCCTACTTTGGATCAAAAATGGGATGAATGGCTTTCAGGATTCAAGGCTGGTTAAGTAATATATGTGCACTTAGAAGTGCAAGGGTATTTGATTAAAATCATTTCCAAAAACCTAATTTCTGATACTCTTCTTAACATAATTATGAACACCTCACTCCTGAACCATAGGATGATATGTTAGTGGAATGCACTTCTCCACCAGGCAGCGTGGTACAAGTAAAAGAGGTAGAAGTTTAGCATTAATGTAGTAGTAAGTTAACCTCTGATTTCCTAATGACGTGTGGTTGTGGATTAAGTTTGCGGATTGGCTGCAAAAATTAAAAAATTAAAATAAAAATCCACCCTCTGTTTTGTTCTCCATCTACGTAGCATGGATACAGGCTGGTACTGTCAAGTACGAGAATAAGTACGGGGATACACGTGTTATATAAATATTAAAAACATATTTATATATGTGTGAAAAGAATGTATAAACATGACTAAATTTTATAAACGATAAAAAAAAAAACACAAATCAGCATAATTTAATTAATCATCATTAATTTAATTTGAATTAAAAAGACAAATTTATATTATAATTACAATTTCAATTAATTCATTTTCAAATTTATTGTAATATAAATTTTCCTTTTTAATTGAAATTGAACTAATGACAAAACAAGTTACTCTTTTTAATAATAAGACTAAAATATCATTTTGGTTCATTACGTGTTTTTGTATTTTCTCAATTTGGTCATTTATGTTTGAAAATCCCCAATTTGATCCTTTTATGTTTAGTGTTTACGAATGGATCCATTTTGGTCCTTTTCATCAGTTGACGTTAATAGACATTAACCAACATTTGTATTATAATTAATTTGATTGCTATTAGAAAGGTAATTTTTATAATAATTAATTCGATTACTATTATAAATGGTAATTTCTATCATGATTTATTCAATTTCAATTAAAAAAGTAATATATATCATACATAATTTGACTACTATTAAATAGAGTAAATTACATTGAAATTAATTTAATTTCAATTAAAAAATATCATTTATATCACCATTAATTTGATTAGTTAAAAAGAAAGTAATTTATACAAATGGACGTGTTTCTGTTTTGTTTCAAAATCAATGGAAACGTGTTTTCATTAATGGTATTTTTGTAAAAATAAAAAATTAAAGCAAGGGGTGTACTTAGCAAAGAAGGCTGTCAGTTTAACAATTCCATAAGTCATAATATTTTTTTTCGAATGGACAAACATGGGTATAAGCCCAATTTTGAAGGAACCATAGGATAATTAACCAGGCCCTAGTTAAATGAGAAATGTCCCAAAGAAAAAAAAAACAAGAAAAGAGAAAGTTAATTATGTAATACGTAATATACAAAAAAAGTAATGACAAGTATGATAATTATAATAACAAAAATAATAACAATGATAAATAAAGCACTAGCTTGAAATAAAGAAGTAGCTCAAACCTTAGAATAGAACTCCAAAAGAGTATGGAATAAATTAATGGCTTAAATATGTTTTTTTCATGTAAAATTACTGAGTTTTGATTTTAGTCTTTATAAAAAAAATTGATTTTCATCTTTCAAAAAGTTGAAATTTTGTTTTGCTCCATACTAATATGTGACAGTCATTAATAGGAGTGTTCATGGATTGGATTTTCAAAAATCCAATCCATATCCGATCCAAATCCAATTAAATGGATTGATTGGATTTAAGTCCATATCCATTTAATTGGATAAAAATTGGGTTGGACTTTTTTGAATTAAAAGCGGTTTTAAAATCGGTTTATAGTTCCAAACCAATTTGGTTCTAAATCTAGTTTTAAATCATAAATTGGTTTTCGTCTAACCTTGGTTGGGGCTATTTTTGGCTGACTTCAATCAGGGTTATTTTCGATCGACCTCGCCTAGAGTTATTTTTGACTGAGGCAGTTTTCGGCCAACCTCAATCAAGGCTATTTACGTCTGATGCCGGCTAGGGTATTTTCGGCCAACCTCAACCAAGGAATTTTTCAGCCAATGTCGACCAAGGCAGTTTTCGGCCGATCTCGGTCAGGGTTGTTTTTAGTCGACCTCGACTAGGATTATTTTCGGCCGATGTCGGCTAGGGTTATTTTTGGCCGACGTCAACCGAGATAGTTTTCGACCGACTTCGATCAAGGCTATTTATGGTTGATCTCAGCTAGTGTATTTTCGTCCAACCTCGGCTAGGAAAGTTTTTGGCTGACATCGACTAGGGTTATTTTTGACCGATGTCAGCTAGGGTTATTTTTTTCGACATCGGCCAAGACAGTTTTTAGCCGACGTCAGCTAGGGTTTTTTACCGATGTCGGCTAGGGTTGTTTGGCCAATGTCGGCCGATACAATTTTTGACTGACCTCGATCAAGGGTATTTATAACCGATCTCAACTACAGTATTTTCGGCCAACCTAAGCCGGGGAAGTTTTTTGCCGACATCGGCTAGGGTTATTTTTGACCAATGTCGACTAGGGTTACTTTTGGCCGACATCGGCCGAGACAGTTTTTGGCCGCCATTTGCTAGGGTTATTTATGTAGGCTAGGGTTATTTTTGTCCGACGTCGACTGAGATAGTTTTCGACTGACCTCGATCAAGGCTATTTATGGGCGATCTCAGCTATGGTATTTTAGGCCAACCTTGGTAGGGAAAGTTTTTGGCCGATGTCGGCTAGGGTTATTTTTGGCCGATGTCGACCGGGACAATTTTCGGCCAATCCCGATTAGGATATTTTTGGGCGACATCGATTAGGGAAGTTTTCGGCCGATGTTGGTCGAGGCCGTTTTTAGCTGACTTTGGCCAAGGTCTATTTTCAACCGACATCGACTAGTGTTTTTCAATTGACCTTGGCGACCTCGACTGAGGTTGTTTTTGGACGACCTCAACCAGTACTGTTTTCGGAAGAATGCTATATCATTTGAAAAACGCTTGTGGTGGACATGGGTTTTGGATTTAAAAATCTAAACAAATATCCAATCGATATCCAAATTAATTGGATTGGATTTAAAATCCAAAAAACTGGATTTGGATATTAAACCAATCCATTAAAATGGATTTAAAGTGGTTTGGATTAGGTTGGTTGTGGATTGGTTTTATATAATTGGATTTTTTGAACAGCCCTAGTCATTAACTACTTATGTGTTGTGTTTAGTAGAAGGTCAAGTTGGTCATCCTAAGTAACACTTGCTAATGTCTATGGTACAATGTCAATATATGATATCTCAAAAAAAATTCTAGATCTCTTTTTAAAGTAAACTTTAGGAACAAAAAATAGTGATTTCAAATCTTAGAGGATTAAAATCAAAGAAAAATATTTTACAGTGACCAAAATCAAAATTCGCTCATTTTATAGGGACTAAAAAAATAATTTTAAATTTTAAAGAGATGAAAAACAAAGAAAATGATTTACATAGACCAAAATCAAAACACACTCATTTTATAAGGTTAAAAATATATTTTAACCTAAATTAATTAAATGTTAAAGAAAAAATTATAGTAAAATGGTCTCGGTGGTATATAATTAATATGGAAGTGGTGAATTTATATTTCTTTCATTTTGGTCTATTTCCCTGAAATTGTTCTTCAGTTGTCAACTTACTATCGTTTGATAGATAGGGGCTTAAAACTAGTATATTACAAATGAAAATATCACAGATTTTTCATTTTTAAAACAATTATGACAAGTTATGAATGACAGTAACATTAGTCATTTTATAAATTAATATATTTTACACTTGTGTGTACAGATATATATTTATTGTCATCTTGTAGAAAGTTTTACCTAGCTATCGTTATATGCCTTGTTTCTAGGAAGTCTCCCATTTTGCTTTTCACAATTGCGTTCTTAAGAAATTTCAATCCAACTTCACAATTATAATTTGAAATCAATTTCAAAGACTTGCACTATCATATGTGGGACAGGCATAGTTAGAAGCTATCACGAAGGTGAAAGACAATAAGATGGATAGGTGAATTCCCTCTAATTGCTGGCCTGCAAAATTAATTAAGTCACTGTCAGCTTTTATATTTTTTTTAATTTTTGAGGGACTGGTGGTGTCCTTAACAAATTATTATATAACTTTTAAACCTAACAAAGTTGTCGCCTGTTTTATATATAATCAAAAGTGGACAATAAAATTAGGCTTTGATTTGAAAGATAAAAATATTCATTAAATCACTGTCAGCTTCTTATTTTTAATTTTTTTAAACCTAACAAAGTCGTCACCTGTTTTATATAAAATCAAAAGTGGACAATGAAATTAGGATTTGATTGAAAGATTAAAATAATATCAATTAACCTTCACGAGATGTGCACTCCAAACAAATATTCTATTACAGCAAGCAAACGGCCAACGAGTTGATAGTTAAAATAGCAGGTAGGTGTTATAAGTCTTTCTTACTATACGCGTAGAGAGCACAATTGGGAATCGTCAACTGTAAAAAAAATTTCTTTTTGTAATTTGTATGTCTTTTTTTTTTTTTTTTTTAAAGTTTTCTGGTTTAATCATGAACATGAATGACTAGTTTCTCTTAGCCTTGGATTGTGATGTAATTGTACATTTGTACCCCGGTTCTGTTTTTAATAAATCCTTGATGTTATTCAGTTATTTGTATCTCTTCACTGCTTTTATTGTTTGTTAGGACTAATCAGTCTAAACATAAATTAATCTCTTGTCTATGATCAATTGCTTACGATTAATTGAACTGTGAAGTGATTGGATTTGTACAATTTGCATGATCAAACCAATTATATGAATTTCCAGTAGATTAACTCTCTTAATCAACCTCTCCGAGATTCATCAATTGCCCTAAATTAATTCACCTGTGATCAATTGGGAAATAAATTAGGGGAAATATTGTTATTAACTATGATCGATTGTTACTTAATGAATTTAAGAGGTCGCTGACAAGTAACGCATTTAGGCATTTTATTGAGATTAGAATTGGGGGAAAAGGGGTATATGGGAAATCACAATCCTAGGCTTCTTTATTATAATTGTTCTCACACCAAGCTATCTACTCTGGTTCTCTTTCTTTTTGAAAAGAATAATTGAACACGAATTCTCTCAACTTGGTTTTAAATTTTGGATTGTTTGATTATTTGCAAAATTAATTACTTGGGAACGCGACTGGTCCTTTGGATTTGATATCCAGACTTTTAGAGTCTACTGTTACTACTGCGTAGGGTACACTTGCCCTTAGTGAATGCATTTTATGCATCAGAAAGCATAGTAATATCTTTTCAACCACAATTCAAGCAAAGAAATTCTAATCTATTTGAGGTACTCCCTCCGTCCCAAAATAAGTGTCTTCCTAGGTTGTTTAACACAGATTACGAAAAGCTAATAAATACATGAATGAGAATAGTAGTTTTACAAAACCAATCTTATTATTAATATTACATTAAAAAACTAAATTGACACTTATTAGGAGTATTAGTGAAAAAAAAACAATTAATATTACATTGAAAAGCTAGCAAGACACTTATTTTGGGACAAATTTTATTTTCAAATACGACACTTATTATGGCACGGAGAGAGTAAGATTTAATACAGAAAGGCACAATTATTATTATAAATTATCTAGTCATTTATAGATACTCTGTTTTTTTGTATCCTTTATTGATGATATAATGGTGATTCTTGTTTCTATTATATTCCAGACTAAAGTCAATATTAATTGAGAGCATTGGTAAAAAGTGATTAGCATATTTGCTTATGGATTGTCACGAGCTATATGAACTATTAGGCATTAGCCTTAGCTAGTTGATGAGATTTCAAGGAAAATCACGTACAGAATCATTTTGGATATATCTATCTTAAAGTAGAAGTTTCTAAAATGATCCAGTTTTTGGTTGAAGTAATTGAGGGAATCTAACTCCTTACATAAGTTTATTAGAGTGAACAAAATCTATAATAATAATAATAATAATAATAATAATTATTATTATTATTATTATTATTGTTATTATTATTATTATTATTATTATTATTATAAAAGATAATATCAGACATGATGAAGATACCTTGATGATCTGCTTTTAGTATTAAGATCGCTATTTACTGAATTACAAGAATTATATGTATATTGTAATATGTGCAAGTGCTTTTAGGACAATCACCACTTTAAAGAAAATGTTAGCAAGACATAAAGAATTATGGAGGGCCATGCAACTCTTACTCTAAACATTTGTATCAAAACAAAACAGATTCACAGGCAATCAAAATTTTCATCTCCAACTACCCGAAGTTAATACATATTATGATGTGGAAACATCTACTTAGACTTGAAAACATCCTCAGTTTCCAATAATTGACAGCAAGGTAAAACTAGGCAGTAGGCATTGACAATTTATTTTGTTTTAAAAAAAGAACTTGAAAAAGGGACAAATATATTTGTTATAGAACTTTTCGAAAATATTTTCCTATGAAAAAAAAAGGAATGAAGACTCGAGGTTGTAGAGAAATTGAATGACCCTATGGTTACTATCTTTAAACCTTGTATGTTTACCCTTTCTATTTCCAGGGCTTATACTACCAGAGCCACCAATCTCCATTTTTGGAGGAAAATGAGCTGGATGAATTGCAAGATTCAAGGCTGGTTCAGTAAGTTACTATGCATTTGGAATTTAATGGACATTACTGCAAAATCAATTTATGAATTTTACTTGGTCTTGACCTAACAGGATTCCCATTTTTGGCAGAACTGTTCCACACGTATTGGATTCTAGTCAGTTAAATCTTCTCTGTGGGAGGATTCAGTAGAGAATATCCAAGAATGAGGAGTATGTGGGGAGTACAGTAAACATTAATTCTGCAGCTCCCATTTATGATGTGCTTCATTAGCCATTGCGGATATGGATCTTTAGCTAGAGGCAACTGTTAAATGTTAATATAGTTGATCAAATATGAACCCTAATGTTTCACATTCAATTATTGCATTTATGATTAGCTATGTCACTATGGTGGTTATTCGCATATTTTAGTTTTTACTCATTCATGATTCACAACTGCTGGCATTGCATGATCTTAAAATTCTCCATTCACTCTCACCTAGTCTTTTAGTTATGCCTTGCTTGCTAGAATTTCTTTTCCTCCACAGAAATCCTCTTTCTGGAGGGCTGATTGCTGGTATTGCTTGAGCTTGCTTTCTGCCTATCCTCTCACAGTTAGAGCTAAGGCCTCACTTGTTCCAAAGGAAAAATTGATCAATGATATTACTCATATAGTTCCTAACGATTTCACCATTGATTCCACCTCAACTAAGCATGTAAGTCTCTTTTACTTACTAAATACGGATTGATTTGTCAAATTTGGCAACTCGTGCATGACTCTATTCGTTATTTATCATTCACTCTGTGACCTTAATTGCAATTTGCAGTAGACATTGGTAAAGAAGGTCTCAAAGGGTTGGACTACAATACTATAACACACTTGTTCAATAGTTACATTTGGTACATATATTTACTTAATAATATTAGGAACAGGATATCTTAGATTGAAAACATTGATCTTTCTAGTTTAATAATTAGTCCTATTGATGTAATGGTGTTTTGTTCTCCTCATTGCAGAAACCAAATGACAGCAGAACTGCATTGGACACGAGTGGGGTGGATAAAATGTAAACTTCAAGACAAAGGTGCAGCAGTGAGATGTCAAGATCGAAATGTTGTTGTGAAGATAGTGGTAAAACCAGGAGTTGCCAACCTGAAATCCCACACAGTAACAAGAAGCAGATCGTGTAATTGGATCAATCTCAACTGTGAAGCTCTTTTAATTCATCCACAATCCTACTTTGGAGCTAAAAGGGGATGAATGTCTTGCAGGATTCAAGGATGTTAATGGATATTTGATTAAAATAAGTTGTTGAACTCGGTGCTAAAAGCAGCAATAGACCTAATTTCTGATACTCTTGTTAAAATAACTGTGAACACCATAGCCTTTTATTTTAGCCTGTTAGTTTAACTGGTTCACATCATCATTCTCTGTCTCAAGCTTGTTGGGTCACTGGTATGGGATAATGAATGAGACACAATTATGAATTTTTGATACACAAAATTTAAATACATGCATTTTTAAAGGGAGTAAGACAGGGAGGTCTAACGTCTAAACATTGAATATATCCTCGTTAAAAACTGTACATTCTTTACCCATATTAATAAATTGTTTTTCCATATCATGTGGTTTCGCTTTCATTGGCATATGTAAGACATAGCAAAGGAAGTTCTCATGGGGGCAACAAGTGAACCAAATATTGTTGCAACTGCTTCAATTATTTGTAGGCTCGTTATGATATTGTTGGAAATGAGGTATATAAGAGACACTAAATCCAGAGTCTGTTGGGGCTCAACCAGAAACTGTTGGGGCCAAGCAAGTTCAAACCGACCCCTCAGTTGTTTGACAAAAGTTCCCAGACAACGTTGTCATTATCTCAGAACAAGTCAATGAAACACAAGATAATACACCTTCTAAGGCTATGGAAGCAATCAATGAGTGCAATGAAGTTGCTCATATTAACTTAGAAGAAGTGCAAGGTACTGTTGTTGCTAAAAATTCAGAGGCTGGAATCTCAATTGATGTTTCTTTACATGAATATGCTTTGCAACCAATACTTCAGAATGACATCAGAACCTTGTCCAAGTCTTGGGCTGATATAACTGACAACGAATCAGATGATATATCAAACCCAGATAATACAGAGGCAGAGTGTGGCAACTCTCAAAATTTCCATTTAGTTCCTTCCAAATCTCAAAAACAGCAACTTGAAAAAACAGGAAGGAGGGATGTCCCTGAATTGCCTTTTCCAGAGGTTGTACAAAAGGATCTTCAAATCCTTGCAAATTTTTGGGGACAAGTGGAGAATGATGAAATAGATATGGCAACAAACATGAACAACTCTGCAGCCACAACAAACAACTTTCAAGTGGTTCTTCCAACCACTCAGCGCAAGAGGACTTCCAGGAAAAAATAATCATTCTATTTATGTTCAGTCCGACAGTGTTTTTTTTGCAAGCCAGTTCGACTTGTTTTGCTTGGTGATGTCTCTCCTTTGGATAGATAGGGATGTGCTATTTTAGTCCTTTTATCTAACAAGGATTGTAATCTTCGTTTCTATTTTAGAGTTTGTAGTTTTGTAGCCTGCTGCTGCATTTTTTCAGCAGCTGAGTCGGCTTTTAGATGCTGCATCTCAGGCTTGCTGTTTTAGGGTGATGCACCTCTAACAGTTGGCATCTTGTTTAGCTTGTATAGGACTCATCTTTTCCTTTCCACAAGCAGTTTATTTTAGCTTAGTGGTATACAACATCATAGCTCTTCTTGATGTTACCATGCTCCTCTTTGTTTGAAGGATTTCTATAGATTTAGCTTAGGTCTTCCTAGCTACAGATTATCTTGCCTTTTTTTTTTTTTCATGGGTATTGGCTTGGTCCCCCATGTTTTGTTGCTCTGTTTTTCTTTTTCTTTAATATATTTTCTGTTTTCTGCTGAAAAAAAAAGTATTATCAAAAAAAAAAAAAAGAGACACTAATTATATTATTATTTTTTTCCAATGTATTGTTTAATAGTATTAGATAAATTTTACATGGGTTTCACAAATAAGTATTGAATTAAAAGTAAAAGCATTTTACATTAAATGTTTTTACTTTTCATTCAATACTTACCATAAAAGGTAGTAGGAGAATTTGAAAGAGGATGATATAGCATTACTCAAAGAGAGTGGGTCAGTTTTTTATGGGACTCCCATAAAATACATCTGATTATTAAAAATATGTTGAAAAGAACTAATAATAACATTGTTCTTATCCAAACACTTAATACTAGGTTGCATAACGTGAAGCAACTAACTTATTTTAATTCACTTCAGCTAAAAAAAACTTATTTAAATTACTAAATTAGATGGCTAACGTTTTGCTAATTAAGTCAAACAAAAATACACAAAAATTCAAATAAATGTTGGAAACGCTGAAGTCAAAACAAAAAGCTAATAGCTTATTTACACCTTTTAATGTTCTAATATAAAGGGCCTTTTTTTTTCTTGTTATTATAGCTATCAGTTTCCATGAATTTTGATGCAATTATATTTCGTTACAAAGGAAAGTAAAAACACGACAAAAGGAAACTACAAAGTTGAACGGGGGATGCTGCATCCCCTATCCAAGAGAATTTTGCAGAAATTTAATCACTTCTTTAATTTATACCTATTTCATATCCTTTTCATGGGATATGGAATAACATTATCATTCAAACATTAATTTCCAAGAATTTTTCTACAGCAGCTTTTCATTTGATGATTTGAACATGTCACTCCAACTGTCACCTTTTTTTTATTGTATTTCTTTTTTATACAACACATTCAAGAATGCTATCAAAGTTTGCAAATAGTAAAGTGTTCACATGCATGATTTAGTATTAGCGTAAAGTTGGATTGAATTTATTATAAACAATAATTCAAGTGAGAAATGCATTAGAACTTGTGTTTTCTTGGAAATACAGAAATTCATTTATTTTTTTTAATGGAAAAACAAACGGGGCTTATTTATTCACAATTTCTGCAACACGGTTTTACAACAGTACTCTTTTCTTCTCTGTCTATTTCTATCACACTACCCAGTATGTCTCTTTCTACCCTTTTCTTTTTTATAATTATTATTATAAGAAATTGTTATATAAAAATAACGTTACTCAGTCTTTAAACGACAACATTTTTGGTATGCTATATATATGGTGTCATGTGATAATATGAGTAGGTTGGAGCCACTTTTATACTGATTAGAGATATGAGGAAAAGTGTGGTAACTTGGTCACAACCGACAGTGTGGTAAGGCGGTTAACTTATACTATTCATTATAATTTTAAAAAAAATTATAACATACTTATATATGTTAAAGACTTGTGGTTACCCTAGCGCCGACTTCAAACATTGTGAATGAAAAAAATGTGTTTGGGAAGAAAGATTCCTCTAAAGATCATAAGGCAAATTTTTTTATAAAAATTTGTCATCAGCAACATTGGTGGATAATTCATACAAAATACATGATTACCAATATATATATATAATAAACTATCATTTAAATAAGGGTGTTTTTTGTCCCTAAACTTTTTTGGTTTTCTCCTTTTAGTCCTTAATCTAAATTTTGATTGGTCAAAGTCTCTGAACTTTTCTCCGTTGTCACTTTTAGTCCTTATTGCCAAGTAACAGCGTTAGCTAATGATATATAACAGAAATGTTGGTAGTCCAGTGATTTGTCATGACATTATGACGTCTGATAGGGCAACCATGTGTAATTTTTGGATAAATTGTGTTTTTAATCCTCTCATTTGTTCAGAACATAGTTGATAATGTCATATTAGTTGATGATGGATTAAAGACACAATTTATTAGAAAAAATTATATGTGGCTATCCATTGTACTCTTTGATAACGTTGCAAGTAACTGGGCTACTAACATCGCTATTGCAGCATTAGTTAATACTATTACTCGACAGCATAGACTAAAAGCGGTAACGCAAAAAAGTTCAAAGACTTTGATTAGTTAAAATTTAGATTGAAAACTAAAAATACAAATTAAAAAAATTAGAAACCAAAAAATAATAAACCCTTTAAATAACAGAAATGTTGGCAGTCCAGTGATTTGTCACGACATTATGACGTCTGATAGGGCAACCATGTGTAATTTTTGGATAAATTGTGTTTTTAATCCTCTCATTTGTTCATAACATAGTTGATAATGTCATATTAGTTGATGATGGATTAAAGACACAATTTGTTAGAAAAAATTATATGTGGCTATCCATTGTACTCTTTAATAACGTTGCAAGTAACTAGGCTACTAACATCGCTATTACATCATTAGTTAATACTATTACTCGACAGCATAGACTAAAAGCGGTAACGAAAAAAAGTTCAAAGACTTTGATTAGTTAAAACTTAGATTGAAGACTAAAAATACAAATTAAAAAAATTAGAAACCAAAAAATAATAAACCCTTTAAATAAATACCTTTGGAGTGTATTGCACCACAATTTAAATTCTTAGGCCATATACGTGGGAAGATGCTTATCTCTCTTTTCCCTATTAAGACATGTGCCTATTAAGAACTCACCGTTGGAGCATTTTTTTTTTTGTTAAGGACTTGTTAAGCACCAAGTGCTTGTATAAGCACCATGCTACACTTCTTTTTGACACAAAATGTACTTTTTATTAAATAATAATAATAATAATAAGTTGATAGTAATTAATGTTGATGAAATGTAAGGATGTGAGGTTATTTATAGGATTTATTTAGTAAAAAATTTAGTTGTCAAGTTGGAGAGGTGAGTTATTTAAATTATAAAAAAGTATATATGAGTGATATATAATGTAAAGATTCATTTAAGATCCTAAAAAAAAGAAAAATAGGTTGTTTGAATGGAAATTACCTTAGAAACATAGGAACATATATTTCCATTAGAGCGAAAAATTAGGTGTGTCAACTCTAGCCTAAACAACAAAATGCATGTTTGGATTAAAGTGGGAGAGTTCAAAACATTTAGTCTAAAAGAAATACATCTTTTTTTTCTTTCTAAATTCATGCATTGAAATGTGTAATTTTATATCGAAATTCATAAAAGTACTTTTGTAACTTTAAAATAAACATACACAAATACATACTATGTTAAATAATACTTCCTCGGTTCTAAAATGACGAATGTTTAAGGTTTATTTTCCACAAATTAAGAACAACAATAAATTTGTTACTTATTGAAACAATTTTACTAAGCCTTTGTTTGGTAGAGATAAATGAAAAGAGATGAAAGTGTGAAATGAAAAGATATGAAAGAGAGATGAAAAAGAGATGAAAGTGGGATTGTTTGGTATAAATGAAAGAGAGTTGAAAAGAAATGAAAGATTTGAATTAAAGTGGTTAGATGAATAATAAAAGAAAAAAAACTAAAATTAAACAATTATAAAATTCCAAATTTATCCTTAATCCTGAAAAAAAATTGGACAACGAAAACATTTTTTTTAAAATTAAATTAGCATAACTGATTACGGTTATAACCATAATCAATTATGCTATTTTTTTTTGGCATAAACATTTTTTTTAAGAATAAAGTTGAAGGAAAAAATTATTTGGTGAAGGACCCGCCTATATGACACAGGTTTTAAAATTTAATTCCATATTAACTTTTTATTTCAATACTTAAAAATTTGAAGAAAGCCACGGATCTACAGTGATTTGCATGGCATGAGAGAGTTGAAGGGTAGTATGGAAAATGATACGTTACAACTTGTTTTTACTGTAGCTTTCGTTCTCTTTCATCTCATTTTTAGGTGAAAGTGTTTCAACGTGGGACCCACATACCTTAATTTCACCAGCTTTCACTTGTCTTTTAGCTGTTTCAAACATTCAGCCATTTCCACTTTCACCTCCTTTTAGCTCTCAGCAACTTTCACCTCTTGTATTTCAGTAGAACCAAACACTCCGTAAAATATCCTTACTTTTCATAAATGTATTACTTGTAACTATTTGTGCTTTGTTTGGATGATAAAAGATTTTGAGAAGAAAGAAGTAGAGTAGAGAAGTATAAGACAAGAAAGAATTAGTAGAAAATGAGTAGATTTTTAAGTTGTTTGGATTGAGAGAAGTGGGAAAGAAGTAGAAGATAGAGAAAAGTTAATATATATTATAACGACATATTAATTTATGCCCTAATTATTATATTATATTCACATGGTCCAAAATAAAAGGGTATTCATATCTTACCCATTTTTAATGGGTCCCATAAGCCATTTTTTTCCTTCTCTCACAAACACTCGTCACATAAGGAGTGATCTTGGACCCATCATTTTATTTTCTCTTCTCCCACTTTTTTCTTTATCCAAATAATTAAAAATTTCGTTCTCTCTCACACTTTCTCACATCTCTATTCACAAAATCACCTTAAGCAAACAAAGTATTGGTGCTTATTAATGGTAGTAGTTGAAAAATCGATAGGCATATAGTACTCAAAAGTCATTAAATTAATGTAATTTATTTGGAGCAAAGTTGGAATAAAAGATTTAACATTTTATTAAAAATTGAAAACATAAATCAATATGAAAAAATGCTAAAATATTAATCATTTTAGAACGTTAGAATAATTGGGGTGTGCATACTTGGTTCTTTGGGGTGGTGGTCACACCTTATCAGCATGTACAGTTTTGTTAATAGAATTGGGGAAGGCAAACTATGATTGGTATCCAATATCCATCTGAGGAACAGTGTTTTTTTTTTGTTTTTTGTTGAAGGACATATTGTCACATGGTGTGCTCTATTTGGTTGTGTCACATGGTATTGCCTTGCTGTCTCGATGTTTTCATGTGTTTGCTTTGGCCGGCAATCGGCATAGTGCATATTGCATAGATAGAATTTTATTTGTACTGCATTTTTATTCTGGTGCTTGGTTGAGACTTGAGAGTATTCTATGTTTCATTCAGGAGCTCTTTTTTCTTTTTTAAATAAAATTTTAGCTTATAAAGAAAAGCTTCTTATTAGTACACCAATATGATATTTGGTAAATTATATTTTTCAATTGAAGTATGTGATCTATTGACATTATTTGGTAACTATTATATTTTTAATTATTAAAATGAAGCAAAAATTTAAAAGAGGAGATTTCATATAAAAGAAAAAAAAATCATATGTGGATCAATAATCAACAGTTGTCTTTATTATATGGACTGAGGCAGACTTTGATATGACTAGGGAGCCAATTCTAAAAACTTTGCATTAATATACACACGTTGAATTTTGTTAAAATATTTATATTTATAATTCAAAAATGTTAATTTTACATTAATAATTTATCAAAATGTATTTATAAAAAAGATAAGCTAAACATTTTTTTAAAAGACCCAAAATTACAAATGTCAATTATCAATTTCATATTTCATGAATTTATAATAAAAATTAGTATTTATTTTAACAATAAGTTCTTCACAATAAATATTATAAAAATAAAATAATTTTTTTCTATAAAATGAAATAATATCATTATTTTCAGAATAAAATTAAAAAATAGGAATAAAATATTTTGTAAAAAAATAACACTTAAAACTAACAAAATAAAACTAATTACCTATATATATATAGATAGATAATTATATGTTGGATTACTTAAGAAAGTCATATACTTTTAAAACAAACTTATATGACTATTATATTTTAATCTTGAACGTTTCTTTAAGATCGGATGACTAGTATTTATTACTTTGACATAAAAAATTCTAAAAGGACATAAAGTGTAATTAAATGAATAATCATGCACCATTCTGTCCTACAAAAACAAAAACTAATCAGAACGGAAAGGTAACACTATGCCTCATATACTAAATGATTTTTCCAAACGTGTGGCCAAGAGTGAAAATTGTGAGGTGAAATCTCATCCACTATTACATATTAAGCACGTTACGAAATAGTGGTCCATAACAAAACAGAATTACGCATCAGAATTACGAGAGGAAATGGAGAAAAAACAAAGAAAAACCTTGCACCACCAAGAGCTGATAAGAAAATGGTGTCATTATCCGTTTGCAAAGGTGATAAGGCGGTTGTGGAAATTGATCAGTTTGAAGGTTTAACCTCGTACCTAGCTTTCAACGGGGGAAAAAAAAAACCTCGTACCTAAAGTGAGAAAAGAAGAAACTTACAATTCAAATAAATTATTTGGTATCATATATATATGGCTCGTCTAATATAAACTTGTATTTGAGTAATTAAGAATGGATATTAATGGTCAGTTTAATTTTACTTATATTTTATCTTAATTTAAAGAAACTTAATATCGATTCTTTTTATCCGAACTTAATATCGATTGTTGTTACACATTGTTTTAGGCACAAATTTATTTTTAAGTAATTTAAATTCGAAAAACTATTTTTAAAAAAATATTAATAACAGTACTTAAAGTTAAAGGCTGTCACCTTTTTATTGAAAATGAAAAATATTACAATAATATAACAATATGTTTAGAGGAGCAAATATAAATCATACAACTATATATAGATGGTAATTAGAATTAAAAGTTATTTAACAATTATATAGGTAAATCTTAACCACTGAGCGCATGGATAAACTGGCGTGCGGTTGTTCCAGCTTAATCAGAGGTCTCGGATTCAAGTCCTAGGTATGCAGTTGCATTAAATACTCGGAAGAAGAGCTTTGCCGTCCATAGTAGTCCTACCATGCTTAAATAGGATTAAGATTAAATAACAAAGTCATGTGATGTTTTTAAGTAGTTAAATATGTAGTTGTTAAATAACTTTTTTTTCAAGTAGTTAAATAACTTTTAATCCTAGCCATTCCTATATATGGTTGTATAGTAAATTTTAAACTTGGTTTTAGGCCTTATGCTAGCCTGCTTAGTGACGTCATATATTCTCTTTGGTTTCCTATAAATTAACTGAGTTGGGTCCTTGATCATTTCATAGCTAAGCTACCAACCAAAGTAGTCCCCTTTATCCACCACCAAACAATTACGTACCTTATACACACTAGAAAGCAAACTATGACTAATGCATCCTCATCACTTCCAATTTTCGTCCAGGATGCAAAACCACCCTCAAACTTCACTCGACCCACTGCAAATTTTCATCCTTCCATTTGGGGGGATTATTTCATTTCCTTTCTTCCTAGTTCTGCGGTACGTGCATACCTTGCTTTGTGTTTAATCATATCTTTTAGATTTAGATTTGTTTACTTAAGATGTCAAATTTAAAAAGATTTAACATTTATTTTGAAACCAAGAGGTCTAGCTCAGTTGATTAAACTTGTGAGTTATTGTAAATACATGTTATCAGAGTTTGACTCCTCCCCCTTTGAATAGAAAATTGCTTTTATTTTGGAATAATTTTGGTAGTGTATAGCTTATGAATTTAACTACTGAATTTCATGATGATATATGCATATCAATTTTTTTTAAAAAAAAACAATATTTGTAAGTATAATTCATAATTTAACATTAATTGACATTTATATATATTGTTTTAAAGCACAATATTGTTCAAATCAAATGATTTAAATGAAGTATTGAATAATCCTAAAATTACATAAGATTTTATATGTCAAATCAAGCGAGGTGTGAGCACGTAAAAGTAGATAAGTAGTTTGCACATGAAAGTTGCAAAAAAAATAGCAATGAATTTGGGTTATATCATTCCTATTATACGTCTAAGTTTTAAAAGAAAGAAGTGCTAGCAACACATTTTTTAATAGGCTTTTTTTTTGGATCATCGTGATATTGGTGTGGAGTATTTATCAGTTTTGTTGATGACTAATCTCCACCGGAGAATTTGATTGGCTTTTTTTCATGCACAAGACTTGAATCCAAGACCTTATTCAAGGGAAAAAAGTCCAGCACATTTCTAATACATCTTTCACCTTTAGTTAAAATTATTGAAAAACCAAAAATGTTCATTAAACATTTTTAACCATTAACTAAAATTTATGGAAAATCAAAATTATGAGTAGGATTAGTTATACTTGGATTGCATTTCTGAATATATTTCAACTAATAATAAAGAATATAAAAATATGTTAAAAAATATATTGTCAATATTTCTCAAGAAGGATTAGTTTGTAGCCTAACTAATATTCAATGCATCTATAATCATATGGTCATTCTTTGTCCTTTATAGTTTTAATGTTTTTATATCTCGACTTGATTACAGACTTTTGTAAAAAGTAGCATGATGTTTTATATGCTAGACTTTTCACAATTGTTTGCAGGAAACTGATAGTCACATCAAACAAGTTCAACTATTAAAAGAGGACGTGAGGAAAATGCTTGTCACTTCTATTGATAACAATTTCTCTATTAAATTAAACTTTATTGACTCAATCCAACGCTTGGGTATTTCTTACCATTTTGAACAAGAAATTGATGGAGCATTACACCAAATTTACAACATTGCAACAAAGGGCAATAATATCGTATCTCACGATGGTGATCTTCGTAATGTGGCTTTACTCTTTCGATTGCTTAGGCAACAAGGATATCACATTTCATCAAGTATGTGTTTATGAGAATTGTACCAAAATTACATTTTAATTGAACAATAAAATATGGCTTAAATATGTTTTTGGTTTCTAATAAACTTCTGAATTTTGTTTTTGGTCCCTAATATGTTTTTAACTTTTTGGTCCTAATAAATTTGTTATTTTGTTTTCGGCCCCTAAATTTCTATAGATAGCACTTTGAAAAGTGAAAAAAAAGGTGATTCAGATAGCGCTAGAGACAAAAAATAAAATAAAAAATTTATTAGGGACAAAAAAGTTTAAAAAAATATTAGGGACCATAAAGTTATCAGGGACCAAAACAAAATTCAAAAATTTATCAGGGACCAAAAACATATTTAAAGCATAAAATATCGTAACTCACTATGATAAAATTGCTCATTCACTACTTAGGTACAAGGGACACTACATTTGTATTACATCAAGAATGTCTTTATTTCTGCCTAGGAATGTAGTTGAGTTAACTTTAGATGAAAAATAAGTCAAACCAATTTAAATTTTTTTTATTTGATTCAAATTTGGAAATTTTTGTTGTACAGCTAAAGTAGAATTAACTTAATCAAATTCAATTTAGTTTAAAACAGTCCTAACTTGGATATATGTTTACATTTTTAAAATAAATAAATAATAAGAAATAGAAAAACTATCCTAAATTGGAATTATTGTGGCTAGAACTTGAACTATTGATAAAGTAGTGGTTTAGGGGAGCACAAACAAATGGAGCAAAGTAATGAAATTATTACATTCATAAAGAACAAATTCAAATAATATGTAACAAAAAGACAAAAACATAAATAACTACAACATATATAAATATATATTAAGTAATAGTGATGTGGAGCATGTTAGAGACCATGATAGACCATTGGTAGGTTGAGAATGACGGTGATAAAGTTTACCTTGGGTTTAGCTTATGTAGGATAGAAGATGAGAATCACACACTAATTATATAAAATTAATCTCACAAAATTACATTTACTTTTGGTTAGGTCAGGTCAAATTTCTGAATTTTGAATTTTCCTAACCAGCTATGATCTAATTTCACATAAACATGATTTTGTCTCTTTTAAACTAAACAAAACTAATTATTTGATTCATAGTAGTATTTGACCTTTTTTTATCAGGTTGATTGGGTTTATAGGGTGACTCAAACCCTTTCACACAAAATGATTGATTTTAAATATGCATTGAAGTCAATTGTGTGATAGCATCCACCCATAATACCTTGGAACTATTGCATGTTTTTTATTTATTAAATAGATGTCTTTTACAAATTCAAAGACCAAACTGGAAACTTCAATAAAAGGTTAGCCAATGATATACAAGGAATGTTGAGCTTGTATGAAGCATCCCAACTAAGATTTCATGGAGAGGAGATACTTGAAGAAGCACACAATTTCACTGCCATTCATTTAACTAAGTATGCAACCACCCAATTAAGCCCTTCTCTTGCTGCACAAGTGAAGCATAGCTTAAGACAATCACTTCGCAAGGGATTGCCTAGGCTGGAGGCAACATATTATATGTCTTTCTACCAAGATGATCCTTCCTATGATGAAAATTTGCTAACATTTGCAAAACTAGATTTTAATATGTTGCAGGAGCTACATCAAAATGAAGTTAGCAATCTGACCAAGTAATATCTTCCTCAAAAATATGATCTTTCATTAAATAAATAAATCTAAATCTAAGATCCTTTTTTTTAGAAATTAATATTAAATTTGGTGATCAGGTGGTGGATTAAGGATTTAAACATCTCAATGAAATTACCTTTTGTACGAGATAGGATGGTAGAATATTGTTTTTGGATTTTGGGGGTTTACTTTGAACCATAACATTCTTTTTCTAGAAGGATGACAACAAAAGTAACTGCTCTATGTTCCATCATTGATGATTTGTATGATGCCTATGGAACCATTGACGAACTTGAGCTTTTTACCGATGCAATTGAGAGGTTAGACACATCAAAATGACATATATATGGTAGTATATCTTTAGCCTAATTCTTCAAATATATCAAAGATAACTTTCTAATGACTAGCAGGTGGGATATTTGCTACTCGGTTGATCTACCAGAATACATGAAAGTATGTTATATGGCAATTTTGGATGTTTTTTGAAGAAATGGAGCAAGAGATGAGAAAGCAAGGAAAAGTATATTGCATCAAGTATGCTAAGAAAGAAGTACGATTAAGGTTTTTTTTTTTTGCAATATTACTTACAATTTTTATTATTCTTTTTTCAATTGACACTAACAAATTAAATAAAGTGTAGTTCAGTACCATTTACCTTCTTTTAATTTTTGTTTCTACATTTTGCATAAAAAATATAAAGTGAATTTTTCATTTTCTAATTAATGGTTTTGAATTGTAAGAACACTTTAGAAAAAGGATTTTTTGTTATGTATAATTAAAGGTGCACATGAAACAATTTCTATTTCTTCTAGGAATCTCACCAATCCTATATGATAACCAAACCTCTTAAGGAAGTATTTGGATTTATTACGATTGTGAATAGTGCAATTGGCAAAATGTGCATTATTTAATCTACATCTAAAGACTTAATTTGGCAATAGATTGAACTAGGACTTTATTCAAGTTACTAGATAAGCCTTGGACAACACACATTTCATCAATTGCATCAACTATAACATTTAGGATTACAACAAATACATATCCCCTCATACAAGATTTTTGCTTGTTAGAAAAATAAAAAAAATTATATTATTGTATGCTAAAAATTTGTTATTGTGACTTGAACTTAAAGCCCTTAACCTAAATTTTAATTTTCACCTATTCCAAAACCTATCTTTTGAGATACACGTGTTACAAAATTTTCTTATAACCAATCAAAAGTATGGAACACATTTCTCAATATCATATATTTGTATTTTAATTCTAGATGAAAAGACTAGTCCAGGCTCACATGGCTGAGGCAAGATGGTGTCATTGCAACGATACACCAACAATAGAGGAATACATGCAAGTTAGAACAGTATCAAGTGCTTACCCATTTTTTATTATTGTATCTTTCATTCGCATGGAAGATGTAATAGAGGAGGTTTTTATATGGGCAACGAGTGACCCAATAATTATTGCAGCTTCTACAATTATTTGTAGGCTTATGGATGACATTGTTGGAGATGAGGTACATGTTAAACACTAATTTATTTTTTAAAAAATTCTCTAATATTAAATGTTGATTTCACTAAGAAGAGAATGTGTCAGAGTTTTTTAAGGAACTATCGATAAAATGCACCAAATTATAGAAAATGTGTCAAGAAGAAGTAATAATAGCATTGCTCTTGTCCAAGTACTTTGATTTTAAAACATGGATGAAACATATTTAATTTACCTTATGAAAAAAGAGCCAATCATTCCAAAACTTTTCAAGAGTTAGGAAAGGAAGACCTAATAATATTTTTTCTTATACCATTAACAAATCCTACTTTAACCGTTAAATATTGATTTTGTTATGATTCATTTTTCTTCTATTCTGTTTATGAAGTTTGAGCAGGAAAGAACACATGTTGCTTCAAGCATTGAATGTTATATGAAGCAACATAAAACCTCAAGGCAATATGCTATTGGAGAACTACGCAAGATGGTTGAGAATGCTTGGAAGGACATAAATGAGGCATGCCTTATTCCTACTGAAGTTCCAATGACTTTTCTTATGTGTGATGTCAATTTTTAACGTGTGATAGACGTGCTTTACAAAGATGAGATAACTATACAAATGCATAAGGGATACTAAGAGAATACATCAAAGCTTTACTAGTTAATAAGATAGAAACTTAGTTCTTTAATAAATTATGTATTATTGATCTACGAAAATGTTTCACTTTTTTATGTTTTGTATTGTTTCACTACGGAAATGTTCCAACAAATCTTGACAGTTTTCTTTGCATTTTGAATCTTTTTTTATCTGTAGGAATCAAACACAAGTACCAAGGTCTGTGCTCATGATTTGGTTTTAGAGTGTTATGTCTAATTACATTTATGGATTGGTCTTCTAGTTTAGTTAGAGAAACTAAAGGCTTTGCAAAAAATGAGTTTGGCCCAAAAATTGGAGCATGGGCCATGTCTTTGGGTAAAGCTTGGGGACTAAATACAATAATATGTTAGGAGTTGTTATTCTCACCTTCGTTTTTGCTATTCCTACCCACACATTTTTTTGTGTTTTTGTTATTCTGAAAATACCCTTCTGACAAAAACGTTATTTCGTTGTTTATTGATCAAAACAAAATCATGTTTTTCATTACAACGTAGGAATGTGTCATAAATAAGCAATGGAAACGTTTTTCTTTTGACCAAGATGAAGACGTTCTTTGGAGAAAGGAACAAACTTGCCTGCAAAGCCACCAAAATCAAATGTTAATGGTAAAAACACAAGCTAATCATCAAGGACAAAATATATTCATACAACAATCGCAATCTATTTATACATAAGTAAAGAAATAACCCAGCCTCATCATCCCGATACTTAATCAACTCACTATAGGGGAGCCTTTCAGGAATACTATTGAGCTCTTCAATAAGTTTTTGCTCACTCGCTTCCATGAAATGCTCTTCGGCCTTGATCTTCACAGCTGGAAATCAAGACCAATATAGTGGATATAAAGGAATCCCAAAATCATCTATCAACAAGTTCGGACACAATATCCCCCCTTTGACACTCAAAAATTGATTCTTGAACGACTTGATATTATCGAAATATGCTATCAGTAACCCTTGACTGGGACACCCATTCAACGACACCTAACTAACTTTATCATTTTTCCAAACAACAAAATAATGAAACAACACATTGGGGGTTGGCGTCCTCTCTAACCCTTCAAAAAGAATTTCAAAAGCCCTCACAAAGGCCCATCTATTCAGATGTAAATGTGTCGGAGCCAACCGAAGCGCAGACAATATCGAACACTGGAAATCGATCAATGGAAATACAATCCAAATTTCTTAGTAAAATATTCATACATGTAAGTAATGTTCGTTTGGAATGCACAATTCCAACTCCACTAAATTTTTGCCTTGAACCCTACATATAAGCTTCTTCAATATGGTAATCATCTTAACGTTATCATAAACAATTCATTCCACCAACACCCTCTCATAAACCTAGTCGTAATCAACAATAGGTTCTTTTAGGGGTTGTATCACCCCATTGCCATCACCCGCATCATCCCCATTACCCTCAACATCATCATTCCTTTCGACTGACTTTAACATTTCTTCCCAATATGTGATACGCAAGGCACAATGTCGCTCCTCGCTAATGTCCATCTCATCCACTTCATTAGCATCTTCCTTATCTTCACCTCACAACCATCATCATAAGACCCATCGTCTTCTGATTCTACCATATATAATCAACAGGAGGTTCGCCTTCACAAGAGGAAATTTCAACAGGGTTCGAGGCAGAAGCTTCCATATGGAAGGCTTCATGTTGAATGCATTGGGTGTCACCTTAATTTCCTCTTGGAAAGATATCCCAGTTTAGGCAACGTTTAACCAGCGCATTCCAGAATAAAATAGAAAACTCATGGCTTTAGACCGTCGGAACCCCCAACCCAAAAAATGACACACAAAACCATCGGAATACCCACATGGGGGACGTGATAAACTAACTTCACACAAACATAACACCATAATAAAAATGAAAATGAATGTTACCTATAGTCGCGGGTGTTATCTTCATTGAAAGGACAAAGCTTTTTACTCTCCAAGCAAACTATCTTCAACTTCTTGCACAAGCCAAAGACAATCAAACACGAGACCGCCAAATAAGACCAAAGGTCAACAGGATAGCCATTTATAGACCCCAATCGTTGTTGGCTCAAAGGGTCATGGCCTATTACCATTTTAAACCCAATATATCACAAGCCAACAATTCAAATCTAATGGACAAGGTCAATGGTCACATCCGTTAAAGCAACGATCATGATGACCTTGAAAGACAAGACCCATCATTTCAAATAACATAGCAAGCGAGGTTACCCATCATCATTACTATCGCCACCAACACAGATTGCAAAAAGTAGCTATATATTGTTCTACTATACCCCCGAGGGCCGATTCTTGTCCTTCATTTAAGCATTCATGCCAAAAGGCTCAATGCTTGGTAGGCTCTGGACCATTTGACCGACTCCGCCCCTGAGGCCCAACTCTTATCCTTCACTTAAGCATTCATGCCAACAAGCTCAATGCTTGGTGGGTTGTGGATCATCTGACTGACTTTGCCCCAAGGGAGGTGCCGACTCTTATCCTTCACTTAAGCATTCATGCCAACAGGCTCAATGCTTGGTGGGATATGGATTGTTTGACTGACTCCACCCTAAGGGAGGAGTCGACTCACACTTAAGGCCCTAGAACTCAATAGCTAAGGGCCTACTAATCCTCGACTAACTAGGAAAAAGCCCATTACGCCTATAGGTCGTTCCATCGACTCAATTATGGCTGACAGTATCTAGTGAGTCTTGTATCCCAGTGTTCCAGAATTGTACTATTAAGTACAAGCATAATACCGTTGAGACATGGTGACAAGGCCAGGTGACACACCGCTTCTCCTAACATGTTTAGAAGCACACAACAATGCATTTGTACCTAATATGGAGCCAGTAAGACTGCATGTGTACAAACACATGGCATACGAAAGCCAATGAGAAAGAAACACGTGTACGAAGTTGTCGGGGGACACTACGTATAAATAGAGTAGAGTTGCATGGGCTTTCCTCAGGTTGATGGTTAGGCAGAGCTGGGGGAGATGTTGACAGAGGTTTGAGTCAAGGCACTTCATTCTCTCTCTTCGATTTCTCCGACATGAACAATTTTAAATATACTATAGATAAATTATTAATAAATAAATATTTTAAATATTTAAATTATATTTAAAAATTTTAATAAATAATTTCAATTATGATATAAGATTATTTTTAAATTATTGATAAATTCCTTTTTGAAAAACTATAAAAAATTAACTTAGAGATAGTGATAGAGATAAAACAAAAATAGAAAACAAAGGTTAAACTATTCACTTTTTATCAGTAGTTGATTCTATTTTAACTTATGGTCTCTACATGGAAAAAAAATGTAAGTTTTAGTTTCTATACTCTTTTTTATAGTGGTTTATCATCGCTAGAAAGTTTTTATGATGGTTTATGTGTTTGGGATAGCTGAGAAAATTAAATTATTTCAATAATCGATTATATTTATAATCGATTATAATTACAATATATTTTTATTTGGGTAAGTTTGCTGAAAAATAGATGGAAGATAATTAATTTCGTTTGGATGCAACAAAAAATTAACTTTTACATAGGAAAAAAGTATAAAAATAACTAAAAGGAAAAATAAGCTGTTAAAAAATAATCATAAGCTACAAATTTTCATATTCATTAAAACAACTTATGTTTTAGAAAAAAAAAAAGGTTTTTACTAAATTTCAGCTGATGTTCCAAACATCCAACTTATTTTATAAACAATTTTTTTTTCCATAAAAACAACTGAAATTGGGGAAAGTAATCATTTCCAAATATGCTCAATATATAGGGACTAAAACTTATATTTTTATCGTATAGGGCTTAAAACTTAAAATGGATACAGCTATATATAGACCAAATAATTAGTTTATTCGTGTTGTAAAAAAATAATTAGTTTATTCGAAAATAAAATAAGAGTATTTTGAGATATAGATGAAAGAAAAAATATTTGTCAATTGAAAGTGTGTAAAATATACTTTCAAAAAATAAAAGAGAGAAAGTATTAAAAATATCTAATTAAAAGAATGAGAAAAATAACTCACTCAATGTATTCTAATCCCTCTTTCTACCAACAAGTCCTTGGTTCGAGTGGTACTGGACTCGATCCCTTTAAGTAAGGGTTTCTAGTTCGAGTCTGGTGGATGGAAAAAAAAAACAACGTGGTTGAGATGGGTCATGGGAGACCCCAATAAAGGTGGCAAGCCAGGTTTCCCGACAAAGATTAGTCATCAGCAAAGCTGGTGGATTCTCCGCACTATCATGGTGACCCAAAAAATCCCTCTTTCTATATAAAAAAATTAGAATAGCTTTCTTGAACAACAACGTTTTTAGTTGTCATTCTTCAACAAGAACGTTTTAAGTTGTTTTTCTTCGACGAGAGCATTTTTAGGAACTCTTATATATGTATATTTCAATATATTTAGTTTTAACTTAAATTTTAATATATTTTTTTCAAAGAAATTACCAATAATCTTTCTCTCTATAAATTAGAATAATTATCTTGAATGAAAGTGTTTTTAGTTTAATTTGTAGAGATTTTTCTTAATGTCTTACCTTTTTCAATTTATCATTTTCAATATCTTTAGTATTAACTTAATTAAATTTTAATATTTTAAAAAGAAATTATCAATAATTAAAAATAACATTGTATCACAATATAAATTACTATTTCCGATCCTTTCTATAAGAAACAAAAGAGAACATTTTCTTAGTTCTAATTATAAGAAACAAAGTACTACTTTCAAGTGTATTAATTTCTAAATTTCTTTTTTTCCCTTAATTAATTGTCAAATCTATTAATGATATAACTTCGTGCTGACGAGCCTGGCGTGGGCATTGGAAGCGTTGCACACGATGGTGGTGATATTCGCAGACCACGAACCGGAGTAGCGGTGCCATGGCGCGGCCGGGTTGGGATGCGACCCGGCCGCGATGAGCGTGTGCCGGCTCGAACTGGGTTCGTGGGAGTGGGTCGGGGACTCAACTGTGGCTGAGTGGGGGTTGTTTTGCAGTGACAAGTTTAAGGTTGGGCTGGTTCAGGCCGTCTTCTTCGGCTGCTGTATAATGATCGGTTAGTTTTACTGTTTCTCTCCAAACTCTAATAGAATGCATTTTAATATTTCATCTCATAATCATAATTATAACTTGATTAACGATAAATAGAGTAAATAGTATATAGACTAATGTAAATGATGTTTATGCTTTCTTCTAATCAATATGATTTATTTATATTAAGGTTTTTTTTTTAATTTTAATAATAATTACTTTAAAAAGTTATATTTATTCATTAAAAAAAAGTTGTATTTATCATTTATGAAGTATTAATACTTTAATTTACTTCACTTATTCGTATCTTTTTACGAAGTATATTTTTGCTTTACGGATGCATATCAATGGAGTATCCAAACTTTTTAAAAATTATGAAAATCCAACATAGCTAAGTGATATCTATAATATAAAAACATGAAAGTATTGTCTCTTGATGAACTAAGAGTGGAAATTATCCTTTTTATGAATTATTTTAAGAGAGAAATGAGATTGATGATACCGTTCCTATTTTATATAATAGGAAGTAATTTATGATATAACGATTTATATTTTTTTTAATAATGTTCAATAAATATGTTCTTAATTTGAATTTATAAAATTGGAACTATTTATTATTATGTTTTATGAAATTTTTATACACATTTACGTATGTATCTTACACGTGTCATATATATTTATTATTAATTGTTGGTATAAAATATTTACACAGACCGATAATATATAAAAAGTAAAGTAAAATCTATAATATATGAAATAATTGGGTGATTTGAGAAATGTAGTGATATTAATGTGTTTGGCTTACACATCATTATCATTTGCAACAAAATTTGACGCCGTTGTTTTTTATATTGTTCTCACTATCCCGTAAAATATACATTCTGTCCCTGTCCTCTGCATCTGCAGCAGTCAATAGATGTTTTCGTTCTACATTCTTTTTTTTTTGTTGAAACGTTCTACATTCTTATCTTTGCTTTCTTGATCTATATCAAGTTACGTGGAGGGATGTGGGGGGAATCACATCCAATACATTCCTCTGTTTTCCTCTTACAAAACTTTTGTCTAAAGTCTAATGTTCTCTTAATTTTTAATAGGCTTAAATATATTTTTAGTCCTTGCAATTTAGCGTATTTTTACTTTTCGTCCTTGCAAATTTTTTTTTTCGATTTAGTCCTTGTAAATTATGTTTGTTGTTTTTCGTCTTTAAAACAGTTTAGATAGCATTTTTTTCACTATTCAAAGTGTTATCTAAATCACTTTAAGGACGAAAAAAAACAGCCAAAAGTGTCTCTAATATAATTACTTTTAAAGGAGGATAAAAGTGTCATGTGGAAAGGAAAAAAAAAGAATAAATAGTAACGTGGTTAGGGTTGCGGAAATTGGAGGACGATATGGGCGTAATGATTAGCTCAGTTTAGAAGTGATTTTTGTCGCTAGAAAATATGATTTTCTTTTCTGTCCTTTTTTAATCATTCTTTGCCAGATTTGAAATCATAGGTACAATTGCATTAACAAAAAAACTAGAAACCCACAACTTAATAGGAAAAAAAAAAACACGTCTAAAAAGAGGACATGGCCTAATAATTAAATTAGGGAGTGTCCACTGGGACTTCAAGTGGTTTTCATGTAATTTCCTTAAGTTGTTAATTAATTTTCTTCTTTGTTTTATATATGCAGGAAATTATTGTATAGTCTTTAACTACATGTTTATAGTCTCGGGTAGTTATCATATGACATGTATCCAAATTTTATTATTTCTTTTTTATAAATTGAAAATTTTGACTACATGATACGAGAAGAATGATATGATGAGAATTATGAACACCTGTTTGTCCTTAATCATTCAACATTTTTTTTTGACAGCAATCATTCAACATTTTTCTTCTTTTCTCGTCACATATTTCATTTTTTCTTTTCTTTTCTATTTATCTCTTTTTTTTTTCCACATATACTCCTATTTAATATAACCTAGATAATTATGATCTATTCCACAACTACTTTCATCATATATATTAAATGAGGGTATTTTAGATTAAATATGTAATTTGTGTGTAGTATTAAATATTTCTTAAATTATGTGCATTAACTTTAAATATCAATAGTTTTGGTCTAAAGAAAGTATTATCTGCCCAAAATTGTGGTGGACTTACAATTAGTCCAAAACTACCAAGTGTTCTGATGGTCTTAAATCTCTTAATAACATGTATTTAAATTTTTTTAAAGAAAATTAATAACACTTAATAACATGTTATGTGATAATTAATTAGGAATCACTTGATTCAGGTCTCCTTGAATAGACTCTAAAACTATAAACAAGTAATTACAAACTCATCTAAGGAAAGAGCCACAAACGCAACAAAAGGCCATAACCAGTCAGTGATGGCTGCACAAGCTGTTCTGATGAAGCACTGCCACCTTCGAAATTATGCCTCGACAAAACATTGCTAGTGCTGCAACAAATATTCTTCAAAGAGGTGGTGCTATTTTCTCTTAAATAATAGTATATTATTTGCTAGGGTTGACGAATGGAATGGCTAACGCCGTTAAGCTTGCAAAGTAGGTGAATTGCTGTTCTGATCTGAGTTCTGAAAACCCTATCACTCCCTGCCCCCAATGTAGTTGTGCATTTTTAGATTCGTATTGAATATGTGATGAAATAGAAAGAAATAAAAGGGTGAAAAATATATAGCAAATAAGACAGAAAATATGCCAGTTAGATAAGCAGAAATATATGAGAGAAAAATAAAATAATTCTCTATAATCTATATGTGTGTGTGTGTGTGTGTGTGTGTGTGTTGATGAAATTGATAAACTTCAAGATTTCAAAAAATTTATTGGTCTAAAATTCGAATCCTAGATATACAATTATGTTAAATACTTAGAGAGTTTTTTTTATCTTTAATGATTCTACCTAATTCGAGCATAATTAAAGAGTTTTACTATCCATAATAGCCATACTCAACTTAAGCAAAATTATCTCTTGTACAAAATAATGTGGTTTTTACAACAACAAAAAAATTAAAATAATATACTATAATATTCGAATGAATATGTACCACTGGATCCAGCAAAAGCAAAACAAAACAAATAGAAATGAAACACACTTGTACAACATATGCTGAATGATTTTTCAAAACATGCATGTGACCAAGAGTAAAAGTATCTAGTCCTGCAAAAACAAAACAGAACACAACGGAAATGAAACAAGCTTGTACAAAATATTCTAAATGATTTTTCAAAACATGTGGCCAAGAGTAAAAGTTGAGGTGTAAGTTCATACTTCATAGTCACCAACAATATTGAATTTCACATCAAAATGACATGTTGTACTGCACTATTTTATATGATGCACTGCATTATGTAGATCACAAGTTTATCCAGAATCACTAGGGTGATGATAGTTAATTAGAGTAGATGCATAAAGACTTAAATTTGATACTCATTATCACCATTTTATAAAAAAAAAATCACTATCCATTTGCATTAACGATGATATGAGAATAATTATGGAAATGATTAATGACTTGTAATTTGAAGGATATTTATCCCCGTACCCTAAAGTGAGAAAAATAAAATCTTATGATTCAAATAAATGAAAAGCGAAAAGTATCACTTATCAAAAGAAAATTGAAGTGGTCTGAAAGAATTTTGGAAAATACAATATAATTGAAGTGATCTATAAGAATTTGAATAACTAGAATTTAGTTTTTGTTTTATTTTATTTTGTTACAATGTCATTGATACGAAGTATTCACTAATTTTACCGATGACTAATTACCATTGGGGAACCTGGCTGACTACATTTGGTGAGGTCTCCTTCCCAACCACATTTTCTCCATCCACAAAACTCGAACCTGAAATCTTGCTTAAAGAATCCAACTCTAGTACTACTCAAAAAATTATTAGGTGGTCTTAGACGACTATGATTCTTGTTAATCTTCATATAACACATAATCAAGTGTTATTACTTCTTTGTCTTAGATTGTAAAATCTAAATATGTTATATAAATATTAGTTGAAACTGTGGATGGTGACAATCCTAGATCACTTAATAATTTTTCCAACATCTTACATTTGATAAGGAAAGAACACCGTGGGGGTATCCATAGGAAGATTTCCAAAACAGAAATTAATAAAATCTTATCTTATAGATCAATAATGTTTCAAAAACATAAATAAATTAATTTTACTATCATTTAAAATTTTTAAAAATCGTTTAAAAATTTAAAAGATAAGTTTTTAAAAAAAATCACAATCATTTTAAAAAATGATTTTATTAATTTAATTAAAAGATCTTAATTATATTTTAAAATTCACTTTAGTACAACATAAATGTTAAGGCTAGCTAGCCTATGCTCAGTTATATCTTCTCTTTCATTTCTTATGAATTAACTAAGTTGGGTCCTTGAACAATTCGAAGCTAAGCTACACTCCACCAACTAAACCAACCTCCTTTTTATCCCCCAAACCAAACAATGTCTAATGTAGGCTCATCAGTTTTGGTTAATCTAATTTAGCATTTATTTAGGGATAATTTTAATAGTGTAATAATTTTATGAAGCTAACTACTGAATTTCATCAAGATATATGCATATGGTCAAATTTAAAATATATATTCGTAAGAATAGTTCATAATTTCACATTAACTAACATTTGTCTATTATTTAAAAGTACAATATGTATTAAAATAAAGAACTTTATTCAGAGGGAGAGTTTCGTTAGTCTTCCATAAATGTCTTTACAAAAAAGAAAATAGTAAGTAATTTTATAATTAAATGAGATTTTATATGCTATATCAAGTCAAGCATGAATGAAAACTGTTTATATATAGGTACTTCACGCACACAAAAGATGGTCGCTGCATAACTAATATATAAACTTAAAAATGTTTTTAGTCCTTTAAATTTGGGTCTTTTTTTTTCCCTCCAAATTTAAAGTTACTTTTTTTAATCCCTAGAATCCGTAAAACGCTCTTTTTAGTCATTTTCCACAGTGAGTCAAATGAAGAATAATAAATTCGTAATTTGTAGTGACTTTTGATAGCCATAATTTGTTTTTCTATTTTATAATTTTAAAGTACAATTTTTGACAGATAAAAACCACCAAAATCACGTCAATAAAAAAATTAAAAACCCATTAACCACTTTAAAAATTATTTTAATTTTTTTATTGACTTTTCTAGCGATTTTAAACCGCTGGAAATCGTACTTTAAAATTTAAAATAAAAATCAATTTCTAACAATTAAAAGCCACTACAAATTATGAATATCTTATTCCCCGTTTGACTCATACTGTGGAAAAGGAATAAAAAGAGCATTATGAGGATCCCGGGACTAGATAAACAACTTCAAATTTAGAGGACTAAAAAAATGACCTAAACTTGAGGGATTAAAAACATATTTAAGCCTAATATATATAACAATGGACTGTGACTTGTATTCATATGTGACATGTCCAAATTAAAAGAATGTATGCTAGCGATATTTTTTAAAAGAATTTTCTAATACACTTTTTAATTATTAACTGAAATGTTATGAAAATATAAAATTATGTGTAGGACTCTTTAAACAAAGATTAGGACTTACATAATCATTTGATTCTCAATAAATTTTAAATAAATAATAATGTAAAAAATATGTTAAAAATGTATTGCCAACATTTTTCTAAATGGACTAGAGATCTCGTAGCTTAACCGGCAAATATACAATGTGTCTATAATTAGATGGTCCTTATTTTTGTACATTATGGTGTTAAAGTTTTGACATCTTGACTTGACTATTGACTTTTCTAACTAAGTAAAATGTTTCATATGCTACACTTTTCCTAACTATGTCGCAGGATGGTGATAGCAACATCAAACAAGTTCAACTATTAAAAGATGACATTCAAAAGATGCTTGTCTCTCCTATTGATAACAATTTCTTTTTTAAATTAATGTTTATCGACTTGGTCCAATGGTTTGGTGTTTCTTATCATTTTGAACAAGAAATTGATGGAGCATTGCACCAAATTTATGACATTTCAACAAAGGACGATAATATCATAACTCACGATGATGATCTTCATCATTTGGCTTTACTATTTTGATTGCTTTGACATCAAGGATATCGCATTTCATCAAGTATGTCTTTAAGAGAATTTAAAATTCAATGAAAAATAATATAACATAATTCATTATGATGATCTTAAATTTCCCATTCAAACTTACTTTTTCTGCTATATAGGCATTAAGGACATTGCATTACAACAAATATATCTTTATTTCTTTCTAGGAATGTAATTGCTTCAGTGATCATGAAAGACCACTACCAGCTTGAATGATGGTGACAAAATTTGACTTGGTTTAACTTATTTTTTTGGGATAGAAGATGAGAAATCACAAACTAAATATTTAAAATGAATCTCACAAATAAATGAATCACACAATACATTACTTTTTGGGTTGGGTTGACAATTATTTTTCAATTTTGAGATTTTCCTAACTTAGAGATCTAATTTGACATAAGTAGTCTTTGTTATACAAATGGCAAGGAATCCAAGAGGGGGTGAATTGGATTTGCAAAACTTTGACCAAAAAGATATCTTCAATCTCTAAAACAATTCTTTTAGAAGATTAAATAATTGATTCAAAGTTTAAGGATGTACAGAGGATGATCATGCAATTTCTAATGCACTTAATATGTTCCTAATATGATCAGTCCACATATAATTCAAGAAACTTAAAGAACTTGCAACAAGCAAAAAGTTAAGGATTAAAGAGAGAAAAGGCAATGACTTTTATATCTGTTCAAAACACTACCAATGTGTGACCTAACAAATCCTATTGACATTTCCACTAGTTTGTAAAACTGTTTACAAGCAAGCAACCATCAAGATATCTCTTGACACCTCTAACCTTTTCTTGAAACACTTTTGTTGTGCACTGAAGGGGATTAAATACCGGGGAGATCTTCATCGATAGGCCACGAGCACACCATACAAGTGAACCTAACATCACCTTCAACTCAAAACCTTAAGGCATTAGGTTTGCAGGTCTTTCCACTTATATGTTGCTCAACTTGCCCATTCCCACCCAATGTGGTACTTCACCTTCACATTTGAACTCCAACAACTTCTAAGAATATTAAATTCGACCCATGTAGAATTCCTCTACAAGACCCTTTGAGAGAACCGTACTCTTAAATCATACAAAGCTTAAGATAAAGTAACAAATTCACCTTGTGAATAGACAAACAAATTGAAATTTTTGCAATTTGAACCTCTCGTTTAACTTAAGGAGATAAACCCAATTTGAACCAAAGTGGACAATACTTTAAATGTGGTAACCCTAATGATACCAATGGAGTTGACGTCAAAACATTAGCACTAAAAGGCCACTCTTGGCCTATAGCCTTGACTAAGGGGCTTGTTCTGATACTCCAAAAAGTCTCATATCGCTTAAAAGTCGAGGTTAAGGATAATTTATAAACACCCTCCTTCATTAACTCACTGAGACATCTTTTAAAGACAAAATGATGATGAACCACCAAAAATCAAATTGAATGTAATGACAACATGAATTATTTCATGGAGGCAAAACAAATTTAATTTAAAATTTATCTAATTGAATATATATATATATATATATATATATATATATAATAAAATAATTTATATTAGAAGTGTAAAACGTATTTACCAACAGGAAACAAAAATTTATAATAGTAAAACGTTTAAAACTCATCTATTTTAACTCCAAACAAATGGATCAAAATATTTAAAAAAAACTTGAACGCACTAGTTAAATGTCACAAATGAAAGAAAGCTAGCACTCTCAAACTTATTTTCCACGTTTTGAATGAGTGGTTCACAAAACTATAACGTTAGACATTTATGTTGTGGACGAGAGGAGAGGAGGGAAAGAAACCAAGACAACATAGTCAACACATGTCGTGAGCTACTTGGCTGATTGCAAAGGACAGAAGGAAACAGATTAATGATATTCTTTGAAAAATTAATTTGAATTGGTCTGCACAACATACATTTTAGATAGAATATTTCAACATTTATTTAGAGAAAATACTCGTATCTAGGCTTACATTTATATGAATAATAATAATTTTAATTTTTTATAGAGTATAAGAGTGCGCTTATTTCACAAATTAAAAACTTATTCCTAGAAATGTAAACATGGGAATGTAATATTCCTATGTTTGTTACAAGTTTTGAAAATTTATTCCGGGTATTGTTTATTCCTGGGAATGTTGTAGCTTCCTTTTTTATTATGTTTCCCCATACTTTTATTCCCATGAAGAGGGCCGGATGGGAATGTGATATTCCCATGGGAATATGAAAAGTTATTTTCTAAATACACATGTAACTTCCATTTTTACTTTTTTCTATTTGAAATTTTCAATTTTTAAAAAATAATCCTAGGAATATTAAAATGTAACCAAACATGTTTTTAAATATACCTAGGATTCCTAGTTATCATATTCATGGGAATACAATATCATTCCATGAAACAAACGCCCCTAAGTATCTTTCACGAGAGATAATCATATTCAAGCTAGATAAAATTATTATGAATAACAAACATCTCCCTCGGAATATTTAATACAATATTGCATTATAACTCAAACTCAAAACTACTAATTAAGCTAAAATAAATCCAAATCAGTTAATCCATGCATCAATTACATAACTTTAATATTTGTACCTTTATTCTTTATGTACCTATATATCTGTACTTAGACCTATTATTAGGATTTTTTTAGTAATTAACTTTAATATGATCTCTGATTATGAGTTTTATTTGATTGAGAAACCAATAGAAATAAAAATATTATTACATTCAAATTAATGATTAAAAAAGCACCTGTTAAAAGTATAATATATAACTTAATTGAATATAATAATTAAAAATAATTTAATTTATAATTATATAAACATTATAAATTATAAATAGATTTTAACTTAAGTAAATAATTATTTAAAATCTTTGAATATTATATATATATATATATATATATATAGAGAGAGAGAGAGAGAGAGAGAGAGGGAGAAAATAGATCAATTTACTCTAAAAGTAACTCTAAAAGAGTTACTTCTTATCTCCATCATTAATTTTCTTGAAATCTATTAAAAAAAATGAAAGGTGAGAATGAATTTGAGTATCTTGATCCCTCCTTATATATATATATATGTGTGTGTGTGTGTGTGTGTGTGTGTAATGTTTAAATCGAAAAACTTTTGAAAATGAGAATGAGAACTATTAATAATATTCATTGAATTGCAATTAACGACTAGGAGTGTGTGTATAATGTTTCAAACAAAAAACTTCTGAAAATGAAAAAGACGAAAAATAATATAAATTTTTGGTTAATATAATAGAGAAAATAAGAAACAAATAAATATTAAGACTAAAAACTTGAATTTTTTTCTTTTATTTTTTTTATGTCCTATTTGGTAGAGAGGACAGAAATATAATAGATGGAAATAAAATGGATGAGTGAAAATAGTTAGAAATAAAGTAAAAATTAAAGGTGTTTGATTAAAAAGAAAGAGAGAAGAGATGAGGAGATAAATAAAGAAAGATAAGTGAAAATAGATGAAAAATAGTACAGATAGGTCCCAATATTTTTAAAAATATTTCCACTCTAGTTATATCTTCCAAACAAACAAACTTATTTCCATCTCTCCCTCTCCTCCCTATTTATCCTCTACTAAACAAAGCCTTAAGCGGCACATTTCCATTCTGTTTGATAAGTGAGAAACACAGTGGAGGGCCGCAGACAGAGATAGAGTGCTTTGTTTAGTGAAACTGATTTAGAGTAGATTTAAGTTTAACATTAGTGGGTTTCACTAATTTTATTTCCCTTCGGGATGTTGAAGTTTATCATGTGACCTGACCAAGATTTGTAATGACTGTTGTGCCCTTCTTATGTTTATTGTTTTTGTTGGTGAGAAACCTAACCCACAAATCCACACATCTACAACCTTTGTTCCCCTAACAAAGGCCGTTGCTGGGTAGGTGTTTCTTGTCACTGCTTGACGGTCTGCCGCATGTCTTCGGTGATGTTGGGAAATGGTAATTTTTTACATTGAGAAAGCTGCCATAAAAAGGGTACTGTGGACTTATTTTGTGCATGTTTGGGTTAAAATTTGCAAATTTAATTTTGGATCAAATTTAAGTTTGCAATCTGAATTTGCAAAAATATCTCAAGTCTTGCTTATTCAAAACTGAGTTTGCAAGCAAAACTTTACTTTCAAACATACTTTTGAAGGATAACCAAATATGATCTCAAATTGATTTTCTTCTCAAACATACTTTTGGACCCTTCTACCGGAAATCCAAACATACCCTTTAATGGGTGCTCCTAAGCATAAATGGACTCCATAGGAAGAAGCAACGTTGAAAGCTGGAGTAGTCAAACATGGGGCTGGGAAATGGCGCACCATACTTAGAAACCCAGAGTTTAGTTCCATTTTGCTCATCCGTTCAAAATCGATTTTTTACAATCATTGTTTATCAAGTATATTCGACTAAAGTTATGTATTTAATTGATTATATAATAATTTTAATCAGTTAAATTGATTCAAATGACACACATATATGAAGGGTAAAAGAGTATTTTTATAAATATATTAATTACTCTCCTCCTATTTCATTCAAACTAAACAATTAAACATTTCATTTTATTTCTCTTTTCTTTAATTATTTATCTTATATTTTCTTTCACTCTATTTCTCTTTTCAAAACCAATCAGAACGTTCGAGAGGATCAAAGCGTGAGAGAACTTTACAAATCAATCACAAAAACTATTATCCCACCTACACACTCGTCCCTTCTATTGTCAAAATCAAAATATTAATACGTCACAATCCCCCCCTGGCCTGCTGTATCATTGGTTCATTATCAAATAAGCCCGCATCAACATTGGTACGTTTTATTATGCACCATGCAAATGCTTCTTGCCCAAAAGCATGCACTACCAGTGGTCCAATGTATAGTCTTTTTCATGCCTGACATGACAGATAGGATTACAAGTATTTAAAGGTACAAATAATAATTTAACATCTCAAAAAGTGAGGCCAAATTAAATTTGTGATCCACTACAATTGAGGACGTTTGTTTTGTTTTCACGGATGGAGAGAGGAACGATCCACAAGAACGGAAAAGAGCCAGAATTTTAATCATTCCATCATCTGAAAAGGCACGCTAAGATAAAAGGACGGAAAATGAAATGGAATCTTCACGTGGAATCTACATCAATTTTATGTTCCGTCCAAAGATAAAGGAAAATACTATTTTTATATCAAAATAAAATACTTTTATTTGTATAATATTTTATTTTTTATTTAAAGTATATATATATATATATTTGCTTTTTTTTCTTTATCAAATAATTTAATAAATCATTTTATTTTTATTTTTTCTTTTTCTTTTCTTTTACTTTTTTTTTACTAAACATAACATAATTAAATTACGCATCAAAATTAATGTCGTGTTATACTATGTTTCGAACAAAGAAAAGGGGAGAAAAACAAAGACATTAGTGAGAAAATACGGTAAAAGATACATCTACAAAAACAACATTCAAAATAAAAGAAGAAACAAATTCAAAAACTTTTAACCGTCCATCTAAAGAAAGACCATAATTAGCTAATCCATCAGCAACTTAATTGGCTTCTAGCAGCAAATGAGACCATTCGAAGCTGCCTCTATCCATGACAAATTTATTAATTTCTTGAGCTAAACTGGAGCAAGGATGATGAGTAGGACAGTCTTTGCTAAGCAAATTTATGGCACTTTGAGAATCAGATTCAATAGAAAAAGTTCTGAATCCCCCCCGGTTGCAATCCCTATACCAAGAAGAATTGCCCAAATTTCAGAATGCACTACAGAACAATAACCAATATATATCAGCAGAAAATGCTAACAACAAATTTCCACAATGCGTGGTCTCTGAGAACACCACCAGCAGCAGCCTTCTTGGTGTAATTATTAACTGAACCATCACAATTCAGTTTGAATTTCCCAACTAAGGGATGTTTAAAACTCAATTAATTTAACGTTGCACCAATTTTAACTTATAAGTTACTTTTATCAAGATTTATATTACTATCCCTTCTACCGTTAATTTAATTTTACTTATACTTTATCTTAAATTAATATAACGTAATATTGATATATCGTTACATATTTATTTTAGAAACTAAACCACTTTAAAGAAATCGAAATTCAAAAGCTCTATTTTTATTTTAAAAAAAAGTTGCCTTGTTTTATTGAAAAAAAATATAATAGATAAGACAAACTGTCAAGTAATCATAAAATAAAATCAAAATAAATTCTAATTATATTAATTTATACACAAAATATCACACTCGACTTTTAAATCTTATATAAATAAAGTAAAAAGTAAATAAATTAATTAAAAAACAAATAAATTGTGAAAATACAATTTTTTATCAATATTTATTAATTTTAATCAAATATAATCCACAAGCACCGAGTATACCACTGCTACTAGCAATGAAAATCTCGTTTTGGAAGAGAATGCCAATACCACTGTTACCAAGCTAGTTCTGGAGGAGTATACCACTGTTACAAGCAACGAAAATCTGGTTCTGGAAGATATATTTGCGTCTTAGGATGCAGACACGGATCTTATGAGTGAAATAGAACCCGAGTACTTTAGCCCAGTCTTTGATGCAGAACTTTGGAATCATGATAACAATATATGCTTTCATACCTCCCAAGACTATTTCCCAATTTCCCAGCATTAATTCATCCTCCTCTAGAAGCTAATAGTATATACCATTGTAACCAACAACGACAATCTGGTTCTGGAAGGATGAATTTGCCTTGTGGGATGTAGACAAATGGATCTTAAAACACCTACAATGGAAGAACTCAATTTAGATTCTTAACTCTCTTAATGAGTTAGTTTTTTTTTTCACTTAAGTTGTAAGAATACCCATTATTTGGGCCGTGTCTATAAATTGCAATGTATTAGGAAAATTTTATATTCAAAAGTTTAATTTAATATAACTTATAAATTTCCATTTTATATTTTATTATTGGTTAAAGTTTTATAATCAAATATCTTTAACATTTCTCTTTCAATATATAAAAGGCTAAATATTAATTTGATTTTTTTTTCAGTTTGATCTTTCAATTTTAAAAAATTATTTTAGTCTTTTATGCTTTTAAAAAAGTTTATTTTGATCCTTCGTCCATCAATGTAGAGTTAATGTTATTGATAATTTTAAGATATTTACAATTAAAAATTGTTACAAAATATAATTTTTTTTTCTTCTAAAATATCTCATTCTATAATTAACACATAGTGATGATTTTTTTTACCGTCACTATAATACTTAAACCATTAATTGTATATCAAAACCCTTCAAACTTTTCCCCACCCCTTACGCCATTAGGGCCATCTACAATCTTCCCCGTTTTCATCTCCTTCATATTTCACCCTACCTCATTTTTTCCATATCTAGGAGTATTCACATACACATTCATGTTTCCTATGAAGATCTGGTCTAGGCTCCCTGGGTCTAGCTGCCTTTCCAATGTCCTAGCATCTCTCACCCCTTGATACCTCACAAAACCGTACCTTTGGCCCTTCCAGCTCCATTTGCTTGCAATGAACAAATCTCTTACCGTACCCCACCTCTGAAAAATCCTCCACAGATCCACCTCCATGAAAAATTCCTGAAAGTGAGAAAAGAAAAATGTTGGGACCCCCCATCTGTAAGGGTGGGCATGGATTTGATTTTTAAAAATCCAATCCAGATCCAATAAAATGGATGATTGGATTTTTTTTTTATCAGCAAAAGAAATATATTAACCGGGGGTATAAGAGATACCCAAAATACAATTTGTAACAATATGGTTACCCATCACAACCAGACCCCATCATGGTTACCCCATATTTAGACAACCACCACCACCACCAAATATAAGTTAACCATAGCACCAACACCTAATAGCAAAATGCTAAACAATACAAGTACAAAGCGAAACAAAGACATGTGTCCTTTTTCCCAACCTTCCAAACAGAAGCTTAGAACCAAACCATTGGTGTAATAGAGTACCCAGCTATAACAGTAGCCATATAATGTACACTGATCTCCAAAACCAACAGCATGAAATCCCATGCTCAAATACCCAGTATATATCGAAACTTCCCTTATGTGGTTTTCAAGCATAAATACGGCATTGAGTACCAGTCATAAAAGTAGTGATCAAACCCAATCAATTTACTTGAGCACCATAACCAAGACTTAAAGACAATTAGATCAAAGACTTGTTCTATGTCCAAAGCTGCACTATTGAACACCACATCATTCCTATGATTCCATAAAGTCCAAATAGCTGCAAACCAAACTGTTGGCCACACAATTGACCCACTAACTCCCATCGAAAAGCAAGAATGTTATTGAAAATGAAGTATCAAATCACAGTGTTGGACCATAGTAACACCCACCCAAGAGTACACACGCTGCCAAATTGAACCCGCGCCAGGACATAGCAGAAAAAGGTGTGTCACTGATTCCTCAGGTAAGTTACAAAATGCACACAACGTGCCTGTCACTTGCAAATCCACCCCTATCCTGAGAAGATTATCCTTCATTGCCACTATGTTCCTTGACAGCCTCCACACAAACGCCTTAATATTTGATGGTATACACAGCCTCCACAGGTTTTTGTAGAAGGGTCCGCAAGTTGTTCCACCACCACCAAGAAGAAAATTATATGTTGAGTTGACCGTATACCCCCCAAATGAATGCCTACACCACACAAGCCTATCTTCCTCACCTGCGTTAAGTTGCACATTATTAATGGCAGATTGGAATTCCTACACCAGTTGATGCTCTCAAGCGAACCTATCCCGTCTCCATTGAAGTCTCCACTGCCAACTTTCCCCCTCCCAACACCCCACCTCACCAATATAGCAATCTTGTTGTAAAGAAATCCTATGTAACCTACTAAACTCCTGAGCAAAATTATGGTCCTCAACCCAAGTATGATCCCAGAAGGACACCCTCATACCATTTCCTATCTTCCATACCAAGTTTGAGTCAAACCGCCTCCTATCCTCCTCATCACCACAAACACGAGTTAAATCTCGCCACCATAGGGAATCAAGCCATGTACATCTTTTAACACTCTTGCAAGCACCTTCCCCATATCTAGAGTATAAAACACCCCTCCATAGCCCTCCTTGTTCATTCATCAATCTCCACCTCCATTTGCCCAAAAGTGCTTCATTAAAGCATCTAAGATTCCTAATCCCAAGCCCTCCGTCCTTTTTCTTCAAACACACGTCTTCCCACTTAATCCAAGAGATCCTCCTACTATCACCCTCACCCCTTCCCCAAAGGAACTCCCTTTGAAGGCACACCAGTTTCCTAAGGACCTTTTGAGGTACCCTGAAAAAAGAAAAGAAGAAAAGGGGAAGAGCTGAAAGCATAGAGTTAATCAAAGTCACTCTCCCTCCCAAAGATAGTGTTCAGTATTTCCAACAAGCCAGTTTGCTATGAAACTTCCTGATAACGGGCTCCCATGTTGTTTGCCGCCGTGGATTGGCACCAATTGGTATGCCAAGATACAAGAAAGGGGGCTCCATCACACCACAATTGAGCTACCCCACAAAACTATCATGCACACCTGGGTCTACACCAATGCTCGCCAAGCTGTTCTTCCAAAAGTTGACCTTCAAACCAGACACCATTTCGAAGCATCTCAGCAAAGCCTTCAAGCACAACACATTGCTTGGAGTTGGTTCACCAAAGAGAATAGTATCATCTGCAAACTGCATGAGAGAGACCTCAGCCCTATTTGTCCCCACCTTATACCCCAAAAATAGGCCACAGTCCAAAGCCTTCCTCATCATACTGCTAAGTCCCTCAGCAACAACCAAGAAAAGAAACAGTGCAATTGGATCCCCCTGTCCCAGTCCTTTTGTAGGCATGAATTCCAAGGTTGGACTCCCATTAACCAGGACTAATACTGTGGCTGACATCAACCCACCCCTAATCCACAGAATCCTTCTCTCACAAAACCCCATCCTTCTTAGCATGTAGAAGAGAAAGTACCAACATACTAAATCATAGGCCTTCTCGAAGTCGACCTTGAATAACAAGCAACCCTTTTTCCTCCTTGTAGCATCCTCTACCACCTCATTTGCGACAAGTGCACCTTCAAGTAGTGACCTCCCCCCAACAAAAGCATATTGCCTCTCATCGATAATCTTACCAAGAACTCCTTTCCTCATAATTGATAGGACTTTGGCAATGATTTTGTAGACACAACCAACAAGAGCAATGGGTCTAAACTTATCAAGGGCTTGAGGGTTGTTTTTCTTCGGGATTAAAGCAATAAAGGACGAATTTCCACCTTTAGGGATCTTCCCAGTCTCCCAAAACTCCTCCATCATATGCATACTGTCATTCTTCATAATTTCCCAGGTTTTCTTCAAAAAATTAAAATTGAACCCATCAGGACCCAGACTTTTGTCTCCCCCACACTCCTATATTGCCGCTTTCACTTCCTCCTCCGAGAACTTTTGGCATAAAAGATGATTATCCACCTCCTCAACATGACCAAAAGAGACCCCGTCAAGGTTCGGTCTAGGAGAATAGGATTGAAGAAATCTTTTTTGGAAAAAGTGTTTTATCCCCCTCTTAACCATACTAGGATCTTCCACCCAAGTCCCATCCACCTCAAGGCCTTTAATAGCATTGATCCTCCTTCTCCAATTTATCAAAGTGTGAAAATATTTGGTATTCCCGTCACCTTCCTTTACCTTCTTTGATCTAGCCTTTTGGTGAAGTAGAGATTCATTTTTCCTCAAGAGACTCCAAAACTCATTCAAGATTTCCCTTATTTTTTGTATCTCATCATCCGTCGGCCCCTCCTCCTCATCCTTAGCATCCAAAACGTTGATGTTTTCAACCAGCAAATTGCATTGCTTTTCCAAGTCCCCAAAACAGTCCTTGTTCCATTTCTTCAATGCTTGTTTCAGTAGTTTTAGCTTTTCCTTGAGGACATAGCCTGCTGAGCCCGAAACATCAAACTGGGACCATTGCTCCACCACAAAATCAACGAAACCCCTCTCCAAGAACCAGCAATTGATGACTTTAAATGCTTTCGATCCCCAGTCCACCATAGAATTCTTCAAGAGGATAGGGCAGTGGTTAGAGAAGCTCCTAGGCAAAACAAATTAAGAACTTCCAGCCCAAACCTGCAACCACCCTTGTAATACCAGAAACCTGTCCAACCTACTCTTGGAATGTCCACCTGACCTGTACTAGGTGTATCTACTGCTAATCAAGGGGATATCATCCATCTCCATGTTAGAAATAAACTTATTAAATTCCTCCATATCCCTCCCCCCTGATGGTTGATTTTCGCATCCTTCCTCTCCTGTAGGCCCCTGTCAGCGTTGAAGTCCCCGACCAAACACCAAGCTTCCACCTCACTATGCCTCTTTATGGATACTAGTTGCTCCCAAAGTCTTTTATTTCCATTGGTGTCTGATGGAGCATAAACATTTACAATGATGCACCTAATGTTCCCATCACACCATACCCCTTCAATACCCAGAAAACCTGCACCTGAGAAAACTGAGTCCACTATCAATGCCCATTTTTTCCATAGACATAAAAGGTCCCCTAACTGAGTTAACCGCTGGGAGTTGTCTCCACTTGACCTCAACATCCTCCCACAAGGCTACAGTCAACAACTTAGAAACTCCCCCCATTTTTGTTTCCTGAAGGCATACGAATTCCACCATATGAGAGACAATAGATTTTCTGGTTAGTCTTCGTTTGATTTTGCCTCCAAAGCCCCTCACATTATGACTCAGAATAATCATTTGATCACCCTGCTAGTCCCCTTCCCATCTTAGCAATTCCTACTATGCTTCTCCATTGCATCTCTAACTTCCATCTCAAAAAATTTCTTTAGCATGACATCCTCATCTCCCTCGAAGACAACCACCATCTTTTTTCCCAGCTGCCATATCTTTTTAACTTCAGCCTCTTTATCCTTCAGAATAAGAACCCTTTTTCCTGGCTTAGTATGGGGCCTTGTTGTTAACAAAGAAGACATTTGTTGTCCCTGGTATATATCGTTCCCTACTCCCAAATCTGCTTTGGGGATGATCCCTCCTACTGCTCCAGATGGATGTCATTGCATAGACGCCTCTCCCTTCTTTGAACATTGACCCTCTTCCTCCTCTTCAGCTTTTTCTTGGTTTGTGAACCCGCTGATGCCCTTATCATATGAAAGCATCGAATTCCTAACCTGGACATTGCTCTTCTCCAGGCAAACGAGACATTGATCACCTATAGGAATTATTGCTTTGGTCCTTCTTTTCAGCCTTCTCTAAAACCCGTCCTTCAACTTCTTCATAGTGCATGGTAATTGGGTCGTCATTACCACTCCTCCGTTCATCCTCCATTTGATTTATACTTATCCCTCTCTTCCCACCACACTCCTTCTACCTTTGTAAAGTATTATTTTATCTTTCTACTGAAGATCGACAAGGCCCACCACATTCAGTGTTTCTTTTATTTTTCTTTTTACGCCTCCCACTCTTGTAGTTATATTTGGGCTCGCCCCAATGGCCCAAACCCAGCCCCACAAATCTCTTGAGACCACCTTTTGACCCTTTAACTCCTCTCTTTTCACTTCCCCCAACCACATGCTCCTCTTTCGTCTGGTCATCCTCCATTCTACCTATAGCCTCTTCGCCTACTTCCTTTTATCCCTTACGCTCTGGCCCCTCTGCTGTCTTCCCAATTGCTTTACCACTCCCGTCAAAATTTGCTAGTACCTACTCGTTGTCGTACTCATTACCTTTTCCTAAAATGTGTTTTGTTTTTAAATTTCCCCTTCTTCTTTTCCCGATACACCACCAACCTCCCCAGAACCTACTATATTGTCTTTTTCCATACCCTCCTCGGCCAGAGTGTGAGTAGCCACCCTAGAAATTACATCGATGCCCCTGTCATCTGGGACCACTTTTGACTTTTTATTATCCTCCATTGTCGGTGACTCGCCATCGGTTTTCATCATCCCTTCCCAAGAGCCATCACTTGAAGAGTACTCTGAAACACTCGATAGATTGTCGAGATCGACTCCTATTATCGAAGCATCTGAAGCTTCGTCAAAGCTTCCTTGGAAGTTCACAGAGGCATGGGCATAGCATAAGAATTCCTCCGTAAAAGTAATTGTGTATACCTTCCTATTAATCTTGATCCTCTGACTTTCATTTATGTGGCCTAGATATAAAGAGCGAATCATAACTCTAGCATACTCAATATTGAACATCTTTAGCATATCTTCGTCCACTTCAGAAAGAAACCCGAACTTCCCTACCAGCTTTTCAAAGCAATTGTTGTTCCACGTGTGTAAGGCTACCCCAGCGATCCTTACCCAGATCAGTCTGAATCTCGAACCCTCTTCCGGTAACCATGGTATTATTGACTCAAAGACTTCCCCTAACCAAGCTTATGCTCCCTTCACCAGCGTATGTATATCGTCCTCCTCAGAGATGGAAAGAAGCAATTTGTTATCCCCTAGGAATCTTGATCATTTTGGGACCTTCCATGACCAACAGCGCTTGGGACTGTGACACGCATTTTGGATCTATAAGCCTGGCCACATAGTCGTTACAAAGCCACTCCTTGTTACACTCTTCCACCTGTATCGCTTGTCCTAGCCAAGAATCTTCCGAATTAATCCCTTCTTGTAGCCCTTTCTTCTCCTACTTTGTGCCATTAGTTGCTTTGTTAGCTACGACCTCAGCGTACGATTTCCCCCTCATCCCTCCTTGTAGTGTTTGTTTACCCCTGTTATCTACTTGACTATTGCCCCCATGTTTGTTTCCTTCTTGTACAACTCGTTTGCCTTTATCGTCTGTTCTCACAAGTCGTGGTAAGTTAACAAACAACTTTTGATTTCCTATGAAGATATTATCTAGCTTCTGCGCCAGCCTTGCTGTATCCCCCACCTCCGCAAATCGTACGAAAGCAAAATGCTCCCCCCTTATTCACCCTAGGGGATATAAAATATAAACACTTCTCTCACCTTCCTGCATCTCCAGAATATTTTCCACATGTCACCAACATTGAAATGTTGTGGAAAGTGGTAAAAGTAGAAACTTGTTAACATTCCTTGGTTTCTGTAACTGCTGCCATGATGGTACGATGATACCGGTTGTTGCTCTCCCCGTTCCCTCACCCCCGTTCTGTCACCTTCCCCCATCCCTTTTTAGGTCAAAACGGTTTGTATTGAGACAGTAAAATGGATTGGATTTTGAATCCAAATCAATATTTTTCAAAAAATCAATTTGGATTTTTGGAAAACCAGTTTGAAACTAGTTTTGAAACCAGTTTTTGGATCGAAACCGGTTCCAAACCAAAAGTCAATTTTTGGTTCTAAACCAATTTCAAAACCTTTTTTTGGTTCAAAACCAATTTTGAACAAAAAATTGGCTTTTAAACCGGTTTCAAACCAAAAACTGGTTTTTAAACTAGTTTCAAATAAAAAAATATTTTCTTTTTTAAAAAAAAATAATAGTTTTAAAGAATTTTTTGTAGCTACCTCCTTTCTATTTAGCAATTAATAACCATTTTAAAAACATAACCAATTTAAAACCATTTAAAACCATAACTAATAAAGTTTAACTAGTTTTAAAGAAATTATTATATTAAAAAATAAATCTCCCTATATATATAAACGTGAAACATTATCTGCTTCTTTAGGCCTCTACTTTCCCCACTCTCCCTCACATTCACTCTCATTTAAATATTCTCCTCTCATGAATGGGTGAAATTCACTCTATGGTATATTTTATTATGCTTTCAATATCAACTTAATATTTTATCTTTAAATTCAAATACGCTCCTAATATTCATATGATATATCCTCTTTTAATATCTACTGGACACTTTAACAAGCTGTAATTGAATATTAGAAACCAATTTCGTATATATATTTTGATTTCAAAAGTTAAATACACTCCTAATGTGCATATGATATATTTTCTTTATGCTTTTAACATCAACTGAACAGTTTAACTTAACTTCTTATATCTTCCAATCTATTATTTTCATTATCTACAGTTCTAACTTGAATTTCAATATGTTTTAAAAGAAACTACCAATAATTAAAAATGACAATATATCACAATATAAATTATTTATCATAAAATTTAAATATAATTTTTATGTTCAAAAATATTTATTAATTACAGATTTTAATTATTATATAATTTATATATTTAAAAGTATTTTTTTTATTATATAAACTTATTTTTATAAAATTACTTTTAAATGAAGATAAAAAATAAATAATGAAATCTTAGTAATTATAAAGATAATTCTAATACACACACACACACACACACACACACACACACACACACACACATCGTGACATACAAAATAAGTAATAACCAATACAACTACTCTACAACTATCACAATTCACATGTGGCTTAAAAATAAAATATTAAAATAAACAAATAACCCTCATACAAAAGAATTTAATGAAAAAGAAGAAATTTTATCCACTTCTGAGATCTATCGAAAATTACACACAACATTCGGTAGTAGATTAGAGGTTACAGGAATTTGGATTTGATCAAAGGAGAAACACAAGTCTCTTAACAGGCAGCGTGGATTGGAGGTTACCGGAAATTTGGATTTGGATTTTTAATAGTAAAACCCGTATGCTCAAGGAACGGATTCAGGTCTGTGAAGAGAAACAAAATATGGATTTGGATCAAAATCCAATCCATTTAATCAGTTGTTAAGTAGATTGGATCAGTGCAGTTGTGGATTGGATTGACATAATTGGATTTTTTTGCCCACCCTTACATCTACCTTTTTTATTCATAATTCATATAGGCAACGCAGTGGCGTGTGCGTGCAGCATAGGCCATTAAGACACTCAACGTTAATAATTTTTATTTATTAATTCATTAATTAGTAGTTTTAAGACACGCAGTAGCAAGATTTTAAAATCAATTTAACGCGTTCTTTATAGATTTTTTTTTATTCATAGGAATTGAAGATAGACACCGAGGGATTTACAGTAACTTACACACACTGCTCAACCAACTGAGCTAGACCCTATTTAGTAAGAGAAATTACTGCTCAGCTTTTCCCTCAATCAGCTGTGGCCATTTAAGGCCAACATAGGGATTCCAATACTATAAATTAAAGAACATTATTATAAAGCAAGGACTTGACTTGCTCCTCTAGAACTGGAAGGGAGTGCTTGTCATCATAAATTCATAACTATACATCAATTGTACCATCCTTGCAAGATCGAGTGAGGCTTTAGTGAATGAAGAATGGAAATGGCTACCAAACAGGCACTCTTGGTTGAGGCTATTCCATGCATCAGAGTTCTTACTCCTGACTCTCTCTCTTGCTATTCTCATCGTGTAGTCTGGGTGATCCCTCATGAGACAATTCACGTACGATCCATCATTGTCTTGTTGATTCTCGTCCTATAATAGTCACAATAACAGTTGTATTACTTATAAGCCCATACAGATAAAATATCTTTTATCTCTTTAAATAAATATCTTATTTAAATGTCTTTCGGCCTCTTTTAACACATTAGCTAGGTTTGCTTCATGTAAAAACAAACAAAAATACTAAAAGCATAGCTAGGTGTAAAGAAGGAGAAATTATTACATGATCCAAGACGACGAGGATAGTTCGGGACCATGTAATAATTTATCGGCGAGACGAGGCTGTTGAAATTCTTGCTACCTAAGTTAGTGATATGTACACAAAATTAATATCTCTTTACCTCTGCATTTCCCAAGTCATCCCAAAGTCGAAGAATTGTTGCCGGGAAAGAAATGATGCCAGGGATTCTGTCTACCATCTGAACATTTTCGTCGGTTAATCCATGACCCAAAAGGAAGAAAGCGTGAACCATCACAATATGCACTCCAGAGCTTACTATCCCATTCTTCAAGTATTCTTCAGCACTCGGCAAGTTCCCAGAGGCAAACCATTTTGCTTCAGTTAGGAAAGCTTGGCACAAACTCTTCCACTGCCGAAAAATGGACAATCTAATTCACATTCTATGATAATAAAAATATATATATAGTATTTTATCTGGTACTAATCAAGATATATAGTATGAGTTTATTTAAATAAAAATTAAGGAAATATAATGAACCAAATTTCTTACGTAATGTGTCAACTAACTTTTCAAAAACTTCCTCGTCTACTTTATCTATAATTACATATAAACTTTAAAAAAAAAAACTTGTCATTCTTACCTTAAATAATTCTTAACAATTGAAAAGTTTCATAATTTAAAATTAAACTAATCCAAACTGGGTCAATGTTCAAACAATTAAAGCTAGGTGGGTGTGTTCTCGCAACTAATTACCGCATTTTGTAGAGATTCCTTAGGGTTCCACCCATGCTTCTGATAGACCTTGAAGCTGATTTCATTTGTGAGATTATAGAGGACCCTGTAACATGGCTTCATGTAATCTGGTAGCTTCTCAATAGCTGTAATATCCCATCTGCATTATTCAACAATAGTTATACTCTTTTTGACACTCTCTTTCTAATACTCTCTCTGTGATTGACTGAAATTGATTGGAAATCATCAATTTGTTAGTGGGTCTCACGACTAAATCGGTAGAGAATCATTAAATGAGACATGAGACTCTCCAAAATTGGTAATTTTCAATAAATTTCGACCAATCATGTAGAGAGTGTCAAAAGAGTGTAGCTAGCATTCCTCAACTCAAAATAACTAATAATTGACACTTTTACCTACAAACAGATTCTGTGAAAAGAGTTAATTCATCCAAAGTCCCATAAACATCGAAAATATCATCTTTGACAAAGTAGGATCCGTGAGGCATGCCAACGACCAAATGTACCATATAAGTGGTTGATTCCTGGCATTCATTAACTTGTTGGCTAAACCAAGCCCTGTCCACCATATGCAAAAGTTCAAAAATTGAACTGTGAGGACTAGCTTTTATAATTAATGACAAAATAACCTAGTTACCTAGTCCATAAAATGAAATGAAATTAGCATACTTGGAAATTTGAGCAATCTCTTCATGGTACCACATTGCAACAAACTGAAATCCATTTTCGCCACATCTTTTAAGGAACCTAACCATGTATTCGTGCCGTGAAAATCACCGAAGAAATTTCTAGCGGTAAACATGGGCAAGCTTTTGTGAAAAGGGTGTTCTAAGATTATCTTCACAAACTTGGCTTCATTATTATCAATACTATCCACCTCTTCCTTTAGGACCCCGCCACTAAATTCTCTTGCTTCATCAAGCATGTCTTCCCCTGCTATTCCTAACTGTGAGGCTTCATATAAATCTATCATTCCCTTGATATTTTCACCTAGTTTTGGGTTAAATTTTCCATCCTTGTTTCTGAAATTGTCAAACACCTCTGCGATGTTTCAAATATGAACAAACATTTTAGTCTTCCAATATCAAAAGGGAAAAGAATCTGTCATTTTAAACTTTGGCGGGAAAAGGAGGGAAAAAAGAATAATATTTTTTTTACACATTACAAGATGAGTTTAATGGTGATACATTGACAACATTCAATCACAAATTATTGTTGGTATAACTTTTAAGATAATTTTGTAAAAGTCAACAAACTTACCATACATAGTGGCAGTGGGTTGTGATTGGATGACAGTATAAAACTATTTTAATAGTGCATAGTCTTTTTTCTCTTACAAAATTCATTTTTAACTAGTTTTATTGTTTACTTTTATTTTTATATTTTTAATTACACAATAACACATTATTTTCACCTTTTTTTTGTTTTTAAAAGTTTGTATAAGAAACAATAAAAATAGAAAATAATTTTTTATTGATTCTTATATAAATTTTTAAAAATAAAAAACAAAGTAAAAATAAATTAAATGACATTTTTATAATTAAAAATAAAAATGAAAATAAAAATATTTATTTTCAAACCAATCCACTTCTGACTTTCTTCTATACCCCACACTTCCTTTTATGCTTTTTTGCATAAAATGGTACGTAGGCGTATGAGTTGTATAAAATATTGAGTAATGACATATGTACTAGGACTATTCAAAAAATCCAATTATATAAAATCAATCCATAACCAACCTAATCCAAACCATTTTAAATCCATTTTAATGGATTGTTTTAATATCTAAATCTAGTTTTTTGGATTTTAAATCCAATCCAATTAATTTGGATATAGATTGGATATTTGTTTGGATTTTTAAATCCAAAACCAATGTCCACCACAAGCGTTTTTCGAATGATATAACATTTTTCCAAAAACAATACTGGCTGAGGTCGTCCAAAAACAACGTCGGCCGAGGTTGCCAAGGTCAGTTGAAAAATCTAGTTGATGTTAGTTGAAAATAGCCCTTGGCCAAAGTCAGCCAAAAACGGCCTTGGCCGACATTGGTCGAAAATTGCCTCGGCCGACATCAGCCAAAAACTACCTTGGCCGATGTTGGCCGAAAACTTCCCTAATCGATGTCGCCCAAAAATATCCTAATCGAGATTGGCCGAAAATTGTCCCGATCGACGTCGGCAGAAAATAACCTTAGCTGACATCAGCCAAAAACTTCCCCAGCCGAGGTTTGCCGAAAATACCATAGCTGAGATCGAGCATAAATAGGCTTGATCGAGGCCGGCCGAAAACTGTCTCGGCCGACATAGGCCAAAAACAACCCTAGCTAACATCGGTCGAAAATAACCTAGCCGACGTCAGATGAAAACTATCTCGGTCGACATCGGCCAAAAATTACCCTAGCTGACATCGGTCGAAAATAAACCTAGCCGACGTCGGTTGAAAACTATATCGATTGACGTCAGCCAAAAATAACCTTAATCGACGTTGGTCGAAAATAATCCTAGTCAATGTCGGCCAAAAACTATCTAGGCCGACGTAGGTCAAAAATAACCCTAGCCGATATCAATCGAAAATAAACCTAGCTGACACCGGTCGAAAACCATCTCAGCCGACGTCTGCTAAAAATAACCCTAACCGACATCGGTCGAAAATAACCCTAGCCAACGTCGACCGAACACTGTCTCGGCCGGCGTCGGCCAAAAATAGCCCTAGCTGACATCGGTCGAAAATCACCCTGGCCGACGTCGACCAAAAACTTCCTTGGCCGAGGTTGGTTGAAAATACCGTAACTGAGATTGGTCATAAATAGTCTTGATCGAGGTCGGCCGAAAACTGTCTTGGCCGACATCGACCAAAAATAACCCTAGTCGACATCGATCGAAAATAACCCCAGCTGATATCGGCCGAAAATTATCTCGACCGACGTCGGCCAAAAATAACCCTAGCCGACATCGATCGAAAATAAACCTAGCCGATGCCAGTCGAAAACCATCTCAGCCAACGTCAGCCAAAAATAACCCTAGCCAACATCCGTCGAAAATAACCCTAGCCGACGTCGACAGAACACTGTCTCGGCCGGCGTGGGCAAAAATAACCCTAGCCGACGTCAGCCAAAAACTTCCCTGGCCGAGGTTGGTTGAAAATACCGTAACCGAGATCGGTCATAAATAGACTTGATCGAGGTCGGCCGAAAATTGTCTAAGCCGACATCGGCCAAAAATAACCCTAGTTGACATCAGTCAAAAATAACCCTAGCTGGTGTCGGCCGAAAATTGTCTCGGCCAACGTAGCCCTTATCAGTCAAAAATAACCCTAGGTGACGTCAGCCAAAAACTTACTTGACCTAGGTGGTGGAAAATACCCTAGCTGAGATCGCCATAAATAGCCTTGATCGAAGTAAGCTGAAAACTATCTCGGCCAACATCGGACAAAATTAATCTTAGCCGACATCGGCTGAAAATAATCCTAGCCGGGGTCGACTGAAAACAGCCCTGACCGAGGTCGGTCGAAAACTACCTTGGCCGATGTTGGCTGAAAACTTCTCTGGCTGAGGTTGGCTGAAAATACCCTAGTCGACATCAGACGTAAATAGCCTTGATCGAGGTCGATCGAAAACAACCCTGATTGAAGTCGGCCAAAAATAGCCTCAACCAAGGTCAGACAAAATCGATTTATGGTTTAAAATTAGATTTAAAACCAAATTGATTATGAACTATAAACCGGTTTTAAAACCACTTTTAACCAGTTTCAAAAAAATCCAATCCAATTTTTATCCAATTAAATGGATATGGATTTAAATCCAATCCATTTTGGATTTAGATTGGATATGGATTGGATTTTCAAAAATCCAATCCATGAACACCCCTTATGTACACCCACTATTTTAAACACCCCAATAAAACATGTTATTTTTTTGTATCTCTCTCTTCATATCACATCATAAACACTATTATACCTATATTTTTCTTTTTTTTTTCTCTCTCTCATTAGGTGTTCCATAGCATTGTGGGTGTACACCAAACATTTTTCTAAAAAATTAGACATGTGAAAATATCAAAGGGGATTAATAAAAACCAACCTGCAGCGGGCACAAAGTAACCTTGTTGTCTCAATAGCCTGAAGCGAAGTGCAATCTCATGAATATCATTGCCATAACCACCCCCAACAATACTATAATTCGCATATTGCATACGTAGGAATGCTTCAATTTCCTCTTGGAAGTGGTAATCAATATTTAGGCGCTGCATGGCGTCAATCATGTAAAATCCTTTTAATGAATTTTCACTAACAGTATTCCTAAATTCATTTTTGATCACCTCCAGTTTGTCTGAGTGACTAATGCAGAGATCTCCCTGCTGAGGAAAGTACAGAATTAGATAAAGTATAGTAGGTATATATGTTTCTGTGTATGTGTGTGTTGGTTATCCATTTCAAGTTTAAACAGAAGATTATACTAGTAAAATTTGTACGTACAGTTTCTATCAATAATGTGCTAGACTTTTCTTCTTGATCAATGCTCCATTTGTTGGGAATGTGAAGATAATCAAGTTTGACAGGGTTCAGGATTTGTCAAAGTTGAGCTTTTGTTTCAACAATTTGAGGTCTGAAAGAAAATAAGCACGAAACAAAACGCAGAGCCATGGCAAACAAAATTTCTGCTAGCCAACTCAGCATAAGGAGATTGATACTAGTAAGATGAATCAATTAGCTACATAATACATTTATAGGGTGAGGAGTGAACCGAATAAGTTTACTATATGTTGAAATCTCTGAGAAACATACAAATGACCAAATAAATAATTGGACCACATGATCACGGATTATATATATCTATGCTTTTGGAGAGTTATTTAACTACAAGTCCGGGCCGAAAGCAAGTAAAGAAATTACTTTGTTTCTAAAATGGGCATTACTTCGGTATAGGTTGTAAATAACCCACTCCGGAGTATGTTGATAATTTATCCATTCATTTATTGACATGTGGCTCATTTGCCATGTCATATAATGAACTCCAAATCTAATCAAATATTATCTAATCAATTTTGAATTAATTTAAATAAATCTAATAAGATATTATCTAATCAGTTTTGAATTAATCATATTTAAAAAGATGTTATCTAATTGATTTTGTATTAATCTAATCAAATTTAATAAGATATTATCTAATCAGTTTTGAATTAATCATATTTAAAAAGATGTTATCTAATTTGAATTAATTTAATAAAACATTACGAGCTAATTATATTTAATGAATAATTAAATTGCTTGCATTAATATATTAATTTTATAATTTCAAAAATAAAAATTAAGCTTATAATATATATTACGATACCAGGTTCATGTATAGTCGTTGATTTGACTTAATCAAATTTAACATACCTACTTACGTTTAGTGAGGAATTTAATTACTCACATATTTATTATACAATTGAAAAAATATTACTAATACAAATTTGAAAAAATATTTATATATTAAAATATTTTATTAAATTTGATTAGATTAATACAAAATATCTTATTAAATTTGATTAGATTAATACAAAATCAATTAGATAACATCTTTTTAAATATGATTAATTCAAAACTGATTAGATAATATCTTATTAGATTTATTTAAATTAATTTAAAATTGATTAGATAATATTTGATTAGATTTGAAGTTCATTATATGACATGGCAAATGAGCCACATGTCAATAAATGAATGGATAAATTATCAACCTACTCTGGAGTGGGTTATTTACAACCTATACCGAAGTAATGCTCTTCTAAAATATCTGTTTGCAAAGGTGATAAGAAAAATATACGGGGAAAGGATAACTTGAACAAGTTGATGGTTTAACCTCGTACTTGAAGTAAGAAAAAGAAAATCCTATAATAATTCAAATAATTTATTTAATGAAAATAGAAAAGTATCACTTATCAAATACTAATTGAAGCAGAATAATAGAAATTTATAAGTATTTTATATGTTTTTTTTTTTTTACTGCATAAGTATTCTCTATATGCTGAAATGTTTGAGAAATAAAAAACCAAATAAAATAATTGCGATATATATGGTTTTAAGAGAGTTATTTAACTGCAGGGGCGGGCTAAAGATAAAGATCCTTGTTTTAGATTCTCAAAATATATTTTTACTTGTAGATAATATTTTTTAAAATAATTTAAAAAGTTAATAATGAATTTTTTTAAAATATAAAATGACCTAATAAAAGATATTACTTTTTTTGACAGAATAAAAAAAAAGTAATATCTTGTTTACTTTTTTGACAGAATAAAAGTTAATAAAAGATATTACTTTATTAAGGGTCAATAAATACTTATTTTCAATAACAGGTTACATGTTCATAATTTATTTTTTTTAATTTTCCTTCTTAATTTGCTGATAATTTGCAAACAGCTTGATATCATGATTACCAAACAAATCTGTTTAGCTCTTCCTTGGCCTATAAATGAGAAACAGAAAGAAATAGAGCTATCAAGGATTCCTTCCATATAGCATATTCTTATCAATTCGGGCTATGTTGCATTGCATTTTGTCTTAGTCTCTTATAATTTTTAAGCAAAGTAGGCCATGAAAAGAAACAAGAAAGGGTACTTATTATTTTGTAACAATTTTACTCACTTATTATATTTTATCCTTTGAATTTTTTTAATTTATTTTGACATTTTTTATATCAATTGGTATTATGCATAATTTAATTTGTAATTTATAATTATGCAAATTATCACCAAAAATAAATTATCATTTTTAATTTATTTTGACAAAATAAAATTTATATCAATTCGTATTATGCATAATGTTTTGAAATCAGAAAATCATATCAATTTTTATGATTTGATTTATATATAGTTTGTCCTACTTATTATTTTGCATTAATTATGCTAATTTATTATTATTTATAAATAATTATTTAAATTTTCATTGAATTAGCCATTATATGTCTTTTACAATTAACATATAATAATGACACTAACTGTCATTTCAATTCAAAATTAAGGATTCTCAGATATTTATGTATTTTTACATAGAATAACAAAATATGTCAAAGTAGAAGGAAAATCTGGCCAAGAGATTTTCACAAAGAAATTATGACAATTTTTTTTGGCTACATTTTGCTTTTTTTTTTTTTTGGTACATACAAAGAATTAATTATTCTTTTTAATTTATTTTGAGGAAAAATAAATATTTTTTTAATGAAATCATATAATGCATAATTTTTTTGGTGTAATTTAATTTATAATTTATAATTATGCAAATTATGACTTAAAATCAATTATTCCTTTTAAATTGTTTTGACTGAAAATTATTATTTTTTATATTATGTTGTACTATATATGATTAAATTTATAATTTATATTTATGAATATCTATTCATATTATGCATACTTTTTTTTTTTGGTCAGAAAACCATATCAATTTGTATGATTTGATTTCTAATTTAAGCAATATTGTATGTAATTTGTCCTAATTATTATTTTTCATTGATTCAGCTCACTTATTATAATTTAGACATAATTATAAATATTTGCATTGAATTAGCGTTTATATGTCTCCTACAATTAAATTATAATAATGCTACCAACTGTCATTAAAATTTAAAAGAATCTAATTTCCAATGTATAATAGTATCTATTTACGTTTAAATTTAATAACTAATATTTTAAAATTTAGAAGAAACCAAGATTGAATCCAGAATTATACCATGAAAATGCTAAAAATTTGTAATTATGGTAATTATAATAGAATCTCCAATTGTAATCTGCATTAGTGTTCCAATTGTAAAAAAATTGTAATTATGGTAATTATGGCAATTGAACACACTCTCTATCGTTGGTTGAAATTCTTGGAAGCCTCAAATCTTTTTCATCATATTTAATTTTCTTAGTCTCCAAATTGACAACAATTATATTAAAGACTAATAAGTGATTACTCAAAAAGGAGCTTTCAAACATATAATTAGAATAGAGACATTGTATCAAATGCAATTTGTTGGTAAGGCTTTTTACTGGCGCACACAATTTCTAACCATAGTGTAGCTGTAAACTTCTTGTTCAAAACATTCAAAATTTGATTTGTTAGATGAAGATGAATCTGACTTATTGCTTTACGATGCTTATGTCATTTTTTCCTCATGCGACCAAGACAAAGGCATCTTGTGGAAACTTTTTAAGGACTCATCCAAATCTATCTGTACAAGAACTACCATATTAACCTGGCATAACGAAAATCTGGTGTTGTGATTCAACAGCGGAATGGTGTACACTTCACGGTTTCCATTATATCAAGAAACCAAAACGAAATAATTTTGATACTAATTTTATAGAAATAATATGCAACAAAGATAAAGAAAGAAGAATGAACACATAGATTTAACGCAGAAAATCCTTGACGGGAAAAAAAACCAAAGGTAGAGAAGAAGCAATTCACTATACAAGAGAGATACATAGAGAGTGACTATAGGAATGATATTAAATTATAGTTCATATAAAATCCTAGCTCAAAAGCATAAAGGTACAAGAATTCGGTCACCAACTTTAACAATAGGTGATGTGATATATAGATAAGAGACAAATAGAAAGAGAAAGAGAGCAAATGAAAAACAAATATCAGAAAAATAAAGTGTGAGAAAATCAAAATCCTTTACAGTTTACACAATTATTCACAAACTTTATATGAATCTACAGCCATCCATTTTTACTTTACCCAACCCACCCTATCTTGCCAATAACACATTTCCTTTGTAAAAATACGACGAACACGCCAATTTTATAGTGCTAGTCAAACCATGCGACATGCATATAAACATGTCAGCCTGCGTAGAACAACGCAACACAAATCCTCTGCTTCCTCTGCATGCAGCAACATTTTCTCTTCAGCAAAAATCTGAACCCTTGATTGAATACATTTTGTACACAGCCTTTAGCTTTCCATTCCTAGCCGTGGAGTGGAAGCTCACCAATAATCTAGCACAATCCCTGTTTGTGTTTGCAACCAACAAAGTCAAACAAAATAAATTTAGACAATAATTGAATGGTAATAATCATAATTTAAAAAGATTTGAAATAAAAGGTCACACGCTTACATCCTTATCTGGGATTGATGCCATTTGGGAAATTATTCCCCCCCCCCCCCTTTCCCCTCCCCCCCACCCCCACCCCCACCCCCCCTTTCTATCTCTATCCCCTTCCCCCTCCCCCCCCCCCCCCACCCCCACCCCCACCCCCCTTTCTATCTCTATCCCCTCCCCCCCCCCCTCCCTCCCCCTCCCCCCTCTCTCTCCCTCCCCCTCCCCTTCCCTCTCCCCCTCCCCCCTCTCTCCCCCCTTCCCTCCCTCTCTCTCTCTCTCTCTCCCCCCCTCCCCCTCCCCCCTCTCTCTCCCTCCCCCTACCCCCCCTCTCTCCCCCCTTCCCTCCCTCTCTCTCCCCCTCCCTCCCCCTCCCCCCTCTCTCCCCCTCCCCCTCCCCCCCCTCTCTCCCCCCCTTCCCTCCCTCTCTCTCTCCCCCTCTCTCCCCCCTTCCCTCCCTCTCCCTCTCTCCCCCTCCCCTTCCCTCCCCCTCCCCCCCTCTCTCCCCCCTTCCCTCCCTCTCTCTCTCCCCCTCCCTCCCCGTCCCCCCTCTCTCCCCCCTCCCCCCCTCTCTCCCCCCTTCCCTCCCTCTCTCTCTCCCCCTCCCTCCCCGTCCCCCCTCTCTCCCCCCTCCCCCCCTCTCTCCACCCTTCCCTCCCTCTCTCTCTCTCCCCCTCTCTCTCCCTCCCTCCCCTTCCCTCTTTCTCTCTCTCCCTCTCCCTCCCTCCCCCCCGCCCCCTCCCCCCTTTCACTCTCTCCCCTTCCCCCTCCCCCCTCTCTCTCTCCCCTCCCTCCCTCTCCCTCTCTCTCGCCCCCTCCCCCTCCCCCCTCTCTCCCTCCCTCCCCTTCCCTCTCTCCCTCCCTCCCCCCCTCTCCCTCTCTCCCTCCCCCCCCCTCTGTGTGTGTGTGTGTGTGTAGATGGGTGTGAATGAAAATGAGTTGAAAGGAGACACTTATATAGGTTTTTGGACCATTGGATTTTTTTTACAATCTAACCATGGCTAATTCAATAAAGAATTAAATAATTATGCATAAATTATAATAAGTCAGAAGAATTAATACAAAATAATAAGTAGGACAAATTATATATAATATTGACAAATCAAATCATGCAAATTGATATGATTTTCTGATATAAAAAATTATGCATAATACTAATTGATATACATAATTATAAATTTTAAATTAAATTATGCATAATATAAGTTGATATAAAATAGACTAATTGAAATTTGGTCATAATTTCTCTGATAGATTTTCCTTCTACTTATAAATCTAATAAGAATCCTAATGAGTTTCAAATGACAGTTAGTGTCATTATTATATATTATATTTTAATTGCAAGATGATACTTTGATCAAAGACCTGCTAGAGCTGCTGTTGATAATATTCTACTGCTGCTGTTGATATATGTATGCGTAAGGCTCTAATTGGAGGCACGTGGGGTTAGAGTTTTACTACTATATATAAATTGAAGTTTTGAAGAGTGTTTCGCTGATGATGCGTAAGGGTAGGGTGGTCCAATTGGAGGCACGGGGGATTAGTTATTTTTGATATGGAGCTGCAGAAAGAATGTTAACTTTGTATCACTTTATTGCTATATTTTTTATTTCTTTCAGCAATTGATGTACTTTAGGTGGGCACATCTTGTGCTCCACTTTTTTTAAAAAAATTCCTTGGTTGTTTTTCAAAAAAAAAAATATTTTCATTGCAGGAGACATGTAATTGCTAATTCAATGCAAATTTAAATAATTATGCAAAATTATAATAAATGAGCAAAATTAATTCAAAATAATAAAGGAACACTAATGGAAATTAAAGTATATTTCTTTATGTGTTGGAAATTAAAGTAGAATTCTCTTATAATTACCATAATTACAATTTTTTTACAATTGGAACACTAATGCAGATTACAATAGAAGATTCTATTATAATTACCATAATTACAAATTTTTAGCATTTTCATGGTATAATTCTGGATTCAATCTTAAAAAATAGATGCAATGTAATATTTTTCTAAACTTTTTTAAAAAAATAAATAATTACACTATACTTAAATCATTTATATATCGTAAAACTAAATAGTCTTATTAATACAAATAATTCTAACAAATAATATATCGTACATAATAAAATTTATCACTTCGATAAAAGAAGTACAATTTTTTTTCCGAACTCTTAAATAATTGGGAGCGTAAGACAACAGCCTCGCCTGCCTTGATATTGCCATGACCTTGCTTGGAAGTAGACAAAAAAAGACATAATATATAGTTACTTAAATATCTGTTTTTTGTTCTTGAAATTAAACTATCATGATTTTTTGTTATAATTTTTATAAAAAGAAATATTTACTTTTAAACTATAAAATGATGTGATTTTTGTCTTCTATTAGAAATTAAAAACATGTGTGTGATAAAAGATTAAAATTACATTATTTTGTTAAATGTAGAAAGTAGAAACTAAAAAATTTATAAAATATAAAATTATACTGGTGATATTTAGAGAACATGCGAAAACATATTTCTAGTAACTTTCTTATATAAACACGAGAGTTCTCATTGAATAGCAAGACTTTATGGTTTACAACCTGCTACCCAGATCTCGGTGCAGCATGATAATAGTTTCCTCCTCTTGTTGAGTGTAGTTCCCTCTTTTGAGGTTTGGCCTTAGGCAATTCACCCACCTAAGTCTGCAACTCTTTCCACATCTCGCAAGACCTTGAAAAGTAAAACCAATTACAATGGATAATTCATAATGCTCAATGTATCGAGCATAAATGACATGGAAATGATGGAATAGTCCCTATACACATTGGCAGAAAACCAAACATTCCAAACCTTTAAAAAGAAAAAAAATAAAATGAAAGCCACATTGGCGACTATATTGACTATTCTTACTTCTTCATTGAGTAAGTTTATCTTAAAGCACTTCTAAAAAAAAGAAAATTAAAAAAAAATGAAATGAATTTTTTCATAACCACAAATTAACTTATTATGCACATGTTAATTTGTATAAGTTCTCTTATCTTTTAAAGAAACGATATGAAAGAACTTCTACAAATTAGCTTATGCACAGATAGGACACCAGATCAAATTATTAGATAAGTTCATTTGGTTGAAAAGGAAAATGAAAATAGAGGGAGCTAGCTGAATAGAATAGATACCTGCGAACTTGGGGAGCAGGCTCCGAAAATTGTCATAAAAATTGATGATATCATATCCCCTCACATCCACACAACATTGCATGGTGTTTCCCCACAATAAATTCTGCATGCCACTGTGTTCCCCTGACCGAACCATGTAAGTATGGGTAATATGAGAATTTGACCAAATTCTTTTTTAGTATCTGAAATAAGAGCTTTACTTGCTTTATCTTTCATTAGCTAAAATCATATATACATATTCAGTGATCATTGGACAGAATATTTTATTTGGTTTTTATTTCTCAAACTAATTTTCAATTTGTAGACATACGTGATTAATTCAAATAAATAAACAAAATAAAAGTAGCTTAGATTTAGGTGCATGATAATGAAAAATTAAAAACAAATTAATTTAAAAATATAACTGACTGAAATTTGAGATAAAAATCAATTATCAATTATATTATCATAAAAATGGATTTTACCATGCAAGCAAATTTATTTTTCATCCGTAGGAATCCAATATGGTATTAGGAGGTTTACAATAACAAACACATCCTGCTCAATCAATTGAGCTAGACCCCCTCGGTTTACCATAAAACAAGATTTTACCATGTAGACAAATGTCATGTGATAACGCCACATTAATTTTATTCTCGTTGAAATGCCATAGAATTTTTTTTATTTTTTTAATTCATAAAAATAGAAAATTGTAGTGATTTTAGAAATTAAGAAAATTACAATGAGTGTATATTCTAATTAAATTAATAAATTAAATCGTTAAAGCATATATGGATTTTGATATTAAATAATAATCAATATATTATATTTTATGAAATATTTTTCATAATTCCATATGTATTCAATTTACATCATTTTCAAATTAAATTATTTATTTTATAAAACTAAAAATAAACAAAAAATATATTTACAGTATTATTTTTAACCATTAAATTCAATCTAATGGTTGTAATGAGTAGTTAATCTTAACCATTAAATTTCAAGAAAATGAATGGTGAGGATGGGGAGTAACTCTCTTAGAGGTACTCATGAAGTAAGTGGATCTCTCTCTCTCTCTCTCTCTCTCTCTCTCTCTCTCTCTCTCTCTCTCTCTATATATATATATATATATATATATATATATATATATATATCCTCCTGCAAGAATTTAAACTACCTAAGCCATCAAGATAATTTCAATAACAATTAGGATATGGAAATTATATAAGAAAGATAAAAGGATGGTATAAAAGAGAAGAAAAGAACACTAGTGTTTTTATACTAGTTCAATCAAATAAGTGACCACATCCAGTTATTCAAACATCCTGAGTTTGAGTTTCCACTAAACAAAATCAATTGTTTATAAACTATCATGATTCAGTATGTTATTCAAACATGACTTTTTAAAAAACTTACATGATTCAGTATGTTTTAATCTTAACTATCATTTAAATATTAATGTTTATTATTTAATTTTTAAATAATAAACTATCATTTAAATAAATATCTTTGGAGTGTATTGCACCACAGTTTTTTTTTTGTCCTGAGTTAGAGACCACGGGTGTTCCCCTGCCCACTGGATCAGAGACTAATCCTGCTTACAGTGTATGGCTGCCGCTGGCCCATGGAAATTTTGCACACGGAGGGAATTGAACACGGATTCTCCTGCTAAATGAATCGTTCCCCTACATGTAAATGCAGCGGGACCTTACACCACTGCGTCAATCCTTTGTGTTAATATTACACCACGTTTTAAGTTCTTACGCCATGTCTTTGTAAAAAAAAAAAAAGTTCTTACGCCATGTCAGAATATACTTATCTCCCGAAGCAAAAAAAGAATATACTTATCTCTCTTTCTTATTAAGACAACTGCCTATTAGGAACTCACCGTTGGAGCAAATTTTTTTTTTTTCCCAAGGACTTGTTAAGCACCAAGTGCTTGTATAAGCACTAGTGCTAAACTTCTTTTTGACACAAAATGTACTTTTTATTAAATAATAATAATAATAATAATAATAATAATAATAATAATAATAATAATAATAATAATAATAATAATAATAATAATAATAATAATAAATTGATAGTAATTAATGTTGATGAAATATAAGAATGTGAAATTACTTGTAGGATTTATTTAGTAAAAAATTTAAAATTGTTAGATTAGAGAGGTGAATTGTTTAAATTATAAAAAGCATATACGAGTGTTTGTAATAGTAAGATCCATTTAAAAAGCTATTTTTTTTTAAAAAAACTTAAATATGTTTATAGTTTTTATAATATACTCATTTTATTCTTTTAGTCTCCATCATTTTTTTTTTATGATTTTGGTCCTTGTAAAATTTTATTTTACTATTTTTTGTCTTGTTACTATTCACTAATGATGTGTCATCAATCTATTGGAAAATAGACTTAACATTTCTAAAATAATAGGGATTATAAAGACTAAAAAGCATAAAACAAGAGTATAATAGGGACCAAAACCATTAAAAAAATATAAAGATTAAAAATATAAAATAAATATATTACAAGGACTAAAAATATATTTTTAAAAAAATTAGTTGTTGGAATGAAAATGGCCTTAGAAGCATAAGAACATATGTTTTCAGTAGAGCGAAAAATTAGGTGTGTCAAGCATAGTTATAAAAACTGGACCGGACCGGCCGGTCCGACCGGTTCGACCGGGAACCGAAGCCCTGTCCGGTCTGGTTTAGCTATTAGACCGGAAATGTCATCGACCCGATTTGACCCGGCCGGTTTTGGTCAAAATCGATGACCCGGACCTGTTGGTTAACCCGGTTTTTTTTTCTTTCAGTTTTTTTTTTAACAAATGTTGTTATTTGGAATTATTTTTATAGTACCATTTAAAATTTGAAACCATAACAAAAACTAATTTCTAAATAATATATAATATAATAATATACTCCTATAACATTTTAATTAAATTGTTAATAGTTAATTACTGAATAGTATATAATAATATGCTCCTATAATATTATTTTGATGTTGACAATAATATATAATAACTAATTATTATTATTTTAATCTTGATATGCTATGGTCTTCCGACAACTTTTATATTTAACCGTGAAAAATAACAAGAGTTTCCTTAATAATTTAATGATAACATCCAACAAAATAATTTATAGTAATAAATAATTATGTAAAATTTATAGTTTGATCATGATTGATTTTAGTTTTAGAGTATGAATTATGGATTGGTCACATTTAATTTGTTAGATATATTATATTTTTAATTTTTTTTTAATATACACCGGGTCAAACCGGGTCAATTAGTGACCTGTCGATTCAACCACTGACCCATCAACCCAGTATCTCGATCGGATTAATGACCAGTCCGGATTTCACAACACTGGTGTCAAGTGTCAACCCTAGACCAAACAACAAATACATTCTATGTTAAGTAATAATTTGGGTGTTCAAGGTTTTTTTAGGTGGTGGTCATACCATGTCAGAATGTACAATTTTGTTACTAGAACTAGAATTGGGGAAGGCAAACTATGATTGGTATCTATCCGAGGATAAGGGTCAGCTAAGCTTGAGGATGGTGCTTTTTGTTTGAAGGACATACTGTGATCAGTGATCACATGGTGTGCTCTGTTTGGTTGTGTCACATGGTAGCTGTTCCGTCAATCTTTTCTGTTGCACGGCGGGCTGATCAGGTTGTTTTCATGTGTTTGCTTTGATCCGCATAGTGCATATTGCGCACAATTTTATTTACCATCTTGTTTTCATGTATTTGCTTTAATCTGCATAATGCATATTGCGCAGAATTTTATTATGCTGCATTTTTATTCTCGTGCTTGGTTGAGAGTATTAATTCTATGTTTCATTCAAGAGCACTTTTTTTTTTTCAATATGTTATTTGAGTAAAATATAATTTTCAATTGAAGTATGTTTATTGACATTATTTGGTAAGTTTTATATCTCTTAGTACTTAAAATAATAGATACTGGAATTTTTTTCTTCCAAAAATCTCACCCATTTTAGGGACAAAATATGAAAGACAAAAGTGATTCTATGAAAAAATATATTAAATAATAAATTAGATAATTTTTTATTAAATATTTTTATTATTATATTTATTGATAAATTTATTGTTTATAAACTAGATTTAACATTAAATAAATATTTCAAAAAAGGAATTAACTCATATAGTAATTTATATATAATATGACGTTTACAATATCATTTAAGTGAAATGATTTAGTAGTTTAGGTGATGAAGAAGAAAGAAAGGCACTTGGGTTTTAGTTCCATCTATATCATTTTTACAATATTTTCTAAATTATAAATCACTTTGTTACATCACTAGTCCACGTAAGTTTCATGTCATTCGTGACATCAACATGAAAATGACACATCATCTCAATTGATGGTCAACAGACGGAGGGATCAAAATTGTGGATTTAAAAATATGAGAACTAAAATTACAGATTAGGAATTATATGGGACCAAAATTGCAATTTAGCCTAAAAATTTAAACCAAGTGAGACATGATAAGAATAATTTTATTAAAGATATATATAACACAAGAATGTTGTTTCAATTAAGTTTTTTTTATCATATTACTTAAATATCTTGAGTTTAAAAAATATTTAAAAAAAACATAAAAGAATAAAACATAAAGTTATTTATGTGTTCACTTTGTCTCTCGTAAATAACTCAAAATAGTTTATAGTAAATCCTAAAATTTAGAAGTTGATATTTTTGTTTTTTAAAAAGGTCAAAAAATCATAGGCATGCCTATGAATATCTTAATCAACTTGATTGCTATTATAAATTTGAAATTTTGGATACAAAATAAAATATGATGCATATTTTGAATAAAAAATGGTTAAGCATAGGGTTTCAAATTTAATCTTGCCTAAATTTTTGGAAACTGGCATGCGCAATATTTCAAGAATTAATTAAAGGTCGTAAAAATATGTTTTTTAAATTATTAAATGATACGGAGTATATCAAATTTTACAGCAGTATTAAATTCCCATCACAATGCGGTGGTAACAAATCAACAAACATACTTGCTCAACTGCTAATGTACTACTCCTTCCGTTCCAGTTTATATAACGTTTAAAATTTTAATATAGGTATTAAGAAATGCAATTAATTTGTTAAATTTCCTAGAAAACATTAGGTAATATCCTAATATACCCTTTATCTATCTAATTAATTACTTATAGTTCACTACTCCCACTAAGTATTGATTAAGGACAGTCTTAGAAAAATATATTTAATGCAGCATTGATTTTGTAAAATGACATATATTTTAGAACAATTTTTTTTCCTCTAAAATGTCATATAATCTGGAACGGAAGTAGTACATTCCTATCAAAACGACACGTGACAAAAGCCTTTAATATGCAATTAATGATTTTAATGCCTGATAAGCATAGTTATAAAAATTGGACCAGCCGGTCGGATCGGTTCGATCGGGAACCGGTGGCCTGACCGATTCGGTTTAGTTATCAGACCGGATATGCCATCGACCCGATTTGACCTGGATTAGCCCGGTTTGACCCCGTCGGGTTTGGTAAAAAATCGGTGACCCTGACCTGGTTGACCCGATTCTGCTGAGTTTTTTTTTTTTTTTTTTTTTTTACAATTCTTGTAAACAATGTAGTTATTTGGAATTCTTTCCATAGTACCATTTGAAATCCATTGAAAAAGTTAATGTTAAAATAGTATAGTATAATATAATATAATATAATAATATGCTCCTATAAAATTTTAATTAAATTGTTAATAGCTAATTGCTGAATAATATATAATAATATGTTTCTATAATATTATTTTGATGTTGACAATAATATATAATTGCTAATTATTATTATCTTGATCTTGATATGATTTAATATTTATGTGTTTTATACATCTTCACAATACTTACTCATGGACCTCCGACGACTTTTATATTTAGCCGTGAAAAATAACAAGAGTTTCTTTAGTAATTTAATGATAATATCCAACAAAATAATTTATAGTAATAAATGATTATGTAATATTTATAGTGTGATCATGATTGATTTTAATTTTAGAGTATGAATTATGGATTGATTACATTTTGTTAGCTATATTATATATATATTTTTAATTTTTTAATATATACCGGGTCAAACCGGGTTAATTAGTGATAGACAAATGATATACACACTGAATCTTTTTTAATTTTTTAATATATGCTGTGAAATTTTTAATAAAAAGTTACGAGCACGATATACACACTGAATCTCTTTTAATTTTTTCTTTGTCATTTTCCCATTTCCCGTTCAACACATTATTTACATCCACTTGTCTGGATCCTCGAGTTGCCGTTGTTAATTCTACTTCCTTTTGATAAATGATAGACAAATTAATTGTCACATTACAAGTATATCTGGGGAAATTGTAGATATACCCACGTGAGTGAGTGTATATACTTAGCGAGAGATGATAATAATAATAATAAAAAAAAACACGAGGGAAAAAGAAGAAATGTAAAAATGATAAAAAAAAAGTGAAAATGAAGAAAAACAATAACGCGTGAAAAAGAAATAAAATACTATAGAAATATATAAAATTTAATGGGCATACATATACATCTCTCTCCCCATAACGTAGAGTTCGTGGGTAAAAATAATTACACTTATGATGTATTTTCATTTAAAATTACTTAATAATATTTTACTAAACTTAAAATAAATTTATGAATTCATATACATGTGTATGCAAAAAAGTTATGCATTTTATATTAAATAGCAACTAAGAGAATCAAACTAACAATATCACAGAAAAAAAGACTAAATTTTGTAGTTCAAATAACAAAAAGCATTGAGTTGAGCAACCCAGTCCAATTTGATGTCACTTGAATTATATTTCTTATCTATAAAAAAATTGTATTTGGAGAGATCAAATTATAAATTGTTATTATAATTATAATCAATATTAATTTATAAAAGTTATTTTGAAAACGTTTCTAACAAAATTAGAAATGTCGGTAAATTTATATCACTTCACAACCAAAACATATATGCCCAGTGCATGCCACGGCCACACGATAATGACAAATTAAATTGGAAATGGGTTTCAGATTATAACTAGTAAGTCTGGGGTTAAGAACATTCACAAAGTTTGATATCAGATTCTGTCGAAGTTCCTGAATTATCATGGTTGAGTTATCTAAATCTTTCAACTTGTATACATTGAACTCTGCATCACTGAGTGCTAAATGTGTCAAATGAGCTTCTGGAATCAGAAAATAAAAAAGGCACACAGCAACAGAGGTGTCTTTTATCTCGTTTTGCAATCTAATCTCTTGTTTCCAGTGATGCACAGTCCCAACTCCCAAGGCGATCTCAATGTTCAGAAGTCTACCTCAACTAAATTCAAGCTTACAGAAGTTAAGGCTAAAGATCCAACACATGATAATTTAGGTAGGTTAGAAACTATAAAAAAGTAAGAAATAAATTGGACAAGACAAGCTAGAATATGCACAAATGTTTGAGAATAAAAGAATGAATCACAGTCGATCTATCAGATTACCAACTGCAGCAATAGAGAAAAAGAATGAATAGCAAGGTTGCCATGAAGTAGCAGAGGGGCCTTCTTTCTATCTCTGCCTCTCAAATGCCTAACCGATTTATGTTACTGTTGCTTGTGAGCAGTTATGCTGCTAACTACATGTAACAATGAAATGCTATGCAACAGAGAGCTCAAACAAGTGATGCAACTTGGGTTTAGATGCTGAGAAATGCTGGCAAAACTTCAATGTGATTTTATAACACTGATTACAGACCAATATAGTTAAGGAGATCAGGAACACTTGACATCGCCTTCCATTGTTATAACAGAATTTTAACATAAGCTCAAAACCTTCTGACCATTTTGGAAAACCATGGAATTATTACAGCACACACACAAGAAAAGGAATATGGTTAAAAAATGGGAAATGGAGTGTTAGAGGAAAGTTCCACATCCAAGTAGTCATACTGCTGGTCCAATGTTGTTATAGCACTCAAAAACAACTAGCCATACTGCTGAATTTGTGATGATTGAGTGGTACTCCTATGTTGTTATAGCAATCAGAATTAACTATACCGATTGTTGGATTTGTCATGCAGAGGTGAAACAAGGATTATCGAAGTGAAGCATGAGACCATATCACAACATGCAAAGGTAAACTTGATACAAAGATCAAAATAGGGGATTACGATGAAGGGAAAGATATATTTACATTCAGAAACACAAATTATGTACAGGGAAGCAAAAGTAAAAACTTCAATGCCAACATGGAAACTTGTGAATGCAAAAGTGACTTAGTCCCTTCACTGTATTCTTGCTTCAATCATTATCTGAAGACTAAGCACTTAGAAATGCATTTCTGGTGGGACCCCAAAACTTCCTTTTTCTTTTTGTTCTTTGGCACAAAGATATCTATTACATGTGATTTTATAATCCTCAACAATGCCCAATTGTGTTAAAACATTCCACACATTTGAGTCAGCATAATGGCAAGGTCTACTCTGTTCAAGGATGGCCAGACCCTTTCCATCAACCTCTACTTGTCTTTCAAATGAAAATCTCGCCATTGCTCCTTTGCTTGTAGCTTGCATAATTTCTGATGATATAATGGAAGTTCGTGGCTTAAAATAAATGGCAGATGTAGCTGTCAATCTATAGGCTCAGATGGGCAAATTGATTGTGATTTCCCGGGGTCATTCAACATCTTGCTGAGATTCTTCCTTCTTTTTTCTTGCTTTCTTCCTTCATTTTATTCTCTGTGATATGGATATGAAGGTAGAAGCACTACCATTTATTTAATGTTAACTTGGTGAATGGCAGTTAATGTGAGACATACGAATGTTAAGTGCCACCTTGGAGTCAGAGAGTTAACAAAAGGATTAACTTGGAGTTTATACAAAGACAAATTAAAAAATTAAATGGCATGAAAGAAATAATCAGGGATGAATAGTCATGGTGAATTTGAATGCTACCTCCGCTCCTACTGTGTGTCTTTGTTTGGTTTGATTGCTGCAAATCTTGCATCCATATTCAACATTGCCTACAATTGTCCACTATGATGGAAGTTTAGCCGCAACACAGTTGCTACTATTTTTGTTCAATTGCCAATAAATTGTTCTTCCAAGCTGACGAGTTTCTGCTATGCATCATTGTTAAGTTTGATAGTTCGAGATCCTGTTCATATAGCCAACGATAGGCGTACTTCTTCACCTTAGAATCAAAATGGTGCTCATTCCATATATCAAAATTCAATTTCAGGTCATCAGGTGTGCCCAAGAAATGACATGCTGAAAAGAATTGTGGTCTAGTTAAATAGAACAGCCAAAGGTGATCTGATTCATCCATGATTGGATCTTCATTGCGAACTCCAGGACTACCCATCTCTAAAACTGTTTCCCTTTCATCAGGTACCGGAAATAATGCACAACACAGAACACCAATGCAATTGTTGTCATGCTTATTAACGGGAGATGCATCTATGCTTATTAAACTGTCCACATGCTGATTGTTGAACCACCTTGGTATTTCACTTCCTGGAATAATACTTTCAATTTTTCCACTTAACAGAGGGTCTTCAAGAGGTTTGTTTAGGTGGTTGGCCTGGTACCACAGACACTGCTATATGTTATTTCCTGATTCCTACACAAAAAATGAGAGAAAAAAGATGGGAGGAGGAAGGATTTGTGCACACCTGAACAATTTGTATCATCCATGAAACACTCATGTTAGTGCAGCGTTCCTTCTCAATTAATTCTGGGCAGTTGAAAATAAATAATCCTACTCCTCCTTTATATGGTAAAGAAGTTGTTATAGTTGGCCTTGGCAGTATATAAATTTGTGACCACAACCACAAGTCAGTTCGTGAAGGGAGCTCAGGCAAATATTTCAACTGCTTGCAATAATACAAGTTTAAATGTAATAATTTGGAAAGTTCCTTGAGGTTGGGCAGTGTAGAAAAATTGTTTACCATTAAATTTAGCCTTTCTAAGCAATGTAAATTTCCAATGGCATCAGGGATTTGAAGTAACTTGCAGAAACTTAGATCAAGTTCACGCATAAATGGGAAAGTAGGTGAGGAAGGAAACAAACAACTAACTGAATCTTTATGTGCTCTGGAATAGGAGGATGATGATTGGGAATGAATAGGAGGTTCACCTATGCAAAGCTTCTTCAATTGCTCTGAATCCCTTGGTTCATCTAATAACTGGATATTATACAGCTTTGAACAGCCGGAGAGATTCAGCCATTCAAGAGAATTGAGCCCCAATATGCTATTGGGTAAACTAACTAGATTTATGCAGTCTTTCAAATTCAAAACACTAAGTTTTCTTAGAAGACCAATGGATGGATCAATCTGTCTCAGTTGTATACATCCTTCGAGATGTATTGTTTCAAGACTTAGGTCCTCTCCAAAGTGTGGTAACTTGATAAGACTTTTGCAGTCTTTTAAATTCACAAAAATAAGCTTTCTTAGAAGACCAATGGATGGATGGATCTGCCTGAATTGTATACATCCATTGAGATTTAGACTCACAAGATTTAGGGCCTCCCCAAAATCAGGCAGCTTGATTAGGTTTTTGGAGTGAGAGAGATCCAAACATGTCAAATTGTGTAAAGGCTGCAGTGAAGGGCCAATAGTAGGAGACAAAATTAGTAATGACACTTGGGATTTCTTTTGTTTCTTTAATTAATCAAAGTAAAAGTAAATAATATGAGAGTTTGTCTTTATATTCATTCATTTAAAGAAAAAATATATATAAATAGAAAAATAGTTTACACTACCTTTGTGCCTTCCCACAATTGTTTAATGTTGCTTTGATGCAGGAGCAACACAACAAGTTTGTCCGGCTGAAAACTTTGTGGCAAACACTCAAAAGGATAATTATACCAATTAAGATATCTTAATTCATTGGAAAGATAATTAAGGCTTCCTGAAAAATTCACACCCTCAAGTATGAACAACTCAAGGTTTCTCATTTTTGATAGAGCATCAGCTCTCATTGTTGTTTCCTGAAACTTCCATGGATCACAATGAACAACTATCGCTTCAAGATTTACTGCTGCCTACAACATTGCAAAGGTGAAAGAAAATGTTAAATCTTTTGAAGTACATACAGATTCTAGAAAAATGACAACTCAAACTATTTACCATATTGTCTGACATAACTTTGTGGAGATCTCTGTAATCCCACAACCTACTCCACTTTGTTGGCTCCTTAGGTGATTTTTCTCGGACAATACACCTGCCCATATCTGTCAACAAGCCATGCATATGAATCCTTCCCTCCTTAATGGTTATGAGTGATTTATCAACAAGAATTCGTAGGCCATATTCAGGATGAAATCCACGAAAATCTAGAAATGCCTTCAAATCCTTGCTCGTGATAATTACTGAAGAAACAGGCAATATCTAAAAATATTTCCTTTTCTATGTCATCCAGCTCATCAAAACTTATTCGCAACACATCCATGATATTTTTGCTTTTATTTTCTCTCAGCCTAGCCAGAGCACTTCTCCACTCTAAGACATTTCGACTAAACAAAGATGAGCCCATTACTTCAATTGCTAAGGGATGGCCTTGGGCATGTGATAGTATATCATATGTCATCCCTTTATAATCACTCATAATATAATTACTTTTGAAAGCATTTTTACAAAACAATTGAATAGCATCTTTGCAATTCAATGGCTGCACTTGGTAAACATCATCCACTCCATACGTCCTCAATATATGTTCATCTCTAGAAATTATGACAATTCTGCTCCCTCCACCTAGGTATCCACGTAACAGAGTGTCTTTATTTCCTGTAAATATCTTTAGTTGTCCAACATGATCAACATTATCAAAAACTATAAGTGCCCTTGTATTGCATAGCATATTCCATACCAAACACGTTCCCTCAGAAACATTGCATATCTCTACATTTTTTTTCATTTAGACACTTAGAAAGTAACTGTTTTTGTATACCTAATGTACTAGAATCTCGATAAATTTTGCTTACATCATCAATGAAACAACAAAAATCATATTGATGAGAGATTCTTTCATATAAAGCACGGCCAAGAGTCGTCTTTCCTATTCCACCCATCCCTCTAATTCCGACAACTCGAACGTCATTAATCGACCCTAAACATGTATAAGGTTGGTTGATTATATCAAAATATCTTGCGAGCAAGGGAAATTTTCTACTTATATGAAGCTAATATGATTGCACTCATTATTTTTCAACTTTCCTTTCTCCCAAGCTAATATAATCATATATAAAATCCCTTGTTTGCAGTTTAGGCATTTGTTTCCCTTGGCAGCTTCTCCCATTAGCTTTCCCACTCTCCTTCCCATAAAGCTAATATAATTATATAGAAGCCCCTAATTGCCATCTAGGTGTTGCCTTTATTTCTCTTGGCAGCTTTCTCACCTAAATTTCTACTCTCCTTTCCATGAAGCTAGTATAATTGTATAGAAGTAAGTTCCTACTTGCCGTTTTAAGTGTTTCTTTCTCTTGGCAGCTTTCCTACTTACCTTTTCTCTCCTGATTTTGTAGTTTTCAATAAATTTTAACCAATTAGAGAGTGTGTTTAGAGGAGTGTGTTAGAGAGTGTGTTCCTAGCACTCCTCTTTTGACAAAACTAGCTTACATCATCGACGAAACAGTGAAAATCTTATTGACGAGAGATTCTTTCGTATAAAGCGCAATCGATAGTTGTCTTTCCTATTCCACCCATTCCACTAATTCCAACAACTCAAACATCATTAACCAACACCAAATGTATAAAGCCTTGCTAATACTTCAACACAAGATCCCATCCCAACTAGATTATAATTTGGAAGACATGAAAATTTGGGACCAATATAATATATTTGTTACCTTCTGAACAATTTGTTGAATCTGTTCATATTGTGGCCTGAAAATTTAAGGAATCAATTATGGACATGATATGACTAAGTGCATATATATGTAATAAATGAAAATCTGTCATGAAATGATAGAGGAATACTTATTTCGGATATCCCAACCAGATCGATTAGCCACACGTGTGAGAGCTTCTCTCCTTCTCAGCAGTTCCTCCATCAACTTTTTATTTCCTCTGAATTTTCTTTCATGTTGGGCAAAGGCTTTCCCATAAAATCCACTATGTTTTTGCACCTCTGATGGATCAACATCATAAAAAATAGGCAGAACACACCTTGGTGATGTTTCAATGCAGTTGCAGATCTGTGCTAGTTCACGCAAGCACCAAGACGAGGAAACATAGTTCTTTGAGATGATGATATAGAAAACACGAGACCCTTCAATAGCGTTAAACAACATGTGTTCAATGCTTTCACCCATCACAATATCTTCATCATCTTTGAAGGCATCAATGCCTTCTCTACGGAGAGCTTGATAGAGAAAACCAGTGAAGTTGTTGTGTGTGTCTTTGCCACGAAAGCTCACATACACATCATATGTTGCGTGTTTCTTCACCGCATGACTTGAACAAGAGCTGCCTAGGATGATGGTGTTAGAAGCCAGTGGTTGCAATTGGCAAAAGTGAAAGAAAGCTTGTTGATGGAATATAAAATTATAAATCGACCCTCAAGTGAAGTTATACTTCCAATAGGCATAAGTAGCAAAAGGGGACTGCCTCTTCATTTCCTTTCTATGAAGCTTCTCATACTTTCCACTTACCTAAACCTTCCCGTGAAAACTAAGTTGCAACTAGTCACTCTTTGTGACCGATGTCTGTTCAATTTAATTAGTATCTTAAATTTAAATTTAAATATGTACTAATTAGTATATACTAATTTAAATTTAATCTACTTATTAAATTCAAATTGGTTTGAATTATTATTTAATATATACAATTAATTTAAAAAATTAAATTATTTTTAGCAATTTAAAATTTATATATTATTTTTAGAGCAAATTACAGCAATATCCCCTCAAGTTTCGTGTAATTACATAAGCACCCCCTGCTTTTTTAACCATTACTTTCACCTCCTTTGCAGGGGGTGTTAGTGTAAGGTTTGAGGGGGTGTCAGTGCAATTTTTTCAAGAGGAGGGATCATATTACACCGGTGTAACTTAAACAACTATTACATCATTCAATAACTTTCAACTGGATGATGTTTTCTTAAAATTCACCGTTTGATTGAGAGTTCCTTTCACATAGATCACATATACAAAATTTCAAATTAATCCAAAATTATTTGTTACCTCATTCAAATAGATTGAAATCGACGTAATATAAACTTTTCAAAATGTACTAAAATATGGATCATTTGATTACCTTCTTATTATTGTTCAATTTTGACAAAATTTGACACAAACAATCTTGGTAATCTGTAGATATAATTCAACGGTTGGATCGATAAAAATTTTATTCTATATCAAGTTATTAAAATGGTGTAACTCTTTTAGAGTTACACTGGTGTAATTTGATCCCTCCTCTTTTTTCAAACATATAAGGAGGTGTTAGTGTAATGTTTTAAAACTTAAAGGGGGTTAGTGTAGGAAAATAAAAAAGGGTGGGGTTATATGTAATTTGATAAAAGCTCAAGGGGTGTTACTATAATTTGCTCTTATTTTTAAAATGTATAACATAATTACCTTTGGAAGCATTTTTGAGAAACAACTGGACAGCATCTTCCTCATGCAACGACTGGATGTTAACATTTGAAAGACTAGAACATTTGGGATCCAATATAATTAGTATATTGTGAACAATTTGTTCAATTGCTGCATATTGAGGCCTAAAAATTTTTAAAAAATAAAGAATGCTAAATCACCACTCTAAGAGAAGCAAAAGCAGAATGTACATGTATAGGACAATATAATATCGGAGTAATTTTTCTTTTTTAAAATAGTATTTGCATTAAACATGTATAAATTTGGACACAACAAGAGTTGTCTTTCCTATTCCACCCATCCCACTAATTCCAACAACTTGAATGTCAGTAACCGAGCCTAAACGTAAAAGCTTTGCTAATTGCCTAATTCTTGAACACGAGATTCCATCCCAACCAGATTATCATTTGAAAGACTTGAAAACTTGGAACCCAATATATTTATACTGTTTTGAACAATTTCCTCAAACTCAGCATGTTGTGGCCAGAAAATATAAAGCAGACGAAGAACGCCAAATTATCACCCAAGAGAACCAAAACAGAATGCACATGTATACGACAAGATAATAACATAGTACATTTTCACTTTTAAAAACTATTTTCATTAAACACATATAAATTTGGACTCAGTTTGCATGTTACCCCCTCGACCTCTCTCAACCCTAGTTTAGAAAGGGATAGTAAATTTGAAAAAACCAAATGATTAAGAACTCACGAAATATATGTACATGGATATAACTCACAGCATATAATTAAGGACTGTCATGAAATGAGAGAGGAGAGCTTTATACTTACTTATTTTGGACATCCCAACCAGCAATATTGGTCACATGTGTGAGAGCTTCTCTCCATGTCTGCACATCTTGCATCTTCTCTGAATCTTCCTTCGTGTTCCGCAAAGGCTTTCTCATAACATCCACTATGTTTTCACACCTCCGATGGATCAACATCATAAAAAATAGGCAGAACACGTCTTTGTGATGTTTCAACGCACTTGTGGATGTGTGCAAGTTCAAGCAAGCACCAAGTTGAGGAAGCATAGTTCTTTGAGAAGACCACAATGAAAATACGAGACCCTTCAATGGCGTTAAGCAGTGTGGTTGGCATGGTTTCGCCTTTCATGAGATATTCATCATCTTTGAAGACATCAATGCCTTTACTAAGGAGAGTTTCATAGAGAAAATCAGTGAAGTTGAGGCGTGTGCTTGAACTGCAGAAGCTCACAAACACATCATATGTTGTGTGTGTCTTCACCGCATGAGTTGAAGATGAGCTACCTAGGATGATGGTGTTAGAAGCCACTGGTTGTAATTTACAAAAGTGAAAGACAACTTGTTGAAATATAAAATTATAAATCAACCCTCAAGTCATGTTAAGTCTTGAATCAATGCAATTGCTACTTTCAATTGACAAAAGTAGCAAAAGGGGAATGCCTCTTCATTTCCTTTTTGTGAAACTTCTTGACAGTTTCTATGAAGCTTCTCATCCTTTCCACTTACCTAAACCTTCCTGGGAAAACTAAGTTACGACTTTTCACTCTTCATGACCTGAAGGAGATATAAGGGTTCGAATCCCTCCCACTGACATTTCTAACAAAGCTAACAAACTATCATTTGCCAATCAAAAAAATAGTATCTTATATTTAAATTTAAAATATATACTAATTTAAATTTAATATACTAATTAAATTCAAAATTAGTTTGAATTATTGTTTAATACATACAATTAATTTTAAAGCTAAATATTTTTTAGTAATTTAAATTTTTATATATATTTTTTAAAATGTATTATATATAATCTTACTTCATACCTCATAATCACTCGTAACATAATTACCTTTCAAAGTATTTTTGCGAAACAACTAGACAGCATCTTCCTTATGCAATGGCTGGACTTGAACATTTGGAAGACTTGAACATTTGGGATCCAATATATTTAGTATATTTTGAACAATTTGTTCAATCTCGGCATATTGTGCCCTGAAAATTTTATACAAATGACGAATGCCAAATCATCACCCTAATAGAAGCAAAGCAGAATGTACATGTATAGCACAAGATAATATCATAGTGATTTTCCACTTTTAAAATACTATATGAATTAAAATGTATAAATTTGGACACAACAAGAGTTGTATTTCCTATTCCACCCATCCCACTTGAATGTCATTAACCAAGCCTAAATGTAAAAGCTTTGCTAATTCTTCAACACGAGATTCCATCCCAACCAGATTATAATTTGAAAGATTTGAAAAATTGGGACCCAATGTATTTATAATGTTTGAACAATTTCCTCAAACTCAGCATGTTGTGGCCTGAAAATATAAAACATATGAAGAATGCCAAATTATCACCCAAGAGAACCAAAACAGAATGTACATGTATAGGACAAGATAATAACAGAGTACATTTTTACTTTCAAAAAACTATTTTCGTTAAACATGTATAAATTTGGACTCAATTTGCATGTTACCCCCTCGACCTCTTTCAACCCTAGTTTAGAAAGGGATAATAATTTGAAAAAACCAAATGATTAAGAACTGAAGAAATATATGCACATGATATAACTCACTGCATATATGCCTCAATAATTAAGGTCTGTCATGAAATGAGACAGGAGAACTTTGTAATTATTTATTTCGGATATCCCAACCAAAGAGATTGGCCACTTGTCTGAGACCTTCTCTCCATGTCAGAAGTTCCTCCATCAACTTTTTATTTCCTCTGAATCTTCTTTCATGTTGGGCAAAGGCTTTCCCATAAAATCCACTCTGTTTTCGCACCTCCGATGGATCAACATCATAAAAAATAGGCACAACACATATTGGCGATGTTTCAATGCAATTGCATATCTCTGCAAGTTCACGCAAGCACCAAGTAGAGAAAGCATAGTTCGTTGAGAAGACCACAATGAAAAGGTGAGACCCTTGAATGCATTGTTGTAGCAGCTTGGGTGCTATGTATTCGCCTTTCTTAATATGTGTATCATCATTGAAGACATCAATGCCATTTTTACTAAGAGCTTGAAAAAGAAATCCAGTGAAGTTGTTGCGCGTGTCTAGTCGACGGAAGCTCACATACACGTCATATGTTGCGTGTGTCATCACCGCTTGATTTGAAGAAGAACTGCCTAGGATGATGGTGTTAGAAGCCACTGATTGCAATTGGCAAAAGGGAAAGAAAACTTGTTGAAATACAAAAATATAAATTGACCCTCATGTCAAGTTTTGAATGAATGCAATTGTTACTTCCAATAGGCATAAGTAGCAAAAGGGGAATGTCTGTCATTTCCTTTCTACGAAGCTTCTTTACAGTTTCTACGAAGCTTCTCATACTTTCCACTTACCTAAACCTTCCCGTGAAAACTAAGTTGCAACTAGTCACTCTTCGTGACCTGATGTCTGTTCAATTTAATTAGTATCTTAAATTTAAATTTAAAATCTGTACTAATTTGTATATACTAATTTAAATTCATTCTACTTATTAAATTCAATTTGGTTTAAATTATTATTTAATATATACAATTAGTAGTTTAAAAAATTAAATTTTTTTTAGTAACTTAAAATTTATATATTATTTTTAAATTATAATATATAGTCTTACTTTATACCTCATAATCACTTATAACGTAAATACCTTTGGAAGCATTTTTGCGAAACTGGACAGCATCTTCCTCATGCAACGCTGGACTTGAACATTTGAAAGACTTGAACATTTGGGATCCAATATATTTAGTAGATTTTGAACAATTTGTTCAATCGATGCATATTGTGGCCTGAAAATTTTAAAAGAATGAAGAATGCCAAATCATCATCCTAAGAGATGCAAAGCAGAATGTACATGTATAAATTTGGACTCAATTTGCATGTTACCTCCTCGACCTCTGTCAACACTAGTTCATAAAGGGACAATAATTTGAAAAAACCAAATGATTAAGAACTGATGAAATATATGCACATGGATATAACTCACTGCATATACATATCCATAATTAAGGTCTGTCTTGAAATGAGAGAGAAGAACTTTGTACTTACTTATATTGGATATCCCAACCAGCGACATTGGCCACATGTGTGAGAGCTTCTCTCCATGTCTGCACTTCCTGCACCTTCTCTTTATCTTCTTTGAATCTTTCTTTGTGTTTCGCAAAGGCTTTCTCATAACATCCACTCTGTTTTAGCACTTCCAATGGATCAACATCATAATAAATAGGCAGAACATGTCTTCCTGATGTTTCAACACATTTGCTTATGCATGCAAGTTCACGCAAGCACATAGTTGAGGAAGCATAGTTGTTTGAGAAGACCACAATGAACATGCGAGATCCCTCAATGGCGTTAAGCAGCGTGGTTGGTATGGCTTCGCCTTTCATGAGATATTGTTAGTATTTTAAGGGAATAGAAAGGTGGGTTAGTTGTTTGTAGGTTGTTGTGTTAGAATTTAGGAGAGATTAGTAAGTTAGCTTTTTGAAGGGAAATAGTATAGCGGTCGTGTAGCTCTTATACAATAGTGGAGGAGCTTGTATTGATATCTCAAACTCAAACTCACTTACAATAAGTATTGCCATGCCTATTTATAGGCATCACTCCACCACCTAGTACATGTGTTGGTGGACTATTAAATATATTTTAGTACATTCTAGATCTTACAAGATAATTGGTTTCTAGAGTTACATTATTCTAGAATTTTCTTAACTTTAGAACTATCATGACATTTCTATTACATGATTGTGACTACTACAACTTTATAGAAAGTTCTAGAATTCTAACATCTACTTATGTCTCAATCTTTCTAGAGTTTTCCTATAGCTATGTTTCTAGAATTTTGTAGCACATTCTGACACTCCTCCTTGATGCAAAATTTTGAAACTCCATACATAGCTCGAACTTGTAGTGGCTTCGTAGAAACGTCCACAACTTGGTCTTTTCTTGGTCTTTTATCTTTTAGTGCCCGACTTGGAATTTTCCTTAGTTGGCTTTGCTTCTTTGATGAATCTTCATTGCATTTAGGTTCCAGTATAGCTGTGTTGCAATTTTCATATATATCCACCAAAGATCTTACTCGTCTTGGAGAAGACTCTGGTGAAGAATCATGTTCTAATGTAGGTGAAGAAAGTGTACATGGTTCTTCTGTTACTTCTTGAACTTCTTCTTGAGGCTGTTGCATTGGAACGGGAATGTTGCTTCTTGCAACTTTTTCTTCTTCCCAATTCCAAGAAGCATTTTCATCAATCTCAACATCTCTACTGATGGTGAACTTTTTTGTTTGCAAGTTGTAGACTTTGTAGCCTTTTGACTGTGTACTATAACCCAAGAAGATTCCTCGTATAGTCTTATCTTCTAGCTTGTGTCTCTTCTGTTCAGGAACATGCATGTAGCAAATAGATCCAAATACTCTTAGGTGTTTAGCGGATGGTTTTCGTCCACTCCATGCTTCAATAGGAGTCTTGTCTTAGACTGCCTTTGTTGGACATCTGTTGAGTATGTAGACTGCTGTGTAAACTGCTTCTGCCCAAAAAGTATTAGGCAAGCCTTTTTCTTTTAGCATTGATCTAGCCATCTCCATGACTGTCCGATTCTTTCTCTCAGACACACCATTTTGTTGTGGAGAATATGCAACTGTAAGTTGTTGCTCAATGCCTTCCTCTTCACAGAACTTATCAAACTCGTGTGAGTTGTACTCTTTGCCTCGATCACTTTTTATTACTTTAATATGTTTTCCGCTTTGTTTCTCAACAAAGTCTTTGAACTTCTTGAATATTCCAGAGATTTCTGATTTTTCTTTGAAGAAGTAGACCCAAGTCATTCTAGAAAAGTCATATATAAACATGATAAAGTACCTGTTGTTGTTTAGCGATGGTGTCTTCATCGGTCCACAGATGTTAATGTGGATCAACTCTAACATGTCTTTAGCTCTCCATGCTTTATCAGTTGAAAATGGTAACCTGTGTTGCTTCCTGAGAAGACATCCTTCACAAGCTTCATTATTTTCATCTAGACATGGTAGATCTCTCATCATATTCTTCTGATATAGTAGCTTCAAGGCTTTAGTGTTGAAGTGACCAAATCTTTGATGCCATAGCCATGAATCATCAACTTCCGCTCTCATGGCAATGTTAGTAGTAGTATACTTGAAGCTTATCGGGAAACTTCTATTTCCTTTTTTTCATTCTAACTTTGGCTATCTCTTTCCTTTTGTTATGGTAATCATAGATCGTGCATGTATCCCCTTCAAAGTGTAGAGCATAGCCTTTCTCTATCATTTGGCCAATGCTCAAGAGATTTTCTTCAAGATTGGGGACTAGTAAGACATCTTTGATAAGTCTCATACCTTTCTTTGTCTCCACCATGACAGTGCCTTTTCCTTTTGACTCCACCATGGTGCCATTTCCCAGTCGAACTTTCACTTTGACGGTGTTATCAATTTCTTTGAAGATGCTCCTATCATTAGCCATGTGATTGCTGCAACCGCTATCCAAGTACCAGTTTCCACTTGTTTCATCACTAGAATCTCGGGTAGCATAGAAAAGATGTTGCTCATTATCATGCTCTTCAACAAAATTTGCTTGATGCTTGTTTTTATTGCGGCAGTTCTTCTCCACATGTCCAAATTTCTTACAATAGTGACATTGGGGCTTTCCACGATGCCAACAATCCTTTTCCAAGTGACTTGTCTTTTTGCATATGCCACATGGAGGATATTTGTCTTCATTGGTCTTAGAGAAATTTCTAGAATTCTCTTTGTTTCTAGAAACTTCTACATTTTTCTTTCCACCATTTTCTTTATTCTGAGACCGTAATTTGAGCTTTGATTGAAAGGCATTTTTGACAGAGTCTTCATCATGCCTTTTCAATCTTTGCTCATATACTTCAAGAGAGCCCATAAGTTCTGTCACTGATAAAGTAGACAGATCTTTGGTTTGCTCTATAGCAGTCACGATTGCATCATATTTATGGGGAATAGAAATTAGAATTTTCTCAACAATTCTCTTATGAAGAATATTTTCCCCGCATGCTCTCATTTGACTAACTATTTCTTTTATCTTAGAATAGTACTCTTTTATGGTCTCAGACTCCTTCATTTTTATTAACTCAAAGTCACGTCTTAGACTTTGAAGTTTAATGACACGTACCTTGACGCTGCCTTGAAACTCCTCCTGCAGTGTACTCCACGCATCTTTAGCACTAGTTGCATCCATTATTCTAGGAAAAATTGTGTCTCCCACTGCTAGTTGTAGAAAGAATAGTGCCCTTGAATCTTTCTGCTTATTCTCCTTCAACTCCTTCTTCTGGGTAGCAGTTAGAGTGGAAGTGTCTATAGGAGCAATGAATCCTTCTTCTACAATGTCCCATAAATCTTGAGAGCAAAAAAATGTCTTCATTTTAATGCTCCAATAATCATAATTGTCTCCTGTGAAAATAGGGACAGGAATAGATGAGGGTGAAGTAGTAGCCATGGTTTATGGAATATTTTATTTTGAGTAGTTTGGAATATAGTGGGATTTTTTTTTTAAAGTAGATGGATGATATATCTACGCCCAGTAGATGACCGAACGTAGCTCTGATGCCACTGTTAGTATTTTAAGGGAATAGAAAGGTGGGTTAGTTGTTTGTAGGTTGTTGTGTTAGAATTTAGGAGAGATTAGTAAGTTAGCCTTTTGAAGGGAAATAGTATAGTGGTCGTGTAGCTCTTATACAATAGTGGAGGAGCTTGTATTGATATCTCAAACTCAAACTCACTTACAATAAGTATTGCCATGCCTATTTATAGGCATCACTCCACCACCTAGTACATGTGTTGGTGGACTATTAAATATATTTTAGTACATTCTAGATCTTACAAGATAATTGGTTTCTAGAGTTACATTATTCTAGAATTTTCTTAACTTTAGAACTATCATGACATTTCTATTACATGATTGTGACTACTACAACTTTATAGAAAGTTCTAGAATTCTAACATCTACTTATGTCTCAATCTTTCTAGAGTTTTCCTATAGCTATGTTTCTAGAATTTTGTAGCACATTCTAACAGATATTCGTCATCTTTGAAGACATGAATGCCTTCTCTACGGTGAGTTTCATAGAGAAAATTAGTGAAGTTGAGGCGTGTGTCTGATCCACGGAAGCTCACAAACATGTCAAATGTCCTCATCGCATAAGATGAAGAGCTGCCCAGGATGATGGTGTTAGTTAGAAGCCACTGATTGCAAATGGCAATATTGGGAGAAAACTTGTTGAAATGAAATATAAGTCAATCCACAAGTCAAGTCAATTCGAAAAAGTAGCAACAGGGGAACGCCTCTTCCTTTTCTTTCTACGTAGCTTCTTGAAAGTTTCTAGTACGAAGCTTCTTCCACTTTCCACTCACCTAAACATTCTCGTGAAAACATGCCTGATGTCTGTTCAATTTAATTAGTATCTTAAATTTAAATTTAATATAAATATATATATTAATCAGTATCTACTCATTTAAATTTAATCTATTAATTAAATAAAAATTAGTTTAAATTATTATTTAATATATAAAATTAGTTTAAAAAATTAAAGTATTTTTAGTAATTTAAAATTTTATATATTATTTTTAAAATGTATGTATTTTACGTACATTTTAAAAATAACATATAAAATGACATTGGTATAACTTACACTAATTATTACATCATTCTATCACTTTCAATTGAATAATTTTATCTCGAAATCCACTATTGGATTGAAAGTTCTTTTCATGTAAATCATATCTACCAAATTTTATATTAATAAAAAATTATTTAATATCTCATTCAAATAGATCAAAATAGACATAATATATACTTTTTAAAATATATTAAAATATGAATTATCTTATCACCTTCTTATTAATGTTCAATTTTCATAATATTTGACACAAATAATCAAGGTAATATATAATTATAACTTAACGGTTTTATCGATCAAATTCACATGCTATATAAAGTTATTGAATGGTTGTAATTGTTGGTGTAAGTTACACTGGTGTCATTAAATGTATAATTGTCTCACGTTGTCCCTAACTTTATTTTATGTTGCATTTTGATCTCTTATTTATTAAAGTTGTAAAATGGTCTCTTAAGTAATGTCTTTTATAACAAATTTATCCTTTTCGAAAAAGTGATCATTTTCAATTTTTGGGTACAATTTTGAACCTTTTTATATTGATTCAAGACGAGAAATTTGTCTAATTAGATTTACCTACATTAAAACTATAGATTCAACTAATGAGTTTTATGAGCAATTTTCTGGTTGATTTTGGAAGATTTTTTGATTTTTTTTTTTTTTGCTCGTGAGATACATTTTTCATGCAATTTTCACCTTGTTTATGTCCCTTTTTGTTCCGAATATTAATTGGATTTCATAGTTTTTATGTAGGTAAATCTAATGGTTCAAATTTCATGTCTTGAATCAATAAAAAAAAAAAAGTTCAAAATTGTGCCCCAAAATCGAAAATGATCAATGTTACATAAGGAACCATTTGATAACTTTTAACAAATAAGAGATCGAATAACAACCTAAAATAAAGTTAAGAGACCACATGAATAATTTAGCCTATATTATTTTATAATTTTGTATTAAAAATAATAAATAAAAACCAAGATGGATATTTGGGTTAAATGACAAAATAAGAGTAAAAAAAATACAGAACAAGTGTAAGAAAAAAAAAAGTATTTACCTGCAGGGGTTATTTTTGCCACATAGGCAGGAGGAGACCCCAACTGAGATGGCGGCTCCTAATTTTTTTTTTGTCCCCATGCAAGAAGCACCACCCTGCTTGTCTTCACCAGGTTCTGCAATGTGTCAGCTGCGCCAGTCGCTTTTGCAGGTTAGGAGGTGCCAGGTGAGAGTGCTTCACCTGTTGGGAGACGCCATTCTACATAGCTCCTTGTGAGCTAGACAAGTTCTGCATGCAACTTATGCAACTAATTAACATCTTTTATCACCTAAAATTTCCCGATATAAGTTGAGCTTGACGATTAAGTATGTCTCTTTTTTCTCATTTTTCACTCATCCTGATCGAGTACTAACTTAACCTTTAGAGTTTCTACATGTGGCCACCACCAGTGTCTTGCCTTCATCATGCCTTCTGTTTTGAAGACCTTAACTCCATCGATCAGAAATCTCTCGGCCATGATCCTGTCTAGTTTGTGGTTTCACCACAGAACACATGACTTCTACGAAGTTGTATATATGTTTATGGTTTAATTTTTATAACCTTTTTTTTCTCCTCACTAGTGCATTTGTAGAGTTTGAAGGTTTGACTTTAATAAATTTTCCTTAAAATATTATTTAGTGCTTGTAATATAATATTATTTTCTTGTAACAAAAAATAGTAGTTATTTTCTCCTTCCCACTAGTGCATTTGCATATATAGTTTGAACGTTTAATTTTTTTAATTAAACAATTGTTTACTCTTTATAATATAAGGCTATTTTCGTTTGGGTCCTCTTAATTCTTTGGTTGTTTTCATTTTGGTCCTCCTAATTTTTCTACCCTATAATTTTCTCTTTCTATTTTGGTCCCTATAATTTTGTCATTATATTTAATAAATGAAACGTAATGGCAGGGACTATAATGAAAAAAAGGACCAAACCAAAACACCCATTCATTATAGGGACTAAAAAAATTTTGTAAGTCTTATAAAAATTACCTTAAAAAATGTGTGTGTATGTCAAAATTGCATAATTCTTATTCTATCCTATTAGCTCTTGATGTCAAAAAAAAAAAATCCTATTATTTCTTGTTCACCAAACATACTCTAAATAATTTCACAAGAACATTATTGATAACTTATTATATTCTTATATATGTGGTACAATTTATTGTTTGCATAAATTGATGACCGGGTTATGTGTGAATTTTATAAAGATGGTCTTTTTTTTTTTTCTGTTGGGACATGATGGGTTTTCCATATTGCTGTCCGAGCACGAGGATGATTGTTGTATGTGCTGGTTGTACTTGCATTGCTTATTCTTTCAGATTTTCAAACTACTAGATGATTTTGGAATTTAAGGTTTTTTTGCTTCTTCAGTTCTTGTGAATGTTTAAAGTTATCTAGACAGGAAGTCAATCTTTTTCATTTCAGTCAGCCTTTGAAAATGTGTCTAATCTTGCTTCCTTGAACATCTATTCTCATTCTATCCACCTGGGATATATGATTAAATATATATTTTTATTTAGTTTTACTTCTTTAAAAAAAAAAAATTGGTTTCGCCTCTTTCAATTTTTAAAATGAAAATGGTATCTATCCTTAACTAATGATGACATGCACGAATTTAGTTAATTATAATTTAACATGACTAGATATATAAATTATTTTATTCACCAAAAATAAGATATATAAATTATTTCAAAAAATTCAAATTCACAAGACTAAAATCTTACATTACCCTCAATTATTCTTAATCATGAGTGAATGTCGAGAGGTAATTTTTTTTTTTTTTTGACAAGAAGTGTCGAGAGGTATTCAATACATCTAAATTCATTATTTTCATTTGGATTTTCGTATAAAGAAATTGACAACACAGTGAGAAGTTGTATCCAACACATCCATTTGTTTTTTCTTTTTTTTGTTGAGCTCCAACACATCCAAATTATTTTTTTTCCATTTGGAGTTTCGTATAAAGAAAGTCACATAAAGTGAGAAGCTGTAAGCAGTTAAATGATGGCTAGAAGCCCAAGCACTAGTTTCAACTTAAATTAACATCACTTTTAATTTAGGAGGTCATTAATGAGTAAAAAGTAAAAACGATTTAGTAGGCATTATTATTTACTATTTATTAACGGAAAGCCCAGACAATCATGACAGTGGTGGAATCTTGTTAACGTAAATTGGGCTTCAAGAATTGTCTTTTTTTAAAGCTTTGGGCCTTTTTTTGTATGCCAAAAGAAAATCTTATATTATTATTATTATTATTAGGCTTAAAAATATTTTATGTTTATGTAAATTTGGTTGTGTATGTGGTTGTGCTTGGTCTTAGTCTTTGAAAAAAAAAATGTTACTTTAAGATCCTAACATTTTCTTAGTGTTGTTGTTTTTTTTTTTTTTAGTCTTTATTATTAACTCTAGTCAATTTAGTACCGACATGACTAACCAAATGAAGAATATTAATTAAGATAATTAAGGTAACAATGAATATTTTAAATTAAGATAATTAATTAGATTATTAATTAGTGTGTAATTCAATTAAGTGATATATTTATTATTTAATATTGCATGAGATGAAGAGGAGCTACATTGGATGATGGAATTAGAAGCCATTGCAATTGCAGAAGCGGAAAGCAAGCACAAGTGTCGGCAGTGAAGAAATATAAAGCTAATAATTGTAGAAACGCTTCTTTCTTTATTTTTCCACTTTACTTTATACAAAGCTAATAATTGTGGTTTACTTGTCAGTTTCTCCTTGGCTTTCTCATATATCACATTTTTTTTTATAGTTTACGGACATAATTAAAAATTGAGTAAAAATTTAGGGATCTGTCGATAAATTATTCTTTATTATTATTATTAGATATTTATTTGCAAATTAAGAAATATATATTATATTTTGAAGAGGTTAGAATTATATTAATAAAAATTTCTCTATTTATTATATTCAACAATTAAAAATTCATGTGAAAATAATAGTTTAAATATGAGGAAAACTAACACATTATTTTAAATTATTTTCAACACATAATGCAAGATTATTTTGAAATAAAAGCAATTCCAACACTTTAATTGTTTTTTTTTCTTAAAAAGGAACAAATATACATCAACCTAAAATTTGTTGAGGCAATACATTTGTTATTTATTATTAGTGAATTATTTCAACTTAGCCAGAAAAAAAAATTATTCCAACTTGTTATTGTCATCATTACAACTTATATTATAGTTGTTAATGACTAATTGTACGTGTCTTCATTAATTTCATAAAAATGAGCCTGGGGTAGTTTTCTTTCTTGCTCGTTAGATGTGTACGATATCAATAATTGTCTGACCTTGATGATCACCAACCATTTATTTTGTTTTCATTTTGAATTTGAATTCAAGTTGTTGGGACGCAATATATATATATACACAAACTACTCTTGTGAGAATATTTTTTTATGTGAGAACATGAAAGAATAAAAATATGTTCTCGTATGAGTCGTACTTTATATATATATATATATATATATATTCTCACCCTTCATTTTCTTAAAATCTAATAGTTGTAATGAGTAACTAATCTTAACCATTAGATTTCAAGAAAATCAATGGTGAGGATGAGGAGTAACTCTCTTAGAGTTACTCTTGGAGTCAATGGATCCCTCTTCATATATATATATGAGGGATTAAATTACAACTTGAACAAGTATTACACTATTCAATAATTTGATATAGAGTGTGATTTTTATCGATCCAATCGTTGAATTGTATTTACATATTACCAAGATTGTCTATGTCAAATTTTGTCAAAATTAAACAACATTAAGAAAGTGATCAAATGATTCGTATTTTAATATATTTTGAAAAGTTTATATTACGTCGATTTTTATCTATATGAATGAGGTAGCAAATAATTTTGAATTAATATGAAATTTTGAATATATGATCTAAAAAATCATCCAATTGAAAGTTATTAAATGGTGTAATACTTGATCAAAGTTACACTCGTGTCATTTAATCTCTTATATATATATATAAGGAGAGATCCACTTACTCTAAGAGAGTTACTCATCATCCTGACAATTCATTTTTCTTGAAATCTAATGGTTGTAATAAGTAACTAATTTATTAGATTTCAAGAAAATGAATGGTCAGGATGAGAAGTAACTCTCTTATACTTACTCTTGAAATAACTGGATCTCTATATATATATATATATATATATATATATATATATATATATATATATATATATATATATATATATATATATATAAACTGGATACAAACTGCGTGGGCAGTTAAGAAATATAAATCGACCCAAGCGTTGTGGATCTTGGTGCGATGGTTGAAGTTGCAAAAGCAAAAGTCCAATTCTATTTTTTTTTATATAAATTTAATATGATCGCACTTAATTTTTTCACTATCCTTCCTAATGAAGATAATATAAATTATATAAAAGCCCTTAATTGCAATTCTGGCGTTTCTTATTTGAAGCTTTTCCTACTTAGCTTTCTAATAATTGCGATTAACAACCATTAATTCACATTCATGACTTCCATTTTGCATCCCGTGTGGTCAAGCTGGGTTCACTTTTCTTCTTTTACTAAAAGCTAATATGAACACCCTTTATTTTTCGTTACCCTTTTTCTTCCACTGAAGAGAATAAGTTGTAGATTGCTTTAAATTATTATTATTCAATCAAGCGGGCATTATTCAAATCTCCTGCCTTGGCACAAGCACTTGAAGAAAATCATGACACAAGCACTGCCGTGTGAAGGCACAATGGCCAAGCAAATTCACTGACACTGATTGTATCACACAATACATATAAGTTAATTATAATTTCCTCATAAATTTGTAAAATGGATAGTAACAACCATATTGTTATAGGTTTCCTCATAAAGAAAAGAATCCAAAATAGTGTTAAAATTGATAATAACGTTAGGCCAACAAGCTACCTTGCAAAGCTTTTGAAAAATATGTAAGGGAAATACAAAAGAAGGAATATTATATTGACGCAACAAAGGCTAGCCAGGATAGTATAACTGCTCAGACACTTGATAACACCTTCTCATGTACTATCTTTTAATTTCTTGCTCCTTTATATTTTTTTTATTGTTGAAGATACATATAACTATTATCCTTTTTTCTTTCATGTTCTTAATCATTTATCTCTTTCAATCTATTATCTTTTATCTCTATCTCTAGATTGATTTTTAATATTTTTTTAAAAGAAATGGTCAATAGTTCAAAATAACCTTATATAATAATTTAAATTATTTATTGTAAATCTAAAATATAATTTATACACTAAAAATATTTCTTTTGTTGTGAATTTTATTTATAGTATAATTTAAATATTATAAATTATTTGTTATAAATTTTAATTATGTAAAATAAATATTTATTACATGTAATGGACAAACTAAAATAAATACTAATTAATTATTATATGAAATTTTGTTCTTTATTAAATAAGCTGAGCCAAAGGAATTGATAGAACCATCCTCCTCAACTTGAATTAAAACTAACTTTGTTGAAAGATATGATAACCAAATCCAACAAACAACACAGTCAACACGGAGGATTGTCCAAAAGCTTGTCCCACATGTGATGTACCTAATCTAGCTTTACTTAGACATCTATTCTCATTCTACCCACCTGGGATATATGGAGCGGGTGCTTCGGCAATAACTTTTTTCTAAAACTCAGTCCACGCAAATTAATTATTTACTTTAATGTGTTTTCAATTTCTTTAAATATAGTTTTATTTAGTTTTACTTCAAAAAAAAATTAATTGGCTTTCACTACTCTTGATAGTGTAAATGATTTTTACATTATCCAATTATAATCTGCCATGTAGGGCATAGATTTGTTGTCCTTTATAATATTTATTTTAAAAGCCATGTCAATCATGATTTTTGATTGGTTGGATAATGTAAAACTTTTTACAGTAATAATACGTGCATAGAAATCAAGTTTCAATCCTAATGCATACGCCATTTGGCCATAGAGGAAAAATTTGCTTAAAATTTATGTTGTTACTAATTTGGCTTAATAAATTCACCCAAAAAAATTTGGATTAATTAGTAATTCTACTAATTTTAAATAACATTTTAAACTTACTATCCTCCCTTAAGAAATTAAAATCACTCTCATTACCATGTAGCTACCCAAAACCGAGGCCTAGATAGTTCCAAGGGTCACCTAAGGTTTCATAGTTCTTGGCTATCGTATCATTAAAAAATGGATTTGGGTATCATAATCTTATAAATTTAACAATTGAAGATCAACACTAAACTAAACAACAGTCCCAATCATCCATACAACAAGCAAAAGATTCATCATACATGTTATGCATCAAATGGAAGTAAAAGAACAAGTTAATGGGATTTAGGGGGCCAATCCCTCCCTTGAATCATTTTGTGATTCACCAATAACCCAATTAAATCACACTCCTCCCCCTTACCTTGATCAAGACACAGCAAAAGAAAAGAGACAGAAGGAGTTGAATCCCTAGCCTTAATCAAAAGCTTGGATGCATGGGAAAGATACAAGCAACTTAATGAACAACATGAAACTTAGTTCACACTTGATGTCCAGATGGAGGAGAGAAGATGACTTGGTTATATATCTTAGTTAATTAGGTAAAATTAGAGATAATTATGTGGCCACATCATCCAATTTTTTATGGTTGTAAAAATTAGGACTTTTTAACTTAAAATCAATTAATTAACTTAGGTAAATTCTATTTTAACTTTACCCTTAAAATTATTGGAATTCATTATTATCTCTTTCCATTTAATTAATTTTTCCTTAATTAATATATATTTTTTATTGACTACAAAATTGTAAAGTAATTAAGGATACATTGGTAAAAATAAATAAATAAATAAATAAATAAATAAATGCAAGAGACAATTTAAAATGGGCCTTGTAAAAGGGACAAGCAATTTTTAAAAATTAAAATGTTTCTTTTTTTTTAAAAAACAAAAAACTTATATATAGAAACAAAGATAGTAATTTTGATTTTGGTTATCATCAACATTATCATCACCATCACCATCATTAAGTTATTATTATTAAGTTGTATGAAAGACGTAATCATCGCACTTTTTATATATTCAGGAATTAAATCAGAATTTTTGTTCTTTCAAGGACTAAATTGACATCGGTGGACCAAAATGGTCATTTATTCTTATTATTATTATTATTATTATTATTATTATTATTATTATTATTATTATTATTATTATTATTATTATTATTAGAGCGTGACATGTGCCATGCATGGGTGAATTGAGGACAAAGTAATTTTTTGTATGTACACAAAAGTAGATTGACAAAAGTATTGAGGAGGAACTACTTGTAAGTTTTGTCCATTTATTTTTTTCATATCCCATAATATTAAAAATACCCTAATTCCACTTTAGGGTTTTTAATTTACAACTTCTCTCACTTAGGCATGTTTACTTTAAGAAGAAAATGTTTTATATTTTCATTTTTTGTTTCACTTTAAAGTATAAAATTGTTATTTTTGTTTTCAATTTGTTTTGTAGTTTCAAAGATTTGTTGTGAAAATAACTCCTTTTTGTTTTTTGTTTTTTATACAAATATTTGAAAATAGAAAACAAAGTTACAATTTTTTAAAGAAAATAAAAACAAAAGTAAATAGGTATGCTGGGTTCACTTTTCCACTTTATTAGCTTTCTCAATTCATAATTGCTTCTAAGAAACTTCAATCCACTTTATGTGTGCGATGAAGTTGGGTTCACTTTTCCACTTTATTATAAAGCTGACTAGGTTTTCTACCCATGCGACGCATGAGATTGTTTATGTTGGATGTAAATAATAATAACAGTAAATAATTTATATAATGAGGGTATAAATTTTTTTTACAATGTTATTAAATCATAAGTTATCATGTATAATGAGTTTATTAATTTTTATAAAAAAATTATTTTAAAAGTTATAGCAATCGTGATTTGAATTGGTTAACTGTGAAATATTTTATATATTAGTACATATAAATTAAACTATTATAAAAATTGTTTAAATTATATTTTATATCCAGTCTTTGTCCAATGCAAGAAACATTTCAAATGGTGTTTGGTTAATGACATTAAATCTTGACTCTTCATATATGATTATATGGTCCATATTTAACCCTCTCACTCTCATATAAGATAGCTTCCTCTCATATGGTATGTTCTATATATATATATATGAGGAGGGATCCACTTACTCCAAGAGTAAGTCTAAGAAAGTTACTCTCTATCCCCACCATTCATTTTTTTAAAATCTAATTGTTAAAATTAGTTACTCATTACAACCATTGGATTTCAAGAAAATAAAATGATGATGATGGAGAGTAATTCTCTTATACTTACTCTTGGAGTAAGATCCCTCCTCTCTCTCTCTCTCTCTCTCTCTCTATATATATATATATATATATATATAAAGTAAGTCTAGGGTTTCCTTTCGTGACCCTCATGTTATTATGAACTAAAAACAGGGACAATATTGACATTTTACGTGCAGTGAATGTTTTGTTTACAATAAAAAAAAAACTGCTACAGTACTCCGGAGCTACCGAAGCGGGACAAGTATACGAATGAGAAAGGAAAATGCGTCAGTGTTTTTATTACTCTTATGTTTCTGGCCATTAGTGAATTTGTTTGTTATTCTATTTTCTTTGATCTTGAACATTAAAAAATATTATATTGTGAATTTGTTTATTAATTTATAGTGATGTTTTTATGTTTCTTTATAGTTTGAAATCTTTTACATTTCAATATAAAAAAATATCAAAATGAATATTTAAAGTTTTTACTTTTAAAAATTTTATAAACTCATAATAATATCTTTTAATGATTATTTATTTTACATATTCAATTTTTACAACCTACTTAACTTACTTTCTAAATAAAATCTTATTAATTTTAGAGTTGGACTTTTGCTTTTGCAACTTCAACCACCGCACCAAGACCCACAACGCTTGGGTCGATTTATATTTCTTAACTGTCTACGCTTTGTTTGTATCCAGTTTATATATATACTAGTTTTTCTACCCGTGCGTTGGGCAGATCTTTTTATGTTAGATGTAAATTATAATTATTGTTTAACTTATCATTTATATCTAATTTGTATTTTTTATAAATACTTTTAACATGAAGTTAAAGGAAATAATTCTTTAAAATTTTATATTTTATAAGCATCCAATTTTTTAATTTCACTATCTTTAATAGAGTAAAATATGTTTTTTTTAAAGAAAATTACAATTCCTTAATTGCATTGTTTTTACAATATATATATATATATATATATATATATATATATATATAATATAACTTTTATTTTCTCTTAAAAATATTAAGAGAACGCAATTTGTAACTGATTATATAAAAATATTATTTTATATTATGTAGGAAATGAAAAAATATATATATTTAAGCACCTTTGAATTCATAGTAAAAAATATATTTACCAATTGTTTATCATGACTACCATATTTTCTATCAAATGCACTTCGCATAGATAATTCTAACATCGATCAAATTTACCTTTTTAATTAGAGTCTCGTCATAAGTAAACTTCTTCAAAGTATATAGATATAAAAAAATTATAAAAAATTAATAGTTGAATAAAAAAGTTATAAACATATTACTGATCGAAATAAATATTATAAAAAAAGGTAAATATACTATTGAAATATATAGATATTACAAAGTTAATATAATCATTAAAATATTCTCTATTATTTTTTATTTTAATAAGTATTTAATATATGAAAAAATTCAAAATTTTAAAATTTAAAATAAATCTAATTTTAAATAAGATTTTACTTAGAAAGTAAGGTAAGTAAGTTATAAAAATTGAATATGTAAAATAAATAATCATTAAAAGCTATATAAGCTTCGGGGTTTGGAATGTAAAAGGTTTCAAACTATAAAGAAACATAAAAAAAAAAAAAAACTAGGGACTAACTTATTAAAATCATACTAAAATATAACGGTAATATAAAAAATGTCATATAAATAAATATGAGTATATAAAATTTTTAAAAGTAAAAGGTTTAAATATTCATTTTGATATGCTGTCAAAAAAAATATATTCATTTTGATATTTTTTTTTTATATTCAAACGTAAAAGGTTTCAAACTATAAAGAAACATAAAAAAAAACCTAGGGACTAACTTATTAAAATCGTACTAAAATATAATGGTAATATCAAAAAATAATATCATATAAATAAATATATAACGATGTTTAAAAAAAATAGTTGAATAAAAAAATTATAAACATATTACTGATCGAAATAAATAATATTATTTAAAAAAGGTAAACATACTATTGAAATATATAGATATTACAAATTTAATATAATCATTAAAATATTTTCTATTTTTATTTTAATAAGTATTTAATTATGTAAAATAAATATTTATTACATGTAATGGACAAACTAAAATAAATACTAATTAATTATTATATGAAATTTTGTTCTTTATTAAATAAGCTGAGTCAAAGGAATGGATAGAACCATCCTCCTTAACTTGAATTAAAACTAACTTGTTGAATGATATGATAACCAAATCCAACAAACAACACATTCTACACGATCTCTCCAAATCAAGCGTAATCAAGGTTTTACAGTAATAGTACGTGCATAGAAATCAAGTTTCAATCCTAATGCATAGGCCATTTGGCCATAGAGGAAAAATTTGCTTAAAATTTATGTTGTTACTAATTTGGCTTAATTAGTAATTCTACTAATCTTAAATTAACATTTTAAACTTACTATCCTCCCTTAAGAAATTAAAATCACTCTCATTACCATGTAGCTACCAAAAACCGTGGTCTAGATAGTTCCAAGGGTCACCTAAGGTTTCACAATTCTTGGCTATCGTATCATTAAAAAATGGATTTGGGTATCATAATCTTATAAATTTAACAATTGAAGATCAACACTACACTAAACAACAGTCCCAATCATCCATACAATAAGCAAAAGATTCATCATACATGTTATGCATCAAATGGAAGCAAAAGAACAAGTTAATGGGATTTAGGGGGCCAATCCCTCCCTTGAATCATTTTGTGATTCACCAATAACCCAATTAAATCACACTCCTCCCCCTTACCTTGATCAAGACACAGCAAAAGAAAAGAGACAGAAGGAGTTGAATCCCTAGCCTTAATCAAAAGCCTGGATGCATGGGAAAGATACAAGCAACTTAATGAACGACATGAAACTTAGTTCACACTTGATGTCCAGATGGAGGAGAGAAGATGACTTGGTTATATATCTTAGTTAATTAGGTAAAATTAGAGATAATATGTGGCCACATCATCCAATTTTTTATGGTTGTAAAAATTAGGACTTTTTAACTTAAAATCAATTAATTAACTTAGGTAAATTCTATTTTAACTTTAGGTAACTTTCAGTGATGGTAAAATTTACATAGATATGGTAATAGCTTTATGGATGGCCGAATTGGTCTCTAGGGCTCTTAAGTTTTGTCATTTTTCAAATAATTAAAGGTGTTTTGATCATTTTATACAAGAATTGAAAATAATTTTCAGAAAATTTCCAAAAATTATTTTTATTATTCTAAATATTATTCTTTTTTTGATGAGTAAAAGTTTAGGTGAGTTAGGTCCTGGGAACTCACTAGGGCCAGGTCAAGCCTTAAGGTTCACTGAACATTTACATAGGTACTTACAGGCTAAAAGTAGTTATTCTAAATATTATTCTAAGTTTATAATATAATTTCTCCTCTCCCTATTTTAACTATTTTCTGCTCACATAATTTAATCTATGACTGCTAAAGGTATTTTGGTCATTTTCCATATCCGATAAAAAAAAAAATATTAAAAATAAAATCTAGATAGTATTCATCATTCTGAAGAAGATCATGTCTCAAAATTTTCAGAATCTCATCTGGATTCCCAGAAATAATTTACATAATAAATATAAAATGCAACAAACAAAATGAGGATATTACACCAGCACAAACTGAATTAGAGTAATGTAAGGAAATTAAAATACCAAACAAGGAATATTTACTATTTAGTGTAAATTTAAATGCAGTCCCAGGTACGAGGACACATCCAAGTTACCCAAGAAAAGTCATTATAGTAAAGTTGCTCAGGCATGTGATTACCCATTTCTCCTGTGCCCGTTCCATTCCTTTGTGTTGTTAAAGCTATAAACAACTTCCTATGTAGGTTATGTGAAATTACATTTTGTAAACACGGGTAGAGACCAGCCTCTCTAGCAATATGCAATGAAACTGGTTGGACCATGAAGACATGAACAAGCTATGTATCCAATGCAACCAAAGTCTAAGCACAGTTTAATCATAAATTTAACTGATCGAACAACTCAAAACACGATCCAGAGGTCTCATCGGTTCAATCTTTGACTCTGTTTTCAAAACATTGCAGCAGGAAGAGTTGGACGTGTCACTTTTTTTTTTGCTGCTCTTTTCCTTAAAGAATACGAATCCTTGAAGCTAGTCAATTCCTCACGTTAAAGGACAGAGGAATAGCTATCCGATCAAAATTTGAAACAGATTCAATTTGTGTTAAGTACACAAGACATGAAAGAAGAAAACAAAAATAGTTACTCTATGCATCAAAATATTTTCACTCGCTTCCTTTCTTAGTTTCACTTCCTGATTCTTAGATTGACTGACATGAGGATTTTTTTTTTTCTTTCTATTTTTTCTTCTTTTTGTGCTGTCATGAGTAATATGACTTCAGTAAAACATGTTTGGTACATTATACAACTCCGTACTAACAAGTAAAGAACCACGGAAACCATAATATTATATGTCAAATTATGGATTAGGATACACTAAAAGCATAATAGTTCCCAAAATCCATTAGCTTTGTGCCTGTTACGAAATAGACCAGAAATTGCATCATCCTCTGATAAACATTACAACCAAAAGAAAAAGGAAAAAAAAAACCCTTTTCAACCCATCATAACCATCTTATGACATCCTAAGAAATAATTTTATGCTAGCAACTTCCGGATTCTTGAGTTGAGTGAACGACAACTCAAAAGAAAATCTTGCCATTGTTCCTTTGCTTGTAGCTTGTATAATTTCTGATGAGATGTTGATATTCTTTGGCCTAAAATAAATGGCAGATGTAGGGATCATTCTATGGGCCCAAATGTGCAAATTGATTATGCAACAACTTGACTGTGTTTTCCCGAGAGAGTTTGGCAGCAGCATCCTTTCTCCATTTCAATTCTTCCTTTACTTGTTTTTCCATGAAACATAAGAATGTTAGGTACCACCTTGGAGTCAAAATTGTCATTGGTCAAAGAGAGTTAATACAAGGATTAACTTGGAGTGAGATTCATAGATTTGAAAACTAAATAATATGCGAAGACAAATTAAAAAATTAAATGGCAGGTACGAAAAGCATCAGGGATGAAATAGTTAATTTACTTTTTTTTTTTAAAAAAATAACAAAGGCAATGAACATTTCTTCTTACCTCATTCAAACAACCTGAAATTTAATTTAACTATATCGCAGTTTATAAAGAGAGGATTGGTCTGTCTATCCCAAAAGTCATGGTGAATTTGAATGATGCTACAGCAGCTTCTACTGTGCATCTTTGTTTGGTTTGATTGCTGCAAATCATGCTTCCATATTCAACAGTGCCACCAATTCTTCACTATGATGGAAGTGCAGCCACCATCTTAGAAATTTGAGTTATGGGCCTAATTGATTCTTACAAAACTGGTTTGTAAGATGAGGATTGCCCCCGTTTATATACACTATTTTGACCATATCTCTAGTCAATATGGCATCTCCAACACTTCTGAGCCGATATTTTTCTGCTATGCATCTTTGGTAAGTTTGATAGATCTAGATCGTGTTTATATACCCGAAGATATGCATATTTCTTCACCTTAGAATGAAAACCTCTCTCGTCCCTTATATCAAAATTCAATTTCACGTCACCAAGATGAGGTGTGCCCCCGCAAGGACATGCTGAAAAAAATAGTGGTCTATCGAAATACCATAGCCAAAGGTGATCTGATTCATCCGTAACTGGATCTTCATTGAGAACTCCTGGAATATAAGCAGTGAAATTTGGCTTTTGAGGACCCATCTCTGAAACTGTTCCCCTTTCTTGACCTACCGCAAATACTGCACAACATAGAACGCCGATGAAATTTTTGTCATGCCTGAAGGGAGATGAGTCTATGCTTATTAAACTGTTCACATGCTGATTGTTGAACAACCTTGGTAATTCACTTCCAGGAAAAATACTTTCAATTCTTTGACTCCACATACGGTCCTCAAGAGGTTCGTATAGGACGTAGGCCTGATACCACAAACACAGGTATAAGTTAGCTCCTGGTTCCTACACACAAAAAAAAAGAGCCAAAGAGATGGGAGGGGGACGGAAGGAGAGTGCACCTGAATAATTTGTATCATCCATAAAAAACTCATCTTAGTGCAGTGTTCTCTCTCAACTAATTCTGGGCAGTTGAAAATATATAATCCTACTCCTACTTCGTCAGATGATGGCCAAGTTCTAGTTGACCATTCGTCACATGTTATAGTTGGCAGTTCAGGTATGTAATATTTTGACCACAAATCAGTTCGTGAAGGGAGCTCAGGCAAATATTTCAACTGCTTGCAATGATATAAGTTTAAATGCAATAATTTGGAAAGCTCTTTGAGGCTGGGCAGTATAGCAAAATTGTTTCCCTTTAAATTTAGCCTCTCTAAGCATCGTAAATTTCCAATAGCATCAGGGATTTGAAGTAAATTGCAGAAACTTAGATCTAGTTGACGCATACATTGGAAAATAGGCGAGGAAGGAAACAAACAACTAACAGAATCATTATGTGCTCTGAAATAGGAAGATGATGATTGGGAATGAATGGGAGCTTCACCTATTTCAAGCTTCTTCAAATGCTCTGCATCCCTTGATTCATCTAATAACTGAATGTTATAGAGTTTTGAACAGCTAGAGAGACTCAGACATTCAAGAGAATTGTGGCCTAATAAGCTGTTGGGTAAACTTACTAGATTTACGTAGTCTTTCAAACTCAAAATACTAAGTTTTCTTAGACGACCAATGGATGGATCGATCTGTCTCAGTTGTGTACATCCTTCAAGATTTAGCATTTCAAGACTTAGGTCCACTCCAAAGTGTGGTAACTTAATAAGATTTTTGCAGTCTTTCAAGTTCACAACAATAAGCTTTCTTAGAAGACCAATGGATGGATCGATCTGCTTAAGTTGTATACATCCTTCGAGATTTAGACTCTCAAGATTTAGGGCCTCACCAAAATTTCCAGTCTCAATTAGATTTTTGGAGTGAGAGAGATCCAAACGTCTCAAATTGTGTAGATGCTACAGTGGAGGGAAAATAATAGGTGACCAAATCAGTAATTAATCAGAGAAAAAGGAAATAACATGAGACAGTCAGTCTTTTAATTCAGTCATTTTAAGAAAAACAAAATAGAAATAGAATAATAATTTACATTACCTTTGTGCCTTCCCACAATTGTTTAATGCTGCTGTGTCTCAGGATCAACTCAACAAGTTTGTCTGGCTGAAAACTTGGTGGCAAACACTCAAAAGGATATTCAAACCAAGTAAGATATCCTAATTCAGTGGAAAGATAATTGAGGCTTCCTGAAAATTTCATGAACTGAAGTGTGAGCAACTTAAGGTGACTCATTTTTGATAGAGCATCGACCCTCATCGTTGTTTGAGGAAAATGATATTCGATAACTATGGCTTCAAGATATACTGCCGCCTACAACATTGCAAAAGGGAAAGAAAATATTAGATCTTTTGAAGTACTTACAGATTATAGAAAAATAACAACTCAAACTGTTTTACCATATTGTCTGACAAAACTTTGTAGAGATCTTTGTGATGCCACAATCTACTCCATTTTCTTGGATCATTAGGTGACTTTTCTTGAACAACACACCTGCCCAAATCTCTCAACAAGCCATGCATCTGAATTAAGCCCTCCTGATCAATAGTTATGAGTGATTTATCAATGAGAACTTGTAACCCATATTCAGGATGAAATCCACGAAAATCTAGAATCTCCTTCACATGTTGCTCTTCATAATAACAGAAGAAGCAAGCAATATCTAGAAATATTTCCTTATCAATGTCATCCAACTCATCAAAACTTATTCGCAACATATCCATAATATTTCTACTTTTATTATCTCTTAGCCTAGCCAATGCACTTCTCCACTGTGAGAAATTTCGACCAAACAAAGATGAGCCCACTACCTCAATTGCTAAGGGATGACCTTGAGTATGTGACAATATAGCATCTGTAAACTCTTCGTAACCACTTATAATATAATTACCTTTGAAAGCATTTCTGCAAAACAACTGAACGGCTTCTTCCTCAACCAATGGCTGGACTTGGTAAACATCATCTACTCCATGCATCCTTAATATCTGTTCATCCCTAGAAATTATGATGATTCTGCTCCCTCTACCTAGACAATTACTTAATAAAGAGTTTTTACTCCCTATAAACATCTTCAGCTGTCCAACTTGATCAACATTATCAAAAACTATAAGTGTCCTTGCACGTAGACTAGTCCATATCAAATATTTTCCCTCGGAAACATTGCAAATCTCTAGATTTTTTTCATTTAGACACTGAGAAAGTAATTGTTTTTGTACGCCTATTGTATGAGAATCTCGATAAATTTTGCTTACATCATCAATAAAACAACAAAAATCATATTGATGAGAGATTCTTTCATATAAAGCACGACCAAGAGTTGTCTTTCCTATTCCACTCATCCCACTAATTCCAACAATTCGAACGTCATCGACCAAGCCCAAACGTAAAAGCTGTGTTAATTCTTCAACCTGATATTCCATCCCAACAAGATCATCATTTGGAAGACTTGAATATTTGTGACCCAATATATTTACTATCTTTTGAACAATTTCTTCAATCTCAGAATATTGTTGCCTGAAAATTTAATGAAAATGAAGAGTGCCAAATCATCTCCCAAAAGAATGAAAACAGAATGTACATGTTCAAAACAAGATAAAAACAGAGTACTTTTTCACTATTAAAATACTACTAGCATTAAACATGCATAAAATTGGACTGAATTTGCATGTTACCTCTTCAACCTCTCTCAACTCTAGTTAAAAAAAGGATATTAAATTCATGAATACCGCATGACTAAGGAATGGAGAAATATATGCACATGCTATGACTAAGTGCATATACACGTAATAAATTAAGATTAAGATTCATCATCAACTAAGAGAGGATTACTTACTTATTTCCGATATGCCAACCAGAGAGATTGGCCACTTTTGTGAGAGCTTCTCTCCATCTCTGCACTTCCTCCATCTTCTCATTAAATTCTCTGAATCTTTCTTCATGTTCAGAAAAGGCTTTCTCATAATATCCGCTCTGTTTTCGTACATCTGATGGATCAACATCATAAAAAATAGGCAGGACAGGTCTTGATGATGTTTTAATGCAGTTGCAGATGTGTGCTAGTTCACGCAAGCACCAAGTTGAGGAAGCATAGTTCTTGGAGAAGACCACAATGAAAATGCGAGATCCTTCAATAGCTTGAAGAAGCTCAGGTGCTATGGATTCGCCTTTCTTGAGATGACTATCATCTTTGAAGGCATCAATGCCTTTTTTATGGAGAGCTTGTAAAAGAAAACCAGTGAAGTTGTTGCGTGTGTCTTCACCTCGGAAGCTCACAAACACGCCATACGTCCGTATTTTGTGAGATGAAGAAGGACTGCATTGGATGATGGGGTTAGAAGCCATTGCAATTGCAAAAGCAAGGACAATTGTTTCTGGATACAAACAAAGTATTGGCAGTGAAGAAATATAAGGTTTGGGAATTGATGCTGTAAGATGAAATGCTTATTGTATTTAAGTAAAAGCTAACATGGTTGCACTTTCTTGGCTGCTTCTACGAAGTTTCTCCCATTTTCCACCTATCATCTTGGACAAAATTAAGTTGCCACTATTGTTACTATTCCATGACGTCCAAGTTGGTTGACTTTTTCACTTAATAATTATAAAGCTAATATGAACACATTTTGTTTTTCCATTGCCCTGTTTTTTCCATCGAAGAGAATAACCTAATCTTGTTATCCTAACGTGTCTCATGGTTTTTATTCAAAAAAAAAAAACGTGTCTCATGGTTTAGAAGTACAGAACGTGGCTGATTTGCAACTGTATTATTATTATTATTATTATTATTATTATTATTATTATTATTAGTCGAAGGGATGGGCAAGGTCATCCTCAACTTAAATTGAAACCAATTTTTCAATGATATGATAGCCAAATCCATGAACATCACCTCTCCAAATCAGGCGAGTGCATTACTCAAAATCTACAGTGAGATTGAACTCAAGTATATATTTATTTAGAGTGATTACTGAGATAATTATTAATAAAATGTAATTATATTACGTAATTAATTTACTTATCATAATATAGATAATTCAAGCAAACATATTTTTATTTTATAATCCATTTGATTTATTTATAGTTTTAAACATTATATTAATAATCATTGTGAGCTTCAATAATAGTTCTGAGTATGTTACAATACAACTGTTAGTTTAACCCATAAAATGTATGGATAACTTTCATATTTTATTAATAATTTCTAGAAAACTAATAAAAAGATTATGCATTTTAAAATTTAAATAAAAGCATCAACAGATAAGGAAACTTTTTTAGTTTATTAATTATTTGCTTATTAAAAATTAAAATAAAAAGTCATGTGAATAGTATTAGATAAGAAGAAAATCAAGTTTTTGCAATGTTAAAATCAGCACGCTTGTGGACTCTCCCGAGAAGATCAGCATATATAGATGGTATAGTGTTCGTAGCTGAGGACTCTCTCCATTAATTACCAAACCTGATAAATGAAAGCCCATGCAAAACTATGGGACCAATATTATGGGACTCTTTCCGTGTCATTTCTCCTTATGGTTAGAAATAAAAATTTTCAATTACATATGTTAAAAATAAAAATTCTTCTATATATAGAATAAAATTCCATAGTTTGAGGTTTGCAAAAAGATAGGCAGAAATGCAGGGTCCACCCGATTTATGTATCAGTTAATTTTTTTACCATTAAAGCATCATGGAATGAGAAAAACGAATGCATTAATTTTGTTACATGCAGGTGTGCCTTCCATTTTTTTACATCATATTTATATGGAAGTAGGCAATTTTGTCAACAACATTGGCAGGTATATGGACATCTAGATCGAATATACACAGAACGAGAAATATATATGTAATGTCCATAGTTTCCACATAACAATCAAGGCATTATATACATCTTGCAGTCTATCAACTAAAATCACCTCATTCCTATCATTTAATCATTTGTATAAGAGTTCAATAGTCATGTAATGTCAGAATAAAAGCTTTACACTCTCAACCAATCAGATAGGTAAATAAAAATAAAGACAAATTTGTATTATTATTGGGTACGTATGTGGATTTCATATTGTTTAGCATTAAGAAATACCTGATATAAGTGAGTGGCGAGAACATCCGTGTTTTCTTCTGTTTAAGAAATTCCTTCAACACGCAGTTTCACTGTTATTACTACAACCTGCAGGGGCATTAAACTTCCCTAAGAATGATGAGGGCAGTTGAAATTTGTTTCATCAGTAGGATTTTGACTCATAATGTGCTATGGCTTCTCATAACTTCTGATTCTATAAGACATGTTGAATTTGGGGTTCAAAACTTGATCCATATTAGAGCATGCAATTCCACTGAGATTGGTCATGGATTTTCGTTGGTTTCCCAAGTAGGATTTTGAATCTTGTGATTTTGTTTGGCCATTCTGATTGACACTATATGAGATCCCTGTACATGCATAAGAAATCTCCCCTGAATTAGAAGTCAGTCAACTATCTTTCAAATATGTTCTTACTATTTACACATCACTCATCTATTTTTTTTTATCATTTAAAGCAACTCACCTGTTTCAAATTGATCGATGTGGCGTGGAGTAGCAAAGGTGTTTGCTGGAGGTTCCAATGTTCAACTTCAAGCACCGCATGCATGCATGATGCTAACATGCACAGTCAGCGGAGGCTTCCACAGTTCCTCAGCGTTGGATTGAAGCCTACCACCACATTGGAACACAGCTGCCAACAAATGAAGAGATGGGCGAATGGAACGGAGCTAGTTCAAATCTTGATGAAATTTTGTTACATGATCTGCAATCAATCCAATATTCATGTTAGAGTTTTAAAAATTTCAATCACGCCACTCTAATTCTAATTATGTTAACATTTCAGGTTCTGTAAAAATTTAGCTTTATTGTCTTTCTTTAAAACTTTAATAACATCATATAAGATTCTTCAAAATAAAGAAGGGAACTTCCATATTATCTCAGTATATATAAATTTACTTATATTGTTACTTTGCTTTGCTTTGTTCCATGTTGGCTAAATTACTCTATTGGTCCCTTATCATTATTTTAGATTGCAATTTGGTCCTTTATTTTTAAAAGTTATAAAATGGTCCCGTATCTTTATTTTAAGTTGCAATTTGGTCCTTTATTTTTTAAAAGTTACAAAATGGTCCCTTAAGTAATTTTTTATAGCATGTTTATCCATGAAGTAATGTATTTTTTTTTTTTGGATAAACATGCTATAAAAAAATTACTTAAGGAAATATTTTGCAACTTTTAAAAATAAAGGACCAAATTACAACTTAAAATAAGGATAAAGGACAATTTTGCAACTTTTAAAAAATAAAGGACCAAATTGAAACCTAAAATAAAGATAAGGAACTATATGGATAATTTAGCCTTTCATGTTTTTTTATATATAATTTAAAAATACATTTTTTACATGAAAGTATATTCACATCTACATAAAAATGAACTAATACTTAAATTATAGATTAAAAATATATTTTAAAGGGGATTAAACATATTTTACAAATATAACATTAATATCTAAATTATTACAGATAAATATCTTAAATAAATTACACATGAATATAAACTTCTTAATATAAAATCTGGATATTTTTTTATTAACATTTTTTATGCTCATCAATTTCATTAGTAATAATTTTTCTAAATAGTGTTGATTTATATTTCTTATCTATAAAAAAATTGTATTTGGAGAGATCAAATTATAATTAAAATTAATATTAATTTATAAAAATTATTTTGAAAACGTTTCTAACAAAATTAGAAATGTCGGTAAATTTATATCACTTCACAACCAAAACATATGCCCAGCGCATGCCACAGCCACACGATAATGACAAATTAAATTGGAAATGGGTTTCACATTATAACTAGTAAGTCTGGGGTTAAGAACATTCACAAAGTTTGATATCAGATTCTGTCAAAGTTCCTGAATTATCATGGTTGAGTTATCTAAATCTTTCAACATGTATACATTGAACTCTGCATCACTGAGGGAAAAATAAAATAAAATAATGTGCTAAATGTGTCAAATGAGCTTCTGGAATCAGAAAATAAAAAAGGCACACAGCAACAGAGGTGACTTTTATCTCCTTTTGCAATCTAATCTCTTGTTTCCAGTGATGCACAGTCCCAACTCCCAAGGCGATCTCAATGTTCAGAAGTCTACCTCAACTAAATTCAAGCTTACAGAAATTAAGGCTAAAGATTCAACGCATGATAATTTAGGTAGGTTAGAAAATATAAAAACTAAGAAATAAATTGGACAAGATCACAAGCTAGAATATGCACAAATGTTTGAGAAAAAAAGAATGAATCACAGTCGATCTATTAGATTACCAACTGCAGCAATAGAGAGAAAGAATGAATAGCAAGGTTGCCATGAAGTAGCAGAGGGGCCCTCTTTCTATCTCTGCCTCTCAAATGCCGAACTTATATATGTGATATGTTATATCATGTTTTTTCTCCAAACTTTAATAACCATTAACCAGTGTTTGAAATCAAATAACCTAACTGTGTTGAATATATGGAAATAGATCATGGGTTTCGGTTTGAAGCTTATGTTACTGTTGCTTGTGAGCAGTTATGCTGCTAACTACATGTAACAATGAAATGCTATGCAACAGAGCTCAAACCAGTGATGCAACTTGGGTTTAGATGCTGAGAAATGCAGGCAAAACTTCCATGTGATTTTATAACACTGATTACAGACCAATATAGTTAAGGAGATCAGGAACACTTGACATCACCTTCCATTGTTATAACAGAATTTTAACATAAGCTCAAAAGCTTCTGACCATTTTGGAAAACCATGGAATTATTACAGCACATACACAAGAAAAGGAATATGGTTAAAAAATGGGAAATGGAGTGTTAGAGGAAAGTTCCACATCCAAGTAGTCATACTGCTGGTCCAATGTTATTATAGCACTCAAAAACAACTAGCCATATTGCTGAATTTGTGATGATTGAGTGGTACTCCTATGTTGTTATAGCAATCAGAATTAACTATACCGATTGTTGGATTTGTCATGCAGAGGTGAAACAAGGATTATCAAAGTGAAGCATGAGACCATATCACAACATGCAAAGGTAAACTTGATACAAAGATCAAAATAGGGGATTAAGATGAAGGGAAAGATATATTTACATTCAGAAACACAAATTAAGTACAGGGAAGCAAAAGAAAGAACTTCAACGCTATCTTGGAAACTTGTGAATGCAAAAGTGACTGAGTCCCTTAACTGTATTCTTGCTTCAATCATTATCTGAAGACTAAGCACTTAGAAATGCATTTCTGGTGGGACCCCAAAACTTCCTTTTTTCTTTTTGTTCTTTGGCACAAAGATATCGATTACATGTCATTTTATAGTCCTCAACAATGCCCAATTGTGTTAAAACATTCCACACATTTGGTCTACTCTGTTCAAGGATGGCCAGACCCTTTCCATCAACCTCTACTTGTCTTTCAAATGAAAATCTCGCCATTGCTCCTTTGCTTGTAGCTTGCATAATTTCTGATGATATATTGGAAGTTCGTGGCTTAAAATAAATGGCAGATGTAGCTGTCAATCTATAGGCTCAGATGGGCAAATTGATTGTGATTTCCCGGGGTCATTCAACATCTTGCTGAGATTCTTCCTTCTTTTTTCTTGCTTTCTTCCTTCATTTTATTCTCTGTGATATGGATATGAAGGTAGAAGCACTACCATTTATTTAATGTTAACTTGGTGAATGGCAGTTAATGTGAGATATACGAATGTTAAGTGCCACCTTGGAGTCACAATTAAAATTAGTCAGAGAGTTAACAAAAGGATTAACTTGGAGTTTATACAAAGACAAATTAAAAAATTAAATGGCAGGAAAGAAATAATCAGGGATGAATAGTCATGGTGAATTGAATGCTACCTCCGCTTCTACTGAGTGTCTTTGTTTGGTTTGATTGCTGCAAATCTTGCATCCATCTTCAACATTGCCTACAATTGTCCACTATGATGGAAGTTTAGCCACAACACAGTTGCTACTATTTTTGTTCAATTGCCAATAAATTGTTCTTCCAAGCTGACGAGTTTCTGCTATGCATCATTGTTAAGTTTGATAGTTCAAGATCCTGTTCATATAGCCAACGATAGGCGTACTTCTTCACCTTAGAATCAAAATGGTGCTCATTCCATTTATCAAAATTCAATTTCAGGTCATCAGGTGTGCCCAAGAAACATGCTAAAAAGAATTGTGGTCTAGTTAAATAGAACAGCCAAAGGTGATCTGATTCATCCATTATTGGATCTTCATTGCGAACCCCAGGACTACCCATCTCTGAAACTGTTTCCTTTTCATCAGGTGCCGGAAATACTGCACAACACAGAACGCCAATGCAATTGTTGTCATGCTTAACGGGAGATGCATCTATGCTTATTAAACTGTCCACATGCTGATTGTTGAACCACCTTGGTATTTCACTTCCTGGAATAATACTTTCAATTTTTCCACTTAACAGAGGGTCTTCAAGAGGTTTGTTTAGGTGGTTGGCCTGGTACCACAAACACCGCTATATGTTATTTCCTGATTCCTACACACAAAAAATGAGAGACAAAAGATGGGAGGAGGAAGGATTTGTGCACACCTGAACAATTTGTATCATCCATGAAACACTCATGTTAGTGCAGCGTTCCTTCTCAATTAATTCTGGGCAGTTGAAAATAAATAATCCTACTCCTCCTTTATATGGTAAAGAAGATGTTATAGTTGGCCTTGGCGGTATATAAATTTGTGACCACAACCACAAGTCAGTTCGTGAAGGGAGCTCAGGCAAATATTTCAACTGCTTGCAATAATACAAGTTTAAATGTAATAATTTGGAAAGTTCCTTGAGGTTGGGCAGTGTAGCAAAATATTTTAAAATATGAAGAATGCTAAATCACCACTCTAAGAGAAGCAAAAGCATAATGTACATGTATAGGACAAGATAATATCGGAGTAATTTTTCATTTTTAAAATAGTATTTGTATTAAACAAGTATAAATTTGGACACAACAAAAGTTGTCTTTCCTATTCCACCCATCCCACTAATTCCAACAACTTGAATGTCAGTAACCAAGCCTAAACGTAAAAGCTTTGCTAATTGCCTAATTCTTGAACACGAGATTCCATCCCAACCAGATTATCATTTCAAAGACTTAAAAACTTGGGACCCAATATATTTATACCGTTTTGAACAATTTCCTCAAACTCAGCATGTTGTGGCCAGAAAATATAAAGCAGATGAAGAACGCCAAATTATCACCCAAGAGAACCAAACCAGAATGTACATGTATAGGACAAGATAATAACAGAGTACATTTTCACTTTTAAAAACTATTTTCATTAAACACATATAAATTTGGACTCAGTTTGCATGTTACCCCCTTGACCTCTCTCAACCTTAGTTTAGAAAGGGATAGTAAATTTGAAAAAACCAAATGATTAAGAACTGATGAAATATATGCACATGGATATAAATCACAACATATAATTAAGGTCTGTCATGAAATGAGAGAGGAGAACTTTGTACCTACTTATTTTGGACATCCCAACCAGCGAGATTGGCCACATGTGTGAGAGCTTCTCTCCATGTCTGCACTTCCTGCATCTTCTCTTTATCTTCTCTGAACCTTCCTTCGTGTTCCGCAAAGGCTTTCTCATAACATCCACTTTGTTTTCGTACCTCCGATGGATCAACATCATAAAAAATAGGCAGAGCACGTCTTTGTGATGTTTCAACGCACTTGTGGATGTGTGCAAGTTCACGCAAGCACCAAGTTGAGGAAGCATAGTTCTTTGAGAATACCACAATGAAAATATGAGACCCTTCAACGGCGTTAAGTAGTGTGGTTGGCATGGTTTTGCCTTTCACGAGATATTCATCATCTTTGAAGACATCAATGCCTTTACTAAGCAGAGTTTCATTGAGAAAATCAGTGAAGTTGAGGCGTGTGTCTGAACTGCAGAAGCTCACAAACACATCATATGTTATGTGTGTCTTCACCGCATGACTTGAAGATGAGCTACCTAGGATGATGGTGTTAGAAGCCATTGATTGTAATTTGCAAAAGTGAAAGACAACTTGTTGAAATATAAAATTATAAATCAACCCTCAAGTCATGTTAAGTCTTGAATTAATGCAATTGCTACTTTCAATTGACAAAAGTAGCAAAAGGGGAATGCCTCTTCATTTCCTTTTTATGAAACTTCTTGACAGTTTCTATGAAGTTTCTCATCCTTTCCACTTACCTAAACCTTCCCGGGAAAACTAAGTTGCGGCTTTTCACTCTTCATGACCTAAAGGAGATATAAGGGTTCTAATCCCTCCCACTGACATTTCTAACAAAACTAACAAACTATCATTTGCCGATCAAAAAAATAGTATCTTATATTTAAATTTAAAATATATACTAATTTAAATTTAATATACTAATTAAATTCAAATTAGTTTGAATTATTGTTTAATACATACAATTAATTTTAAAACTAAATATTTTTTAGTAATTTAAAATGTTTTTATATATTTTTTTAAAATGTATAATATATAATCTTACTTCATACCTCATAATCACTCTTAACATAATTACCTTTCAAAGTATTTTTGCGAAACAACTGGACAGCATCTTCCTCATGCAATGGCTGGACTTGAACATGTGGAAGACTTGAACATTTGGGATCCAATATATTTAGTATATTTTGAACAATTTGTTCAATCTCAGCATATTGTGGCCTAAAAATTTTATACAAATGATGAATGCCAAATCATCACCCTAACAGAAGCAAAGCAGAATGTACATGTATAGCACAAGATAATATCAGAGTGATTTTTCACTTTTAAAATACTATTTGCATTAAAATGTATAAATTTGGACACAACAACAGTTGTATTTCCTATTCCACCCATTCCACTTGAATGTCATTAACCGAGCCTAAATGTAAAAGCTTTGCTAATTCTTCAACACGAGATTCTATCCCAACCAGATTATAATTTGAAAGATTTGAAAATTTGGGACCCCATGTATTTATAATGTTTTGAACAATTTCCTCAAACTCAGCATGTTGTGGCCTGAAAATATAAAGCAGATGAAGAATGCCAAATTATCACCTAAGAGAACCAAAACAGAATGTACATGTATAGGACAAGATAATAACAGAGTACATTTTTACTTTCAAAAATATATTTTCATTAAACATGTATAAATTTTGACTCAATTTGCATGTTACCCCCTCGACCTCTGTCAACCCTAGTTTAGAAAGGGATAGTAATTTTAAAAAACCAAATGATTAAGAACTGATGAAATATATGCACATGATATAACTCACTGCATATATGTCTCAATAATTAAGGTCTGTCATGAAATGAGACAGGAGAACTTTGTAATTACTTATTTCGGATATCCCAACCGAAGAGATTGGCTACTCGTCTAAGACCTTATCTCCATGTCAGAAGTTCCTCCATCAACTTTTTATTTCCTCTGAATCTTCTTTCATGTTGGGCAAAGGCTTTCCCAAAAAATCCACTCGGTTTTCACACCTCCGATGGATCAACATCATAAAAAATAGGCACAACACGTCTTCGCGATGTTTCAATGCAATTGCAGATCTCTGCAAGTTCACGCAAGCACCAAGTAGAGAAAGAATAGTTCGTTGAGAAGACCACAATGAAAAGGTGAGACCCTTGAATGCATTGTTGTAGCAGCTCGGGTGCTATGTATTCGCCTTTCTTAATATGTGTATCATCATTGAAGGCATCAATGCCATTTTTACTAAGAGCTTGAAAAAGAAAGCCAGTGAAGTTGTTGCGTGTGTCTAGTCCACAGAAGCTCACATACACGTCATATGTTGCGTGTGTCATCACCGCTTGATTTGAAGAACTGCCTAGGATGATGGTGTTAGAAGCCACTGATTGCAATTGGCAAAAGCGAAAGAAAACTTGTTGAAATATAAAAATATAAATTGACCCTCAAGTCAAGTTTTGAATGAATGCAATTGTTACTTCCAATAGGCATAAGTAGCAAAAGGGGAATGTCTGTTCATTTCCTTTCTACGAAGCTTCTTTACAGTTTCTACGAAGCTTATCATACTTTCCACTTACCTAAACCTTCCCGTGAAAACTAAGTTGCAACTAGTCACTCTTCGTGACCTAATGTTTGTTCTATTTAATTAGTATCTTAAATTTAAATTTAAAATATGTACTAATTTGTATATACTAATTTAAATTCAATCTACTTATTAAATTCAAATTGGTTTAAATTATTATTTAATATATACAATTAGTAGTTTAAAAAATTAAATTATTTTTAGTAATTTAAAATTTATATATTATTTTTTAAATTATAATATATAGTCTTACTTTATACCTCATAATCACTTATAACGTAAATACCTTTGGAAGCATTTTTGCAAAACTGGACAGCATCTTCCTCATGCAATGGCTGGACTTGAACATTTGAAAGACTTGAACATTTGGGATCCAATATATTTAGTATATTTTGAACAATTTGTTCAATCGCTGCATATTGTGGCCTGAAAATTTTAAAAGAATGAAGAATGCCAAATCATCACCCTAAGAGATGCAAAGCAGAATGTACATGTATAAATTTGGACTCAATTTGCATGTTACCTCCTCGACCTCTATCAATCCTAGTTTATAAAGGGACAGTAATTTGAAAAAACCAAATGATTAAGAACTGATAAAATATACGCACATGGATATAACTCACTGCATATACACATCCATAATTAAGGTCTGTCTTGAAATGAGAGAGGAGAACTTTGTACTTACTTATATTGGATATCCCAACCAGCGACATTGGCCACATGTGTGAGAGCTTCTCTCCATGTCTGCACTTCCTGCATCTTCTCTTTATCTTCTCTGAATCTTTCTTTGTGTTCCGCAAAGGCTTTCTCATAACATCCACTCTGTTTTCGCACTTCTGATGGATCAACATCATAATAAATAGGCAGAACATGTCTTCCTGATGTTTCAACGCATTTGCTGATGTGTGGAAGTTCACGCAAGCACATAGTTGAGGAAGCATAGTTGTTTGAGAAGACCACAATGAACATGCGAGATCCCTCAATGGCGTTAAGCAAAATGGTTGGTATGGCTTCGCCTTTCATGAGATATTCATCATCTTTGAAGACATGAATGCCTTCTCTACGGAGAGTTTCATGGAGAAAATTAGTGAAGTTGAGGCGTGTGTCTGATCCACAGAAGCTCACAAACACGTCAAATGTCCTCATCGCATAAGATGAAGACCTGCCCAGGATGATGGTGTTAGTTAGAAGCCACTGATTGCAAATGGCTAAATTGAGAGAAAACTTGTTGAAATGAAATATAAGTCAATCCTCAAGTCAAGTCAATTCGAAAAAATAGCAACAGGGGAACGCCTCTTCCTTTTCTTTCTACGTAGCTTCTTGAAAGTTTCTTAAGTTTCTTGTACGAAGCTTCTCCCACTTTCCACTCACCTAAACCTTCTCGTGAAAACATGCCTGACGTCTGTTCAATTTAATTAGTATCATAAATTTAAATTTAATATATATATATATATATATATATATATATATATATATATATATATATATATATATATATATATATATCAGTATCTACTCATTTAAATTTAATCTATTAATTAAATAAAAATTAGTTTAAAAAATTAAAATATTTTTAGTAATTTAAAATTTTATATATTATTTTTAAAATGTACGTATTTTGTGTATAATAATCCCATAAATATATGGGATTATTATACACAAAATACGTACATTTTAAAAATAATATATAAAATGACATTGGTATAACTTACACTAATTATTACATCATTCTATCACTTTCAATTGAATAATTTTATCTCAAAAATCACTATTGGATTGAAAGTTTTTTTCAGTAAATCATATCTACCAAATTTTATATTAATAAATAATTATTTAATATCTCATTCATATAGATCAAAATAGACATAATATATACTTTTTAAAATATATTAAAATATGAATTATCTTATCACCTTCTTATTAATGTTAAATTTTCATAATATTTGACAAAAATAATCAAGGTAATGTATAATTATAACTCAATAGTTGTATCGATCAAATTCATATGGTATATAAAGTTATTGAGTGATTGTAATAGTTGGTGTAAGTTACACTGGTGCCATTAAATGTATAATTGTCTCACGTTGTCCCTAACTTTATTTTATGTTGCATTTTGGTCTCTTATTTATTAAAGTTGTAAAATGGTCTCTTAAGTAATGTCTTTTATAACAAATTTATCTTTTTCGAAAAAGTGATCATTTTCAATTTTTGGGTACAATTTTAAACCTTTTTTTATTGATTCAAGACGAAAAATTTGTCTCATTAGATTTACCTACATTAAAACTATAGATTCAACTAATGAGTTTTATGAGCAATTTTCTGGTTGATTTTCGAAGATTTTTCGATTTTTTTTTTGCTCGTGAGACACATTTTTCATGCAATTTTCACCTTGTTTATGTCCCTTTTTGCTCTGAATATTAATTGGATTTCATAGTTTTTATGTAGGTAAATCTAATGGTTCAAGTTTCATGTCTTGAATCAATAAAAAAAAAAGTTCAAAATTGTGCCCCAAAATCGAAAATGATCAATGTTACATAAGGAACCATTTGATAACTTTTAACAAATAAGAGATCAAATAACACCTTAAAATAAAGTTAACAGACCACGTGAATAATTTAGCCTATATTATTTTATAATTTTGTATTAAAGATAATAAATAAAAACCAAGATGGATATTTGGGCTAAATGACAAAATAAGAGTAAAAAAAATACAGAACAAGTGTAAGAAAAAAAAAAGTATTTACCTGCAGGGGTTGATTTTACCACATAGGCTGGAGGAGGCCCCAACTGAGATGGCGGCTCCTGATTTTTTTTTTGTCCCCATGCAAAAAGCACCACCCTGCTTGTCTTCACCAGGTTCTGCAATGTGTCAGCTGCGCAAGTCGCTTTTGCAGGTTAGGAGGTGCCAGGTGAGAGTGCTTCACCTGTTGGGAGACGCCATTCTACATAGCTCCTTGTGAGCTAGACAAAGTTCTGCATGCAACTTATGCAACTAATTAGCATCTTTTATCACCTAAAATTTCCCGATATAAGTTGAGCTTGACGATTAGGTATGTCTCTTTTTTCTCTCATCCTGATCGAGTACTAACTTAACCTTGAGAGTTTCTACATGTGGCCACCACCAGTGTCTTGCCTTCATCATGCCTTCTGTTTTGAAGACCTTAGCTCCATCGATCAGAAATCTCTCGGCCATGATCCTGTCTAGTTTGTGGTTTCACCACAGAACACATGACTTCTATGAAGTTGTATATATGTTAATGGTTTAATTTTTATAACCTTTTTTTTCTCCTCACTAGTGCATTTGTAGAGTTTGAAGCTTTGACTTTAATAAATTTTCCTTAAAATATTATTTAGTGCTTGTAATATAATATTATTTTCTTGTAACAAAAAATATAGTAGTTATTTTCTCCTTCCCACTAGTGCATTTGCATATATAGTTTGAACGTTTAATTTTTTAATTAAACAATTGTTTACTCTTTATAGTATAAGGCTATTTTCGTTTGGGTCCTCTTAATTCTTTGGTTGTTTTCATTTTGGTCCTCCTAATTTTTCTACCCTATAATTTTCTCTTTCTATTTTGGTCCCTATAATTTTGTCATTATATTTAATAAATGAAACGTAATGGCAGGGACTATAATGAAAAAAAGGACCAAACCAACACACCCATTCATTATAGGGACTAAAAAAATTTTGTAAGTCTTATAAAAATTACCTTAAAAAATGTGTGTGTATGTCAAAATTGCATAATTCTTATTCTATCCTATTAGTTCTTGATGTCAAAAAAAAATCCTATTATTTCTTGTCCACCAAACATACTCTAAATAATTTCACAAGAAGATTATTGATAACTTACTATATTCTTATTTATGTGATACAATTTATTGTTTGCATATATTGATGACCGGGTTATGTGTGAATTTTATAAAGATGATCTTTATTTTTTTTTTTTCTGTTGGGACATGATGGATTTTCCATATTGCTGTCCGAGCACGAGGATGATTGTTGTATGTGCTGGTTGTACTTGCATTGCTTATTCTTTCAGATTTTCAAATTACTAGATGATTTTGGAATTTAAGGTTTTTTTGCTTCTTCAGTTCTTGTGAATGTTTAAAGTTGTCTAGACAGGAAGTCAATCATTTTCATTTCAGTCAGCCTTTGAAAATGTGTCTAATCTTGGTTCCTTGAACATCTATTCTCATTCTATCCACCTGGGATATATGATTAAATATATATTTTTATTTAGTTTTACTTCTTTAAAAAAAAAAAAAAATTGGTTTCGCCTCTTTCAATTTTTAAAATGAAAATGGTATCTATCCTTAACTAATGATGACATGCACGAATTTAGTTAATTATAATTTAACATGACTAGATATATAAATTATTTTATTCACCAAAAATAAGATATATAAATTATTTCAAAAAATTCAAATTCACAAGACTAAAATCTTACATTACCCTCAATTATTCTTAATCATGAGTGAATGTCGAGAGGTAATTTTTTTTTGACAAGAAGTGTCGAGAGGTATTCAATACATCTAAATTAATTATTTTCATTAGGATTTTCATATAAAGAAATTGACAACACAGTGAGAAGTTGTATCCAACACATCCATTTGTTTTTTCCTTTTTTTGTTGAGTTCCAACACATCCAAATTAATTTTTTTCCATTTGGAGTTTCGTATAAAGAAAGTCACATAAAGTGAGAAGCTGTAAGCAGTTAAATGATGGCTAGAAGCCCAAGCACTAGTTTCAACTTAAATTAACATCACTTTTAATTTAGGAGGTCATTAATGAGTAAAAAGTAAAAACGATTTAGTAGGCATTATTATTTACTATTTATTAACGGAAAGCCCAGACAATCATGACAGTGGTGGAATCTTGTTAACGTAAATTGGGCTTCAAGAATCGTCTTTTTTTAAAGCTTTGGGCCTTTTTTTGTATGCCGAAAGAAAATCTTATATTATTATTATTATTATTATTATTATTAGGCTTAAAAATATTTGATGTTTATGTAAATTTGGTTATGTATGTGGTTGTGCTTGGTCTTAGTCTTTGAAAAAAAAATGTTACTTTAAGATCCTAACATTTTCTTAAGTGTTGTTTTTTTTTAGTCTTTATTATTAACTCTAGTCAATTTAGTACCACTACAAGAAAAAAGGCTTTTAGCGTCGGCTGAAAGCCGACTCTAACATAAGAAAACCGACTCTACATGGTCCCTTAGTGTCGCACCTGCGTCGGACACGACGTGGACTCTAAAACCCTCGAAGCTAATTTTGCTTGTGTCGGTTTTCGAAGTGGATGCTACTTAGACTCGGTCAAGCCGACACCCAAACCGCCACAGCACACAACTCGACGCTATCGTTAGTTTTTTTTAAATTATTATTTTTCATTTAGTGTCGGACTTGCCCACTCTAGAATATTTTATTTTTTAATTTGCTTTTCAGTTTGTGTCCGCTAAGCCGACTATACTGTATTTTGTATTTTAATATATATTTACCTATTTCTTTTTTTAATGTCAGCTAAGCCGACTCTAACGTTTTTCATTTTTTAATTAAAATGGGGCTCTGTGGTCCTATTTGAACGTGAACCATATCAACAAGTTCTTAACAAGAAAACCAATTTTATGCTATTCTAGATCTAGAAGGCAAGAAAAAAACTTTTTATTCAAACTAACAATATTCAAGAGATGAAGTGAACACAGTAGACTAGTAAGGCCATTAAGAATTCACCTGCAGTAATTCCTTCAGCCGCTTTTGTTTAGGTTGTCCATTTAAAATGCTACAAAGAAATCAGACAAGGTATGTTCAAATTAAGACATGAAATACATAAATATAGTAAAAAAATAAATCAAATATAAATAACAAAAAAGAATGAAACAGTAAGATGACCAAAAAATGATAGAATTGGGATTATAGAACAAGTAGCAGCCATATATGTAATATCTCTTTGCTGATATTGATATTAATGAGATACCAGCATCAGTAACAAGAAAATAAGAGTATTAACTGAAACAGAAAATAGAAAATATATCTAGTCCACAAGAGCCACTACATGGATGATAATGAAAACCTGCACAAGAAAATTTGGTAGGTTTCAATGAAGCTAATAAGGTGGATATAAAGAGAAGGAAAGAGGAAAAATACAAAGAGAAAAATGATTGGATATGCTCAAATGAGTTTAATTGATTAAAAATGAATGAGTATAAGTCCATACATTTTGAAAATAAATAGCATTTATATAATAAAGCAAAGCTTAGTGATTTCTATCGACAGATGCTACTGAACTACAGCTCATACAGAATATTAAAATCACACATTGTTAGACAATGAAAATAAATTCTTTTAAAACCAAATAAGGATCAACTAACAAGGAATTAAGCTTAAGGAAGAGGTACCTCAGGCTCTGGCTGAATAGGTTTATCCAATCCAACTTTGATAGCATCCGTAATTTCAGTTGACGATATCTTGAATTCTGTTTCCCCAGCTCCCTCAATGTGAACTTATTTTGGAACACAAGCAACATTTTCTGCAAGAAGCAGTGCAGTAGTTTTTCCAAAAATTAGCTATAAATTCTAACACCTTGGCACTAACAAAATACCATAAATATCATCATCTACTTATAGCATCATGTCATTTCTCATTACGAACCTATTTCGGTATGTTTAATTCTGCTAAAGCTTGGTTCTTAAAGGATTTAGAGTACTTGGACAGATTTGGTTTTTGTAGACTTCAATTCTCAAATATGGTTTGGCATACCTGAATATCCTTTCACCCTTTTGTAAGTTCTGTTTTTATTCTATAATTAAGCACTGATGAGAGATTTTGGTTAATTAATGCATGAGAATACAACTTAGGTCCATATTGGCTTCAAAGTAAGCTAATTATGCAGCAAGCTGTGTATTCTGCAACTTGTCATCCTTTTCAAGATGTACGCAGTTTAATTCCAAGAGACAACAAGCAAGAATATTAACCTTATTTCACTTTCACTATCATAATGAGAAAATGCAAAGAAATTGTTACCTGACCAAATACAGTAGTTGATCTCAGAATTACAAATACTTGAAGCTCTACTCAAATATGAAGCAAGCCAGTCTCTAGCTTGAGATGTTTCTCATTTTTATCCCATTTATAACTTCAAGTAAATAAATAAATAACAAAACAGAAAATTGGTAGAAAAAGGAAAATTCGTAACTACATATATGTATGACAAAATTCTTCAGCAAAAGAAAAAAGAAAATGTGATAAAATGACTAGAGAGTCAGTTACCTGTGTCCCAGATAGTAAGCTTCAATCTTTTACCACCAACTGTAAAAAGCTTTATCTTGGAATACACACCTTAAATGATTTAAGAACGAACAACTCAGTATGTAACAAAATGATGACATAGAAAATTATTCAGCAAATTCCTTATGCCATGAAGCATTCAATCATATAGAAAGTATAAACTTCAAAGTGAAATGCCTCAAAATTATAATAAACCACAACCAGCTTAATGTAAGAGACAAATAAAAGACGATGAACAAAGAAGGTATAAGGCTTAGATATTACCTCACTAGACAAATGCACCATTTAACTGTATGCAATGGATCAATTAGTTAAAGATTCAAATAAGATGCTGATAATGGAGCAAAACCAGTGGGATTTCAAAGATAATAGTGTCTACTTTTATATTGTTTAGTTTTAGAAATCTGTAGCTAAAGGATTGTTCCCAGTGCATGAAAAAATAGAGCTTCCCTGTCTTGCCTTGTAATATAGGATCAATTTATTTGACTGCTCACATCTTGAGCTATAAATTTCAGATTTAAGTTATCTTTGTCTTGTTAGAAAGCTTGTGATGTTCAGTTTAGAGTGGGAAAACCTCAAACTTAACTCATTCCCAATTTGGCATTGAAAGATTAACCCAGTGACTTGAGCAAATGCAAATAAGAATGATTACCTTGGTGGTAAGGGCGAGTAATTCAGAGAGGGGATAACACAAGTGGAGCACATAGTGGCTATGGAGGACGAACACGACTTTGGAACTCAGAGTATTTGGCTTAAATCCAATGCTGATTGAGTGAGAGGGACTCACTCAACAGCATCTATAAAACAAAACTTGACTGGGAAAATACAAAAGACACACAGAATTTATAAAAGCTCCTATAGATAACAACAATCAGCTAGAACAAAGAAAAAGGAAGCTAAATAAATAACATGCAGAAAAGATTAGAACAGAACGAATGAAGAATCTCGCAAAGCAGTTCAGGTACAGACCAATAAAAAGAAAATCAAGTGCTAAAACCTAAGATAGTAGCAAGAATTAAGAACGAAGAATTGACGAAGAGGAAAAGAGGGGTTATTAGCGAATCAGAAAGAGAAAAAAAAAACCCTCGAGAAAGAGGGAAGGGTTAATAGTGGAGTTCAATTCGAAGGGACCTTTGTCGAGCTTGATGAGGACCATCTTGGCGGGTTGGGGAGGGTGGCTTTCTTGTAGGAGAGATTGGCGGCGCGAGCATTGGGGAGATCGCCATCAAGGCATGGAGGAAGGGTCCAAAACAGCGTAATTAGCGGGGGGGCAAAGGAGGGACTTGGCCATTTTCATAGGGGTAGTGGCGATTGGGGAGGAACCCCCGGTGCTCGACTGTTTGGTGGAGAGAGACGAGAAATGGAGAGAAGGAGAGCTAGGGTTTGAGAGTGAGAGACAGTGCGAGTTTGAAATTTTATTTGGGGATTAGCTTTTTACACGCGATGCCAGCGCGATCAAATTTTAATAGGCGCGATGTGCTTAAATTTTATTAGAAATTAGAATAAGCGTCGGCTAAGCCGACTGTCATATTAATTAAATAATATTAAAACTTTTATCAGTAGCGGTGACTAATCCGACACACATAGGAAAATATTTAAATAATAAAAATAAAGTTAATATTGTGTCGGCTTATCCGACGTGGACAATAAAAAAATTCATAAATAAAAAAATATATAATTTAGCGTCAACTTAAGCGACGCATATAATTAAAAATAATTTAAAAAGATAAAAGAAATATAATTAAGCGTCGGCTCGTCCGACGCAAATGGAAATATTTCGGAAAGTAAGTAACGGATAAATTGAAATCATGTTAGTGTCCGTTAAGAGTCGGCTAAGCCGACTCTATTTGCGTCCGCCACCGCTGCTGTGCAGCAGCTAATTGGTGTCATTCTTGTAGTGTACCGACATGACTAACCAAATGAAGAATATTAATTAAGATAATTAAGGTAACAATGAATATTTTAAATTAAGATAATTAATTAGATTATTAATTAGTGTGTAATTCAATTAAGTGATATATTTATTATTTAACATTGCATGAGATGAAGAGGAGCTACATTGGATGATGGAATTAGAAGCTATTGCAATTGCAGAAGCAGAAAGCAAGCACAAGTGTCTGCAGTGAAGAAATATAAAGCTAATAATTGTAGAAACGCTTCTTTCTTTATTTTTCCACTTTACTTTCTGCAAAGCTAATAATTGTGGTTTACTTGTCAGTTTCTCCTTGGCTTTCTCATATGTCACAATTTCGTCTTAGAATTTTCATTCTTCAATCCACCTTACCTGTGCTGTCTGCAGCTTGGGTTCCACTTTGCTACTTTATTTGTTTCTTTTTTTTTCCTTTTATGTTTCCAATTTATTTTTCCATTGTTCTGTTTATTCAACTGAAGATAACAAGTTAATCATGTATAAAAAGACAGAAGATAATAACTTAATTACTTAATCGTAACATATCTTATGGTTAAGCATTTAGGATGTCACTGATTGTTATCATCATTATTACAATGGAAAGAGAGACACGGAGAGTCTCCCTATTTTTTTTAAAAAAAAAAAGTAAAATAGAAAGAAAAAAAGAAGAAAGTTAAATAAAAAATGGGTCTGGATAGTTAATTTTATGGTAGTTAATTAATAAAGAATAAAGGCAAAAGTAAAATAAAATGGGTTGTCTCCATTATAATACTATCTTTGTCTTTATACATAAGACTCTAATAACTAATTTTTATTTATTAAGAAAGTTAGTTAATTTAATTAGTAAAAATAATTTTGTTAACAATTTATATTATTTTTTAAAAAAATTACCCTTAAAATTATTAGGATTCAACATCTCATCTTTTCATTTAATTAATTTTCACCTAATTAATAATGTATGTTAGTCATCTTCTTCAATCCTCATAAAAGAGAAAATAATTTTATCTTATTAATTTATAACATTTCTTATTTATTAACTACAAAAATTATTTATTATTAGATATAGGAGCAAACATTTATTATTATTATTATTATTATTATTATTATTATTATTATTATTATTATTATTATTATTAGGGATAATACATTAATTGGTCGTTCCTGAACTTTTGTTCAAATTTTAATTAGTCCCTAAAGTATAAAATTTGTAATTGTGTCTTTCATCTTTTTTATCTTTTGTAATTAGGTCCCAACTACACATGGATGATGACACAGAACTACTATCTGATGTGGGCATCCAGCTACAAGGGAATAAAGAATATTGAATCAAAGTTAATGGTTTTTAAACGAATCACTAACTCCAATGATTACAAAAATTGGAAAAGATGAAGGATCTAATAACAATTTTTTATATTTTACGGACATAATTAAAAATTGAGTAAAAATTTAGGGATCTGTCGATAAATTATCCTTTATTATTATTATTAGATATTTATTTGCAAATTAAGAAATATATATTATATTTTGAAGAGGTTAAAATTATATTAATAAAAATTTTCTCTATTTATTATATTCAACAATTACCAAATATTTACTTAAAAAATCATGTGAAAATAATAGTTTAAATATGAGGAAGACTAACACATTATTTTAAATTATTTTCAACACATTATGCAAGATTATTTTGAAATAAAAGCAATTCCAACACTTTAATTGTTTTTTTTTTCTTAAAAAGGAACAAATATACATCAACCTAAACTTTGTTGAGGCAATACATTTGTTATTTTTAGTGAATTATTTCAACTTAGCGAGAAAAAAAAAATTATTCCAACATGTTATTCTCATCATTACAACTTATATTATAGTCGTTAATGACTAATTGTACGTGTCTTCATTAATTTCATAAAAATAAGCTTGGGGTAGTTTTCTTTCTTGCTCGTTACACGTGTACGATATAAACTAAGTTTTTTTTTTTTCTTACCACGCTGGATTGTGAAGCTAATCTTCACGCCCTTTGCTTTTGTGCTCAATCAAATCCAACAGCATGCATTAATGTAACCAACCAACCTTGCATGTCTCGCATTAATATTCTGAGCCAAAGGTGATATAGCTGTGCTCCTTCAAGCACCATACCGCATGCATTGCATGGTGCTACTGTCGCACCTTATGCTTCACTTTCAGCCTGGACATAATCAATTAAATGCTAAAAGAAAAAACAAATTATATTTTGTGTGGCATATAGACATAATTGATAATATGCCTAATCCAAGACAATAAGTGAAATATTTTCACAAGAGCTACTTTTGTGCACCCATATTTTAATGCCTCTCTCTTTCTTTGTTAATGTAACTTTCATTGTTTTACATCTCAATTTTGGGTGTGAGTACAGTTGTGTAGGGGCTATCAATTTTTTAAAACTGTCTCACCAAAATCACCCCACCAAACACAGCCACTTTTTAACTTTCATCTCTTTTCCACTCATTTCACTTTCACCTCAACCACAGGCTTAATTACCTACCAACCCTCCCCAGCTTTGGTCATGCTCCCACTTCATTTAATTCTTTTTCTCCACCCCAATACTATTGAGGGACTGAGGCAAATCAGTCAATCACCACAGTAGAACACAGCTGCCAGCTCATGAAGAGGGACAAATGGAGCTAGTTGAAATCTTCAAGAAATTTTGTTTTCGTTGAATTGAGAAAGTGGAGGTGTGTCGGTGTCACGGTGATACCCAGTGGCTCTCTCCTGCGTCCACAACATCGGTAGGCAAAACGTACAGGGCGTGTAGGGGGTCCATGTCCCGCCGCGGCAAAAGAGAATTTTACCCATCCATCAAAGGTGTCTATCTAATTGTAGGCATCATGGGACCAGATTCCGTTGACGGGTTCACTGCACATCCGCACTATGGGCTCCCGGTACTCGTCCATCTAATTCTGGAAAATAAAACGTATGGAGTGAGTTCCTCCCCTCCACTAAACTAACAAACAAACGACCTTACAGTCTCAAGTAAACATACAACAACAACCACCTCAAAGTGGTGCTCTCACGGATCTCACTCGAAAGTTATTAATCCTTTCCTATATTTCCCTAACTCAAACATCTCATCACAACTCGGCCTCGCTGCCACTAGAACTCTCTAAACTCAGTGGACTTACACATTTTAAGTTGGATGACTTGCTGGGAGTACGCCCTTCACCACGATACAATGGTAGGACTCTCACCAACACGGTTATGCCTCGCATTTGTCGGGATTGCCAAGTTGGCACTGTTGAAAACACGACCACAAACTTAGCGCCTGATCCCCAAGAAACATCAAGTCAGCGGGCATACCTCAGGTACCACTCTGTGTGGCCATCCAATCTCTGAGGACTGACTCCTCAACCACTCACTCCCCTCGGAGTTCATCTTTTATAGGTTTGTGTGAACTTCTCTACCAATGGTACCAGACGGCGGTCCTCAGAAGTGTATGTCCCAGACATACCATACGGAGATCCAACTCCCCACTACCACAGTGGTTAAACACTTCGACCCCATTCCTCACAAGCACATCACTCACCGCAGACGAAGCCTCCACACAACCTCTCCAACATTTATCCATTCGATCTTTGATTGTGTAAAGTCATCCTCTTCGATCGACGTGTAGCCTTTATCCATGAACAACTTCCATTTCAATAGTCACACACGACCCAACGGTAGAGGTCCTTTCGCCTCTTTTCGTTTCTCACCACGTCTAGAAGCAAATAATAACTTTCAAAGCACAAAACACACGTGCGTAAATGCACTCTATCTAATCATGAGCCACTTCATGATTTTCTCTATCTTATTATATCTTACGGAATCCTCGCTCACCCTCAAGTTTTATGCTTGATTTAATTATCGAATCTTAAGCCCATGCAAAGGTCCTAATTTTATTTCTAAGTCCAAGCATCCAACGTCCTCCATGTGCATAGGTACTTATTAATTGCCAATCCATAATATTATTAGGTTCACACTCTTTAATTGTAATTAATTCACTATGACTCATAGCGAATATTATTAGCTACTAGTTTAACATTCTAGTATTCACAAATGCACTCCATTTGGAGTTCATTTGCTCCCATCCAAGAATGCAAGATTCTTTTTCCCTCAATCAACAAACCATCACAAAAATTCACATGCACATAGAAATTATCCGGCACTCATTGTCCGAGTATCACATTCCTCCCGGTCTCCAATTTACAATTATAATGAAATAAACGACAATAATTAATAAATCATAATTCAAGCACAAATCATCTACAGTCACATTTATATGAAGTTTCCCCTTTCTAGGTGGAATACTTCGTCATTAACACAAACAAGTCAAAACACATCACTTATGCAATTATTTCAAGTACATTACAATTATGCACATAGAGCTGAATTTACGCATCATAAATTATTAGACAAACTAAATCAACTTAGAATTTCATAAAAATTTGCAGAGATACTCATTAATATACATATTTCTTCAGATGACATTATTAGGAAAAAAAATTTAATTCCTAAGTAATTATTTGGATTTAAAAACAGTTGCTGGACACACTCTGTAAAATGCAATTCGAGATTTTTAGAAAATATAATATCAACTCCTTTTTTCACCAAATTTTACAGAGAACATCCTTTGCATGTGGAATATCACATATAATTTTTCCAGAATGATCAAATCACGAAAAATGCTCTTTTGAGTTTCAAATTCATTATTGTTCCAAAACAGAGTTTACATTGAGAAAATACAAATAAATACAAAAAGTACTTGCAAAATTCTGGAAAAAATCCTGAACACTCCACATGCCCAAAATGTGACACATAATTTTATCAAAGCAAAAGTCCAACAAAAATTAATTTTTTTCATTTATTCTCTGCACTGTCCAGCTTTTTGGTTTTCTAAAGATTAACTTGGTAAAAATACTTTCCACTTTTTTCTGACTTTAAAAAAATTATGAGATGGTCTCCATGATTTATGAAGTTAACCCATGGTTCTATTTTTCCAAGTTTCCATCCCAAAATTTTCATAAAATTCAAAACAGCCCATTTTCTAGATTTAACAGTTTTTGAAAATAATTCCGGTAAAAATAGTTGCAGTGCTCAAAAAATTCTGAAAAAATTACCACGATATCGAGAAGCATCAAAACATAGAAAAATGTATTTACATCACCAAAATCATACAAGAAAGTGAAGACGAAATCAAACACAGCTGCAGTGCAAAAATAGCAACTAGCTCATTTAAAGGTTTTCAAATGTTCTTGTGACACCCATGGTGTCTATAGACTACCAACAACAGCCACAATCAGTATTCAACAAGGAAAATAAGAAAATAGCTTAGGGAAGAAAAGAACCCCTCCATACCTTGGGTCTTGAGTACAAGAAGGTGAAGAAATGAGACACTTGGAGACCAAAACTCCAACAAAGCAAGCAAGAGCTCAAGCAAATGGTTCTCTCACTCACTCACTCCACGGCCAGCCCACTCACACAATGGTTCTCTCACTCTTTTTCTTTCTCCCATTATGCTTAAAACACTAATACATGAAGTAGCTTAATCCAAGAGTTAAAGAAGGTTTGTTAACTCATGGTTATAAGGGATTTTTGGCTCAAGAAATTGACATGGTGATGGACTCCATGCTGGCTGGCCAAGTCATCCTATAATTGGGTGATTTGGCTTTTAATTTTTTTACTTTAATTGGTTAAAGTAGAATTATACATATTTGGTAAATTTACTTTTACTAAAACTAGTAAATTTACTTATATAGGTTATTGTGCTCATTACCTAGAACATTGTGTAATTCAAATTAATCTCACTCAGTATTAATTTACACAGTGTGAGTTTACACTGTCTAATTTTTCACAGTGTAATTTTATACATTGTAGAAACTATACAGTGTAATTTTGCACAGTGCGATTTTTACATAGTACAAAAACTAGATTTTAATTAAATTCAAATTTTACTAAAACTCGTCACATAAAATAACATTCATATAATTAATTTTTTCATTGTAATTAATTTTAACATTAATTAAATAATCATAGAGCACATATACATATTATTTACTATAGTCTGAGTTGCAAATTTTTAGGGTGTTACAGAATATGCCAAAATACAACGAGCCAAAGGCTTCAAAAACGTGGTTATTGTGAAACAAAATTTGTCCAAGAATGTACCAAACTGTTCCAGGTTAATAGAGGGAGTGCAATACTGCAAATAGCTTATGGAGAGTAAAGGAGAGTGTATTGTTTTTTTTTTTGGTAATTTGGGAAAATAAAGTTAACAAGGGAGTGTATTAGTATACAGGGGGAGTGCAAATAGCAATTGCCATTTGTGTTTGGTTTGAACCCTTTGATAAAATGGGCTGGATAGCCCGAAATGTATTGGGCCATGACGGGCTTCTAAATTTGAGCCTAAATATTTTTTTAAAACTTTAATAACATCATATAAGATTCTTCAAAATAAAGAAGGGAACTTCCTTAACATCAGTGGCCGATCAAAAAATTTTCTTACTGGGGGCAAGAAATAATTTAGGGTTATTTATATTTTTGTCCTAAACTTTTTTTACAATTTCACTTTTAACCCCTAAACAAAATTCTTAGTATTTTTTATCCCTATACTTTTCATCTGTTAACGGTTTTAGTCATTGCTATTGAGTAACAACATTAATAATGATATAATATCCATGTTAGCAGCTCAGTAACTCATCACATCATCAATATGTTTGACGGGATAATCACATGTAATTTTTTTGCTAAATTGTGTTTTTAATCACTCATAAACTTGTTTGATATCATCAACTAATTTGAACAGATGAGATATTAAAAACACATTTTACTAAAAAATTACACGTGGCTGCCCCCATCAGACTCCTTGATGACGTGACAGGTTACTGGATTGCTAACGTGACGGGTTACGTCAATAATTAACATTGTTGCTCGACAACATAAACTAGAACTATTAACAAAAGAAAATTATAGGAACCAAAAATGTTAAAAAAAAATTGTTTAGGGACTACAAGTGAAATTTTTAAAAAATTTAGAGATCAAAAACATAATTAACCCAATAATTTATAATATTTTTGCAAAAAAAAAAATATCACCAGCCTTTACAAAATACATAATGTCGTGACAAAAGAAATCCAAAATATTTAAGCTTCTACAAATTACAATTGCTCTATACGTGTTTTCATACTTTAAAAATATTTTATGATTTTTTCATTGTCAATATTATAAAATATTAAAAAGACAAAGTAGTGAAGTTAATATCAATTTTTTCTTTTTTTCTTTTTATATTTTGTTTACATTCACTTTAAAAAAAATTACCTTATGGGGGTAATACCATTCTTTAATGGGGCCAATTTTTTTTTTCTTTTATTATACATATACAAAGAAAAAAAAAATCTTGTGGGGCAATTTCCCCCACACTGTTGTATGTGCATCTGCCGGTGCATAACATCATCATATATATAAATCTACTTATATTGTTATTTTGCTTTGCTTGTTCCATATCTCTCTCTCTCTCTTATATAATTTGAAATACATTGTTTAAAAAAAATGGACTTTTACTCATATTTTAACATTTTATGTGAAAGTATATTACATAAATATCAACTAATATTTAAATTATAGAGTAAAATATATTTTAAAGGGGAGTAAAACATATTTTACAAGAAATAACATTAATATTTAAATTATTACAGATAAATTTTTTTAATAAATTACACATTAATATAAAATTCTGGATATTTTTTATTCATGCTCATTAGTAATTTCATTAGTAATAATTTATATCACTCCACATCCAAAACATATGCCTAGTGCATGGCATGGGCCACACGATAGTGACAAATTAAATTTGAACTGAGTTTCACATGATAACTACTAGTAAGTATGGGGTTAAAAAGATTCACAAAATTTTGTTTCAGCTTCTGACAAAGTTCCCGAATTATGATGGTTCACTTGTCTAAAGCTTTCCATCACAAATTCACAATAGGAATGTCTTCCTGGCTGATCTTTCCCATTTCCTTCAACTTGTTTACAATGAACTCTGCACCACTTTGGAAAAAAATGTGTTGAATGAGCTGGTGAAATCAGGAAGTGCTATAAAATAAAAGGCACACAGGTAGGTTAGAGAATATAAAAACTAAGAAATAAATTGGACAAGAAAGGCTAGAATCTGCACAAATAAAAAGATTAATCTCATGAGTCGATCAGATTGGCAACTGCATCAATAGAAAAGGAATGAATAGCTAGTTATTACTATTGGTCCAATGTTGTTATAGCAGTCAAAAACAACTAGCCATACTGCTGAATTTGTTATGATTGAGTGGTACTCTGATGTTGTTATAGCAATCAGAATCACTAAGGATGCATAAAATTTAAACTCATACATTACTAGTATTAATAATTTTGTGTTTGGTTAATGATGTGTGTAAAATGTTAAAGTGAGAAAAAAAAACTCGCAAATAATGAGGAAAAGTGTGAACGCACATATCACACGGTTTGAAAGACATGCTTGATGTTAGGCCTGGTGAGGCTTTGGCTGTGAACTTCTCTTTGCAACTCCATCACACGGCTGAGGAGAGTGTTGATGTGAGTAATCCAAGGGATGGACTTTTGAGATTAGTGAAATCACTTTCTCCCAAGGTATTGGTAGAGCAAGAGTCAAACGCAAATACCACTCTTTTCTTCAACACGTTAATAGAAACCTTGGATTACTATTTGGCAGTGCTTGAGTCCATTGTTGTGTCTCTTCCAAGAAAGGGCAACATTGTCTGGCACAGGATATTGTCAATATTATTGCTTGCTTGCGAAGGGAAATAAAGGGTAGTGAGAGATGAACTGTAAGGGAAGTGGAAGTCTATGTTGACATGGCTAGCTTTTGTCAATATCCTTTGAGTTCTTATGTGAATTCTGTCATAAGAAGCCTGCTGAGGTTCTATTCAGAACATTATAATCTTGTGGAGAAGGGTGGGGCCATGTTGTTGGGTACAAGGACAGAAATTTCATTTCAGCTTCAGCTCAGCATTGATTACATGCAGACAGGAATAATATGCGAAGATGTAACACCCTCAGACTCCACTAGGACCATATTCTAAAAAGAGCATTATAGCTCAAAATGCTTTGTAACAAGTCCTCGAATAACTCTAAATGTTTAAAACTCAGGTATATTAATTTTTGAATACCTATAAAATTCAAACTAAAATTATTTTTAACTATGAATAAATAAAAATCATGCAAGTGTGATCCTGAAATTCCTTGACATTTTTTTTTCATTAATGCAAATAAATATAAAAGTTAAAACTTGACTCCTTTCTTTTGTCAAACAAACAAAATTACAAACTCTAGTGGGAGTATACTTATTACACACATGGTGGTACTACCAGCTCAGTCATCAATCTAAAAGCACATCTCTCAAAGTCAGTAATTACTCTAACTCTGTAGAGACGATGCTGACCTATATACATGTCACCAAAGTCTTCCATAGAATAGTGGATCACTATCAACAACATGCCCTTCGCTTCCACTACACCACTCTTATGCAACCTAATGAAGGCTTACAAGGCTCCTCAATACTTGGCTAGTTCATCTTGCAGTGTGTGCTTTAGGTTGATACCATCCAACTCCAATTAGAAGAATTACTTTTGAGCTTAGAGAATCTACTCCAAATCTATATCCATTTCCGCATTCCAAGATGGCGAAAGGGACAAATTAAACATAGGTTAGAATTGAACATTAAGAGTCTTAAGCAATCAAAATAGATGAAATGAGAGACCCACCCAACAAATATTCCATACAACATGTGATAATTCCCAAACAAAAGTTAATATTAACAAGAGTATCAGTTAATTCAATTTGAATCAAAACTTAAGGCAGTACATAGTGTGCATCATTATCATAATTGAATAGTTTAATCTGCACATGGTATACAAATTTATTTTAATCATTAGTCACACAATTACAATATTACACTTGATTTCCCATGTGCAAGCACACATACGAGGATATTTAACATAAATTATAATGCGTATCTAACTCATTCAATGTCAGTTAAACTTAAACCACATCAATCACCCCAATCATCACAATTCAATAGCTAAAGACAAGGCCAGTGTGCACTGATAACCTACAATCCATCCCAAGAATTAGTCCAGCAATACAACACACAGCTCAAAACTCACACAAACATCCAACAATGTTAATTATTCTAATCATTTGTTAGTGTCATATCACGAATGATGTGCATGATAACTAATCAGATTAGTCACTAGTCTTTCATTGATGACATGAGGATGCATGGGTACCAATCCACACACCTAAAGGTGACAACCACACATCTAAACAGGTGTCAATCCACACACCTAAAAGGTGCTAATGCATATGATACATGGAGTGTTATTATGTCTCTTCTTATTGTAATGGTGAGGTGGATTCCAAATGGTTCACTAATAAGCATACAACCACTTTCCCTATTACCCAAACTCCTCGGCTAAGAGTGCCCCAAACAACCACTTTCAAAATAGATTACAAAGAATAAAACATTTTCCATAATAAAATAGTCATAATCAAAGTAAAAAAAAGGTTTAAGTAACACTTTTTAAATAATAAATCTCATAGTATTGTTGGCGAAAACCTAACCAAACTTGAAAAAATACTCAAGGCTTTTAAAAAATACATTTAATGGAATACTAGACTATGAGGGTAAGCAAGGCCATAGGGGCTAATGTGAACCATAAAACAAGTCAACTAAGTAAAAAGCTTAATCTTTAGAATTTCACTACTACAACATACCACAATTTTGGAAAATAACTACTGCATATAAACTCTTATAGAATCCTTATATTATTTTTACAAAATTTGCTAAATATTGTTATTAAGGAAAATTATCACAAAATTGGGTTCAACTCAAAAGTAAGATAGATTTTGGTATTGTTATTGTAAAAATCATATAAAATTGAAAATACGAACTTAGAGGCTATCATTTCTTAGGCCTCATTATTACTCATCAAGAAACTTCCTTAAAGTTTGCCAAAGATTAATTTTAGTTTTAAATACCTTTATAAAAACTTCACAAAAAATTCCTACATACATGATAAAATGTACATTCTTGTTTTGTTTGAAATTAAACAAATAATAACACTAAGCGCGTGAGTCATCTTGTGTGTGGTTGTTCCAGCTTAATTAGAGAGGTCTTGAGTTCGAGTTCTGGGTATGAGTTGTGTCAAATACTCGGAGGAAAAGCTTTGCCATTCAAAGTTGTCCTATCCGACTTGAACAGGATTACCTCTAGTGAAGAATAGTTGTGCTCTAGACCAAAAAAAAAAAAACAAATAACCACTCCTTTCACCAATTTCTAAATCAAACTAACAAGTATATATACAGATCACAGTGATTTACACAATCATACTCAAATACAGGGGTATTTCACAACAACAATTGACTTAGGGTTCCACCACCAACTCTCATTCATTTTGTTCCTACTCTACTTGGAACTTAAAGCAACAATCAAAATCATCACTTAACATTATATATCAGGCATTACATAATATAGGAAATCCCTGCATGCAAACTTACCAATTTTACATATTCACCAACGTCAAGCAATTGAAGAGAAAGAATCAATTTGAATAAGCTCTAAGACACTAGTCCTTGGCCAACTTTGCTTGAACTCCAAGGCAATCACCATGGCTGTTCTTAAACCTATATTCACAGCACATAATTACTTGGGGCTCAGTACACATCCAAACCAAGTTCTAAACATAGATTAGACTAACAACCACAACCAATTAAATAATGAGAGACATAGTGCTCTATGCATCAAATTCGCATGGAAATCCTAATCCTCTCTTGCCTGTCCTCACTCTTCGATCAAAACCCAATAAGATTCAAGTTCTTCTCTTTACGTACCTTAGAGAGAAGAATGTGAAGAAAGGATGAATGAAGATGATTCTTGCATCTGAGTAGAGTTTTTAGGAGCTTCAAAATGCATTCTTTCAAATATAAAAAATACAAGGAAAGATAAAAAATAGTATCTAGAACCCAAATGGGTCACACAAATAGAGAGAAAAGAAAAAAGGATAAAAAAAAGAGAGAGAAAATCACCTTTTTTTTTTGCTAATAACAAAAAAAATCACCTTTTTTTTATTAGCCAAAAAGAGAGAGAAAATCACTTACACAGAAAGCAAAACGAAAATTAAAATAGAGCTGATTTGATGATCATGAGCAGGAACTATCAATGAGAGGCTAATGGAAAGGTAACATTGTTTTATAATTGCTTGTGAGACTCTCAGTGATTTTGTTGGAATAAAAAGCTTGGTGTGAAAGTGGAACTGGGAACATCGATCGAGAGAGAAGAAGAAAAGAAAGCATTAGGGGAGAAGAAACTTTTGGAAAAAATTCATAGAATGCGTGAGTGGTAAAACATGAAATGTTGGAAGGCTTTATATGCTATTATAAAGATATACTATGTGTACCTATATAATAAAGACTTAATTATCAATTTGGTCCCTTTATTCATTTAAAATGTTCAATTGGTCCCTCTATTTTCGAAAGCTCCAATCAAGTCCTTTATTTTTTTTTAAATATCTCAATGTGGTCCTTTATTTTTTTTAAATGTCTTAATGTCATCCTTTCCGCCGGAATTTGCAACTTAATTAACATCATCAGCCTCATTTGGACAGAAAGGATCACATTGAGACATTTTTTATACTTTGGTCTTGGTGAGCCCCTGGGACCTAACTCACCTTTTAAATGATCTGATTGAAACTTTTAGAAATAAAAAGATCAAATTGATAATTAAGCTTATAATAAATTAAAAAAACAAAACACATACGCATACGAAGAAATAACTTCTTGTTTATGCCTAAAAGTTATACAGTTGGAGATATGATAACATAGGAAGATAAACATATATAACAGTATGGCACGTATTCAAGAAATACAAAATAATTTATATCTTAGTAGACAAAACTGTTATTAAGTATATTTTACAATTGACTAAAAAAAATTCACGATATGGTGGAATTTATTATTATTTTTTATCTTAAAGAAAGTAATCACACGTATCTATTATATTTAAGTATTTTCATAAGAGTGTAGCTGTTATTAAAGTTAAATCTCAAGGAATCATTTCATAGATTACATGTACTATGGGATAAATATTAAATAATCTTATCAGTTCAATTTAAAATAATTTAAATATATAAACCACCAACAAAACACAATTATCTAAAATGATGATAGCTTTAATTGAGCAAAAAAAATATGATAACTTTTTTTTTTGAAGAAAAAAATATTAAAACTTTAAGAACTATAATAATTAGTAATAATAATCATATATCTCTATATATGAATATATTTTTTTCTTAAAATTTTATAATACACATATTTTTTCTTTCATATTCAAAATATTTGGAAAAAGAAGTTGATATTAATGATAATAATTTTATCACTTCCAACGTAATAATCTAAATATGATGTACTTAGATGATAACAAGGTTTATAATAATTATGGTTATTAAAAAAAATATACTCGGGTATACTTATAAGTTATAACTATCATTTTAAGAGTAAATACCCACCCACCCCCATCCCAAGTCCCAACTAGGGATGACAATTCTACCCAGACCCTATAAGGACTCGCAAAAATTACCAACGATGGGTAGGGTAGTTACCCACTTAACGGGTTCGGCTACCAGTAATTACCTACAAATTTTAACGAGTTTGGGTATGGGTACCATAGTACCCAACCCTACCCATAATAATAATAATAATAATAATAATAATAATAATAATAATAATAATAATAATAATAATAATGATGATGATGATGATGATGATGATAATACCTGAAAGATAGATCATGTTCCTTAATCTATCAAAAATAAAAAATATCATGTTTTCTATTTGCTAAGAGATAGATGACTATTTAATTCATAAAAAAAATTATGCTCCTTATAGAGATAAATCATATCTTTATTTACTTAGAGATAGATAATGTTCCTAAATTTTGAAAAATACCACCTTCTTTATTCACTTCTTTTTCAATTTTTCCTATTTATTATGTTTTATAAAGATCTTTAAATTGGATTTTAATTTTTAGTTCACCATACTTTGAATGAGATTTTAATTTAATTACTATTGTATTTTTAATTAATTTTATCACCATCCAAATATTTATCACCATCATGTGATATACATTCCAATTTCAACTCATCAAGATATTTATCGGTGATGTATCGACACAGAGTAGTGAAACGTGGTCGAGTGAAATAGAATACCCACATGTGATCCGATTTATCCCTGACTAGATCTCTACGGAAAAGAAATGGAATATGGTGAACGAAAGGTTTTTCTATTTTTGGAGGGACCATTCTCCCTTCTTTATGTTTATGACATTGCCCATGCCCACATGCTGTTTGTGGAACCACCTTGGTATTTCACTTCCTGGAATAATACTAGGTTATATTCATCACATTGTTCGTATTGGTGGTCTATATGTTAGTTACTGGTTTCTACACTACAAAAAGAGAGAGAAAGAGATGGGAGGAGGAATGAAGGAAGGAGTGTGCACACCTGAACAATTTGCAAAGACACATGCTGGTGCAGCGATCCCTCTCAACTAATTCTGAGCAGTTGAAAATATTTATTCCTGATACTGACTCATCATATCTAATATCCCATGACGGGATGGCAAATCAGTTCGTGAAGGGAGCTCAGGCAAATATTTCAATCGCTTGCAGTGTTGTAAGTTTAAATGTAACAATTTGGAAAGCTCCTTGAGGCTGGGCAGAGTATCAAAATTGTTTCCCCTTAAGCATCAGCTCTCATTGTTCCAAGGAAGCACCCTCGAGTATACCCAACAACTATGGCTTCAAGATTTTCTGCTTCCTACAACATTGCAAATGGTAAAGAAAATGTTAGATCTTTTGAAGTATATACAAATTCTAGAAAAATGGCACATCCTAAGATTTATACATTCAAACAACTATTTTACCATATTGTCCGACATAACTTTGTAGAGATCTTGATAATCCCACAACCTACTCCATTTTTTTGGCTCTTTCGGTGATTTTTCTCGAACAATACACCTGTCCATGTCCCTCAACAAGCCATGCATTATAATCTTCCCCTTGTTAATGGTTATGAGTGATTTAGCACCAAGAATTGGTAGGCCATTTCCAGGATGAAATCCACGAAAATCTAGAATTTCTTTCACATATTGCTCACTACGACCATGAAAGAAGCAAGCAATATCTAGAAATATTTCCCTATCTCTTTCATCCAAATCATTGTAACTTATACGCAACACATCCATAATTTTTCTACTTTTGTTGTCTCTTAGACTAGCCAATGTACCTTTCCACTCTGAGACATTTTTACCAAACAAAGATGATCCTATTACTTCAATTGCCAAGGGATGGCCTTGAGCGTGGTATAGTACATCACGTGTCAGCTGTTCATAATCATTTACAATATAATTAGCCTTGAAAGCTTTTCTACAAAACAATTGGACAGCATTTTCCTCATTCAATGGCTGGACTTGGTAAATGTCATCAACTCCATTTGTCCCCAATAATTGTTCATCCGTAGAAGCTATGATGATTCTGCTCCCTCCACCTAGGCATTCACGCAACAGAGTCTCTCTACTCCCTATAAACATCTCTAGCTGTCCAACTTGGTCAACATTATCAAAAACTATAAGTCCCCTTTTATTGCGTAGCCTAGTCCATACCAAATATGTTCCCTCATAAACATTGCGAATCTCTAGATTTTTTTCATTTAGAGAGTGAGAAAGTAATTCTTTTTGCACACCTATGTACTAAAATGTCCATAAATTTTTCTTACATCAATAAAACACTGAAAATCATATCGATCAGAGATTTTTTCGTATAAAGCACAAGCAAGAGTTGTCTTTCCTATTCCACCCATCCCACTAATTCCGACAACTCGAATGTCATTAGCCGACTCCAATCTTAAACACTTAACTAATTCTTCAACACGGGATTCCATCCCAACTAGATTACCATTTGGAAGATTTGAAAATTTGGGACCCAATATATTTTTTATTTTTTGAACAATTTCTTCAATCTGTGCAGGTTGTGGCCTGAAATTTTAAAGAAAATGAAGAATAGCAAATTATCAGAACCACAACAGAATGTATAGGTATAGGAAAAGATAATATCATATTACTTTTTCACTTTTTAAATACTGTTTGCATTAAAATTGTATGTTACCTCCTTAATCTCTCTTAACTCTAGTTTAGAAAAGGATAGTAAATTTGATAAAAACAACGTGATTGGCCAGAGAGATTGTTCTTACTTATTTCGGATATCTCAGTCAGCGAGATTGGCCACACAAGTCAGAGCTGCCCTCAATCTCTGCACTTCTTCTATCTTCTCTTTATCTTGTTTGAATCTTTCTTTGTGTTCAGCAAAGGCTATCTCATAATATCCACTCTGTTTCCGCACCTCTGATGGATCAACATCATAGAAAATAGGCAGAACACGACTAGGGGATGCTTCAATACAGTTGCAGATGTGTGCAAGTTCACGCAAGCACCAAGTTGAGGAAGCATTGTTCCTTGAGAAGACCACAATGAAAAGGCGAGACTCTTCAATGGCCTGAGCAGCTCGGGTGCTATGGATTCACCTTTGTTAAGATGTGTATCATTTTTGAAGGCATGAATGCCATTTTTACTGAAAGCATCAAAGAGAAATGCAGTGAAGTTGTAGCGTGTGTCTTCACCGCGGAAGCTCACAAAGACGTCATATGTCCAGATCGCATGAGATGAAGAAGAACTGCATTGGATGATGGCATTTGAAGCCATTGCAATTGCAGAAGCAGAAAGCAAGAACAAGTGTGGGCAATGAAGAAATATAAGGTCTGTTTGGAAATTGGTGCTGTGCAAGTGTGGATGCACGAAGTTGGTGGAATATATCAAACAAACTCTCTTGCGCGTAAAGGAAACGCTTCTTTATAAAGCTAACATGTTGAACTTTATTTTTTCACTTTCCTTTCTACAAAGCTAGTAATTGTGGTTTACTTGTCAGTTTCTCCTTGGCTTTCTCATATGTCACAATTGATTCTTAGAATTTTAATTCTTCTATCCACCTTTACCTGTGCGGTCAGCTTGGGTTCACTTTCCCACTTTATTTTTTTTTATTTTTTTTTATTTTTTTTATTTTCACTTTTTTTTTCATTGTTCTGTTTATTCAACTGAAGATAATAAGTTAGTCATGTATAAAAAAAATAATTTCTCCATTATAATACTACCTATCTTCCTATATATAAGATTTTTTATTAAAAAATTGATTATTTTGTTAATTTATATTATTTTTCAAAAATTACCATTAAAATTATTGGAATTCTTTATTATCTCTTTCCATTTAATTAATTTTTCCTTAATTAATATATATTGTTTATTAACTACAAAATTGTAAAGTAATTAAGGATATGTTGATAAAAATAAATAAATGCAAGAGACAATTTAAAATGGGTCTTGTAAAAAGGACAAGCAATTTTTAAAAATTAAAATGTTTCTTTTTTTTTTAAAAAAAACTTATATATAGAAACAAAGATAGTAATTTTGATTTTGGTTATCATCAACATTATCATTATCATCATTAAGTTATTATTATTAAATTGTACGAAAGACGTAATCATCACACTTTTTGTATATTTAGGGATTAAATCAGAATTTTTGTTCTTTCAAGAACTAAATTAACATCGGTGGACCAAAATGGTCATTTACCCTTATTATTATTATTATTATTATTATTATTATTATTATTATTATTATAAATCATGATATTAACAATACCCTAATTCCACTTTAGGGTTTTTACTTTACAGCTTCTCTCACTTAGGCATGTTTACTTTAAGAAGAAAATGTTTTCTATTTTCATTTTCTGTTTCACTTTAAAGTATAAAATTGTTATTTTTGTTTTCAATTTGTTTTGTAGTTTCAAAGATTGTATCACACAATACATATAAGTTAATTATAATTTCCTCATAAATTTGTAAAATGGATTGTGACAACCATATTGTTATAGGTTTCCTCATAAAGAAAAGAATCCAAAATAGTGTTAAAATTGATAATAACGTTAGGCCAACAAGCTACCTTGCAAAGCTTTTGAAAAATATGTAAGGGAAATACAAAAGAAGGAATATTATATTGACGCAAGAAAGGCTAGCCAGGATAGTATAACTGCTCAGACACTTGATAACACCTTCTCATGTACTATCTTTTAATTTCTTGCTCCTTTATATTTTTTTATTGTTGAAGATACATATAACTATTTTCCTTTTTTTTTTTCTTTCACGTTCTTAATCATTTATCTCTTTGAATCTATTATTTTTTTATCTCTATCTCTAGATTGATTTTTAATATTTTTTTAAAAGAAATGGTCAATAGTTCAAAATAACCTTATATAATAATTTAAATTATTTATTGTAAATCTAAAATATAATTTATACAGTAAAAATATTTTTTTGTTGTGAATTTTATTTATAGTATAATTTAAATATTAAAAATTATTTGTTATAAATTTTAATTATATAAAATAAATATTGATTACATGTAATGGACAAACTAAAATAAATACTAATTAATTATTATATGAAATTTTGTTCTTTATTAAATAAGCTGAGCCAAAGGAATGGATAGAACCATCCTCGTCAACTTGAATTAAAACTAACTTTGTTGAAAGATATGATAACCAAATCCAACAAACAACACAGTCAACACGGAGGATTGTCCAAAAGCTTGTCCCATATGTGATGTACCTAATCTAGCTTTACTTAGACATCTATTCTCATTCTATCCACCTGGGATATATGGAGTGGGTGCTTCGGCAATAACTTTTTTCTAAAACTCAGTCCACGTAAATTAATTATTTACTTAAATGTGTTTTCAATTTCTTTAAATATAGTTTTATTTAGTTTTACTTCCAAAAAAAAATTAATTGGCTTTTACTAATCTTAATAGTGTAAATGATTTTTACATTATCCAATTATAATCCGCCATGTAGGGCATAGATTTGTTGTCCTTTATAATATTTATTTTAAAAGCTATGTCAATCATGATTTTTGATTGGTTGGATAATGTAAAACTTTTTACAGTAATAATACGTGCATAGAAATCAAGTTTCAATCCTAATGCATACGCCATTTGGCCATAGAGGAAAAATTTGCTTAAAATTTATGTTACTAATTTGGCTTAATAAATTCACCAAAAAAATTTGGATTAATTAGTAATTCTACTAATTTTAAATAACATTTTAAACTTACTATCCTCCCTTAAGAAATTAAAATCACTCTCATTACCATGTAGCTACCCAAAACCGTGGCCTAAATAGTTCCAAGGGTCACCTAAGGTTTCATAGTTCTTGGCTATCGTATCATTAAAAAATGGATTTGGGTATCATAATCTTATAAATTTAACAATTGAAGATCAACGCTAAACTAAACAACAGTCCCAATCATCCATACAACAAGCAAAAGATTCATCATACATGTTATGCATCAAATGGAAGCAAAAGAGCAAGTTAATGGAATTTAGGGGGCCAATCCCTCCCTTGAATCATTTTGTGATTCACCAATAACCCAATTAAATCACACTCCTCCCCCCTTACCTTGATCAAGACACAGCATAAGAAAAGAGACAGAAGGAGTTGAATCCCTAGCCTTAATCAAAAGCTTGGATGCATGGGAAAGATACAAGCAACTTAATGAACAACATGAAACTTAGTTCACACTTGATGTCCAGATGGAGGAGAGAAGATGACTTGGTTATATATCTTAGTTAATTAGGTAAAATTAGAGATAATTATGTGGCCACATCATCCAATTTTTGATGGTTGTAAAAATTAGGACCTTTTAACTTAAAATCAATTAATTAACTTAGGTAAATTCTATTTTAACTTTACTCTTTAAATTATTGGAATTCATTATTATCTCTTTCCATTTAATTAATTTTCCTTAATTAATATATATTGTTTATTAACTACAAAATTGTAAAGTAATTAAGGATACATTGGTAAAAATAAATAAATAAATAAATGCAAGAGACAATTTAAAATGGGCCTTGTAAAAGGGACAAGCAATTTTTAAAAATTAAAATGTTTCTTTTTTTTTTTAAAAAAAACTTATATATAGAAACAAAGATAGTACTTTTGATTTTGGTTATCATCATCATCATTAAGTTATTATTATTAAGTTGTACGAAAGATGTAATCATCGCACTTTTTGTATATTCAAGGACTAAATCAGAAATTTCTTTTCCTTTCAAAGACTAAATTGACATCGGTGGACCAAAATGGTCATTTACTCTTATTATTATTATTATTGTTAGAGTGTGACATTTGCCATGCATGGGTGAATTGAGGACAAAGTAATTTTTTGTATGTACGCAAAAGTATATTGACAAAAGTATTAAGGAGGAATTGCTTGTAAGTTTTGTCCATTTATTTTTTTCATATCCCATAATAATAAAAATACCCTAATTCCACTTTAGGGTTTTTACTTTACAACTTCTCTCACTTAGGCACGTTTACTTTAAGAAGAAAATGTTTTATATTTTTATTTTTTGTTTCACTTTAAAGTATAAAATTGTTATTTTTGTTTTCAATTTGTTTTGTAGTTTCAAAGATTTGTTGTGAAAATAACTCCTTTTTGTTTTTTGTTTTTTATACAAATATTTGAAAATAGAAAATAAAGTTACAGTTTTTTAAAGAAAATAAAAACAAAAGTAAATAGGTCTGCTGGATTCACTTTTCCACTTTATTAGCTTTCTCAATTCATAATTGCTTCTAAGAAACTTCAATCCACTTTACCTGTGCGATGAAGTTGAGTTCACTTTTCCACTTTATTATAAAGCTAACTAGGTTTTCTACCCATGCGACGCATGAGATTGTTTATGTTGGATGTAAATAATAATAACAGTAAATAATTTATATAATGAGGGTATAAATTTTTTTTACAATGTTATTAAATCATAAGTTATCATGTATAATGAATTTATTAATTTTTATAAAAATTAATTTAAAAGTTATAGCAATCGTGATTTTAATTGGTTAACTGTGAAATATTTTATATATTAGTACATATAAATTAACCTATTATAAAAATTGTTTAAATTATATTTTATATCCAGTCTTTGCACAATGCAAGAAACATTTCAAATGGTGTTTGGTTAATGACATTAAATCTTGACCCTTCATATATGATTATATGATCCATATTTAACCCTTTCACTCTCATATAAGATAGCTTCCTCTCATATGGTATGTCCTATATATATATATATATATATATATATATATATATATATATATATATATATATATATATATATATATATATATATGAGGAGGGATCCACTTACTCCAAGAGTAAGTCTAAGAGAGTTACTCTCCATCCTTACTATTCAATTTTTTAAAATCTAATGATTAAAATTAGTTACTCATTACAACCATTAGATTTCAAGAAAATAAATGGTGAAGATGGAGAGTAACTCTCTTATACTTATTTTGGAGTAAGATCCCTCCTCTCTCTCTCTCTCTATATATATATATATCATTAATATATTTAAAGTAAGTATAGGGTTTGCTTTTGTGACCCTCATGTTATTATCACCTAAAAACAGGGACAATATTGACATTTTACGTGCAGTGAATTTTTTGTTTACAATAAAAAAAAAAATCTGCTACATTACTCCGGAGCCACCGAAGCGGGACAAGTATACGAATGAGAAAGGAAAATGCGTCAGTGTTTTTATTACTCTTATGTATCTGGCCATTAGTGAATTTTTTTGTTATTCTATTTTCTTTGTTCTTGAACATTAAAAAATATTATATTGTGAATTTGTTTATTAATTTATAGTGATGTTTTTATGTTTCTTTATAGTTTGAAATCTTTTACATTTCAATATAAAAAAATATCAAAATGACTATTTAAAGTTTTTACTTTTAAAATTTTATAAACTCATAATAATATCTTTTAATGATTATTTATTTTACATATTCAATATTTACAACCTACTTACCTTACTTTCTAAATAAAATCTTATTTAAAATTAGATTTATTTTAAATTTTAAAATTTTGAATTATTTCATATATTAAATACTTATTAAAATAAAAAATACAAAATATTTTAATGATTATATTAACTTTGTAATATCTATATATTTCAATAGTATGTTTACCTTTTTTTAAATAATATTATTTATTTCGATCAGTAATATGTTTATAATTTTTTTATTCAACTATTTTTTTTAAACATCGTTATATATTTATTTATATGATATTAATTTTTTATATTACCATTATATTTTAGTATGATTTAATAAGTTAGTCCCTAGGTTTTTTTTTTTTTTTTATGTTTCTTTATAGTTTGAAACCTTTTACGTTTGAATCTAAAAAAAATATCAAAATGAATATTTTTTTTTGACACCATATCAAAATGAACATTTAAACTTTTTACTTTTAAAAATTTTATATACTCACATTTATTTATATGATTTTTTTATATTACCGTTATATTTTAGTATGATTTTATTAAGTTAGTCCCTAGGTTTTTTTTTTTATGTTTCTTTATAGTTTGAAGCCTTTTACGTTCCAAACCCCGAAGCTTATATAGCTTTTAATGATTATTTATTTTACATATTCAATTTTTATAACTTACTTACCTTACTTTCTAAGTAAAATCTTATTTAAAATTAGATTTATTTTAAATTTTAAAATTTTGAATTTTTTCATATATTAAATACTTATTAAAATAAAAAATAATAGAAAATATTTAATGATTATATTAACTTTGTAATATCTATATATTTCAATAGTATATTTACCTTTTTTTATAATATTTATTTAGATCAGTAATATGTTTATAACTTTTTTATTCAACTATTAATTTTTTTATATCTATATACTTTGAAGAAGTTTACTTATGACGAGACTCTAATTAAAAAGGTAAATTTGATCGATGTTAGAATTATCTATGCGAAGTGCATTTGATAGAAAATATGGTAGTCATGATAAACAATTGGTAAATATATTTTTTTACTATGAATTCAAAGGCGCTTAAATATAATTTTTTTTTTCATTCCCTATATAATATAAAATAATATTTTTATATAATCAGTTACTAATTGCGTTCTCTTAATATTTTTAAGAGAAAATAAAAGTTATATTATATATATATATATATTTATATTGTAAACACAATGCAATTAAGGAATTGTAATTTTCTTTAAAAACAACATATTTTACTCTATTAACGATAGTGAAATTAAAAAATTGGATGCTTATAAAATATAAAATTTTAAAGAATTTTTTCCTTTAACTTCATGTTAAAAGTATTTATAAAAAATACATATTAGATATAAATGATAAGTTAAACAATAATTATAATTTACGTATAACATAAAAAGATCCGTGGAACGCACGGGTAGAAAAAATAGTATATATATAAACTGGATACAAACAAAGCGTGGGCAGTTAAGAAATATAAATCGACCCAAGCGTTGTGGGTCTTAGTGCGGTGGTTGAAGTTGTAAAAGCAAAAGTCCAATTCTATTTTTTTTTTATATAAAGTTAATATGATCGCACTTAATTTTTTCACTATCCTTCCTAATGAAGATAATATAAATTATATAAAAGGCCTTAATTGCGATTCTGGCGTTTCTGATTTGAAGCTTTTCCTACTTGGCTTTCTAATAATTGCGCTTAACAACCATTCATGACTTCCATTTTGCATCCTGTGCGGTCAAGCTGGGTTCTCTTTTCCTCTTTTATTAAAAGCTAACATGAACACCCTTTATTTTTCGTTACCCTGTTTCTCCCACTGAAGAGAATAAGTTGTAGATTGTTATAATAAATTATTATTATTCAATCAAGCGGGCATGATCAAATCTCCAGCCTTGGCACAAGCACTTGGAAGAAAATCATGACGCAGGCACTGCCGTGTGAAGGCACAATGGCCAACCAAATTCAGTGACACTGATTGTATCACACAATACATATAAGTTAATATTTTCCTCATAAATTTGTAAAATGGATTGTAACAACCATATTGTTATAGGTTTCCTCACAAAGAAAAGAATCCAAAATAGTGTTAAAATTGATAATAAAGTTAGGCCAACAAGCTACCTTGCAAAGCTTTTGAAAAATATGTAAGGGAAATACAAAAGATAGTATAACTGCTCAGACACTTGATAACACCTTCTCATGTACTATCTTTTAATTTCTTGCTCCTTTATATTTTTTATTGTTGAAGATACATATAACTATTTTCCTTTTTTTTTTCTTTCATGTTCTTAATCATTTATCTCTTTCAATCTATTATTTTTTATCTCTATCTCTAGATTGATTTTTAATATTTTTTTTTTAAAAGAAATTGTCAATAGTTCAAAATAACCTTATATAATAATTTAAATTATTTATTGTAAATCTAAAATATAATTTATACCATAAAAATATTTCTTTTGCTGTGAAGTTTATTTATAGTATAATTTAAATATTTAAAATTATTTATTATAAATTTTAATTATATAAAAATAAATATTGATTACATGTAATGGACAAACTAAAATAAATACTAATTAATTATTATATGAAATTTTGTTCTTTATTAAATAAGCTGAGCCAAAGGAATGGATAGAACCATCCTCCTTAACTTGAATTAAAACTAACTTGTTGAATGATATGATAACCAAATCCAACAAACAACACATTCAACACGATCTCTCCAAATCAAGCGTAGTCAAGTTTTTACAGTAATAGTACGTGCATAGAAATCAAGTTTCAATCCTAATGCATAGGCCATTTGGCCATAGAGGAAAAATTTGCTTAAAATTTATGTTGTTACTAATTTGGCTTAATTAGTAATTCTACTAAATCTTAAATAACATTTTAAACTTACTATCCTCCCTTAAGAAATTAAAATCACTCTCATTACCATGTAGCTACCCAAAACCGTGGCCTAGATAGTTCCAAGGGTCACCTAAGGTTTCATAGTTCTTGGCTATCGTATCATTAAAAAATGGATTTGGGTATCACAATCTTATAAATTTAACAGTTGAAGATCAACACTACAAAAAAGAAAAACATGTTTTTAACCGCAATTTGTTAACAAGGGTTATTTTAAACATAGGGAACACATATAATTACCAGGGGTTTAAACGACCTCAGTTAAATACCTGCGATTTTTCTTATATCCCCAGGAATTTTCCGACGGCTTTGACATACCCCCGGTTAATGTTATTTATTTATTATTTTTTCTTCAATTTAATCGCTTTAAAATGGTCCCACATTTTTTTTTTCATTTCCCTCTTTCTTTTTACCTTTCCCTCTCTCCACTAACTTACCTCTTCGTTGTTCAATTCCCACCAGACCTTCGAACTTCCCCTCTTTCCATTCGACGGCGACTCAATTAGTGTTGGAGTCCAGCAATTGCTATGGTTTGGTTTTTTCCCTATCTTTTGTCGCTACTATCATGGTGGCCTCAAATGAAGGTACGAGTTATGGCTGAGTATTCATTTTCTCTCTCATCATGGTGGCCTCAAATGAAGGTACAAGTTATGGCTGAGTATTCACTTTCTTTCTCAGATCTCGATTTCTTACTTATGTTTATTTCTGTTTAGATGCTGGGAAAGGATAAAGAAAGCACTGCAATGGTTAATCTGATGTTCTTTTTGTTCTTCCTAGTCAATGATTTCTTTTGAGTCATAAAGTAATGTGTATAGCATCATTATGTAGCAAAAATTTCCATTTTTGGTTCTTGTGTGAACTTGGAAGTTTTGAGTTTGAATAATTTGTTTTCATTCTCAATGTACTTTTGTCTTGGCTAAGTTTAGTATTTATTCATAATAATGAAGCATTTGCATTGTATTTTTTTTTTTAAAAACTATAGATCTTTTCCTGCACAGTTTGAGCACATTAAGGGTTTGAAAGACGTGATAAATATTCAACTTTCTTCGATTCTTATGCAGATAATGGGTCAAAGTTTCAGTGCCCTGTTATGGGGCTTGAATTGAATGGCGAGTATAATTTTTTTGCTTTATGAAATTGTGGACATGCTTTCAATGTGAAGGCTTTAAGAATTCTAATTCCGAACTTGTCGACTAGGGACTTGTATTCAGACAAATGTCTCTCAAGGTTTCTGAACCTGTCTCAATGGTTTGCTTCCTCTATGAGCTTAGCTGGACTACAGTGGGTTCCTTTTCACATCGGTAAACCATATAAAAAAAATTGAAAGTGATGAGTTCAATGTTCTGATTGCTTCATTTTTGGGATAAAGAATTGATTTTACATTTGGGTTGCCGTCAGGTTTGGGGTGAATTGTCATGTCAGCTTGCTCCAGTCACAGCTGAGGTTGTTTCTCTTTCATTTTTACCTATGACGTGTTTGTGTTTACAAGTTCTTTTTCTTATTAACTAAGGGTTGCAGAATTTTGTCAATCGCCTAGCTTTTGACAGCAATTTCTCAAAAGCAGAATGTTGCGTTGAGGAAAGTGTAAAAGAAGAACTTGCCACTTGATATTTCCCCGTGGAAGACTATTTGCAGAAAGTTTGTTACATGCCAGGTAATGCCTTCTATTCTTCATTCAATGGATTTCACTGATTTGGGTTTTCCCCCCTTTAATGGTTGTTGAACTCGAAAATAGATAAAAAAAAAGGTAAGTACATTGAAATGAGAAATTTGATAAAGGCTTTGAAGGACACCAATCTTGGACTTCAAAAAGGAAAGCTGTTATTTGGATTTGAAGGTAGATTTCTACTTGAGTTTGTGCTTGTAACATACTATAGTGAATAACTGAATATAATTACTGTTGGTTTGTACTTTGTACTGAGAGAACAAGTGTTTTAGTTTTATTTGTGTCCTGTTAATAAATTTGTTTTCTATTTTCTTTGCAGGAAATAAATTATAGGCAGCTTCCTCGGGGTGCTTTGTATGATGTGGTAATGGGCATATAATTATTGTTTGCTCGTCTATCTTTACATAAAGTTTTCAGAGTTATATTATTTTATCTCATATTCTTTTGTTGTTTATAAATAATTGTAGAAAAGAATTCTGTGACTGTGAATAGGAATTCTATGATCTTAAGAGTTAACGATTGAGTGTAGAGGGTTATCATAATCACCTGCCACCATAATCACCTTGGATCCTCTTGGGCTGGAAGTAGCTGATATATATAGACTACTCATCTGCCAATTATGTTGGGTGATTTCCTTAATCTCTCTTATAAAAGTCTCTTAATTTTATTTCATAGATTAAGTCACAGATCTCATGTATAATCTTGCTAATTAATTTATATTCTCAAAAATTATAAAAATAAAATATTTATGTATGTGTGTGTGTGTGCATGTGTGTGCGTGTGAATATAATTGAATATATAATTTATTTAAAAATGTATAAATAAATTAAAATTATGAAAAATGTATGGTGGGTTTTCCGTGGATTTTCCTGGACTTGATAAAATCTGACGAGAATGGAGTTGGGTTTTAAAATTTCCAACCCATCTCTTTTAAACCTGAACATGCCTCGCCTTTTGCAGGGACAAGGAGAGCCAAACCAGTTCCCAACTCACCCTGTTGCTAGGCCTACTTAAAGGGGTGAGGAACTTGACCATTATATGGAAGACCTATAATGAAAGGGAGTATGTTTTACAAAAAATCCATTTATCATCTTCTCAATAAAGACACCTAGGAACTCGAGCTCTCAATCTGTTCCAGATCTATCATTTTTAAATTCAACTTAGGTGCATGTTATTGTGCTAATTTAGTTTATCAAATTTTGTTTTTTTATCGGCAAATGTTAGTTTGTTAGTTTTGTTAAAAATGCCAGTGAGAGATATTCGAACCCGTGACCTCCTCCCCCCCCCCCCCCCCCCCCCCCTTCTGCCTTCACTCTTAAACCCCTCATTTCCAACCACCAAGTCAACCTTATATCTTCATTTATATCTCCATTTATTTTGTTGTTAATTCACTTCATTTATTCTTTCAATGCTTTTAACTCTTGGATTTGGATAATCTCTTACACTATCTTTGGTTCAGAAAAAAAAAATAGAAAGAAAAGAATGTAAAAAAAAAGATGGTGAAAGAAAAGAAAAAAAAATGAGATGAGATTTTTGGCATTTTTAATTGATTTCATGAGCAGAGAATTGATGAAATTTTTAGAGTGAGATTTGAGAGAGGTGTAAGGGAGAAAAATTCTGAAGGAACTGTTTATAATATTTGGATTTGGATGAGAGGAAGGTAAGAGGTAAGGTTATTTAAGTAAATTTAATAAAAAAAATAGAAAAAAGGAGGAACATCATAAATAAGTAAAGGAATTGTATGTTTAACAATTGCCTTAGTAAGTAAAATAAGTTTAGCTTAAAAAAGATAAGGCCAAAACAACAATTTTTCAAGGAGATAGTAATACAAAAACATAATAAATATTTATTTGAGAAAGACTAATATCAAAGAAAAAAGTGTAAAAGAGAGGAAAAAATTGAGTGTATGTTCACAAACTTTTGATTAAAACATTCTTTTATAGCAGTGATAAGGAATTGGATTGAATATACATCTACTCCATAAAATATTTTTCGTCGTTAAAAACTAAAAAATGTACATTCTTTACCTATTAAAAAATTGTTATGACTTAATCTTAAAACCTTTAAGCCAAATCTTTATTTTCTTCCATTTCCAAATCAATAATTTGAGATACATGTACTTGTGTTGCAAAATCTTTTCTAACCAATCAAAATTGTATGGAACACATATCTCAACATCATAGATTTATATATTACTATTCTTGATAAAAGACTACTCTAGACTTACTTTATTGAGGAAAGATGATTTCATTGCAACCACACACCAAAAATAGAAGAGTAGGTAGGTGTAGTTACAATTGTATCATGTGGTTTCACACTAATTATATTATTATTTTTCCAATGTATTGTCTAATAGTATTAGATAAATTTTACATGGGTTTCACAAATAAGTATTGAATGAAAAGTAAAAAGATTTTACATTAAATGTTTTTACTTTTCATTCAATACTTACCATAAAAGGTAAGAAGAATTTGTAAGAGGATGAAGTAGGAGGATATAACATCACTCAAAGAGAGTGGGTCAGTTTTTTATGGGACTCCCATAAAATACATCTAATTATTAAAAATATATTGAAAAGAACTAATAACATTTTTCTTATCCAAACACTTAATACTAGGTTACGTAACGTGAAACAACTAACTTATTTTAATTCACTTAAGCAAAAAAAAAAACTTATTTAAGTTACTAAATTAGAGGGCTAACGTTCTGCTAATTAAGTCAAACAAAAATACACAAAAATTCAAATAAATGTTGGAAACGCTGAAGTCAAAACAAAAACTAATAGCCTATTTATACCTTTTAATGTTCTAATATAAAGGGCTCTTTTTTTCTTGTTATTATAGCTATATGTTTCCATGAATTTTGATGCAATTATTTTTTGTTACAAAGGAAAGTAAAAACACGACAAAAGGAAACTACAAAGCTGAACGGGGGATGCTACATCCCCTATCCAAGGTGATTAGACTAAGGGGATCTAGTTCAGTTGGTTGAGTAGGGTGCGTGAGTGTTGTAAACCCTCTGGTATTGTCTTCGATTCCTACGGATAAAAAAAATCAAGGTGATTAGGATTTCTCCAAGCTATATCTATCTATATAACTCATGTAATTTTAATCAAGCAATAAAATTATAGTTTTCCTCTCAAATTTGCTAAAATGATCTTCCAATCTGATAGGATTTTTCCTGATTTCCTTCGATTCTTCTTTTCCTTTTCAAAAGTATTCCAACCCTTTGCTTGATTGTTTTGATTCAATGGAAAAATACAAGAGAAAGATTTTAGCCTAACATGGGATAAGGGGTATGGCAAAGAACCTAAGGTTGAGGCTGTCTAACTCCATATTGCGCCAGCCAATGAGCCGCACCATTAGCATCCCTGCCAATATGTGAAAAAAAGTGATGGATCATTCGCACAAAAGCCAATCCCATCTCCAACAATCATATGCAGATTTGGGGTAATAATTTATGCTGGAGTCAAATCTAGAAGCTTATGTCTACAAACTGCAATTGTTTTTGAAAGTTAAGAGAAGAATTATACGTTTGCAGACACACAGGCTGTTTTTCTTTTGGTTAAGTCTCTTAATTATCAAAACTTTATTTTATATATATATACGTGAAAAGAATTAAAATAAATGTTGGTTTTTCGTTCTTGCACATTTTAAAATTTAAATTCTTTTAAACGACAAACTAATCTCATTTGAGTTTATTTTCCTCAACAATATTGTGTACACGTAAACTTTTGATTTTACATTCTATAATTGGTTAACTTGGAAATTTTTTTATCATTTAAAGTGATTGTCAGTCTATGATAAGGATTAGTATAGGAACTTTTGAGAGTTGAATATTTTACTTCAGATGGAGAGGATGCCAAAGATGTCGCTACGACAGTGAGGCAGACGAAAAGGGAGGGGAAAAGAGATGAAGGAGTGGCATATTTAATAAAGGGGTATGTTTAACAATTGCCTAAATGAAATAAGATGACAGTACTAGGCTTGTTGGCCTAATGGAAGAAAGAGAATGAATAAATGTTTTAGGCTTAGATGGCCAAATTGGAGAGTAAGGAAAAATGTTTTGTGGGCTTAGATGGCTCAATTTGGAATTAAACAAAATATTTTGGGCTTATATGGGAGACAGTACAAAGAGAGTTTCTATTCTCACCCCCACCTTTTGCTATTCTCATCCTATAATTTTGTGAAATCTCGTTTTCGCCCACTCCCTAAATCCCTACACCCCTCAGACTTTCCACACTCTATACATCTAAGCACAGAATCACATTTCCGTTGAGCATCCACCCCAAGCCACCCCGCAACACCGTCACACACCAAGGCACGCCACCACACCCCATCGCACGCCACCCCGCGTCACCGTGCGCCTCCCTACATCATTCACACACCACCTCATACCTCCCCGCGTTGTCCCTGCACCACCTCGCACCTCCCCACGTCATTCGCGCTCCACCCCGCATCGTCTGCGCTCCACCGTGCGCCATCCTCACACCACCATGCGCCCTCACCAAACAAGAGTAGTGTTCACTTTGTAGTCTTCATTTTTGATGTGTTGTTTGAGGGACTCGGTGGCTTTGGTAATGAGCCTCAATTCTGCGATTTTAAATGCAAATGAACCTCAAGCAATTGTATATTTCACCACGGAGCTGTGTTTCCGTTTTAGTAAATTCGGTGAAAAAAAAATGAACAACGGAAACGTGATTCTGTTGAACTATTTTCAACGGAATCGTGTTTTTGTTGTTTACTAATCAACGGTGAAAAAAATCAACGAAAATATGATTCCGTTTTAGTACATTTGGTGAAAAAAAAATGAACCACGGAAACACGATTCCGTTATACAAGTGTACAATGGAGTCGTGTTTTCGTTGTAATGAATAGGGTGCCAAATAGAAATACACAATGAAAACACAATTCTGTTCTACAAGTGTACAACGGAATCATGTTTCCGTTGCGAAGGACATTTTTGGATTTTTGGATATTAATAAAAGGTTACCCACATGGGTGGTGAAAATAGCAATTTAGGGGGTGAGAATAGCAACACCAGTAAAAATGTGATAGGTTTAAATGACTCAATAAAAAAACATGATTGCTATTTACACCTCTTTTTTTCTTTTTGTTTCTTTATTTCTAAACATATCCTTATTCTAGAAAGTAACCTATGTTTCATAGCATTGATTATCCCCAAATTATCGAAAAATTAAAACCCTAACTCTAGTTACGATTGAATTGCGAGGTGTACCGCCATAAGATCGGAGACAAAATCATCACCTTGAGTTGAGCTTGGGCTTGAATCATTCTCTAGTAGCTCGTGATTCACCTCCAGTGTGTTCTCCCCACGTGAAGACTGAGAACCTAGCATCACGTTTGATCAACGTGACGTTAGAAGGGAAGGTTAAGTTGGTAGCGCTGGTGGAAGTAAAGGAGGTCAACAGATAAGGTTTCATATTGTGGCATGGCGATTTTTCATCATGCTATGGCAAGTGGAGGAGCTCGATGACCTGCATCAATGGGAGCTTAAGTAGTGCAATGAAGGGATTGGCGGTTGCTAGCATTGAACCCATGATGCCTTGGATTTCTTTGTTGCACTGAATGGCTTCGAGTGTCGATGCACCAGATTGGAATTGTAGGGAAAGGGAAAGTGAAACGTCGGTTGGTGATATTCTTGAAACTATCGACAATGAAGGCACTGAGATTAAGGTTTCTTTTGTTGTTGGTTTGAGTTTAATACGGTGTTTTTTTCTTCTATTTGTTGGGGTTGTGGGTGTGACATGTTATCAAAAAAGGGTTTTGAATGTTGTGGTGGAAAGTATGACTACTTTGGACTATTTTTTTGTGCAAGTGGGTATGGTTCCATTGTCGATTGTATCTGGGTCACTTGGGGTTCAGTGTCTTGAATTGTGGCTTAATGTTAAGCATAGCAACTACAGGAAATAATCAAATTCGCAGCGACTTTTTCCCAGCGACAATTAAGTTGTTGGCAAAGATAGACATTTGGCAGCGACATTTGATTGTCATTGGGATAAGATTTTTCTTTTGTCAATAAGGCCAATATCGCAGGGAAAACTATACTTATCCCAGCGACAAAATTTGTCGCTGCCAATGTCGCTGCAAAAAGTGTTTTCCTATGCCAACGTGTTTGTTGTCACTGGGAAAGTACTACTTAATGCCAGCAACGTTAACTGTCGCTCCAAAAAGTACTACTTATGCCAACAACATTTACGGTCGCTGCGAAAAGTTATTTTTCTACGCCGACGTTATTGTTGTCGCTTGGAAAAGTATTACTTAATGCCAACAACGTTATAGTCGCTGCGAAAAGTGTTTTCCTATGCCAGCGTGTTTGTTGTAGTTGGGCAAAGTACTAATTAATGCCAACAACATTAAGTGTAGCTGCAAAAAGTACTACTTAATGCCAACAACATTTAGAGTCGCTACAAAAAGTTATTTTTCTATGCCAATGTTGTTGTTGTCGTTGGGAAAAGTATTACTTAATGCCAACAATGTTTATAGTCATTGCAAAAAGTTGCTTTCTATGCCAACACATATGTTGTCATTGGGACAATGTGTCTGATGTCATTGGGAAAAGATGTTTCTCTATGGCAGCGACATTTAATGTCACTGTGAATTGCTATTTTTTTTTTATTTCTTTGGAATAATATTAACCAATTCAAAATATATCCCATTAATATTATTTATTGTAAGAAAAACTAAAATACATTGTTACCAAGAATAAACTTTATTAAGTGTTTTCTTATCACATGTGAAAATTAATATTCCCTCTATATATTTTAATGTATTAAATTAGCAAGTTTTCCCTAAGCTACACAAGTATTTTTAAACTTAAATAAAATTTGTATATAAAAAAATAGAGAAGCATTGTGTAGTTGTTTTTAAATTTAGTTATAATGTGAATAATTATAAAAGCAAAGAAATAAGGTTTTATTGATAAAGTGTGTCAAAATTTGAAAATTAAATTCAAATTAATATTGACTAAGAATCTTCAAATTGGTACATTGTGTCAAGATTTAAAATTTAAATCATATTAAAATTGAAATTAAAATTAAAACATAGTATTTAAAATGGACAAAAAAACAAAAGGCTAAATTACAATTTTGATGATGTGGAAAAGTGACTTATTATTTAGAAATTATTGTAAAAATGGCAAAGATAAGAATAGAACCCAAGTCATTTTCTTTCTTCTTCATTACTTAAACCACTAAACTATTTCACTTACTTAAGTTGTAATGTAAACACTATATTATTTAATATATTTTTATAATCACTTTTGTCTTTCATATCCTTTTTTTTTATCTCTTTTTCTTTCCATTTTTTTTATCACATCACTAATTCATATAACTTAATGAGAATATAGAATAACTTCTACAAATGTTCGCATTCAAGATAAAGGATTTAGATTCTTAATATAAAAATAGTTTAAGTTTTCATTTTAATACACCAAAAACAGATTAAGTTTTTATATTCTTAATATATTTTTTCTTAATTAATTACTTAGATGAATTCAAATCTTAGAGAACCTTAAAATTTAGAAGTGTAAAAAATTATATTTGTTCCTAATTGATGTTGTATCATTAAGTTTTTATTTTCCATTTTTTTTTTCAGAAAAAAAAAAACAAAAAAGAAGCACAACTCACGGTTGACCAAAACAAAAAAGAAGCACAACTCACGAAAACATTTTAATTAGTTCAAATTGTAACTTAATAGAACAAAAAAATAGGATGTTGAACCCAAAAAAAAATGACATGTAAATTCTTGTTAGTTAATTAAATGATTTTATATCTTCATAGTTTGTTATATAATAGACAAAAGAAAAATATAAAACATGAAAGAAAATTGAATAAGCAACTTGAAAATCTATATAAAGGGACGAAGAGGGTTTGAAAAAATAGACAACAAGCTATATAGTATTCCCTTTTTTTAAGATATTTCACTTTGTTTTTTATATACAATATATATATTTTAAATCAATTAGTTTTAATTCTATGGATGTACATGATATTGAAGACTCTTTATATTCAGAGATAGTAGAAAACTCTATGGATGTAGAGAGAGTTGAAGACTCTTTAAATTCAGAGATAGTAGAAGACTCTATGGATGTAGAGAGAGTTGAAGACTCTTTAGATCCAGAGATAATAGAAGACTCTATGGATTTGGAAAAGCTTGTAGACTATGTGAGATTAGAAGAAGTTGCAGATTCTCTACCCACGAGTTTTAGATTTTATCTTAATAAATTTCCTGATGATGAAGAAGTGAAAAATCCCAAAAAACGAGAAATTCAAAAAGTAGTTAGAGAAATGTAAAAGATTTATCTTCCAAAATTTTATTAGTTTTTATGAATTTCTTTGCTTGAATTAAATTTATAGGTTGCATTAATTTATTTATTGAAGTTGTGAACCTTGGATTCTTACCACCGTGTCATTTGTGTTTTCTTATTTTAGTTGGCTCTTGAGTTGGAAAGTCTTGGAACTTATCTCCAAAATCTATAACTTCTACCATTCAAGAAGTTGTATTTCATAATTTTTTTTGTTTAATTTTAAATAGAGCTAAATACTAAATTGGTCAACAAAGAGTACCAGATGGTAGTTGAGATAGAGTAGATGCTGGCATTGTATTAGCTATTGGTTACAGATATAGATTAAATTTACTACTTTTATTATATTAGTTTTAAAAACTTAGGCTATTTAGATAGAAGCAACGGTTTTGTTTTGACAATAATTTTTTAACTATTTTAATAAATTTTTTATTTATTTATTTTTTGTTGAATTAATTCAAAACAAAATAATTAAAAATGTAAATAAATTTATATTCATACTATTCAACGTGAATATATACTAACTTAATACTAGAGTAAATGCAATATAAGTTGATATAAAATTACAGTGTAATAATTTTAACATTATTTGTAGAAATATCTATTAGGATCGTCTAAAGTTAGTTTTTTCACTTTAGAGGATAAAGTGAATTTCCTTTCACCATTTAACTATTTAATATATGGCTGTGATTAATTTATATTTGAAAATTTCAAAATTAAGAAAGAAAAACAAATTTCTCAAATCTAATTGCCGTTACAATTCTCCTTGTCTCAGGATTCATATTATTTAATATTTAGATTTTTTTTCAAAACTTAATTATTTCAAAATTATCCTCCCAAGTTATAGCGATTCCCGAAAATGGAAAAAAAAAATGTCCCTCAGTTTGGCCTCCATTCTCGTAACCAATATATATAACTTAACGATATTTTAGGGATTTGTTTTTTATTTTATTTTAAAATTTTCAAATATAGACTAATCAGGCCGTTAGATAATTGAACAGTGGAGGTAAATTCACTTTAGCCTTTAAAGTGAGAAGAGGATCAATCTAAAAATTTAAGATAGAATTAAATGATAAACAAGTAAAAAATCTAAAAAGTAGTTACGATATGATCAACTTTTCATTAAATATCTAAGAGATAAACCTTATAAAAATTTTAAAAAATTATAATTTCACATCTATAAATAGAAGAATGAATTCCATCTTCACTATCCACTTTTTTTTTTCTTTTTCTTGAGTTTATTATTCACTTGCTTTTTTGAGGCTTGATAGTTGTATTGTTCTTCTCATCTCCAATTAGTATAGAAGCAATACTTCATTCAACTGATACCAGGTGCACATAATTTTTTATGTTCAGTGAAATGAATTACTTTTCTATCGATCTCTTTGAGGCTTGTTTTTTAGTTTTTTTTTTAATTTATTTTTGTGATAACTTATTATGCAATCACTACTCAAGGATTTTAATTTTCTTTTATAAGAATTTTTTTTTAATATCAAAATCCTTCAATTTTATCCTCCCAACAGCAAACTCTTCTGAGATGGGATATTGAGTACGTAGGTTGATGCATTAATCTGTATTCAATATCCACTTCGGAGGAGTATGCTATTGGGAGCATAAAATTGAAAGATTTTGATTTGGGTGGTCTCCAAATTACTCATAGCGCCATGATTTGTTATATTCTTTTCTAAACGTACTATGTAATTTCTTTTTAAATACGCTCTTTGCCTATAAAAATATTAATTAATTTTATAAATCTGATTATATCTTTTAAGATTGCAAGGCTAGATATCATGTTTCTAGGCTATTATCTGCATCCGTAGAGACGGAACCGCGCATACTGAAACAGGGGTACGTATACTAATATGTTACTTTAATATTAATTAATATAATATATTTTCTTTCTTCTAAATTTTTATCTAGTCCCCCTCCGCCCCCCATTTTACTGCAGTTCTCTTCTAGATTTTTATAGTTGTACATTTATAGAAAAGTTGTCAGTAATATTTATATTTTTTATATGTTTTATATTTAATCAAAACACATAAATAAAATATATAATAAATTTCATATAATAAAAATATTTAGACATAAATAAGAAGCCATCTGAGTGGTGTATCAAACATTGTATTATTATTTTTTCTTCAATTTTAAATGATGAATATCGTTTCTTCTTTCTATCTTCAAAGACATTAGGAGACCAAAAACAAATCAAGTTAACCATTTTTTTTATTTTGTTGATATTTGTAATGAGTGTTTTTCCTCTTTTAAATATTGTATTATATTATTTTATTAATAGAAAGAACTAAAATATATATTGGACATTTTTTTCTTTCAGGATTTAATTTTGCTTTTAATTGATTTTATAGATAATTTTATTGATAGAGAGAGCATGCTTTTGTTTTAAATTTGGATTCCTTTTAATTTTTTTTCATAGATATACATTATAGAATTTGGATTGGTTATTTGCTTTTAATTGCATTTTATTATTATAGATATATGTTACGAAATAATTTGCTTTACAAATAAATTAATTTTATTGTTAACTAAGAATTTATAATATTTTTAATTTGGAAGATAAATTAATTTTAAGTATAATAAGTTAATTCTTATAATGTAGTTGAAGTATGTCAATTTAAAGAGCTCTTTCTTTATTCTTCAAAAAGAAAGATTATGATTTTGATCTATTTCATCTTATTCTTATGTCACAAACTTCTAAAATTTCACCACAAACTTTGTAAATTTGAAGAACAATCTTTTAAGAAAAAGAAGTCAATAATTTTGGTTTATTCTTATATTTACTTTTATAAAATATATTTTTTAATTTTTGTTAAACTGAAATTTAGACAAAGATTAATAGTAAAAATTAGTCATTATTAACTCTTTCTAATTGAGTTAAAGTTTTGCCCCCCTAATCAATATTCCTGGTTCCATCCCTGTGATCATCCGCACGTGTATATTTTCAATGACTTGTTTCATATTGGGGCAGCAATGAGTGGGTTAAGATATCTCCAAGACGCAGTAAATTTTCTGTAAAGTGTGAAGACGTGCTCAGATGTATAACTGTAAACATCCAATTACATGGAAACGTTATATTTTTATCACCAATCATAGCTTGTACATGGGTGAACGTAGTGATAATTAAATTATATAAAAAACCTATTATTAAAGAATTTATATTTTCATGTTTTTTTATTTATATTTTCATGCTTATATTGTATTATATAATAATATTGATAATATTTTATAGGTGCAGACATCCCTGCTCAAGTTTAATCACACCCCTCAGCGCGTTCCTTACTGCGTAGGTACCTTGTTTTGTATTTTCATTTTATTTTATAATAATATATGGATTAGATTATACTTAAAAGTTTGTTCTATATTATATTGTATTATAATAATATTGATAATATTTTATAGGTGCAGATATCCCTGTTCAAGTTTAATCACACCCCTCATCGCGTTCCTTGCTGCGTAGGTACCTTGATTTGTATTTTCATTTTGTTTTATAATATATAATATATGGATTAGATTATACTCCTGGATTTGGTCTATATAATTTAAGTTAGTTAACTAAATAATTTGCCAGCTATTATGATAGGGATATGATTAGTGATCCAACTTTAATCAATCGGTTTATCATAAACCAGTTAAATGTGGTTAAATTTTACAAAAAATGAGTACCCCTTTAGCCTTTAGGATCTTATTTTTCATTTAAACTCATTCGGTTATGCACCCCCTTATTAAGTAAACTTTCCCGTTCACAAATTGACCCTATTTTTCATTTAAACTCATTCGGTTATGCACCCCCTTATTAACTAAACTTTCCCGTTCACAAATTGACCCTATTTTTCATTTAAACTCATTCGGTTATGCACCCCCTTATTAACTAAACTTTCCCATTCACAAATTGACCCTATTTTTCATTTAAACTCAATCGGTTATGCACCCCCTTATTAACTAAACTTTCCCGTTCACAAATTGACCCTATTAAGTTGCAAAAAGTGAACGTACACTTCACATTTATTAGATTTTTTTATTTTTCATTATTTTTAGAGTTTTTTAATATTGTTTTATCTTTTATCTTATTTTTAATTTAAACCCATTCTCGGTTCTTTACCCCTTATTAATTAAACTTTCCCGTTTTTCAATTTTTACAAATCAACCCAAGTTGCTTATTTATAAAATTTCACACATTTATTTTTAAAATTGTAGGAATTGTGATAATGAACAAGCAAAGTAAAGGGTGGATAAAACTTAAAGATCGAACTTTGCCTGAGTATTGAAAGGGCATTAATGATTTCTTAGAATTTGCTTTTTCTATGTCCAATAATAAAGAGGCAATCAGGTGTCCATGTCGTAGATGCAACAATTTTTACTATAAGACAAGAGATGAAGTGTTGTGTGATTTATTGAAATCTGGATTTGAACCAAGCTATGAGCATTGGGAGTTTCATGGAGAGAGCTCAAGTGATTCATCATCCGGCAATGATGATGATTTTGAAGATGATGTTAATGTCTCAAGTGCTAATCTTGAAAGGAGTGATGATGCTCAAACCTACTCGATGCTTCATGACATGCATCAATCACTTAATGTGGATAGAGATGATGTGTTTGATCATCCTATGTCCGGTGATGCCAATATCAATGAGGAGCCAAATAAGGAAGCTAAACGGTTTTATAGTTTGTTGAAGGATGCTGAACAAAAATTATATCCTGGTTGTCAAAAATACTCCAAGTTATCCTTTATCATGCGCCTTTTCCAGATGAAATGTCTTTATGGGTGGAGCAATACTTCATTTGATTCACTACTAAACCTACTAGTTGAAGCATTGCCCGAAGGAAATGTGCTTCCCGACTCAACGTATGAGGTACGAAAGATTATTAAGGATCTTGGACTTGATTATGATAAGATAGATGCTTGTGTTGATGATTGTATCTTATATAGAGGTGACTATGCAAATCTTGATAAATGCCCTGTTTGTAAGAAAAGTAGATGGCAAGACAATAAGAAGAAAAACAATGTCCCCAATAAGATAGTTCGTTACTTTCCAATAAAACCAAGACTGCAAAGATTATTTATGTCTAAGCAAGTTGCAGAAGATATGAAGTGGCATAAGAACAAAATAGTTGATGACGGAGTTTTAAGGCACCCATCAGACTCTTTGACTTGGAAATCATTTGACGATCAACACAGGGCTTTCTCTTCAGATGCACGCAATGTGAGACTTGGTCTAGCATCAGCTGGTTTCAATCCTTTTGGTATCATGAGCACTAGCTATAGTGTGTGGCCTGTGGTTTTAATTCCTTATAACCTTCCTCCCTGGATATGTATGAAACAACAAAGTTTTATCTTATCATTGCTTATTTCTGGTCCAAAAGGTCTTGGAACTGATATTGATGTTTATCTTCAGCCATTAATTGATGACTTAAAAGAGTTATGGGATGTGGGTATTGAAACTTACGATGCTTCATCAGGAAAAAAATTTCAGTTGCGTGCTGCCTTATTATGGACCATTAATGATTTTCCTGCTTATGGGATGTTATCTGGATGGAGTACTAAAAGAGCATTAGCTTGTCCTTGTTGTAATATAGAAACATGCTCTTTTTATTTGAAATATGGTCACAAGCAATGCTACATGGCTCACCGTCGATTTTTACCTGTTGATCACCCTTGGCGAAAAAATAAGAGCTCATTTGATAATACTAAAGAGGTAAGGCATGCGCCACAACCATTGACAGGAGACGATGTGTTAGCACAAGTTGAAAATCTGCACGTGATCTTTGGAAAATCTACAAGAAAAAGAAAACGAGGTGAAGAGATAAATCACAATTGGAAGAAAAAAATTATATTTTTTGAATTACCTTATTGGAGGACAATATTATTGAGACATAATCTAGATGTGATGCACATAGAGAAAAATATTTGTGAAAGTGTTATTGGGACATTATTGGGTATTGAAGGCAAAACAAAAGATACCTTAAAGTCTCGATTGGATTTGCGTCGCATGGGTCTCAAAAAGCCGCTTCATCCTATTGAGAATGGGGATAAGTATTTAATTCCTCCTGCACATTACACAATGTCAAAGGCAGAAAAGGTAAAGTTTTGTCAAATCTTAAAGGATGTGAGGTTTCCTGACGCATACGCCTCAAATATAGGCCGTTCCATAGATGTAAGTCAATTGAATATCTCGGGACTTAAAAGTCATGATTATCATGTTTTATTTGAGAGAATTGTTCCCCTTGCCATAAAGGGGTTGCTTCCAAAGGATGCTTGCGATCCATTGGTCGAGTTATCTTTGTTCTTTGGAGATTTGTGCTCTAAAGAATTGAAAGTGAATGAATTGGATTGCTAAGAGAAGAACATTGCTGTGACTCTTTGTAAGTTAGAACGCATTTTTCCACCATCATTTTTTGATGTCATGACTCACCTACCAATTCACTTGGCAAATGAGGCAAAACTTGGAGGCCCGGTTCAATATCGATGGATGTTTCCTATTGAAAGGTTAGTTTAAATAATATTTTGGTATCTAATATTTTACTTCTCAATATCATTAGTTTTATTTTGTTTATTGTCAGATTTTTACGTGTACTAAAAGGTTATGTGCGTAACAAAGCACGCCCAGAAGGTTCCATCGCAGAAGGCTATGTGGCTGAAGAATGTATGACATTTTGTGATAGATATTTGATTGATATGGATTCTAGATTGAATCGACCAGATAGATACATGGAACGTGCAAGTAATGATTGTAATGGTTTGTCAGTGTTTAAAAACATTGGTCGATCTCTTGGAAGGAATTCCTGGGAAATTGTGAATTCTTCTCTTCTTTCAGCAAGCTCATTTTTACATATTACAAAATTGTGAAGAAGTTAGACCTTGGATTGAGTAAGTATCTTTACTCTTGCTTTTTACTAAAAATTTAATTACAATTTATTTGAATTTAATATTTTTAATATTTTTTTTAACATTTTGTAGGGAACACATGAGTAAGATGATAAATGAAAATAATAGGAATGTGGATAAGAGGCACAAAGATCAATTCCCTAAATGGTTTGAATATGAGGTAGTAAGAATAATGTTTATCTTATATTTAGGGCTACTAATAGCAATTAAATTATGGAACTAATAGTGTTTATTTTTATACATTATATTTTTTTAAAATAATGTTTTATGTAGGTTATGCGATTGAAAAAATTACGTGATGCAAGAATCACTAATCAACTAGTAGCATTATCAAGTGGACCAGATTTTCGAGTACTCTATCATAGTGGATACATTCTCATTGGTTTTAAGTTTCGTACAAAAGATGCTGAGAAAAACTTAAAAACCCAAAATAGTGGTGTGATAGTGAAAGGAGATGAGTTGACAGGACATGCTGATTATTATGGGGTTATTAGAAATATTATGGAAATAAGATATATAGAAAATAACTCTGTCATATTATTTAAATGTGATTGGTTTGAAGCTCCTTCTCAAAGTCGAAACCAGGGTAGAGGATATAAGAAAGATGAATATGGATTTATCAGTGTAGATATGACGAGGTTGTATTACATGAATGATCCATTTGTCTTAGGTTCTCAAGCTGGGTTGGTTTATTATGTAAAACATAGTGACAAGGAAAATTGGTACACCGTGGTTAAAGTCAAGCCAAGAAATATTTTTGCATTGCCACACAACGAAGATGACTTTGAACCATATCAACTCAATGAGTTGACTGATACACGAGGACAATTAGAAACACAGTTTGTAAACCATGATGAAGAGGTTCTAAATAGGGATGATGTGGATGATGTTACTGGATCGTGTGAGGAAATTGTTAACTTAGAAGAAGAGTTACAAAAATTAAACAATGAAAATGATATTGATACTGATGATGATGATGATGATGATGATGGTCAAGAATAATATGAACTGGATGAAAATGTAGAGGATGAAGATTCGGACATAGCATAAAAGGTATTTTTAAGTATTATATTATTATTATAATTTTTTGAATAATAAAATTAGTTATTAAATTGTAAATGTAACAAGCAGCATGCGTAGTACTTTTTTTTTTAATTTCAACAAAAAAATTTATTATTATAATGTTATATCGTTAATATTGATTACATGAATTAATTTTAGCATCTATTTATTATATTATAAATAAAATGTGTCTCGTGGTAGTGGAACTTCCATTCTAATTCACAACTATCCTTTTTTCTTTAGTTGCAGGCCCTTTTAATTTTGGCACTCATCCCTTAATAAGTTGCTGATACGATCCAGTCCTTTGGATTTTTGTGGATGCTTCAAATTTGTTTAATTTTGTAAGCTGATTATTGGAATCCAATTGGTGCAAGTTTGGGATATTTTAGACTTACCATTTGTTTTGTTTGACTAAGATCTTTGCTTTCCCTTTTAAGTCTTAACCTGAGCACTAAGTTTTTGATTTATTTTATTTTAGTTACTTTTTTATATCTTTTTTTTTAATTTTACATCCTATTTTAATTTAACTTCTTATGTAGAACCAATGAAAAAAATAAAAAATACAAGAGATTCTGATTAAAAGAAAAGGTTGACATAAGTTTAGTTGTTTTATTTTATCTTTTACTTCTAAAAAATAAGAAAAAAGAAATCCTTTTGTTGGTAAAGGTACGTACATGCATAGTGGATTCATAGCAAGAAAGGTACGTACATGCATAAAAGTAGTTTGTTTCACTTTTTTTAAAAAAAAAAAATATAAATATCTGAGTTTTAATTGCAAATTTATAACCGCTCCACTCAGTGCCACTACCCATTCGGAAGTTTTATCTTTGCCTTCTGCCTCCGTTGAATGAAAGTAAGATTTTAAATTTTTATTTAATTTAGTTTTTAAATATTTGGCGCTACAATTTTTAGTACTTTATATTTTACTTCCCTCCATTTCTCATAAACGTTTCCCTCTTCTTTCTACTGCTGTTCATTAACCTCTCACTGGCCTATGCAAGACATGTTGAATTTGGGATCCAAAACTTGATCCAATTCTTGCTCGTGGTGTGAAGATTTGGGATTTCAGACACTTGTGGTGGTGCTATTGCTATAGCATCAGAATCAAATCTCACAACTTCTGCTTAAGTGTAAGTAGAATCTATTAGAGCATTTCATATGTTGGATTTTGGTTGGTGTTGAATATGTCCAACGTCATTATGATGATGCTGATTTATGCTACTACATAAGGGGGGCTGTTCGTATGATGATGCTTGGGGCAGGATTGGGTCTCGTTGGGGGTTGTGGGCTACTGCTCTTGGTCTGCTAATGTGCTGTTGAGTTTCGGGTCTAGTAGTGTGAATCAGATATGGACTTTTTGTATGGAGATTCAGCCAACATAGGTGCTCTGGGTCCCGTTACACAAAAATATAGATTGCACATATGATGGTGTTTTGGTCACTGTTGGTTACACACATAATTAAGGTTGTGTTACTGCATTAATCACATACATAAAAGATGTAATTCAAAATTAAATGTAAGTGTTTATTATGTTAATCAAGATTGTGTTACTGTGTTATGAAAATTTTCCTTTTCAGGTTGCAAACTAGCAAACTACTTGATCATCAAGAGCCTTCTGGACCTTACTGACTGACTGCAGTGTGCATTTATCATTTTGGTGTCTCTAAGTTGTTTTCTTGTTGACAAGGTATGTTCTATTTTGTCTTGCTTGAGTTTTTTCATTTTCCACAATTGGGTTGAATGATTTTGCTTCTTAGGGGCTTTCTTGATGTATTCCATGTGGATTTTTTTTAATCATATTAGTGCTTTTATTTGATTTTTTGGTTAAATGGAGCAACATTATATCTTTTTTGCTTAACTTTTAGTTTTTTTTTTGGAAAACCCAAAAACAGAATATCATTGATGTGTAGTATGTAAACTACCAGACTTTACAAGTGTTTCCAAGAAATAAACATTACAGGGTAAAAAACTACTGATTCTAAGGACTTATCTTATACATAGAAGAGTAAGAATCTAGTAAGAACCCTGTCTAGTGTAATAGAAGACCCAAGCCAATGTATCATGGTAAACTTTCCAGTCATAAAGTGATATGTCAGTCCAATGCACCACGTTTTGTATGTAGCATCAAGTGAATAATTGCTAGAATGTGTAGAGCACTGGTACCAGACCAACATCTTTTTTTTTTGGACTAAACTAGACCAACATCATTACTATACCAAAACTAGTTTTATTGTTTTCAATTCCGTCTTCAATTCCTTCGTCAGACCCCTTCCAACACCAGCTACATGTAATTATTTTATCATATACCGACCAAGACCATTGACCTTGTTAACCTCTATACTTCTCCTTAGTATCACTGTAGTCTACCAGCCCCTGATATATTTTCAGCAAAGAAAAACTTCCCAGCATCCACGTGAATTTGCTCGCAACTGCTATGTGTTTCCCACCTGGTACCCCTTGTTGTCAGATTGGCAATATTGTGTGGATATGAATATAATAAATCACAGACATTGTTAGTTGTTCATTGGCTAACAATTGTTTCAATTATGTAACCTTTGCTTTGGTTAGACCTCCTAGACTTTTTATTAGTATATTGTTTAATTATTATTTGTCTTATTATCATCACAAAATTAATAGTCATAAAAAAATGCAAGACTAGAAAAATATTATATAACACACGTATCTTGCATAATCATCTTAATACTATCACTTTACAAATTGCAGTACAATATTAAATTCTAGTATTCTACTACTTAAATAACATTTTACTAAATATTACAAATTTACAATCCCATATTTAATTATTTAAAAAATAAGTGTCAGGTGCGGTGATAGTTGTTTATGCTGAATAAAAAGAATCCTAGTTTTATTAATCAAAGGCCTTTTGGAATTTGGATAACACTAAAAGTAGTGGGCAATGAAATTTAAGCATTTCATATGTTGGCACGGCTTGTGCCTTTTAATAAATTAGTTTTTTTTTTTTGTAAAAAAACATTAATTATTAATCCTTTATTGAACTTTAGCTAAAAATAACGTGTCTATACCCATATTTTCTTAGAGACCCATTAATATTCCAGCAGTGTCACACTCTTAACAAAAAAAATTTATGGATATACTGCCTTGGTTGAGTTTTTTTTTCCTAGAAGGTAATTCTGGTGGTTTTGATTCTCATCTGGATGCTTGGAGCAGTTTTGTCCGGTTCAGTGGGTATAGCGTCGTTGTTTGATCAGCTGGGGGATATAGCACACATGATTATTATCATGCCATGATTTTGTTTTGATTTGGGTTGATCACATGAATGTGGTGGGTGATTGTTGTGGGTTTAGGGAATTATGTCTTCATGTGGTATTGATCACAGTAGCTTATCATTTATTTGTGCTTATCATTAAACATAAATAAGTTGTAACCTGTTGGTATTACTTGGAGGGCTATAATAGAATTGTATTTTCTTATGGTACTTCTGGTACCTCTCTATTTATACATAGTATATTTATCTTTGATGATAAAAAAAAAAAAAAGCACTCTTAACAAACAGTAAAAAATATAAAATGATTCTACTAGCATATAGTTTATAATAGTCCTCTTAAGATCACTCCCAAGCTTGTACAATGTGATATGATGTTAGCATATATATCTTCCTATGGTGTATAATCCATGGTTGAAGGAAATCTCTTGTTCATTAGTAACAAAATGAGTGAAATAGGGCATTAAAATTTATGGCGTATCAAGAAAATGAAAGGTAAAACTTAATTTTTCTTTTCCTTATTTGTATTTAGCAATGGCATCCTCAAGCCACGTTTCAGATTTAAGACTTCAAAATTCCTCAAATGATACCGTGACTCAACAACAAGAAGGTACTTATATTATTATTTTCTTTCAATTTTTAACTTAGTTGGCTCTTTTCAATTTCATTCTGAATTATCTTCTTCTTTATAGATTAAATTTTCATATTATGCTTGTCATTTTTATTTTTGGTGAAAAACACAAAAGGATGTACAAATGCTAGAAAACTTGGGAGAGGAAGAACCACTGGTTTAAGTATTGCAAAGAAAAAGAGGAAGAGTGCTACCGGAAAATTGCATGTCATCATTCCAAATGATAAGATGGTAGCTGTTGGACCAGGAGCGGCAGATTTTGTCACTGAAATTTCTGTTATTGTTCAAAAGTATGCTCCATTTAATGTAGAGAAGTGGAAAAGTGTTCCTAATGTTGTGAAAGAAAGAATTGTTACAAAAGTTCTGGTAAATTTTATTTTTGTAGACAGTTTTAAATTTTCTTTTTGTCTTGTTAATAACATATTTTTATACTAATTTTCAATTTAATTGTCATGTGTAGGATTCTTTTCACATTGATGGTACAAATGTAGAGCATACTAAGGAGGTTATTCTTGAGACGGCTAAAAGACTTTACCGAAATCACAGATGCAAACTTCATGAACATTTCAAAAAATATGAAACACCTGAGAAAGCTTTGGAGAATAAACCTCAGGACTTAAGTCATGAAGATTGGGAGTATTTAGTGAATTATTTCTCAAGTTCTAAGTTCAAGGTATGTTAGTATTAAACATATTCTAAATATATTTAAATTGTTTAGTAGTTATAAATGTGAAAGTTATAATTAAATTTTAATTTGTATCAAATCCAGGAAATTAGTACGAGAAATAAATTAAATAAATCAAAACAAGTTAATAATCACACATGTGGAAGGAAGTCTTTTCAGGCCATTAGCTTTGAAAAGGTAATTTTACTATTGTTTAATTGTAAATTGTTTATGGCATATATAATTTAATTTATTGTGATAATAATTTATATGTTTGGAAATATGTTTTTAGAGAGATCCCGAGACTCAAAAGGAGCCTAATTTTCAAGATTTGTGGCAAATAACTCATACAAAAAAGGGAGAATGGGTAGATGAAGCATCTAAGGAAGTACATGTATGGCCTTTTCATGTGTGAATTATAAATTACAATTGTAATAAATTTATTATCATGAATTATAATTATGATTTGAACTTTTTCTTTAATAGATGAAAGTTCAAGAAGCTGCTTTGGAGAAGTTAGAAGGCATAAATGAGGACATTGCTAAAGACCAAATTGTTAATGAAGTTTTTCAATCAGTTGTAAGACAGCGATCAGGCTATTGTCGTGGTCTTGGTGCTGGCATTCAACCAACCAGGGGAAGATCTGTCACAGGTTTACATGAAGAACTAACAAATGAACGTGAAAAGCGTCAAACTATAGAAATGAAATTAAAAGAAGTTGAAACCCAACTTCAAGAGGAGCGTGTCATGAGGGAGGAAATGGCAGCACGCTTTGAAGAAAGTCAGAGAAAATATTAGAAACTCAAAGAACAATCCAAGAAACATCTGATAGACAACTTGAGGAAAGGATGGCATCATTTTTTTTCAGAATGCATACTTTTTCGGTAAGTATGAATAGTAATTAAATACTATAAAATTAGTAATTTTGCATTTTAAAAGTTTGTCTATTATATTGAATTTTTAGTTAATTACGGGTGTTTTAAATATTTATATAGGGTGGACAAGCTTCAATTGCAAATAACAATGTGTCTAAACCTGATGATAGAGTTGAAGCTACTACACATCATAAGTAAGTTTTGAATATATATATATATATATATATATATTCTAAGTTCTAGCACATATTTATCTTTGAATCTTTTTAGTTAGTATTAGGATGTTTAGTTATGTTCACTAGAGTGACTTATATTAGGAATGTTGTCGCGAGTCCACTTTGGGTGCAAGATCGAGCTTAGATGAATTTTAATATTGGATGCCGTTTTATTTCATTATCATTTTGTTTAAATTGGGCTATTATGTAAGGGGTGGTATATTTCAGTTTATACAGCAGACACAATTCGCTGCTATGGCTTCTAGATAGAGGGAATTTTGTATTTTAAGAAGACAGGTGTATTGCATAGCTTTGGGCACCTCTTGTGGTGCAGCTAAGGTATTTTTACAATAATTTCTTTTTTTCCTTTTAAAAAAAATCTTGGCCTTTTATTACAAAATGTCTTCATGCATTATAATAGGAAAATTTTATCAATAATATATTCATTTGTCTAATCATTTTTGAACCTTCGTGAATACCCAAGCTTTTAACCATGGTGTCTCCTTCACATCCATCACTATTGCATCCTTAAACTAATTAATGATCATCTCATGTTGACCCAACTAATGTATAATTTTCCCTCTTTGTTTTGTATTTCTCATTTTTGCTTTTTTTAGTGTTACAAACTAACAGACATTTTTTTTACAGGCACGGGAAATAAAGAAGGCTTTAGATGCGTTTTCTTGTGTTGTTCAACTTGATCATGAAAATGGAGAAGCTTAGAATATAACAGTGTTTGCTTGTATAGAGTTATTTCTTTATTGTATTAAAAATAGGAAACAACTTAGTTTGTTTTAGTGTATTAATTGTTTTTATTTTGAACCCTGATACATTTAATTATTTAAAGTCACATTTTTTGTTTTGGTTCCATTCCATTTATATTTGTTGATTATACATGTTAGCTTTTACTTTTGAAAACTAGAATTTAAAACTTTACTCATTAAATCATGTAAATAATAATTTATGATATTTTTTACATTAACAATACTATCATTTGTGTTTAAATAAATATATACTAATTTTAATTTGATATAATTTTAAATAGTTAAGACAATTAAATTAATCTTGTTAATATTAATTTTTAAAAATAAAATATAATTATCATTAAAATAAAATAAATTTTTGCAATGATATAGATAGTTAAGAAATGGCAATTTATGGTAGCGACTTTTAGTTATTATGAAAAATATAACAATAATTAATGTTGCTGAAAAAAGACTTTATCGCAACGAATTTAGTTGTTGAGAAAATGTATCATATCACAATGATATTATTTGTTAACATAAGTTATCTTATTGTAGCGACTTTGGTTGATGAGAAATAATGTTTTTTAGCAGCGGAAATAGTCGTTAAGACATGTAAAGTACGACAACGACTTTAGTGGCTACTACAAGTTACTTATGGCAACCACAAATGTGTGAAAACGACAACAACAATTCTCGCTGTTAAAACATCAGTAGTGGTAGCGACATTAAATGTCGCTGCAAAACTTTTCTCAACGGTGGTTTAGGCAGCGACCTGCAACGACAATTTTTTCGCTGGTGAAAGTTGCTTTTGCAGCGACATGTTAGATTTGCCAACGACAAATGTCGCTGCAAATAGCCTTTTTTAGCAGCGAAAATAGTCGTTAAGACATCTAAAGTACGGCAACGACTTTAGTGGCTACTACAAGTTCCTTATAGCAACAACAAATGTGTGAAAATGACAGCAACAATTCTCGCTGTTAAAACATAAGTAGTGGCAGCGACATTAAATGTCGCTGCAAAACTTTTCTCAACGGTGGTTTAGGCAGCGACCTGCAGCGACAATTTTTTCGCTGGTGAAAGTTGCTTTTGCAGCGACATTTTAGATTTGCCAACGACAAATGTCGCTGCAAATAGCCTTTTTTCTTGTAGTTGTCGTTAATTGCTTCAATTATGTAAAAGTTAACTTGGGTCTGTGTAATTTGTTGAAGACTATATTTCTCTTATTTTTAAGATTCTTTTAATAGATTATTCAAATAAATGACTTTAATTTGTTTCATATTATGAATCATAATGCAAAATAATATATTAAGATTTTTTATTCGTTATAAAAAAAGATTTTTTAATTCATCATCCAGTCAATTTTTTTTAAATTATTTTAACTAATACTCAATTTCATAATTAACATCAAATATAAAGATACATATTCAAATTAGTATTAATTATTTGATCAATTAAAATTAATTTTTAAACTTTGTAAATTAAAAGTTTTGAATGACTTTTGTATACTAATTTATTTTAATATCAGTAAATTTGCAAAGACTTTTATATATTAATTTTTTTATACTCAAATTAATTTATATTTTTAATATCAATAAACTTGGATTTTATATAAGGTATATGTTTATTTTAATACGACATTCTAATTCAATATACTAAAATTGATCAATCTTTTCAAGTATTTATAAATACATAGAGAATGTGAAAAAATATGTATATTTTAATGTATTTATAAATACTTGAAAAGATTGATAAATTTTAGTTTATTAAAAACATTATAATTCAGATATGACATTTTGTTTTTTGATAACTCAAATATGACATTAAATGAATATTATTATTGAAATAGGCCATTTTCTAAGTATAAGATGTGTAAGAAGACCCAACTACAATACAAAAATCTCATAACAACCCATGCTTTTACAACAACAAATACAATTAGCTAGCTATACAAAAATGCTTAAAAATTTTAGATAAAACATAAGAACACAAGCTATTGCCTTGGTTACAGCTTTCATTGACCTACTACCAAGTACACGTGACAATCTACTCTAAGCCTCCCTAAAAGCTCCCTTGTGTCTTCTTGATGCCATGATGCTATTTTTTCCATCCCAACCAATATACTTCCAGACCCTTGAAAATTCTAATATAATATGGATCAATACAATACAACAAAAAATGTTAAATATTAAGAAAAAATGTATTCAGGAGAATAAATAAAGAGAGGTAGAAACTTATCTTAAGGAAAGAAGATAAGAAAAAGATGAAACTATAAAATAAAAAAAAAACAAATGAATTCAATGATAACAAAAGAAATAATGATAGATGGTGAATAATTTCTAATAGTGGTGATAACAAAAGTTTTTCTACACAGTAAAAGAAGAAGCTTTTGCAAGGTTTGATGTTCAGATGTTCAATGTTCACTCAATATTAATTATAATGCATATTTAACGTTTTAAAAAAGAAACAATTGAACCTTGAAATCATAAATATTACTAATTACCCTAATTACCTTAATTTGAATCAAAATTTCAGAATATATATTAATTAATAATAATGTTATCAATTAATTTGAATCAAATTATACGTTGATCATAATTTATTTAAATTAAATATTCTTAATAGTTTTATGAATTAAATAATTTTAATATTTTTATGAATATGCAATGATCAAATTTAAAATTAAGTGATCCGTGGTATCACTCCACATGCCATCCCTTATATCTAGCTAATATTAAAATATTAATTACAATTTTAAAATCAAATTTAAAATCAAGTGACCCGAAAAATTATTAATTTTCAATTAAAATTAATCCATTTTTGAAAGTATAATATCCAGTATGTAGTATAATAATAATAATAATAATAATAATAATAATAATAATAATAAATTTTATTATTATTATTATTATTATTATTATTATTATTATTATTATTATTATTATTATTATTATTATTGTTGTTGTTGTTGTTGTTGTTGTTGTTGTTGTTGTTGTTGTTGTTGTTGTTGTTGTTGTTGTTGTTATAAACAACGTTTTCGGGGCAATCAATTAAAATTGACTGATAAAGTAATCGATTAATATTAATTGATTTGTATTTAAAATTCAATTAAAATTATTTTATGAGACAATCGATTCAAATGATTAATTGATTTACTGAAGTTGTTTTATATATTGATATTGATTGATATTGATATTGATTCCTAATAAATTAATGAGACTTAAATGTATTTGAATTTGAATTTGGTTCGTAACCAAATCAAACAATTGCGAAGCATAAAATGATGACACGTGTCTTCCAATGCTTGAGAAGCAACCTTGTTTCGTCACATGTTTTCCGAAGCTTTTTTGGATTCGTAAATTTTATATATATTGATTATTTTCAATATGTGAAAATAATGCTTGTTATTTTTTTGGATACATGGGAAAGCTGAAACAAGACAGAAAGAAAGAAAGAAAATAAAACAACAATCAAACCCTAAAATGGACTGCTCCCATTTTGTCAGTCATAACAAGAGTTGATAACTGAGATGGGCAAACATTCCATATTTTGTATGACTCTGCATGCATTGCTCCATATTTAGCGAGCCAGTCAGCACAATCATTTCCTTCCCGTAGAGTATGCTTGAAAGAGACTATCCATGTCAAAGCCAAAAGATGGTGGATAAGCTGAACCAGAGGAGAGTATGGATGGTACTCATTAACTTCGTTCTGGATGAGATGTAAAGCGAGTGTTGAATCTGACTCACAAAGAACATGTTTATAACCATTATCCCAAGCAGTACGGAGACCATAGTAAATGGCAAAAAGCTCCGCTTTGAGACTGGATGTAGCGCCGCACTCCCCAGAGAAAGCTGTAAGCATATTTCCAGCATGGTCTCTAATGATTCCTCCATATCCTGAGTTTCCTGGATTACCTATAGAGCTTCCGTCGGTGTTAAGCTTCACAAAAGGGAAAGTTGGGGGGTCCCAACTAACATTCCTGCCCATCCTTGGTTGTGTTGGTTGCTGCAAGGTGTTGATGACATCATTGGACAAAATGTTAACTTGATTAACAATCTGCCATGTTGTCCATCGCTTGTCCTGGAAAATAAGAGAATTTCTACTCTTCCAAATTTCCAACATGTCACTGCAAAGAGGATTCCTCTAATGCTGTTGATGTTGTTCACGATCCAATCCACACAATTTGCAGCGTAGAAAGTTGAATCACGATCCAGTTGAAGAAATTGCCACACCTGGCGAGAGTAATGGCAGTCACGAAGTAAGTGTAATCGTCTCCCGTCCATGCATGCACCTGTTACAAGAAGAAACAACAGACAAGTGTCTAAGGACACAAAAATCATTAGTGGGAAGGCTACCATGGTAGGTAAGCCAAAAGAAGTGTTTAATGCTTGTTATATTAATTTTGGTTATAAAAATATTTATTTTAAAAAAAATTGCTGAAAAGTTGAATGTAAATTCAATTATAGATTATTTTTGTGATATACAAAAAAGATGTTTTGATACATAATTAATGTAATTAATATTTTGGAATATACAATTATGAATATTTTATATAAAATTTTATTTGATTGTATATATTTATTAAATGAGGTTTAAGTTTTATATTTGGAATTGTAAAAAAAAATTATATTCCCCCCCCCCCCCCCCCTCCCTCATTTGGTCCTGGTTCCGCCCCTGCCAATCAATATGTCACTCATTCTGGTTGACGCGTGCTTGCTCGAAGTCTTCCTAACTATACTTATTTTATTCTGATTAGAGTTTTCAGTTCAAAATTATTACAATATCATAATATTTGAAATCCCAAGAATCAAAGAATTTGCCTTGAATATTTTTTGTCATTGCTAACAACTCCTAAATCACACGTAACTCTTGGGATGATTATATTTCTTCACTAACCTCAGTTTCTATATTCCCAAAAAGAACTGTCCCTGTAGAGTCAGAGTAATCTTCGACAAGTTAACTTCCATTTTTGTAACTGATTGCAAGAGAATTCAAAGCGGCTCTTCTTCGCCTATGATGATATGGAAATACAATACAATGATATTATATTTGCCGCTGGACTGAAAGCGCAAGAGAGAGAAACATCAAGTTGTATGACAATAACAATTTATTTAACAAAGATCGGTGTATATTATATTATATATGGTCATTACCCCTAAACCTCGATACAAGTTTTTAAATAATTTTCATTTTCACCCAACGACAGCTGACAGCCTTTTCATTCTTCACGGGCTTTCTCCTTGGTTTTCAGAAGACTTGTCTTCTCACTTCTACCTTCATACGACTCTTTTAAACATTACACTTTATCTTCCACCGTGTGAGCTTACACCTTCTGCAATGGCTTGTAGTTACATCCGAACTAGTTCTTCATCACACACAAATTTTTTTTATGTGTTTGTAAGCTTTAGAGGTGCGGATACTCGTAACGGTTTCACTGATCACCTCTTTGCAGCTCTCCAGAGGAAAGGTGTTGTTGCCTTCAGAGATGACCTAAAAATCAAGAAAGGGGAACTCTTGGAGCCTGAGCTCTTGCAGGCAATCGAAGGATCACGTGTTTTCATTGTTGTCTTCTCAAAGGACTATGCAACATCCACATGGTGCTTGAAAGAGCTGACAAAGATCATTGATTGGGTTGAAGAGACAGGTCGAAGTGTGCTTCCAATTTTCTATGATGTCACTCCTTCGGAGGTCCGAAAACAGAGTGGAAAGTTTGAAAAAGCTTTTACTGAACATGAAGAAAGGTTCAAAGATGATTTGGAAATGGTACAGAAATGGAGAGAAGCTCTGAAAGCAATCACCAATCGTTGTGGGTGGGATGTACAAAATAAGTAAGTACTTGGCCATATTTTTTGCATGATATATAATTTTGTTTTTAAAAGTCTTCACTCTTATAGTGATGATTTGGTGTTTTTTCTCTACTTTGGTGTTTCAGGCCAGAACATGAAGAAATTGAAAAAATTGTTAAAGAGGTAATCAACATATTGGATCATAATCAAAATTTGAGTTTTGGGGATGATTTAATTGATATGCATTCCCGTGTGAAACAAATGGAAGAGCTTCTAGATCTAGATGCAAATGAAGTTGTTCGAGTCGTTGGAATTTGCGAGATGGGTGGAATAGGAAAGACGACACTTGCTACTACATTATTTAATAAAATCTCTCCTCAATACGATGCATGTTGTTTCATTGATGATGTGAGCAAAATTTATGGGGAATTTGGACCGACGGGTGCACAAAAACAACTTCTCTGTCAAGCTCTAAACCAAGGAAATATTGAGGTAAATAATCTTTGCCAAGGAACCATGTTGGTAAGAACTAGGCTATGCCACTTAAAAGCGCTTATTATTCTTGATAATGTTGATCAAGTTGAACAATTGGAGAAATTGGCTTTGCATCCTAGATATCTAGGTGCAGGTAGTAAAGTCATCATAATCTCTAGAGATAGACATATCTTGAGAAATTATGGAGTGAATGAAGTTTACAATGTTCCACTCCTAAATTGGCATAAAGCTCTTCAATTATTTTGTAGAAAAGCTTTCAAATCTGATGATATTGTGAAAGATTATGAATGGTTGACAAATGAAGTACTAGGATATGCTAATGGCCTTCCTTTAGCAGTTAAAGTGTTGGGGTCATTTTTGTTTGATCAAGACATTTATGAGTGGAGAAGTGCATTGGCTAGATTGAAAGAAAATCCAAACAAAGATATCATGGATGTATTGCGAATAAGTTTTGCTGGATTGGAAAAAAATGAAAAAGAAATATTTCTAGATATTGCTTGTTTCTTTACCCATAGATTATACTCAGAGGAAGTGAAGAAAATTCTAGCTATTCGTGGATTTTATCCTGACATTGGTATGAAAATTCTCAGTGAAAAATCACTCATAAGTTATACTTATTGGGGGGAAATTCATATGCATGACTTGTTGATAGAGTTGGGTAGAAGTATTGTCCAAGAAAAATCACCCAAGGAGCCAAGAAAGTGGAGTAGGTTATGGGACTACAAGGATTTCCATAATGTCATGATGGAAAATAAGGTAAAATAGTTTTTTAACATAAAATCCTAGACTTTCATGCATTTTTCAAAAATCCACAAATTATTTTAAAATATCTAACAATTTTCTTTCTTTTGTGATGGTTTAGGAAGCTGAAATTCTTGAAGCCATAGTTATTGAACAATATCCAAATCAGTTTCTAAAAGAAACAGTGAAGGTTAATGCTCTATCAAAAATGAATCATCTTAAGTTGCTTATACTTAAGAATGTGAATTTTTCGGGAATTCTCAATTATCTATCTAATGAATTAAGATATCTATCTTGGGATAAATATCCTTTCACTTCTTTGCCATCAACTTTTCCTCCAGATCAACTTGTAGAATTGATCCTTCCTTATAGCAATATCAAACGATTATGGAAAGGAAGAAAGGTACTATATTGTTCATTTTCAATTTTCTTTGTATCTAAATGAACAAATAAAAAGATAAATTATCTCTCTTTTTTAACTTTCCTTAATTTAATTAAAGAAACACAAGAAAGGTTAAATGTCAACAATAATTTTGTCTCCTACTTTTCACCAAATTAAAGAAAAAAGATTATCTTTTTTTTAAAGGAAAATTAAAATATTAATAGATAATAATTTGTCTTACTTTTGTTTCTTTTACAGTGTCTGCCTAATTTGAGAGCTCTAGATCTCAGTTACTCTAAAAATCTTATTGAGATGTCAGACTTAGGGGGGGTCCCACATCTTAATAGACTTGATCTTCAAGAATGTGTAGAAATTGTGCGGATTGATCCATCCATTGGTATTTTAAAAGAACTTACTTTTCTAAATTTGAAAAATTGTAAAAATCTTCTCCTTGATCTCGATATTATTCTTGGGCTCAATTCTCTTGAGGTGCTAAATCTCTCAGGCTGTTTAAAATTACTTAATAGTCATCTATTAAAGAAACCAAGGGAGACAGAACATTTGGAGAAAGTTGATAAAAATAGAAGTGCCATCCAATTATCAACATCCTCTGTATACGAAATGCTAATGCTGCCTTTATATTTTTTTTCCTCTCGAAAACATGAAGACTCACTTGGTTTGTTGGTTCCTTATTTGTCTCGTTTCCCATGTTTGTTTCATCTTGATCTGAGCTTTTGCAATCTACTCCAAATCCCTGATGCTATTGGGAACTTACATTCTTTATTAACTTTAAATATGGGGGGAAACAAATTTGTGACACTACCTACTACCATCAAGGAACTTTCCAAACTTCAACGTTTGAACTTGGAGCACTGCAAGCAGCTGAAATATTTGCCTGAGCTTCCAACACCCAAAGAAAATATAGTTGGCAAATACTTCGGGGGATTACATATATTTAATTGCCCCAATTTGAGTGAAATGGAACATTGTTATCGCATGGTTTTTTCTTGGATGATGCAAATCCTTAAGGTAACGACTCCATCCTTCCTTTCTTTATCTTACTTTTTTTCTATACCTAACGTATTTTTTTAGCATCAGGTATACTGGCAATCCTCTCTTTCCTTCCATTGGCTTTATATTACTATTCCTGGAACTGAAATTCCAAGGTGGTTCAGTAAACAAAATGTGGGTTGTTCAATAAGGATGGACCTGTCTCCTGTTAAGGAAGACCCAAATTGGATAGGTGTTGCCTGTTGTGCAACATTAGTGGCACATGATGATCCTACTAATTTGGATGATAGATGGCATCTTGATCGTGATGATTATGGAAGTATTAAATACACTTTTCAAAGTATTTTATATTACTTAGTTCCTATACATTTGAAGAATGATCTGGTCACGGGTGAATTAGATCACTTGTTGATATTGTTTCTCTCTCGGGAAGAATTCCTTCAGTATCCAAGTACATACGAAGACAAAATGCATTATCTTGATAAAAGGAAATTCACAACTTGGATACGTGACCACCCTAAAGGTTTGCATTTGGAGGTAAAAAATTGTGGGTATCGTTGGGTATTTAAGGAAGATCTGGAACAATTAAACCCAGACATTATGTTCAGAGGAAATTCTTCATCTAGAAAGCTCAAGCTTTTACCAAGTGATTAGCCACTCATCATTGAGTTCATTCACTGAAAGCATACTAATTTCATTTCAACCACTATTCCATCAAAGAAATTCTAATCCATTTTAGGTAAGATTTAATACAGAAAGTCACAATTACTATTATAAATTTTATAATCATTTATAGATACTCTGTTTTTCGTATCTTCTTTTGATGATATATATAATGGTGATTTTTTTTTCTATTATATTTCAAGACTAAAGTCAATATTACTCGAGAACATTGTTAAATGGATTGTCATGAGCTATAAACTATTAGCCTTAGCTAGTTGTGTAGTTTCCAAGGAAAACAACTTACACAATCGTTTTTGGATATAGCTATCTTAAAGTAGAAGTTTCTAACAATCATCCATTTTTGGCTTGAAGTTAATTGAGGGAATCTAACTCCTTTCATCAGTTTATTCGAGTGAACTATTTGGTACTTCATTTCCAATTTTTAGATGAAAGTGTGGAATGATAACAAAAGCCAAAATAATAATAATAATAATAAAAGATATCAGATTTGATGTAAGATACATTGATAATCTGCTTTTAGAGTTAATAGAGTTATTTACTGATTTACAAGAATTTTATGATTAATTAATATGTGCTAGTGTGTTATATGATCTATCTCATTGGTACATGTTTAGCACAATGCACAATCACCTATCTTCAAGAAAATGTTAGGCAGGCATAGGCCAACTCTTACTCTTGACATTTGTATTAAACCAAAACAAATTCATAGACAACCAAAATTTTCATTTCCAACTACATTGAAGTTAATTATTAATACATATTATGATGTGGAAACATCTACTTGGAATTGAAAACATTCTCGGTTTCCAATAATTGACTGCAAAATAAAACTAGGCATTCACGATTTAAAAAAGTTTGGTAAAGAACTTGAAAAATAGACCAAGAATTTATTGGTTATAGAACTTTTCAAAAATTATTTTCCTATGGGATAGAAAAAAAAGAAAGACTCCAGGTTGCAGAGAAATTGAATGACCCTATGGTGACTATCATAAAACCTTATATGTTGCCCTTTCTATTTCCAGGGCTTATACTACCAGAGCCACCAATCTCGATTTTGGGAGGAATTGCAAGATTCAAGGCAGGTTCAGTAAGTTACTGTGCATTTAGAATTTATGGACATTACAGCAAAATCAATTTATGAATTTTTACTTTGTCTTGAGCTAACTGTCCACCTATTGGATTGTAGTCAGTTAAAGCTTCTCTGCGGGAGGATTCAGTACAGAATGTCCAAGAATGAGTACAGTAAACATTAATTATTACATTGTGGATATGGATCTTTAGCTAGAGCCTAGAGGCAACTGTTAATATAGTTGATCAAATATGAACACTAATGTTTCACATTCAATTATTACATTTATGATCAGCTATGTCAGTAAGGTGATTATTGGCATCCTTTAGTTTTCACTTTCACTCATTCATGATTCAAAACTGCTTTCATTGCTAGAATTTCTTTTCCTCCACAGAAATCCTCTTTCTGGAGGGCTGATTGCTGGTATTGCTTGGGCTTGCTTTCTACATATCCTATCACAGTTAGAGCTAAGGCCTCATTTGTTCCAATTGATCAATGATATTACTGATATGGTTGCTAATGATTTCACCATTGTTTCCACCTCAACTAATCATGTAAGTCTCCTTTACTTACTGAATTCCTATTGATTTGCCAAATTTGGGAACTTGTGTCTCTTCTGTTCGTTATTTATCTTTCACTCTGTCACCTTAATTGCAATTTGCAGTAGACATCGTTAAAGAAGGTCTCAAAGGGTTGGACTACAATACTATGGCACACTTGTCCAATAGTTACATATTTACTTATTAATATTAGGAACAGGATATCTCAGATTGAAAACATTGATCTTTTCTAGTTTAATATTAGTCCTATTGATGAAATGGTGTTTTGTTGTCCCCATTGCAGAAACCAAATGATAGCAGAACTGCATTGGAGACGGGTGGATAAAATGTAAACTTCAAGAGAAAGGTGCAATAGTAAGATGTCAAAATGCAGTCTTCAATGACTCAAAATGTTGTTGTGAAGACCATGTACTTGGATCAACCGCAACTGTGAAGCTCAACTGATTCATCTACAATCCTACTTTGGAGCAAAAAATGTGCTGAATGACTAGCAGGATTCAAGGCTGGTTCAGTAATATATGTGCAGTTGGAAGTGAATGGATATTTGATGAAAATCAGTTTCAGAACTCGGTGCTAAACGCAGCTATACACCTAATTTCTGATACTCATGTTAATATAATTATGAACACCTTAACCTTTTCTTGATATGATTGTGCAGATTACCTGTGGTAACAGTTTTCAAAGCATGAAACAAACTTGATTCTGAAATGGCTATAGGGAGAACTAGTTCTTGAAATCGTTTTTGAAATTCATTTTTAACTAGCTTCTGAAGTGGTTAGGCAGAAAAAAACTAATTTATTTTTTTCTTCGTTACCTTGGTTGAAATGCTGAGTGGAGGTTTAGGTGAAATCCAATGGTTGTAGTGTAAGTAACAGAGGGAGAAGTTAAGCATTAATGTAGTAAGTTAACCTCTAATTTTCTATTGATGTGTGCTTGTGTGAAAATTTACTGCGATAGAATTTGTGGATTGGCAGGAAAAAAAAAAAAAATCATCCTCTGTTTTGTTCTCGGTAGATAGGTGTTAACATGCTTTTATTGTTGGGAAGTTGGTTCAGTTGTATGGGTTGGCATTTTTCTGCTTTTTTTCTTTAAACTAGTATTGATTTAGATTGCACATTGAGACTATGTACCCTGGAGTTGTTGGTGGCAGCTGAGTGGGTTGTAATGGACCTTGGAAGGGGGTGAACCAGAGACAGTAATTTCATAAAGGCATTTTACAATTGACACTCCTCCTAATTACTAAGCACACTCCCCTTTTTCCTTTTTTTTTTAATATAAATTAACTTTAATAACCCTAATTTTTACTTTCCTTTTCAAAGACCACTCATTCATTACACTGGCCCTCTCCCACTGCAACTACCGTACTACCCCCTTCTTAGTGTAAGAGTGAAACAAAAACTCTCAAAATATTTATTTTTTTTGCTATTCAATTCAACAAAGTTCAAAAAATCACTTCACCCATACTTTTATATACCTTCTTCTATTGAGCTTAATTTTTACTTTTAGTTAGCTAATTAGTTCAAGTTGATGAAGAACCTATGGATTCAATTTTTACTTCGTCAAGTCTTCATCTACATTTACCCTAACTTCACCCACCTCTTCTCCTTCTTCAACAATTTCAAAAACCATCAACTCTCCTCAATCAATCTTCACAAAAAAACCTTGGATCCTCCAAAAGAAACTGAACCAAACGTACAATGAAGCTGCCACATTCCTCTCCACAGTGTATCTGAACCTCTTCTCCATTGAAAACCTCAAGACACTCGGAAAGTTCACCAATTTAACCAATAAAAAAAATATAATGAATCATTGAAACCGTTATTATCATTTGAAAGCATATGAGAATGACACATTCTCTTTTTTGCTTAAAAGAAAACACATTTTCCAAACATGACCTAACAAGGTCTTTAATGTGCAAAAGAAGTGACTTGTGGTTTGAAAGTTTCAGGGGATGATATATCTCAGGCACTTCCTTTGAATTTTGAAATTTTGATAATATAAGGATACTGTCATATTTTTCCACAATCTCTATTGCAAATTAAAAAAATGGCACTTTGGCAAGAAAAACTTCGTTGAAGCAAGTGCAAACTGCAACACAGTCCACGTGGAAACATTAAATTGATGTATTATGTTTTCATTAGTATATTACTAATGAAAATATCACAGTTTTTTTATTTTAAAAAAAAAGTTTAAGTATGTTTATGATCCCTTAAATTTGGATCGACTTTTATTCAGTCCATCAAATTAAAAACTGCTTTTTATAGTCTCCAAATTTTGCAACAGAATTCTTTTCAAAAAAAAAGTTATGGCAAGTTATGAATGGTAGTAACATTAACCATTTTAAGATAACTGCTCTCTCTCTCCGCTCCGCTGCGCCTTTGCTCTCTCTCTCTCCGCTCCGCTTCAGTTTCTTCTTCCACCGGAGGGGGTGGTTTTGGGTCATTTTTGGCCTGGAATCATCCCCCTACAGCGTTTTTTCTCGTCTTTCACCTAAATAAGTGGTTTTTCTGTATAGATCTGGTTTTTCTTTCATGTTTTTTTCAGATGTTCGTTGCCTATGTGCGGCGGTGTAGGTTTCCGCCTTGAAGCGGCGTTGTGTGGTTTCCCGTCTATGTGCGGTGTTTTTTTGCTTTCCCGTCTTTGTGCGGTGTTTGTTCGGTTCAGATTAGCAGATCTGCTTCGATCATATACAGATTCAGTCAAGATTTGGACGTCAACGCTACAGATCCGGAAGCATGGGTATTCCGGTCACTTTGATTTTATCACTCTTGTAGGCATTTTGCCGTGTTATGCTATTAACCTGGATGATATGAGTTTGTTCACATATTTATCCTTTTCAGTTTTTAGCGAGATTGAATTTGTATTGTTCTCGATGTATGACTCTACTTATTTGAATGAATGAATACCTTTTTTAGTCAAAAAAAAAACATTAACCATTTTATATAAATGAATTTATATTATATTTGTGTGCGCACATATATTATCATCGTGTGGAAAGTTTTACCTTGAACTTAGTTTCTAGGAGTTCTCCTTTTGCTTTTTCACAATTGAGTTTAAGAAATTTCAATCCAACTTCACGGTTATAATTCTTGAAATTGATTTCAATGACATGCATGGTTAGAAGCTACCACGAAGGCGATGGACAATAAGATGGATAGGTAGATTCCCTGTAATTGCTTGCCTACAAAATTAAATAATCACTGTCACCTTTTTATTTTTATTTTTTTTGGGGGACAGGCTGTGTCCTTAATAAATTAGCATTTAAACTAACCTAACAAAGATGTGCAACAGTCATGCACTCCAATATATATATATATATATATATATATATATATATATATATATATATATATATATATATATATATATATTAGAGTGATGAGATCAAGACAAGAAAAAGGCCAACGAGTTGATAATTAAAATAGCAGGTAGCAGGTAGGTGTTCAAAGTCTTTCTAATTATACGCGTACAATGCTGTTTTACTCTAATTAGAGTTTTCGATGCCAAATTATGTGACACAATATCATCATAATTAAAACCCCAAAATTCAAAGGATTTGCTTTGAATACATATTTATGTCATTCCTAACAACTCCTAAACCACAACACAAGGCATGTAAGTCTTTGGATTATTATATTTCTCACTACCCTCAGTTTCTTTACTTCCAAAACGAACTGTCCTATAGATTAATTCAAAGTAATATATTAAACAAGTTCACTTCCATTTTGTAATGAATGCATTGCAAAGATACTTCTAAGTATCTTTTCTTCATATCTGAATCTGATGATATAGAAATACAATGTGTAAATTTCAGAATTGAAATTAAACATAACAATTACATTGATCATCTTTTTGCTGAGCTGCTCTGCATTGTTATCAACAAGAACGAACGTTTTAAAGCACAAGAAAGGGAAACGCATATTATATGAGCTTCTACAAGCAAACCAATGCACCTCCTACTTTATAGTAATAAAAAGTGAGCAGTAAGATTAGATGTAAAAAATATTTAAAAATTAGGCATAAATGCATTTTTGTTCCCGTGACGCGCACTATTTTTGCTAATGTGGCGCACGTAAGGTAATGTGACGCTGACTGATGGCATTTGAAATAGGTGAATAAATTGTCTAAATGTTAATTTTTCCTACTATTTTTCACTTAATTATGAACATTTTAACTCTTAAACAAAATTAATTTTGGATTTTCATGTTCTATAACTCTTCCAATAATTATTTTAGTAAATATTTTTAAATTAATCAATAATATTTTAAAAAATAAAGTAAAAATAAAATAATACTTTTATAATTATTAGTAAACTTATAATTGATTAAAGATAGGAATAGAAACCCCAACTAACAATATCATTTAACCATTAAACTAATGGGTTTCTTTAGAATAATACCATATTATTATACCAATAAATAAAGTAATTTTCGTAATTGGTTCATAATTATTAAATCATATATACTCAAGCCCCTAAAAAACATTAAATCAATTTAAATCATGCATTTAAATTCAATAAAAAAAAGTAGACAACTCCTAGAATAAACATTACACAAAATGTCACTTACACTTCTTCGTCTTTCTTTTATTTAATTAGTGCTTCTACAATGAATAATTGCATATTAAAATTTTATGGTAACAATTTTTTTTTTAATTTGATTAACTAATATATTCATTAAATTCTTATCAAATAATTGTTATTTGTTTAAAGCTACCATTTTATGTCTTACAATTTTTCTTCCGATTTTCACTTAATAAAACCTTAAAACAAATTCATTATGCCAACTCAAATAAAATACATATAGTGAAAAATAAATATTTATAATGTAGATATCGAAACATATAATGTTGTGCAAGACAAAAGAATATAGTTTACTCAAACATTTTAAATATATTTATTTATGTGATAAATTTTCTAATAAGAAAAACGTGCTAAATTAAGACTTTGTTGTAAACATGCTAAAAGGTGATAATATTAGATTATTATTGTAAATTTTGTTTCTATGTGAAGACCATGAGAAATTTATCGTAATAAGCTTCAATTACAATTAAAGGAAATCACATCTAAAACTAATACATTTAAGAGATAAAATAATATGTTTTAATATATTATTTGAATTAAACAAAATTTAAATAGTTGATTTGTTTGCCCACAGGCCCCACACATTGCACGAGTCCATGTTTAGTTATAAATAAATGGTTTTTGTCTTTCAGTCACCATCCCAGTCATGTCAGGCATCGTGATAATAATAATATGTATTTTAATATTATAAAATAATCACAAAAACTAAACGATATATTACAAATGAAAATATTACCTATTTTTTTAAAAAAACAAATACTATGAGAAGTTATATGAACGACAGTAACATTAATTATTTTATAAATTAATATATTTTATGTTTGTGTGTGCATATATATTCATTGTCATCTTGTGGAAAGTTTTACCTACCATTTTGGTGTTGTTTCCATGAAGTCTCCCATTTTGCTTTTTGTCAATTGAGTTTTTTCTTTTTTTTTTAATAAGTAAAAAATGATTAAGAAGCAGAATAAAAGAAGTAATCTAACCCGAATATGATAATTTTTCAAGGTGACGTGAAAGGGATAGAAAAAGACAAATTACAACATGAATAAATTGAGTTTAAGAAATTTGAATCCAACTTCACGTGAAAATTCCGAGAATTTTCCTTCTTGTAATTTTTGAAATCGATTTCAAGGACTTGAACTATTGTATGGTATAAAGGTCGTGGTTTGAAGCTACCACGAGAGTGAAGGGAAATAAGATATATGGGTAGGTGGATATTCCTTCTAAAAGTACCACCATCTTCCAATTGCTTGCCTGAAAAATAATTCAGCGTCACCTTTTTATTTTTTATTTTTTTCGGAGACAAGTTAATAGAGATATGCAGAACAGAATCAAGGATCAATTGGTTAGTGTTTGGGTAGGTTGGGAAGATAGTTCAGTTGGCTGAGTAATGGAAATGGAACTGCTAGTAGCATTTAAGTAACTCCAACTCGGTTGAGTAATAGTAAATATTTCTTAATACAAATTTTCAAAAATATTTATATATTTTAAATATTTTATAAAAATATTCATAAAAAATATTTAAAATGGCACGAATTTTTTTTTTTTTTTTTGTAAAGATAGTTTGAATTTTAAATAGTCATGTGTTAATTTTACCATTACTCAAGTAATTAAATGCTAATCAATGACATTATTTTTTTTAAAATTAATGTCTAATTGATCCACAATATTTTCTTTAGTACATATACTAAATTAAAAATTAAAATAAAATTTGCAGGGGACAATTCTATGTAAACCTACTAATTGTGTTTTCATTTCTGTAAAAAAAAAAAAACTAATCGTGTTTTGATGCAAATATTAAATTTAAAATCTTAATTATTCGAAAACAAATAATTATTTATTTTTTATTTATTATTTTCTCATTTAACTAATTAGTTAAATAATTTATCTTATTATGGTGATAAACTTCCCATACATCGCAATAATGATATCATCATTATTGCTACTTATATTATTAAATTTTTATTAATTATAAATATTTTTAGATTAAAAATGAAAAAAGATGACTAATTTTATAGGATTGATGAGAATTTAAAAAGTGTTAGTTTTTTAGTAGCTTTTAATTCAACTATAATTAAATATTAATTTGTTATTTTTTGAAACTTTATTTTACACATAAGTTGTCTTTCAAAATAATAGAAAATATCTCTCTCACGCATAATTTATCCATGCACGGGAATAAAAAAGTTATTTTAAATAAAAGCAATTAGTTTTTCTAAGTAATTGAATGACCATTGATTGTTCATTCTGAAATGTGTAATTTTTAAATTAATTATTCTAAGTACTAAAATGAATAAACAATGTCTAATAATATATATATTATTAATTTTTTTTATTTACAAGTATTTACAAATATATATAAAATATTAAAAAATATACATTTAAGGGTATTTAAAAATTTAGTTTATTGATAATGAAAATATAAATTAATATATAAAATATGCCTCCATTCAAAACTTTTAATTTGTAAAGTTTAAAAAATAAATTTAATTGATTAAATAATTAGTGTCTTTTATTTGGATAATTAATCAAAGTTTTTGGACCTAAATTAAGGATAATGGGATGATTTAACTTTTTAGCAATTAAGTGCAACTAATCAGTTTAATTAAACAAAATTAACTAATTTGTAATTGAATTGCCATTGAGTGCTAATTTTGATATGTAATTTTCTAATTAATTATTTTGAGTATCGATATGGATAAACGATGTTTAAAAATATATATTAGTAAAAACTTATATATTTAAAAGTATTTAAAAATGCATATATATATGTGAGAAAATATGTATATTAATAAACTTTTTTTTTATTTTTAACCAATTGGGTTGATCTACACAAAATTTTGTAAAAATAAAAACACCAACTAGAATGATTCATAAACTTTCATAAATTTACTTTTCATACAAAACAACATTTTCCTAACATAAATATCTATTAATACATCTAATACAAAACAAATATAAATATATTTATAAAGATAAAATTTTCTTAAAAAAATAAGTTTATATAAATGAAATAAAATTAATTGATATATTTAATATTCATAATTATTTCCTTTTTAGAAATATTCACAATTATTTCACACATATATATTTATAAAATTAAAAAATACATTTAAATTATAATAATATAAAATTTATTTATTTTTACATTTATAAATTAACACCCGTGCATGGCACGGGGTTATTACACTAGTTCTTTTAATTTTTAGTCTTGAGCACGAAAATTATTTTTGCACACTAATGCGTTTCACTCAATTATTACATTTATGATTAGCTATGTCAGTGAAGTGTTTATTTGCATCTTTTAGTTTTTACTCATCCATGATTCAAAACTGCTAGCATTGCATGATCTTAAAATTCTTCATTCACTCTCACTTCAAATATCCTCTTTCTGAATGGCTGATAGGTGTTATTGCTGGTGCCTGTTTTCTGTCTATCCTGTCACAGGTAGTGCTAAGGCATCACTTGTTGCAAAAAATTGATCAATGATATTGCAGATATAGTTGCCAATGATTTCATCATTAATTCCACCTCAGCTAATCATGTAAGCATCTGTTACTTACAAAATACATATTGATTTGTCAAATTTGGCAATTTGTGCCTCCGTTCATTATTTATCTTTCATTCCGTGACCTTAATTGCAATTTGAAGAAGACATCATTAAAGAAGGTCTCAAAAGGTTGGACTACAATTACATTCAGATTCCAATTTACTACCCTGTCGGCTTCTTAATTCTCAGGCCAACAAGGTGTTAGTTGCTATAATTACTTACTTTCCAAGTAATTTTTAAAGCAATTATCTATCTTTTTCTCTCATTTGGAGTGTTGTTTTACTCAATTTATGTTAATATTGCAATTTAGTTAGAATTTCCTTAATTTTTCTATTTTTATGGTTATGTCTTAGTGTTTTGCCCCACTTTTTGTAGGAATTGGAGATTGAAGTTGAAGAACACGTTTGGGAGCTGCATTCTGAGCTTTGGAAGCAGTGGAAGGTCCTTTGCAAGAGAAATCTGTTGAAGTGCAGAAATTTCAAATCAGCCAAGCCAAAATTCCAGGCTGAGCCAAATGTCACTTTGGAGAAATTCTGCACATGTATATAAAGGCCTGACCCTCAGAAGTTCAGGGAGCTTGGACATTTTTCAGTAGTAGTTTCTGTAGCTCGTTTTGTACTGTTTAGTAAGAGAGAAAAACTCTCTCTTGAGTTCTTAGTTTTCTCTTCATCTCCTTCCCCTCCATGTGTAATTTCCAGCTGCTCATTCCCATGAGTGACTGAACTCTGTAGTTGTTAGGAGTTAGATGTAACCATTCTCAAAACTCTATTGTGTGCATGCAAGAAGAGAGTAGAGAATGGTGAGATCTAACCCCTGCAACATCTTTATTATCTGTTTTAACCTCTGTCTACTGCTGTGTTTATCTTAAAAACCACAAAAATATCTTCTTTAATTTCTGTTCTGCATTAGTTCTGTTTTTATCTTTCACAAAACCAACCAAAGTTTACGTTTTTATTGCTTTCTTGTGAAAAACCAGTTCAGTCTAGCTAATATTTATGTGAACATTGCCTATATCAAGCAAATCCCTTGGGAAAACAATACTTGGACTTATCCATTTACTACTTGTGCGACTGGTGCGCTTGCTAATCCGTTAACACAAGGCAAACAAACTAATTATATATTCACTTATTGATATTAGGTACGGAATATCTCAATGAAAATATTGATCTTTCTAGTTTAATATATAATTAGTCCTATTGATATGATCGATGTAATGGTGCTTTGTTCCCCCCATTGCAGAAACCAAATGACAGCAAAACTGCATTGGACACGGGTGGATAAAATGTAAATTTGTAGACAAAAGTGAAACAGAAAGATGTCAAAATGTTCATTGACTGATAATGTTGTTGTGAAGATAGTGGTACAACTGGGAGTTCCCAACCTGAGACCCCGCACATTAACAAGAAGCAGATAGTGTGAAGCTCTGCTGCTTCATCCGCAATCCTACTTTGGATAAAAAATGGGTTGAATGGCTTTCAGGATTCAAGGCTGGTTAAGTAATATATGTGCACTTGTAAGTGCATGGGTATTTGATTAAAATCATTTCCAAAAACCTAATTTCTGATACTCTTCTTAATATAATTATGAACACCTCACTCTAGGACCATAGGATGTTAGTGGAATGCACTTCTCCACCCACAAGTTGACGTTAATAGACATTAACAAACGTTTGTATTATAATTAATTTGATTGCTATTAGAAAGGTAATTTTTATAATAATTAATTCGATTACTAGATTAAATGGTAATTTCTGTCGTAATTTATTCAATTTCAATTAAAAAAATAATATATATCATACATAATTTGACTACTATTAAATAGAGTAAATTACATTGAAATTAATTTAATTTCAATTAAAAAAAATCATTTATACTACCATTAATTTGATTAGTTAAAAAGAAAGTAATTTATACAAATGGACGTGTTTCTATTTTGTTTCAAAATCAATGGAAACGTGTTTTCATTAATGGTAATTTTGTAAAAAGAAAAAAATTAAAGCAAGGGGTGTACTTAGCAAAGAAGGCTGTCAGTTTAACAATTCCATAAGTCATAATATTTTTTTTTCCAATGAACAAACATGGGTATAAGCCCAATTTTGAATGAACCATAGGATAACTTACCCAGGCCTTAGTTAAATGAGAAACGAGAAATGTCCCAAAGAAAAAGAAAAAAAAAGATAAAGTTAATTATGTAATACGTAATATACAAAAAAAGTAACGACAAGTATGATAATTATAATAACAAAAATAATAACAATGATAAATAAAGCACTTGCTTGAATATAAAGAAGTAGCTCAAACCTTAGAATAGAATTCCAAAAGAGTATGGAATAAATTAATGGCTTAAATATGTTTTTTTCATGTAAAATTATGAGTTTTGATTTTAGTCTTTATAAAAAAAAAATGATTTTCATCTTTCAAAAAGTTGAAATTTTGTTTTGCTCCATATTATTATGTGACAGTCATTAACTACTTATGTGTTGTGTTTAGCGGAAGGTCAAGTTGGTCATCCTAAGTAACACTTGCTAATGTCTATGGTACAATGTCAATATATGATATCTCAAAAAAATTTCTAGATCTCTTTTTAAAGTAAACTTTAGGAACAAAAAATAGTGATTTCAAATCTTAGAGGATTAAAATCAAAGAAAAATATTTTACAGTGACCAAAACCAAAATTCGCTCATTTTATAGGGACTAAAAAAATAATTTTAAATTTTAAAGGGATGAAAAACAAAGAAAATAATTTACATAGACCAAAATCAAAACACACTCATTTTATAAGGATTAAAAATATATTTAAACATAAATTAATTAAATATTAAAGAAAAAATTATAGTAAAATGGTCTCGGTTGTATATATTTTTTTTATCCGTAGGAATCGAACACGGTACCAGGGGTTTACAATAACTCACGCACCCTGCTCAATCAACTGAGCTAGACCCCCTTAGTCTCGGTTGTATATAATTAATATGGCAGTGGTGAATTTATATTTCATTCATTTTGGTCTATTTCCCTGAAATTCTTCTTCAGTTGTCAACATACTATCGTTTGATAGATAGGGGCTTAAAACTAGTATATTACAAATGAAAATATCACAGATTTTTCTTTTTTAAAACAATTATGACAAGTTATGAATGACAGTAACATTAATCATTTTATAAATTAATATATTTTACACTTGTGTGTGCAGATATATATTTATTGTCATCTTGTAGAAAGTTTCACCTAGCTATCGTTATATGCCTTGTTTCTAGGAAGTCTCCCATTTTGCTTTTCACAATTGCGTTCTTAAGAAATTTCAATCCAACTTCTCAGATATAATTTGAAATCGATTTCAAAGACTTGCACTATCGTATGTGGGACAGACATAGTTAGAAGCTACCACGAAGGTGAATGACAATAAGATGGATAGGTGAATTCCCTCTAATTGCTGGCCTGCAAAATTAATTAAGTCACTGTCAGCTTTTTTTTTTTTATAATTGTTTTGAGGGACTGGTGGTGTCCTTAACAAATTACTATTATATAACTTTTAAACCTAACAAAGTTGTCCCCTGTTTTATATATAATCAAAAGTGGACAATAGAATTAGGCTTTGATTTGAAAGATAAAAATATTAATTAAATCACTGTCAGCTTCTTATTTTTAATTTTTTTTAAACCTAACAAAGTCGTCACCTGTTTTATATATAATCAAAAGTGGACAATAAAATTAGGATTTGATTGAAAGATTAAAATAATATCAACTAACCTTCACGAGATGTGCACTCCAAACAAATATTCTATTACAGCAAGGAACTGGCCAACGAGTTGATAGTTAAAATAGCATGTAGGTGTTCTAACTAAGTCTTTGTTACTATACGCGTAGAGAGCACCATTGGAAATTTACAGTAAAATTTCTTCGCTTTTGTAATCTTTATGTCTTCTTTTTTGAGTTTTTTTGACTTAATCATGAACATGAGTGACTAGTTTCTCTTAGCCCCAAATTGTGATGTAACTATACCTTTGTACCCCGGTTATGATTTTAATAAATCTTCGATGTTATTCAGTTATTCTTCGATGTAACTATACCTTTTAATCTCTTGTCTATGATCAATTGCTTGCAATTAATTAATTGAATTGTGAAGTGATTGGATTGTACAATTTGCATGATCAAACCTATTATATGAATTTTCAATAATTAATTCACCTATGATCTATTGGGAATTAAATTAGGAGAAATATTGTTATTAACTATGATCAATTATTACTTAACGAATTTAAGAGGTCGCTGACAAGTAACGCGTTTAGGGATTCTATTGAGATTAGAATTGGGGGAAAAGGGGTACATGTGAAATCGCAATCTTAGGCTTCTTTATTATAATTGTTCTCATACCAAGCTGTCACTCTCTTTCTTTTTGAAAAGAATAATTGAACACTAATTCTCTCAACTTTGTTTTAAATTCTGAATTGTTTGATTATTTGCAAAATTAATTACTTGGGAACGCAACTGGTCCTTTGGATTCGATATCCAGACTGTTAGAGTCCACTATTATTACTGCGTAGGGTACACTTGCTTTTAGCGAACGCATTTTACGCATCAGAAAGCATAGTAATATCTTTTCAACCACAATTCAATCAAAGAAATTCTAATCCGTTTGAGGTTCTCCCTCTGCCCGAAATTAAGTGTCCTACTAGGTTGTTTAACATGGACTAAGAAAAGCTAATAAATAGATGAATGAGAATAGTAATTTTACAAAACCAACCTTATTAAAAAACTAAATTGACACTCATTAGGAGTATTAGTGGAAAAAAACAATTAATATTACATTGAAAAGCTAGCAAGACACTTATTTTGGGAAAAAAATTATTTTCAAATACGACACTTATTATGGCACGGAGAGAGTAAGATTTAATACAGAAAGGCACAATTATTATTATAAATTAACTAGTCATTTATAGATACTCTGTTTTTTCGTATCTTTTATTGATGATATAATGGTGATTCTAGTTTCTATTATATTTCCAGACTAAAGTCAATATTACTTGAGAGCATTGTTAAAAAGTGATAAGCATATTTGCTTATGGACTGTCACGAGCTATATGAACTACTAGGAATTAGCCTTAGCTAGTTGTTGAGATTTCAAGGAAAATCACGTACAGAATCATTTTGGATATATTTATCTTAAAGTAGAAGTTTCTAAAATGATCCAGTTTTTGGTTGAAGTAATTGAGGGAATCTAACTCCTTACATAAGTTTATTAGAGCGAACAAAAGCTATAATAATAATAATTATAAAAGATAATATCAGACATGATGAAGATACCTTGATGATCTGCTTTTAGTATTAAGATCGCTATTTACTGAATTACAAGAATTATATGTATATTGTAATATGTGCAAGTGCTTTTAGGACAATCACCACTTTCAAGAAAATGTTAGCAAGACATAAAGAATTATGGAGGGCCATGCAACTCTTACTCTTAACATTTGTATCAAGACAAAACAGATTCACAGGCAATCAAAATTTTCATCTCCAACTACTCGAAGTTAATACATATTATGATGTGGAAACATCTACTTAGACTTGAAAACATCCTCAGTTTCCAATAATTGACACCAAGGTAAAACTAGGCAGTAGGCATTGACAATTTATTTTGTTTTAAAAAAAGAACTTGAAAAAGAGACCAACATATTTGTTATAGAACTTTAAGCATAAAAAAAAAATATTTGTTATAGAACTTTTCAAAAATATTTTCCTATGAAAAAAAAGGAATAAAGACTCGAGGTTGTAGAGAAATTGAATGACCCTATGGTTACTATCTTTAAACCTTGTCTGTTTACCCTTTCTATTTCCAGGGCTTATACTACCAGAGTCACCAATCTCCATTTTTGGAGGAAAATGAGCTGGATGAATTGCAAGATTCAAGGCTGGTTCAGTAAGTTACTATGCATTTGGAATTTAATGGATATTACTCCAAAATCAATTTATGAATTTTTACTTGGTCTTGACCTAACAGGATTCCCATTTTTGGCAGAACTGTTTCACACGTATTGGATTCTAGTCAGTTGAAGCTTCTCTGTGGGAGGATTCAGTAGAGAATGTACAAAAATGAGGATGTGAACGGATATTTGATTAAAATAAGTTGTAGAACTCGGTGCTAAAAGCAGCGATACACCTAATTTCTGATACTCTTGTTAAAATAACTGTGAACACCATAGCCTTTTATTTTAGCCTGTTAGTTAACTGCTTCACATCATCATTCTCTGTCTCGAGCTTGTTGGGTCACTGATATGGGATAATGAATAAGACACAATTATGAATTTTTGATACACAAAATTTAAAAACATGCATTTTTAAAGGGAGAAAGACAGGGAGGTCTAACGTCTAAGCATTAAACATATACTTTTTTTTTTTTTATAAATTGAAATGGCTTAAAATTTTTTGCTTTGAATATTTTGTTAAAGGTAATGAGTTTATATATATTAAAATGTATTTAAGATAGAAATGATGATGTTTATTAAAAAAAATATTAAAATATTTTAAGTGAATAAAATTTCCAACGGTAAGCTTTAGCTTCTTTTCATTCTGTAAACTTTATTTTAGGTGTTGTATAGGAAAAAAATGTTTAGAGAATTAATGGAAAATAAATTGATAAGACATGAACTTTTTTTTTTTTTATCCTTAGGAATCGAACATGGTACCGAGGGATTTACAATAACTCACGCACCCTGCTCAACCAACTGAGCTAGACCCCATCGGTTGATAAGACATGAACTTTGTAAATGTGTATGTGTTTTTTTTTTTAATATATATACTTCAAAAATTATGTTTAAAATTTAGAAAATGTTAAACGTTATATATGAAATATTTACTTAGAATGATAGATAAATTTTATTAAGTAAGATAGGTATAATTTTGAAAATGATAAGAAATGGGTAACGTCCTTTATTTTTCTAGTTTTTCTAATACGAAGAATATAAGATTATTTTAATTATTATTAGTATATTATTTTTATTTGCAAGTTTTGATAAAATGGGAACTTTACAAGTTTTGAAGGTGCACCAAGCAAAAAAATTGGGTGCATTAAGTAATTGCCAAGAAATTATTGTGAGTGAATTTGTGGATTGGCTGAAAAATCAAATTGAAAATTCATCATCTGTTTTGTTCTCCATAGATGTTAACATGCTTATATAAGAACGTTGAGACTATGTACTCTGCAGAGTGAAAATCTTGGTCTGATGAGGATGTGTTGGAACTGTGCACTGTTGCCACATTGGAGGAGTCGATTCTCTATGTTAAATCTTAATGGGTATAATCCCATTTGATTCAAATTTGATAATTGGATGAAATGGGATGAGGACAGTGCTATGGAGTGAAATTCTCAATAACTTTGGTCTTTATTTCCATGAAATTCTTCTTCAATGTCATCATATATACTATGGTTTAATTGATAGATACTTATGGGAGCTTAAAACAAGCATATAACAAATGAAAATATCACAGTTTTTTTTAAAAAAAAATTATGACAGGTTATGAATGACGGTAAACATTAGTCATTATATAAATTAATGTATTTTATATTTGTGTGAACACATATATATTCATTGTCATCTTGTGAAAAGTTTAGCATAAAAAAAAAACGTCTTGTGAAAAGTTTACTCACTGTATAGGTGTTGTTTCTAGGAAGTGTTCCATTTTGCTTTTTCACAATTGATTTAAGAAATTTCAATACAGCTACAATTGTGTGGTTACAAGTCTTGAAATCGATTTCAAGGACTTCCACAATTGTATGGAATATATATGTCGTGGGACAGACATTGTTAGAAGCTACCACGAAGATGAAGCTACCACTTCTGTTGACGCCGTGCTTGTTTAAAGTCTTTCTAACAATACATCTGCTCTCTCTCTCTCTCTCTCTCTCTCTCTTTTTATACTGTAATTATAGTTTTCCATGCAAAATTATGATAATATCATCATATTTTAAAATCCCAAAATTCAAAGGACTTGCCTTGAAGATTTTATATTTATTTGGTCCCTAACAACTCCTAAACTACAAGGCACGTAAGTCTTAGGATGATTATATTTCTTCACCACCGTTAGTTTCTTCATTTCCAAAAAGAATTGTCCCTGTAGATTCAAAGTAATTAATGTTCAACAAGTTAACTACCATTTTTGTAATGATTGCAAAATTCAAAGCAGCCCTTCTTCGCCTATGATGATATGGAAAAAAAAATGTGTAAGAGTTGAAAAAACACAACAATTTCATTGATCATCTTTGCTTCTGCATTGTTATCTACGGGGAAGAACGTTTGAAGGCACAAGAAAGGGAAACGTATGTTAAAACCAATGCACCCCTGGCTTTATACTCAAAAGTAGGCAGTAATAGTAAAATCAGATTTCAAAAACATTTATGCCAATTTAAATTCTAGATATTTAAAAATAATTTTTTACTTATTTAAAAGATCGTTTTGAAAAGATAACATGGTCTCCCTTTTATTGCTCTGAAGTTCACGACAAGTTCGAATGCCAATTTCATAGAAAATGTCTAAACATCCCATTACACCAGGAATTTGCATTGTAAACAATGTAGGTCCCAAATCTCAAACCACGGGACATGTTAAAGGAAAATTTATAATTCTTAATATTTATTTATAATAATTTCAGTCAAAATAAATTTACAATTTACACAAAGGAAACTGAGATGAAAATGTGTTACAGTGTCTCAAAAAATACAGTTCCGCTCAGCAAGAAATTCAACTCAACTTAATTAAGAAGTTATAACAAAAGCAATTTATTAAACAAGATCTATATTATAATATATATGGTCCCGATGACTCCTAGTGCACCTTAAAACATGTCTTTCAAATGATTTACATTTTTGGCCAGCGATAGCAGACAGCCGTTTAATTTTCCACGCGCTTTGTCATTTGTTTTAAAAAGACTTGTCCTCCCACTGCTACCTTGAGAGTACTATAGTATTCATTACATTACACATTATCTTCAGCAAGTGAGTTTTCACCTTCTGCAATGGCTTGCACAAAAATCCAAAGCAGCTCTTCATCACACACCAAGAATTTTGATGTGCTTGTGAGCTTTAGAGGTCTGGATACTCGCAATAGTTTCACCGATCATCTTTTTGCTGCTCTTCAAAGGAAAGGTATTGTTGCCTTCAGGGATAACCATAATATTAATAAAGGGGAACTCTTAGAACCTGAGCTCTTCCAAGCAATAAAAGGATCACGTGTTTTTATTGTGGTCTTCTCAAAGAACTACGCATCATCCACATGGTGCATGAAAGAACTAATGATGATTTTTGATTGGGTTGAAGGAACTGGTCAGAGTGTTCTCCCTATTTTCTATTATGTCACTCCATCAGAGGTCCGAAAACAAAGTGGAGAGTTTGGAAAAGCTTTTGCTGGACACGAAGAAAGGTTCAAAGATGACTTGGAAATGGTAAAAAAATGGAGGAAAGCTCTCAAAGCAATTGGCAATCGTAGTGGTTGGGATGTACAAAATAAGTAAGTACTTATTCTATGTGTGATTTTGTTTATGAAAGTCTTCACTCTTAGTGATTTTTTTTTTTGTCTACTTTGGTCTTATAGGCCACAACATGAAGAAATTGAAAAAATTGTTGAAAAGGTAATCAACATATTGGGTTATAATCAAATTTTGAGATTTAGGGGTGATTTAGTTGATATGGACTCTCGTGTGAAACAATTGGAATAGCTTCTAGATTTGAGCGCAAATGATGTTGTTCGTGTCGTGGGAATTTGGGGGATGAGTGGAATAGGAAAGACAACACTTGTTTCCGCTTTGTTTAGTAATATCTCTCCTTAGTATGATGCTTGTTGTTTCATTGATGATTTAAGCAAAATTTGTCGGGATTTTGGAGCAACAAGTGCACAAAAACAACTTCTTTGTCAAGCTCTAAATCAAGAAAATATGGATATACAAAATGTTTTCCATGGGGCCATGTTGGTAAGAACTAGGCTAGGTCACTTAAAGACACTAATTGTTCTTGATAATGTTGATCAGGTTGAGCAATTAGAGAATTTGGCTTTGCATCCTGAATATCTAGGTGCAGGGAGTAGAATCATCATAATATCTAAAGACAGTCATATCTTAAGAAAATACGGAGTAAATGAAGTTTACAATGTTCAACTCCTTGATAAGGATAAGGCTCTTCAATTACTTTGCAAAAAAGCTTTCAAATCTGATGATATTGTGAAAGGGTATGAAAAGTTAACATATGATGTACTAAAGTATGTCAATGGCCTTCCATTAGCAATTAAAGTATTGGGCTCATTTTTGTTTGATCGAGATGTTTCTGAGTGGAGAAGTGCATTGACTAGAATGAAAGAAAATCCAAGCAAAGATATCATGGATGTGTTGCGAATAAGTTTTGATGGATTGGAGGAAATGGAAAAAGAAATATTTCTAGATATTGCTTGTTTCTTTTCAAGTAATCAACACTGGAATGTAAATGTGAAGAAACTTCTAGACTATCGGGGATTTTATCCTGACATTGGTATTAAAGTTCTCATGGGAAAATCACTTATAAGCTATAACAGATGGAAGGAGATTCAAATACATGACTTGTTGAAAGAGTTGGGCAGGAGTATTGTTTGAGAAAAAGCACCCAAGAAACCAATAAAGTGGAGCAGGTTATGGGAGTATAAGAATCTCCAAGAAGTCATGATAAAAAATGAGGTAAAATAATTTTTGAATATAAAATCTTAGGTTGTCATTTTTCAAAAATATATAAATTGTTGAAAAAAAATCTAATATGTTTCTATCCTTTTTACAATGCTTTAGGAAGCTGAAAATCTTGAAGCCATATTAATTCAACAACATCCGGAAGAGTTTCTAATAAGAACAATGAGAGTGGATGCTCTATCAAAAATGAGTCGTCTTAAGTTGCTCATACTTAGGAATGTGAATTTTTTTGGAAATCTCAATTATATGTCTAATGAATTGAGATATCTATCTTGGGATAAGTATCCTTTCATGTCTTTGCCATCAAGTTTTCATTCAGATCAACTTGTAGAATTGATCCTACCGCATAGCAATATCAGACAATTATGGAAAGGCACAAAGGTATTATATATTGTTCATATTCAATTTTTTCTCTCTTTAAAGGAACAAATAGAAACATACTTTATTACATTATTTTTTTTTTTAACTTTCTTTAACACAATTAAAAAAACACGAGAAATTTTAAATGTCATTAATTTTGTCTCCTACTATTGACCAAATAAAAAAACAGATTACTTTTTTTTTTCTTTTTTTAAATTAAAAATAAAAATTAATGGATAGTAACTTTTGTTGCTTTTGTTTCTTTTGCAGTATTTGCCTAGTTTGAAAATTGTAGATCTCAGCCACTCCAAAAATCTTATTGAGATGCCAGACTTTAGAGGAGTCCCACATCTTTGGAATCTTAATCTCGAAGGATGTATAAAAATTCTGCGCATCGATCCATCCATCGGTACTCTAAGAGAGCTTACTTCTTTGAATTTGAAAAATTGTAAAAATCTTTTCCTTAATCTGAATATCATTTTTGGGCTTAGTTCTCTTACAAACCTTAATCTCTCAGGCTGTTCAAAATTACTTAATAATAGACTGTTACAGAAACCAAGGGAGACAGAACATTTGGAGGAAGTTGATAAAAATAGAAGTGCCATCCAATTATCAACATCCTCTGTATACGAAATGCTAATGCTGCCTTTCTATTTTTTTTCCTCTCGGAAACATGAAGATTCACTTAGTTTGTTGGTTCCTTATTTGTCTCGTTTCCCATGTTTGTCTCATCTTGATCTGAGCTTCTGCAATCTACTTCAAATCCCTGATGCTATTGGGAACTTACATTCTTTAGTAGGATTAAATTTGGGGGGAAACAAATTTGTGACACTACCTACTACCATCAAGCAACTTTCCAACCTTCGATATTTCAACTTGGAGCACTGCAAGCAGCTGAAATATTTGCCTGAGCTTCCAACAAACAAATATTTCGGGGGATTATATATTTTTAATTGCCCCAATTTGAGTGAAATGGGAAATTTTTATCGCATAGTTTTTTCTTGGATGATACAAATCTTTAAGGTAACGACTCCATCCTTCTTTTCTATATCTTAGTTTTTCTGTGTCTACACTAGTCATAGGTAACGTATTTTTTTGGTATCAGGTATACTGGCAATCCTCTGTTTCCTTCTATAGGCTTGAGATTGTTATTCCTGGAAGTGAAATTCCAAGGTGGTTCAGTAAACAAAAAGTGGGTAGTTCAATAAGCATGGACCCATCTCCTGTTATGGAAGACCCAAATTGGATAGGTGTTGCCTGTTGTGCATTATTAGTGGCACATCATGATCCTACTAATTTGGGTGATAGATGGAGTCTTGATCATGATTATTTTGGAAGTATTGGATTCAGTTATCAAAAAGGCAGATGTTGGTCAGTTCCAATACATTTGAAGAATGATCTGGTCACAGGTGAATTAGATCACTTGCTGATATTGTTTGTCTCTCGGGAACAATTCCTTCATTATCCAAATATATACGAAGATGCAATGCATGGTCTTGATATAAGGGGATTCATAACTCAGATAAGTGACCACCCTAAAGGTTTTCATTTGGAGGTGAAAAATTGCGGGTATCGTTGGGTATTTAAAGAAGATGTTCAACAATTAAACCCAGACATGATGTTCAGAGGATATTCTTCATCTAGGAAGCGCAAGCTTTTATCAAGTGATTAGCCAGACCTCATTGAGTATATTCATGTAAAGCGTAGTAATTTCTTTTCAACCACAATTCAATCAAAGAAATTCTAATCCATTTGAGGTAATATTTAATACAGAAAGGCACAATTATTATTATAAATTTTACAATCTATTATAAATACTCTGTTTTTTGTATCTTTTATTGATGATGATATAATGGTGATTCTTTTTTCTATTATATTTCTAGACTAAAGTCAATAACATTACTTGAGAGCATTGTTAAAAGTGATAATTAGCATATTTACTTATGGATTTGCCATGAGCTGTAAACTAATAGCCTTAGCTAATTGTCAAGATTTCATGGAAAAATGACGTACTGAATCATTTGGATATAGCTATCTCAAAGTAGAAGTTTCTAACAATAATCCATTTTTTGCTTGGAATAATTGAGGGAATCTAACTCCTTTCATCAGTTTACTAGAGTGAACTATTTGGTATTTCATTTACAATTTTCAGACAAAAGTTTAAAAACAAAGCTAAAAAAAGAGAGGGAGATAATATCAGACGTGATGTAAAAATACCTAGATAATCTGCTTTTAGAGTTAAGAGTTATTTTTTGCTGATTTAAAAGCAATATATGTATGAGCAACTCTCCGAAACCTTTATATTTTGAAGGGTTTTGGAACCCTCGTCTACGTGGACAAATTGTTAGGGGACACCTCAATTAATGATGCCACATCGAGTTATACTTAACCAAAATTTTGGGTTTGCAGTTTAGTCCCTGTTGTAATATTTTTTTTTTCATATAAGTCCTTTACTTGCAGACAAAATTTATTTAAGCAAATAAACTATTCCTTTTAACCCTAAATTCTAACCCAGCCGTCAAGGACGTTCGTTGTGTTCATCCTGAGGGTTGGTTCTGCTTGTGTTTGCTGTATACAACCTTCTTCCACCGAAGTCGTTTTCGTTGTCATCGTTTACGTGGAAGCTTATTCTGAAATTAGAGGTATGTGTACATAATTTTGTTACTGTGCTTATATTCTACATCTTTGATTTGTTTTGAAAAAAAATTGTTTGACTTTGTTTCATAACACCTTCTGATTTGGTTGTTTTTTTTATTTTATATTACTATTCATGATTTCTAGTTGTTGAATTCGATCGTATTTGCCGTGCGAATGGAAATAATCATTCCAAAACCCTAAACACACAGTGACCTTGGAGATAAAACCCCAGAAAATATGATGTTATTCACTTGAACATTATCTGGTTAAGCGCGCTGTTTCAGTCCATTAGATTGCTCCATTTTTTATTTTTCTACCTTAACGGTGACCCCCAATTGTTTTTGTTGTAATTGTCTAATAATTTCCTTTTTCTTTAATTTTTCACTATTTGTCATGTTAGAAAGAAGTTATTATTTGAATCCTGATTAAGTGAAGAATGTTAATAGATTGATTGAACATATAAGGGGTTTAGGGTTCCAGCTTCATGTTAGTTTTACTTACCATTGATATTGATATGCCTATGATCTGTGCAAATTATGTGAGGGGTGGGGGGTTGGGAAGGGGGTTAGATGACTAGTACTACTTATAAGAAATTCATATGAATTTAGTGTTTTGGGGCTTGAAAATATGGACGACTAGTACTGTTTTGTAAAGAACACATATGCATTTGTGTGGCATTGTATATATGACTAGTACTGGTTGTAAGAAATACATGAATTTAGGGGTTTGTGGCCGATTGTATGGATGAGTAATAGTACATGTAAGAAAGTCTTTTAAGGTGCATTGCAGCAAACCAATTATGTGTAGGGGTTGAGTTTGTAATTGTTTTAGTGTTTCGGTTGCAAATACTTTCTTATCAGGGGAAAGCTACAAATCTTAGTTACAAGGATCTTAATTCAATTGGAAGATGTTTTTGGTTGTTTTTTAGTTTCAAAATTCATTAAATTTGTGATTTATCCATGGTGATATGCTTTGGTCTGGCGCCAATTTTTTTATTTTGGAAGCCTTAGTTGATTCATGTGATAATATTAGTGTCTTTTACATGATTATTATTATTTTTTTCTAATTCCAAATCAACGTTACAGAAAATTATGTCATGAATTACATTCTCCCACTCTATGTCAATTTTTTTTATAAGTTTATTTCAACTTTAAATTTTTGTTTCTGATAGTGGTAATGTACTTTGACATTGTGTCATTTGATCATTTTTATAATTGTGTACTTGTAATATGTTCAAGATTGTTATAATATGTGAAACAATACTTCAATTTAGGATGCAAAAGGCTAAAAAATGAGGTAAGTTAATAAGCAATATATAGCCTTTGTTAATCATTTTTATATTGATTCTATAGAAATATATATATATATATATATAATTTAGTAATTATATCTTTATTTATAATTCAGAAATTATCTACAATGGCAAATTCTGCATCTTCTGGAATTAGCATGAATGTTTCATCAAATGTCCCTGATCCTCCAAAAGTATGCAAGTGTGGTGCTCGTAGCAAGTTGAAAATATCATGGTCTGAAGATAATCCAGCCAGGAGATTCTATGGATGTGGCAATTATAATGGTTCTTCAAGACACTGTGATTATTTCATTTGGTTTGACTCTCCTACAAATGATTTTCATGCAAATCTATTTAATAATATGAAGAAGGAAATAAAAAATTTGAAGATGGAAATTGAATCACACAATGCTTCTGCAATACAGACTGTTGCTGCCACCGATCGTAACAAATTTACTGACTAGTCTGGATTATGAGAGTTTTTGTGACATTCAGAATGATTTAAATAATTTAAAGGTAGAAGTCGCAGTAAAAAAGATAGAATCAGAGGTTTTAGAAGAAAAGTTGGCCTTAAAGCATTCACAAATAGATTTGCTGAATGATAAGGTCGAAGCTTACAAGGGGAAGGTTAAGAAGCTTAATTTTATTTTATTTTCCATTGCAGCATATGCGATTTCAAAATGGGCTGGAGTTATTTAGGTTTATTTATATTTAGTAGTTGGAACTTTATATTTATGTATTTACATTTGTGTAAGATGTTTTTTATTTTAAAGAAGTCAGTTTCTTGTACTTCTTTTCATTCCAGTAATTGAATTTGCCATATTTGGAAGTTGTTTATCCACCTGTTTATTGTACTTATTTTTTTATATTCTGAAGAATTCATTATTTGAATTTTCCATATTTGGAAGTTGTTTATCAACCTAGAATTTTAGTGTCATTGTTTGACATATATGAAATGCCAGTTTAACCATTTATATAAACAATGTATACATGTGTATTTGATTCTTAATGACTGCACGCATAAAAGCATCTTAAAAGTTGACACAGTTTTTCATTAGAAATTATATATATTGGAAAGGACATTATCATTGTAAAGTATGTTAAAAAATAGCCAATTTTTTTGATTTATAAGATAAAATCCTTTTCATTGTATGTTACCAAATTTTACTTCAGTGAAATTGCAATATAAACACTAAACTAATTTAGCATTATGTTTTTTATTTCGGAAGTAATTGAAATGAATGTAGTATATATTGAACAAGAGTGCATTCCAACAAAAAACAATTTGGCATCATATGTGCTTCTATGACAAATTGATAAGGAAAAAAAATTGAAAATTTAGTGAAAAAACACATAGTTGTTAAAACAAATTTATTTAGATACCTGGAAAAATTTACCACTACAAATACATTTCCTTCACAGTTGTTTCTTTGGTTGACTAATTATAAAACTTACTAAGATGAAATCCCAGTAATTTAGAAAGTTAATTAATGCTTCAAATAAGTAAATAATTCAAAACAAGCTCATAACAAAAAACATTATGTATCAATCGAAATAAAAGCTGTCATATGAATCCTCCAAAAAGTAATAAACCGAACCAAGGGACACATAACCGATGACCAACAGGTTGATGACAAAACAAAATTGTGTCAAAATGACACCAAAGTTCAAAATGAGAAAATAGCAAAAACCATGTCATCCAGTTACAACTAACATAGCCCTAAACACCTGAGTTCAAAATAAATCTCCTAGCATTAAATTTTGACAAGATTCTTCCTTTTTCCATCCACCAGCTCCCAATTTTGAAATGCCTTGTGAATAACTTCACTTCTCAGTTCATTATAATGATCTAGCACCAAATCAATTGCGATTCGCATCCTTGTGTCAGCCGTGATCTGTGAATATGATTAAAAACAATCAACAAGACACATACAAATTAAGTTAATAAAAATGTATTTAAATAACTATAACTCTTTTGTAAATGATTTTAAAACAAAATAGAGAGGAATTCTTACAGAAATTTTGTTATAATTGTCAGTCCATATGCAATCAGACATCCATTTTGCTACCCACACGCCACAATCATTACTATAACGATGGATGTAATTATTATTAGTATACATTATATGAAAGTGAAAAATACATTAATAGGTTATTATAATTTAATGGTTATTGTCTTACGATCCACTCAGCTGTTGTCCAAGACTTTCGGGTTCAATGAATGCAAATTCAGAAAGGATAGGCTTAACGCAATTGGCAATGTCATAAAATGAAGGAACCTGTAACATTTCTTCTAAAAACATAGCCTACAAATAGTAATTTATAGTAAGTCTAGTTCACAGCATGCTTTAAATTATCAAGCTTATTCACTTACCACTTTTTTAGCTTGTCGCTTCCTAAATTGATATTTTGTTTCACTTGGTAGTGAATCCAACAAGATAATCCTTTTTTCAATCATTTCAACAACCATAAGGAACCAATGATCATCTTCATCATTAATTGGAACAAATATCTGTAATATATAAAACAATTTAACCATTATTTGCTTAAATATTATAAAAAATTATTTTTAAAAGATAAATACCTTTTGCAATAGATCAGCATTATCCATGAAATCTTTTTGATAGTATCTTATAACAGTTTCAATTTTTGTCTTCTTGTCCAATGCATATTGCTGCGTTTGATGGGTGTTAACAATAAAATTCAATTTATATTAATGAAATTAATGAATAACAAATTTTTAAACATAATTATACCGCAAAAGTTGTTGGTAAGAACCAAGCTGACGAATAGTTATTAGAATAATTCCTTTCCGCATAGGTCAACTTATAAACAAGAAAGTTGAGAACCTACAAATTAAATTATTATACAGTTAATAAATAAATAAATAAATATATATATATATACATATATATATATATATAGCAACTTAAAAAATTGAAATACTTGACTAATAGCCGATTATAAAAATCTTACTTCTTGGTCAACAAATTTTTGAGGCATAAGGCTCAAAAGTCTTTTCCTCTCTCCACCACCCCAAAATGATTTCATTAGTACCTCATCACTAATAATAAAGACATATAATGTTAGCAAAATTACTGACAAATAAAAAGGTTGTCATATAGGATAAATGAAAATACAAACTTAAGTAAATTGTCAGGCTTGTTTGATTGGAAAATGTAAGATGCAACTGCAGCCTCCATCTCATTAAGAATCATGTTATTTGGGGGTCTGAATGACACGGGCATCCACTAAAAATATATAATATGAAGTGTTAGTAACATAGATATAAATATTATATATATTATGATAAATATAATTAATTTCTCTATGAACTTACATTTGGTATTTCAACTCCTGTTGTTCTGCCTTCATATTTGCCAATAGCAATTGGCTGATAAGCAATGTTGGTGTTAGACATATTTCCACTTTCGTCTTTTCCAAACAGTTTCCTTGGTTTGACAGTATCCTTGTTTCCTACCAACTTTTCGTCAGAAGAAGCAAACTTTTCAATGTGTGTTTCGATTTTACTTTTCTTTGATGCAGATGAAAGTATTGGAGTGGTTGTATTGGTGCCCTTTAGTGCGCCTCCGGTAGGGGTTTGAAATGGACTAAGTGATGGGTTGTTATTCACAAAAACCCTTGTAAGATTGTCGACAACCTCCTTGAGATCTTGAACTGTCGTTTTAACCTCAGTCACTTCTCTGTAGACCTTCATCACAGTTATGTTTTCTGAGTCATGTTCAAAATTATGAACTTCAGCATTTGCAGGGAAATCGTGTGTTTTATTTCCTTCATTCTGTTCACAATTAGCATTGCTTTCACGATAGCTGTTAACAATGGTTAAAATGTATTAGTCAATGATAAAACAAGAGAAAATAATTGTTCAAGATATTACTTGTTTTACCTTGAAGAAGCAATTTCGATGACTTCGGTGGTCGACTTTCTTTTTTGAGTAGTTTTTCTCATGCTTTCTCGTTTTTGTTGGGTTGGTGTAGGTGTTTTCTTGCAATCACGCTTACGATATGCTCTCTCGCTGCCTGCCATGGAGGGTTAGATATCTAAAAGTTGGAGTATGGTTGGTGTTTATATACTATTTCCATTTCAAATTGGAATAATTACAGCTATGCATTATTGTAACTATTTGCATGCGTCCTCCTTGAAAAGGTAACATTATTCATTATGCAACGAAAGCATACCAAGCATTTTCTACATGAAATTTTGCCTAATGAAAACACTTGTTGTCGGTTAGTAGCTCAAGGCATGCGCATATTAAATATCTTAATAGTGGAGTAAGCCATTAGCCGTTCCATTTTCTAGTACTTAACTGTCTGCTCGTTTTGTCTCTTACTAATAAATATTGACACTGAGTGCCTCGTAACTATATATTATTAAGAAAAAGAGATTAAATATTAGAGTGCCTCGTAACTATTTCATTAGTACCTCATCACCAAAATCATCAATAACCAGCAGCCCAATATGAGTTCAGGAATGTTAGTTAAGGAAAAGAAATAAGGGAGAAAGGAGGGCTAGAGCTTCACATTTGCATGAGGGAAGAACAAGTCATAAACTAAATTTGATACTAGCTGCACGACTTAATTTATAATGGCCAATATTTTTTTATTATATTTTATTTTTGAAACCATATGGCAAAATGAATGGAAATGTGAATTCTTAGATAGTTTCCTTTATATTTCAACTACTCAGATCACACGCACCTCTTTTCGGCAAAAGTTTGGCAGGTTCTTTGACTCTTTGAATTTGCTACACATTTATATTATTATTATTATTATTATTATTATTATTATTATTATTATTATTATTATTATTATTATTATTATTATTACTATTATTATTATTATTATTATTATTATTATTATTATTATTATTATTATTATGTAGCCATAAAGAAAACGTGACAATGATTATCTTTCTATTCTGACCATGTGTTCTATTCATGATAATATGTTAAAAAAAAAAAAGCCAGTAATTTTTACCTTAGATTTCTTTATATTTAAAATAGAATTATGATATCCCAGTTTAAGAATAATTGACGTCTTATTTAATTATATTTAACATATGATATTTACCTTCGAATGATATTTATTTTTTAATTGGCTATCTCTATATATATTTTATGTGTACAATGTACAATATTTCTTTATTGGCTATCTATATTTAAAATATCATATTTACCTTCGAATGATATATTTTTTTTATTGGCTATCTTTATTTATATCTAACATATGATGCCCACAAATGACTTCAATCAAACTAAATTCATTAACACAAAAATAAAATAAATTCCGGTGCGATACTAGAAAGCACCAAAACATAATATTACTAACAATCATTCAAAATGTAGTAAACCAAAATATGAAATTTGTTCTCAACCATAGACCATAAAACATAAGATTTTTTCATTCTGCAGGTTCTATTTTGGGTATGGCAGTGCCTTCTTCAGTATCAATCTGGATTGGGTTGGAGGCCTCTCCAAGATTATACATGCGACCAGGTTCTCGATATTTGACTTCAAAGAACAATCTATCAAAAACTGCAATCCAAAACCTTGAAGTATTGTAATAGTAAGCTTTAATCCAACCACCCTGCGTTAGATTATACACATTCCGAATTTGGTGCCAGCCTTCCATCAACATTACTTGTTTTCTATTTCGACGCACTCTGACTTCAATTTCGTTGTTCTTACAATCAAAAAGAACAATCTTATTTGGGATCTTATTATAATACTTCCTGGTAAACAATTGTGGCATTTGTCCATGTTCCTGATATTACGCAATAAACAAACCAAAAAAATTGTTACTTTTTATGTTAAAAAGATTTACTTTATTTTAAATATAATAATTACAAAAAAAACCATTAACTTACAGCCGCAGGATCATACTCAATCACAAACCATCGAAACTTGTCATCAACTTGAACATTTTGAGAAGCCATTGAACCTGCAACAAACCTCAACATATGCAACAAGTATAAAAAATAAAAAATATTTTGAAAAACAAAGTTATTTTCGATTATAGTTCTTATGACGAAAATGAAGAGAGACAATGAGTATAACTGATTCGCAGTAGTTGATGGATTGTTTTCGAACCAATTCGTCCTTGTAACGGAACCTTACAAAGGAGAGTATGGAATGACTAACTTTTATTTTCAAATTTATATAGAATACATTTCATATCAGTCAAATTGTCCATTTATTAGACTATTTAATATTTAAGTATTCTTCGTTATAGAGAAAAAGTTAAATCAATTGAAAAACGTGTTGTGTTGTAAATGAATCTGTTCAGTGTATGTGACCTTCTGATGATGGTCCGTTTATCAAAAGTGGAATACCAATCACGCGTAACTTAAAAACAAAAAATCCCGTGCCAAAAATAACTAAAAAAAACATTTACTATACGAATGCGCCTTTTCAATTGCCTTTTCTTTTTTTTTTCGCTGAATGCCTTTTCAATTGCCAATCACAATATTAAGGGTAATTGCCTAAATGTATCATCATTTGCCATCTAAAACTTTGAAAAATTATCGTATGGGTAATTGCCTAAATGTTTTTAAAATTTGGAATTAAAAATGAAATGGGGAAAAATTGGGAAAATTATTTTTTCATTTAAATATGTTACAATACAATTATTTAGTTATACATTTTTTTAATTTTAATTTATATAAGACTAGTGAATGATACATCGATTTTAATTTATTTTAAAAAAACATAAAATAATATATTAAAAAATTAGTACACACCTATAAACAGTGTTTTAAAATATTAGGGTCCCTAATCTCTACACCAATAAACACATATATAATCAGGGAATGATACATCGATTTTAATTTATTTAAAAAATATCATAAAATTATATATTAAAAAAATATTAAATACCTATAAACAATGTTTTAAAATATTAAGGTCCCTAATCTCTACACTAATAAACACATATAAGACAATGCTTGGATTTTGCATCTGATGCACGTATGACTTTACATGTGCTCGACTCATCCCATATTCCATAAACCCTAATCTCAACACCAATAAACACATATAAGACAATGCTTGGATTTTGCATCCAATGCATGTATGACTTTACATGTGCCTGGCTCATCCCATATTCCACAAACCCTAATCTCGATACCAATAAACACATATAAGACAATGCTTGGATTTTGCATCCGATGCACGTATGACTTTACATGTGCCCGGCTCATCCCACATTCCACAAACCCTAATCTCGATACCAATAAACACATATAAGACAATGCTTGGATTTTGCATCCGATGCACGTATGACTTTACATGTGCCCGGCTCATCCCATATTCCACAAACCCTAATCTCGATACCAATAAACACATATAAGACAATGCTTGGATTTTGCATCCGATGCACGTATGACTTTACATGTGCCCGGCTCATCCCATATTCCACAAACCCTAATCTCGATACCAATAAACACATATAAGACAATGCTTGGATTTTGCATCCGATGCACGTATGACTTTACATGTGCCCGGCTCATCCCATATTCCACAAACCCTAATCTCGATACCAATAAACACATAAGACAATGCTTGGATTTTGCATCCGATGCACGTATGACTTTACATGTGCCCAGCTCATCCCATATTCCATTAACCCTAATCTCGACACCAATAAACACATATAAGACTCATCCCATATTCCATAAAACCCTAATCTCGACACCAATAAACACATATAAGACAATGCTTGGATTTTGCATCCGATGCACGTATGACTTTACATGTGCCCAACTCATCCCATATTCCATAAACCCTAATCTCTACACAAATAAACACATATATAAGATCAAGGAATGATACATCGATTTTAATTTATTTAAAAATAGCATAAAATAATATATTAAAAAATATTACATACCTATAAACATGTGTTTTAAAATATTAGGGTCCCTAATCTCTACACAAATAAACACATATATAAGACTAGGGAATGATACATCGATTTTAATTTATTTAAAAAATAGCATAAAATAATATATTAAAAAAATATTACATACCTATAAACATGTGTTTTAAAATATTAGGGTCCCTAATCTCTACACTAATAAACACATATATAAGACCAGGGAATGATACATCGATTCTAATTTATTTAAAAAATAGCATAAAATAATATATTAAAAAAATATTACATACCTATAAACATGTGTTTTAAAATATTAGGGTCCCTAATCTCTACACTAATAAACACATATATAAGACCAGGGAATGATAAATCGATTTTAATTTATTTAAAAAATAGCATAAAATAATATATTAAAAAAATGTTACATACCTATAAACAGTGTTTTTAAAATATTAGGGTCCCTAATCTCTACACTAATGTCTAATTAAAGTTAACAAAATATATTATTCATATAAAAAAAAGGCGTTTGATGTCACACAAGTGAAAATATTCATCAGACGGTGTATCCGCCTATATATATATGTAATCTCTTATTGGAAAATGACTAAGTGAATTTGAGAGGAAACAATAGTATTAGTACTCCACCAAAAAACTATGGATCTGCCGAAGGAGCTAGTGGAAGATATTTTCCTAAGGTTGCCTGTGAAACAAATTCTCCGTTGTAAATGTGTTTGTAAGTGCTGGCAATCAATCTTGTGTGATCCTCTATTCCAAAAATATCATTTTAAAAATTCCCCCTCCACCAAAAAAGCTTTATTCATTGCGTCTTTTGTACAACAATTCGCATCCTTTGATCTCGTTGAATCTATCAACAATGAATCCCATGAGACTACATTAGACGTTGAATTTTTTGGTCCACAAGGTCATGTCATTGTTAAATTAATGGGTTCATGTAGAGGTTTCATTCTTTTGCAAGTCTCTATTGGTCTATATGTATGGAATCCAACCACTGGTTTTTGGTTGCATTTTACCAGTAGGCCACCACATTTGTCCTCTTTTGGTGCGTCAGAGTTTTCCTTATTTTTAAATGGATTAGGGTATAACAGATCTGCAGATGAGTACGTAGTAGTTCTAGTATTTTTAAATAAATTTCATTCATCAAATCGTGTTGAGTTGTTTTCAGTCAGTTATGATTCATGGATTGAAATTGAAACTACTGCTCTTTCTATGTACACACATTGCTCTATTGGCGTGCACAATGAATCAACAGGAATATTTTTCAAAGATGCTTTGCATTGGGTTGTTTTTTCAAATGCCTTGAACAAGGATGTCATCCTATCATATAATCTCGTTGAAACTAGATTTTCAGAAATGCATCTTCCTGGACAAATCGACTTTGAAGATTATGTCCTTTGTGCATTGCAAAACTTTAGAGAAAGAATGACTTTATGTGCTATTAGGCAATTCGGCCACTTGAGTTATTGTGTAGAATTATGGGAGATAACACAATACGGAGAACCCTCTTCTTGGTGTCATGTTATCAGTATGTATGTCAATGACCCTTTTTCTGGTTTTTTGTTACCACTCAATCGAGGTATTGTTTTTGTCAACAATGTTACGGGTTTGCTGGCAAGATGGAATGAAGAACACCAAACACTAGAACAAAGATTATTGGATATTGTTCAATATCAACACCAAGTGGTAGTGTATGATGAGACTTTACTTTCAATGTAGGATTTAATTTTAAAATGCTTGAACGTAGTATTGTTTTGTAATGGTTTCAGTATACGAATGGAATCCATTTTATTTACCTTTGTTGTCAAAATTTATTATTCTTTACTTTTTAAATTCATTACTAAAAATATACTTTTATTGCTTTTTGCATATGGATAATAAAGTACAATCAATTAATAATATACTTTTATAAAAAAATTTATAAAATTAATTTCGTTGAAATTTAATTTATTAAATCAATACAGAACATAAAAAATGAAATGCCAACGTATGACTACTCATTACTTTTTATTTTGAAATTAATTTTTTTTAATTTTTTAAAATTAACAATATGGTAATAATTACGGCCACATCCTAAACTAACACTAGTTCTGATCAGCATATGGAACACTGTGCTATGTGGACAATACCCAATGCCTACTTTAATAGTATAATAAAGACACCACCGTCAAAAAAAAAATAATAATAAAGACACCTAAATCCCAATGAACGTCAATAATGTATGTCACAGTAATTATGGCAGACTAAGAAAATATTACCATTGATATATAAAATAGTACTTAGATGAAAATAGTACTTGCAGTAAAAAAAAGATGAAAATAGTACTTAAGTACTTGAAATTTCTTAAAATTCATCTCTTATATTAACTATTATAATTTAGATGAAAATAGTACTTAACTACTTATAATTTCTTAAATTCATATTACCATTGATATATAAAATTGTAATTTGTCATATATGGGTTTTCAGTGGTCTCAGTTTTACGACTACTTTACACAACTTTAAATTATTAAAAAAAATTGTATAATTGTTTTTCGGTCCATGATAATAATACCCATATAAGTATGCTAACATTCTTCTTGCTAATATTAAACAATCATTAAATGATTTTTTATATTTGAATTAACCACTTGAATAATATAATACAAGTACTTTAAGTTAAAAAAAAAATCAACAAGCCACGAAATTGCCACAAATAAATTTGGTGCATTAGCCACAATTATTCTGGTCTTTTTTTTTTTTGCCTTAGAAACAAAAATAAGTTATAAACCATTGTCTCGTCTAGCCATTATGCATAATCAACTAGCACATAGCCGTTTTTGCATTGGTCCCGATTTGCCTTTTTTTTTTAACACAAGACTGGTATCCTCTTCATTCAAATGGATCGTAGATTAAGGATGGCTACGTGAACCACCTAAAAAAATAATAAAAAAAGGTTTAACTACAAAATTCACTAATAAATTAATAACAAATTTAAAAAATAAACTGTATATATAAAATTACCATGTTGGCTTGCACTATTAATCACATGTTGAAGTAGACCGTTCCAAAATAGGCCGTTATTGGCATTTTGCATTGTGTTGGGATATATCTGAATAAAATTTAAATTATAAATTTTAGACTTCAAAATTGACTACCAGTAAAAAAGAGACTAGAAATATCAACAAACCTGATTAGGTTGGGCCACTAGATGTGCAGGAACAACATGAGCCACTTGCGAATAAAAAGGTTGTTGAGCGTATGTTGGATAAATTGGCAACCCCTGAGTATAAGTGCTATAATGCGGAGACAAGTCTTGCAAAGGGGGAACCACAAACATCCCTTGTGGACTCATTCGATTATATCCACTAGGAGGGATCTTATATAGGGATACATTCAATGAAAACAACAACAAATTAACATCCACCGAAGACTCTATTACATAAAAAAATTTAAATGATACATATCAAGAAGTTAACTTACCGAAGACTCTACTCCAAAATTGGTTGGATTTCCACCATTAGCAGAAGCACTATTTTGGGTGTTCTAATCACATACAAAAACAAGCAACATTCATTCACTTTCAGTGCAAACCAGAGTATACAGTTAATGCTGAATTATTAGTTTTAAAATGAAAATTAAAAACTATACATACAAGCTCATCTTTTGAAGCTGGTGTCGACAGTTTCACTTTTTTAGGAGGCCATTTGGATGAAGTTGGCTTGTCTTTCTTATTCTGCAGAAAATTATACTTGCTAAATTTTTATAAAAGACAAAAAACACGTCAATGAAATTTATAGTTATTACAGTGAAAGTATCCTTGCTGCTTTCCACTGTGTCCTTAGTCAGGGGACACATCTCTTCAGGGACTGTACTTTCATTTTCCTACAAAAATTAAACATTAACATTAATTTGAAAATAAATAAAGTTACAGCAATTAAATTAAATATAAATTATAAACTTTACATTATTATTGTTAATAGTTTCTGGATCTGATGATTCATCTTCATTATCATCCATGTTCAACTTGTCATGCTTTCTATCAAGAAGCTTTGGACATCTCCTGATTGTGTGTCCAACTTTGTTACAATTTCTACATCGTCTCCTTTTCTTACTCCCAAAGCCTTTCTTTTTTGGTGCTCCTTTAGTTTTTACCACATTTGGATCCCCAACTTCATTAACACGACAGTTCTGTGTGTTGTGTCCATCCACAATGTTCTCATACTTGAAAGCAAGATTCAAAACATCATTCCTTATTTGCAAAAATAAATCCCTCCTATTTGCAACAATGAGGGAAAGTCTATTAGCAATGGCAGAAACTGCACCAAAACGACCATCTTTCATGACATCAGAATCCATTTCATTATATCTATCTGATGATACTAAGTCCCTCTTTGCAGTCTTTGTCCATCGTTTGCAAATTAAACTGCAAGGAATAATATCCACATACTCATTTTTCAACACACCAAAAATGTGACCGCAAGGAATCCCACGATACTCAAATAGATGACAATCACAAATCAAATTTGAAGCCTTTGTATCATAAACAACATTGAATTGTTTCTTTGGATTTGAACATGGGCTCATCTTGAACATAAACTTTTCCCCATTTTCTACACGCTCAACAACATTTAATGCCCCAGCAATAGTTAATTGTTCTTTCACTTCTTTGAACATCTCCATTGTGTATATCTTTGAAGCCTGATGTTCAAAACTGTTCAACGATGTAGTTAGGACAGGATCACAATAAGAAGAATTAAAGTCTGCAATGTGCTCATTATTCCTGTATTCTCTAACAGCAGAGTCAAAACTTAGTACAAACTCACTGATTGTACTTTTATTCTTAATGTACACCTTCATAATTGAATTAATCGCTTCACATTGAGATGTCGTTCTTATACGAGCAAAGAATTTTTCCCGAAGATATGCAGTAGCCCACAAGTGTTTAATCTCATATGTTTTACACACCCATTTGTTCCCTACAAGCCCATGTTTTTCAACAATCTTCTTCCAATAAGCTTCAAATTCATCTGGGGTAAACTTGAAATACATTGCTTTACTGAAAGCATCTAAAAACTCAGATTTTTTTACATTCTCAAATGCATTCTTACTCAAGTGCCACCCACAAAGACGATGAATTGCATTTGGGAAAACTTGTTTTATGGCCTCCCTCATAGCGCCATCACCATCAGTTACAACTGATCTAGGTTGTTTGTTGTGCATTGCATCCAAAAAAGTCTCTAAAACCCACTTATAAGTCTCAGTGGTCTCATCAGCCACCAAAGCAGCACCGAAGATAGTGATCTGAGAATGGTGATTACATCCAGAGAAAATTACCAGTGGGTTGTTGTATTTATTTTTCTTGTAAGTTGTGTCAAATGCAAGTACATCACCAAAGATTTCATAATCCAATCTACTGCATCCATCTGCCCAAAATAAATGCTTCAATTTACCATCCTCGGTAGTTTGAAATTTTGAATAAAACAATGGGTCATGGCCAGCCTTGCCTTCCAGATAACTTAGTGCAACACGGACATCACCTTCTTTAATCATATCACGTTGTTTCCGATGAAAATGATTGTACAAATCCCTTTTTTCAAAACCAATACCACTATATCCACCCTTTTGAGCTAGTAGATATCCCATAATGTGACAAGTTCGAACACCAAATCTATGAAGACTATCCACCTGGCTTTTATCTGCATCAGTCAACACCCGATACTTGGGGATATGATGGACATCACTAGCTGGAGTCAGTTCATGGTTGTGGGTCTCGTGGAATGAATATACTTTCCATTTTGAAGTCTTGTAATCTAGGTAAATCCGAAGCTTAGCTTCACAATTAGTGCGAGTGATAGGTCTATGATCTCTTTTTCTATCCACCCTCGTAAAGTGTTTTCTGCTTCTCAAACCTTCTCTATTGCATACAAATAGACGTTTGATAACTTTTCCATTCAAATCTCGGGAAACATCATCTTTTCTGACAACAAACCCATGGCATCTAGCATATGTTGTATAGAAATCGAAAGCATGTTCTTCACTACCAAAAACTAGACCAAGAATTTCCTCGCCTCTCAAATCAGCTATTCGTTTATCTTCATAGTAAGAAGAATGTTGCTGTTGGGGTTCATCTTCAACCCCAACAATACCATCATCATCAGTAAATGTATCCATCTGCAAATCCTGACAAAAATAAAAACAACACATATACAACTATAGAATCGGTAAAATTGTGTCTTAGTTTATCCAAATTTCAATTCAATACATAAATATGAACTATATATAAAAAAAATCACTAAACACACTACAAAATCAATAAATTTACCAACCTTAGTTAAATAAAAAACTCACTATACAGGAAAAATTCATACAATGATAAATATAACCCAAATCAACATTGATTGATATTGAAAATTTCACAATACATATGAAAAATAGTAAGGCACTAAAAACCAGTATCGACACAATTAGCACTAAACCATTAGTCATATCAATTTCAGGACATACAACATAAATACCTTAAAAAATAAAATATGAAAGGTAAATGGATACCAAGTTGAATGAGAAAAACACAACGAAACTCATTTGCTTAAAAGGGTAAAGAAAAATTAACAAATCTTACATTGTTGTTGTTTCCATAAACGACAATGGTTTCATAGATGACGAACTTAAAACTAAAACATTTCAAGATTAACAAGGAATCATGGAGCATACCTGGTACTGGGTAATGGTAAAAACCATAAACAAACGAGGCGATATAAAGTCACCACCAGATCCTCAAGTGTTCGTGAATGCGCTACGAACAATACTTATAAAAACTTCGGTTTCATTAAAGGGATTCTACAATGATGATCGGAAAAAGCATAAGAACTGATACAAATGGGAGCTCCACGATGTTCACTTTACTGATGGAGTCTTGCGGCTGCTGAGATTAGGGTTCTGTCTCAGGACATTAGAGTTCTAATATGCCTATTTGGGCTGAAATGCAAAATAATTATATTTAATTAATATTATTATATTAAATAACAAAGGACTAAATAGCAAAAAAAATAAAGTTCATAACAACTATGACATGGAATCAGTAAATGACGTGTCTGTTTGGTATATGTCCACGTAAATGAGGGTACCAAAACCCTACGAAATAAAAGGGCGCATGAAAATTTGCCTATATGTATATCTATTTATAATATATAAAAGCTGAAGCACAAGCCTACAATCTGCCATGTGGATTGTTTATCAATTCTCATTTCATGCCACATCAGCAATTTTGAACAGCTGTAAATTCTCATTGCAATTCTCATTGTACCTCATGCTAATGCGTTCAATGTTGGTTCCATGACTCATTTAAAACCATTGTGGGTTAAATGAATAATTAATTGCAAGCATTAATCAACAGTTTCACAAATGAATAGCTAACAACAGTTTCTCTTCACCTGCTAATTTTCTCCCTTCTGTTACGTACGTTTGTCCTCTTCTGGATGCTCTACAATAACCTTGTGTTTCCTCTCTGTGGCTGCTCTACTAATATTTCTTCCTGAACCGACAATGTTTGTTGGATTACACAATCCAATCCCGCTCTGTAATCTTTCCTCTAAAGGATTTTTCTACCAAAATTACAAGGTTTGATAATTCTGAAAGTTGTATTTCATCATGCCACTGATGAACTGAATATATTGACAAGATTCTCTTCCATTTTTATCTGGATTTTTCTCGTAACCCTTCTCTATGTTTCTTAAATATTTTTTAATCATGTGGTTATTCCTATGTTTCTTAAATTTTCCAATCAGATGGTTATTCCTGCTATCAGACTCCAAACATAGCATTGCTGGGGATGTCCTCAATGATTGTAAAACAGGTGAAATTTGAAAACTCTGAAACTTGTATTTCATCATGTCATTGAAGTGAGTATACATATTGACAAGTTTGTCTTCCATTTTTATTTGGATTTTTCTCATAACCCTTTTCTATGTTTCTTAAATTTTTTTTATACAGGTGTCTATGGTCTTAAATTCTGAACGCACATTGTTGTTGGGGTGTCTTCGATGATTGTAAAATAGGTGAAATTATTAAGCTTTGATATATATTACAAGTTGCAACTACACACAATTATCATCTGAAGTCAAAAGGGAAAAGAGGCATTGGTATTTAACTCATCCATATTATCCTGTTTGTAGATGTTCAATGTTGGCCAAATACCAATTTTTCCAAATAAAGTTGGCTAAATTACTCTTTTGGTCCCTCATCTTTATTTTAGGTTGCAATTTGGTCCTTTATTTTTTAAAAATTACATAATGATCCCTTATCTTTATTTTAAGTTGCAATTTGGTCTTTTATTTTTAAAAAGTTACAAAATGGTCCCTTAAATAATTTTTATAGCATATTTATCTCTAAAGTAATTTATTTTTTAACCAATAAAGTTATAGCAATGGACCAAATTGTAACCTAAAATAAAGATGAAGGAGTAATTTAGCCAATAAAGTTTCCAAATATCAATTACTATTCTGGTAATGTTCGCTCCTTAATTTTATTATTTATCTTTTCACAGATCTTTGTGCGCTGGTATATGGCATTTGATCCAGCGTTTCCTTTTGTTTTTTCGGTATGCTACTGTTTCCTTTTACTGTCAATTCTAATTCAAACTGCCCATTTTTTTCTAGAGGGTATTGCAGAATTTGTACAATATGTAAAACTTCTTTTAATATTTCATAATTTGACTCTAATATGATACTTGGCTCTTTCAAATGTTGCTGCTTTTTCACCAAGATTTCCATCTTCATATATATATATCAGAGTCTTCATTTGCCTTGCGCAATTGAAATCACAAATCAGAATTATTAAAAAAAAAAGTGATTTCTTTGACAGTTAGTGAGTTTCTCCTACATTCTACCTTGTTTCATAAGGAACAGAGACACATGATGCATGAACTTTACCAGATTGTACAACATTCTACTTTATGTTGTACTCGTATTTTACGTCAAGGTACCAGTGAAAAAACATTTGAAGAAAAGAGAATTATTCCATAAAAAGTGAATTGGATAAGATTGATTTTGTGAAAGTTTGTATAATTAAAGATTGTGGAAGTCTTAGCTTGTACATCCTGGCTGATTCTACTTTTCAGGCTAGATATACAACCTTAGCTTGAATTAAGCCCTTTGCCAATTCAATTGGTTGAGTTGTTTACTACTATTTTGGCAAATGATGTTGACACCAGTGTTAAATAGTCCCTGATTCAAGTCTCTTGATTTAAATATGTTCTGAATTTTGCTATATAATTGTAGGCTACTCAAAGATTAAGTAAAGATAAAGTGAAACAGTGCGCAGACCCAAAACCAAAATTGAAGGGAGGATACTTTCTAAAGGAGTTGCTAAGGTATATATGTATCTATTCCTCTCTCTATCCCCCTTACTTGTACACCCACACATACAAACACTCTTGACTCATGAATAAAGTTCTGGTGCTTGGATCTTCCATTTTGAGGCTGACATTAACTATGCTTATTATTGACCATACAGCTTGCAGCTGTTGCAGCACTGTGCATGTGCAATATAATATGAAAACAGAGGCAGAAGTTCAAAGATGATTCTGATGTTAAAAAAAGATGAAGACCAAGTGATTACTTTGAGTCTGCTCAAAAAATCCAAAAACTGAGGGAAAGATTTGAAACCAAAACTGAATAATAAGGATTTACCAGAAACTGTCTAATTATCTTGTGGACTGTCTTTTCTCAATGGGAATGAATGTCCACCTCTTCTTTTGTTGTCTGCTTCAGGAGAGAACGATGGTGTTCCATAAAAGAAACCATTTGTTGATGTCACTATCAACATTCATAATGGGGTTCACCGTATAACTCTGATTGTCAGCCTTCTAATGCCATCTGACACTGGTTATCCATGCAGAAGAATTATTAAGGTTTCAAAGGAAGCAAAAGGTATCTCAATGCACAATTCCAACATGATTTATCACTAGACAATAGTTTCTCATTGACTTATCTAACTTGCAGATATCCATATCTATCACATTAATCTATAAGTTATACTTTATTTTCTAAGATATACATTATTGGCACTTATCATCAACTCATCCACAATAATCTAACAATTTTTGTCTCTTAAATTTTTATAAATATTTTTTTTATGTATAAACCTTACTATTTGTCTATTTTACAATTATTTAATTTTGTAGTTTAATGTAATATTTTTAAAAAATATTTCTAATCTCTCCAAATTAAGTCATATACATTTATTTATAAACTCATCGCGGGTCATTTTCTAGTTATAATATAATATGTGCAAGTGTTCTATCTCATTGTTACATGTTTAGTACAATCACCATCTTCAAGAAAATGTTAGGCAGACATATAGAATTATGGAGGGCCACACAATTGTTACTCTTAATATTTGGTTCAAACCAAAACACATTCATAGACAACAAAAAATTTCATCTCTAACTACACGAAGTTAATACATATTAAGACGTGGAAACATCCTCAGTTTCCAATAATTGGCAGCAAGGTAAAACTAGGTATTTAATATTTAAAAAGGTTTGAACTTGTAAAAGAAACCAAGAATATATTGGTTATAGAACTTTCCAAAAATTATTTTCCTTTGAAAGAAAAAAAGAAAGACTCGAAGTTGTAGAGAAATTGAATGGCCCTATGGTGACTATCTTAAAACCTTATACAGAACCCTTTCTATTTCCAGGGCTTGTAGCACCAGAGCCACCAATCTCCACCTTTGGAGGAAAATGAGCTGGATGAATTGCAAGATTCAAGGCTGGTTCAGTAAGTTACTGTGCATTTGGAATTGAATGGTCATTCCTGCAAAATCAATTCTATGGATTTTTACTTCCTCTGGACTCTTGAGCTAACAGGATTTCCATTATTGACAGAACTTATTCCACCTATTACATTGCAGTCAGTTTAAGCTTCTCTGTGGGATGATTCGATAGAGAATGTCCAAGAGTGAGGGGTATGGCGGCAAGTACAGTAGACATTAATTATGTAGCTCCTATCTATAGTGTGCTTCATTGTGGATATTGATCTTTAGCTTGAGGCAATTGTTAATATAGTTGATCAAATAAGAACATTAATATTTCACATTCAATTATTACATTTATGATTAGCTATGTCAGTAAGGTGATTATTGGCATCTTTTAGTCTTAACTCATTCATGATTCAGAACTGCTGGCATTGCATGATCTTAAAAATTTTCATTCACTCTCACCTAGTCTTTTTAGTTATGCCTTGTTAGCTAGAATTTCTTTTTCCCCACAGAAATCCTCTTCCTGAAGGGCTGATTGCTGGTATTGCTTGTGCTTGCTTTCTGCCTATCCTGTCACAGTTAGGGCTAAGACCTCACGCCTCACTTGTTCCAAAGGAAAATTGATCAATGATATTACTGATATAGTTGCTGATGATTTCACCATGTAAGTGTCTTTTACTTACTTTCTATATATAGATTGAATTGTTAAATTTGGCTATTTGCCTCTGTTCATTTATCTTTCACTGTGTGACCGTAAATGCAATTTGCAGTAGACATCATTAAAGAAGGTCTCAAAGGGTTGTACTACAATACTATGGCACACTGGTTGAACAGTTACATTCAGATTCCAAATTACGACCTTGCTTGCTTCTTAATTCCTTTTATTCAATGTCAGCTCCCAGTCTCTGAATAACTTCTCTGGCCAGCAAATCAAACAAACAAATTATTTATTCACTTACTAATATTAGGTACAGAATATCCCAGATTGAAAATATTGATCTTTCTAGTTTAATAATTGGTCCTATTGACATGATTGATGTAATGGTGATTTGTTATTCTCCAAATTGCAGAAACAAAATGATAGCAGACCTGCATTGGACACGGGTTGATAAAATGTAAAGTTGAAGACAAAGGTGCAACGGTAAGATGTCAAAATGTTCAAGGCTGGTTCATGACATATGTGCACTTGGAAGTGAATGGATATTTGAATATAATCAGTTCCAGAAACCTTAATTTCTGATACTCTTAACATAATTATGAACACCTTAGCCTTTTCTTGATAGTAGATTCGTAGGAGTGCAGATTACTTGTGCTAACAGTTTTCGAAGCATGAAACAAACTTGATTCTGAACTGGCTGCAGAACTAGTTCTTAAAATCATTTTTTGAAAATCATTTTTAACTAGATTTTGAAATGGTTATGCAAAAAAACTAGTTTATTTTTTTCTTCCTTACCTTTAAGCTAGGGATGACAATGGATAAGGTCTGAATAGGGTACTATTGTACCCGTCCCCATACTCATACTTTAAAAAAATCCCCGTACCCAATCCCATACTCATACTTTAAAAAAATCCTCGTACCCAACCCCATACTCACATGGGTAGTAACTTTAATATCCATGTCCTTTCCCGTTGGGTACCTAAATACCTATACCCGTACCCAGTACCTGTACTTGAATTAATTATAAAAAAATTGATAAATAAAATATTGATTAAAAATTAGTAATTTAGTAATTATAATTAAATTAAAATCTCATTCTAAGATCTTAATATAATAAATAGGAAAAATTGAGAAAATTAGCAAATAAGGAAGGCGATTTTTTTTTCCGAATTAAGTAAATAAAGATCATGATCTATCTCTATATGGAAAATAACCCTTTTTTTTGTGAATTAAATAACATGATCTATCTCTTAGCAAAGAACGTGATATTGGTAGGGTTGGGTACTAAGGTACTCATTCCCGCATCCGTACCTGTTAAAATTTATGGATGATTATCAGTACCCGAGCCCATACCCATTAAGTGGGTAATTACCCTACCCATCATAGGTAATTAGTGTAGGTACCCATAGAATTTGGGTAGAATTGCCATCCCTACTTTCAACCCAAGAAATGTTGAGAGGAGGTTAGGTGAGACCTGTTTATTGAATTTGTGGATTGGCTGAAAAAAGAAATTTGAAAATTCATCCTCTTTTGTTTTTGTTCTCCATTGGTGTTAACATGCTTATATTGTTGGGAAGTTGGTTCGGTTGTATGGGTTGGCAATTTTCTGTGTTTTTCTTTCGACTGGTATTGATTTAGATAGCACGTTAAGACTATGTACTCTCTGGAGTGAAAATTGTGGTCTGATGAAGATGTGTTCAAACTGTGCACTGTCACTGCATTGGAGGGTATAATCCCAGTTGATTAAAATCTGATAATTCGATGAAATGGGATGACCATAGTACTCTGGAGTGGTTGGTTGCAGCTGAGTGGGTCGAATTGGACCTTGGAAAGGGGGTGAGACCAGAGAGTGTGTCCTCTGTTGGGCCTTGTTAAATTGGGTTTAAGTAACTTCAAATAACTTGAGTCATAATATTCTTTTTTCAATGAACAAAAATGGGTCTAAGCCAAATTCCCAATGAACATAGGATAAATTACCCGGGCCTTAGTTCAACCATAAAACAAAAAGATAATTATGTGACACGTATAATAACTATAAGATAATTACTATTCACACCTCCATTTACTATTCACACTCCTACCGTTGTTGAAAAGACAAAAATACCCTTATTTGATTTATACTTAACCCCCACCCTCTTATTTTTCCTTTATTTTCTATCTTCTTCTTCATTCATTTGTCTCCTCCACGCCTCTGTCCGAAGCTCCAGCCCTCTCATTGTGCTCGTCTCTTCGGCTGCACTGCACCTGTTGGTGGTTTAAGCGAGTTATTTTCAGTGCTATTTGTGAAGCTTCTTCTTCATATTCGGCGCAAGTCCCCATTTCTGGTAATTGCCACTAACTTTATTTTTTTTTCGCATTTGAGATTTGATGGAAACTTATTTCTGTTGTGCTTTAAGTGCACAATGGAATCTTGTTTCCGTTAACTGCTTGAGTTAAATACAAAACAGAAAACTACAGGGACGGAACCAGAAAATTTTGTCAAGGGGGTGAAATTTTATCATATGATAAACAAAATTAATAATAACTAACTTTTATAATTAATAATTATTTAAAATTTAGTTTAATAAAAAATAAATTTATTGACTTCTTTTTTAATACATGCAATAGAAGTTTGTGGTGATTTTTTTTTTAAATTTGTGACATAGGAATAGGATAAGATAGATCAAAACAATTGAATTCTTTTTTCTAAGAGAATGAAGAAAGAATTTTGTGAGTTGTCATACTTTGATTGCAGTATAAAAAATTAATTTATTAAATTAAAATTAATTTATTAAATTAAAATTAATTTATCTACCAAATTTAAAATATTGTAAATTCTTAGTTAACAATAAATAATAAATTAAATTATTCGTAAAACAAATTAAAAGCAATGCAAATTAGAATAATTGCCTAATTCATTCATTTTATCATGTCTATATATATAAAATACAGTTGCTGATTAGGACTATTGGTGCACGTGTTACATTTAGAATCAATTTTTTTTATCCCTTAACTGTATTGGCATTATTTCTAGGAAGTCTCTCATTTGTTTTTTCACAATTGAGTTTAAGAAATTTCAATCCAATTTCACGGTTACAATTCTTTAAATTGATTTCAAGGACTTGCAATATTGTATGGTATATATAGGTCGTCGTGGGACAGGGGCATGATTAGAAGCTACCACAAAGTGAGGGACAATATGTGACTCTGGTCGTGTTAAATTTATTGCAGTTGACGCGTGCTTGTTCAAAGTCTTAAATTTATAACAATATCTACTTTTTTTTTTTATGTAATTAGAGTTTTCCATGCAAAATTATGAAAATATCATTGTATTTAAAATCCCAAAATTCAAAGGACTTACCTTGAATATTTTATATTTTTGTGGTCATCCAAGTTGATTTTAGGTGCTCTCTCATATCCTAGTGTCCAACTTAAAATTTACATATCTGTAAATATTAAGTTGAATAAAATATAATTTTCGTCTTTTATACATGAAGATAGACGTTATAATAATATGCATTAATATTATTAAATAGTCACAAAAAATATATTACAATTGAAAATATCCTATATTTGTTTTTAAAAAAAAAATATGACAAGTTATGAATGAGAATAACATTAATCACTATATAAATTAATATATTTTATATTTGGGTTTGCATATACATATATATTCATTGTCAACTTGTGGAAAGTTTTACCTACTGTTTTAGGCATTGTTTCCAGGAAGTGTCCCATTTTGCTTTTTCACAATTGAGTTTTTTTATAAACAAAAAAAAATTGATTAAGAAGCATGAATAAAATAAGACTTTAACCAGTATATAATAATTTTTAAAGAAAATATCAAAGGGATAAAATAAGACAAGTTACAACATGAATAAATTGAGTTTAAGAAATTTCAATCCAACTTCACGGGAAAATTATGTGAATTTTACTTCTTACAGTTCTTGAAATTGATTTCAAGGACTTGCACTATGTATAGTATATAGATAGTGGGACATGGTTTGAAGCTACCACGAAAGTGAATGACAATAAATTGGGTCGGTGGATTCCTTTTAAAAGTATCACCATCTTCCAATTGCAATTGCCTCCAAAATTAAATAAGTCACTGCCACCTTCCAATTGGTAGTGTGAAATTGATTGCAGTTGACGCGTGATTGTTCAAAGTCTCTCTAACTATGCCGTATTTTATTCTAATTAGAATTAGCATTTTCAGTGCAAAATGATGACAATATCATCATATTTTAAAATCCCAAAATTCAAAGGATTTTCCTTAAATATTTTTATCGATTTTAACAACTCCTAAACCACAAGGCATGTAAGTCTTAGGATGATTATATTTCTTCATTTCCCTCAGTTTCTTCATTTCCAAAATCAACTGTCCCCGTAGAGTCACAGGAGTCTTCGACACGTTAACTTCCATTAATATTTGTAACGGTTTAATGCTTTTCTTCAGAGTTGAAAACACGTACAATTTGAAGGATCAAAATTTTGCCTCTCGACTGAAAGCACAAGAAAGGGAAACATATATATTAAAATTATATAGTATATGCTTCTACAAGCAAAGCAATGCACCTCCTGCTTTATAATCAAATTAACTTTAAAATATGATGAGATATCCAAAAAATTGATGACAATTTAAGTTTTAAATATCCAAAAATATATATTTTTAATTATTTAAAAGATCATTTTAAAAGGATGACTTAGTTCCCTATTTTATTTTTTAAGTTCATTACTACACACACACACACACACACACACACACACATATATATATATATATATATATATATATATATATATATATATATATATATATTTACTAGTTCAAATGCCAGTTTCAAAGAAAATGTCTCAACATGTGATTTCCATTGCAAGCAACGTTGGTCACAAATCTCAAACCACAGAACACCGACGATTAAGAATTCTTAAATTTCACACTATAGTAAAAATATAGTTGAGACCAAAGAACCTCAGATGAAAATGCATATCACTATCTCAAAAAATATAGTTTTGCACTCTGCAAGAATTTTAACTCAACATCGACTTATAACAAAAAACCATGTATTTAACATTTAGGCTTAATTACAAATTTTACCATGCTCGAATCCAAGACTTTGATTAAGGGGACCAAGTCCTGCACCATTCGGACCAATGACTTGTTAGTTCCTCATATTATATATAAATGGATTTATAATCCCTCATTCAATTATAAAAGAATAAAAATAAAGAGATCATATAATATATTATGTTATATATTATAAAATGTTCATATTATATATAATGTATTGTAATATATATATATATATATATATATATATATATATATATATAATGCAAGTAACAATACAATTTATAGTATTACGTTCTAATTAATTTTTATTTCAAACGATATAAACAAAAATAAGAAAACATAATAATCATAAAGGAAGAAAAAAAATTTTGCCCCCCTGATAGATGTTTAGATCCCTAGGCTGACAGCCTTTTCATTCCACACACACACCGACTTTGTCCTTTGTTTTAGAAAAACCTTTACAAAACATTCTATACCCACATCATCTTCAGCTTGTGAGCTTTCACCTCTGCAATATGGCTTGTAATAGCATCCAAGCTAGCTCTTCATCACACACAAAAGCTTTTGATGTGTTTGTAAGCTTTAGAGGTGCGGATACTCGTAACGGTTTCACTGATCACCTTTTTGCAGCTCTTTAGAGGAAAGATGTTGTTGCTTTCAGAGATGACCAAAAAATTAAGAAAGGGGAACTCTTGGAACCTGAGCTCTTGCAGGCAATAGAAGGATCACGTGTTTTCATTGTTGTCTTCCCAAAAGACTATGCATCATCCACATGGTGCATGAAAGAGCTGACAAAGATAGTAGATTGGGTTGAACAAACAGGCCGAAGTGTGCTCCCTATTTTCTATGATGTCACTCCTTCCGAGGTCCGAAAACAAAGTGGAAAGTTCAGAAAAGCTTTTGAAGAACACGAAGCAAGGTTCAAAGATAATTTGGAAATGGTAGAAAAGTGGAGAGAAGCTTTCAAAGCAATTACCAATCGTTGTGGGTGGGATATACAAAATAAGTAAGTACTTAGCGATATTTTTTCTTTTATACATGTGATTTTGCTTTTGAAAGTCTTAACTCTTAGAGATGATTTTTGTGTTTTTGCTTTACTTTGGTCGTTCAGGCTACAACATGAAGATATTGAAAAAATTGTTAAAGAGGTAATCAACATATTGAGTCATTATCAAATTTTGAGTTTTGGAGATGATTTAGTTGATATGCACTCTCGTGTGAAACAATTGGAAGAACTTCTACATTTAGGCGCAAATGAAGTTGTTCGAGTTATCGGAATTTGTGTGATGGGTGGAATAGGAAAGACAACCCTTGCTACTGCTTTGTTTAATAGAATCTCTTCTCAATATGATGCTTGCTGTTTCATTGATGATGTAAGCAAAATTTATGAGGATATTGAACCAACAGGTGCACAAAAACAACTTATTTGTCAAGCTCTAAACGAAGGAAATATAGAGATAAGCAATCTTTTCAAGGGAACCATGATGGTAAGAAGTAGGCTATGTCACTTAAAGATGCTTATTATTCTCGATAATGTTGTTCAAATTGAACAATTGGAGAAATTGGCTTTGCATTCTCAATATCTAGGTGTAGGGAGTAGAATCATCATAATCTCTAGAGATAGTCATATCCTAAGAAATTATGGAATAAATGAAGTTTACAATGTTCAACTCTTGAATGGGAATAAAGCTCTTCATTTATTTTGTAGAAAAGCTTTCAAATCTGATGATATTTTGGAAGAGTATGAACAATTGACATATGATGTACTAAAGTATGTTAATGGCCTTCCATTAGCAATTAAAGTATTGGGCTCATTTTTGTTTGATCGAGATGTTTCTGAATGGAGGAGTGCATTGACTAGAATGAAAGAAAATCCAAGCAAAGGTATTATGGATGTATTGCAAATAAGTTTTGATGGATTGTTGGAAATGGAGAAAGAATTTTTTCTAGATATTGCTTGTTTCTTATGGAGTGGTCCATACAGGGGGAAGGAACAAGTGAAGAAACTTTTAGACTATTGGGGATTTTACCCTGACATTGGTATGAAAGTTCTCATTGAGAAATCACTTATTAGTTGTGAGGGTGAGAACATTCAAATGCATGACTTGTTGAAAGAGTTGGGCAAGAGTATTGTTCGAGAAAAATCACCCAAGGAGCCAAGAAAGTGGAGCAGGTTATGGGACTACAAGGATTTCAAAAAAGTCAAGAAAGAACAAAAGATAAAATATTTTTTTAGTATAAAATCTTAGGTTGTCATTTTTCAAAAATCTATAAATTATTAAAGAAATCTAATATTTTTCTTTCCATATTACAATGCTTTAGGAAGCCAAAATTCTTGAAGCCATAGTTATTGAACAATATACCTCAATGTCCCTGGAAACAACAATGATGGTGGATGGTCTATCAAAAATGAATCATCTTAAGTTGCTTTCTCTTTCTTATGAGCAATATTCAGGAAACCTCGATTATCTTTCTAATGAACTGAGATACCTATCTTGGAACAAATATCCTTTTATGTGTCTGCCATCAAGTTTTTATCCACATCAACTTGTAGAATTGATTCTAGCTTATAGCAATATCAAACAATTATGGGAAGGTACAAAGGTACTATATTGTTCCTTTTCAATTTTCTGTCTTTAAATGAACAAATAAAGAGTTATCTTATATTCTTTTAACTTTCTTTAGCTTAATTAAAAGAAACGCGAGAAAGCTTAAATGCCATTAATTTTGTCTCCTACTATTTGACCAAATCCCAAAAGGAATTATCTTTTTCTTTTTTTTTTTTTTTGTTAAAGGAAAATGAAAAATTAAAGGATAGTGATTTTCCTTGTTTTTATTTCTTTTACAGTCTCCGCCTAACCTGAGAACTCTAGATCTCCATCACTCCGGAAATCTCATTGAGATACCAGACTTAACAGGGGTCCCGCATCTTGAGAAACTTGATCTTGAAGGATGTATAGGAATTGTGCATATCCATCCATCCATTGGTAATCTACGAGAGCTTGTTGTTTTGAATTTGAAAAATTGTAGAAATCTTGTCCTTAATGTGAATATCATTTTTGGACTTACTTCTCTTAAGAGACTAGATCTCTCAGGCTGTTCAAAATTACATAATAGTCAGCAGTTACAGAATCCAAGGCAGACAGAACATTCGGAGAAAATTAATAAAAATAGAAAGTTAACAAAAATAGTACGCAAAGTTTTAATGTTGCCTTTCCATTTTCTTTCCTCTCGAAAACCTGAAGCTTCATTTGGTTTGTTGATGCCTCATTTGCCTCATTTCCCATATTTGGTTTTTCTTGATCTGAGCTTCTGCAATCTACTTCAAATCCCTGATGCTATTGGGAACTTTCATTCTTTAGAAATGTTAAATTTGGGGGGAAACAAATTTGTGACACTACCTACTACCATCAAGCAACTTTCCAAACTTCAAGTTCTGAACTTGGAGCACTGCAAGAAGTTGAAATATTTGCCCGAGCTTCAAACTACAAAAGAAAAAACAACTGGCATATATTCCCCGCAATTATACATATTTGATTGCCCCAAGTTGAGTGATATGAAACACTTATATAGCATGGTTTATTCTTGGATGGTGCAAAATCTTGAGGTAACGACTCAATCCTCTCTTTCCCTATATCGCTTTTTCTGTATACACTGATTAGTGATTATTAAAAATAATAACTGATTTTTCTAGTATCAGGTATACTTGCAACCCTCTATTTCCTTGGGTATGATGGATGTTATTATTCCTGGAACTCAAATTCCAAAGTGGTTTAAAGAACAAAATGTGGGTAGTTCAATAAGTATGGACCCGCCTCCCTCACTTATGGACGACTCAAATTGGATAGGTGTTGCCTGCTGTGGGCTATTTGTGGCACATGATGATCCTACTAATGATATTTGTGAACCTTTTCCAAGGGCAAGGATTGATTACAGTGTTGCAAGAGGAATGTATTACTCGTTTCCAATACATTTCAAGAAAGATCTGATCACAGTTGAATTAGATCACTTGTTCATAGTGATTTACTCTCGGGAAGCATTCATTCATTACACTAGGGTTGACAGCCCTCCAGGTTTACATGTGGAGGTGATGAATTGCGGATATCGTTGGATATTTAAGGAGGATCTTCAACAATTAAACCCAGACATGATGTTCAGTGGAAATTCTTCATCTCGGAAGCAGAAGCTTTTAACAATTGATTAACCACTCATCATTGAGCTTATTCATGGAATGCATAGAAATTTCTTCTCAACCACAATTCCATCAGAGAAATTCTAATCCATTTGAGGTAAGATTTAATACAGAAAGGCACAATTGTTATTATAAAATTTATAATTATTTATAAATACTCTGTTTTTTTCTATCATTTATTGATGATATAATGGTGATTTTTTTTTTCCGATTATATTTCCAGACTAAAGTCAATGTTACTTGAGAGCATTGTTAAAAGTGATAATAAACATATTTACTTATGGATTGTGATGAGTTGTAAACTATAAACCTTAGCTAGTTGGAAGAGAAAAAAACGTACAGAATCATTTTGGATATAACTATCTTAAAGTAGAAGTTGACAATGGTCATTTTTTGATTGAAGTAATTGAGCGAATCTAACTCCTTTCATCTGTTTACTAGAGTGAAGTATCTGGTATTTCATTTACAATTTACTATTTTTCAAATAGAAGTGTGGAATGTTAACAAAAGCTAAAGAAGAAATCAAAGATAATATCAGACATGACGAAATATACATTGATATTCTGGTTTTAGAGTTAAGAGACTTATCTACTGATTTTTACAAGAATTATACGTATATTATAATATGTGTAAGTGTGTTCTATCCCATTGGTAAATGTTTAGCACAATCACCGTCTTCAAGAAAATGTTAGGCAGACATATAGAATTATAGAGGACTACACAACTCTTACTCTTAACATTTGTATCAAACCAAAACCCATTGATAGACAACCAAAATTTTCATCTCCAACTACACGAAGTTAATACATATTATGTCGTGGAGACATCTAATTAGACTTGAAAACATCGTCAGTTTCCAATAATTGACAGCAAGGTGAACCTAGGCATTGACAATTTAAATAAGTTTGATAAAGAACTTGGAAAAGAGACCAATAATATATTGGTTATGGAATTTTCTAAAATAATTTTCTTATGAAAAAAAAAAGAAAAAAGAAAGACTCGAGGTTGTTGAGAAATTCAATGACCTATGTTGACTATCTTAAGACCTTATAAGGATAGAACCCTTTCTGTTTCCAGGTCTTGAACTAGCAGGATTCCCAAATTTGGCAGAACTTATGTCCAAGAATGAGGAGTATTGCAGCAAGTACAGTAGATGTTAGTTCTGCATCTTTAGCTAGAGGCCATTGTTAATATAGTTGATGAAATATGAACACTAATGTTTCACATTCAATTATTACATTTATGATTAGCTTCGTCGGTAATGTGAATATTTGCATATTTTAGTTTTTACTCATTCATGATTTAAAACTGCTGGCATTGCATGATCTTAAAATTCTTCATTCACTCTCAACTAGTCTTTCTAGTTATCTGAAGGGCAGATGGCTGATGCTACTTGTGCTTGCTTTCTGCCTATCCTTTCACAGTTGGGTCAAGGCCTCACTTGTTTCGAAGGAAAAATTGATCAATGATATTACTGATATAGTTGCTAATGATTTAACCATTAAATCCACCTCAACTCATCTTGTAAGTGTCTTTTACTTACTAAATACAGATTGATTTGTCAAATTTTGCAATTTGTGTCTCTGCTCATTCATCTTTCACTCTGCTGTGACCTTAATTGCAATTTGCAGTAGACAGCATTAAAGAAGGTCTCAAAGGATTGGGCTACAATAGTATAGCACACTTGTCCAACAGTTACATTCAGATTCCTATTTACTTCCTCGCCCGCTTCTTAATTCCTTGTATTCAATGTCACTTATTATTATTTGGTTAAGAACATGAATATCTCTGATTGGAAATACTGATCTTTCCAGTTTAATATTTAATCCTATTGTTCTCCCCATTGCAGAATCCAAATGACAGCATAACTGCATTGGATGCAGATCGTTCTCAACTGTGAGGCTCTTTCAATTCATCCACAATCCTACTTCGGCTGGGTGGCTTGCAGGATTCAAGGATGGTTCACTAATATACTGTGAAGTAGGAAGTGAATGGTTATTTGATTAAAATATGTTGTTGAACTCGGTGCTAAAAGCAGCGATACACCTAATTTCTGATACTCATTTTAAATTACTGTGAACACCATAGCCTTTTATTTTAGCCTGTTAGTTAACTGCTTCACATTATCATTCTGTGTCTCGAGCTTGTTGGGCCACTGATATGGGATAATGAATGAGACACAATTATGAATTTTTTATACACAAAATTTCAAAAGCATGCATTTTTAATGGGAGTAAGGACAGGGAGGTCTAACGTCTAAGTATTTTTATTTGTAACTTTTTTTGGAAATTATATTTTAATAAAATAAGAATTTGAAAGAATTCTTATTATTTAAATTTGAGAAATTTTGATAAACTTAAATAAATTAAATTGATGTGTAAGATTAAAAAAATAGTAAAACTAAATATTAGTTTGGCATTTTTTATTTCCTGTTTTCTTGAATTAAAATAAAAATAAAAATGTTGTTTTATTCAACTTGTTATTACTTGGTTAGTATTTTTAATCATTGTGGTTTCAAGTAGTTGTGGTATTATATTATAACTAAGCTAGCTGTACCCAAAAAAATATTATAAGTAAGCTAAAATAATTAATTGAACTTATAATTAATTAGTTTTTGAAGAATATCAAGAATTTAGATAAGCTATTAATGTGCCTATATTAAAACATTAAATTAGTAAACTTAAAGATGTAAGAAGGTTGGTTAATAAAGCCTTGGAATTATTCTATATATTTTTGTTAAAGTATTTAGTTGATAATTAAATTTGGTGAGTGTTATGTTAATATGGATTGGATTGTTATTGTAATACTCTATCTTTCTGAGTCCAAGACCGCAGTAGCCCAAATGCTTTTTTTTTTTTTTTTTTTATGTTCTCCTCTTTAACTTACTAATTTTCTTTTCCTTAGCTTAGTGGGCAGGGCTCCCTTCTTCTCTCCAAGAAATTTATTGTGAGTGAATGTGTGGATTGGCTGAAAAATCAAATTGAAAATTCATCCTCTGTTTTCTTCATAGATGTTAACATGCTTATATAAGCATATTGAGACTACGTACTCTGATGTGAAAATCTTGGTCTTAAGAGGATGTGTTGGAACTGTGCACTGTTCCCATTTGATTAAAATTTGATAATTGGATGAAATGGGATGTGGACAGTGCTATGGGTGAAATTCTCAATTACTTTGGTCTTTATTTCCCTGAAATTCTTCTTCAATGTCATCGTATATTCTATGGTTTCATAGATACTTAAGGGCATAAAACTAGTATATAACAAATGAAAATATCACAGTTTTTAAAAATAAATAAAAAATATGACAGGTTGTGAATGACAGTAACACTAGTCATTATAAAAATTAATATATTTTATATTCGTGTGAACACATATATATTCATTGTCAACTTATGGAAAGTTTGGCCTACCGTATAGGCTTGGAAGTCTCTCATTTGTTTTCTCACAATCGAGTTTAAGAAATTTAAATCCAATTTCACAGTTACCATCCTTGAAATTGATTTCAAGGACTTGCAATATTGTATGGTATATATAGGTCGTTGTGGGACAGGGCCATGGTTAGAAGCTGCCACAAAGGTGAGGGACAATATGAGAAATTTATTGCCGTTGATGCGTGCTTGTTCAAAGTCTTTCTAACAATATCTACTGTTATTATTATTATTATTATTATTATTATTATTATTATTAGAGTTTTCCATGCAAAATTATGACAATATCATCGTATTTAAAATCCCAAAATTCAAAGGACTTACCTTGAATATTTTATATTTTTGTGGTCCATCCCTAACAACTCCTAAACCAGAAAGCAAGTAAGTCTTACTAGGATGATTATATTTCTTCACTATCCTCAGTTTCATCATTTCCAAAAAGAACTGTCCCCTGTAGATTCAAAGTAATATTCAACAAGTTTACTTCCATTTTTGTAATTGGTTGAAAAATTTAAAGGTAATGAGTTTATATATATTAAAATGTATTTAAGATAGAAATGATGATGTTTATTAAAAAAATAGTAAAATATTTTAAGTGAATAAATTTTCCAACGGTAAGCTTTAGCTTCTTTTCATTCTGTAAACTTTATTTTAGGTGTTGTGTTGGAAAAAAAAGTGTTTAGAGAATTAATGGAAAATAAATTGATAAGACATGAACTTTGTAAATGTGTATGTGTTTTTTTTAATATATATACTGCACAAATTATATTTAAAATTTAGAAAATATTAAACGTTATATATGAAATATTTACTTAGAATGATGGATAAAATTTATTAAGTAACATAGGTATAATTTTGAATATGATAAGAAATGGGTAACGTCCTTTATTTTTCTAGTTTTTCTAATACGAAGAATATAAGATTATTTTAATTATTATTAGTATATTATTTTTATTTGAAACTATTTTTGGAAATTATATTTTAATAAAATAAGAATTTGAAAGTATTCTTATTTATTTAAATTTAGAGAAATTTTGGTAAAATTAAATAAATTGAAATTGGTGCATAAGATTAAAAAAAATAGTAAAATTGAATATTAGTGTAGCATCCTTTATTTCTTGTGTTTCTTGAATTACAAAAATAAATAATATTGTTGTTTTATTCAACTTGTTATTAATTAGTTAATATTTTTAATAATTGTGGTTTAAAGTAGTTGTGGAATTATATTATAACTAAGCTAAAATAATTAATTGAACTTATAATTAATTAGTTTTTAAAAATATCAAGAATTTAGATAAGCTACAAATGTGCCTATGTTAAAACATAAAATTAGTAAACTTAAAGATGTAAGATGGTTGGTTAATAAGGCCTAGGAATTATTCTATTTTTGTTAAAGTATTTAGTTGATAAATATAATTAAATTTGGTGAGTGTTATATTAATATGGGTTGGATTGTTACTGGGCAACTACTTAATGCACCCCATTTTTTACTTGTGCATCTCCAAAATTCTTAATATCCCCCTTTTACCATTATTCTCCCAAGCAAATCCTCTATGACCACCACACTCCACCTTCCACCAACACCACCGTTGCACCACACTACCAGCCAACACCATTGCCGCACCCAACATACCATCATCGCCGCACTCGAAGATTAGTGGGTGTGTATTACGGATTGAAGAATTCGTAATACACACAAATGTATTACAGATTGAGTGATTTGTAACACATTTGTATTACAGATCACTCAATCCGTAATACAAATGTGTTACGGATTACTCAATCCGTAATACATTTGTGTGTATTACAGATTGAGTAATCCATAACACATTTGTATTACAAATTACTCAATCCGTAATACATCTGTGTGTATTACGGATTGAGTAATCCATAACACATTTGTATTACAAATTACTCAATCCGTAATACATCTGTGTGTATTATGGATTGCTCAATCTGTAATACACACAAATGTATTACAGATTGAGTGATCCGTAATACAATTGTTTTACGGATTACTCAATCCGTAATACATTCTTTTGTATTACGGATTGTTCAATCTGTAATACATACACTATCAAGGGACATAATAGTTTATTTTGGTTCATTATTTTAGCTTATGGGGTGCACCAAGCAAAAATAAGGTGCATTAAGTAATTGCCTTGTTATTGTTATACTCTATCCTCTTGAGCCCAAGACCACAGTAGCCCAAATGCTTTTTTTTTTTTCTCTTCTCCTATTGAACAGACTGATTTTCTCTTCCTTACCTTAATGGGCTGGGTGACCTTCTGCCTAAGAAATTAGGCAATTACTTAATGCACCTCCAAAATTTTTAATATTCCCATCTTACCATTCCTCTCCCAAGTAAACCTAGCTATCTCTCCCAAATTTCCATGACCACCACACCACACCCCACCTCCACCCAACCACCTAACACCATCATTGCGCCGCCACCTAACCACACCCATCACAGTGACCACTCGTAATCCATATATTATTAATTGAGCAATCTGTAATACAAATGTATTTTGGGTTGAGCAATCCGTAAAATAAGTGTATTACGAATTGTTCAATCTGTAATACATACAAATGTATTGCGGATTGAGCATTTCGTAAAACAAGTGAACTACGGATTGAGAAATCCGTAAAACAAATGTATTATGAATTGCTCAATCCATAATACATTCTCTAATCTCGAATTCAAAGGGTGAGGAGGTTGTGCCGATGACACAGAGGCGTGAGTGTAACGACCCGTCTTCGTTACATAACTATCAATAAGGGATTTCATTTTATTCAATTTTAAAACAAGTACTTTCATTAGTTTATTTATGAAAATACTGTATAAACTTTTCTCAATTTCAAAGCTAACAAAGATACAATTCAAAACTTAAAACATAAACCACATGTACATACTTCTCTTACAAGGTAACCCCATAAAAGCGCTATGCTAGTCCATTCTATACAAATGACTAAACAAAGAAAAGAAGGAAGAGACTGAATCTTCAATCCCATACTCGCTCCATCTACCAAGCCTCCAAGAGGAAGAATCCACCTAGAAAGCTATCTACTCCCCCAAACACAACGTTCAAGATCATCACAGGCACAAACCACACGTGCAAACAGCGCAAGGGTAAGCTTACCAAATAAAACTATACATATAAGTAGATAAGTGAATTTCCAAATTAGTAATGAATAGGAAGATAACCAAACTTTGTATACTTCAATATAATATTATACATAATAACTGAAAACTCTACACAAAACTTAGTTCATCAATAAACACCAATAAATAACAACATCATGGCTCAACCATCTTAACTAATTCATACGACAGAGATATAACATAAATCCTCAACATAATCAACAACATAGTTCTATCACCAATTACTACCATGAATCATTAGATCTCATGGATTATATCCATTCAACAGATGTCATAATATCACATAATACAACCACCAACATCCCTTATCACAAAGCAATGTACAACACAACATAAACCATTAGACAACCTCAGTTAACAAGGCTGACTCTACTCCATGGAGTTTCAACATCATATGAGCGGCCCCTCATTGGCCCCATCCCCTACCATAGTCTATACATTCTGACCATTCAGGGAGTCTCTTGAGCTGACCTATGGGGAAAGTGTGATTTTATCAAAAATAGACAAGTGTTATAGTGGCTTACCTTTGTAGGTTTGCAAGACCTTACATCTATAGGGATTCGCCCACTCTTCTATTTTATAGGCCCATTCCTGTTGGCCACCATGAAAACCCCAAACACTAGGTTAAGAGCCAACCAAGCACCCTCAACCAAGCATTATATTGACAATTTTGAGATTTATGAATGCCAGGACGTATTCTGTACTTACATAGGAAAATTCTCAACTACAAAACTATATATATATATATATATATATATATAGTTAAATAACATGAACCTCCCGAAAGGTTATAGACAGTTTTGATATTTATTGAATGTCAGGACTTATTCTGTATGTACATAGGAAAATTGTCAACTAGAAAACTATAGTGAAGCAATATGAACCTCCCGAAAGGTCATTTATACAAGAGTTTGTTTCATCTTGCATGTAAGTTTGGTACATTCTAGGCTGTGCTGTACTCTCTAAAATTTGTTACAGTTTTAATTTCATTTATTTTCAACCACATTTAACTTGTACTATCAAGCACAGCACAGAGGTTTTACGTGTGACTCGGTACCTTAAATTTATTTTAAGTTGGAATTTGGTTTTTTTTATAAAATATGCTGAATAGTTTCTTAAGTAACATCGATTATCAAATTGAATATTTTGAGACACTGATTTTAAAACTTTGATTGTCAATGTTTCGAATGTTAAATGTGCTATAAGACACTGATCATGTAAAAAGTTTTAAAATAGTATCTCAAAATTGAAAATAATTTGTGTTTCGAAAAGGATAAATGTGCTATAAGACAAAAGGAGTGTTTGATAGAGAAGAAGTTTTTTATAGAGCCCGGAAATCAAGATTCCTTGGAATCATAAATCCTGGTAATCATGATTTGAAAAGTTACCCCACCTTCCTTCATGGAAAAGTTTTTGTGGGAAACATTCTTTCCTAGAAATGTTATTTTTTAAAATTGATACCAAAAGTGAGAAATCAAGATTCTCAATCTAAGATTCTTAGGAAACCAAAAACTTTTCCTACCAAACACCCCCTAAAGGAATTATTTTATAACTTTCAATAATTAAAGAGCTAAATTAACTTAAGAAGTTAATATATCACGTAAGTAATTTAGCTAAAGAAGTTATGAAAATGCTTTTCAGAATGGGTTAAAATTTTAACATTTTGAAAAGTATTTTTTGGAAGTCTCAAGACAATACTTTTCAAAATTTAATTACATATGGAGACATTTTCAGAGGAATTCATAATTTAATTAGCATTATTAATCGACGGAAAAATAGCACTATTAATGATGACATCACACTGTATGGCTTAAAGTAATACATATGCCATCATCAAAGAATTAAGATTCGATAGCGAGCTATGAGTAAGTGTTACACAACACAACACCACCTAGGGGGAGGTTAATGATTCAAGAGTTCTTGAACACTAATCACAAGTTGGAACTTAAAAATTGAGTCATCTCATGTTAGTAGCTAGACTCGAGACCACAGTTCCATTCAAAACCTTGCGTCTTTCCTTTCTTCTATGGAGTACACGCAAATTTGGTGACTTGGATTTCGTTGTGTCCTTTGAAGACCTAAAAGCAACGTGGTGTGAAGATAATCAGCATTCAAAAATTCTACAATGTTAAAAAAAATGAAACGTAAGTTTAGTTCGGTTTTAAACGCATACTCTTTGGGGACAAAATGGATGATCAAAATTAGGAACTGGCCTAGCATGTGGAACCATTGTCCTTCTCAACCGTTTCAACGCTTTCTCTTCCTCTATCTGCATGTTCATGTTTACAATATTATCATTGTCATCCATGCAACCAATTTTAGTGATCAAAAATAGCAGACAGTAAAGTAACTTGGGTATCATACCATTCTTGCTACTTCTCTCTCTTCTTTGTATCGTTTGTACATCATTTCTTTTTCCTTAATCTGTAAAAAATAAGCTATTTGAGTACTGTAAAAACCATGAATACTTTTCTGAATTTTCTTTTCCAGAGTAATAATAAACAGATATGGAATTTTGGTTACCCTTTCATTAAATTGTGCTCTATCCACAGCCCGATGATTCACATGTAAACTAAATTCCTGAACTTGTGTGAGGGGTTTGCGGACCTTCTCTGGAAGGGGGATTGGGTCCCTGCATTTAGTAACATCCATGGAAAAATTTAGTTCACTTGTAGTTTTCATCTAACATATATTGCACATTAAAAAAATTCTTGATTGTTGCTCACTCTTTTAAGATTGGTTGTGCCTTAAACGCTCTCATGAGTCTCATCTGAGCCTCTTCTTTTTCCATTCTGTGTCTTTCTTCCTGTTGCCTTTGCATTTCTTTCTCATGTCTCAACAGGCTCTCCAATTGGAATGACTCTGGTCTTGTGCAATGCTTTGGTTCTGGTTTTGGTGGGATCTGCATATCATATAAGTGACTTTAATAATTTTTTCAGTTAGCAAATAGAGATGAAAGATGCACCAATTGACAAAATTATGTACCACAAGGTAATCAGTGGTGTAAGGGTATGGATTAGCCTTGGGAATCCTTGCGTTTTCCTCTTCCAACTGTTTCTGAACAAGTTCCATGACCAGTTTCTTCTCTTTCTCAGCACCTCTTTCCTGTCATGGTTAAGAATGTTGGTGTTAGAAGAACTAGACTAAATCACTGTTGCATTCTCTTCAACTCAGGGAAAGTAATGAACCTCTGTGTGGAGATGAAATGGATTTGGAATCGTGTTTCTTGGGATTGGGTTGTGATTACGTGCAGGTTCAGACTTCAAAGAAAGCTGCAATCAGAATAATAAACAATTACATTTCACCAGAAAAAAAAATGATTACAGAATTTATAGAACATCTTTTTATATTCTAGATTACTGAATCTTCTTTGTGAGCAGATACTTCATTCTAGACTACCTTGCCAAATAAGTCAGCCCTGGCAGCAGGTGGTGGAATTCTTTCATCTGTGGCAAAGTGAAATTCTTGAGGTTGGGTAACATGTTTCTCGGCATGACAGAATATTCCAATATCCCCTTTACTTTCAAAGATCTGAAAGAACAAAATTCGGTTATTTAAATGAAAGAATAAAATTCTTAGAATTGGGTAGACATCTCAGTTGGCACTATTACCTTCTTATTTAGAGGTTTTGCCTTGAATTTAGGGATCTTTTCAAGCTCCTCTTGCTCTAATTCTAATGAGCTTTTCACCTTGGGTGGGCGGGCTCTTAGTGAAGTTTGGAGTAAAGGTGTTTTTGGTTTAGTAAGATGAGGCTTCCATGAACTCTCCTGTTTAAAAAAAAAAAAAATGAGTGACTAATGGATCGAAGTGAAAATGAATAGTTGAATCAGTTGTTTCTAAAAGATACCTACCTTATGATGAGACACCTCTGTTGAAGCTATTGAAGCTGTATCTGCATTCTGATGGGCCCTAGCCAAAGTTTCCAGATGAAATTCCTGAAGAAAATGAAAAACGTCAATAATTCAAAATATAACATTTGGCACTTGTAAGTTGTAATGTATATTGCAATTGTAATTGTAATTGTAATATGCTATTCAATCTTCTATTCTTTGGTGATGGTTTACCTTAAACTCCGGTAGCTTTGGTGTACTTCTTGGAACAGGAGGCAAAGTTGCAGTTTGCAAAATCTATAATAATATAAAAGAAAAAAACACATAAATCTATGCACAAATAGAACAACAATCAATTAGGAGAAAAGAAGAATGAAATAATACCTTCTTATTCAATGGTCGAGCCTTGAATTTTGGCAATTTAGCCATCATTTCTTCCTCAAGCTCAGCACTACTCTTCACCCTAGCTGGCCGAATCCGCTGAGATGTCTCAAATTCAGGTTCCTTAGGCCTAGTCAATGTAAGTTTTGGTTTTGTCTGAATCAAAGAAGCACCATTATGAATATTTAGTAAAAAATTATTCAAACATGGTGCAATAAGAAGATGAAGTGGGGGTAAAACAAACCTTTCTGTCCTCTTTGTGAGGTTTACTAGTGCTAGACGACACGGTTAAACCCTCTTTGTGAGGCAAAATTTGATGTTTGACATTCAGAATCTGAAAAGTTAAAAAATATAAATATAAATAAGAATACATTTCAAGACAGACCCAAAAAATAACTTTTAACTGCGAAGATATATTTACCTGTCTAGAGTTTCCTCCTTCCAGTTTTTGCCTATTAATAGCTTGATTCTCTTGGGCCAAGTGAGGAGTCCCAGCAATGCTCTTCACGGTTGCTGACTTTAATTGAGGTTTTGTATTTGTGGCTATCTTCTTATTCAGTAATGCTGGTTTTGGTGTGCAAGCATCTTTTGCTACTTCAACAGATGCTCCTCCAGATGAAACCCTTAAGCATGCACTACGTCCTTTATAATCATTCTCACTTCTTTCATTATCAGGGCAAGCTGCATCATCTTCCTTTACAGTAGTCAGTAGTACCTTCTGCACCTTGTCAGTTTCATCTTCCTCTGTTTTGGTAGTCGTGCTCTGTGGTTGTATATTGGTTTCCATAACATTATCATCAACGCTAGCTAACATCTATTAAAACAATAGATTATCAGTTAAAGGAGTCAAAATTAAAGTATATATCTATATCATCAAAATTGAAGTAATTAACAGTACCTTCTGCATTTTGTCAGCTTCACTAAAATCACACAAGCCATCTACAGTAGTAGATCTACCAGTCTTGATTTTAGGCATGCATGCTGCAAAAACAATTTTAAAAAATTTTCTAACCCTTCCCATAGCTGATAGAAACGAAAATAAAAACAAAGAGGAAAAATAAAAAGCTGATAGAAACGAAAATGATTATACTTCCAGTGCAATATATATAAATAGAAATAGAAAAATGGAAATTATTTGATAAAAAACTAATAAAGGAAATTTTTAATGTGATTGGTAATTACAGGATATCTCGTTTAATTTTATTAAAAATACATATCTCCTCTCATTAATGGAAATGAGAGAAGAATATTAGTAAAAATAAATAATATTTTCATATAATTAAATAGATTGATTTTTTCTTTGAAAGCAATAGATTGAATTTAGTACTAATTAAAAATATTAAATTAAATCAGTTATAATAATTTAGTTAATAATTTTATATTTTTTACAAAATAAAAAATAATTTTCAAATAAAGTTACAATAAACTTAATAAACTATTATAATTAATTTTAAAAATAAATCTTATCTCTAAATTTATTTATTTTATATAGACCTCCTACACATAAATATGAAAAGGAATTCCAAGGTTCGACCCCTGTATTTTTTACTCAAATTGACTTCACTGGCCATCTTAATGCCTCGGTTCAGTATCTAAAAGTTGACCATTGATTGGGAATCTTACTTTTTATTTTTTCACTAATTTGGATACACCATACCCAACAAGACCTCACAAAGGAAGGAAAGATAGTTCATTTCCTTTTCACAAAACCATAATGTATTGCTAAATTCAATTTAAATGTGTTTATATTATTATATTTTTTTAGAATGTTATTTAATTATAGATTATAAATAATTATAAATTATTTTATATGATAAGATTATTAATTTTTATAATAATTATTTTAAAAATTATATTTGGGAAATCTTTAATCAATCACTAGTATAATTTTTTTTACCGAATAATTGATAAAGATTAAATTCTATATTACTTCCCTTTTTTCATTTTTTCTTTTTAAATATGCATCCGCTTGCACATTTGATATTACTCGTTATTAAAATCACGAGTAAAATTATATCACATTATTAATTTATTACCAAAAAAAGAAATCATCCTATCAAATTAATCATTGTGGATTCCACTTAACAAAAGTTACAAAGTTGTGATTTTTATATTTTAAGAATAATTAAAGGTTGGCACGCTCCATTAATCGATAAATTCAAGGATGTTTATTTTATTTGTAAAATCAATTTCTCCCATCACATGAGTACATAAAATCTGTGACTCAAATTAATTTAAACAAATATTTCAATTATATTTAATAGTTTAAAATTAATTTTATTTAACTTAAAAATAAACACTAAAAAAAATACCTATCCTAGACTAATATTATTGATAAAAAAATTGAATTAGACAATTTAGTTGAATTAGTTGAAACACAAATTAAATATGTTTGTGACACAAATGTACTTATTTATTTCTATATTTAATCCGTCAATTTGATTTTTTTTTTATGTGTATCTGTCAATTTGATTGAACCGTAACAAGTTGATCTTGTAAGCGTAATCTCCTTTTATAACATAATGTTCACCGTAACGAAGGATCACAAATACCTACTCCTTTGTTTTTTATCCATAAATATTTGGTACGGTCTAAATTATCTTATCCACTTTACCTTATAAGACACTAATTCTTGCACATTTCAGGAAAGGATATTCTCAATTATCACGTTAACCTAAAATCTTATTTACTTTATTTTTTTCATATATAATTAGATTCGACTGTCATTTCTCATTTAACCCCCTAAAAACCTTTCTTTCTTGCAATTAGTATTTTTAAATTCACGAATCACCATCCATAAATTGACTACGACAACAAAAATTGAAAAAGAAACGAAAAAAGACAACAACGGTGAAAGCGAGAAGCAGAATAGGTCAATAGGTGAATAGCTTACCAAAAAATCTCATCGTTTAATTAATTAAAACAAAAGAAGAATATTAGTAAAAATAAATAATATTTTCATATAATTAAATAGATTGATTTTTTCTTTGAAAGCAATAGATTGAATTTAGTACTAATTTAAAATATTAAATTAAATCAGTTATAATAATTTATTAATAATTTTATATTTTTTACAAAATAAACAATAATTTTCAAATAAAGTTACAATAAACTTAATAAACTATTATAATTAATTTAAAAAAAAAATCTTATCTCTAAATTTATTTATTTTATATAGACCTCCTACAAATAAATATGAAAAGGAATTCCAAGGTTCGGCTCCTGTATTTTTTACTCAAATTGACTTCAGTGGTCACTCTTAATGCCTCAGCTCAGTATCTAAAACTCATGACACAATCCCTGCTACCCTTCAACTCTATAGAATGCAAGCAATATATATAAATCTGAAAATTTTCCAGTACCTCAATTATTTTAAATTTTTAAATAAAGTAAAGTAGAAGTGGAGGTTGTCTAAATCCAAAGTCAAGCATTCGAACACATCTATAAATGCTTACTGATAACTTACCAATAAAATTAAGACGACCAGTCCTTCAAGTCAGAATGATGCATTAAATTGGGTTTTCTTAGTTGGATGCAATTTTTCAACATTTGACATTTTCCCAAATTAAGGATGGCCGCATGTCTATGTAGGCCTATGTTTGGCTTACAGTTAGAGACACACTCAAACTTATATTTAGTTGTTTTTACTTCTTTTTTTTAAACTAAGTTACTTCTAAAAGCGCACTTGAGTAAAACCAAAAAAAAATAAAATGTATTGAGTAAAAATTTGAAATAGAAAGTTTTTAAACGTAAAACACTTCATCTCAAACTCAGTTCTAATTAAAACTCATTTTTTAAAATAAGGATAATTTAAAACTAAATTTATAAATACTCGCCGAAACTATACTAGTAGTAAATCAAATTTGGGACTGTGTATTAGAATGCAAAGATTTTGCTGTAAGAGAACCTTGTCCTTCCCTGTGGGCAGAGTTAATAATTGGAAAATTTTCATTTCACATCACATGAGAGTAGAGCCGTCAAAATGGCCTGTCCGGCCCAGCCCGACCCTGACCCACATGGGCCAAGGTCAAAAAAGCCCGCAGGGCCAAAAGGCCCGTAATAAAAAGCCTGTAGGGCCAAAAAACCCACAGGGCCTTGTGGGTTAGGGTCGGCCCATGGGCCTTAAATTTTAACAATTAAATGGGATTTTTAGACTTCCTAACTCATATTATTTTGATCAACAATTAAATAATATAAATTAAAAAAATATCAAGAACTTGATAAAAAAAAAACTCAATCTCAAAAAGATTCAAAATCATATCATAAATAAATAAAATAGTTTAAAGATAATAACTTAAAATTAACAATAATAAAAGTAAATAATTTCTTTACCAACCACTAACAAAAAGCTAATGGTAAAAACTACAAAGATTACAATTATATGTCTTTATCAAACAACTTCAGTAACAATGCTCAAAGTGTAATATTTTATCAACTAAACTCAATCTCATCTAAATCCCTTTTATTCTAAGCGGGTACGTTGTGTAGTATATCATATTATCATTGTTTTGAATATAAATTTGCAAAAAAATAAAATAAAGTATGTAAATAAAAAAATTAAAAAATAAATGTCTCAATAACAATGGTATAAATGTTAATTAATTGTGAAATGTCAAGTATTTAAAATGCTTCTTTTGAGTGAAACAACTTTCTCTGTGAACTAGTAATTGATAACCACATCCTGTTCCCTATTCTTATCTTCAAACAACAATAATAAGTAATAATATTTTTATTTTATGAAATAATTGCTATTATATATTCAATCCAATATATATTAAACTTTTGATTGGTGGTCCAGAATCGGAAAAGGACTCGGTCCAAAAAAAAAACAATATTAATTTTTCCTATACTTTTTTATAGCATTAATATATATATATATATATATATATATATATATAATACGATTTTATTATTCTTTAATAATTATTTTAAAAATTATAGTAACTTATTTACAGATTAGTTATGCTAAACTAAAGATTTACAATACTTATTTATAAGAAAAATATAAAATTTAGAAAGGCTAGCATTTTTTCTTTAAATGTTAGTGTTCTCTGCAATAATACTCTAGATGTGAGCAGAGAAATTAATAAAAAATATTTAATTGAACAAAAAATAAATTAAAAAAATCTTATAAATACATAAAAAATAGATGAAAATAAATTGTAAGATAAATTCTGATATATATATATATATATATATATATATATATATATTATTTTATATAATAATAAAACATTTTTGTTATTATTTTTATTTTACAAATTATAAATACTATGTTTTTTTTATGCATTTTGTTATTATATATATTATTTTTAATTTTATTTATAATAAAACAGAATCATTACAACTAGTTTTCAATTTTAAATTCCTTCAAGCAATAAAGTTTTCAATTTTAATTATAATAAAATAAAAAAAGATAAATGGAATGAGAAAAGTAGAATACATGACATTTTTTAGTGCAGGGATGAGAAATAATGACGTGCGGTAGCTGTACCTTAATTTATAAAAGGAAGGAAGTCTGGGATAATCTTAATTTATAAAAGGAAGGAAGTCTGGGATAATCATTTTCCCGCCCAAACTGAGGGTACAATTGTAAATTAACTATCAAGTCTGATAATTAATTGAACCTAGAAATGAAATTAAAAAAAAAAAGTTAATGAAAATATTAAACTCCTCAACAAATGTGCAAAATAATACCTCTTCATATTGAAACTTTAAACTTACATTGAAACAATTAATTTCTACAATCCTCAGCAACTGTGCATTGAATGGTGAATGGAATATGGAAATTGGAATCTTAAACTCTTTTCACTCCTCAGTAAATGTGCAACTCTTCATTCTCATTTTGTATTAATTGTAAATTGAAGATGGAAATATATCAAGAGCCATTATTTTCCTATTTAAAGACAGAGGAGGTTTTTGTCTTCCTATCGAGAGGTAATTTTCAAGTTCATTATTTTGTGGTAAGGATCATGTGTCCTTTCCAATTCTAAAGATGCAGTTTGTGTCTTAAATGGAAAAATGATATCATAACAGCTTATAAAATAAGCATTGGGCAACCTTATTTATTATCACGGTGGTGGATGAAATATGGCATGTGAGGAATAATTTTATATGTCACCATATGGTTACCCAACCTCATAAAGTAGCTGCCACTACTATAAGGCATGCACATTCAAAATTGTTAAATGCATGTCATTGCTTTTTATCTTCCAGGGATGCTACCATGCAAAGGAAGGTGAGATTGGATATTCGTTGGGTGATTGGAATGTTACAAGCTTAATTGCATGAAACTGCGAGGAGATTTGGTAAGTTGGAAATTACTTCAAAATAAAAGTAAGTAAATAGAGCAAAGCAATAGTTATTTAATTTTCTTCGTAGTTTTTACTTCTTTTTATAGGTTTTCCTTTTATATTTATTTTTTCTCCATTTTTGATGGTATATATAGTCAGCTAGCATGTGTCTTGAGTTGAAAAAATATCATGTTTGTTTTGTAGAAAAATGTTTATATTTACTTTGTTATCCAAAAAGTAACGTGTTAATTATTTCTCTGTGGATTCTTGAATTTGTAGTTGGTTCTAAAGGTTGCAGTTAAAGGTTTTAAATATCTAAAAAAAAATTAAAATATTAAAAGTTTTAAATCTTGCACTTTTATCATTGCTTCCCTTTCCCTTTGTAGTTTGTATCCATAATAATTAGAGTTATAAGGTCTGATACCTTTTTATTGAATTTTTTTTTTCGGTTACAAGAGGTAAAAAGAAAAGAAAACAACAAACACACTAAATTCGCTGGAACATCATGCCACTTGCGTCAGCATGCAAATGCTTTGAATTTTTATTTTATTTCTAATTTCTATTAACTATTTGTATTAATAATGAGTAGGATAAAATTAATAAAATTGACATATTTTTGTATTGACTTTTTTTTCATATCTAGATTAAATTTGAGGATAATAATATTTCTAAATAATAGTATTGCTATTGCTTCATTTGTCTTTTAAAATTTGTAGGCTGCCATACAAGTCTTTAAAATATTTTTTAATAAAATAATTTTTTTATATATAAAAGGTCATTCATTTATTGTAATCTTAATTTTTTTATATGTAAACTATAATTTTTTGAAGTTCCACGTACCATCTTCAATAAGTAGAATTTTCAAAATAGTTTATTCCAAAAATTAAATCACAAAATACTAAAGAAATGATATTATGTTTGTTTTGAAGAAAAATATTCATATTTATATTTGTTTAGTTCTCCAAAAATTAACGTGATAATATGGGATACTATTGAACATAATGTTTTGAATTTTGTATACTTCTTTGTATCATGCTTTGAAAATAGTACTTTAATTTTTAATGGTTATTTTGTTTTAAAGTTGTACTAATTATCTTTATTAATAATGAGTAGGATAAAATCGTTAAAACTGACAAATCTTTTATAATTAAGTTTTTTTTTCCAAATCAAATGATTCAATTTTTAATATATAAAAGTAAGGATGTTTGTACTAACTAATTTTCCACCCATTTTGATGATATTTTGGGAATTTAATTGTACTTCTATGTGAATTAATTAAGGATTGAATTCATTAACCATAGTAAATGTAGTACTATATGAGAAAGAGAGTCAGACAGACTTACTGTGATAATGACTTAGAATATTGTGATAATTAATGATATTAATTAATTATTTTAAACTTATAAGCAAGAGGTGCATAGAATACAAATGGTCAATTACTTTTGTTAGACCACAGCATCATGGTAAAATCTAAAAGTGTCAATCCATTTGTAAGACTAAATAACATTAATGATGAGTTTCAATAACACACACTATTATAGGAAATGGGAAATGAAAATATCAAGAGGTGTTTCTTTATTCTCTTCTTATTTAAAGTCTGATTTCTTATGCTTTACAATTGCTATTTTTAAATTCCATCAAATTGTGTTTTTTTGTTATTGCTTCCTTCAAATTGGTTGATTCACAAGTTTGTCTTCTCACAGTAGGAGTTTCTTCCTTTTACGATTTAGATAATGAGCAGAAGATATTGTTTGACTAACTTTTGATTCATCTTTTTTTAGGTTATTTAACAAGTTTATTTTTAAATTAGGGTTAAAGGCTGTCGAATTGCTTATTTGATAGGTATGTTTTTTTTTTTCTTGAGTTTTTCTATTTAAATTTTGTTCCCATGAGTTTTAACATTTATGATAGTACTAATATTTATGAGAGTACTAATAAAAGAAAAGATGTTTGTGCTAACAAATTTCCCGCCATTTTGAAAGTATGTTGAAATTAAATTTCATTGTTATGTGAATTAATTAAAAATTGAAATTCATTAATTAAATACAACAAATGTTGCTTATAGAAAAGAGAGTCAGACATGCTTAACATAATTCATTAGGCTTAGAATACTATGATAATTAATGATACCAATTAATTATGTTAGACCAATGGATAAGAGGTGAGCATAATACAAATGGACAATTGCTTGGACCAAAGCATCATGGGAAATGCTAGAAGTCTCCATTTTGAAAACCAATTAGCATTGATGGTGATGGAAATTTCAAGAGTGCTTTTATGTAGTCTTCCTATGTAAATTATAATTTCTACAACTTTATAATTGCTCTTTTTAATCTTGGGTTATTTTGATAGAGTTTAATTTCAATTTGGGGTTAAAGCCTGTCAAATTAATAATTGATACTATTGATAGGTAAGTTTTTCTTAACTCTTTTTTTCTCGAGCTTTTCTTTTTCAAATTTGTAAATTTTGTTATTATTTGATATCAATCTACTTCTAATATTTTAAGTCTTTAAATAGTCTCTTCTTTAATCTCAGCTGGTCCCTGAATTTTGAGCATTACGATTAGTTATTTTAAAAGAACAAAACTACTTTATTATTGTATATCCACCTTGATCATTTTTCTTCTTTTAAAACTGGGTATAGTTGGTTATAATTGAGTAAATTCAAATTTATTAAATTTAATTACTTAAAATATTGTTATATATATATATATTAAATATTTTTAAAATGTTATAAATATTTTCTTGAAACTATAGGAATAATTTTATAATTTCAAATTTACAAATTTTAATAATTTCAAATTTGTTATGTAAATGCCTTTTGAAACTACAAAAAATTGAGGTTAAATAATTAAATTTAAATTTATTAGGTTTAATTATTATTTTTTATCAGTGAGAATCGAAGATAGGTATTAGGGAGTTTACAACAATTTACTCACCTTGCTCAACCAATTAAGCTAAACCCTTTAGTATTAGGTTTAATTATTTAAAATTTGTTATAAATGTATCCTTAAAATTTATTATTTTCTAAAAACATCACTTCCTCGAAACTAGGGTTTATTTTTAAGCTATTTTTTATTTTTTGAATTCGTAGTTATTTTTTGTACTTTTTGAGTTAATATTTAGAGTTTAATGATCATACACTGATGTTGTATTACACAATCATCCAATCATAAATCATAGTTGGTATGATTTTTAAAGTAATTATGTAAAAATCAACAAATTTTTGGGTTCTTCTCCCAATTTCTTCTCTTTTCTCTTCTTGAAATTATTGGGTTCTTCTCCCAATTTCTTCTCTTTTGGCCAAAGCTATATTAAAATTTGAGAGGTTTTGGTTGGTTTAACTCTTAATTTTAGAAGAAAGGATGAAGTGAAATGGAGGAGCTGCAGCTGTGCACTCTCACGGTTTAGGAGGCTTTGGAGAGTTAGCTTTTTGTGATTTTTCTTTTGCTTTGGTTATTAAGTTATTAAATAAAGTTTTTCTCCACCAAATTTAATTTTTCTCACACGTCCAGCTGCTGGTCCATGGGCAGCCAATTTGGCCAAGTTTTTCCAGCCACTTGGACGGCCAAGGCAAGTTCCCTACGTGAGTTTCCAATTGCTTGTTAATTAGTCAAAAATTGTAGGCAATGGTGGACTTTCTAGAAGGTTTTAGGGCTTTTTAATTATCTTACAAACTAATTTGAATTAGAAGAAACTAACACCACCATTAGATTCCTCACTATCAAAAACCTTGGGGTAGTGTCTTAATCATCTCTTAATCAAAGCCTAATTAGCTTAATTTAATTACACTAGAAACTTTGAGTTGTCAAAATTTGATTGGCTAACACTTTATTTTTCTTAGTTAAACAATTTTAATAATTATTCTGAATATATTATAATTAATAGAAAATTCCATATGTCTCATACAAATTTTATCTTAATTTTCTACCTTAGAATTTTATCATGAAATTTTCTTAAAGTTTTAACTTTCAGAAAATCCTAACAATTCAAAATTAGCATTTTACTTTTGCAACTATATATATTTTAAATCTATATTCAATTATCTATTTATTAAATTACAGTTTACTCCAAAATTTTACACTGAAAAATTTATCATGTACAGCTGTCTGACACGATGGTCCAGTCAACAAGTAATTCATTTCTCAACTGTATATATTTTAAATCTACATTAAATTCTTTATTTATTAGAGTACAGTTTAATCCAAAATGTTATACTGGAAAATTTTATACTGGACATCTGTCTATACAACAGCCCGATCAACAAGAATTTTAGGCAGAAACAAAAGTATTAAAAGACTCAAAAAATTTTACTGAATAGAACTATATTAATTTTATTATGAAAATATGTACAGAAAGTTTCTATAAAATACAATACATAATTTCTCATAATATTTATATAAATAAAATATGTACAAGTAGTAAAATAAAATTGAGGGTGTTACAACAAGGACGAAATCCATGATCTTGATAAAAGGAAATTCACAACTGTCATATCTGACCACCCTAAAGGTTTTCATTTGGAGGTGAAAAATTGTGGGTACCATTGGGTATTTAAGGAGGATCTTCAACAATTAAACCCAGACATGATGTTCAGAGGAAATTCTTCATCTAGGAAGCGCAAGCTTTTATCAAGTGATTAGCCACGCATCATTGAGTTCATTCACTGAAAGTGTGGTAATTTCTTTTCAACCACAATTCCATCAAAGATATTCTAATCCATTTGAGGTAAGATTTAATGCAGAAAGGCACAATTATTATTATAAATTTTATAATCATTCATAAATGCTATGTTTTTTGTATCTTATATTGATGATATAATGGAGATATTTTTTTTCTATTATATTTCGATACTGAAGTCAATATTACTTGAGAACATTGTTAAATGGATTGTCGTGAGCTATAAACTATTAGCCCTAGTGAAACGCACCGTTTCAATAATAATAATAATAATAAAAAAAAAAAAGCCTTCTCCCTCCCCTATTTTAAAAGTCACCCGAGACCCCCCCCCCCCCCTCCCTTTTTTCTTCTCTGTCCCGAAACTTTCCCCCTCCCCTGCGCGTCGTTTTTTTTTTCTCTTCTTTCTTTCGTTTAAATCCTCTCTTCTTCTCATTCCTTCTATTCTCTTTTCCTTCCTTGTTCCAAAATCCATCAAATTTCTTACACTTTTGTGGTACTCAAGCTTGGAAAGGTGATTGAGGTTAAGGGAAACAATACCTATCTCTTTTCCTATTTGAAGCTTTTGAGGTAAATCCATGAACAACAAAGCTAGATAATTATTTTTATAGCATAGATTAGTTATGGGTTGTGTGTGAAAGGTGTTGGAAATTTAAATATTTGGATTATTGTGGTTTCTTCAAAAACCCTGGGTATATTAAATTGGGGATGTTATCTAATTTTTTCATTCTCTTGTTATTAATGTCTAGATTCCTTGGAAAACACAGTGGTTGCTCCTCCCCACAACACTGGAAGGCATTGATTAGGTTCTCTTTAGTTGTGAGTAGCTAAATTTACCTAGTGGCTTTTTCATTGGTATTTTTAGGATAAGTAAGTATATTTTAAAAATATGTTTTCTTAGTGATCTTAGTTCCTATGAGTACTTGAGAAGGAAAAATAAGTATAATATTTATTTTTACTTGGTTGGATTTAATTCTTTATGATTTTTTGGTAGTTTGATGATATAATTTAAATGTGGAAATTGAGTTCTCATTGTGAATAATGACCGTTTGCTACAACGAAGAGATAAAGTAGCCTATAGGTTAAATACCTATATTTATATATTTTCCGTTTGCTACAACGAAGAGATAATGTAGCCCATGGGTTGAATATCCATAGTTCCTATATTTACCGTTTGCTGCAACGAAGAGATAATGCAGTCTACGAGCTAAGTGTTGTAGTTCTATAATTTCCGTTTGCCACAACGAAGAGATAACGTGGTCTATGTATACATAGTAGAATTAAAGTTTATATAAAGTTGTTAGTCTTGATTATGATTTGTTTTTAATTCTTATGAGTTAGCAAGGGAGTAAATATAAGTTTTATTAAAAATGCACTGTATCTATTTCACTTTAATTTAAATTTCATTTAAATTCTTTTTGGATGTAAAACTCGTGCTATGATTGCTTTCTCCTTCCTGTCCACTTTGTATTTTTATGCTCTCACTAAGTCCTTGTGACTTACCCCATTCTTTCCTTTTTCTCTCAGATTCACAGGTGTTTGAGTAGCAGACTTCCTGGGATTTGCTGATCTCCCTAGGAATTTTGTTCATCTTTTGGTAGGCCTCCATTGCACATAATGGAGAGTATATTTTGGTGACTCCAGTAATGCAGTTATAGGAATAGGGGCAAAAATAGATATAGAGGAAATCCCTTTATTTTGAGTTATAGGTGATACTGCTATATAGACATATTGATGTAATTATGATGTTTTGAGATCTACGATGATTTTGAGTTTATTACTAGTGATGTATTTGGATATATATCCATATCAAGGACCTATGTTGTGATGTGTGGCCTTGATATCTAACTGTTGGATCTAAATATATGTATATATATGATTTCGTAGGTGGTTCTGTATACTTGGTTTGTCCTATTTTTAGGGGAGACTCTGCCGAATTTTTGGTAGCCCCCTTTATTTGTCTTTATTTATGTCTTAGTGTTCAGGCTAGCCAGGCTAAAGAACATGTAGCTTGTGCGCCGGTCATGATCCTAGGACGGGTCGTGACACTTAGCTAGTTGTGTAGTTTCCAAGTAAAACAACTTCCAGAATCGTTTTTGGATATAGCTATCTTAAAGTAGAAGTTTCTAACAATGATCCATTTTTGGCTTGAAGTTAATTGAGGGAATGCAACTCCTTTCATAAGTTTATTAGAATGAACTATTTGCTACTTCATTTCTAAATTTTAGACAAAAGTGTGGAATGATAACAAAAGCCAAAATAATAATAATAAAAATAAAAAAAAACATGTCAGATTTGATGTAAGATACATTGATAATCTGCTTTTAGAGTTAATAGAGTTATTTACTGATTTACAAGAATTTTATGATTATTTAATATGTGCTAGTGTGTTTTATGATCTATCTCATTGGTACATGTTTAGCACGATGCACAATCACCTATCTTCAAGAAAATGTTAGGCAGGCATAGGCCATGCAACTCTTACTCTTAACATTTGTATTAAACCAAAACAAATTCATAGACAACCAAAATTTTCATTTCCAACTACATTGAAGTTAATTATTAATACATATTATGACGTGGAAACAACTACTTGGATTTGAAAACATTCTCAGTTTCCAATAATTGACTGCAAAATAAAACTAGGCATTCACGATTTAAAAAATTTTGGTAAAGAACTTGTAAAAGAGACCAAGAATTTATTGGTTATAGAACTTTTCAAAAATTATTTTCCTATGGGAAAGAAAAAAAAGAAAGACTCCAGGTTGCAGAGAAATTGAATGACCCTATGGTGACTATCATAAAACCTTATATGTTGCCCTTTCTATTTCCAGGGCTTATACTACCAGAGCCACCAATCTCGATTTTGGGAGGAATTGCAAGATTCAAGGCAGGTTCAGTAAGTTACTGTGCATTTAGAATTTATTGACATTACAGCAAAATCAATATATGAATTTTTACTTGGTCTTGAGCTAACAGAATTCCCATTTTTGGCAGACCTGTCCACTTATTGGATTGTAGTCAGTTAAAGCTTCTCTGCGGGAAGATTCAGTACAGAATGTCCAAGAATGAGTACAGTAAACATTAATTATTACATTGTGGATATGGATCTTTAGCTAGAGGCAACTGTTAATATAGTTGATCAAATATGAACACTAATGTTTCACATTGAATTATTACATTTATGATCAGCTATGTCAGTAAGGTGATTATTAGCATCCTTTAGTTTTTACTCATTCATGATTCAAAACTGCTTTCATTGCATGATCTTAAAATTCTTCATTTACTCTCAACTAGTGTTTTAGTTATGCCTTGCTTGCTAGAATTTCTTTTCCTCCACAGAAATCCTCTTTCTGGAGGGCTGATTGCTGGTATTGCTTGGGCTTGCTTTCTACATATCCTACCACAGTTAGAGCTAAGGCCTCACTTGTTCCAAAGGAAAAATTGATCAATGATATTACTGATATGGTTGCTAATGATTTCACCATTGTTTCCACCTCAACTAATCATGTAAGTCTCTTTTACTTACTGAATACAGGTTGATTTGTCAAATTTGGGAACTTGTGTCTCTTCTGTTCGTTATTTATCTTTCACTCTGTGACCTTAATTGCAATTTGCATTAGACATCGTTAAAGAAGGTCTCAAAGGGTTGGACTACAATACTATTAAGCACACTTGTCCAATAGGTTACATTTGGTACATATTTTTTACTTATTAATATTAGGAACAGGATATCTCAGATTTAAAACATTAATCTTTTCTAGTTTAATATTAGTCCTGTTGACGTAATGGTGTTTTGTTCTCCCCATTGCACAAACCAAATGACAGCAGAACTGCATTGGAGACGGGTGGATAAAATGTAAACTTCAAGAGAAAGGTGCAATAGTAAGATGTCAAAATGCAGTCTTCAATGACTCATAATATTGATGTGAAGATAGTGGTAGTGTGGTACAACCAGGAGTTGCCAACCTGAAACTCCACACACTAACAAAAAGCAGGTTATGTACTTAATTGGATCAACGTCAACCTCAACTGTGAAGCTCAACTGATTCATCCATAAGCCTACTTAGGAGCCAAAAATGGGCTGAATGGCTAGCAGGATTTAAGGCTGGTTCAGTAATAAATGTGCACTTGGAAGTGAATGGATATTTGATTAAAATCAGTTCCAGAAACCTCATTTCTGATACTCTTGCTAACATAATTATGAACACCTTAGCAGATTTGTAGGAGTGTAGATTACTTGTGCTAACAGTTTTCAAAGCATGAAACAAACTTGACTCTGAACTGGCTATTAGGCAGAACTAGTTCTTGAAATAGTTTTTTAAATTCATTTTTAACTAGATTTTGAAAAGGTTACGCCAAAAAACTAATTTACTTTTTTCTTCCTTACCTTAGTTAAGTGGGCTGGTTGCCCATCTTCAGCCCAAGAATTGGACCTCGGAGAGGGAGTGAGACCCGAGAGTGTGTCCTCTGTTGGGCCTTCTGGAAATAGGTTTAGGCAAATGATATACTTACCTTCCTTAATTAATAAAATATACCCCCCTTCTTCCTTTTTTTAAAATAAATTTCCTTAAATGCCCTTCTTTATTTTTTTTTTCCTTTTTGAAATACATTACATCATATGTTTCTGCTTACGCCCCTCCTCTCCTCTTCCTCCGTCAGCCTCTCTCTTCCTCCGCCAGCTATCACCTCCCTCAAACGCAGCGCTGATAAATTCGAAAAACCCACAAGGACTAAGCACCGACAATGGATAAAAAAATACCTATTCTGAAAGGTAATATATTGAGTTATGTTTTATAAAAATATGTTTGTTCTATAAAGTAATTTTTGGTAGCATTTTAAAAAGTTAAAAAGAAAAATGTTCACTAAACTTTGTCTAAAGCTTACGTCCACATAAAACTAAAAATTTACTTGTAATTGACTCAATAAGTAATATAAAATCTATTGTCAATAACTAGTTCACGTAGAGCTATGACCTAAGTATACAATGAATAGTTGCGGTGCATTGAAAATTTGTCAATGACTAAAAGTTCACGTAAATCTATTAAATAAAATTTGTTACGTTCCTAATTACAAGCAAGGAAAAAAAAGTGATGATACCTTGAAAATTTTATTCTCGTCGGCGTCAAAGTGTTAGCAGTCTATGTTTTGTTCCCTTCCCTTCCATTGCGGTGCATTGCGTTGTAAAAGTTGGAAGAAAAATCTGGAAACTTGTAGCATCAAAACATGACTGCATGTCAACACATTCTAAGAGGAGTTAAGTCCTAAAAACAAAGAAAGCAATATTAAATTTCTCCATATTATGTATAAGCTTGTATATAAATCACAAAGTATTAATTTAATGGAAAACGTACAATAGAGAAGAGAGAGAGAGGAGAAATTCGATGCAAATGGTTTAAAGAATAATGAAGTTGAGATGAAAAAACAAGATTAAAGAATGATAAAGAGGGTGGGGGTAATAGAGTTTAAAGAATCATGATAAAGATGGGGGTAATAGGGTTTAAAGAATAAACAAGATGAAATGGGGGTGGGATGTAAAAATAGGATTTATATTATTTTTCTAGAGGGTATTTTAGTAATAAAAATGTAAAAATAGAAAGGAGGTATACTAATTAATTAAGGGAGGTAAATATATCTCAAGCCATAGGTTTATGTAATTTCAGAAAACTTAAGTCATAATATTGTTTTGACTTTTGCTATGTCCACCTCCCGTTTTGCTAAGTACACTTCCATTTATTTATTTTTTAATTTTTATTATCATTTATACCCTTTATGCCCATAACATTGATACATAATTATTATTCCAGAATCTACTTTCTGAAATAATGTTTTGTTTTTAACATTTCGAAAAGTATTTTTCAGAACAAATTTTTTTTTTTTAACATTCTGAAAAATACTTTTCAGAATATTATTTTGTGTTCTAGAAAGTACTTTCTGAAATACTGTTTTGTGTTGTAGAAAATACTTTTTTAGAATGTTAAGAAAAATATCTGAAAAAATTCAAGCACAACATTAAGACCATTAAAAACCCCATATAAAGGGAAAATTATACAATAGTGAAGCAATTGAAGTGGAGAAACATATAATTGATATTAATCCTTCAATCTATGTGACTTTAAGAGGTGCTCCACTGTAGGAACTTGAACAAATTTAAGATCTAGTCAAACATTACTGCATATATAAAATGAAAGACATCAATCAATGGTGTTTGTGTGGGTAAACAAAAATAAAACAAGGAAGGAAAATAGTTGGGACGTAAACATACTGCATTAGAGTTTGGAGGATGAAAAAGCCTTAATGCTAGAGCAAGGGAGGGCTGAAGAGAGGCCATAGCAAGAAATTTAAGGGGGATGGGGGAGTGAAAGAAAGGAGGAAGTTTGATGAAAGAGAGAGGGGATGTGTTGTTGTTATGAAAGACAGAATGTGATGTTGTGTTGAAAAGGGGAGTGTGCAAGGGAGAGAAGAGGTTTGAAAGGGGAATGTTATTTAAGTAATTTAAATTTAGAAAAAGGGAGGGGATTGTACTTAGAAAATAAAGGGAGTGAATATGGCAAAAGTCTATTATTTTAATGAAAAAACACGGGTATAAGCCAAGTTCCAAATGAACCATAGGATAAATTACCTACGCCTTTAGTTCAACCAGAAAATAGAAAGATAATACTTTCTCTAGACTCAACTACAAGCAAAAATAAGTAATTTCACATTAATTAAGAATGTTAGTTAAATTTATTTAATTTTTTTGATTTTATACAAAAAAAGAACTATATTTTCTAAATTACCCCTAATCATATTTATTTGAGATGGTGCTCATATTTGAATTTAAGGGTGGGTTTTCTAATTTTAGAATAATATCATTAAATATTGTTGGATTAGTTAAAAAAAAATTATATTTATATCCATCAAACTTGAGTGTTTTTTCTTCTTCTTATATTTGAATCCAAAGGAATATGTAATAACATAAGTAAAAACAACAGAGTAAATTACACAAACTACTCCTAAATTTTAAGAAAATTACACTCGACACCCCTTCATTATTTAACCTACAAAATATCCAGAGGTATACTACACTCGTACCTCCTGTATTTTTTGTGAATTGCATTTGATATCCTTCGTTAATTTTATTAATATAGTATTTATATAAACATATAAATGTACTGATATTTTTGTTATATAATATTAACTATTATATTATTAAATATAATATATTTATTGAATTTAATAAATATAATGATAATATTAAACGTATAATTTTTAATTGAATTTACATATATATTTATATTTAATAAATTATTATTTTTGTTATAATTTCTTAAAAATTAATTATAAAATATATTTTAAAATTGAAAAATTGAATGTATTTTAATAATATATATATATATATATATTAATTTATTTCATGATTTCTATTTAACTGAATTAAATTTGGTTTAAACTTATAATTTCTATATTTTGATTGTGAAAAAAATTAAAGCACGAAATTATAATTATAAGTTGAATTCCATTTTTAATGAGAGTGGTGATAACACAAGTATTAAGGTAGTATTTAATTACTTTTATTAATATTGTATTTATATAAATATATTATTTTATTTAATAACTGCAAATTATTAGATAAATTTTAACCAATTTTATTAATATATTATTTAATTAATTATTGATTAAATTACACTCGCACCCCATGTGTTTTCTGAAAATTGTATCCGATATCCCTTAGTTAACGGTACAAATGTTAATGACATTATAACAAAGAGTAAAAGTAATGTTAAATAACAGAGGGATATGTAATTTCCTTAAAGTTCAAGGGTGATTTTTGTAAATTTACTCAAAATATCATAGAATTTTTTTTCTAAAAAAAATTATGACAAGTTATGAATGATAGTAACATTAATCATTTTATTTAAATGAATTTGTATTATATTTGTGTGTGCACATATATGTAGCGCTTAGGCATTGTTTCTAGGAGCTCTCCCGTTTTGCTTTTTCACAATAGAGTTTAAGAAATTCATTCCAACTTCTTGTACGGTTATAATTCTTGAAATCGATTTCAATGACTTGCATGGTTATTAGAAGCTAACACAAAGGTGAAAGATGGATAGGCGGATTCCCTCTAAAAGTACCACCATCTTCTAATTGCTTGCCTGCAAAGTTAAATAATCACTGTCATCTTTTTATTTTTAATTTTTTGGGGGGACAGGTGGTGTCCTTAATATAAATTAGCATTTAAACTAACCCAAAAAAGTGGACAATAAAATTAGGATATGATTGAAAGATTAAAATAATTAATTAATTATCACCTAACCTTCACGAGATGTGCAACTGTCATGCACTCCAAAAAAGTATTCTATTGTATATAGATTGATACATCAAGAGAAGGAAGCGGCCAACGAGATGATAATTAAAATAGTAGGTAGGTTTTCAAAGTCTACATAACTATTTATACATGTACAATTCTGTTTTCTATTGTAATTAGAGTTTTCGATGCCAAATTATGACAATGTCATCATAATTAAAATCCCAAAAAGAAGAGCTACATTTTTTTACCACCGACAGAAGACAGCCTTCAATCTCCACACACTTTGTCATTTGTTTAAAAAGAACTTGTCCTCCCACTTCTACCTTGAGAGTATTACTCTATACATTACACTTCATCTTCAGCCGGTATAAGCTTTCACCTTTTGCCATGGCTTGCAGTAACATCCAAAGCAACCCTTCATCACACACAAGGGATTTTGATGTGTTTGTAAGCTTTAGAGGTATGGATACTTGCAACACTTTCACCAATCATCTTTTTGCAGCTCTTCATAAGAAAGGTGTTAATGTTTTTAGAGATGATCAAAAAATAAAGAAACGTGGACTCTTAGAACCCGAGCTCCTAGAGGCAATCAAAAGATCACATGTTTTTATTGTTGTCTTCTCAAAGAACTATGCATCCTCTACATGGTCTATGAAAGAGCTAACAAAGATAGTTGATTGGGTTGAAGAAACAGGTCGAAGTGTTCTCCCTATTTTCTACAATGTCACTCCATCTGAGGTTCGAAAACAAAGTGGAAAGTTTGGAAAAGCTTTTGTTGAACATGAAGAAAGGTTTAAATGTGATTTGGAAATGGTGAAAAAATGGAGGGAAGCTCTGAAAGCAATTACTAATCATTGTGGGTGGGATATACACAATAAGTAAGTACTTGGTTATATTTTTTGTATTTTATACATAATTTTATTTTTTAAAGTCTTAACTTTTGTGTGACAATTTGGTGATTTTGCTCTAATTTGGTCTTTTAGGCAACAACATGAAGAAATTGAAAAAATTGTCAAAGAAGTAACCAATATATTGGGTCAAAATCAAATTTTGAGTTTTGGGGATGATTTAGTTGATATGCACTCTCGTGTGAAACAATTGGAACAACTTTTAGATTTGGACAAAAATGAAGTTGTTTGAGTTGTAGGAATTTGTGGGATGGGTGGAATAGGAAAGACGACACTTGCTACAGTTTTGTTTAATAAAATCTCTCCTCAATATGATGCTTGTTGTTTCATTGATAATGTAAGCAAAATTTATGAGGATTTTGGACCAATAGGTGTGCAAAAACAACTTCTTTGTCAAGCTCTGAACCATGGAAATATAGAGACAAGCAGCCTTTCCAAGGGAACCATGTTAATAAGAACTAGACTATGTCTCTTAAAGGCACTTATTGTACTTGATAATGTTGATCAAGATGAACAATTGGAGAAATTGGCTTTGTATCCTAAATATTTAGGTGCAGGGAGTAAAATCATCGTAATATCTAGGGATAGTCACATTTTACGAAATTATAGAGTGAATGAAGTTTACAATGTAAAAACTCCTGAATACAAATAAAGCACTTCAGTTACTTTGCAGAAATGCTTTCAAATCTGATGATGTTGTGAAAGATTATGAAAAGTTGGCATATGATGTACTAAAGTATGCCAATGGCCTTCCATTAGCAATTAAAGTATTGGGTTCATTTTTGTTTGATCAGGATGTTTCTGAGTGGAGAAGTGCATTGGCTAGACTAAAAGAAGATCCAAGCAAAGATATCATGGATGTGTTGCGAATAAGTTTTGATGAATTGGAAGAAATATTTCTAGATATTGCTTGTTTCTTTTCTAGTGGAAACTTCGAGGAACGAGTGAAGAAATTTCTAAGCTATCGTGAATTTTATCCTGACATTGGTATGAAAGTTCTCGTTGAGAAATCACTCATAAGTTGTTATACTGACGGGATGATTCAAATGCATGACTTGTTGAAAGAGTTGGGCAGAAATATTGTCCAGGAAAAATCACCAAAGGAGCCAAGAAAGTGGAGCAGGTTATGGGACAACAAGGATTTTCATAATATCATGATAGAAAATAAGGTAAAATAGGTTTTGAGTATATAATCTTAAGTTGTCATTTGTCTAAAATGTATAAATTGTTCAAAAAAAAAAATTAACACTTTTCTTTCCATTTTGAAACGCTTTAGGAGGCCAAAAATCTTGAAGCAATATTTATTGGACAACAATATCAAAATCAAGAGTTTCTAGAGACAACAATGAGGGTCAATGCTCTATCTAAAATGAATAATCTTAAGTTGCTCAAGATGAAGTTTGTGAATTTTTCAGGAACTCTCAATTATCTTTCCAATGAATTAAGATATCTATGTTGGCAAAAATATCCTTTCATGTATTTATCAAGTTTTCTTCCAGATCAACTTGTAGAATTGATCCTACCTTATAGCAATATCAAACAATTATCGGAAGGTACAAAGGTACTAAATGTTCTTTTTCAATTTTCTTTGTCTTTAAATGAACAAATAAAAAATTAAATTATCCCATATTTTTTTAACTTAATTGAAGAAACACAACAAAGTTTAAATGTCAATATTTTGTCGCCTTCTGCTGACCAAATCAAAATAGGGATTATCTTTTTGTTAAAGGAAAATTAAAAAATGGATAGTAATTTTCTATACTTTTGTTTCTTTTACAGTGTATGCCTAATTTAGGAAATCTAGATCTCAGTCCCTCCAAAAATCTTATTGAGATGCTAGACTTGAGAGGGTTCCCACATATTAGGAATCTTTGTCTTGAAGGATGTGTAAAAATTGTGCGGATCCATCCATCCATTGGTATGCTAAAAAAGCTTGCTTATTTGGATTTGGGAAATTGTAAAAATCTGGTCCTTAATCTGAATATCATTTTAGGGCTTAGTTCTCTTAAGAGCCTAAATCTGAAAGGCTGTCCAAAATTACTTAACAATCAGCTATTACAGAAACCAAGGCAAACAAAACATATGGAGAAAGTTAATAAAAGTAGAAGCACCATGCAATTATCAACATCCTCTGTACACAATAGAAAACCTGAAGATTCATTTGGTTTTATGTTGCCTTATTTGTCTCGTTTCCCATGTTTGTTTGATCTTAATCTGAGCTTCTGCAATATACTTCAAATCCCTGATGCTATTGGTAACTTACATTCTTTGGAATCGTTAAATTTGGGGGGAAACAAATTTGTGACACTACCCACTACCATCAAGGAACTTTCCAAACTTCGAATTTTGAACTTGGAGCACTACAAGAAGTTGAAATATTTGCCTGACCTTGCAACAAAAAAAAAAAAAAAAAAAAAAACAATTGACAAAGATTTCTGTGCATTATACATTTTTTATTGCCCCAAGTTGAGTGATATGGAACACTGTTATAGCATGGCTTTTTCTTGGATGATGCAAAACCTTGAGGTGACGACTTCATCTTTTCTTTCCCTATATCGCTTTTTCTGTGTACACTAATTACGCATAACTGACTTTTCTGATAACAGGTATACTTGCAATCCTTTCTTTTTTCTGGTCATTCTAGTATTGTTATTCCTGGAACTGAAATTCCAAGGTGGTTCAGTGAACAAAATGAGGGTAGTTCAATAAGCATGGACCTGTCTCCAGTTATGGATGACCCAAATTGGTGCATTATTTGTGGGACATGATGACCCAACTAATAATTTCAGTAAAAGATGGCAACATCAACCTTTTGCAAATATTGGATACGGTGTTCGAAATAAACAGGATGAGCGTGGGTCCTATTTATTGGCTCCAATACTTTTTGAGACAAATTTGGTCACAGTTGAATTCTATCACTTGTTAATAAAGCTTTTCACTGGAGAAAAATTCGTTGATCTTGTAAGTCAATTTTTAAACGGAATGCATGATCTCGATAAAATGGAATTTTCATCCGTCATTCATCACCCTCCTGGTTTGCATTTGGAGGTGAAAACTTGTGGGTATCGTTGGCTATTTAAAGATGATCTTCAACAATTCAAATCAAACATGATGTTCAGTGGAAATTCTTCATTTGGGAAGCACAAACTATTAACAAGTGATTAACCATGCATCATTGAGCTTATCACAGAAAGTGTAGCAATTTCTTTTCAACCAGAATTCCCATCAAAGAAATTCTAATCCATTTGAGGTAAGCTTTAATACAGTAAAGCACAGTTATTATTATAAATTTATAGTCTTTTATAAATTTATACATTTTTTAGGAGCCTTCGGAAACTCGGATACGCTAGTTTTATAAATACTCTGTTTTTTGTATCTTATAAATATGAAATGATATGGTGATTTATTTTTCATGTTATCTTTCCAGAGTAATATTACTCATGAACATTGTCAAAAGTTATAATAAGCATACTTGGTCATTGATTATCATGAGCTGTAAACTATGATCCATAGCCAATTGTCAAGATTTCAAGAAAAATAATGTACAATATCAATTTGGTATAGTTATCTTAAAGTAGAAGTTTATAACAATGATCCATTTTTCCGCATGAAGTAAATGTGGAAGTCTAACTCCTTTCTTCAATTTACCAAAGTGAATTATTTGATATTTCATTTGTGGAAGTCTAACTCCTTTCTTCTCAATCTTCAAGAAAATATTAGGTAGACAAATAGAATTATGGATGGTCATGCAACTCTTACTCTTAACTTTTGTCTCAAACAAAAAGATTATCATAAACAACCAAAATTTTCATCTCCAACTACATGGAGCTAACACATATCATGACGTGGGAACATCCTCGTACTTAGACTTGAAAACATCCTCTGTAACTTTCCCCCAGTTGACAAGATAAAACTAGGCATTGACAATTTAAAGAAGTTTGATAAAGAGCTTGAAAATGAGACTAGAATATATTAGGTTATAGAACTTTTCAAAAATAGTTTTATTATTAAAAAAAAACAGAGTAGAGCTTGTAGAGAAATTGAAGGACCCTGTAGTGACTATCTCAAAATCTTATATGGAAACCCTTTCCTGTTTCCAGCGGCATGTACTACGGTCCAGAGCCACTAATCTCCACTTTGGAGGAAAATGAGCTGGAGAATTGCAGGATTCAAGGCTGGTTCAGTAAGTTAGTGTGCATTTGGAACTGAATGGACATTGCAGCAAAATCAATTCCATGAATTGTTACTAGGTCTTTAGCTAACAAGTTTCCCATTTTTGGCAGAACTTATATTCCTCCTATTAGATTGTAGTCAGTTGTAGCTGCTATGCCTGGTGGTTGATTACAGAAGACATTAATACTGCAGCACTCGTCTATAAGGTGCTTCATTAGCCATTGTGGATATGCATCTTTTTAGCTAAAGGCACTTGTTAACAACTGTCAGATGTTTTTACCTAACATAATTGATCAAATCATCAATAGAAGGATGGAAAGCAACGCCTTAAAAGCTGTTGTCTAAGTGGTGAAAAGTGAAGATGTTGGTTTGTACATAAAGGAGTGTCTGCAAAGCTGTAAAGACTAACCGTAGGTATTAATTCCAGTTTTTATCATATCCATAAATCTTTTGTCATCTAAAGTTTCTAATAATCCTTCTTTGGCTCCTAAGTTTACAAAAAATTCATTCTAAGTTCATTCTTCTGTAAACGTTCTTTGATCAATTTTAAAATGCATTTAATCTTCTTGTGCATACCAGTTCACACTTAACATTTCTATGCATTACATTAACAATCATGTGCCAACTTATACATTCAAGATGATACCTCTTTCCCCTTTGTGAGTCTGTCACACAAAACAGAAAGAAGGAAGAAAACGGGAGATGTTGGCAAGGAATTAGTTTGTTGAAGATTCAAACAAATGTTTGGTAATACGCAGTTCACTCCTCTTTCTACAAGCTGGAAACTAGTCAAAGTAAATTCCACTTTGCTGGAATATTAGGTGAGAATAAATGCCCATAGATTATTTTAAGTTTTAGTCTTGAGCACGGAAAACTTTTTTTGCATACTAATGCGTTTCATTCAATTATTACATTTATGATTAGCTATGTCTGTGAGGTGATTATTCATATCTCTTAGTTTTCACTCATTCATGATTCAAAACTGCTACCATCGCATGATCATAAATTTCTTCATTCACACTCACCTAGAATTTCTTTTTCCCCACAGATATCCTCTTTCCAAAGGACTGATCGATACCTGTTATTGCTGGTGCTTGCTTTCTGTCTATCCTGTTACAGGCAGTGCTAAGGCATCACTTGTTTTCTTGTTCTAAAGGAAAAAATGATCAATGATATTGCTGATATAGTTGCTAATGATTTCACCATTAATTCCACCTCAACTAATCATGTAAGCTTCTGTTACTAAATACAGATTAATTTGTCAAATTTGGCAATTTGCGCCTCCGTTCATTATTTATCTTTCATTCTGTGACCTTAATTGCAATTTGCAGTAGGCATCATTAAAGAAGGTCTCAAGAGGTTGGACTACAATACTAATGCACACTTGTCCAACAATTACATTCAGATTCCAATTTACTACCTTGCCCACTTCTTAATTCTCTGGCCAACAGAGCAAACAAACTAATTATATATTCACTTATTGATATTAGGGTACAGACTATCTCATATTGAAAATATTGATCTTTCTAGTTTAATAATTAGTCCTATTGATATGATTGAGTAATGGTGCTTTGTTCTCCGTATTTCAGAAACCAAATGACAGAAGAACTGCATTGGACACGGTTGGATAAAATGTAAACTTCAAGACAAAGGTGCAATAGTAAGATGACAAGATGCAGTCTTCAATGACTCAATGTTGTTGTGAAGATGGTGGTACAACCAGGAGTTGCCAACCTGATACTCTATACATTAACAAGAAGCAGATTAATTGTGTACTTGGATCAAGCTCTGTTTTGTTCTCCATTGATTGGTGTTAACATGCTTATAATTATATTGTTGGGAAGTTGGTTCGGTGGTATGCGTCGACATTTTTCTCCGTTTTTCTTTAAACTAGTATTAAAAATAATGAGTATGATCCCAGTTTATTAAAAAATGATAATTGGATGTGGGTTATCGAACTGAAAAGGGAAGCTGGAAAATCCCAGAATTTGTGGGGCATCATGAGGCGAAATGGTATATATGAACACAGTACTCTGGAGTGGCTGCTGGCAGTTGGTGAGACCAGAGTGTCTTTGAGCCTTGTGAAATTGGGTTCAAGTAATTTCAGAAAACTTAAGTCAAAATATTTTTATTTTCAATGAACAAGCATATGGGTATAATAAGCCCGAATCCAAATGAACCATAGGATGAATTACCTAGGCCTTAGTTCAACAAGGAAACAGAAAGATATATATAATTATGTAATACGTAATAACATAAAGAATAATAATAATGAGTATAAAAATTATAATAACAAGAATAATATCAGTGATAAATAAAGCACTTGCTTAAAATAAAGAAGTAGCTTAAACCTTAGAATAGAACTTCAAAACAGTACTATGAAATAAATAAATTCAATATTAAGGAAAGAATTATAGCAAATGGGCTCGGTGGTATACAATATGGAAGTTGTGAATTTATAATTTCATTCGTTTTGGTCTTTATTTCCCTGAAATTCTTCTTCGATCAGTTGTCAACATACTATCGTTTGATGGATACCGGCTTAAAACTATAGTATATTACAAATGAAAATAGGCTTAATTACAAATTTTACCACCTAACTTTCATCATTTTACGAATTTTACCACCCAAGTTTTTTTAAACGAATTTTACTACCCAAATTTTCAATTTTTGCGCATTTTACCACCGCTAATGTGTCATACAAAAGAACTTAAAGAAAAAACAAAATTACGTCGTTTTGTTACCAATTTTTGCGAAATGACATTGTTTTATTGCCAATTTTTTGCCAAACCACATCATTTTGTTACCAATTTTTGCGAAACGATGTCGTTTTGTTACCAACGTGATGGTAAAATGCGCAAAAATTGAAAACTTGGGTGGTAAAATTTGTGAAAATTAAACTTGGATGGTAAAATTTACAAAATAATGAAAGTTTGGTGGTAAAATTCACGGAAAAAAGAACTTGGGTGGTAAAATTCACAAAATGATGAAAGTTTGGTGGTAAAATTTGCAATTAAGCCATGAAAATATCATATTATTTTTTATTTTAAATTTTGACAAGTTATGAATAACAGTAATATTATCATATTATAAATATAATATTTTATATTTGTGTCTGCACATATATATTTATGGTCACTAGATTTTGAGGAGCGTTGCATGGGATAAATAGGATGTTTCATAACTTTTATTTGAATTTTGTATTTTATGTAATGTAATTTGTTATATTTTATTTTATACTTTAATTAAAAATATTCATCCAAATTTGTTATATCTTTTTCATACTTTCTACATTCATAAAATAAAATATTCAATAAATTATTTAAATCGGGAAAGAAATAGCCATAAAAAAAATACATTCAAGTTAAAATTATTATAATAAAAAACATAATTTCACCATAATAATTTAGATATTTATCATTGGTGATACTTGCAGGTTTCCTACCTGAACATTGGATTTTAACTCCTTTGGTGCCAACGCAGTTGGGATCATTGGTGATATATTGATACTTGCCAGTTTCCTACCTTTATATAAAAAAAAATTAAATACTAATGTCACTTCATGTAAATTGTTCATCCGGTGAATTAAGTGAAAATTTCTACTTGCTTTTATATAAAAATAAATTCATCACTATGTGTTATATTTTATAGATAATTTTTATTTTAATAAATTGGCATATACATATCAATGTATAAAAGAAAATTAAAATTTGTCCAAGTAAAAGAAATTCATGTTTAAGTGAGAAGATAATAAATAAAAAATTATTAATTATTTGCTTAAAAATTGATTTTAGACACTAATTTTGTGTGGAGAAAATAATAGTAATTATGTTGATTTAGTTTGAATTTTTTTATATAATTAAATATATATTAATTATGTAAAATAAATGTTAATTTTGATTGAAAAAGAATCTTTAGTAAAACAGTTTATCCCCTGAATTTAGTATAAATTTTCTTACTTGTTTTTATAAAAAAAAAAAAATGTTCATCCACGTGTGTTATATTTTGTATATTTTATATGGTAAGTTAAATCTATTTCTGTTCATACTTTCATGAAAAGTATTCATCCCCATTTTTTATATTTTTGATACTTTCTATTTTTGTAAAATAATATGCAACAAATTATTTAAGTCAGGAAAGAGACAACCATAAAAAAGACATTTAATTAAAATTAGGCTTAAATATGTTTTTAGTCCCTCAAACTTAGGTCTTCTTTTTTTTTGTCCTCCAAATTTGAATTTGCTTTTTTTTAGTCCCTAGAATCCACAGAATTTTTATTTCATCTTCACTGTGTGAGCCAAATTCTCAATTTGTGGCAGCTTTGATATCCATGTTGCAAGAAGACAAGCATTGTGAGGAAATAGATATTTTCTTTCAAGGCTTTCATATCCACGTTGGTCACATTATTGAAGCCTATACATGAAGGATCAACACACAAAGAAGAGAACAATACTAAAGCTTTTCATAATGAAATTCTTGAAGTGTTGACATTTTCTCTCTAATACATACTTCTTCTCTCGACGATCATACACCGAGTGCTTAGTGTGCAATGCTTTGATTTACAAAGTTGTTCTATTGTCTATTTTCCTTGTAAATCCTTTATTTGAGAGTTATTTGTTTTGATTTAATCTTTAATCATTCAAACTTATTATTTGGAAAGTCAGGAGTGACTTAGTGATCAAAAAAATACTTGGGTGTTTATCAATCGAAGAGATTGATGGTGTTCTAAAAATGACCTAAAGAATATTTGTTGTAAGCCAGGAGTGGCGGGAAAAAATACTTGTTTTTAATATGTTTTTTATTAGTGAAACCCTTTTAAAGTTGAAGGAGAACTAGACGTAACTCACAAGATTGAGTGAACTGGTATAAAAACAAGTGTTCATAATTCTACTATTGTGTTTTCACTTGTTTTCTTTTGTATACACCTTTGGACGTACTAGTTCTTCATTAATTTGTTTTTGAGAAAACTGTTTTTGATTTGTTGGACGATACTTGATCAAACTTGTTTTCATATACCTTGCACAAAGTTACTTTTGAAAAAATTCCATCCTTGAGAAAAAGCTTTCTGAGTTTTAATTATGACACTATATTCAACATTCCTTCTAGTGTATTCCTTTTATTTCACAGAGAGGTAATAAAAAACAAAAATTACGTACCCTTCAATAAGACAAAAGCCACCAAACTATTTGGAAAAAGAACACCACTTAGTAAGACTTTTACCAATTCAAAAAGAACATGACAGAAGTACAATAATTGAATGAATGAAGATATGCAATGACAAAATTAATGGAAGACACATGAAACAAATTGAAACTGGATGCAAGACACAAAAAAAAACGCCATACACATGAAAAACATATTATTTATAAAATATATAAAATCGGTAAATGGTAAATTGTTAAATTCATATTAAAGTACTAAAAACCAGTTATTGGTAATATGCCATAATTAGTTATAAAAGAATATTAATAAATATATATTCATAGATATTATCGATGGTTAACAGGTTTATTGATACTATAAAAATAATTCATCTCCCGTATTTATCTTAACAAGTGCAAAAATAGTGCAAAAATAAATAGTTTTTATTTGCAGAATGGTTTTAAAATTATTATAATTTTTTATTATAATTATACATTACATTTACTCAATCATTTCTCAGAGTTATTGAATTCAAAAGATAGGTTATCCAAGTTTTAAGTGAAACTAGTCTCGGTTACTTAAGTAGTAAGCTCTTAGGTTCAAACTTTGTGAATAGAAAATATCACAATTTTTAAAACAAAAAATTATGACAGGTTATGAATGACAGTAACATTAATCATTATATAAATTAATATATTTTATATTTGTGTGAACACATATATATTCTGTCATCTTATGGAAAGTTTGACCTACCATATAGGCGTAGTTTCTAGGAAGTCTCTCATTTTGCTTTTTCACAATAGTTTAAGAAATTTCAATCCAATTTCACGGTTACAATTCTTGAAATCGATTTCAAGGACATGCGCAGGCATGGTTAGAAGCTACCACACGAAGGTGAAGGACAATATGTGACTCCTTCTGCTCATGTGAAATTTTTATTATTATTACAATTAGAGTCTTCCATGCAAAATTAAGACAACATCATCGTATTTAGGATCCCAAAATTCAAAGGACTTGCCTTGAATATTTTATACTAGTATAGTGCCCGTGCTTATAAGCACAGGTTATCACATTTTTTAATGTTATTTAATCATTAATTTATATATGAAAAAATATGTTATGTATTGATAATGTAAAATAAATTTACATTCTCATCCAATCATAAATCATTAATTATGGCAAGTTTATTGATTTTTGCAATAACTACTTTAAAAGTCATATAAATAGTATTTTCTGATAGATTGACAGTTTAAAATTGTTTTATACTATCAATGAATCACCATTAAACTCTTTATATATTTTCTTATAATAATTTAGTTATTTTCTATCAAATGAAGTTAGTTAGAATGTGAAGATTTTGCATTGTCTTTTCTATTAACTCAAAGTAAAAAGTATATGTAGTGTTTGCACAATTACTAAAATACAAATCTTTAATGCTCTTTTTTCTCAAAAATAAAAGGGAATGGACTATGAATAAATCATAAAAATTCATAGCAACGATGTAATAATTGAATTAGTCTTAAATAAAACATAAAAATGGAGAAATTTTTATCAAGTGAAATAATTCAACGTGCAGATATATTCTATCAAGACTGGTTTCGAGCCCAAGATACATGGAAAAAGGAGAGTGTAGTACATGATTTTGCTCCATTGGATCGATGGTATCCTCCTTCACATGGAAATATAAAGTGCAATTTAGATGCTGCATTTTTTAAAGACATGGACTGCACTGGTTTTGGCATGTGTTTTCGTGACTTTGAAGGGAATGTTGTGGTGTCTCGCACAGAATGTAGAGTGCCATGTTTTAATGTCATGGAAGGAGAAGCTTATTGTCTTCTTGCGGCTCTTCAATTTGCTGTCTCTCTAGAGTTGGAGAATGTGGAGTTTGACATGGATTGCAAAGGGATTGTTGATAAAGTCAAAAACACAACTTTGGATTATTCAGAATTTGGGGTTATTATTTCTCAATGTCAGTCCTTTTTGTCTAGGAATCAAACCTTTAAAGTTAATTTTGTTAGGAGACAAGTTAATGGAGTTGCTCATGCTCTAGCAAAGATAACTCCACAGTATTCTAGTCTCCAAGTTTTTAGCTATGTTCCACTTTGTATTATTGACTTGATTATGAATGAAATGCCATAAATTTGTTCCTGTCAAAAAAAAAAAACATAAAAATGGAGAAATTTTTAGTCTCATATCATAAGTTCTAGAAAACCTCCTCGAAGATAACAGTAAATATAATTTTTATTTTATTTAAATTCAAAGACACGGTTAAAATATAAATGAAGGTAAAAATAATACATGGTACAAAATATTATAAAATAATTTTTTCTTAATTAAATCAACATTAAATTTCTCAAACTCAAATATATATTAATTTTTATTTCATTTCATTTATTATAAATTTTAATTGTATAAAATAAAGTAATATAAAATTTGAAAATATAATTTATTTTATGAAAATAAAATGAAATCTAATTTTATTATAAAATATGAAAGGAATGAATTTTTTTTAAAAAGTAATCAGCTTGCACGTTAAAGGCTTTTGTTTTTTTGGAGAGGCTGAATTTACTAATTAATTGCTTCAACAAAAGAATATACGTTGCACTTTTGAAGAGGACAAAAAAGTCTTTGTGTTAACTGTTAAAAGCACTGTCGCATAAATAAAAAAAAAAGTGTCTTTCTAGTTTTAAAAGAGAAGGCGACACCTGTAAAGCAAGGAAGCCTGAAACATTATATAACATGATTTTTGTGGTCCATCCCCAACAACTCCTAAACCAGAAGGCACGTAAGTCTTACTAGGATGATTATATTTCTTGACTACCCTCAGTTTCATCATTTCCAAAAAGAACTGTCCCTAGATTCAAAGTAATGTTCAACAAGTTAACTTCCATTTTTGTAACTTATTTCAAAATTCAAAGCAGCCCTTCTTCGCCTTTGGGGAAGAACGTTTGCATGCACAAGACAAGTTAAAGGACGATTTAATATTCTTAACATTTATTTATAATAATTTCAGCCAAAATAAAATTACAGTTTATACAAAGGAAACTGAGATAAAAATGCGTTACGGTATCTCAAAATATACAGTTCCACTCAGCAAGAATTTCAACTCAACTTTATTAAGAATTATAACAAATGCAATATATTAAACAAGATCTATATTATAATATATATTGTCCCGACGACTCCTACACCTTAAAATTAACACGTCTTTCAAATGATTTACATTTTTGGCCAGTTATAGCAGACAGCCTTTTAATTTTCCACGCGCTTTGTAATTTGTTTTAAGAAGACTTGTCCTCCCACTGCTACCTTGAGAGTACTATCATTACATTACACATTATCTTCAGCAAGTGAGTTTTCACCTTCTGCAATGGCTTGCACAAACATCCAAAGCAGCTCTTCATCACACACCAAGAATTTTGATGTGTTTGTGAGCTTTAGAGGTCTGGATACTCGCAATAGTTTCGCCGATCATCTTTTTGCTGCTCTTCAAAGGAAAGGCGTTGTTGCCTTCAGGGATAACTATAATATTAATAAAGGGGAACTCTTAGAACCTGAGCTCTTCCAAGCAATAAAAGGATCACGTGTTTTTATTGTTGTCTTCTCAAAGAACTACGCATCATCCACATGGTGCATGAAAGAACTAATGATGATTTTTTATTGGGTTGAAGGAACTGGTCGAAGTGTTCTTCCTATTTTCTATGATGTCACTCCTTCAGAGGTCCGAAAACAAAGTGGAGAGTTCAGAAAAGCTTTTGCTGGACACGAAGAAAGGTTAAAAGATGACTTGGAAATGGTAAAAAAATGGAGGAAAGCTCTCAAAGCAATTGGCAATCGTTGTGGTTGGGATATACAAAATAAGTAAGTACTTTCCCGTATTTTTTATATTCTATGTGTGATTTTGTTTTTGAAAGTCTTAACTCTTAGTGACGATTGTGTTTTTTGCTCTACTTTGGTGTTTTAGGCCACAACATGAAGAAATTGAAAAAATTGTTGAAAAGGTAGTCAACATATTGGGTCATTATCAAATTTTCAGTTTTTGGGATGATTTAGTTGTTGATATGCACTCTCGTGTGAAACAATTAGAAGAGCTTCTTGATTTGAGTGCAAATGAAGTTGTTCGTGTTGTGGGAATTTGGGGGATGAGTGGAATAGGAAAAGACAACACTTGTTATTGCTTTGTTTAGTAATATCTCTCCTCAATATGATGCTAGTTGTTTCATTGATGATTTAAGCAAAATTTTTGCGGATTTTGGAGCAACAGGTGCACAAAAAAAACTTCTTTGTCAAGCTCTAAATCAAGAAAATATGGAGAAACAAAATCTTTTCCATGGGACCATGTTGGTAAGAACTAGGCTATGTCACTTAAAGACGCTAATTGTTCTTGATAATGTTGATCAGGTTGAGCAATTAGAGAATTTGGCTTTGCATCCTGAATATCTAGGTGCAGGGAGTAGAATCATCATAATCTCTAAAGACAGTCATATCTTTAAAAAATATGGAGTAAATGAAGTTTACAATGTTCAACTCCTTGATAAGGATAAGGCTCTTCAATTACTTTGCAAAAAAGCTTTCAAATCTGATGATATTGTGAAAGGGTATGAAGATTTGACATATGATGTAGTAAAGTATGTCAATGGCCTTCCATTGGCAATTAAAGTATTGGGCTCATTTTTGTTTAATCGAGATGTTTCTGAGTGGAGAAGTGCATTGGCTAGAATGAAAGAAAATCCAAGAAAAGATATCATGGATGTGTTACGAATAAGTTTTGAGGAATTGGAGAAAACGGAAAAGGAAATATTTTTAGATATTGCTTGTTTCTTTTCAAGTTATCAATACATGGGGGAGGAAGAAGTGAAGAAACTTCTAGAGTATCAGGGATTTCATCCTGACATTGGTATGAAAGTTCTCATTGAGAAATCACTTATAAGTTGTGATAAGCATCAGAATATTCAAATGCATGACTTGTTAAAAGAGTTGGGCAAGAGTATTGTTCGAGAAAAAGCACCCAAGGAACCAATAAAGTGGAGCAGGTTATGGGACTTCAAGGATCTTCAAAAAGTCTTGATAAAAAATAAGGTAAAATAATTTTTGAATATAAAATATTTGGTTTTCATTTGTAAAAAGTCAATAAATTATTAAAAAAATCTAATATTTTTCTTTCCGTTTTACCATGCTTTAGGAAGCCAAAAGTCTTGAAGCCATAGTTATTCAACAAGATCAAGAAGAGTTTCTAAAAGGAACAATGAGAGTGGATGCTCTATCAAAAATTAATCATCTTAAGTTACTCATACTTAAGAATGTGAATTTTTTTGGAAATCTCAGTTATATTTCTAATGAATTGAGATATCTATCTTGGGATAAGTATCCTTTCATGTCTTTGCCATCAAGTTTTCATTCAGATCAACTTGTAGAATTGATCCTACCTCATAGCAATATCAGACAATTATGGAAAGGCACAAATGTACTATATATTGTTCATATCCAATTTTCTTTGTCTTTAAATGAACAAATAGAAACATACTTTATCACGTTATTATTTTTAACTTTCTTTAACACAATTAAAGAAACACGAGAAATTTTAAATGTCATTAATTTTGTCTCCTACTATTGACCAAATAAAATAAAATAAAAAGAGTGGATGCCCAATTTTGATTATTTTTTTTAAATGGAAATTAAAAATAAATTATTGTAATTTTGATTATTTTTGTTTCTTTTGCAGTATCTACCTAATTTGAAAACTCTAGATCTCAGCCACTCCAAAAATCTTATTGAGATGCCAAACTTAAGTGGGGTCCTGCATCTTGAAATACTTAATCTTGAAGGATGTGAAGAAATGGTGCGGATTGATCCATCCATTGGTATTTTAAAAGAGCTTACTATTTTAATTTTGAAAAATTGTAGAAATCTTCTCCTTGATCTCGATATTATTCTTGGGCTCAATTCTCTCGAGGTGCTAAATCTCTCAGGCTGTTTAAAATTACTTAATAGTCATCTATTAAAGAAACCAAGGGAGACAGAACATTTGGAGAAAGTTGATAAAAATAGAAGTGCCATCCAATTATCAACATCCTCTGTATACGAAATGCTAATGCTGCCTTTCTATTTTTTTTCCTCTCGGAAACATGAAGATTCACTTGGTTTGTTGGTTCCTTATTTGTCTCGTTTCCCACGTTTGTTTCATCTTGATCTGAGCTTCTGCAATCTACTCCAAATCCCTGATGCTATTGGGAACTTACATTCTTTAGAAAGTTTAAATTTGGGGGGAAACAAATTTGTGACACTACCTACCACCATCAAGGAACTTTCCAACCTTCACCATTTGAACTTAGAGCACTGCAAGCAGCTGAAATATCTGCCTGAGCTTCCAACACCCAAAGAAAAAATATTTAACAAATATTTTGGGGGATTATATATTTTTAATTGCCCCAATTTGAGTGAAATGGAAAATTTTTATCGCATGGTTTTTTCTTGGATGATACAAATCTTTAAGGTAACGACTCCATCCTTCTTTTCTATATCTTAGTTTTTCTATGTCTACACACTAGTTATACGTAATGTATTTTTTTGGTATCAGGCATACTGGCAATCCTCTCTTTCCTTCAGTGAGCTTAATATTGTTATTCCTGGAAGTGAAATTCCAAGGTGGTTCAGTAAACAAAATGTGGGTTGGTCAATAAGCATGGACCTGTCTCTTGTTAAGGAAGACCCAAATTGGATAGGTGTTGCCTGTTGTGCAACATTAGTGGCACATGATGATCCTACTAATTTGGGCAATAGATGGCATCTTGATGATTATGGAAGTATTGAATACAGTTTTCAAAGTTTTTCATATTACTTAGTTCCAATACATTTGGAGAATGATCTGGTCACGGGTGAGTTAGATCACTTGTTGATATTGTTTGTCTCTCGGGAACAATTCCTTCATGATGAAAGTGAATACAAGGACGAAATCCATGATCTTGATAAAAGGGAATTCACAACTTTCATAATTGACCACCCTAAAGATTTGCATTTGGAGGTAAAAAATTGTGGGTATCGTTGGGTATTTAAGGAAGATCTTGAACAATTAAACCCAGACATGATGTTCAGAGGAAATTCTTCATGTAGAAAGCTCAAGCTTTTAACAAGTGATTAGCCACTCATGATTGAGTTCATTCACCGAAAGCGAACTAATTTCATTTCAACCACTATTCCATCAAAGAAATTCTAATCCATTTTAGGTAAGATTTAATACAGAAAGTCACAATTACTATTATAAATTTTATAATCATTTATAGATACTCTGTTTTTTGTATCTTCTTTTGATGATATATATAATGGTGATTTTTTTTTTCTATTATATTTCAAGACTAAAGTCAATATTACTTGAGAACATTGTTAAATGGATTGTCATGAGCTATAAACTATTAGCCTTAGCTAGTTGTGTAGTTTCCAAGGAAAACAACTTACAGAATGGTTTTTGGATATAGCTATCTTAAAGTAGAAGTTTCTAACAATGATCCATTTTTGGCTTGAAGTTAATTGAGGGAATGTAACTCCTTTCATCAGTTTATTAGAGTGAACTATTTGGTACTTCATTTCCAATTTTTAGACAAAAGTGTGGAATGATAACAAAAGCCAAAATAATAATAAAAAAAAAAAAGATATCAGATTTGATGTAAGATACATTGATAATCTGCTTTTAGAGTTAATAGAGTTCTTCACTGATTTGCAAGAATTTTATGATTATTTAATATGTGCTAGTGTGTTTTATGATCTATCTCATTGGTACATGTTTAGCACCATGCACAATCACCTATCTTCAAGAAAATGTTAGGCAGGCATAGGCCATGCAACTCTTACTCTTAACATTTGAATTAAACCAAAACAAATTCATAGACAACCAAAATTTTCATTTCCAACTACATTGAAGTTAATTATTAATATATATTATGACGTGCAAACATCTACTTGGAATTGAAAACATTCTCAGTTTCCAATAATTGACTGCAAAATAAAACTAGGCATTCACGATTTAAAAAAGTTTGGTAAAGAACTTGTAAAAGAGACCAAGAATTTATTGGTTATAGAACTTTTCAAAAATTATTTTCCCATGGGAAAGAAAAAAAAGAAAGACTCCAGGTTGCAGAGAAATTGAATGACCCTATGGTGACTATCATAAAACCTTATATGTTACCCTTTCTATTTCCAGGGCTTATGCTACCAGAGCCACCAATCTCGATTTTGGGAGGAATTGCAAGATTCAAGGCAGGTTCAGTAAGTTACTGTGCATTTAGAATTTATGGACATTACAGCAAAATCAATTTATGAATTTTTACTTGGTCCAGAGCTAACAGAATTCCCATTTTTGGCAGAACTGTCCACCTATTGGATTGTAGTCAGTTAAAGCTTCTCTGCGGGAGGATTCAGTACAGAATGTCCAAGAATGAGTACAGTAAACATTAATTATTACATTGTGGATATGGATCTTTAGCTAGAGGCAACTGTTAATATAGTTGATCAAATATGAACACTAATGTTTCACATTCAACTATTACATTTATGATCAGCTATGCCAGTAAGGTGATTATTGGCATCCTTTAGTTTTTACTCATTCATGATTCAAAACTGCTTTCATTGCATGATCTTAAAATTCTTCATTTACTCTCAACTAGTGTTTTAGTTATGCCTTGCTTGCTAGAATATCTTTTCCTCCACAGAAATCCTCTTTCTGGAGGGCTGATTGCTGGTATTGCTTGGGCTTACTTTCTACATATCCTACCACAGTTAGAGCTAAGGCCTCACTTGTTCCAAAGGAAAAATTGATCAATGATATTACTGATATGGTTGCTAATGATTTCACCGTTGTTTCCACCTCAACTAATCATTTAATCTCTTTTACTTACTGAATACCGATTGATTTGTCAAATTTGGCAACTTGTGTCTCTTCTGTTCGTTGTTTATCTTTCACTCTGTGACCTTAATTGCAATTTGTTGTAGACATCGTTGAAGAAGGTCTCAAAGGGTTGGACTACAATACTATAGCACACTTGTCCACTAGTTACATTTGGTACATATTTTATACTTATTAATATTAGGAACAGGATATCTCAGATTGAAAACATTGATCTTTCTAGTTTAATAGTATTAGTCCTGTTGATTTGCTGGTCTTTTGTTCTCCCCATTGCAGAACCTGAAACTTTGAGATGTCAAAATGTTCAATGACTCACAATGTTGTTGTGAAGATAGTGGTACAACCGGGAGTTCCCAACCTGAATGTCTTGTAATTGGATCAGTCTCAACTGTGAAGCTCTTTTAATTCATCCACAATCCTACTTCGGAGCTAAAAGGGGCTGAATGTCTTGCAGGATTCAAGGATGGTTCACTAATAGACTGTGCAGTTGGAAGTGAATGGATATTTGATTAAAATCAGTTCTAAAACTCGGTGCTAAAAGCAGCGATACACCTAATTTCTGATACTCCTGTTAAAATAACTGTGAACACCATAGCCTGTTAGTTAACTGCTTCACATCATCATTCTCTGTCTCGAGCTTGTTGGGTCACTGATATGAAATATTAAACTTTATTTTAGGTGTTGTGTTGAAAAAAAAATAATATTTAGAGAATTAATGTGGAAAATAAATTGAAAAGACATGAACTTTGTTAACTTGTGTTTTTTTTTCATATTTATACTGCACAACTTATGTTTAAAATTTAGAAAACATTAAACGTTATATATGAAATATTAACTTAGAATGATGAATAAAATTTATTAAGTATGATAGATATAATTTTAAAAATTATAAGAAATGTGTAACATCCTCTATTTTTCTAGTTTTTCTAAAACGAAGAATATAAGATTATTTTAATAATTATTAGTATATTATTTTTATTTGCAACTATTTTTGAAATTATATTATAATAAAATAAGAATTTATTTAAATTTAGAGAAAATTTGATAAATTTAAATATTGGTGCGTAAGATTAAAAAAAATGGTAAAATTAAATATTAGTTTGGCATCCCTTATTTCCTGTTTTCTTGAATTAAAAAAAAGGTAATAAAAATGTTGTTTTATTCAACTTGTTATTATTTAGTTAATATTTTTAATAATTATGCTTTCAAGTAGTTGTGGAATTATATTAGAGTTTAATGATGATGTACTGACAGTGTAAACCAATTTTACACTGTCATCCAATCCTAAATTATCGTTGATATGACTTTTAAGATAATTTTTTAAAAGTCAACAAACTTACCATATATTATAAACTAAGCTAAAATAATTAATTATTTTTTGAAAAAAATCAAGAATTTAGATAAGCTACAAAAGTTTCTATATTAAAACGTAAAGTTAGTAAACATTAAAGATGTAAGAAGGTTGGTTAATAAAGCCTAGGAATTATTCTATTTTTGTTAAAGTATTTAATTGATAATTAAATTAGGTGAGTGTTATAATAATATAGGTTGGATTGTTATTGTTATACTCTATCTTCCTGAGTCCAAGACAGCATAAGCCCAAATGTTTTTTTTTTTTTTTCTCTCTCTCTTCTCCTATTGAACAGACTGATTTTCTCTTCCTTACCTTAGTGGGCTAGGTGCCCTTCTTCTGCCCAAGAAATTTATTGTGATTGAATTTGTTGATTGGCTGAAAAATCAAATTGAAAATCTTGGTCTGATGAGGATGTGTTGGAACTGTGCACTGTTGCCGCTCGCATTGGAGGAGTTGATTCTCTGTGTTAAATCTTAATGGGTATAATCCCATTTGATTAAAATTTGATAATGGGATGAAATGGGATGAGCACAGTGCTATGGAGTGAAATTCTCGTTTACTTTGGTCTTTATTTCCCTGAAATTCTTCTTCAATGTCATCATATATACTATGATTGATAGATACTGGCTTAAAACTAGTATATAACAAATGAAAATATCAGTTTTTTTCTTAATAAAAAATATGGCAAGTTTATGAATGACAGTAACATTAGTAGTCATTATATAAATTTATAATATATTTTATATATGTGTGAACAGATATATATTCATTGTCAGCCTGTAGAAAGTTTTTCCAACCATATAGGCGTTGGTTCTAGGAAGTTTCTCACTTTGCCTTTTCACAATTGAGTTTAAGAAATTTCAATCCAATTTCCACAATTAATCCTTGAAATTGATTTCCAAGGACTTGAACTATTGTATGGTATATATGGGGCGTGGGACAGACATGGTTGGAAGCTACCACGAATTGGTGAAAGACAATGCGTGACTCATGGTCATGTCAAATTTATTGCCGTTGACGCAAGCTTGTTCAAAGTCTTTCTAACAGTATGTGCTGTGTTTTTTTTTTTTTTTAATTATTATTGTAATTAGAGTTTTCCATGGAAAATTATGACAATACCATCATATTTAAAATCCCAAAATTCAAAGGATTAATTTGCCTTGAATATTTAATATTTAAGTGGTCCATCCCTAACAACTCCTAAACCACCGGTCATGTAAGTCTTAGGATGATTAATATATTTCTTGACTACCCTCAGTTTCTTTATTTCCAAAATGAACTGTCCCCATAGATTCAAAGTAATATTCAACAAGTTAACTTCCATTTTTGCAATTGATTGCAAAATTCAAAGCAGCCCTTCTTCGCCTCCGATGATATGGAAATACAATGTGTAAGTTTCAGAGTTGAAAACACACAACAATTTCGTTGATCACCTTTGCTTCTGCATTGTTATCTACGGTGAAGAAGGTTTGAAGGCACAAGAAAGAAAAACATATGTTGTACGTATGAGCTTCTACAAGCTGACAAGCCATTGCACCCCCTGCTTTATAATCAAAACTGGGCAGTAAAATCAGATGCCAAAAACATTTATGCCAATTTATATTCTAGATATTTAAAAATAGATTTTTTACTTATTGAAATGATCGTTTTAAAAAGCTAACATAATTCCCCTTTTATTTCTGAAGTTCATGACAAGTTCGAATGCCAATTTCATAGAAAATGTCTGAACATCCCAGTACTATGAAAAGAGAATATGTAATTATGTAATATGTACTATGAAAAGTGAGCCCTCATAAACAATCAAAAAATAATATGTTTTCAATTTTTTGGTTGCTCATGGTTGATTATGAAATTCACTTTTCATTCAATTTTTATCTTGTTTATGTCTCTTTTTGTCCAAACATTAGTTGGTTATCATAGTTTTTATGTAGATGAATACAAGTTTCACATCTTGAATCAACTAAAAAAAAGTTCAAAATTGTGTTTGAAAATTGAAACAATGAATTTTAAGAAAGGACTAATGTGTAATTAATTAAATAAATAAGGGGACTATTTTAAAACTTTTAAAAATTAGGAAATCAATTTAAAACCAAAAAATAAGTTAAGGGATCATTCATATATTTTAGTCTAAATTTGTTTGTGCATTATTCATTGTCATCTTGTGGGATGTTGTACCTCTATCATTTAGGTGTTGTTTCTTGGAAGTCTCTCACTTTGATTTTTCACAATTGAGTTTAAGAATTTTCAATCCAACATCTTGGGAAAATGATGAGAAATTTCATTCTTACAATTCTTGAAATCGATTTCAAGGTCTTGCACTATTGTATGTAAGGTATACGCAGTGGGACAGGCATATATTGTTAGAAGCTATTTTCACAATTAATGGATTCATTCTAGATGTTATAATAAAATCTACCAAAGGAAAAATACTCGTTTAGTAGTAGTGAGTTCAGCAAGGCAAGGATATGGCCACAGTTGAAACTTAAAAAAGCGGGTATGGCCAAGCAAGAATATGTGACACATTCTGATCTGTGAAATTTATTGTCATTGATGTGTGCTTGTCCAAAGTCTTTTGAACTATAGATACAATGCTGTTTTTTCTTCTGACTAGTGTTTTCGGAGAAAAAGTGTTGATAATATATCGATATCATCATATTTAAAATCCCAAAATCTTAAAGGCTTGCCTTCAATATTTATGTGGCCCCTAGCAACTCCTAAACCACATGGCACGTAACCCTCAGTTCCTTCATTTCCAAAAAGAACTATCTGTGAAGATTCAGAGTAATCTCCAACAAGTTATCTTCCATTTTTGAAAATGGATAGCAAGAGAATTCAAAGTAGCTCTTCTTCAGCTCTGCATCATGTAATAGAATAATTGAAAGCACAACAAGGGTAAATGTATGCAAGAAAACCAAAGCACCTCCTGCTTTATAATCAAAAGTGAGCAGTAAAATCGGATCTCGAAAACATTGATGTCAATTTAAGTGTTTTAGATATTGAAAAATAATATTTTTATTTATTTATAAAAGGATGTCACAATCGCTTTTTTCAAGTTCTTGATAAGTTTGGATACCAATTTCATAGAAAATGTCTAACATGTCACTTCCATCGCTTAGTCCACAAGGAAATTGCGTTGCAATAGCATTGTTGGTCCCAAATCTCAAACCACAGGACACGTTAACTAAAGGACAATTTAGAATTCATAACATTTATTTATAATTTGACCCCAATGTACAACTACAAAAATTGACACCAAAGAAACTCAAATGAAAATGCGTTTCACTATCTCAAAAAATACATTTATTTACGTCTTTGAATGAGTTACATTTTTTACCACAGACTGAAGACAGCCTTCACTCTCCACACGCTTTGTCATTTGTCTTAAAAAGACATATCCACCCACTCCTACCTTGAGAGCATTACTCTATACGTTACACAGTATCTTCAGCCATTAAGCTTACAACATATTTTTACTAAATTCTCAGTTAGATCCTGAATTTTTTTTTAATTGGGTATTTTCGTCTAATTGCAGAAGTTGAAATTCTGCAAAAATCTCTCACAAATGATTCAGTTGCACTTACAACATACTCTAGAAGCACTAGTCTACTGTCTACACCTCTGATTAGGTGTCTGTGATTAATTTTTCATAATGACAATTAAACAGAATGACTAAAAAAAAAAAGTTCAAAGACCTAATTAAAAATTTGGTAACAGTACAGGAATCAATAGAATAATTAAAAAAAAAAAAAAAGATGCAATCTACATCTACAATAAGAGACAAACACCTTGTCTCTAAAAAAATAATAAAATAAAATAAAAATAAAAAAAACATCACGCACAAACAGTACTCCAAAATCTGCCAATAGGTGAGCCACACCCTTCACTTCATGATTAACATGCAAGACACGCAATAATAAAGATCTAATAATACTTCTCAGCTTATCCGCATATGTACAGTCTCTAGATGACTCACTGAAAAAGATTATATAGATACTTGATAATATTTTAGGCACTTAATGCCGAATATGAATGTCTTATTTTGTAGAATCAGATTTAGATTCGGGTAAATACTAATCTTCAGCACTAAAATATATATATATATATATATATATATATATATATATATATATATATATATATATATATATATATATATAATCAGTGGGAATTGAAGAAGATAGATACTGGGGGTTTATAACAACTTACACACTCTACTCAACCAACTAATTTTAGGCACTTAATGCGGTATATGAATGACTTATTAAGAGATTTAAATCTATTTTCTTTATTAATTCAGCATATTTAGTTTATGTATATCTCAACTTAAAATTACTAAAATAATAATTTTTTGACAGAAAAGTCTGTTTAATATATTCATTAAAAATGGAGAGGTACCAGGTGTAATAAGAACAAATCTTAGAGGATATGTGTAATTTACTCTAAATTAATATATTTTATTTTATATTTGTTTAAAGTGTTTCTAACAATATGTGCTCTCTCTCTCTCTTTTATACTGTAACTAGATTTTTGACCCATGTGATGCACGGACTAAACAGAGGGTTTGAATATGTTTTTAATTTTTTTTATTTAATAGTAAAAATGGGCATGGACATCTATCAAAAAATTTGACAACTTTTACTTGATTTTTTTTATATCTAACTTTTATATTGTAACTAGATTTTTGACCCATGTGTTGCACGGACTAAACAAAGGGTTTGAATATGTTTATTTAAATTTTATTTTTTTATTTAATTGTAAAAATGGGCATGGACGTCTATCAAAAATTTGACAACTTTTACTTGATTTTTTTTTATATCTAACTGATGCCACAATTTTATCTTGAATGTATTTATTTTTATTTAATGAAACTGAACAATTGAACAATATTCAATAAGAAAATATTTGAAATATGCATAAACTTTCATAGGAAATGACGATATCTCGTTAATAGACTTCACAATAAATTAGGGATATTAAAGAAAATTAGAAATCAATACATTTGTAAGTGGTCATATGTTTCTTGTAATTAGGAAAAAAAAATACTACCATTTATTTCTTATATATAAGAACAAATGTAGTAATATATATTTTATAATATTTCTAAAATAAATATTAATTATATATTTTAAGAAATGGTTAACATTTATTTCAAAATTAACTTTTTTTTATGAATTTTAACTCATAAGAGTTTTGGAAAAAAAAAACTTCATTAATTATTTCTTTCATTTTTGGCCATGATTAAATATCCAGATTTATATGTCTAGAAGCAAATCTCATATATGTTATAAAGTTGCCACATTTTTTATGAGCACATCTAAAATTTTGGGTCGGTAAAAGAGTGTATTTGAATATAGTTGTCTTATAATTACTCTTAGAACTACTACTTTTATAAAATAAAAAAATACATTTTAGGCTTGTGAATTTTAGCTAATAAATTCTTTAGGGTACTTTTTTTTTTTATATATACATGGATATAATGGAATACTCTCTTGACTTCCAAAAATCCATGATTATAAAAATGAACGATTATCCAAAACGATTAGCCCTAGTATGGTTTACCCGTGCAATGCATGGATATAATTATGGATTAGTACAATATAAATATAATATATAATAGTTTAAAAATTATAATTTTTATACCTTCAAATAAAAAATAAAAAAATGAAGGATGTTTTGATATAAAAAGAAATTTAAACATCATTTTATACAAAGATGTATAATTCAAATTAAATATAAATATTTAAGAGTTTCTTAACATAGAAAAACCAATGATTATAAAAATAAAAAAAAGAGTTAATCATCCCAAGAAATTTGTGAACTGAATCATTTTATATAATCAGAAATGTGCATTATATTGTTAATTTTAATGTTGAGTTCATTCCCCAAGATCACTGGGAGAACTTTAGTCTAACACAATTAAAGTGAAAGCGAGCCTAAAATTATTGTTAAGGTATTAAACAATAAGGGGGTCTAGTTCGTTGGTTGAACAGTGTACGTGAATTTTTGTAAATTCTCTCATACTGAGTTCAATTTCTATGAATTAAAAAAACAGTTCAATGTATTGGGTTGTTTATGCACAAGCAAAATCAACTGCTTTTTCCTAATGACCATATTCATACCCTTTTGTCAGATTGTTTTTTTTTTTTTTTTTTTTTGTTACAAACGCGAGACAAGACAAAAAGAAAAGAAACAGAGGAAAGCAAAATACACAAAAATAAAATCAGCCTCTTGGGAACTGAATTTCCAGGGCATCCGCATGCAGATAGGAGGTCAGCGCAGCATGAGGCTCGTAGAAAACAATAATTTGACCAGACGATTCCACGGCAAGCTTTGCAAGTGTGTCTGCAGCTTGATTAGCTTCTATAAAGGTGTGTTCCAAAGAGCAGATCCAGTTGCTATTCATAAGCTTTCTAATGAGAATAATCTCATTACTATACTGATGAGTCAAAGTCAAAGGCCTTGACAAGCTCAACGGTTGTAGCTGTGTCTGAGTAGCATATATATAAGACCTTCCTAGCTATGACCCGAGTTCCAAGTTCCACCACAACTGATCGAAGGCCATGCAATAAGGCCACCATTTCTGCCAACATTACCATAGAAGACAAACAAAAGCTTTGATGATGATGATGATGATGATGATATGATGATAGTGTGTTTAAATTCCAGTTGACAACTTTCAAACTATTATTTGGATAATGTTAAAAAACAACAACATGTTAATTATTGCAAATAAAAAAAAGCAATTAATGATTTCCACTTCTAATATCGCAAATTGATTTTTGTCAATAATTTTTTTGGTAAACACGCATTGGTCACCAATGATGGCTTTCTGTGTCTTAATCTAGCAAGACAGTTTCCCATTTTTTCCTTAAACTTTGTGACTGTGACTGGGATTATTAAGGGAATAGAAGGAAATAAATAAATAAATAAATTTTAAAAAATAAAGAAATAAAAAAACAAATAAATTGGATAGGTGCTGCTTGTGCAGTATTCGTGGCACATGAAGGTCCAACTAATAATTCTAGAATATATAGATGGCAAAATATTCCAGTAATAAGGTCCAACGGATTATTTTCAACGTTATATATGAAATATTTACTTGGAATGATGGATAAAATTTATTAAGTAAGATAGATATAATTTTGAAAATTCTAAGACATGGGTATCATCCTCTATTTTTCTAGTTTTTCTAATACAAAGAATATAAGATTATTTTAATTATTATTTGTATATTATTTTTATTTGCAACTATTTTAGGAAATTATATTTTAAACTTAAATAAATTGAAATTGGTGCGTAAGATTAAAAAAATAGTAAAATTGAATATTAATGTAGCATCCTTTGTTTCTTGTGTTTCTTGAATTACAAAAATAAATAATATTGTTTTTTTTTCAACTTATTGTTATTTAGTTAATATTTTTAATAATTGTGGTTTCAAGTAGTTTCGGAATTATATTATAACTAGTAGCATCCTTTTATTTCTTGTGGTTTTTTTCAACTTATAATTTATTAGTTTTTAAAAATATCAAGAATTTAGATAAGTTACAAATATTAAAACATAAAATTAGTAAACTTAAAGATGTAATTAAGAAGGTTGATTAATATGGCCTAGGAATTATTCTATTTTTGTTAAAGTATTTAGTTGATAAATATAAATAAGTTAGGTGAGTGTTATATTAATATGAGTTGGATTATTATTGTTATACTCTATCTTCCTGTGAGCCCAAATGCTTCTTTTTTTTTCTTTCCTCTTCACCTCTTGTACAGACTGATTTTCTCTTCCTTACTTTAGTTTAGTTGGCTGGGCGCAATTCTTCTGCGCAAGAAATTTATTGTGATTGAATTTGTGGATTGGCTGAAAAATCAAATTCATTCATCCTCTGTTTTGTTTTGTTCTCCATAAATGTTAACATGCTTATATAAGCACGTTGAGACTATGTACTCTGCGGAGTGAAAATCTTGGTCTGATGAGGATGTGTTGGAACTGTGCACTGTTGCCACATTGGAGGAGTCGATTCTCTATGTTAAATCTTAATGGTATAATTGGATGAAATGGGATGAGGACAGTGCTATGGAGTGAAATTCTCATTTACTTTGTTCTTTATTTCCATGAAATTCTTCTTCAATGTCATCATATATACTATGGTTTAATTGATAGATACTTACGGGAGCTTAAAACAAGCATATAACAAATGAAAATATCACAGTTTTTTTTTTTTTTAAATTATGACAGGTTATGAATAAGAGTAAACATTAGTCCTTATATAAATTAATATATTTTATATTTGTGTGAACACATATATATTCATTGTCATCTTGTGAAAAGTTTAGCATAAAAAAAAAAAAATCTTGTGAAAAGTTTTACTCACTGTATAGGTGTTGTTTCTAGGAAGTGTCCCATTTTGCTTTTTCACAATCGATTTAAGAAATTTCAATACAGCTACAATTGTATGGTTACAGTTACAAGTCTTGAAATCGATTTCAAGGACTTCCACAATTGTATGGTATATATAGGTCGTGGGACAGGCCTCGTTAGAAACTACCACTTCCGTTGACGTGCTTGTTCAAAGTCTTTCTAACAATAGCTGCTGTCTCTCTCTCTGTGTCTCTCTCTTTTCTTTTCTTTTTTTACTGTAATTATAGTTTTCCATGCAAAATTATGATAATATCATCATATTTTAAAATCCCAAATTTCAAAGGACTTGCCTTGAATATTTTATATTTATGTGGTCCCTAACAACTCCTAAACCACAAGGCACGTAAGTCTTAGGATGATTATATTTCTTCACCACCGTTAGTTTCTTCATTTCCAAAGAGAACTGTCCCTGTAGATTCAAAGTAATTAATGTTCAACAAGTTAACTACCATTTTTGTAATGATTGCAAAATTCAAAGCAGCCCTTCTTCGCCTCTGATGATATGGAAAAAAAAAAGTGTAAGAGTTGAAAAAACACAACAATTTCATTGATCATCTTTGCTTCTGCATTGTTATCTACGGGGAAGAACGTTTGAAGGCACAAGAAAGGGAAACGTATGTTAAAACCAATGCACCCCTGGCTTTATACTCAAAAGTAGGCAGTAATAGTAAAATCAGATTTCAAAAACATTTATGCCAATTTAAATTCTAGATATTTAAAAATAATTTTTTACTTATTTATAAGATTGTTTTGAACCTGTCAAAAAAAAAAAAAGATCGTTTTGAAAAGATAACATGATCTCCCTTTTATTGCTCTGAAGTTCACGACAAGTTCAAATGCCAATTTCATAGAATTTGCATTGTAAACAATGTAGGTCCCAAAATCTCAAACCACGGGACACGTTAAAGGAAAATTTATAATTCTTAACATTTAAGTATTTATAATAATTTCAGTCAAAATAAAATTACAATTTACACAAAGGAAACTGAGATGAAAATGTGTTACAGTGTCTCAAAAAATACAGTTCCACTCAGCAAGAATTTCAACTCAACTTAATTAAGAAGTTATAACAAAAGCAATTTATTAAACAAGATCTATATTATAATATGATGACTCCTAGTGCACCTTAAAACACGTCTTTCAAATTCTTTACATTTTTGGCAGCGATAGCGGACAGCCTTTTAATATTCCACGAGCTTTGTCATTTGTGTTAAAGCAGACTTGTCCTCCCACTGCTACCTTGAGAGTACTATAGTATTCATTACATTACATATTATCTTCAGCAAGTTAGTTTTCACCTTAACCAGTTATCTCGGGTCCAGTAGATAATATCGTTGGACAAAAAAAATATGTTATTAAATGTAAGTATTTGTACTAAATTAAATTCTATGTTTATATTTTATACTCGTGCTAATGCACGGGCACCATACTAGTTGCTATAAATTTCACATAATTAAAATAGTCTTAGGCTTGATGTAACAATTAAGGAAAAATCTAGTTAAAAATTAAAACAGTGCTGACAGAAAGAACAAAAATTGCATTTGTTTTGAAAATTAAGGAACAAATTGAACTTTTTAATAATAGATAAATCAAATTGAACTAATGAATTAAATAGAGGGATAAATTAGTATTTTAGCCAAAATACTTTTGAATTTTTCAATCTGATGAATCAAACCCCCTAGGAAATAAACATAGGTTTGTAAATGAAAAAAATCCAGACATTTTAGAAAGAAAAAGAGGTTAAATAAACTAAACTAATAGAAAATTAATTTCTTTGATTTCTATTCGTTTTTAAAGGTGGTACTTAACTTTTTTGAAAAAAAGAAAAGCTATATAAATAAACTAAAAAAAGAATTTCTTTGATTTCTATTCGTTATTGAAGGTGGCACTTAACTAACATTACATTAGATTGAGTTGTATTAGTCTAATATCTTTTAAGCAATGTCTCGTATTTGAGTTTATGAATAGAAAAAATATAGTTGGGAGGGAAGACTCCACTAAATGTTGTCATCCAAGTTGATCTTCGGCAGAAATTAATCATCAATAAAGTTGATGGACACTTAGTACCTAGAATATGGTTTAAAAAAAAAAGAGGATAGTACTTAAATCAAAGCAAAACTTCAAAGAAAAGCCATTGAAGAACTAAGAAGAAAATAGAGAGGAGATTTTAGGTGCTCTCTCATATCCTAGCATCCAACTTAAAATCTACATATATGTAAATATTAAGTTGGCTAAAATATAATTTTGGTCTTTTATACATTAAGATAGACGTTATAATAATATGCATTAATATTATTAAATAGTCACAAACAATATATTACAATTGAAAATATCCTAGATTTGTTTTAAAACAAATATGACAAGTTATGAATGAGAATAACATTAATCCCTATATAAATTAATATATTTTATATTTGGGTTTGCATATACATATATATTCATTGTCAACTTGTGGAAAGTTTTACCTACTGTTTAGGCATTGTTTCCAGGAAGTGTCCCATTTTTCTTTTTCACAATTGAGTTTTTTATAAACAAAAAATAATTATTAAGAAGCATGAATAAAATAAGACTTTAACCAGTATATAATAATTTTTAAAGATAATATCAAAGGGATAAAATAAGACAAGTTACAACATGAATAAATTGAGTTTAAGAAATTTCAATCCAACTTGACGGGAAAATTCTGTGAATTTTATTTCTTACAATTCTTGAAATTGATTTCAAGGACTTGCACTATGTATAGTATATAGATTGTGGGACATGGTTTGAAGCTACCACGAAAGTGAATGACAATAAATTGGGTCGGTGGATTCCTTTTAAAAGTATCACCATCTTCCAATTGCAACTGCCTCCAAAATTAAATAAGTCACTGCCACCTTCCAATTGGTCGTGTGAAATTGATTGCGGTTGACGCGTGATTGTTCAAAGTCTCTCTAACTATGCCGTATTTTATTCTAATTAGAATTTGAATTTTCGGTGCAAAATGATGACAATATCATCATACTTAAAATCCCAAAATTCAACGGATTTTCCTTGAATATTTTTATCGTTCTTAACAACTCCTAAACCACAAGGCATGTAAGTCTTACGATGATTATATTTGTTCATTTCCCTCAGTTTCTTCATTTCCAAAATCAACTGTCCCCGTAGAGTCACAGGAATCTTCGACACGTTAACCTCCATTAATTTTTGTAACGGTTTAATGCTAGAGAATTCAAAGCTCTTCTTCAGAGTTGAAAACACGTACAATTTCACGGATCAAATTTTTGCCTCTCGACTGAAAGCACGAGAAAGGGAAACATATATATTAACATTATATAGTATATGCTTCTACAAGCAAAGCAATGCACCTCCTGCTTTATAATCAAATTAACTTTAAAATATGATGAGATATCCAAAAAATTGATGACAATTTAAGTTTTAAATATCCAAAAATATATATATTTTTAATTATTTAAAAGATATATCAATAATACAAATGTATTACGAATTGCTCAATCTGTAATACATCCTCTAATCTTGAATTCAAAGGGTGAGGAGGCTGTGCCGGTGACATAGAGGCGCGAGGGAAAGGATTATTGTCGGTGGCGAGAAGGTGTGATGTGGTGAAGAGGAAGATGGAGAGAAGAAGAGAATGAATGAGGGGAGAAGGATAAAATGGGAACTTTACAAGTTTTGGAGATGCACCAAGCAAAAAATTGGGTGCATTAAGTAATTGCCAAGAAATTATTGTGAGTGAATTTGTGGATTGGCTGAAAAATCAAATTGAAAATTCATCCTCTGTTTTGTTCTCGGTAGATGTTAACATGCTTATATAAGAACGTTGACACTATGTACTTTGCGGAGTGAAAATCTTGGTCTGATGAGGATGTGTTGGAACTGTGCACTGTTGCCACATTGGAGGAGTCGATTCTCTGTGTTAAATCTTAGAGTAAATTACAGCAGCACCCCCTGAGGTTTCATGTAATTACACATAACCTCACTCTTTTTTATTTTCCTACACTAGCACCCCTTTAAGTTTGAAAACATTACACTAACACCCCCTGATATATTTGTAAACATTACAGTGGCACCCCCTCAAACCTTACACTAACACCCCCTACAGGGGTGCCAAAGTAATGGTTAAAAAAGCAGGGGGTGCATGTGTAATTACACGAAACCTCAGGGGGTGTTGCTGTAATTTACTCTAAATCTTAATGGGTATAATCCCATTTGATTCAAATTTGATAAATGGATGAAATGGGATGAGGACAGTGCTATGGAGTGAAATTCTCATTAACTTTGGTCTTTATTTCCATGAAATTCTTCTTCAATGTCATCATATATACTATGGTTTAATTGATAAATACTTACGGGAGCTTAAAACAAGCATATAACAAATGAAAATATCACAGTTTTTTTTTTTTTTTTAAATTATGACAGGTTATGAATGACAGTATACATTAGTCATTATATAAATTAATATATTTTATATTTGTGTGAACACATATATATTCATTGTCATCTTGTGAAAAGTTTAGCATAAAAAAAAAAAGTCTTGTGAAAAGGTTTTTCTTTTTTTTGAAGAAAGTCTTGTGAAAAGTTTTACTTACTGTATAGGCGTTGTTTCTCGGAAGTGTCCCATTTTTCTTTTTCACAATTGATTTAAGAAATTTCAATACAGCTACAATTATATGGTTACAAGTCTTGAAATCAATTTCAAGGACTTCCACAATTGTATGGAATATCTAGGTCGTGGGATAGGCCTCGTTAGAAGCTACCCTTCCGTTGACGTGCTTGTTCAAAGTCTTTCTAACAATAGCTGCTGTCTCTCTCTCTCTCTCTGTCTCTCTCTTTTTATACTGTAATTATAATTTTCCATGCAAAATTATGATAATATCATCATATTTTAAAATCCCAAAATTCAAAGGACTTGCCTTGAATATTTTATATTTATGTGGTACCTAACAACTCCTAAACCACAAGGCACGTAAGTCTTAGGATGATTATATTTCTTCACCACCGTTAGTTCCTTCATGTCCAAAAAGAACTGCCCCTGTAGATTCAAAGTAATTAATGTTCAACAAGTTAACTACCATTTTTGTAATGGTTGCAAAATTCAAAGCAGCCCTTCTTCGCCTCTGATGATATGGAAAAAAAAAAGTGTAAGAGTTGAAAAAACACAACAATTTCATTGATCATCTTTGCTTCTGCATTGTTATCTACGGGGAAGAACATTTGAAGGCACAAGAAAGGGAAACGTATGTTATAAACCAATGCACCCCCGGCTTTATAATCAAAAGTAGGCAGTACTAGTAAAATCAGATTTCAAAAACATTTATGCCAATTTAAATTCTAGATATTTAAAAATAATTTTTTACTTATTTAAAAGATCGTTTTGAAAAGATAACATGGTCTCCCTTTTATTGCTCTGAAGTTCACGACAAGTTCGAATGCCAATTTCATAGAAAATGTCTAAACATCCCATTACACCAGGAATTTGCATTGTAAACAATGTAGGTCCCAAATCTCAAACCACGGGCCATGTTAAAGGAAAATTTATAATTCTTAATATTTATTTATAATAATTTCAGTCAAAATAAAATTACAATTTACACAAAGGAAACTGAGATGAAAATGTGTTACAGTGTCTCAAAAAATACAGTTCCGCTTAGCAAGAAATTCAACTCAACTTAATTAAGAAGTTATAACAAAAGCAATTTATTAAACAAGATCTATATTATAATATATATGGTCCCGATGACTCCTAGTGCACCTTAAAACACGTCTTTCAAATTATTTACATTTTTGGCCAGCGATAGCGGACAGCCTTTTAATTTTCCACGCACTTTGTCATTTGTGTTAAAACAGACTTGTCCTCCCACTGCTACCTTGAGAGAACTATAGTATTCATTACATTACACATTATCTTCAGCAAGTTAGTTTTCACCTTAACCAGTGATCTCGGGTCCAGTAGATAATATCGTTGGACAAAAAAAAATGTTATTAAATGTAAGTATTTGTACTAAATTAAATTCTATGTTTATATTTTGTACTCGTGCTAATGCACGGGCACCATACTAGTTGCTATAAATTTCACATGATTAAAAAAGTCTTAGGCTTGATGTAACAATTAAAGAAAAATCTAGTTAAAAATTAAAACAGTGCTGACAGAAAGAACAAAAATTGCATTTGTTTTGAAAATTTAGGAACAAATTGAACTTTTTAATAATAGATAAATCAAATTGAACTAATGAATTAAATAGAGGGATAAATTAGTAATTTAGCCAAAATTCTTTTGAATTTTTCAATCCGATGAATCAAACCCCCTAGGAAATAAACATAGGTTTGTAAAAGAAAAAAATCCAGACATTTTAGAAAAAACAACAGGTTAAATAAACTAAACTAATAGAGAATTAATTTCTTTGATTTCTATTCATTTTTAAAGGTGGTACTTAACTTTTTAGAAGAAAAAAAAGCTATATAAATAAACTAAAAAAAGAATTTCTTTGATTTCTATTCGTTATTAAAGGTGGCACTTAACTAACATTACATTAGATTGAGTTGTATTAGTCTAATATCTTTTAAGCAATGTCTCGTATTTGAGTTTATGAATAGAAAAAATATAGTTGGGAGGGAAGACTCCACTAAATATTGTCATCCAAGTTGATCTTCGGCAGAAATTAATCATCAATAAAGTTGATGGACACTTAGTACCTAGAATATGGTTTAAAAAAAAAAGAGGATAGTACTTAAATCAAAGCAAAACTTCAAAGAAAAGCCATTGAAGAACTAAGAAGAAAATAGATAGGAGATTTTAGGTGCTCTCTCATATCCTAGCATCCAACTTAAAATTTACATATATGTAAATATTAAGTTGCCTAAAATATAATTTTGGTCTTTTATACATTAAGATAGACGTTATAATAATATGCATTAATATTATTAAATAGTCACAAACAATATATTACAATTGAAAATATCCTAGATTTGTTTTAAAACAAATATGACAAGTTATGAATGAGAATAACATTAATCCCTATATAAATTAATATATTTTATATTTGGGTTTGCATATACATATATATTCATTGTCAACTTGTGGAAAGTTTTACCTACTGTTTAGGCATTGTTTCCAGGAAGTGTCCCATTTTTCTTTTTCACAATTGAGTTTTTTTATAAACAAAAAATAATTATTAAGAAGCATGAATAAAATAAGACTTTAACCAGTATATAATAATTTTTAAAGATAATATCAAAGGGATAAAATAAGACAAGTTACAACATGAATAAATTGAGTTTAAGAAATTTCAATCCAACTTGACGGGAAAATTCTGTGAATTTTATTTCTTACAATTCTTGAAATTGATTTCAAGGACTTGCACTATGTATAGTATATAGATTGTGGGACATGGTTTGAAGCTACCACGAAAGTGAATGACAATAAATTGGGTCGGTTGATTCCTTTTAAAAGTATCACCATCTTCCAATTGCAACTGCCTCCAAAATTAAATAAGTCACTGCCACCTTCCAATTGGTCGTGTGAAATTGATTGCGGTTGACGCGTGATTGTTCAAAGTCTCTCTAACTATGCCGTATTTTATTCTAATTAGAATTTGAATTTTAGGTGCAAAATGATGACAATATCATCATACTTAAAATCCCAAAATTCAACGGATTTTCCTTGAATATTTTTATCGTTCTTAACAACTCCTAAACCACAAGGCATGTAAGTCTTAGGATGATTATATTTGTTCATTTCCCTGAGTTTCTTCATTTCCAAAATCAACTGTCCCCGTAGAGTCACAGGAATCTTCGACACGTTAACCTCCATTAATTTTTGTAACGGTTTAATGCTAGAGAATTCAAAGCTCTTCTTCAGAGTTGAAGACACGTACAATTTCACGGATCAAATTTTTGCCTCTCGACTGAAAGCACAAGAAAGGGAAACATATATATTAATATTATATAGTATATGCTTCTACAAGCAAAGCAATGCACCTCCTGCTTTATAATCAAATTAACTTTAAAATATGATGAGATATCCAAAAAATTGATGACAATTTAAGTTTTAAATATCCAAAAATATATATATTTTTAATTATTTAAAAGATATATCATTTTAAAAGGATGACTTAGTTCCCTATTTTATTTTTTAAGTTTATTACTATATATATATATATATATATATATATATATATATATATATATATATATACTAGTTCAAATGCCAGTTTCAAAGAAAATGTCTCAACATGTGATTTCCATTGCAAGTAACGTTGGTCACAAATCTCAAACCACAGAACACGTTAAAGGAGGACTAAGAATTCTTAAATTTCACACTATAGTAAAAATATAGTTGAGGCCAAAGAAACTCAGATGAAAATGCGTATCACTATCTAAAAACGAGTATAAATTAACAAATCTCTTATATAAATTAATATATTTTATATTTGTGTGAACACATAATATATTCATTGTCATCTCGTGGAAAGCTTTACCTACCGTATAGGCGTTGTTTCTAGGAAGTCTCCCATATCTTGTGGAAATTTCAATCCAACTACTAGTGTGTTTGGATTAAATTTATGGCGGGAAATAATCAATTATTTTTTCATGGTGAAAGTAAAACAATAAATAGTTTTTTCTACTTTTTCATGATATTGCCATAATTTTGAAGAGTAGAATTGAATTTTGATGTTACCCAAATGAACAAAGACTTGAAATTGATTTCAAGGACATGCACAATTGTATGGCATGGCATATATAGGTAGTGGGACAGGCATGGTTGCAAGCTACCACGAAGGTGTGAAGGACAAAATGTGACTCCTGGTCGTGTCAAATTTATTGTCGTTGATACGTGCTTGTTTAAAGTCTTTCCAACAATATGTGCTCTCGCTCTCTCTTTTTATTCTGTAATTAGAGCTTACCATGCAAAATTATGACAATAACATCATTTTTAAAATCCCAAAATTCAAAGAACTTACCTTGAATATTTTATATTTATGTCGTCCCTAATACCTCCTAAACCAATGCACCCCCTGCTTTATAATCAAAAGTGGGCAGTAAAATCAGATGTCAAAAACATTTATGCCAATTTAAATTCTAGATATACAAAAATAATTTTTTACTTATTTAAAAGATCATTTTAAAAAGATAACATAATTCCCCTTTTATTTCTGAAGTTCATGACATCGAATGCCAATTTCATAGAAAATGCCTGAACATCCCAGTACACGAGAGGAATTTGCATTGTAAACAACGTAGGTCCCAAAATCTCAAACCACGGGACACGTTAAAGGGAAACTTATAATTCTTAACATTTATTTATAATAATTTCAGCCAAAATAAAATTACAGTTTACAAAAAGGAAACTGAGATTAAAATGCGTTACAGTGTCACAAAAAATACAGTTCCTCAGCAAGAATTTCAACTCAACTTCATTAAGAAGTTAATAACAATAGCAATTTATTAAACAAGATCTATATATAATATGTATGGTCCTGACGACTACTACACCTTAAAACATGTCTTTCCAATGATTTACATTTTTGGCCAGCGATAGCAGACAGCCTTTTTATTTTCCACACGCTTAATTTGTCATTTGTTTTAAAAAGACTTGTCCTCCCACTGCTATCTTGAGAGTACTATTCATTACTTTACACACTATCTTCAGCAAGTGAGTTTTCACCTTCTGCAATGGCTTCCACAAAAATCCAAAGCTGCTCTTCATCACACACAAAGAATTTTGATGTGTTTGTGAGCTTTAGAGGTCTGGATACTCGCAATAGTTTCACCGATCATCTTTTTGCTGCTCTTCAAAGGAAAGGCATTGTTGCCTTCAGGGATAACCATAATATTAATAAAGGGGAACTCTTAGAACCTGAGCTCTTCCAAGCAATAAAAGGATCACGTGTTTTTATTGTTGTCTTCTCAAAGAACTATGCATCATCCACATGGTGCATGAAAGAACTAATGATGATTTTTGATTGGGTTGAAGGAGCTGGTCAAAGTGTTCTCCCTATTTTCTATGATGTCACTCCTTCAGAGGTCCGAAAACAAAGTGGAGAGTTCGGAAAAGCTTTTGCTGGACACGAAGAAAGGTTCAAAGATGACTTGGAAATGGTAAAAAAATGGAGGAAAGCTCTCAAAGCAATTGGCAATCGTAGTGGTTGGGATGTACAAAATAAGTAAGTACTTTGCCATATTTTTTATATTCTGTGTGATTTTGTTTCTGAAAGTCTTCACTCTTAGTGACTTTTTTTTTTTTTTTGCTCTACTTTGGTGTTATAGGCCACAACATGAAGAAATTGAAAAAATTGTTGAAAAGGTAATCAACATATTGGGTCATAATCAAATTTTGAGATTTAGGGGTGATTTAGTTGATATGGACTCTCGTGTGAAACAATTGGAAGAGCTTCTAGATTTGAGCGCAAATGATGTTGTTCGTGTTGTGGGAATTTGGGGGATGAGTGGAATAGGAAAGACAGCACTTGTTACTGCTTTGTTTAGTAATATCTCACCTCAATATGATGCTTGTTGTTTCATTGATGATTTAAGCAAAATTTGTGGGGATTTTGGAGCAGTAGGTGCACAAAAACAACTTCTTTGTCAAGCTCTAAATCAAGAAAATATGGAGATACAAAATCTTTTCCATGGGACCATGTTGGTAAGAACTAGGCTATGTCACTTAAAGACGCTAATTGTTCTTGATAATGTTGATAAGGTTGAGCAATTAGAGAATTTGGCTTTGCATTCTGAATATCTAGGTGCAGGGAGTAGAATCATCATAATCTCTAAAGACAGACATATCTTAAGAATATACGGAGTAAATGAAGTTTACAATGTTCAACTCCTTGATAAGGATAAGGCTCTTCAATTACTTTGCAAAAAAGCTTTCAAATCTGATGATATTGTGAAAGGGTATGAAGAGTTAACATATGATGTACTAAAGTACGTCAATGGCCTTCCATTAGCAACTAAAGTATTGGGCTCATTTTTGTTTGATCGAGATGTTTCTGAGTGGAGAAGTGCATTGACTAGAATGAAAGAAAAACCAATCAAAGATATCATGGATGTGTTGCGAATAAGTTTTGATGGATTGGAGGAAATGGAAAAAGAAATATTTCTAGATATTGCTTGTTTCTTTTCAAGTAATCAATACTGGGGGAATGTAAATGTGAAGAAACTTCTAGACTATCGGGGATTTTGTCCAGACATTGGTTTGAAAGTTCTCATTGAGAAATCACTTATAAACTATAAGGGTTGGAAGATTCAAATGCATGACCTGTTGAAAGAATTAGGTAGGAGTATTGTCCGAGAAAAAGCACCCAAGAAACCAAGAAAGTGGAGCAGGTTATGGGAGTACAAGAATCTCCAAGAAGTCATGATAAAAAATAAGGTAAAATAATTTTTGAATATAAAATCTTAGGTTGTCATTTTTCAAAAATATATAAATTGTTGAAAAAAAATCTAATATGTTTCTATCCTTTTTACAATGCTTTAGGAAGCTGAAAATCTTGAAGCCATATTAATTCAACAACATCCGGAAGAGTTTCTAATAAGAACAATGAGAGTGGATGCTCTATCAAAAATGAATCGTCTTAAGTTGCTCATACTTAGGAATGTGAATTTTTTTGGAAATCTCAATTATATGTCTAATGAATTGAGATATCTATCTTGGGATAAGTATCCTTTCATGTCTTTGCCATCAAGTTTTCATCCAGATCAACTTGTAGAATTGATCCTGCCTCATAGCAATATCAGACAATTATGGAAAGGCACAAAGGTACTATATATTGTTCATATTCAATTTTCTTTGTCTTTAAATGAACAAATAGAAACATTATTATTTTTAACTTTCTTTAACACAATTAAAGAAACACGAGAAATTTTAAATGTCATTAATTTTGTCTCCTATTATTGACCAAATAAAAAAAAAGAGTGGATGCCAAATTTTGATTATTTTTTTTAAATGGAAATTAAAAATAAATTATTGTAATTTTGATTATTTTTGTTTCTTTTGCAGTATCTGCCTAATTTGAAAACTCTAAATCTCAGCTACTCCAAAAATCTTATTGAGATGCCAAACTTAAGTGGGGTCCCGCATCTTGGGAGACTTATTCTTGAAGGATGTATACAAATTGTCCAAATTGATCCATCCATTGGTATTCTAAGAGAGCTTTTTTGTTTGAATTTGAAAAATTGTAAAAACCTTTTCCTTAATCTGAATATCATTTTTGGACTTAGTTCTCTTAGGGAACTTAATCTCTCAGGCTGTTCAAAATTACTTAATAATAGGCTGTTACAGAAACCACGGGAGACAGAACATTTGGAGGAAGTTGATGAAAATAGAAGTGCCATCCAATTATCAACATCCTCTGTATACGAAATGCTAATGCTGCCTTTCTATTTTTTTCCCTCTCGGAAACATGAAGATTCACTTGGTTTGTTGGTCCCTTATTTGTCTCGTTTCCCATGTTTGTTTCATCTTGATCTGAGCTTCTGCAATCTACTTCAAATCCCTGATGCTATTGGAAACTTGCAGTCTTTAGAGTGGTTAATTTTGGGGGGAAACAAATTTGTGACACTACCTACTACCATCAAGGAACTTTCCAAACTTCGATATTTGAACTTGGAGCACTGCAAGCAGCTGAAATATTTGCCTGAGCTTCCAACACCAGAAGAAAAAATATTTAACAAATATTTTGGGGCATTATATATATTTAATTGCCCCAATTTGAGTGAAATGGAACATTTTTATCGCATGGTTTTTTCTTGGATGATACAAATCTTAAAGGTAACGACTCCATCCTTCTTTTCTATATCTTAGTTTTTCTGTGTCTACACTAGTTATAGGTAACGTATTTTTTGGGTATCAGGTATACTGGCAATCCTCTCATTCCTTCGATAGGCTTCATATTGCTATTCCTGGAAGTGAAATTCCAAGGTGGTTTAGTAAACAAAAAGTGGGTAGTTCAATAATCATGGACCCATCTTCTGTTATGGAAGACCCAAATTGGATAGGTGTTGCCTGTTGTGCATTATTAGTGGCACATCATGATCCTACTAATTTTGGTGATGATTTTGGACCCATCTTCTGTTATGATAGTCTTCATCATGATTATTTTGGAAGTATTGGATGCAGTTTTCAAAATAAACAGGTTTTGCCTAAAACATATACTATAGTTCCAATACATTTGAAGAATGATCTGGTCACAGGTGAATTAGATCACTTGCTGATATTGTTTGTCTCTCGGGAAGAATTCCTTCATTATCCAAGTAAATACGAAGATGAAATGCATGGTCTTGATACAAGGGGATTCACAACTTGGATATGTGACCACCCTAAAGGTTTGCATTTGGAGGTGAAAAATTGTGGGTATCGTTGGGTATTTAAGGAGGATCTTCAACAATTAAACCCAGACATGATGTTCAGAGGAAATTCTTCATCTAGGAAGCGCAAGCTTTTATCAAGTGATTAGCCACGCATCATTGAGTTCATTCACTGAAAGTGTGGTAATTTCTTTTCAACCACAATTCCATCAAAGATATTCTAATCCATTTGAGGTAAGATTTAATGCAGAAAGGCACAATTATTATTATAAATTTTATAATCTATTATAAATACTCTGTTTTTTGTATCTTTTATTGATGATGATATAATAATGGTGATTCTTTTTTCTATTATATTTCTGGACTAAAGTCAATAACATTACTTGAGAGCATTGTTAAAAGTGATAATTAGCATATTTACTTATGGATTTGCCATGAGCTGTAAACTAATAGACTTAGCTAATTGTCGAGATTTCATGGAAAAAAGACGTACTGAATCATTTGGATATAGCTATCTCAAAGTAGAAGTTTCTAACAATAATCCATTTTTTGCTTGGAATAATTGAGGGAATCTAACTCCTTTCATCAGTTTACTAGAGTGAACTATTTGGTATTTCATTTACAATTTTCAGACAGAAGTGTAAAAACAAAGCTAAAAAAAAGAAGAAGATAATATCAGACATGATGTAAAAATACCTAGATAATCTGCTTTTAGAGTTAAGAGTTATTTTTTTGCTGATTTAAAAGCAATATATGTATATCTATCTATCTATTTATAATATATAAAAGCTGAGGTACAAGCCTACAATCTGCCATGTGGATTGTTTATCAATTCTCATTTCATGCCACATCAGCAATTTTGAACAGCTGTCAATTCTCATTGTGCCTCATGCTAATGCGTTCAATGTTGGTTCCATGACTCATTTAAAACCATTATGGGTTAAATGAATAATTAATTGCAAGCATTAATCAACAGTTTCACAAATGAATAGCTAACAACAGTTTCTCTTCACCTACTAAGTTTCTCCCTTCTGTTACGTACGTTTGTCCTCTTCTAGATGCTCTACAATAACCTTGTGTTTCCTCTCTGTGGCTGCTCTACTAATATTTCTTCCTGAACCGACAATGTTTGTTGGGTTACACAATCCAACCCCTGCTCTGTAATCTTTCCTCTAAAGGATTTTTCTACCAAAATTACAAGGTTTGATAATTCTGAAAGTTGTATTTCATCATGCCACTGATGAAGTGAATATATTGACAAGATTCTCCTCCATTTTTATCTGGATTTTTCTCGTAACCCTTCTCTATGTTTCTTAAATATTTTTTAATCATGTGGTTATTCCTATGTTTCTTAAATTTTTCAATCAGATAGTTATTCCTACTATCAGACTCCAAACATAGCATTGTTGGGGATGCCCTCAATGATTGTAAAACAGGTGAAATTTGAAAACTCTGAAACTTGTATTTCATCATGTCACTGAAGTGAGTATATATATTGACAAGATTGTCTTCCATTTTTATTTGGATTTTTCTCATAACCCTTTTCTATGTTTCTTAATTTTTTTTATACAGGTGTCTATGGTCTTAAATTTTGTAATCAGGTTGTTATTCATACTATCTATTAGACTCTGAATGCACATTGTTGTTGGAGTGTCCTCGATGATTGTAAAACAGGTGAAATTATTAAGCTTTGATATATTACAAGTTGCAACTACACATCATCTGAAGTCAAAAGGGAAAAGAGGCATTGGTATTTAACTCATCCATATTATCCTGTTTGTAGATGTTCAATGTTGGCCAAATACCAATTTTTCCTAATAAAGTTTGCTAAATTACTCTTTTGGTCCCTCATCTTTATTTTAGGTTGCAATTTGGTCCTTTATTTTTTAAAAGTTGCATAATGGTCCCTTATATTTTTTTTAAGTTACAATTTGGTCCTTTATTTTTAAAAAGTTGCAAAATGATTCCTCAAGTAATTTTTTATAGCATATTTATCTCTAAAGGAATGTATTTTTAAATTATTTTTGGGATAAACAGGCTATAAAAAAATTACTTGTACACCCACACATACAAACACTCTTGACTCATGAATAAAGTTCTGGTGCTTGGATCTTCCATTTTGAGGCTGACATTAACTATGCTTATTATTGACCATACAGCTTGCAGCTGTTGCAGCACTGTGCATGTGCAATATAATATGAAAACAGAGGCAGAAGTTCAAAGATGATTCTGATGTTAAAAAAAGATGAAGACCAAGTGATTACTTTGAGTCTGCTCAAAAAATCCAAAAACTGAGGGAAAGATTTGAAATCAAAACCGCATAATAAGGATTTACCAGAAACTGTGTAATTATCTTGTGGACTGTCTTTTCTCAATGGGAATGAATGTCCACCTCTTCTTTTGTTGTCTGCTTCAGGAGAGAATGATGGTGTTCCATAAAAGAAACCATTTGTTGATGTCACTATCAACATTCATAATGGGGTTCACCGTATAACTCTGATTGACAGCCTTCTAATGCCATCTGACATTGGTTATGCATGCAGAAGAATTATTAAGGTTTCAAAGGAAGCAAAAGGTATCTCAATGCACAATTCCAACATGATTTATCACTAGACAATAGTTTCTCATTGACTTATCTAACTTGCAGATATCCACTTGTCTATCACATTAATCTATAAGTTATACTTTATTTTCTAAGATATACATTAATTGCACTTATCATCAACTCATCCACAATAATCTAACAATTTTTGTCTCTTCAATTTTTATAAATATTTTTTTATGTATAAACCTTACTATTTGTCTATTTTACAATTATTTAATTTTGTAGTTTAATGTAATATTTTTTTAAAAATATTTCTAATCTCTCCAAATTAAGTCATACATTTATTTATAAATCCGTGCAAATCGCGGGTCATTTTCTAGTTATAATATAATATGTGCAAGTGTTCTACCTCATTGTTACATGTTTAGTACAATCACCATGTTCAAGAAAATGTTAGGCAGACATATAGAATTATGGAGGGCCACACAATTGTTACTCTTAATATTTGGTTCAAACCAAAACACATTCATAGACAACAAAAAATTTCGTCTCCAACTACACGAAGTTATTACATATTAAGACGTGGAAACATCCTCAGTTTCCAATAATTGAGAGCAAGGTAAAACTAGGTATTTAATATTTAAAAAGGTTTGATAAAGAACTTGTAAAAGAAACCAAGAATATATTGGTTATAGAACTTTCCAAAAATTATTTTCCTGTGAAAGAAAAAAAGAAAGACTCGAAGTTGTAGAGAAATTGAATGGCCCTATGGTGACTATCTTAAAACCTTACAGAACCCTTTCTATTTCCAGGGCTTGTAGCACCAGAGCCACCAATCTCCACTTTTGGAGGAAAATAAGCTGGATGAATTGCAAGATTCAAGGCTGGTTCAGTAAGTTCCTTTACATTTGGAATTTAATGGACATTATTGCAAAATCAATTTATGAATTTTTACTTGGTCGTGAACTAACAGGATTCCCATTTTTGGTAGAACTGTTCCACCTATTGGATTGTAGTCAGTTAAAGCTTCTCTGCAGGAGGATTCAGTAGAGGATTAATGTACAGTAAACATTAATTCTGCAGCTCCCATTTATGATGTGCATCATTGGCCATTGTGGATATGGATCTTTAGCTAGAGGCAACTGTTAATTGATCAAATATGAACACTAATGTTTCACATTCAATTATTACATTTATGATAAGCTATGTCAGAAGGTGATTATTGGCATCTTTTAGTTTTTACTCATTCATGATTCAAAACTGCTTTCATTGCATGATCTTAAAATTCTTCATTCACTCTTACCTAGTCTTTTCAGTTATGCCTTGCTTGCTAGAATATCTTTTCCTCCACAGAAATCCTCTTTCTGGTGGGCTGATTGCTGGTATTGCTTGTGCTTGCTTTCTGCATATCCTGTCACAGTTAGAGCTAAGGCCTCACTTGTTCCAAAGGAAAAATTGATCAATGACATTACTGATATGGTTGCTAATGATTTCACCATTGTTTCCACCTCAACTAATTATGTAAGTCTCTTTTACTTACTGAATTCCAATTGATTTGCTAAATTTGGGAACTTGTGTCTCTTCTGTTCGTTATTTATCTTTCACTCTGTGACCTTATTTTCAATTTGCAGTAGACATCGTTAAAGAGTTGGACTACAATACTATAGCACACTTGTCCAATAGTTACATTTGGTAATTATTTATTTATTAATATTAGGAACAGGATATCTCAGATTGAAAACATTGATCTTTCTAGTTTAATAATTCGTCCTATTGATGTAATGGTGTTTTGTTCTCCCCATTACAGAAACCAAATGACAGAAGAACCTGCATTGTACACGGGTGGATAAAATGTAAACTTCAAGACAAAGGTGCAATAGTAAGATGTCAAAATGCAATCTTCAATGACTCATATTGTTACTGTGAAGATAGTGTGGTACAACCAGGAGTTGCCAACCTGAAACCCCATACTTGTATCAACCTTAACCGTGTAGCTCTACTGATTCATCCACAATCCTACTTTGGAGCAATTAAAAATTGGTTGAGTATCTTGCAGGATTCAAGGATGGTTCACTAATATACTGTGCAGTTGGAATTGAATGGATATTTGATTAAAATCAGTTCCAGAACTCAGTGCTAAAAGCAGGGACCATACACCTAAATTCTGATACTGTTGTTAACATAATTATGAGAACACCTTATGCTTTTCTTGATAGTAGATTTATAGGAGTGCAGATTACTCGTACTAATAGTTTTCAAAGCATGAAACAAACTTGACTCTGAACTGACTATAGGCAAAAAACCTAGTTTAACAGTTTTGAACCAATTCAAAACAAGTTAACTGGTTCACTAAATCTGTTTTGTAAATCAATTTCCTCATTTTACTTGACGGTCACTTCCATTTTGTTGCTTATGCCTCCCTGTATATTACGAGCTGGATTTCTTCTAGTTTCTTGTGATAATTATCAGTATGAAACGTGTAACAGTTTGTGCAGTTGCTGAAAGATAGGCTTTATTTTGGTTGGATTCCGAAATTGGTTGGTTTTAATTTGAAGATTAGAGATTTGAGAATGGGTTCTTGGCGATGGAGATATTTTTTATAAATTAAAATTATTATATTGGGAGTTAAAAATGGTCACAATATTTAAATTAATTATTTTATGACAACATAATTTAAATATTGTAGTGATTTTTAACTCTATTATATTAAAATTAATTATTTTAAAATGTAAAACTTGGATAGTATTAATGTGAAACTGACCGAAGGATGAAATTGATTGCTTTTTAAAACTTAAAAGACCAAAACAACAATTTAAAAGCATAAAAGATCAAAGTGAAAATTACTAAAAATATAAGGGAGTAAAGGATATTTTAGTCTTTGATGAAGTCTCCCATTTTTTCTTTTTCAATTTTCACAATTGAGTTTCTTTTTTTCATAAGCAAAAAATAAGTCACTGTCACCGTTTTTGTTCTTTTATATTTTAGGGAGACAGGTGGTGTCCTTAACATAGTAACTTTTAAAACTAACAAATTCCCCTCCTGCTTTTTGATCAAAAGTGGGCAATAATTGAGCGAACTTCACAAGATTGAGAGATTAGAATAATATTTACTAGAACTTCACAAGATATACAATTGTCATGCACTCCCAATAAATATTCCATCATAGAGGGAAAGCAACGAAATGAAAGGCCCCACAAGTTGAAAGTAAAAAACTTGAAATATCAGTTATATGTGACTCATTCTGGCCGTGTAAAATTGATTCCAGTTAATGCGTGCTTGTTCAAAGTCTTCCTAATTATTTCCTTCATGCAGTAAAAAAAAAAGTAATTTATGCTCATTAAAAATAATAGTTAACTTAATTTAATCTTCTTCATCTCATTTAAAAAATAAATTTTATTTTTTAAACTATTTTTAGACTAATTCATGGAACACTTTAATTTCATGAGAAATTGTGTTTAAATGAAAATGCTGTTTTTCTGTTACGGGAATCAAATGAGTAATTAGATCTAAATTCTAAATTAAATACAGAATATTTTAAGTGAAGAGATTTCATTAAATATGGTAAAATTATTTAAAATTTACTTATAATTTATTCCATCATTTACGGATATTTTTCTATATTGAAATTTGGAATAAATGTATTTTATTCTAACTAGAGTTTTCGTGACAATATCATCATATTTAAAATCCTAAAATTCAATAGCACAGCACGCAAGAATTAGGATTATTAAATCTCTTCACTACCTTCAGTTTCTTCTATTTTTGTAACCGATTAACTTCAAAACAAAGCAGCTCTTCTTTACATACGATGGTATGCACATAAGATGCGTCAATTGAAGACACTTATCATGCTTTTGCCATTCGACTGAAAGCGCAAGAGAGTGAAAGAGTGATTCACCATTTTTGCTAGTTCTACACCTATGTGCATGAGCAATCAGACAAAAGTAATTGCTGGTTCCCATGTTGTGTTCTTGACCAATCAGCCAAAAGAAATTGTTGGTTTAACATAAGAATGACACATGGACATCCAGGCAGAAACAACAAATATAAATATTAAGTACACAACAAAATTTGCCAATCATACTCTCTTACTAGAAAATAGATTTCCAGAATTTATTTACACTCCTCTCTTCCCATAATTTAATTTTTGAAAGACAATAATTACGTTCTCCCGCCAAAAGTAATTCCGGATGGCTTGGGCTGCAGAACACAAAGGATGTTCTTTACTTGAGTTATGGACCACATTAACCCGAAGAATTAAAAAAGGCTCCGTGTAATTTTTACAAATCTTAAGAAAAATTTGTGTAATTTACTTTAATAATAATAATGATTACAACAGCCCAAATTCTACATGTGTTACTAGCACCTCTACTCTCACACAAGGCCTGTATAGTTAAAATTAAAAACGCCCATTTCAAAGGCTTTACGACTGGTAAAGCTACGCTTCACACAAGGACAAAATATGCCACGTCACCAGCGGACATTACCACACATACCACCAGTGACGAGTCTAAACTGCTATGTATGAATTCTTTTGACTGACCAGAATCTCATTATTATTAAGTTTGACTAGAAGCAGAAGACAAAGATTGCTATGTATGAATTCTTTTGAATGACCACTACTACAAATGAGTTTTAGTAACATTTAAAAAATGTTGCAAAAATATCAAAAAATGTTACCTATTAGTTTTAGTAATTTTAGTAACATTTTAGCAAATATTGTATCTGATCCATATCGCAAAATGTCATTAGTAACATTTTTTTATATGTTTAAATATCTTTTTAGTCTTTGCAATTTAGTGTTTTTTTGTTTTTCATCCTTGCAAAATTATTTTTTTGATTTTAGTCCTTGCAAATTATGTTTGTTTTGTTTTTCATCCTTATAACAGTTTAGATGGCATTTTTTTCACTATTCAAAGCGCTATCTAAACCACTTCAAGAATGAAAAATAAACAAACATAATTTGCAAGGACTAAAACAAAAAAAAATAATTTTGCAAAGACGAAAAGCAAAAAAGTGCTAAATTGAAAGAACTAAAAAAGTATTTAAGCCTTTTTTATATCTTCAGTAACATTTAATAAATGTTACAATTTACTCTTTTAGTAACATTTATATGATAAATAACAACATTTATATAAAATGTTACCAGAAGGTATCATGCTACATATGCTATGGTGTAGATCCAATAATTTTTCATAAATCAGATTTTAAAAATCAAATGATGACAACATAATTTTGAAAAATATGATAAAATATATTTTTCCTTCTATTTTAGAAGTTTTTAATTCACTGCATCTATACACTTAATAGTTACTTTGCATTCAATACTTTCTATAGATAATGCTAAATGGTAAATAATTTCAGTGGAGATTTAATGTTTTCTGATTAAATATCACCAACAATTTATATCCCACAACAGTGGGCATAATATACTTTTATATCATGTTACACTAAATGGCTCACACAAAAAAAAAAAAAAAAAAAAAAAAAAAGTGGCTTACACACTGTTAAATTAAAAAAATAATAACAAAACATGAAATCTTGAGGGCTCAAATTTAGTAAATATATTTTTCAGTTCCATTTTTTTTCTCACAACCTTCGGCTTGTCTCTACTCTTCTCATGTCTTCTCTTGTGGATTCTAATTTCTTTTCCAAAATTGGCCTTGAACTTGTCAGGAGAAATCTCTTATGAGACCCACTCTAGAGCAACCTGCTCAAGAAGCTGTTGCTAGTTGTTCTTCTCCACCCACTGCAAGGAAAATTATCAAGATAGGAATTAGTTATGAAACACAAACTATAGAGACCTTGCCCACTTTCATCTAGAATAGTTGGTGCAATATACTTACAATAAAAAGAATTTTGCTGCACACTGCATCTCAGCAGTGGTGGTGTTTACAGTGCTAGTGGTTGGACTGTTGTCAGATATCAAGGCTCTCAAGAAAACACTAAAATGATCTACAACTTAATTAAAATCCTTTCATAAAATTTATTAGACTATAAAACGAAAATAGTTAAAACCAATACTAGACGTGGACCATTCCACGTGAACAAGAATTATGAGAAGGCCTATTGTTGTGTTTTCTTGGGAATAACATGTGGCGTCTAGACAAAATGCTAAATGGTGTGTACGTGGAAGAGTGCCTTAGAGCTGCAACATGATAAGTATATGGTTGCATTGACATTATTATGACCCATAAAATAGCATGGAAGTAAGGAACCTGGACGTGAACCAGAACTCTATTTTATTTGTAACTAATTTCATGTGAACTAGAACTCTAAATGCGGAGTGCCTTGGAGCTGCAACATGATAAGTATATGGTGACATTGACATTAAAACCCATAAAATAGCATGATAAGTATATGGTGGCATTGACATTGTGACCCACCAAGAAATCTTCAGACTACAAAGGAAAACAAAACAGAGACATTTAGTAAATTATTTCTAATTGAGCTTCTAATCTCAATTTGAAAAAACACTTGTTAAATTGAACAATGCCCGGTCAGGCTCTTCGAGTTGCTCTTTAGTCCCTAGAATCTTCTTCTGTTCGTCGTCAAACAAACCACCGTAAGGATCTAACTCCTCGCCGTCGTTGGTGTTTTCGAAAGACTGTGGTGTTGCAGGGGAAGCGGCAGCATATACCCTGTCACCACCTTTGGGAATATCAGACTCGTTAAATTGCACTTCAAAATGACTTTTGACCAAGCAGACAAATCTTAAAAGGGTTTCTTCAGGAATTCCACGTGAGCTCACATTGAGCTCAATTATGTCAAACCCCCACTGTTTGCATTCCTGTAGCAACACTAAAAATCATGTAATATACCAAAATTCGAGCAATCAGAAACCAAAATTGATTATGTCAGGTTGCGTGCACACACATTGATAAAAACAATCCCATCCTGTGAGAAAGAGGAAAAAAATAAACTCAAATTAATATTAAACAGAGAATGCAATAAACTTAAAACTCCAGTGTTCTGGCAAGGAAAGACTCATCCAAGGAATGGAAGTGTTCAAGCACAATGCAAACAATAACAGTAAAGACAAAAACTAATAACAATTTCGTATAAGGCAGCAAAGAAATTCAACATATAAAAGCAATATAATTTAGCACTCACAGCAAGTTTCAACCATCCATTTTTTCTCAAGACTAGTTTTTATCAAGTACCTTAAAATGTATAGTACTATGTAAGGAAGGAAGTACCTTGGGTGAAGAAATGTAAGGGCATTGAGAAGGTATCTTTGCAAGGAGTTCCTCCATGGGAGTCAGCGATGAAGTTGTCTCTGCAATTGCCTCCACTATTTTACAATATGAAAGAAAGATCACGATTCTTGGCCATGACTGCCAAGAGTTCAACAATCTGCAATGAATCAGAGTAAGTTAATTTTGCACTTGGCTAACACTCACTTACCAATTTGAAAATCAACAGCACATATATTCCCATTCATAAAAGGCAACAACAACTGCCAACAACATTATAAAACCTGCACACCAAGAAACAAAGACAAATAAACATTAAACCTTTGTTTGGAAAACAAAAATAGGAGGGGGAAAAATGAAAGGAATGGAAACTGCTCAATAGATAACCTTCTATATCTCGATTCCTTAACCTCCAATCAGGATCACACTCACGCCCACATTGTGTGGTGAAATCGAACATATACACCTTAGAATTACAAGTCTTAGCGGCAACAATACTAGGGTTCTGAGGCATACAACACACTCAATTCACCTCCTCGTCAACGGAAATCCTTTCGGTAATCTCCACCTACAAAAATCAACAAGCAAAAACATTGAGGGGTTTCATCGAACAGTTGGTACTCAGAAAGCAATAGAACAAAAAGTGGAGTTAAAGAAACACAAAGCTTACTTCAACCTTTCTTCACCAATTCAATTTGTTTCATACCTAAAAGAAGAAACGAAGGAGCAAAACTGAGACAAATTTGAACTCTCCAATCACATTAGATATAATGATGAGATCAGAATTCGTTCCTGCAAAAATTGAGAAAAAGTGTTAAAGGAATGAACGAAATTGAAATACATTGCTGCAAAGAGTTGGTGTGAGATCAAAAAGAGAAATCGAAAAATTGATGAGCGAGAAGCTGAACGAGAGCGACACGAAGAGAAGCCGATAGAGAGGGGATGGAGGAACGTGGTGCATAGAGAAAGGAACAGCTAGAGTGAGAATGTGAGAGAGGTATCGTATTCATGAGAGGAATCCGAAAGGAAAATATAATGAAAATATTAAAAAAAAAAAAAAAAAAAACAGTAAAAAGGATAAGGGTAACGTGACATTTTTGTTATTAGAGGGTAACGCAACATTTATTCATATAAATGTTACCAATTCATACTATTTTATTAATATTTGCAAGATTTCTACAGATGTTGCTAACAAAATGCTACCAAATGTGGCATTTCTAGTAGTGGACCAAAATCTCATTATTCTAATTACAACATTCTTAATTATGCCTCAGTTTGTTAGAGGTTAAAAAAAATTGATTATGATATAAATTAATTTAGTGATTATTTTTTATTTTATTTTTAAAAAAAAAGGTAATTTTCGTTTATTTACAGTCATAAAAATTATTTTTTTCTTTTAAAAAGAAGCCGCTGATTTAGGAGAAGTTATTCAAAATGACTTTTGATTTTAATCAGAGTTAAAAAAAAATTCAACTTCTAATTATTTTGAAAGACTAAAATAAACACATGAAAAACTTTAAAAAGTTTTTTTTTTAAAGGAATTAATTCTTTTACAAGAAGAGCTACAACTAGGGGTGAAAATAGGCCGAGCCGAGCTAGGCTTTGCTAGGCCTGAGCCTGGTCTCAGTTAAAAGTACATGGCCTGAGTCTGGTCTGTTTACGCGTTAAAGGCCTTTTTAAGGGCATGGGCCTGACCTACATAAAAGCCTGGCCTTACCTATAAGCATGTTTAAGAGACTTAGTTTGTGATAATTTAACACCAAGATAGATGTAAAAATATGTATGTCAGGCTTTATAAGAATCAAATCTAACATATTTAAACATATTTTTAAAGTTTAATATAACATTCATGATAACTTATTTAAAAATATATTTCGAAACAAGACAAATTTATTTTTCAATAAACTTAATTATAAGCTTTAGTTTGATTCTTTATGTAGATCAACATGATTATCATTTAAAAAGACAAATACATGTAAGATTTTAATGTGTCATAACAAATTTAATATAATAATAACACTAACAATGATTATTTATTTATTTATGATTTTTTAAATAGGCTAGCCTATTAGGCCTAAAAGGCATTTTGAATGGCCTAAGGCCTGGTCTGTTTAACTAAATAGGATTTACTAAAAGCCTTTGCCTGACCTATTTTTTGAAAAGGCCTGGCCTGGCCTGGGCCTGATGTAGGCTAGGACATAGGCCCCTGTCGAGCGGCCTGACCTATTTCCACCCCTAGCTACAACCATAGTTTTAAAAACCGGAAAGACCCGACCGGTCGGACCATGACCCGGTGGTTAGATCGGGTCGAGCAGGCTATCGGACCGGTCATGCTTTCGACCCGGTCAAACCCGGTGTGACTCAAGATTAAACCGATGACCCGACTCGGGTCACTCGCTTTTTTTTTATATTTTTTATATTTTTCTAAATTGCTTGAAACGACGTCGTTTGCATAAAAAACCAAAAGAAAGAAAGGTTTTGTGGCTGTGAGCATTTGCCAAAACATTGCTTGCTGTGCCGTGTTTATGAGTCTGTGACTTTTCTTCTTCAAACTTCAAAGTGCACACAGATAAATCCTAAGACCCTCAACTCAACCACATCGATCCACACCACATGATTCTATTTAATCCAACTTGAATGTTATTTTTAGTTGATTATGTTTTATTATTTATGAGTAGTGATTCATAGGTAATTGATACTGTGATTTTGTCACTGTGAATTTTGTTTGAAGAAGTGATGGTACAGTTGATAGTGTGATTCTATTATTTTGAATTATGTTTAAACTTTAAAGAATGTAATAAGTAATTTATAATGTGATTTTGTTAATGTGAATATCAATGGATTTGAACTTGAAAAATGAGCTTGTGGAATTATATTAATTTGTTATGTGATTATTTTTTTTTTTTTGACTTTTTTTAAGACAGGTATAAAATTTTCAAATTTTTTAATACAGACCGGGTCATGCGGGTCAATTAGTGACCCACTGGTTTGACCACTGACTCAATAACCCAGTGCCTTGACCGGGTCGGTCACCGGTTCGGTTTTTAAAATTATAGCTACAACAAACTGATCCTATGTTTTCTTTCGTTATTTTTTTTATAAGCAAACGGACCCTATATATATTTGATATGCTTTCCCCTATCAACTTTTAGCTAGGATTGTCGTATAAGCTAGTGTTTTTCTTTTCTGTTTTGTTTTTGCAGGAACCGATGGTGAATTAATATTCATTTAATAACACTTTATATTCGTTTCATCCTTTGAAATCTTGATGTGTATGAATTTTACCAAAGCCTTTTTATTTTTATTTTTTGAAAGCTTACCGAAACTCTTTAAACCTTGAACTATTGGCTTCATCTGTTTACGTATGTAGGTTTAAAGTGAATTGTAAAATGAAATATTTAAAAATTAATAAAATAAGTCAATATTTGAAGGACCAAAATGACATTTATCGCTGTTATTAACAGGTAGAAATATTTTTTTGAGAAACTTGGGTAATAGCTTTACTTGCTTAATTTTGACCCGGACTCGTAGTTAAATAACTCCCAAAAGCATAGATATTTGTTTTTTATAATCCGTGATCAGGCCCAACTATTTTATTTGTTTTTTTATTTGTCAGACATTTAACATATAAAATTATTTAATTTGGTCCACTCATGACCCTATAAATGTAGCTTATTGATTAATCTTACGAGTATCGATCTGTTTTGTGCTGACTTGGCCTGCAGAAATTTTGTTTGCCATGGCGCTGCATCTCATATCGTGCTTATTTTCTTTCAAACATCAAATTGTTGCAACAAAAGCTCAACTTTCTCAAAGCTTCAACCATGCCAAACTTGATTCCCTTCACATTGCTAACAAATGGTACATCGTTCAAGCAGGGACGGATCTAGAGGGGACGGTCCTCCTTCAAGATTTTTCATGTATATACATATATATTTTTAATTTAGTTAGTGTAAAATTGTGTATGTTATTATTATAATACTAGTTAAGATTAATTAGTGTAAAATTATGTATAACTAGTTATATTTATTGTTATTATTGTAATAATTAAGATATATAATAACTAGTGTAAAATTATTTAAAATTAATTGTGTATTTGTTGTTATTATGATAACGGTTAACGTTATTATCATTTAAAATAAAAAATAATTTCAAATTTATGTGTAAAAATAGTAAATATTTTTTAAAAATTATTATTTATTAAAAGTTAAAAATTTTAAAAATTATAAAGGAAGGGAAAAAAAACTCCAGCCCCCCTTCAAGAAAAGTCTAGCACATTATTGATAGATACTGTAAGTCCAAATTTTACTATGTTATCACTAATCTTCTTTGTTAGAACAGGATAACCAATACACACGCATACACACACTTCTTGTGCTTGGCCTGCTGCTTATGTTAAATAATATTTTCTTTTTCTTTTAAAAAAAGAAAAAGACCAACACACACAGTACATACAAATAAACATATTTAATTACCTTCAAGGCTTGAACTAATTCTGTACTTTCCTTGGCAGGGAGATCTCTGCATTAATCACTCAAATAAACTGGAGGTGGTCAAGAATGAATTTAGGAACACTGTGAGTGAAAAGTCATTGAAAGGTTTCTACATGATTGATGCCATGCAGCGCCTAAATATTGATTACCACTTTCAAGAGGAAATTGAAGCATTTCTACATAGGCAATATGCGAATTATAATGTTGTAGCAGGTGGTTATGATAATGATATTCACGAGACTGCACTTCGCTTCAGGCTATTGAGACAACAAGGTTACTTTGTGCCCGCATGTTAGTTTCTAATCACTCCCTGACAATGATATTTTCACATGTCCTTTTTTTGTTTGTTTTCCTTTTATCTGTAAGAGATGAACTTAGGTATTAGAAGTTTATAACAATTCAGGCACATTATTCAACTAATTTTGCTACACCTCCTTCATATATTTTGACATGTCTAATTTTTTATACAACTCACATTCGAGAAATTATATTAGGTGGTCTTGAACCACCACATGATCTATGATCCCAACCAATCTCTACATGACATGTAATCAAATATTATTAATTATTTTTTTTAAATTAAAAAACTTAAATACATGTCACTTATACATTGGTCAGGATCATAGACAGGTGTTGGTCCAGGACTACCTAATAATTTCTCGACACATACCCTTTTATGCAAAAAAAAAAAAAAAACCATTAAAGAATGTGTGGGGTAAAGAAAAAAAAAATTAAAGGCTTGATTGGAAAAAATATTTTTGTTTTATTTTCCTCTTATACTTTTAATTATAAAAATGTCATATTATTTTTACTTTCTTTTTTATTCTAAAAATTTGCATAAGAAACACTAAAAATATAAAATAATAAAAAGTTTTTCACTGTTTCTTATACACACTTGTAAAAAAAATGTTGTTTTTGTAATTAAAAGCAAAAATAAAAAATAAAATGTAAAAAAAAAAAAATCAAACCAAGCGATCCTAAATGTGTAATTTTTTTCTCCCTCCTTTACCTGCCAAAATTTAAGAATAATTCTTTTCCCTTTTTATATTGGAAGACTAAACTGTTGTTCATATTGGAAACATCATAGAGGTGTTTGACAAGTCCAGCTATACCCGTTACTGTTTGCGATGCCACACCATTAGAGGAGTTCACGCTCGGTCTGACGCTTCCCACCTTTTGTCGAACCCCGTTATGTCAAGAATTGGAGGTGTAATAGGATGAGTGTTGTAACGTTGTGATTTTCCTAATTGCATGATTAAGTGTTTGATTAATAATGAAAGAGCAAACTAAATTTAAAATTATGTTAATTGATATAATAATTAACGTAAGTTTTATGTTTTGTTTTGTGTCATAGTGTTTTGTTAGATTTTCATGACGTGTTAGACTTAGAGAGTGTATTGTGAGATTTTTGGAACTTTTACGTGAGTTCCGTAAGTTGTAGGAGAGAAAGAAAATAAGAGAAGGGACTGTCCTTAGAGGAAAGATGGGGGAAAATAGCAAAATTCCATGCAAATCTCAAATATTAAACGTGCCAAGCTTTACGTTTCTTCTATTCTTCTTCATTCTTCTTCCTTCCTCTCGAAGTCTCTTCTTTCCCTTGCATGGAAGTTTGATTCTTACATCCTGTTGAAGCTTGATTTTTTCTTCTCTAGAGCCTCCTTAGTTGATTTCTAGTTGGTAAGTTCAATTTTTGATCTCTTAGTTTCTTTCTCAACTCCTACCAAGAACTTGAGAAATGGGTTTCAAGTTGAATCTTGGATGGCGGGTAAAATTTTGATTGAAGCTTATTTTGGGATTGATCTAGGTGTCCTCTAGTTGATTTCATAGCCAAAGTTGAGTAGAAATCATTCTTGAATAATCAAGTCTCCTCCCTAACTTCTTCTTCAAGGTTTTGAGTCAAGAACTCCAGGTAAGGGAAGCTTTAATATGATTGAATGTGTATTTGTAGGTTCTATGCTTGGAATGTTGTTTTTTAGTGTGGAATGATGTATATATGTTATGTTTGATGTAAAATTTGAATTGGAATGAATTTGGTAGCCATTGGGAAGTTTTAAGCATGTTTTCGAGGTCCTACGACCCTGTTTCGCTTAAGAACAGAGTGGTTCTTGCTTAAGCGAAACAGGGGACAAAGATTATTTTTGGTCAGGAAGCTGTCCTAGCTTTAGCGCCAAAATTCCTAGCTTAAGCGAGGCCTAGCTTAAGCGAGGAAAATGCTAGCTTAAGCGAGGAACCCTGGAAGTGAGTAATATGAAATTCTAGCTTAAGCGAGAGTAAGGTGGCGCTTAAGTGAGAATTCATTTTCTACACTATAAAATGACTTTCAAATTTATTTCAAATTGAATTATTGCTATGGTATGGATGTGATGAGCATGTCCAAAAAAGTTCTAGAACTATGTTAGGAAATTCACATTGTGTTAAAATTTGGTGTTATGTTGTGAGTAAGGATTCAAGGTGTGAGAATGCCTTACTTGAGCCTATTGAACTGCTGGATGAGTTCATAAGCATGATTTGAGAAAAATGGTGAATTTATAACATGGAGGGAACTTGTGGAAATCAAAGTTGTTTGGCTTGTTACATGACATTGCATGTGGGTAGGCACGTAAGTTGAGAGTGCTAGGTAGGCTCTCAACCTAGTGCCGGAGGTTTTCGTGGTGGCCAACAGTGGGCCTATAGAATAGCCAAGTGGGCGAATTCCTATAGATGTAAGATTTTGCAAGCCTTACAGAGATAAGTCAATACCCACACTTGTCTATATTCGATTACATCCACACTTCCTCCACAGGGTAGCTCAAGGGACTCCCTGAATGGTCAAAGGAGAGACTATGGTAGGGGATGGGGCCTATGAGGACCGCCCAAAAGTTGTAGAAATCTCCATGGAGTCGAGTCAGCATGGCATTACATAATGAAATTGTATATGAGATTGATGTATGATGTTATCTGATTTACTATGATTGATTTATTTTGGTTTTACTTTAAGTAAATTTTATATTGTTGTATATCTATGATCTTTTTATAAATAAGCTTACCCTTGCCATTTTTGTGTTTGTGTTTGTGTTGTATTACTGCAATGATTGTGTGGTTGGCACGGGAGCAACTAGAGATGATGTTGCAGGTTCTCAGACCGCTCGTGACTGAAGCGGATGTATAGGTGGAAGATGGGATGAGATCCCTCTTTTTGGATATGTTCTAATATATATGTATATAGTATGGGGACCAACTTAGGATATATGCTTTATTATTTATGTTGTTGTAAATGTCCTCTACAGGAGGATTATTTTTGGTATTGTATGTACATGTATATTTAAGTTTTGTAAAGCTATATCTTATACATTTATAATATGATGATGTACATAAATATGTAAGTTAAATGTGAAAAATTTTATAGGTAGTTTCATATGATAATATTTAACACAAGGTTTTAGTATAACAAATCTGTAACGAAGATGGGTCGTTACAAGTGTCTGTCAGGGGGATTCGCCACTAGCGTGAACTTAGAAAACAGTGAGTTAAGGTTTTGAAGAAGGATTTGGAGAACTTTGAGGAAGATTCCGTGAATGATCCTGTGGATGATGACCACTAGATTTCTTCTCAGGCATCTTGTCAAAAACCCTCCGCTATCCTATTTCTTTGGATTAGTCTAACACGCAGGGTTGGGTTTTAGAGATTACTGCTCTAAGACTAGGTTTTTCCCTTTTATGTATTTGGATATGGGTAGACCTAGGTTTCAAATTTTTGGTATGTATATTCAGTCTTCATACTCTATTACCCTATGTATTTGGTATATACTTTGGGGATGTATATTTTACTATGGCTTCGGAAAATATTTAGGTTATGAAATTCTCTATTTTACGTATATATGTATATCTTGTAACAGAAAAATATCTCGTTCTATTCATTCTACTTAATTCGAAATTAAGTGTCCATTTATAATTGAACAACGCTTTTCTTACAAATCTAAATAACACGTTTTAATTAAGCAAAATGCAACTTTCACAATTAAAATAAAATGAAAAGTTTTAACAATTTGGTATAATTCCAACTTATGTTTCATAATTACACTTGATTTGCATAATAAAACAAGCTATCATGTTTTAGTAAAATAAACGAATAAAGGATCTCTTCTTTCTTTTACAAGAATTGAATAAAGTAACATGCCTATTGAATTAAAATAAGTTTAAAATGAAAATATATGTAAACTTGGGATTAGGGTGTTACATTAGTGGTATCAGAGTAGTTCGTCCTACTAAGACTAGGGTATGGACTTAACCATTGCTCGTGATGTGTGTGATTGGTTTGACTGTCGCTTGACGACAATGTAGATGAATTGTTTGATGTTATGTGATTCCGCATTGACTATTCCTTAATAGCAATGTAGGATGAATTGGTTGAACTGTTTGCCCTTGCATCAACTGTTATTTAACAGTGGTGAAGGAAAAATTGTATGTTATGTGATCTTATACCTATTATGTGTGGGTAGTGGTGTAAGATATGAAGTGGTTTGTAACAGTGTAATCTTGCATTGACTACTGTGGTGGCAATGTAGGATTAGTTAGACTATAGGCAAGTGAGATCGTTGATGCGACGCCATTAGAAGGGAATGTCGACATTTTAAGGATGTGTAGTATCCCTTAGAATTGCCAATAGAATAGTGAGTTTAGCTAGACGTTGCAAAGATAAGAGACAAGGTTATTTCTCTAGACTATGCCTTGCCTTAAGGAATCCTTAAGACCTTGGCATCTATAGTGGGATAATGGGTTGAGTGTGATAGAGTAGTCTATGCATTATGCATGAGTTGTCCCTTTTTTTATCAAGTTGTTTTGACTCCGCATGAGTAAATGCCTTATGCATTCTACTTTTTTTCCAAGTTGTACAATGATGTTGGATATTTTATTTTATCATTACTTTTCTTGTAAGAATGAGTACATTGGACGTGTTTCGAGTAGTCTACTTTTGAGTAGCCTACTATTCTTGTAAATAAAGTAGCTCAGTTCCTATTAAAGTCAGTAATTTCGTATGAATGAGGCTTTGCACAGGAAATTCCTTTTTAAAACGTGTGGTAACATGGACTTCTTCCTGTGCCTATATCTTTTGTGGGAATAAAACTGATTAATCATGCTTTGGGACATTGTATTGATGGTAATTGAGTTGTCCTCCATCCCAATGTGAGTCATTCACTCCATAGGGATATGTTATTTCCAATCCTTGTGAGTTATCGATCCAAGTATATAGATGGTTATATTTATCATTCTTGCTTTTGAGCAAGGTGAATGTTTCAGAGGAAGAAAGAAAATATTGATAGAGTTGTGAGGGTGCACACTTAGGACTCGGTCGAGACGACTTTCCCTCCTAATACTAGATTTCTTGGAAATATTGTCTCGGTGATTTTGTCTATTCTTATTCCTCATAGTGCGAGATTGTGATTTTGTATCCTTGAGTTGATTGAGGATAGTGGTTTGGAAGCCAAAGTTGGTGAATTGGAGTTGATCTTAAGAGAAGGGAAGGAAAAAGAAGTTTTAAAGGTGTCTTGATGTTATAGATACAATGAAATATTAGAGATATAATATTACTGTATGGTATAGATGAGTGCTTTCAAGTTGTTAGATTGAGGAGAGTAGAGAAAATGAGGATAGAAAGAAGTCTAAAGATGTTTGATGATTGGGAAGGCAAGAAAAGGCTAGAGATGTAGTTGCTACCCTATAAAGCTGATGGGTTTTTTCTCTATGGTTGGAATGGAGAAGTAGGTTCTATGGCTTGGTATCATAGGATCGATACCTTAACCACTAAGATTGAAATTGTGTAGGAGTGTGTCTTAGAAACAAAATAGTATATTTTCTAGTGCAGAGGTTTGACTCGCAAGTTTAGCAAATTAGATTTCATTTCCATGGGGTAAGTCTTTAAGACTTGTAGTAGAGTTCGCAGCGGAAGCATAGTGTGGAAGTGCGATGGTCCTTGATGATTAGGTCATGGATTGATGGGTGGAATAAAAAATGAATGCCATAAATAGTAGCAGAAAGTTTAAGAACAAAAGGAAGTGACGAGAATGTTTGAGAAAGTGTGACTTAGATGTTAGAAATGATTGGATTGGTAGTAGTGGATTGAAGTGGTTTAGGAATAACTTAGAAGTCTAATAGTGAGATAGTTTGAGTCAAGATACTAAGATGTAATGGAAAGTTAGATGATTTACCTAAGACTTACATACAACTCATGTAGAGTATAATAAATCTAAACCCTCAACGTGGAATAGACTTAAGCCCCGTTTTAAGGATAACTAAGCTGCCTACCTGGTACCCTGATTAGATTCCTGCCAAAACCCGCTTCATATTAGTGAGCTTATAGCCTTGGGAGTGAATCTGCTTATATAAAATAAGCATACACTTTTTTAGAACGAACCATATCTATGCTTTCATGGTGAAAATGATAGTAAGTTAGAACTGAGCTCTGCAATGGAAATAACTCCCTATAAGAGTCGTCTAAGACTAGTTGTAGAAGAATAGATTGGCCTGAGAGTAGACAAAGAGAGCTATAGCCCTAGCTTAGCTTACCATACGCTTAGTGAATTTCAGGGATTGTAACACCTCAAAAATTTCAACCCAGTAAGTAGGGACTTGAGCGGTTTAATTAGAAATTAATTGAAATTAATTTGTTTGTTTTAAAAGAAGAAAAAGATATATTTTGAGTAATTAAAATATAGTTAGTAATTAATTGAGTAATGAAGAAAAATGAAGGAAAGTAAATAATATAGGTACTTCTTTATAATGGTCAAGTAGAAAATTTATGATTAAAAAAAAAAAAGTAGAAAATTTATAAAATTGTAGATATAAAAATTTCTCTGCGAGTAACTCTTTGTAATTAATTCTCTAATTCTCTGTAGTTACTTTCCTATGTATTTTTCTGTAAGTTGCCTGAAGACTTTGTGTGATTATATTAGCTATGTTGTTTTATTTAAGTTAGTAATGTGCGGTATCATAAATGTTTAAAATTTAAATACTTAAATTATCTGTGAATTGACTACTTGAGGTATCTGGAAAAGAAATTCATCTGTCTATGACTAATTGTTAGTAAGAATTAAAAAAAATGTTTGTTGCTGTGAATTAATTGTTTATTTGACTGAAAAAGCGTTTTAAATGTTTTTGAACTCCAAAACTTGCACGTCAAGTTACCTTTCCTAAAATTCATCTATGAGCTATTACTCTACAGAGAAAATTTTATGAGTTATTAAAAAGTTTTTATTTCACAAGATTTATAAAAAAATTAATTGATGTTTAAAAGTTTAGTTTTGAAAATTAAAATCGCGTTTCGTTCTGACTACACAGTGTAATTCTACACTCTGTAGATCAACTTGGCACCCAAGCCATCAAATCATTTTCCCCTACAGCCAATAAAAATTCATGCAAACCCATTCCCTCTCTCTAATTTCCCATGGCCATACACAAACACACACACCTCACATCACTCATTCTTACTTAATCACTTAATTCACAAACACCTAATCACTTCACTCAAACCCAACTCAGCCAAGTAAAGAAGAAAACTCTTCTCTCTCTCTCCCTAACCAACTGACCGAACCACACCCAACAGCCAAGACACCATTTTTGCTTCTCTTCCAAGCCTTGCATGCCCAACCTAGAAGCCTTAAACCCTTAAGCTCATCCGGAGACTTCTCATCCCCTTCTCTTCCTCTTTCACGTGGACTGCTTTGTGTGGTAAGGGGATTCTCTTTTGTGGACTCAAGAGTGGCTGTTAGCTGGGGGTTTCACCCACTCCATTGAATGTATGCCTCCACTTGATTTGATATGTTTAAGTGTTTGTGTTGTTTGGGGCTGAAAATGGTGATTTTGGCAAAGTTTCCTCTCTTTGGCTGAGTCTGTTTTCTTTTGTAAAGTTTTGTTCTCTTCATCTTTGGCTCTAAAATTTTGTGGGATGGCTCCTAATACAAAGGAGACCATGCCCAATTTTTGTCAAAATCTATAACTTAGTTTTTGTCAAAGTTTCAAACCTAAAACCGAACGTGGCAGTGGCTGTTTTCACGTAATGCCCTGGACATCCCCCACTATTTTAATTATAACTTTTGATCCAACCATTGGTTTTCGATGAAACTTGTCCTCAGTGAAACTAGACTCAAAATGAAACAACTTTTATTTTGGTACCATTGCGAGATAATGTCAATAGGGATTCATCCATGACATACAATTTAACTATCGAGTTTGTGGAAACTGTCTGGACAAGGTTCAGTTTTTGGGCATTTTACACCAAAGTACTTATCTTTTAAAAATCTAATTTTTGTTCTGGAAACTAGATAGAAGGAGATTTTAAACCATATAAATTTTGAAAATTTTCATTTGCAAACACTAATTTAACAAATTAGGGTTTCACATAACAAGTGTTTTGGTTTCAGTTTTTGGGCATGAGACTTGGGTCTTAGAAAGGATTTTACTGGGAAAAATGTAGGACGAATTAGGGTCCAAGTTTAACCTTTTTAGAAAGATATGTATGTTAACTCTTTACTGTAAAAATTTGAGTTAAAATTGGATTTTAGAAGTCTTAGAAAATTTTACATCTTTGAAGGTTGTTCATTGTAAAGAGCAAACTGTGCTGCCAACTTCTAGGATTTTTAATAATTTTTTTAGACTTTTAATAAAAACGTGGGATACCATTTTGGAAAATATATTTCAAGGACTTTGACTCCATATAAAAATTTTACAGATTGAAAATCATTTACTAAATTAATTTTGAACCAAGATTTGGTACTGCCAAGAGGAAATTTGCCTTAAAATGCCCTTAATTTGTGATGTGTGAATTATGTTGAATTGTATATAGTTGAAATAATTGTATTTATATAAATGTGGGGCTGTGTGTAATCTTTACCCTTGTCTTATTTTGATGTAAGACCCTTGGAATGCGAACCTTGGGCAATTATGTGCGTGTGACTTGCGCGTCTGTGAACGCTTCTGTGATACAGTCAAGTGGGCTGTAGTTTGAATTATGATTTTCTGTTGTTTGTATTTCTGTGTTCATAAGACTTAATGCACGAGTGCTTATGTGCACTAGGACTCCGTCCTAGTGATTTGGGCAACTTTGCCAACTATAATAAAAAAAATAAACTTTAACAGTGAGAATATTTAATTAGGATTAAGATTTAATTTTTATTAATAGTTTAATTAGTGAACTTTTTATTTGTACTTTGGATTTAGAAAAATATTTTTGGACCTTTGCGTGGAGGAATTATCAGTAAGTTATTAATTAATAAAAATTGTTGAAATTGAGAGGGTAAGGCACAAATAAAACTTAATAAAGAATTTCGATAGGCGTTGTGAAGTACACTTTTCGAGAGTCGTGCAACGGAGACACGTGTATACGACGGATCGCTAGAATTACAAAGAAAGTCGCATAGGGCATTGCAGTTGTGAGAATACCAAAGAAAGGGGGCGGAGTCCGAAAGGCGTGTCACGACATAATGTGATGATCACTCATAGAAAGGGGATAGAGGCAATGCCCTCATATATATATTTTTATTTTTGGAACAGAGACGGGGTCTCATGCTTGGCGTCTATTCGACCGTCTTGTACCATGTGCAGCGGAACCCCACAGTGATGAGAAAGAATCGTCTCTGTGTGAGAGAGAGTGTTTGAGGAGTCAGTCCTCAGAGTATGAATGACCACAGATTGGTACTTGGGAGATGATTGTGAGGCATGATGATCTTGGAAGGTAGGCACCGAGTTGTGACTTCGTTCACATAGCCAACTTGGCAACCCTAATATTAACCACGAGACATTCTTCGGTTGGTGAGAGCCCACCTTGTACCATGGTGAGGGTGTACTCCCAATAGTCATTCCACTCAAAACATGTAAGACCACTGAGTTCTAGGAGTTTCAGTGGCAGCTGGCTAGTGAGTTACAATTTACAGATATTTAGTCACGGAGACGAGTAGGTTTCGAGTGTGATCATTAGAGAACCACACCGTAGTGGTTAGCAGGATTGTGTTATGACTTTTAAAAGTCGTTTGATGTGGTTTGCTTGACGAAGCAAAGAGATTCACCCTTACATTTTTATTTTAGGAACCTATGCCAGTACCTGTGGAGATCGCAAAGATGCTATCGTAGTCATCTTTCTCTTTTGGAGTGCCTTCAGAGGGTCCAGCTGTACCCGTTACTATTTTCGATGCCACACCATCAGAGGAGTTCACGCTCGGTCCGATGCTTCCCACCTTTTGCTGAACCCCGTTATGTCAAGAATTGGAGGTGTAATTGGGCAAATGCCTGTCAGGGGGATCCGCAGCTAGCCGTGAACTTAGGGAATAATGGGTCAAGGTTTTGAAGAAGGATTTGAAGAACTTTGAGGAAGATTCCGTGAATGATCCTGTGGGCGATGACCACTAGATTTCTTCTCAGGCATTTTGTCAAAGACCCTCTGCTATCTTATTTCTTTAGATTAGTCTAACACGCAGGGTTGGGTTTTAGAGATGACTGCTCTAAGATTAGGTTTTTCCCCTTTTATGTATTTGGATATGGGTAGACCTAGGTTTCAGATTTTTGGTATGTATATTCAGTCTTTGTACTCTATTACTATATGAAGTGCTGCATTGGACGATGCTACTGTTGGAAGCCATAGCAATTGCAACAACGAAAGCTAACTAGTTGAGAGCGAGTGTTTAATTAATGGATACTGCTGGTATTACTATGAAAGTACAATGCAGGAACAAGTGTTTAATAACGAAAGTGAGGGTTGGGATCATAGTTGTAAAAATCGGACCGGATTGCTTGGTCGGACCGGTTCGACAGGGAACCGATGTCCTGACCGGTCCGGTTTAGCTATCAGACTGGATATGTAATCGATCCGGTTTGACCCGGCGGTTTTTGGTCAAAATCGATGACCCGGTCCCGGTTTACCCGGTTTTGTTTGATTTTTTTTTTTTACAATTCTTGTAACAATGTTGATATTTGGAATTCTTTCTATAGTATCATTTAAAATTTGAAACCCATAACAAAAGCTAATTTCTAAATAGTATATAATATAATATAATAATATACTCCTATAACATTTTAATTAAATTGTTAATAGCTAATTACTGAATAATACATAATAATATGCTCCTATAATGTTATTTTGATGTTGACAATAATATATAATAGCTAATTATTATTATCTTAATCTTGATATGATTTAATATTTATATGCTTTATTCATATTCACCAAACTTGTTCATGGCCCTTCGACAACTTTTATACTTAGCCGTGAAAAATAACAAGAGTTTCCTTAGTAATTTAATGATAATATCCAACAAAATAATTTATAGTAATAAATGATTATGTAATATTTATAGTTTGATCATGATTGATTTTAATTTTAGAGTATGAATTATGGATTGGTCACATTTTGTTAGATATATTATATTTTTTTTAATTTTTTAATGTATGTCGGGTTAATTAGTGACCCATCAGCTCGACCACTGACCCATCAATTAAGTGTCTCGACCAGGTCGATGACCAGTCCGCTTTTCACAACACTGGTTGGGATATATTTTTAAAATTCTCGAAAGCGTGTTCTCTCCATTGACAGGCGCTGACGCAACCTTTGAATTAATTTTCAGATTTTAAATGTGATAATTTTGTCATAATTTAGCACGAGAAACTAATTAGAATATTAAAAAACAGCATTGTACATAGTCAGAAAGACTTTGAACAAGCACGCATTCACGCATAAATTTCACACGACCAGAAGTCACACGTATTGGTGCTTGTTCCTACCTGCTATTTTAGCTTTTTACTCGTGGAGGGATTTTTAGGTAGTGTCGGAATATCAAGTATTTATGGTCTCCACCAATTATATGACATATGTACAATTTTTTTATTTATGAAAATAATTAATAATATTTATTTATATGATATAATGATTAGTTGACATCGTAATATTTTGAATTGTCTAATCATTTCTCTTAATTGTAACTTTTTTCTTGCTTTCCTTGAACACATATTTATTATTCCATCCATTTTTTTTAAGTGTCGGATTTTTGGAAAATTTTTGTTTCTATTTATCTGTCGTTTGCAAAATTCAAGATCACATTAATTATTCTTTTACTAATTATACCCTTACTTGTCTTTTAATATTTAATTAATTTACACATGCAGTTATTGTGGAGTGAAAAGAAAAAGGAATAAAATAGGAAACTCTACAACTATTTTATTAGAATCAAAAAAATTTATTACATTTCTTAGTTTTTACACAATAACCTTAATAACCTTAAAAGACAGATAAAAAGAAACGGAGGGAGTATGGAGGGAGTATTGATGTGCTGAAATTTATTATAAATTATGAAAATTTGTGAGTCTCATTTTTAATTTAATTCACTCATAATTTTATAATTTTAAATAAATTTTAATCAATAATAATAAAAAATATACTATTTTTTATGGAATATAAAAAATATTAATTATTAGAAAACGTGTTACAAACCTTCTCAGTATTTATTGGGAGTGTGACAGTGCTTCACAGTTGCAACCCACGTGAAGAAGTATTATTCTAACATCTCAATGAAGTCCGAATTTTTTTGGTCCACTACATTTCAATCATGCTCCTAAATATTATTGTTCACTTCTTTTTATCCCTATATAAAAACTGTCCAAAAATTAGACAAGTGTCAATATTTTGTGCCAACTTTTTTTTTTTACCCTGCTCTCTTTCTCTGTAGCGTATTGTTTTTGTTAAAAAATATATTGTTTTTTTTTTCTTCACTGGTCGTGCTTTGCACGGGTTCAGTGTGCTAGGTAAATTGATATACGTGGGTTCTATTCTCAAAAGATATTTATTAAAAATATAAAAAAAAAACTTGTTTTCTTAACCTATGACGAGTTTTCTTAACCTATGACGAGTTTTGTGGATTCAATTTATTTTTTTGTATATTTAATAAAATTATAGATGGTAAATTTAATATTACATGTGTTGTGTGGTTAATCTTTTAGCTTGTGACAGTGTCTCCCCAAGGAATGGTTGATCTGCTGCATGCAGATGCAGGTGGAATTATCTTTGTTTGTTCTTAGTTTGTTTTTGGGTTTCTTTGTTTTTGTTTCTTTATGTTTCCTAAAAAAAAAATGTCCATTTTAAGGATAATGTTATATGCAATTTGGGTTTTGTTTTCTAATTTCTAGCACTTGCTTATTATTTTAATTGATACACTTTATTTTTTTTTTATGCAGACTTTATTTTATTTCTATTATTATGTATTATATTTTATTATTTTATAGTACAAATAACAATCAATAAATGTTTTATTTTAGTTTGTGTTTAAAAATATTTTATTAATAATTATTTAAATAAATTACATTAACCACTCCTAAAGTTTCATAAAATTACACAAACACCTTTTGTTTTTTTGACTATTACGTTAATCTCCTTTATAGGTGGTGTCAATGTAATGTTTTGAAACATTGAGAGGGTGTTAGTGTAATATATAAGGAGGTATTAATGTAATGTTTTCAAACATAAAGGGGGTTGATGTCAGAATAGAAAAAATTGGTATTATGTGTAATTTGAAAAAAAGTTCAGGAGATGCAAGTGTAATTTGCTCTAATTATTTTTAATTTTTTTATATAATTTTAAAAATGATTGACTCATGGATTGATACGTACGACCTGTGGCAGACTAAAGACTAAGCTAGGAAAATTCCAACCCAATATTTAATTGGGCCTAACCTAACTTGTTTATTTCTATATAAGAAAAGAGAACCTTTAGGTGATACATATCACCATTTGGGAAAAAAATTTCCCTCCAAAAACTCTCTCTCTTTCTTTTTGTCTTTTTTTCAACTTTTTCTTTTAATTTTTTTGTTTTTTATTTTTCTATTCTATTATATATCTACTAGTACATGTATCCTGTGCAATGCACGGGACAAATTATGCATGGAAGAGTAATATATATTTTTTAAAATAAATTTAAAATTAAATAGAATAATAAGAGATAAATATATTTTATAAAAATTATTTTAACTTTCTTTGGTCAAGCAACCTCCAATTGATTATATTTAGCTCATTTTCCAATTAGTATAGAAATATCATAAAAATGTAGTGATTTTGAAGGTCACAATATATTCAATAATGGTCCAGTTCCTTTTTTTTTTGGGATAAAAAATGAAAATCAAAATTGAAGCAGAATGCCAAATATTGTAGCAAAAAAAAAATAATCCTTTATGATTTGTAACCCAAAAAAATGCAAAACCCTAAATCCTATACTTTATTTGCTTATAATGATAGCTAGAAACATGCTTCACCACCAAAAAGAAGAGAATAAAAATTAAGAAAAGAGGATAGAGATAAATGAAATATGTATTAACATTGATTTAGTTTTATTAGTAAAATGTAGCTAAAACAATAATCAAAATAACAATGCATCACCAACACCTATCCTATCCCAAGGATGGCCAAGTATTTTTTTTTTTTTTTTACTATTTTTAAAATATAAAAATTAACATAATAAAAATGAAATGAAATTAAACTTTCGAGAATTTTAAAGAAAATATAATGTAGAATTATCTCAATTATGAATTTTTTTCTGGGTCAAACACTAATCCCGCTCGCGATGCATGACTGCCGCTGGCTCAAGATTAGACACGAAGGACATCGAACACGGGTTCTCCCACTAAATAGGTCATTTCTTCACATGTAAACACAATGGCGCCTTACACCACTGCATCAACTCTATGGGTTCAATTATGAGTTTGGATAATAGTTTAAATATAAGTCAATAAAATTTTATTTAGTAAATTCTTTAGGAATGATTATTTACATAAATTTAAATTAATTAGTAATAATTTATTTAAAATATTTATGGGTATAAATTAAGAGATAAATTATTATTATTATTATATATTAATTTATTAATTTATATGTTTTATATTAATATACATTACAATATATCAACATTTTACAATATTTTCTATAAACTAATTTTTAAATGATAATAAAAATAATAAAGTAATAAAATAATAAGTTTTTAAATGTATATTTTAATATATATATATATATATATATATATATATATATATATATATATTTGTACACATTTAAGTATTACAGTTTGAAATATTTTTATTTAATAATAAATTTTTATATATAGATTCCCATGATAAGTCATATGTTTAAAAATATTTTTATTTAGAAGATATATTATATTTATAAATATAATATTTAATTCTATTTTAAAAATATTTATTTATAAATTTATGTAAATACAGCATTAACAACATTAAATTCTATATTAATACTGACATTGAAGTGTATTTTACTTATAAGCCAAAATCTAAAATTTATTTACCCATTCCCCTTTGTAATTTTATACACGCATGATTTTCATTTTATATGTTATATATTTATAAAACTATTTACATATTTCTATATTTAGGATTTAGGGCAGCAAATTACATGGTATAAATGAGATCAAATAATCTAATTAATAACTTGATTAATAGAATTTAATTTCAAGAGCAAATTACATATTGTTAGTATTTTTTTTTTTATAATAATCCAATTTCAATGAGAGAAAATTACATATTATTTGGGTTATATCTTTCCATGTTAATAAAGCTCCACCGTTCTCTGTTTCGATTGGGACCAACATAGCCATAAAGAAATCATCAGAGTTAAAAACTTAAAATAGACACTATGAAAATCATGTTTAGAGGAGTATAATATACAAACATATTATAAAAGCGCTTTAAATTTCTTTATATTAATAGCCTCTTTATAATTTCCCCAAAAATTTTCAATCCTAAAAAAAATAGCCCATAAATTATTAAATGTCCAAAAGCCAATTTTGTTTTCATAATTTCCAGTATTTACAGTATTAAAATTCACAAACTTAAGTAAAGCTAAAGTTTAATGGCTCTACCTGTTACATATTCAGTAATGGTTTATTCCTTTTGCTTCTATGCAATATGGGCACACCATGGTTCTAAAACAAAAATTTGATAACTTAGCTCCACTATCTTTAAAAAAAAAATAAGTAGTTTCTTTATAGCATTTGACCTCAAGATGCAAGTATTTGGGTGTGATAAATAAGAGTATTTCACTTTAATATACATCACTTGTGACACTAACTACTTTTTCATACCTTCGCTATATAAAACCTTGAGACAGGCTTTGCAAAAAAAAACAAAACACCCAGTGCTACAGTGACAAATAGAACAAATAGTTTTTCCTATTAAGAAAACATTGTCAAATTGTTAATGAACTAATGCAAAAAAATAATGTAAAATACAACCATTTTAAATCTGATCGTTTTATTAGAGAGAGAAGCAATTGCTAAGTAGAATAATTTCTCATCCTTCCGAGTGCCATAATCTCCCTTTATTCCCACCACCTACAACCAAAGACCAAAGAATAAACATAGAAAGACAAAAAGGATAGAAGGGGAATAAGAAAGAAAGAATAAAGAAAGAAGAAAAACAAAACCAGAAAAAAACATTGGAGGAAAAAAAAACCACTGCGACACCATACCCACAAAACCAATCACAAAAAATATACCATCTTCAAACACCTTTCACTACAAAAAAAGCACGGCTTAGCGGCGGTTTTCGAGGCCATTTACCGGCGGTTTTAACCGCCAATAAAATCCATTCCGTCAGTTTCAAAACCGACTCAAAATTTGCCGTCGTTAAAGCACCTACCAGCGGTTTTGGTCAACCGCCGCCATTATGACCAACGGCGGTTTTGACCGCCGGTAAGATAGTATTGTTTTTTTAAAATGTAGATAGCGACGGTTTAAAACCGCCGGTAAGATTTTATTATTCTTTTTAAATTTTGTTGCATATAGCAGCGGTTATGACCGCCAGTATCATTGTTTTAAATTTTTTATTGTAAATTGCGGCAGTTTAAAACCGCCGCTATATTTTTGTTAATTTTTTTTAGAAAAATGCTGTACAGTCATGACTTTTTGTAGTTTAAAAATTAATTTAATTATCATTTAAATGTTATACTACTCCCGAATATTCTTGGTATAATATGAACAATGTCACCAACTCAACAAACAGTTTCATGAATTTCATTTTAATTTATCAACTCAACACAAGACCTGTCACCTCAAAACTGCACAACCTCTATTATTTAGTTTCATGAATCAAACCATTGTCTCTCCTACAGGAAACATCCCTTAACTTAGTCCAAAATGGTACTGTTTTAATTTAGTTCAAAAATATGTGAATTGTTATATTATTTAGTACCTGGACAGCGAGCATACCATTCTTCTTCTTTGGAACAAATTTTCTTTCAATTGTGTCATTTGGATTGTAAAAGTTGAAACACTTTATTAGCTCAACATCTGCCTCAGCTTCAACAAAATCAACCCCACATTATTACAAAGCCTTTTTTTACTTTTAATTCCTTAACAATTCACGAATGCATATATATATATATATATATATATATATATATATATATATATATATATATATATATTCAATGGTAAGCCAACTGTACCTCGTTACTCCTCGAGAAAAGCCATTGCTCTTCCTGCCTCAACATAATTTATATTTATATATTATATGTACAATCAAATTAATATATATCCATATCTTTAATTAATTAATACCAAGCTTATTATGTGCAGATTAGTAATGACATTTGTAAAATATATATACCTTCCAAGTGATGCGACGTACTCATATTGGGTAATCTATAATTAATTGATTATTGACAAAGACAAAGTATCCAGAATTGTAATCACGGGCATAGTTTGTATATTGATTTATAAGATAAATAATAAATTAGTTTATTTTGTGAATGGGCACAACCCATGAATTGAGGAAACTTTTTGGTAGCACTGGGACGAAATAAATATGCAATGGGATTAAAATGGACGTGTGAATTTTAGGCAACACAGGGACGAAACCATGTAATTCTTTTGGTGAATTGGTTACTTAAAAATGAAAGAATGGTACTCAAGTATTCAAGAGATCTGAATACCCATTTATTCCTAATTATCTAATCACATGCTCTTACAATTCCTTGCCTTCCCCATTTATTCCTTTCACAATCTCCCTCTTAACTAAGTTACCTGTTACAATCACGTGTGCATTTATTTATTTTTCTTTTACTTGTAAGAAACTTGATTTATCAATTAAGCCAAATGGCATTGTTGAGAACCTAAAAACCGAAATTTGTCATATGATTAGATATGATTAGAGATTAGATAATACTAGTTGTCATTCTGAGGACATAATTGGTCTGCTCCTCCAACAGTTTCACTTGCTGCTTGAGTTTCACATACCTTATAGTCTCCCCCAACACAGAGAACTTGTCCATCTGCAAACAAATTAGCATTCATTAATACAAATATACAAATATAACTTTCTTGTACAAGGGGAAAATTAATTAGAGCCAATTGAATCATAACTTTCTCGAGTATGCTCAAAGGAACTTATATTTCTGATATGTACTATCTCCAATTTTCACCTCATAGTTGATGCTAGCATACGTTATATTGAACATGCATTCTATATTTTAAAGTATATTTCTCTGTTATAAGTATTCCTAATAACAATTTAACATATAAACATGCATGCATGGGCCATAACATAAGACTCTAATTGATACTATTCAGCAGGTACTTTCTTTTCCATAGTACAGAGTAGTCACAATTCAATTTTACTAACTAATTAAGTAGGGAATCATGCCATGGACCAAAGAACAAATACATCATATTGGCATCTCATCAAGTAACAAGTAGATAATTTGGTGAAGTTGTGAGTTTCAAAATTGAACAAAAACAATACTTAAGGTACACTTTGAAAACCAATCAGCAATAACATGCTTAAGTACCCAACGTTTTCTTGCTTTCTTTTTTTTACTTCCACAGAACAATAATTCTCAATGTATTATAGTTTAAACATGGAATATTTATCATTTCATCATATATTATTTCTATTTAGAGGTAATATTGAAAATAGAGAAAAAGAGCTTACCAAACCCAATCCAACTTGTTGCAACAGAGAAGAATACACAATTCTTTGCTTCAACACCAGAGCTTCTTTGGTGCAACAGAGAATAACAATCCACACTAGATTCACTTAAAGATGAGCAGAAACTGGTGGAATCAACATTTGAGGAGCAGCAGAATGAGCTGAAATTGATGCAAGAAAAGGGGAGCAATGTGGCACAAGGAGGCTCTAAAATAGTGGCATTAACAGAGAATCTTAAGCATAAGGAAGAAGAAAATTAACAGAGTCTAGTCCAACAAAATTGGAACAAGAGGCATGTCAACAAAAAAATGATTCCAAAATGATCAATCATTATATTAGAGTGACATTAGATCCACAAAGTATCAAGCATAGTCAATAACCAAAAGCCAAATGTCTCAAAATAATATCACCATGTCTAAACAAAAACCAAATACTAATGGTCTGATTACAATTTCAAAAAGTAGCTCTAATAGTTCAAATACTAAGTACAATAAGGACATATAGTCTTCCTAAGGTTGTTGCTCCTGATCACCAAAACTTTGTTGTTGTTGCTGCTGCAATAATAAAAACAAAAGAATGATTTATTATTTCCACAAATACAATGAAATTGTATTGTATACATTAACTGCCAGAATAAAAAAAAATTCACTAGAGTTAACATGTTTGTAAATACTTACAATCTATGCCTTGTTTCTTTTGAGTTTTTTAGATCCACTAGTATGATTCATTGTGAGCTTGGATCTATTTTCAGCATTTCTTTTGCACATTTTCTGCAAACATACAAAAGAAAAAAAAAATGAACTCTATAATGATGGCCAACCAACTTAAATATTGAATAATAAAAATACCTTAGTTTCTTCATAGTCAAATTCATAGAAAGCACTAACAAAAAATATTCAGCAAAAATAGAAAAAACAGAATATGTGAAAAGCCCTTACCTTGCTTTACTGAGGAGCAGGAGCTGGAGCTGGAGCTGGAGTCTCACTGGTAGTAACAACAATCTCAGCCTGTGTCAATAAGTCATAGAGAATAATTTTACTAAGTAAATTATCTATATAAATATTTAACATGTATCTATATGAGTAAATGTTAAGAATATTATAAAATAGATATTTCAGAATATATAGATACATGTTATGTAGCAGTTAAAATATTGCCAAATGAAATATGGAAAATTCTTTAAAATATATAACTCCAAATAGAAATTTTATCCCATTTTATACATAGCAAGCCCTTTTTATAGGCATTATGAAACTGGAGTGAACAATCTTTGAGAACTTCACTAATCCTTAAAATATGTTAATAGGAAACCCCAATAATATCTATAAAAAATAATCACATTGAAAATCACTAAAATGATTAAATATAACTAATCCATCCCCTCTTGTTTATATAGAATATTAGAATGTAACTATCCTCCTCTATCCTCTGTCATTTTGAGTGAGTGAGTGAGTGAAATAAAAAAAGACAATTTTGAGTGAGTAGTGAGTGAGATCAGGAGAAACAATCAGAAGCAGAATTGTTAATATATGAATAGTTTATAAGAACAAATAAGCTGAAGAAAAGAAGAGTGCAAGGAATATAGAGAGGATAAAGGATCCTGTACCAAATCCATATTTGAGAAACCTCCCTTAAAAGGACCATGTGCTTTAAACCAAATAAAAGCCAATCACCTAATGAAATGTATTTTAAAATGGGTTGTATTTTAAATCGTTTGGCACTGCATATAGTTGACCATTTTACTTCATAACATGTATCTATATGAGGGGCTGAGAAATTTCAGAACAGTGAGAATAAAATAGCTTACCAATAGCGAAAAGTTTGTAGTCTTGGATCAACACCCTGTGCAATATTCTGGAGGAAATTAATTAATAAATTTGAGGAACAAACACAAAATTCTAAATGCATTCATGCTAAAACTTTAAACAACTTTGTCGTGCTTCCATGTTTCTAGGCATTTGTTCTCTACAAGACTATAATACCATAGAAAGGAACCAACCATCCTACAAGATTAAACTATTATGTATGTACCAGAGCAACAATGCTCTAGCTATTAGACTTCATCTCTTACACAACAACTAATATCACAAGTTCAACAGAAAAGAGACCTAACATACTAAGCTGTAAGAGAGGACTCAAATCTTAAGAATGACTTTTATAATGTACACTTCCAGACATGAAAGCCCACTAGACAAGAACAAACAACATGCTTACAAATGGAGATTAATCAATACATGCACAATTAAAACCTAATAAATATTGGGCAAAAAGTCTTAAACATATGTATCTGACTCCACCAGCCTACCTGAACCGTGGAAAGAAGGCACTGATTATAATTTGAGTAAGGTTCAATGCATGAAATTCTTCAATTGACCTACATGTAAAACATTTTTCATAATTCAGTTCAGAAATAACCAATGAGAGTTTTAGAAAACTAATACAAAATATGTAACAAAATAGAGCTGGTGTTCTTCAAACTTGCAAGGTATAACCAGAGAAAACAACCTAAGATAGCTTCAATGTGGAGAAAATCAACCTAAGATTGCTTCGATGCAGAACTCCGACGCGAGAACCCGCAGATTTCAGAGACAATGTGTTCAGAGGCGCTGATTCAGAAAGTAAAAACTTCGAAGCAAGAAAGTGAGAACTCACGAATTGCAAATGGTGATTCGAGCTCCGAGGTGAGAACTCACGATTTCATAGAGAGCGATTTAGGGATTCCAAACCTAAGTTAGGAGCAATTTAGGGATTCAACAGAAATTGCAAATTAGGGATTCAATTTTAGATAGAAATCGCAATTGAGCGGAGAAGCTTGAAGATTAGGAGCAGAGAATGTTACCTAATAGAAGCTTGAAGATGAATCAGTGTTGTTGAGAAGCAGAGAAACCTAAGTTGCAGATATTAAAATCTCTGAAGCACAACATCGAGAAGCTTAAAGATGAATCACAGTGTCGTCGAGAAGCAGAGAAACCCAAGTTGCGAATATTTTAAAATCTCTGAAGCACAGAGAAGCATAGAAACTAAGTTGCGGGAAAATGAAAAGCCGCGTTTCCTATTCGCGCGGAATCGACAATATTTAATAGCTTGCCGTCGGTTTGAACCGACGCAATTCAATCTGTAAAAATCTTTTCGTCGGTTTCTCACAACCGCCGGTATTCAATCGACGCTAAGCCACGCTTTTTTTGTAGTGTTTCATGCTCCTAGCATCAACATGCAAGCCTCAATTAAGAAAAAGTTTACACTAATGTTATACACAATAAAAACAAAAGGAAAAGAAATGTCAGAGATGATTATATGGTCCTTCCTCTAAAATAAAAGAATAAAAATAAAGAAAAACAAATGAAGCAAATGAGAGAGGGAGTGAGTTTAATTGCTCACTGCATTTTCTTTCGACTGATATGAAACAAATGAGAGCCTTCCTAGTGTATTTTTCAATTCACAAATATAATTGACCTAATGAGGGGCTGTGATAATGGTGCATTAACTCCTCGATTTTAATTCCAAAAACTTACCTATTAAAAACAACTTTATTTTTTTAAAATTTTGTTCTTAAAACATTAAAAGACAAATATCTTAATAATGTGGAAGGGATAACAGTGCCTTAAACCTGCGCAATGTAACTGGCCCACATTTAATACCCCAACCCAAAAAGAAATAATGCAATTCCAGACTAATGAAAACATTTTAAGTAATTAATAATTAATAAAACTCAACAATGAGCTAATCAGTATATGAATTTTTTTTTTCAATCAAGCATTTAATTCCTGTTTTAATTTAGGTAATAGGATGTGTTTTAAATTTTATATTGTGTATTGTAATTAAATCAAGCATAAATCAACCATTTAATTCATTTATGTCCATGAATTTCAAATTTAAGAATAATGACAATTATCACCATAAATGTCCGTGGATTCCTCTAAAAAAAATAATGATATAAATGATTAAAATACATCATATTTTCGTTAAAATTATTCAAATCTGTTAATTAATCTGGAATTCTGACACACTTTCAGTGTTTAAATTTAAAATTCATCATAATAGTATTTTAAACTTAAAATTGAAAATGTCACATTAATTAATTTGTTAAAAAAGCTTACGTTAATTTGAAAAGGATGAATTAATCTGTTAATGAATCAATCATAGGCCACATTACATTTTAAAATTTAAATTGTTGTGACCTTTTCTGAAGCATATGAAATTACTTGCTTGTCTTTGAAGGTTTTGGGAGCAAAATTTTGTATTTGGTGTATATTACTTTAATTAATATAGGATTATAAAAAAATAATTACCAATCTTATATGTGAATAAAAACGATAAAATAGACAATATATTGTTAAATGTTTTGAATTTTATTCAAACTACTATAAAAAAAAACCTTTTTTTTTGTGGTGATTCATGTACAGACGCCATTTTCATATCAAAAGAGAAATTGATAAGAAGAAGAAAATAATAATAATAAATCAGAACAATAGAAAATAATCAATCAAAAGAAGAAGAAAAAAATAATCAAAAAGAAAAAAACAAAAAAGTCAAAACAGTTAATTTTAGAGAAAAAAAAAAGAGATGAACATACAAATTTAAGAATGAGTTAAAAAATGTAATATAAGAAGAATGAGATTAGAGGAATGCAAAACAATAATAAAAAAGATAGCAATGGAAACAACATATAAGAAAGATTTTTTATTTCAAATTATTATAAAAAAAATACCTTTTGTGGCGAATCATGTGCAGACCGTTATTTTCGTATCAAAAGAGAAATTGATAATTCTTATTTTGCCTTTAAAAAAAAGAGAAATTGATAAGAAGAAGGAAACAATAATAATAAGTAAGAACAATAAAACAATAATCAATTAGAAATAGAAAAAATAATCTATTAGAAGAAAAAAAATAATAAGTCACAACAATAAAAGGTTAATTTTAGAAAAGAAAAAAAAGAGAGGTAGATACAAATTTAAGAATGCATTAAGAAATATAAGAAGAATAAGATTGCAGGGATGCAAAACAACAATAACAATGCAAAAGGGGAGTTCTTGAATGGAAGGCTTTTTCAAAAAATGAGAGGAGTGTTTCATTTATAGAGGCTTTAGGCTTTAGTTTATTAGGAAAATAATGAATAACAATTAATTTGGAAAATTTTTTGAAATTTAAAATATCAAATTATATGCTAAAGTTATGAAATTTATCCTTTTCAATTCATGGTATTTTATATATGTTGATTCTAATATATTTTATAATTTTATAATATATTATAAAATATTGCCTAATTGAAGACTATTATCCGTAGACTATTATTATATTTTATTTTATAATAATATATTATAAAATATTGCTTAATTTTAATATATATTATATAATAATATTATAAAATATTTTAATAATGCACAGTACTTCAATTCATGATATTTTATGTACCTATAATATTACCTGCAACATCAATTGATTCTAAAAATTTTGTATATTAATAGCATTTTTTAACTCAATTAATTTTAAAACAGCATTTTCATAATTACAAAAACAACCTTACCTTTGGGGGGGGGGGGGGGGGGGGGGGGGGGGGGGGGATTTTTTGGCCATTGTATACTCCTTTAAGTAATAAAGGATTCTATATAGAAAAATAAATTCTCTTTTATTATTTATCCTACTCAATTTTTTTTCTTTCCTCTTTTTCAGTTTTTTTCTTTAAACATATACTTCTTCTTTTTTATTTTTATGTTTTATTTCTTTCTTTTTCATTTTACATTTTTTTCTTTCTTTTTTTCCCTTTTACTTTTAATTACTTTTTTCTTTTTACGTTTTTTTTTTATTCTTTTTAGTTTTTCTTTTTATGCTTCTTTCTTTCTTTCATTTTATATTAAATGATACATAATTTTATTTGTTTATAATATTATAAATATATATTTATATTTTGACACTATGTTTAATTACTTCATATACAAAAATTTTGTTGATTAATCTTTATATAATAATGTTAAATTTTATACATAAATATATCATAAAATATTAAATATATTTTTATTATAAAATAGTTTTAAATTACTTTGTCAATAATATCATAAATAAATTGAGTTAGTCTTAATTTTTTTAAGGCAGAGACAATGAGTATGATTCACAGGAGACAATTCTGCTTGAGTTAGATACGACAATTGTGGGCGACAAATCTCTTTCTCCAAATATTTAACATAATGACATACCCAAGACTCAACAATATATATATATATGTATATGTATATGTATATGTATATGTATATGTATATGTATATGTTTTAAGTCATTGATAAATGATTGATTTTTGTTTTGGATCCCTAATATATTTTTTCGTTGTATTGGATCCTAATATATGAAAACTTTAGTTTTGAGTCCCTACCGTTAGCTAAGTGATGACGTGACACTATCTCAATAGTTGATATATATTAGGAAGATCTATTCGGATGGTGCCACGTTATCACTTAACTAACGGTAGGACTCAAAACAAAAGTTTTGATATATCAAGATCCAATGCAACGAAAAAATTTATTAAAGACCAAAAACAAAAACCAGTCATTTATCAGGGACCTATAAAATTATTTTTACTTACAAACCATGTAAAATAATTTTAAATAAATTCATAAATAAATATTTTGTTGAATAATATTTATGTTATGAAGTTAAAATTTTTATACTAAACGTTAATTTAGATCTAATTAGTTAATATATTAATTACAAAATAATATTTTGACTTTATGTTTAATAATTTTATATACGAAAATTTTGGTCGATTAATATTTATATAATAATGTTAACTTCTTTTTACATAAATGTATCATAAATATATTATAGTTAATTAAATATATTTTCATTACCAACTAGTTTTAAATTACTTCATGAATAATATCATAAATTAAATTAGTTTAAAGTTTTTAATGCTAAAGACTACAAATATTATTAACAGGATATAATCTTGCCCGAGTCAGGCATAACTATTATGGATAACAAATATATTCCTTTGAGTATTTAACACAACTTCATACCTAAGACTCCACATTTTTTTTTTTACTTTTAAATCCTATAAAATCATTTTTATTTAGAAATCATATCAAATAATTTTCAATAATTTCATAAATAAATATTTTTGAATAATATTTTGTTTTATGAGGTTTAAATTTTTATACTAAAAAATAATTTAAATCTAATTAGTTAATGTATTTATTACAAAATAATAATAATTTCATATAAGAAAATTTTATTGATTCATATGTATATAATAAATATATTAAAATTAATTTATTAAATATATTTTTATTACAAAATAGTTTTAAATTACTTCATTAATAATGTCATAAATTAAATTAGTTTTTATTTTTTGATGGTAGAGACTACAAGTATCATTCACGGGAGACAATCTTATCCGAGTCAAGTAGAACCATTATGGGTAACAAATCTATTTCTTCGAGTATTTAACGCAACTTTATACCTAAGACTCAATTTTTTTTATTTTTAAATCCTATAAAATCATTTTTATTTAGTAATTATACAATTATATAATTTTAAATAATTTCATAAATAAATATTTTGTTGAATAATATTTATTTTATTAAGTTTGAAGTTTTTGTACTAAAAAATTATTAAATCTTATTAGTTAGTATATTTATTACAAAATAATATTTTGAATCTATGTTTAATAACTTGATATATGGAAATTTAGTTGATTCATATGTATATAATAATGTTATATATATATATATTAAATATATTTATATTACAAAAATATTTTGAATCACTTCATCAATAGTATCATAAATTAAATATTTTTTTTTTATTTTTTAATGTTTGAGTCCACGTGTATCATTTATAGGAGATAATCTTACTTGAGTAAGGTAAGAATATTATGGACGACAAATTTATTTATCTGAGTATTTAACACAATTGCATACTCAAGACTTAACAATTTTTTTTTACTCTTAAATCCTATAAAATCATTTTTACTTAAAAATTGTATAAAATAATTTTAAATAATTTCATAAATAAATATTTTGTTGAATAATATTTATTTTATGAGTTTAAATTGTTTATACTAAAAATTAATTTAAATCTAATTAGTTAATATATTTATTAAAAAAATAATATTTTGACTCTATGTTTAATAACTTCAGTTATAAAAATTTCTTGATTAATATTTTTATAATAATATTAACACATTTTACATGAATATATAATAAATTTATTATAATAAATTTATTAAATATACTTTTAACATGCTTACGAGTTACAACATATAATATCGTTATAAATTCTTCATGAAAAACTGATTGATATATTTAGACAAAAATATTAGTCTTTTTTAACTTATTACATTTTCTTCTCACGGGTCAAAGATAATACTAAAAATTTATGACAACTTATCTTACACAAGTACTTACTAATGAAATATAATTTGTCTATTAGAGAATAAAATAATAATTTATTACTATCCATTAACTTTAGTAAGATCTTTTTTAACCATAAGTCTCGAATCTAAGACATTGTTTAAGGATCTAATCTTACTTCCACTCGAATCAACGAAATGTTGGTAAGTAATATTTGATTTCAAAAGTTTTAATTTAACTTAATGAATTCTTAGACTTTAAATTATTTGAAGTATTATAAATTATAAATATTATAAAAATAATATTTTTTTATTTGCAATATAGTTGTAAAATAATTAGATTATTTTATCATTTCACATTTCAAAATTACAAAATTATTTTAATTAAAAATAAGTTAAATCCTTTCTAAATTTTTAAACATAAATTTTTTATACAATTTTATAAATATTTTAAATGAAGTAAGAAATATTTATGGGATTATAACTAAGTATATTTTATCTGCTTGAATACTCTATATCTTTTTATTGTGAGATTAAATTTTTTAATATGTTTCAACTATTTTAATACAATTTATGCAATGTTAACTAGGTCAACCATTCTTACTCTATCATTTTTATTAAACATTTATGTTTTGGTTTCTTATTGTCGTTGAGCAACAAATGTATAACTAATATTTATTTTTTAGCAAGTTGAGATATACGTAAATCATTTCAAAAAATACGTAGAAATTAAGGTGACCCGTGCGAACGCATGGGTAACTAGCTAGTTTGATTATAAAGCAGGAGGTGAATTATTCGTAGGTTTAAAAAGATTTTGTTAAGGACGCCACCTGACCCCGAAAAATATAAAAGTTAAAAAGTGACAATGACTTATTTTTTGCTGGCAAGCAATTGGAAGATGGTAATACTTTAGAAGATTATAAGTTTAATTTATAACAGCATCTTATTATATATCCTTCACCTTTCCAGTAGCTTCTAACCATGCCTGTCCCACAACGCATGCCATAAAACAGTGCATGTCCTTGAAATCGATTTCAAGAATTGTGAGAAGGAAAATTCTCAGAAATTTCCAGTGAAGTTGGATTGAAATTTCTTAAACTCAATTGTGAAAGAGCAAAATGGGAGACTTCCTGGAAGCAACGCCAAAATGGTAGGTAAAACATTCCACATGAGATGACAATAAATATACTTGCACCAAAATATATTAATATATAAAATGATTAATGTTACTATCATCCATAACTTGTCATCAATTTTTGTTTTTAAAATTTTGTGATATTTTTATTTGTAGTATATTGTTTATTGTTTTTGATTATTTAATAATTAAATATTAATGCATATTATCATAATGCCTATTGAATATATAAAAAATAATATTTACGAGTATGCAACTTTTAAATCGGAGGACAAATAAGAATACCTAAAATCTCCTATCCTCTTTTTCTTCTTTCATCAGTAGTTTTTCTTTGATTTAAGTACCACATTTAATAATGAATAGAAATCAAAGTAATTCTTCGTTTAGCTTTTTCTAAAGTGCATGAATTTTTTTCTTATAAAATATATATTTTTTCATAGATTTGACCTAATTGGTTCAAAAATTCAAAAGGATATTTTTTTTGAAAGGATTTATCTTTAAAAAAAATCAAAAGGATTTTGGGCTTTGTGTTTTTAAGTGCATTACTTTAATCTACCTATTTAGTATAACTAGATGGTAACCCGTGCCATGCACGGGTTGAAATTTAATATTAATAATATTTTAACATAGGTCTAAATAAATTCCTATAATATGAAAATTTGGCCTGTTTTTGTATTTTCTTTCTAGATTTTTCTTCTCTAAACATTAAGTGAGTGGTCATTTAAAAAAAAAAACAGTAAGTGAGTGGGACTATACTATAATTTGAGTTGTAAACAAAATAAATTATCCTCATGAGGCATCTTTTGGCCAGCAGGATGCACATTTGTTGTTAAATTGAATAAGGAAAGAAAATCAGAACTTTTACTTTCTGCATAGGCAAAGAAAACGAAACTTTCACTGTTTCATATCTATGGAAAACTTATACCATTATATAAAAGTAACTGTAAAGCCTTATAACTACCCACTAAAATCATGGTTTAAAACTATACCACGATCACAAACTGAATAGCAAATAAAAAATAACTAACACCATATAACAGTCAATATTTAAAAACATTTGACTTAGTAACAACTATTCGACATCAGCACTCAGCAATCGCAAACACATCACTTAACAACATTGGATGGATGGCCATGCATAATTCCTGGACTCATCTGGCTATGAAAGTCAGAACCATGTTGGTAAAATAAATGAGATCCACCCTGCTGCAAATGCAATGACATTGTAGATGGTGACCGTTGCATACTGCCTAATAAGGCCTTGAATTGCTGTGATTGGCTAGCATTGACACCTACATTAGGCACTTGACCAGAACCAACTTCAGCAGGAATGTTCTGGTTCTGTTTGTTTTGAACAGGCAAGGCACTCCTTCGTGGATCCTGGGATGGCCAAAGTCCAACCTGACTTCCATTTTTAAACTCCACTTCCTCTACCTTTGGAAATGTGTGTTGATTTTCAAAGGGAATTAGCTGGTAGCCTATGTATATTATGCTTAATCTGCCGGGAGTTAGGTTGCCCAAGTGAGACCACGGTTGGCTGAATGTGCTGGGAGTTTTTTTTTTTGGTCTTAGGTCAGAGACCACGGGTGTCCCCCAACCCACTGGGTCAGAGACTAATCCCATTGGCGGTGTGTGGCTGTCGCTGGCCCAAGGGAATTTTGCACATGGAGGGAATCGAACACGGATTCTTCTACTAAATAGATCGTTCCCCCTCATGTGAACGAAGCAGGGCCTTACACCACTGCACCAACCCTTTCGGTTGTGCTGGGAGTTTGGTTGCCTAGAGGTAATCTCACATTTTGTTTATATGACAAGTAATGCATGTTTTGGGGAGTGAATTGATGTGCTTGTGGTTGTACAATATCTAATGATACATTTGCTATCTTTGAGACTACATCATGCTACTGTGCAAACTGATTTATAAGGTATAATGGCAATAACACACTGTTGCATAGATAGCAGTTACAAAAGGTTTTAATGTCAATGTAATGACAATAACACACAAATAGCAAAAATGGGAGTTGACACATTTAAGAATAACACACTAATTGTAGAGACACGAGTTACAAAAATTTTAATATCAAATGACAATTAGAGTAGGTGAGAGTTGAGAATTGAAGGAGAAATGGTAAAGGCCATTGGTGAGAAATTGGAAGAGGCAGCGGATGACACATTAGTAGAACATGTGATGTGGCAATATTGACGTGAAAGCATATTGTTTCATAGCTTAAGATTAATTTATAGATTATAAATAAATAGATTGTATTTTAATATTTTTTTAATATTTTAATATTGTAATTCGCAGAAACTGAAATGAAGGTTTGATTTTTTTTTTAATTTGAAGTAAAATTTAATATTTTAATTAACGTTTTTTTTAATAGAGAAATATTTTGATTAGTTTAGTAGGTTCAGTTTATGTAAACTTTTAGTACAAATGAAAATTTTTAGTTTGCAAAAAAATTAATATATTATCATTAATTAAAAATGAAAAATTAAAATTGAGTGAAATTTTTTAAAAGGGAACTGTATGAAATTAATTGAGTGAAAATTGTGTAATTAATTTAAAATTGATACATTTCAAAAGAAACTATTAAAATATAAACTATGGACTACTTATATTAATTTTGTTTAAATTATTCTTTTGCATGTGAAATTGGTTCAAACCCAATTTATAATGATCATGGTCTTTGATACGATGCAATCCAATAACCTCTACAAAAAGATTCATATAAGATGAACAAATTTCGAGGAAGAAAACATAACCCCAAATTAATTTGTTTCCTTGTTTGTCTTCTACTTAAAGGTTGCCCACTCGAGTAAAAAATGACATGTAATATATTTGCTACTCATGAATTTAAAAGGCAATGGCATTATTATTAAATACATTATACATACCACGCTATAATTTTCTGATGGGCCAGAGCTGAAAACCTATTGTACTAAGTTTATTTCACTCAAGAGGTGGACTTAGATTTGTAACAGAATTGTGTAATGGTAATCGGAACCACAAAATTGTATCTTATGTTTGTTTGCGGAAGTATTTTTCCTCTAGTCACCAATTATTCTGTTGGTATGTACGTCACACTTGGTATTCAGAATATGTCCCAGTTGTTTTTAAAGTATTATTGGTTGACATATTGGTATGTTTAACTACTCAACCAGTAATGACAAACTAAGGATCAAGATAGACGATATTTATTGGAATACTTCCTAATAAAAAACAGACAATGACAATGCTGATATAGAACCGTATAGAAAATAAAAGCAATGTACTGTACTGATATAGAACCCTCATCCATCCTAGCCCATTCAGTGGCAGCAAAAATCACACAAGACACACACATCACTCTCATTTTTCATCATCACTAACAGAGCACGAACACTCTTTTATTTTACTTAATTTTGCTGAGTGTGTTGGATCATATCCGTGAACTTGAAGAATATTTTTCCTGCATCTGCTGTTAGAGCTCTGGTTATTTTTCATATGACTGCAAGCAAATGTTGAGTGACAAAATAATGAAAGAAACATGTAGTTTGAAATTAAAAAAAAACAAAAGTTATACTAATCATACAAACATGGTGAACTCAAAACAACACAATAGACATAACCCTTTAAATGGCCAGTATCATGCAAAAGATTTTGATCAACATCTCCAAGACCTAAAACCTTCCACTAACTCAATATCTAGAGAACACAAATTTTGATCTATATGCACATAAAGACAACAATATTGAAGCAAGTCTTGGTGGCACAGGGACTTGGCTGATATTCAGATGTCTCCCAATCTCTGCAATTTTAATTCCATGCTTACAAACAATAATAAGTTTCTTGAGGGCATAAGAGTGGAGAAGAAGGAGAAGAAACGAGAATGGAAAAGAAGGAATGTACTGTGTGGAAGAAACCACTTACAACAGGGAAAAAGAAGGCAAGGTTGTATCCCTGGGGCGTCACAAATTGGGTGTTCCCCATTAACACCTGATTTTTGGACTTTCCTCCTTATTTTATAGTCTCTCCCTTTCGCTCCTTTGATAACACTGTACCAACACCATTTCGCAATTGTCTCTTTTTCTACTTCTGTAATTCAAACGGAGCAGAATTTAGTAAAGAATATGGTTTGAGAGTTAAAAAAAAAAAGGAGAATGTAATGAATTTCAGATCACTGAAATGAAAATAAAATGAAGGAGAAGGATATGAGAAAGAAAGAGGAGATGCCAACGTGGGAGAGGAAGAGGGGTTGAGACTGATGGAGATTGAGAAGGAGAGAGACGTGGTATTGAATCTGAAAATAATAATACAAATTGTGGGAGAGTAAAGAGTGGGAGTATGTTATACCAATTTTTGTAGGTTACATTCAGTTTTCAATTTTTGTCCGTTACACCAATTAGTGTATACCAAATGGTGAAATGAGGAGAGTATGCAACGTAAGCAAAAAGGCTGAAATGGATGAATGATGCATTTTGAAAATCTTATATGTCAATGTCACAATCCTTGTCTCAGAATTTATATATTAAAAATAGATAAATAGATAGATGTTTTTTGCAAACATCAAAAAGAATAAAACACCTTCAAATTTATAGTTGACAACTGTATTTCCAATCTAATTGTACATAGTACATTTATTGATCCTGAAGTAAATTAAAAAACATTTTTCATGCTTTGGCTTGTAATGAGCTAATTTAAACTAGCTATAAAAGGTAACATTAGGCTCAAATGGAATAAGCAATAGATAGTGTAAGGTGGCTTATTTGGACCTAGCTAGAGAAAGAAAACACCATAGTCATACGTGTGCAGAAATGCAATAAATGAGCAGACAAGAATCAAATTCTGAAGAGAAGATAAATGTAACGTCTCGTGGCATTACATTGACTTAACCATTTATAATTGCATAAATAAATAGTGTTATGGAAAATATAATTTGCAAAGTGAAATAAAATACGAGTAAATTTTTTCATTTTTCAAATACAGACCCAATACTACCTTCAATCTAATATTGTGACACCTTTGAAGGGTCCTCATTCGAACTCAAATGTGAACAATTGATTGATGTTCTCGCACTGAAGACGTAACATATCCATCTTCGGGAGAGTGAAATATGGATCCCTCCACATGTGTCCTATAGGGAGATTAAATTCCACAGTTATACGAATCAAGAATTAGAATACTGGAAGATGCAAGGGAAAGTAAGTGATGATGACATTGTCAATATAGCGGACATGGCGACCTTCAAAATGGAGTTTGCTTTTTAAACTTTGAAGGTCGCCATGTCTACTATATTGGCAATGTCATCTTCACTTACTTTCCCTTGCATCTTCCTGTGTTCTAATTCAAAGTTGAAAAAGCAACTCAATTTTTTATAGAAAAAAACTCAATTATGAGAATGTTCATATGTTGTCCCTCATGCGACATCTGTTGCCACGAACACGATCACTACAAACAATGACAGAACACAAACAATGACTACAATCCAATAGGTGGAATGAGTTCTCCCAAAAAATGGTAATCCTGTTAGCTCAAGACCAAGTAAAAATTCATAGAATTGATTTTGCGTAATGTCCATTCAGTTCCAAATGCATAATAACTTATTGAACCAGCCTTGAATCTTGCAATTCATCCAGCTCATTTTCCTCCAAAAGTGCAGATTGGTGGCTCTGGAAGTACAAGCCCTGTAAATAGAAAGGGTTCCAAATAAGGTTTTAAGATAGTCACCATAGGGTCATACAATTTCTCTACAACATTCGAGTCTTTTTTTTTTTTTTCAATAGGAAAAATACTTTTTGAAAAGTTGTACAAACCAAGATATTCTTGGTCTCATTTCCAAGTTCTTTATCAGACTTTTTAAAATTGTAGTCAATTCCTAGTTTTACCTTGCTATCAATGTGTTTTGGTTTCACACAAATGTTAAGATTAACAGTTGCAGAGTGCCTAACATTTTCTTGAAGATTGGTGGTTGTGCTAAACATGTACCAATGAGATAGAACACACTTGCACATATTATAATATACATATAATTCTTGTAAATCAATAAATAACTCTGTTAACTCTAAAATCAGAAAAAATGTAAACTAAGGCTCTTTGCTTGTGAGTTTAACTCCGTCGGCAAGCACCTCTACCCATTTCCTAAAAAAGGGTAAATTTAAAGGAATGAGACATAATGTCTAAGTGAGTGCTTTAGGGGTTCTACTGGTGGGTTAGACTCTTCTACTCAAACATCCTTTTTACTTATTTGTCATGACTTGTTCGCACTAGGTTTATGATAATCTTTCGCTCATATGGCTGGATCTACACTTTCCAATCATTAATATTTGTCTTTGGCTCTTCTCTCATTCTCACAACTATTACACTAGTTTACTCTCATTATTATCTTAGGATCTCATTCTCATTATTAATACTTTCTTTTCACAACTCTGTCTAGCTAACTCAACATTTCTTAGATTTTACCCGTCTTTCCTTTGATACTTAAGGTCATGTGCCAAGGTCAAGTCTAAGGTTACTAAGCTTTAGGATGTCCCTAACATTCTCCTTAATTTATGTCATTCTATTCCTTTCACTAGGATCATACTCTTCTACTACATTGGGCGAAAACATCCTCTCACTTATACCTGCCCCAACCAAGATTCACATAACACTATTCTAGACATAACCTTTCTCATACCCTTAAACTTGATTGTCATATCAATTCATATTACAAGTTGCGATAACAGTACTCACACATATACAACACAATGCACTCAAGGCATTCACACAAGACCACATAAGCCAAACACACTCATAATAATGTGCAATGCAATGCTTTTCTTTCTTCTATTTTTGTATGCATAATCATTTTTACCTCATGAAATAGTCTTGGAGCACATGTCTACCTATAAAAAGAAATAAAAACTAAATTCCTAACTATCAAAAGTATTTATTCAACAACTAACCAAATAAGGTGCAAACATAACTCAAAAGCATAAGAGACATCCAATAAGTGCACCAAAAACACTGCTAAAATGCAAGTGTAGGGGCAATTATCAGTTATGTAAAAAAAATTTGGTTGTTGTCCCAACTTGGTTTGTGATGAAAAATTATGAATTTAACATGTAATAGGTCTTGATTTTATATTACAAATGGCATACAATTCTTACACTCAATGGGAACCAAACTATGCATAAATAAGAAGCAAGAAAAGGCAAACTTTTCTGCATAATTTTGCTTTGTTGATCTGGTGCGATTTAAGTCAGTAAATTCATATTTATAGTGAGCCAAATGTTGTATATTAAGTTTATTTTGGTCAGTATATGATCCCCCTAAATTTTTGGTAAGCATTAGAGTCCATTCGAACTTGATTTGCCACTTGGAATTACCAAATGAACAGAAAAAATGTGCTAATATCATAAGTGATTTTGGCATTGTTTTTACATTTAAATGATGTCTAGTGAGTTGATAATGGGTTCTGCAACATTAAAGGACACAAAGGAAAAATATTGGGTGAATTTGAATGCATTTCGAGTCATGGAGTGCAGGTTGTTGTGCATGTTGTGTGTACGCTATCCTGTTTTTGTTTATTGACATAAGAATCAATTTTGAAATGATGTTTTGGTGTGTTGGAAGACAAGGGAATTAGTTAACAAGGTTAGAGATGGTTAGGCATGATTGGAATGGATTAATCTCACTTAAATTTAGTGAAAACTCATGAAGGATGCATAAAGAGAAATGTACTTGTATCTTAGTAAATGAGGAATTAAACTTTTGAGGCTATTATTCTTGTGAAACATACTTGAAACTAATTGTATGTTGTAAAAGAAAAGAAAATAAATGGAGTAGAGTAATCTAACTAGAATTAAAATTTAAGAGTGGTGAGTAAGTTGAATTAGTTTAGACTTAACTCCTAATTTCAATAAACACAGGTTAACACTTTTTAATATAAGTTGTCAAGGTAGCCTTAATTGTGTAAGGTAGTGAAATGACATTGTATTAGAAGATTAAAATCATAAGATTAAGTACTAGTAGTGATAACATAATGATCAACTACTCATGTTGGAACTTAGAACTCTATTTTTATTTAATTACCTTAATCTTTACATTGAGAAAGAATGATAGTACCCTCACTAATTGAGGAAGATAAGTTGAAAGCTAATTAATCTAATGTTATAAGCAACTTGGAGATAATAATCATGAAAGGAAACAAAAATGGTCTTGCTAGCCTATGTATATGTGTCAATTCAGCCATTGTGTGGTAATGGAGTATGAAATAGCTTTGTCTTAATTGTTTTACTTAAAATGAAGTGTTGAGATGTTGTATTCTATGATTTTGATATTGAGATGTGATGATTGTGGTAAGCTTGAAAGCTACCAATGACAAGGCCATGAGAGCCTGAGATTGATATCTGAGATTTGGTATCCGAAATTGATATTGAGATTAAGAATGGTATTGGCAAGTAAATTGTTTGTTTAATCATTATGCTTGGATCAACATGGTATGATATGATGAGATATGTATGTAATGTGACATATGGTAAGCATGGGAGCCAATGAGAAATGATTGAAATTGAGAATGAGATTGTTGATGTTTTTGTTTGATAGGTTGTGTCTTTGTTTGTTTGTTTATTACTATACCCGTAGGGAGGTATGATGGATAGTACAAAAAACAAAGGAGACTCTGCTGGACCTTCGTTATGTATTCATGCTATGATTGTGATGTTGGTGTTTGCGAGAGCAGATGTTGAGATTTTCTCATAGATCAAGTAGAGTCCACATCATCTTTCATGAGTTTGCTATCGGAATTGGTAGTGCATGGATCTTGGATCCACACTCAAGAGTTATTCATTACACTAGGAAGATCACTGTTATCTGCATATCTAATGTAGGTCCTATCTTCTCATCCTCCACACATGTAAATGAGTTTTCGACTTACGAAGATTTGTATTACACAAAAATAGAATTTCGTGTTCAATGATGCCACCCTCTATATCTTCCTTCTACCCGTTACATTATAGGAACAACTCATTTTTAGCCCCTTTTATTGCATCCAAATAATTCGAAGGAAGATGACTACCTCTCGGAGTGTACCGAAAACAATAGTAGTAGTAGTGATTCTAAGATGTCTGAGTGTAGTAGTAGTGATTATGAGATGTCTGAGTCACGACCAACTTAGGAAGTGAGTTTCGTAACTACCTCCCTTCCCAATTTTGATGTTCATCTTTTCTATTGGGTGTATCTTTTGATAGACACATGTGTTTATATTTTGAGATGATAAATGTGTTTGTCAAAAGATACACCCCATATAGAAAAGATGAACAACAGAATGGGAAAGACGGATTATTACAAAACTCACATCCTAAGCTAGTCACAACTTAGACATTTCATAATTGTTGCTACTACTACTATTATTACTTTGACTACTTGACTCAAACATCTTAGAATACTACTACTACTACTACTTGACTCAGACATCTCAGAATCAGTACTACTACATACTACAACTACTACTCCCACTAGGAGACTCTGAGAGGTAGTCATCTTCCTCCAGCTTATTTGGAGGCAATAAAAAGAGCTGAAAATGTGTTGTTTCCTCTAATGTAATTGGTAGAAAGTAGATATGGTGGGCGATGCCCTTGAACATGGGATTCTATCTATGTGATACAAATATTTGTGAGTTGAAAACTGATATTTACATGTGTGGAGGACGAGTAGATAGGACCTCCATTCAATAAGTAGATAACAATGATCTCTCAAGTGTAATGAATAATTCTTGACTATGGATCCACGATCCATGCATGTCTAATTCCGACCCCAGTATCATGAAAAATGATGTAGACTCTACTCGATTTTTGAGGGAATCTTGACATTTGCTCCCATGAACAAGCACATCACAATCATAATAGTCAAGTTCTTAGACAAATAAGCAAGGATAAGTTCACAAGAATAAACATAAGACATTGAATTAAAATAATATTATTTTAATCAAATGTATTAGAACGAGTTCTAATTTTGACATTAACTTAATTATAATTAATTCCATGGAAATCTTGACTATTTTCTCACTCTAACAGTTTATTCATAGACCCTTGATTTCACAACACAATATAGGTTTTTAGTTGAAATTTTGACTAAAATCCACACAGAAAATCATATAAATTTGTTTAATTAATTTTCCATGAATAATTTATATTTTCTCTCCTAATTATATTCATTGGCTGATTTCTTTAAGGAAAATGTTCAACATACACCTAAAAAATGGGGTGTATAGGTAGGAGGAAGAAAGTTAGAGAGAGGAATAAATTGATAGATGTGACAAATGATGTGATAAGAAATGAAAAGAGAAATAGGAAGAAAAATAGGATGGAAAGCACATGAAGGAAGAAGTAAGTGTATGATAATAATAACTCTATCTTTTACATGGAAAATCATGCCCCAATTCAACATAACACATAGAGAGAGAAACATAGAGGAAACTATAAGTATGATAGGTGATATGATATGATGAGAAAAAAAAGATAGATAGAGATAATGGATGCTAATGGGATGTTTGATATATAAGGGTGTCTATATATTATTACATTCAAGTTACTCTTATAATAACTTTTTATTTGCCTCTAAAAAAACTTGACACAGGAATTGAGGACTTGGATTTCCTCTCCAGTTAGATTTCACACATTTAACCCGGAAATGGATTTACTGCATTCACACATTTCATGTATAAAAATCATTAGATGAAGATCAACAGTTTACATTTCTAATACATATTTTAAGTTGAAGCTGTCGAGATAAAATTAGTTGTTTGATTTTTATCCAACGATTCTGATTAGCAGAATGTGTGAATGTGAGAAGTCCCTCACCACAAAGAATCCTGGTCCCATTTAACTTTGTAATCATGATTTGATGCTTGGATTTTTTTTTCTCATACATTTTATTAGTTTTGTAAAAAATGAAAAATAAAATCAAGAGTTGAGATGCAACTTGTCTTCTCTCTCTGTAATTGGAGAGAATCATCATCCAAAAATCAAACACCCTCGGTCAGTGTCAATCCTTAATTTACAATCATACACTCACTCTTCTTAAACTTATTAATATCATATTATATATAATTATTTTTATCAACGAGTTATTGTATTAAAAGGGAAAAATATATGTGAATGTTTGTTAAAAAATTAGGTAAATAAAATAAAAGTATAACAAAACAAAATTGATAAGGGTAGTTTGTTCTTAATTTTATTTTTCAAATACAATTTTTGATGTAAAAGAATTAGAGTACCCTTTGAACTCTCAGCAATAAAATTTGCTTTGTTAAAAAATTATTTTTGACAAACAAAAACCCTAAATACCAAACTGCACAGAACATCGATTCATAGAAAAATGAAAATTCAGATGTTTACGATATGATGAATGCTCAGATAAATGAAAATAAACTATGGATAAGTGAGGGTTGAAACAACATCCATTTTTATTTTTTTTTGATAAAGGAAACAACACACCCATGTGCGAACACATCAAAACCCATTTTAATAAAATAAAATAAAATCAACAATCAAAAGGAAAAGGGTCATCCCTTTTTACCTAAGTAAATCACAAGTTCAGATGTTTACGATATGATGAATGCTAAGATAAATGAAAATAAACTATGGATAAGTGAGGGTTGAAACAACATCCATTTTTTTTATAAAGGAAACAACACATCCATGTGCGCACACATCAAAACCCATTTTAATAAAGTAAAATAAAATCAACAATCAAAAGGAAAAGGGTCATCCCTTTTTACCTAAGTAAATCACATCACGAATAAAAAAGACAGAACTAGAGATTGAGAAGACAATACCCAGTAGATCTGTAGGAACGAGAATTGGTGGGCCCTGGGTAGCGAATGAAAGTTGATAGCTTTTCCAGTTACTCACTCTCACTCTTAATTTCTCTGTGTATCTCTAGTGTGTATATCATGAACAATGAAGTGAAGAGTGAGAATGAGATTGCTTCAATTTATAGACAAAATTGAGGGTTGCCTTAGCAAACGTAGATTTTGGATTGGATAAAAAATCCGTTAAAATAGCATTATAGAATTTCTCTTTCCTTAGTTGGTTTTACTTATATGGAAGTTCTTAAATTTAGATTGACAAAATGTTCGAATCCCTATCGAGGTGCCCATATATTTTACCTCGTGTCGCCTTTGTCCCCATTTCACTCATTTTATCCACCTTTTGCACTAGTTGTCAACTTTTCATTATTGGTTTTTGAAAATTGTTGAAACTCTTCCATTTTTTTGTTTTAACAAATATACAATCAATGAAGAAAAGGAAAATTCAGATCTTTATGATATGATATGAATGCTCAGATCAACGAAAATTAACTATGCATAAGTGAGGGTTGAAACAACACATCCACGCACGTACACATCGAAACCCATTTAAAAAGTCAAGTAAATTAAATAGTAAAAGGAAAAAGGAACATCCATTTACAACAGTAAATCACATCAATATATCACAAATAAACAAGACAGAGAGATCAAAAAGACAATACCGTAGAGGTATGTAAATATACGGGAATTAATTGGGCCGTCAATAGTGAAAATTGATAACTTTTTCACTCCCACTCTTAATTTCTCCATGGATCTTTAGTCTGTATATCATGAACGGTGAAGAGTGAAAGTGAGGTTGCTTCAATTTATAGACAAAATTGAAGGTTTTCTTGCTTCAATTTACGGGAAAAAATGTTGAAACTCCTTCCCCATTTTTTGTATTAAAAATATATAATCAATGCATTGAAGAAAAGAAGGAAAACATTCATTTTTTTTATTTTCTTTTTTTGTTATATAAATTTAATTTTTTTTATCTACTTCCTTAAAAGAGCCTACGAGCATTTAATTTTTTTTTAAATTCTGCTTTTGTTATATGAATTTAAAAATATGCCTTTTATTATGTCAATTTCTTTATAATAGTCAAACAAGCATTTTACTTCTCTACCAAAAGAAAAAAAGCATTTTACTTGTTGAAACGTCGTAATTTTTCTTAATCTATGATTTTAAGTTATTTGAAATAATTACAAGAGAAGTTAAATTTACTTAGTGAAAAATATGATTGAAAGAAATACTTCAGTTTTTTTTTTTTACCAAAATGGTGTAATTTTTTTTTTTCAAAAACTACCAAAATGGGTATTTTTTACAAATATTACGGAAATGGGTAAGTCATGTTTTAAAACATGACTTTAGTTTTAGCATAATTTTTTTTTTTAAAAATAGAAGTCGTGTTTTAAAAATTGACTTTTTTATTTTTAATCCTGAAGTCGCACCTTATAATTTTTTTTTAAAAATTGCTATTTATACCTTCTATTTTATTGATACACCCCCTTTTAAAATTTTTTTCCCATGAAACATAAGAAATTCAACTATAAAAATTTATCTGGAATAAAATATTACTCAAATAATTTCCTACTCTTAATTAATTTCTAGTTTAGGGTACATGGAAAAAAATTAAAAAGGGGGTGTATCAATAATATAGGGGGTGTAAATAGAAATTTTAAAAAAAAATTATGAATTCGTTTGCCAAGGCACAACATCACGAAGAAAAATAAAAAAAAAATTAAGAAAGTTGATTTTTATAACACGACTTCTATTTTTTTTATTTAAAAAAAAAGCTAAAACTAAAGTCGTGTTTTAAAACATGACTTCTTTATATGAAGTCGTGTTTTAAAACACGACTTATCCATTTATGTAATTTTTTCAAAAAGTACCCATTTTGGTAATTTTTTTTAAAAAAATTACACCATTTTAGTAAAAAAGCCGAATACTTCTTTATTGATTTTGCGTTGTTGGATTACAAACGAGAGCATTTTAATCCATTTCTTGAACTATGCAAGTTTGAATTTCTAGGGGTGAAGAAGATTTCTCTAGGTCAATCCTTTATGTCCTAGAAAACCCACCTCAATTTCATTTGTTTAGTTGTCTTAAGAAGAAATAAAAGGGAAGGGTTTCAGAGGAAATTAATGGCGGGCTATGGGGTTTATTGAGAAAAAAGTCCATTCCTCATTCCCTCTCCTTGTTGGTAACCACCTCACCCTTAACTACTCTCTCTCTCATTCACCCAAGTGCTCTCTCATCTCTCTAAGTGGATTCTTTGCGCTCTCCCTCACTAGTTCATTGCTTTTTCTCCTCGCTTGGGGCCCAAGTAATCATTATTGTTGGTAAGCTTTACCTCTCATTCTATCTCATTTTTCTCTCCCCATTGAGCTGGGCCATAATGGGTTTCATTTCAAAATCTAAGTTGTGTTCAATTGTTTTGATCTATTAAATTTGTGAGTTCGGTGTTGTTGATGTTGTGTGGAGTAAAGCTTCTTTCTTTGGCTCAAGAACTCACATTTATCTCCTCTCCTTCAATTTTCAAAACTTGGAACTACAAGAGGTAAGGGCAGCTCACATCTTATTATATTTTGTTGATTGGTGATGAACTGGAATGTTTGTTGTGCTATAATGGTTATAATGAATAACTAATCTTAACCATCAGATTTCAAGAAGATAAATGATGAGAATGAAGATAACTCTTTTGAAATTACTCTTAGAATAAGTTGATACCTCTCTCTCTCTCTCTCTCTCTCTCTCTCTCTCTCTATATATATATATATATATATATATATATATATATATATATATTGCATTTGTGTGTCTAGATTAAAATTAAAAATTGAGTATAATTTAAATTATTTGTTTGTCAAATGACATAAAAATGTTTAATTTAGGAATTACTATTATTAAAAATTGAATCAAAAGTTAGTCAATAAATCAACCTTTAAATCAACTTATAAATTCGATACCAAAATTGGTCTCTAAATCACTCACTAAATTGATCAATGTTTGGTTTCTACATTTGTCCCTAAAAATTGGTTTCTAAATTTGTCTTCAAATTAGTTTCTAAATTGGTCTCTATAAGAACTTTCTACTTTTTCTTTAAAATTGGTATATAAACTTAGTCTCTAAATGTCTAAATTTGATGTCTAAATTGGTCTCCATATTAGTATCTAAATAAGTCTACAATATTGATCTGTAAGTCATTCTTTGAATGGGTCTTTATAATCAACGGTTAGCGGTTTAACTACTTATTGAAATCAAACTATTTTAGTCACTAATTGATTTATTGGCCGATTTTCTCATTTTGGCAACCATTATTATTTTTTTTGCCTCTAACAACAATTTTTCTTGTAGTGTGCTAAGAGCTTCCGTGGCCGCAAGAAAGTTCAAAATGAAAAATGTTTTCACATTATTGAATATATACCACGCAACTTCTCATGTCTTAAGACACCAAAATAAAATGAAATTATGGAGAGAAAGAACATAATCTTATAGGTAATGGCTACAACACCATTATGAATGAATTTGGAATTAAAAAATATTTTTGAACTGAAGCCATAAATATTTCTTGTTCTATTTGAATAGAGTTTCAAACAAAGAAACATTTTGAACAAGATTGCATATAAATTGTAGAAGAATAAAAACCAAACATATCATACACAGTACTTTCATGTAATAATTTGGATGTAAATGCTATATTTTGAACAATAAGAAAGCCTAAGAAAGTTTGATTCTAAATAAGATAAAGTTATTTTCATTAGTTATTTTGTGTCCTCTAAGGCATAAAGGTTTACAAATTTTTAAAATGACATATATTTAGACCTAATATTCAGGAATAACAATAAAATTGTTTAATTCATCCTGTTTCACTAGTGAGGATTTAGTCCCAAAACCCGTGACAAAAGGATAGAAACAAGCAATATCAGCAAACATCATTCAGCTCATCAGAAAAAGAACCCTCCTGAAAAGAAAAAGAAAAAAAAAAAGCTTGGGATTAAGTGAAGAATTTTAAGATCATGCAATGCCAGTTTAGAATCATGAATGGATAAAGCTATATATAGTTCAAGGAAAATCACCTCAATGGTAGCCTTGTTCACAGAAGTAACTATAAATGTGTGGGAAAGTGCAAAAACAACTTTGCCAACAAATAAAAAATATATATATTATGAGCATTTCATCTCACCTTATAGAAAAAGATGGAAGCCATCCTGACTAGTTTCCAGCTTCTAAAGAAAGGATTGAACCGCCTTTCACAAAATCATCGTCAACATGAGTGTTGTTATATCCTCTACGCATTATTGTTGGGTTTAGATTTTCCAGATCCTCCTTAAATACCCAGTGATATCCGCAACTGGTCACCCTCGTGCCCAAACCTTGGGAGTGCTCGACCATGGTTTGCATTTTGATGCCATAAAGATCAAGCATTTGTTCTATTTTAAAATAAGAAAAAAATTCTTCCTTGGTCAAATAGAGTAGCCACAAGTGATGTGATTCGACTATGACTAGATGCCTATCAAGAAGTATTGGAATAAAGAGAGAGGAAAAACGGGATTTCATTTCAAAACTAATCCTTATTGTGGGATTCCATTTAAGATTCAAACTAGTTGGATCATCAAACACCACAAATACCACGCTGCAAGCAATGCCAATCCAGTTATTGTTATGCATAATGGGAGATGGGTCTAGGCTTATTGAAGTATCCACACTTTGATTATTGAACCATCTTGGTATTTGATTTCCAGGAATAACAATATCAATCCAGCCAATAGGGGTACCTGATTCTTGGCTCACCTGATACAAGAAACATAGACATGTCTTAGTTCCTAGTTCCTACACAAATGGAAAGATCAAAAGAGTGAGTATGAACCTGAAGGATTTGTATCATCCATGCAAAAGTCATGCCACGACAACGTTCGATATCAACTATCTTAGGACAGTTGAAAATAAATAATCCCCTTCCGTAACGAGCAAAAGTGTAGCTTCCTCTTGTTGCTGGCAAGGCAGTAGGTGATGGCATCTCAGGCAGATATCTCAATTGCTTGCAATGCTGCAAGTTTAAATGTACAAGTTTGGAAAGCTTATTGATGCTATAAGGGAGGCTAATGAAATTGTTTCCCCCTAAATTCAAGGTTTCTAAAGAAAGCATGGATCCAATAGCATCAGGGATTTGGCTTAGATTGCAGAAACTTAGATCAAGGTCATGCAAGCAAAAGAAGGTAGGCAAGGAAGGCAACAAACAACCAGCTGAATTTTTATAACCTCTAGAATAGGAGAAATGGAAAGGTAGCATAATTATTTTCTGAAAGATGGAGGAGGATGTTGACTGGGATTGGATGACAGTTTCCCTGATATTATCAGGCATCTTAGAATGCTCCTCATGTATTGGTTTCTCTAACAGCTGGTTACTAATACTTTTGGACAGCCAGAGATATTTAGATATTCAAGAGAACTCAGACCCAATATATTGCTGGGCAGACTTACTAGATTTTTGCAGTTTTTCAAATTCAAGAAAGCAAGCTTTCTTAGAAGACCAACTGATCGATGGATCGACGCAAGTTTGGTGCATTCTTCAAGAATTATCCACTCAAGATTAGGGACCCGTCTAAAGTCTGGAACCTTAATAAGATTCTTGGAGTAACTGAGATCCAAAGCTCTTAAATTTGGCAGATACTGTAAAGGACCCAAAAGAAGAGATAGTTACTTACCACATTTTGTTTAAAGGTGGGAACAAGCTGAGATGATAGTATTCTTTTTTAATTCTTATTTCAAAAAGTAAAATTAAGAAGATAGTTTACAATACCTTTATGCCTTTCCATAGTTGTTTGATGTTACTACATCGCATGATCAATTCAACCAGTTTGTTCGGCTGAAAACCTGATGGTAAATAGGAGAAAGGATATTTATACCACTCAAGAAATTGTAGTTTATTGGAGAGAAAATTAAGGCTTCCCATAAACTTCACATCATGGATTATGAGTAACCTAAGCTGACTCATTTTGTACATGGCTTCAGCATCAGTCACCAATTTTTCCCTCTCTCTTGACATGTCAAAAACAATGGCTTCATTGTTTGTTGCTTCCTAAATTAAGCATTGCAAAAAAATAAATAAATAAATAAATAAATTCACCACTCGAAATATACATAAAACTTATAAAAAAAAAGGAAAATATAAGAAGATTCTTTTTGATTAAAAGAAAATATAAGAAGATGATTAGTTTATTATTATATTGTTATTAATAAATACAAAAATGTCACATTATTTCCTGTTTTTAAGATTTGGTGAAGGAATTATCATCATTTCCTTAACAAAATAAAAATTAAAACAAGTGATATTATCATAATAATTAATAAAAAACATTAACAGAAAGTCCAAAAATCTTAATTATATTTCAAACAATTACCTACTTTACCGTAGCCTCCGACATAACGTTGTAGAAATCTTCATGGAGCCATAACTTGCTCCACTTTTCAGGCTCTTTGGCTGAATTGCCTTTAACAATTTTTCTGCCCAAATCTTTCAACAAATCATGCATTTTGATATGTCCATATGAATTGTCAATTAGTGATTTATCAAGAAGGACTCTTATTCCAATTTCAGAATGAAATCCACAACAATCTAGAACTTTCTTCACATATAACTCCTCATACCCGCTGAAGAAACAAGCAATATCTAGAAATATTTGCTTTTCAAATCTTGTAGTCCATCATAACTAATTTGTAGCACATCCAAAATATCTTTGTTGGGATATTCTTTCAGTCTAACTAATGCACTTCTCCACTCTGAGACATTTCGATCACACAAAAATGAACCCAGTACTTTAATTGCTAGTGGTAGACCATTAGCATATTCTAGTACATCAAATGTCAACTCTTTGTAATCTCTCAAAATATCATCACAATTAAAAGCTTTTTTACAAAACAATTTAAGAGCATTAGCACCATTTAATAGTTGAACTTTGTAGACTACATCCACTCGTACTCTTTTAAGATATGCTTGTCTCTAGAAATTATGATGATTCTACTCCCAGCACCTAACCATTCGCGATTCACAACTAATTTCTCCAGTTGTTTAACTTGATCAACATTATCAAGAACTATAAGGGTCTTTACACAACGTAGCCTACTTTGTATCAAATTAGCTGCATTATAAAGATTTCTTATCTGGAGATTTTCATCATTTAGAGTTTGACAAAGAAGTTGCTTTAGAGCACCCATTAGACCAAAATCTCTATAAATTTTGCTAACATCATCAATAAAACAGCGAGCATTATACTGATGAGAGATTCTATCAAAGAAAATAGTAGCAAGAGTTGTCTTTCCTATTCCACCCATCCCACAAATTCCTACAATGCGAACATCATCAACTGGGTCCAAAAGTAAAAGTTTTTCTAGTTCTTAAATAGGAGATTCCATCCCAACTAGATCATTTGGAAGACTTGAAAAATTGTAACCCAATATACTTATTATCTCTTGAACAATTATTTCAATCTCAGCATGTTGTGACCTGAAAGTTTAAAGAATACCAAAAGCACCAAATTATCACCTAAGAAAATCAAACAAAAAGTACATGTATAGAACAAGGTAACAGTATTATTTTTCCATTTTGATAAAAACTTTTCCTTAAGCACGTAATTCAGACCAAGTTTACCTGTTAACACATCAACGGATCACAAAATACTTTCATCAACTCATGCCTAGTTTTTGATCAGTAACTCGTGCCTAGTTTGAGAAGTGAAAGTGAATTCATATTTTTTTCATTAGTATTAGAGAAAACTACTTACTTATTCCTGATATCCCAACCAGCGAGATTGGCTACTTGTGTGAGAGCTCCTCTCCATCTTTTCACTTGTTCTATCTTCTCTCTATTTTCTTTGAATCTCTCTTCGTGCTTGGCAAAGGCTTTCCCATAATCCCCCATTTGTTTTCGAACCTCAGATGGATCAACATCATAGAAAATGGGCAGAACATGTTTTCCGGAGACTATAACACAATCAAGGATCTTTTCAAGTTCTCGCAAGCACCATGATGAAGAAGCATAGTTCTTTGAGAGGACAATAACAAAAATCTGAGACCCCTCAATCGCTTGCATGAGTTTAGAGAGTATACATTCTCCTTTCTTCAGCTTTGTGTCATCCCTAAAGGCAAGAATGCCTTTTCTGTGTAAAGTACCAAAAAGATGGTCAGTAAAATTGTTGCGTGTGTCCTTACCTCTAAAGCTCCCAAACACATCATATTTCTTTATCATCCCATGTGAAGTGCTGCATGGGACGATGCTGCCGTTGGAAGCCATAGCAATTGCAACAGCAAAAGCTAACTAGTTGAGGACAAGTATTTAATAACGAAAGTGAGGGTTGTGATATGTTTTTCAAATTCTCGAAAGCGTGTTATCTCCATTGACAGGCGTTGACGCAACCTTTGAAATATTTTTCAGATTTTAAATGTGATAATTTTGTCATAATTTAGCACCAAAAATTAATTAGAATATTAAAAAACAGCATTGTACAAAGTCAGAAAGACTTGGAACAATCTTTCTGTCAAAAAGAAAAGAAAGAAAGACTTTGAACAAGCTCGCGTAAACGCATAAATTTCACACATAAATTTCACACGACCAGAAGTCACACGTGTTGGTGCTTGTTCCTACCTACTATTTTAACTATTTATTCGTGGAGAGATTTTTAGGTAGTGTCGGAATATCAAGTATTTATGGTCTCCACCAATTATGTGACATGTACAGTTTTTTTCATTTGTGAAAATAATTAATAATATTTAGTTATATGTGATATAATGATTAGTGGAGATCAAAATATTTTAAATTATCGAATAATTTCTCTTAATCGTAACTTTTTTTTTTCTTGCCTTCCTTGAACACATTACTTATTATCGACATACTGAAATTTATTAAAAATTATGAAAATTTGTGAGTCTCATTTTTAATTTAATGAACTTCATGATTTTATAATTTTAAATAAATATTAATCATTAATAATAAAAAATATACTATAAAAAATGATTAGAAAACGTGTTACTAACCTTCTTCTCAGAATATTTGTTGGGAGTGTGTGACAATGCTTTACAGTTGCAACCCACGTTAAAAAGTATTATTCTAACTTTTCAATCAAGTCCCAATTTTATCGTCCACTACATTTCAATCATGCTCCTAATATTATTATTCACTTTTGATTATAAAGCAGGAGGTGAATTATTCGTTAGGTTTAAAAAGAATTTTGTTAAGGATGCCACCTGACCCCGAAAAATATAAAAGATAAAAAGTGACAGTGACTTATTTTTTGCTGGCAAGCAATTGGAAGATGGTAATACTTTAGTAGATTACTAGATAGTACCCGTGTGTTGCATGTGTAAATTTGAAGGAAGAATTTTTTTGAATTATATACAAAATTATATTGGCAATTTTATTAATTTTTTATATTATTGGAAAAAAATTATAATCAATTCTTACAAAGTCTGTTTCGGTTTTCCTCCTTTTCTACAAATAAATAAAATGTTGCTATTTGGAAACAAATTGAAATTACTAAGGTATAAAAAAAATACTCATCGAATATTGTCTCTTTCCATAACAATTTGTTTTTTCATCATGTTATATTCAATCTCCTTAAAAGCAATACTCCAATGACATCTACATATGAAAAAAATTATTTGATACCAAATTTAATACATACTAAAAAAATGATAATTAAATTTATAGTTTGTAATTTTCTATTTTTCAGCATATGAATGAAACATTCCTCTTTAGAAAACAAATTAAAAAGACCAAGGTATAAAAAAAAATACTCACCGAAAATTGTCTAATTCCATGACAACACAAGAGAATTTTTCCTCAAATTTTACATTAAATTTTTGATATTAGACTTATTGTTAATTTAATAAATATTTTAATAGCAATATTTTCGTTGCAAATATATTCAGATATTAGTTACACTAATTTCTAATTAATAAGATTTTTTCATCAATTAAAATATATATTAAAATGTTAAATCTGGAAAGAAAATAATATATTAAATGTCTTACAAATATTAAGATTATGTTTGTGCTAATCAATAATTAATTAATTGATTATCTATTTATCTATCTATCTATAATTGATTATATATCTATCTATATCTATATATTATATAAAACATAGTTCACCAGAATGCGACATGTGGACTACCAGTCCTAGTCAGCAACTGTGTTTTATATAATATATAGATAGATGGATAGATAAGTTTAATTTATAACAGAATCTTATTATCCTTCACCTTTCCAGTAGCTCCTAATCATGCCTGTCTCACAACGCATACCATAAAATAGTGCAAGTCCTTGAAATCGATTTCAAGAATTGTGAGAAGGAAAATTCTCAGAAATTTCCAGTGAAGTTGGATTGAAATATCTTAAACTCAATTGTGAAAGAGAAAAATGGGAGACTTCCTAAAAACCATGCCAAAATTGTAGGTAAAACATTCCACAAGAGATGACAATATAAATATACATGCACAAAAGTATATTAATTTATAAAATGATTAATGTTACTATCACCCATAACTTGTCATCAATTTTTGTTTTTAAAATTTTGTGATATTTTTATTTGTAGTATATTGTTTATTGTTTGTGATTATTTAATAATTAAATATTAATGCATATTATTACAACACCCATTTGAATATATAAAAAATAATATTTACAAGTATGCAACTTTTAAATCGAAGGACACACAAGAATACCTAAAATCTCTTATCCTCTTTTTCTTCTTTCATCAGTAGTTTTTCTTCGATTTAAGTACTACATTTAATAATGAATAGAAATCAAAGTAATTCTTCATTTAGCTTTTTCTAAAATGCATGAAAATTTTTCTTTTAAAAATACTTTTTTTTTCATTGGTTTGACCTAATTGGTTCAAAAGTTCAGAAGGATTTTTTTTTGGAAGGATTTAACTTTGAAAAAAAATCAAAAGGATTTTTGGGCTTTGTGTTTTTAAGTGCATTACTTTAACCTACCTATTTATAATATATCAAAGTTGAAGCAATTAAGTTGTAGCGTTACACTTCTCAATTGTTCAGTTACTTAATTTTCAATGAGCCAACTAATTAAGAATTTTCCATGAGTTATCTTTTTATAAACTCTTTATCTATCCTTTTCGTGCCATTTGAGTTAACATGTCGATCAGGAGTTACAAACTTTATGCTAAATGCATTTATGCACCATATTAGGTTAGATTAAGGAGTTTAAATGAGCATCATACTCTTCAACTTTAAAAATATTCCAAAACAACATTAGTGCATTTTTTTTGGGTACATTAATTGAGGAATAAAAACAAGAATAAAGACAAAATAACATGAATAACATTCTTAAAAATCCAATCCCCTCAAGATCTTGTGGGATGATCTGCACCAGCTGAAACAAAACCCCAGAATTAGGGCCAAATATATAATCTGCACATTGATTGTCCTCCCCCAATTAATGACGAATTTCCACCTTTCATGAACATTTAGCAATTCTTTGACATTCGCTAGAATTGTTGATATGAAGAAGAATATAGTTCTTAGCCCCCATAACACATAGGTCCATCCTATACACATAGATCTCTAGGCACCACATACTGAATAATGGTTGGTAGGGTATAGTATTAACATTATAGGATGGTTGGTCTCTTGTATTTGTATATGGGCTTGGATATCCCTTGTACCCTTTTAATATTTTTTTTTGTCACGGGTGTTCCCAATCCATTGTACCCTTTTAATATAATACTATCTCTGGTCCTATATATAAGAAATGAAAGACAAAATTTTCTTGATCTTAATTATAAGAAACATATACCTACTTTCAATTGTATTTATTGCTACATTTCCGTTTTACTCCTAATTAATTGAAGTCTATTAATGATATATACTCATTTTCCCATAAAAAGTTTGAAAAACTATATATCTTTTACAAATACCTTTAAACCAATTAATTAATGGGTAGTCTTGGAATAAAATTAAAATTTATGACGAATTAATCAATCTAATCACTTTTATTGGTCTTGATGAATTAAGTATTTATTTCTTATAGTATATAGGACTGGAGGTAATATTGTCTTTGGCTAACCAAAAAAATCTGCAGGAAAGGTTACGTGCACAAAACACGTCACTAATTTTGAGGTTCACTCGTAGTCACCTTTTCTCATGCAGGCACCAGACTTTACGTGAACCATACTAATTTCCAAGTCATGACCCACCTTAAGTCCACTCCTCATCACCTCTTATCTTACAAAAACCTGACTTTGTAGATACCTCATTTGCGAACTTTTTTTTTTTTTATATATATAAGATCATAAGCCAATTTTGTTACTACAACAAGCCTCGAGTTTCCTTTCTCCACTTATCCTCACTAATTCTCTTGGAAGAACTAACCTAAATGATATCACATTTGCCAATTTTAGAGCTCAAACACCATTACTCTCTTAATACACTTTAGTCATTTATTTTCAATGGTCGAAAATGAAAGAGCTTTAGTGAGGGATGAAGAAGGGGAGTGAGAGGAGGAAGAGTGGAGATGGAGATGGAATTGAAGGCTGAAGGGTATTCCATTAAAGGTGAAGACATTTGTGTGGGAAGCCGGCTCAAAACCGCATACTGACTTTGGCAAATTTGTCAAATAGAGGTGTTGTGTTGGGGTCTGAGTCTTTGTGTAGAGAGGGTGCCAAAGTGAAGAGGAATCAACAAATCATTTTTTTTTTCATTTTTTGAATGTGTTCAATTCTCTAAGGCGTGGGGAATATCCACTGCTTTACACAATGTATGTAAATCCCATTTTCTACAGTTTGGGGGTTTGTTCTCGGGTTTTCGTGCATAGAAATCTTTATGACAAGTAATATGGTCTTGTTATCGTATGGGCAATATGGCTGGCAAGGAAAGCCAACATTTTCAATTCTACTGTGCTGGATATGGAGCAAGCGGTAGAGAACGCTAAAATTAATCTTGGCTTTGGTTATCAACTAGAGACAAGAGTTTTAATTATATATCCACTATGGTGCTGGTTCACTGACCTTGGTAGCTATTTGGACATTCATAAAAGAGTACTGTGATTTTTGAATCAGTGAGGGATGCAGGTTATATCAAACCATTTTTGCATATGGTAAGTTGGTGCGTGGTTCATTGCGCCGATGATGGCATTGGAGGGCTTTCACATTGCAATCATTTATATAATAGCTAATTGTGAGTGGCATGTTGGGTCCACTTTTCTCAGAGATGTGGTCATTATATTTGTGGTCATGCAGTGTGTTCTTGGTGGCCTATGTTGGAGAATTATTTCATAAATGCTTATATGGAAGATTTGGTTGCAGCTATTTTTTGGTTTATTGGAAAAGTCTAAGTTGGATAAATGGGGTTAGATAGATCTGGTTTCTTTTCTCAATATGTGTGGCATAGTCACATCAGTTTGTGGTCTAACATATTTGTAAAAGTCAACAAATATAATGGTTCCTTATGGCATTATCTTGGATGGGTTTCTTAATTATAACTGTGTATGGGTAGCTATTTCCTGCTGGACAGCAGTTTTTTTGTTGGGCATAATGGTAGAGTGACTGTTAGGCATCGTTTAACCTATTTTTCAAAAGACATACACAATTTTAAGAATAAACTCTCAAATAAATTCTTTAAGAGAAAAAAGGACTATGCACTGACAGTGTAAAATAGTTTTACACTGTCATCCAATCATAACTCACCATTTATGGTAAGTTTGTTGACTTTTACAAAATTATCTTAAAAGTCATATCAACGGTGATTTGTGATTGGATGACAGTGTAAAATCATTTTACACTGTCAGTTCATCACCATTAAACTCATTCTTTAAACTATATTGATTGAACATTTTAATCCTTAAAACTTTTGAAAACCCTCTTTAGTTTTTAGCTTTATAAAACATTTGTTACTTTAATCTTTTTAATGCAAAAGTAATAAAAAATAAAGTGAAAACTAACTAAAATAAATTATTTTCTATCAACTTAAAAAATTAACAAAAGATTTTTGAACTTTATGTAATAAAATGTCTGACTCAATTATAAAATTTTGAAAACTAATATGAAAGTTTGCTCATGATTTTAATATTAAAATTCATAATGGTCTCTCGGTAATGTTTATCTTGTGTGTTTGCCAACCGATTTAACCATGCGATAATATCAGGGTGGTTGACAAGGCCTTTGTCATTGCATCATATTAGGAGCAACTCACGAATGATATGATAATAAGGTCACGAATAATCTTAACTAGTGAAGAAAGATGGCTACTAGATTATCACAATGCATAATCGGAAAGGAGTGGGTTTGGTTGGTACATAGCCGTCATACTTGGAGCAAGAATAAGTGAAAGAGTTATTGGAGCTCATTCGACATCATTTAGGACTCGGAGCCAGCAGTGGCAATTTATTTTTATAAATATATTTATTATTATCATCAAGGTTTTAAATTGCGGTTGCAGTTGCCAACACGGTTGTGGTTTTGTTGCAATTCTTGACATTGTGGGAAATTATGGAAAAATGTGGTTGACATGGCTAGAATTGTGATTGTGAGGTGGTTGTGGTAAGTTGAAAAACCTTTACGTTATAACCGCAATTACAGTTGCGGACCGCAATTTAAAACCATAATTATCATATGCATACAAATAAATAATGAGATGGAATAAAATGTGTAGTTGAATAAAGCTTAAAAGTACTTAGTGAACTTAAAATGGAACAAAACAAGTCAATAAAAAAACAAATTTCGACAACTACGGAAAAATTGGAGGTAGCGGGTTCAAATTATAAAAATAGAGGAGACAAAAAGATAATAACACTAGATATACTTGTATTTTTTTTTCAATGTAAGGAGGTATATTTGCACCCCAACTGAAAAATTTAGAACAATAGGTTTAAATTATAAAAAAAGAGGGGGCAAAAAGATAACAATACTATATATAAAACTTGTATTTTGTTCAAAGTCAGGGGGTGCATCAGTATAACATAGGTCCGCCAATGCTTGTAACATGCATCCCATGGACTCCATGTTTGTCATAACCTAAATGACACAAATTAATCCTATGGCTTCATGTGTGTTTCTAAGGCCCTCCCATTAGCATTTGGAGGACAGATCCACCCTAGCTAAAACTTACTAGAAAACAACCAGATTTATGCAAAATAAACAAACATACATACATTGAGCTATTTTTTTTGTTTTGTTATGATAGAGTGGTTGTGTGGAACATACTTGAATAAAAATGATATGTAGACATTCTAAATCTATTATACTCGTAGTAAGAGAAAGAGATAGAAGAGAGAGAAGTCTAGGTATGATATGATATGATATGACAAGAAAGCATACATAGAGAAAAATAAGTGATAATGAGGTGTTTGGAATGGAGGAATGTTCATGTATCATTACTCCTGAATGTCTAACTTAAAGGTGGTTCCTTTCTTTCTATAATGATGTACTAATCCTATATACTGCTTTAATAGGTCTCTTTAGTAGGAGTAGTGATAATCCTCCACTGCATTTTGGGTTATAAATAAGAGAGATATAGGAAGAAAAGGAAAAGATAGATAGAGAAAGTGATAAATTAATATGATAAGTGATGTGATAGAAAAGGGAGAGATAGAAAGAAAATAGGACGAAAATAAGATGGAAGACAATTAGTTGATGCATGGTTATAATTATACATATTGTGGTGTTGTAATATGGCGGTTATAATGACCTACTACATTACAAGAAATTAATTACCATAAATCCCAAACTAGTTCAATTTTAAATGAACTCCTAAATTAATTTATTATGAAAATAAGTGTAAATTTTTTGCACTCGTAATCATTTACCATAGATTAAATGAAATCACAATTTAAATATCATCAACATACATGCAAAGATAGTGAATAATAACACATATATTATAAAAGTGAGCACTACCATGTACCCTAACGCATTACAATCCATAATGAAAACAAATACATAAGTTTCTCAAAATGTAAATACATGTTTCTATCAAAAGATACACCCAACAGAAAAAAATGTACATCCAAATGCGGAGTGGAGATAATTACAAATCTCACTTCTTTAGTTGGTCATGATTCAAACATCTAAGAATCACTACCACTAATATTACTTGACTCAGACATTTCAGAATCACTATTAGTTAACTCAAAATCACTACTACTACCACTACTACTACTACTAAACTCAAACATCTCATAATCACTACTAAACTCAGACATCTCATAATCATTACTTAACTCAAACATCTCATAATCACTATCACTACTAATACTATTGCTACTGGAAGACACTGAGAGGTAGTCATCTTCCTCTAGATTATATGGATGTAATAAAAGTGGTTGAAAATGCGTCGTTCCTCTAATGTAATGGGTGGAAGGAAATGGAGGGTGGCGTCCTTGAACATGAGGTTCTATTTGTGTGATACAAATGTCCGTAAGTTGAAAACTTATATGTACGTGTGTGGAGGATGAGAAGATAGGACCTCCATCTAGTACAATGATAATGGTGACCTTCCCAGTGTAGTGGATAATTCCTGAATGTGGATCCATAATCCATGGACGGCCAATTCCAATCCCAAAATCATGAAAGAGAGTGTGGATTGTACCCAATCTTTGAGGAAGTCCCGACATCTAATCCCATCAACACGAATGTCAGAATCATAATAGTTAAACACACACAAACAAACAAGTAAGGATAAGTTCACAAGAATAAACATACGACACAGGATTAAACAATAGTAGTATTATTTTAATTAACTCTGCCATAATATTCTAAATTTCACAAGAGCTTAATTATAATTAATTTGATGAAAATCTCGACTGTTTGCTCACTCTAACAATGTAATCCTAGACTATTAATTTCACAACACAATATAGGTTTTCCAACGAAATTCCTACTAAAATCCACAAAGAAAATTATATAAAATTAATCTAATTAGATTTTCATGAATAATTTGCCTTTTGTATTGTAATTATATTCATTTCTTGTTATCTTTTAAGAAAATGTTTAACATGCACCTAAAGAATAAGGGTGTATAGGTAGGAGGAAGAGAGGGATAGAGAGAAATAAAATTAGAGAGAAAAATTGATAGATGAGACAAATGATGTGAAGGGAAACGAAGAGAGAAATATATAAAAAATAAGACGGAAATGATATGAAAGAGGATGCAAGTGTATGATAATAATAAAGAGAGAGAAAGAGAGAGAGAGAGAGATAATGGGTGTTAATTGGATGTTTGATATATAAGGGTGTCTATATATTGTTACATACATGTAACTCTAACATATAATAACTTTTTATTTGCATCTAAAACAAAAAACTTGACATGGGAATGGAGGACTTGGATTCATGCTCACACACAGATGCATAGAGGCCAACCCGGAGAAATGTGCAACTATCATAAACATGAGAAGCCTGAGTAATATGAAGGAAGTACAAAGGTTAACCGAAAGACTGGCATCCCTATCTCGTTTCTTGCCGAAAGCAGCGGAGGCAGTCTGACCCTTTTTCCAGCTCCTCAAGAAGCAAAAGATATTTGATTGGAGTGAAGAGTGTGAAGTGAATTTTCTAAAATTGAAAACTCTACTCACCCCACCCCCAATCCTAACGCGACCTGAACCCGGCAAAGACTTAAATCTATACCTAGCAATCTTGGGTCACGCGATCAACTTAGTCATCATCCATGAAGAGAATCAGACGCAAACACCAGTCTACTACGTAAGTCGAGTGTTGAAAGATGCAGAAACAAGGTACTAGATGATCGAAAAGTTAGCACTAGCCATGGTCACTTCAGCATGGCGGCTAAGACCAGACTTTCAGAGCCACCAAGTAGTGGTACGAACAGACCACCCAATACGACAAGTAATGAGGAAACCAGAACTCACTGGAAGAATGATAGCTTGGTCAGTTGAACTATCAAAGTTCGGCATCAAGTATGAGCCGAGAGGACCTATCAAAGCCCAATGCCTAGCCGACTTCATCGCAGAGCTAGCACCAGTAGAAGAGGCACCCTCTCCATGGTGGACCCTCTACGTGGAAGGTTCCTCGAACGTCAAGGGCAGCGGAGTAGGCTTCATAATCGAAAGTCCCAAAGGGATTGTTTTGAAACAATCACTCAGATTCGACTTTGATGTGTCTAACAACCAAGCCGAGTATGAAGCCCTGCTGGCCGAGTTGAAACTCGCTAAAGAAGTAGGGGCAAAACACCTTAGGTGCTGGAGTGAATCAAAACTGGTCACAGGGAAAATGAATGGATCCTATCAAATGATGGACTCCCAAATGACAAGGTACTACCATCTGGCTTTCCAGTTGAAGAACGAGTTCACCGAATTTGAACTCAACCATATCCTAAGAGAACAAACAGAAAGAGCCGACCTACTATCGAAATTGGCAAGTACAAAGAAGAAAGGCCAACACTGAACTGTCATACAGGAGACAGTATTCGCTCCAAGTATTGACAAAGAAGTTTCCAATATCAACTCGGTAGACCAAGAGTGGATGACCAAGGTATGGAACTTCCTAAAAGGAGGAACCCTCCCCGAAAATCGAGAGGAAGCCTAGAAGATCAGAAGAAAGGCAAGTTACTACATGATAGAAGGAGAAGACCTTTACAGAAGAGGCTTCACCGCACCACTGCTAAAATGCGTTACGAAGACTCAAGCCGAATACGTGGAAAATGAGATGCATAGAGGAATATGCGGAATGCACTCAAGAGGAAAAGCTATGGCCGCTCGAGTCTTACGAGCTGGATACTACTGGCTGACAATGCACCATGACTGCTCCGAGTATGTAAGAAAATGTGAAGAGTGCCAAAAATATGGCAACATATCTCACCTACCAGCAAAAGAACTGCACAACATCACGGCACCATGGCCCTTCGCCATGTGGGGAGTGGACATCTTAGGACCCTTCTCACTTGCTAAAGGACAGGTCAAATTCCTCCTGGTTGGAATCGACTACTTCACGAAGTGGATCGAAGTTGAACCCTTGGCCACCATCACGGCCAACAACGTACAAAAATTCATATGGAAAAACATCATATGCCGATTTGGCATCCCTCACTTAGTAGTATATCTGACAACGGAAAGCAGTTAGTCGAAAAGAACCTAGAAGAGTTCTTTAAGAACCTCGAGATTCGGCACTGGGTAACTTTAGTAGAGCACCCTCAGACCAATGGGCAAACTGAAGCAACCAACAAAGGCATACTAGGAGAACTAAAAAAGCGAGTTGGCAACACGAAAGGAAGTTGGGCCGATGAGCTTCCTACAATCCTTTGGGCATACCGTTGCACGCAGTAATCCACAACTAGGGAAACACCTTTTCGACTGTCATATGGATCAGATGCCATGATACCAGTAGAAGTTGGAGAACCCTCTTTGCAAATAGTAAACTTCATTAAAGAGAACAATGACCAGTCACTAAGGCATGCACTCGACATGACCGAAGAGACTGTCAACGAGGTCCTAATTAGAGAAGAGGCCTGCAAAAAAAGAGCTGAGAAGAGATACAACAGCAAGGTCAAGCCAAGAAACTTCAAAGTCACAGATCTGGTTTAGAGAAAATGCGGAGAAGCAAGAAAAGCAACCGGAGAGGGCAAGTTGGCAGCCAACTGGGAAGGGAAGGGCCCTTCAAAGTAATCGAGTCACTAGGAAATGGAGCCTACCGACTAGAGCATCCATCCGGCAAAGCCACTCCTCGTACTTGGAATGCCACTCATCTGAAGTTTTATTACAGCTAGAAAATTGTAAGTGGTGATGTACTCTTTTTCCTACTTTGACATTTTTTCCCAAGAGGTTTTTTGTCAAGGAGGTTTTAATGAGGCACACCCGACTTTCATTACTAATAAAAATTCCTTTTTCCATTACATTATCCTAATTTGCATAAGACCAAGTAGACCAACTGGATACCGACACAAAAAGCCTCTTAAAGTGAGCGACACTCGGCATCCGGAAAGGAGAATGACCGAACTTCGATAACTAGTTATCAAAAAACTAAGTTACGAAAATAAGCTAACCGTGTAGACCTAAACAGGATACAAAAAGTGAGTTAAGCTAAAAAACCGCGTAGACCTCTAACAGGATATGAATGAGTTAAATTGAAAACCGCATAGACCTCTAACAGGATACGAACGAGTTAAGTCAAAAAGATAAATGTAGACCCTAATAGGCTAAAAGTTATTAACGTCGTACACGCGAAAAAGTAAAGGGACTATACTTAAGAGAAAATCAAATTTCATTAAGATAAAAGCACCCTACTAGATGGGCTGAGTGCGAGCCTTTACAAAAGAAAAACAAATAAAAAGCCTAAAGAACCTAGAGCTAAGTAGCAGGCTGGGTCGAATCACCATCCGGAATAGTGGACTCATCCACCAACTCCCCCTGTTTATTAACATCCCTATCGATATCAAAAACAGAGGTGTCGGCATCCTTGAAAAAGTATTGGACTTAGCGAATCGCCTTCTTGAACCCGGCTTCATGAGTTGAAATGACTTCATCCATAGCCTCGCCTAGGTCGGCTTTCAGCTTGGCCTCGGAACCAGCGGCCTCTAACTTCACCCGCGCAAGCTCTTCATTAAGGCGCTCCACCTCAGCCTAAAGGCCCTATGTCGAGCTCTCAGCGGTAATCAAAGAAAGCTTCAAGACCTCCTCCTGGCCTTCTGCCTCCTTAAACTTGATCTTTGCTGCCTTAAGGGACTTTCGAGACTTCTTAGCTGACTGAAGAAGAGTCTCGTTATCCTGAGTAGCATCAACCAAAGCCTGCTCGGCCTTGGAAGCAGTATCCTTGACCAAGACAAGCTCCCGGTGGCCGCGGTCACACTCCTCAGCCCAAAATTGGGCAATGGCCCATGAACGAGCTTGGAAGTGTGAAATAGCCTCCATCGAAAGCCGAGGCTTAGCATCCCTCAACATATCCCGATCAGCTTGACCGAGATTTTCGGCACTGATAAGGGCCTAAGGGTTGAAGTCCTTCCCCCAAAGAGAAGTATGCCCGTCCTTCATAGAAAGAAAGGTTGGATGCCTCTCAACTGGAGAAGCCGCAGCTTGAGCAGCAGGAGGAGTCGGCTTCGTCTTCTTTGAAGGGTCGTCTTCCCCCCGTGCAGCCCCTTGATGCTTCCTCTTCGGTGAAGATGGAGGAGGTGGAGGAGGGGAAGGAATAGGAGAAGCGATCTGGACCCCTTCAGCGGCAGTGTCCTTGCTCTTCAACTTCTCAAGCCGAAGCTTCTTGGCGGTTTTGTAATCGAACTTCCCCATCACAACTGCAAAAAAAAAAAAAAAAAGGTTAGCAAAAATAGACAAGTATAGATGAAAGAAAACTGAATATTTTTTTGTTGAACATTTACTTATTACAATTTTTTATTATGAGATATTTTTTTTATCATATTGAAGAATTTAATCTCTCTTTATATTATAAATTATGCTTATTTGTGTTTTTTTTATCATGTATAAAATGTAGTCATGTTTATATTAAATATTATTGTTTATATATATATTTATTTTAAAATTTGTATTAATGTACCCCGTACCCTAGATTTTTGGAAATTCTCATATCCTGTACCAGTATCCATTCTGGGTACCGGAACCATACCCATATCCATGCAACATAGGTAATATATGTGCAGTTGGAAGTGAATGGACACTTGATTAAAATCAGTTCCAGAACTTGGTGCTAAAAGCAGCAATACACCTAATTTCTGATGCAATTGTTAATATAATATAATTATGAACACCTTAGCCTTTTCTTGATATGGTTGTGCAGATTACTTGTGGTAACAGTTTTCAAATCATGAACCAAACTTGATTCTGAAATGGCTATAGGGAGAAACTAGTTCTTGAAATCGTTTTTGAAATTCGTTTTTAACTAGCTTCTGAAATGGTTAGGCAATAAAAACTAATTTATTTTTTTCTTTGTTACCTTAGTTGAAATGTTGACTGGAGGTTAGGTGAAATCCAATGGTTGTATTGTAAGTAACAGAGGGAGAAGTTAAGCATTAATGTAGTAAGTTAACCTCTAATTTGCTATTGATGTGTGCTTGTGTGAAAATTTACTGCGATAGAATTAGTGGATTGGCAGGAAAAAAAATCATCCTCTGTTTTGTTCTTAGTAGATAGGTGTTACCATGCTTATATTGTTGGGAAGTTGGTTCAGTTGTATGGGTTGGCATTTTTCTCCTTTTTTTCTTTAAACTAGTATTGATTTAGATTGCACATTGAGACTATGTACTCTGGAGTGGTTGGTGGCAGCTGAGTGGGTTGTAATGGACCTTGGAAGGGGGGTGAGACCAGATTTCAGAAAGGCTTTTTACTATTTACACTCCTCCTAATTACTAAGAACACTCCCCTTTTTCCTTTTTTTTTTCATAATATAAATTAACTTTAATAACCCTAATTTTTACTTTCATTTTCAAAGACCACTCATTCATTACACTGCCCCCTCTCCCACTGCAACTACCATACTACCCCCTTCTTAGTGTAAGAGTGAAGCAAAAACTCTCAATATTTATTTCTTTTTGCTATTCAATTCAACAAAGTTCAAAAAATCACTTCCCCCATACTTTATATACCTTCTTTTATTGAGCTTAATTTTTACTTTTAGTTAGCTAATTAGTTCAAGTTGATGAAGAATCTATGGATTCAATTTTTACTTCGTCAAGTCTTCATCCACATTTACCCTAACTTCACCCACCTCTTCTCCTTCTTCAACAATTTCATAACCATCAACTCTCCCCAATCAATCTTCACAAAAAACCTTGGATCCTCCAAAAGAAACTAAACCAAACGTACAATGAAGCTGCTACATTCCTCTCCACAATGTATCTAATCCTTTTCTCCATTGAAAACCTCAAGACACTCGGAAAGTTCACCAATTTAACCAATAAAAAATATAATGAATGATTGAAACCGTTATTATCATTTGAAAGCATATGAGAATGACACATTCTTTTTTTTTTCTTAAAAGAAAACACATTTTCCAAACATGGCCTAACAAGTTCTTTAACGTGCAAAAGAAGCCATGCCAATTAAGCAATAGAGTGTCGAACTATGACGAATTGGAGAGAGACTTTGACTACGAATCAATGCTTGACAAAGAAATCGCAGAAGGGATCAATAACATCATGAGAGGCAGAGTGGAAGATGGTAATGGTTGCAGTTTGTGTGATGTAGGTGAATAGTTGAATCCGTGTTTTGGTATAGATTGGAAATTCAGTAAGGTGAAGCCTTTTTGGCAAGTTGATTATAGGAAAATTGATGAAATTTTTTGGTGGTTGATATGCTTCAAATCTCGCTGAGATTGCAGAACATTGTTATTGAGAAGTGAGACCAAGTAAAACCACGAATTTGGAACAAGAAAGGGGAGGGGGGAATGTGGTAAATGAGTAATCTTTGAAAAGGGGAGAAAAAATTAGGGTTATTAAAGTAAATTTATATAAAAAAGGGGAAAGGGTACTGTACTTAGTAATTAAGCGGGAGTGTAAATAGTAAAAGCCTTTCAGAAAACTTAAGTCATCATGTTTTTTTTCTTTCAATGAACAAACATTGATATAGTTCAACAAGAAATGAGAATTAAAGATAATTATGTAATATGTAATAACATAAACCAAAAGGACCATAAACGTGGTGAAAATCACATGAAAAGTGAGCCTCATGAACAATCAGAAAAGAACATGTTTTTAGTTTTTCGGTTGCTCATGATAGATTATGGAACTCACTTTTCATGCAAATTTTTCTTGTTTATGTCCCTTTTTTTTCTTCTGAACATTAGTTGGTTACCATAGTTTTCATGTAGATGAATCTAATGAAATAAGTTTCATGTCTTGAGTCAACAAAAAAAATGTTCAAAATTGTGTCTGAAAATCGAAAATGGTGAGTTTTATGAAAGGACAAATGTGTAATTAATTAAATAAATAAGGGGACTATTTTAGAACTTATAAAAATTAGGGAACCGATTTAAAACCAAAAAATAAGTTAAGGGATCAATTAAATTTGTGTGTGCATTATTCATTGTCATCTTGTGGGATGTTTTACTTATCATTTAGGCATTGTTTCTAGGAAGTCTCTCACTTTGCTTTTTCACAATTGAGTTTAAGAATTTTCAATCCAACATCTTGGCAAAAAGATGAGAAATTTCATTCTTACAATTCTTGAAATCGATTTCAAGGTCTTGCATTATTGAATGTAAGGTATACATAGTGGGACAAGCATATATTGTTAGAAGCTATTTTCACAATTAATGTATTCATTCTAGATGTTATAATAATATCTACCAAAGGAAAAATATTCATTTAATAGTAGTGAGATCGGCAAGGCAAGGATATGGCCACAGTTGAAACTTAAAAAAGCGGGTAGGGCTAAGCAAGAATATGTGACACATTCTGATATGTGAAATTTATTTCCGTTGACGCGTGCTTGTTCAAAGTCTTTCCAACTATATGTACAATGCTGTTTTTTCTTCTAATTAGTGACCGGAGCAAAATTTTGATATCGATATCATCATTATCAAATTTAAAATCCCAAAATCCAAAAGTCTTGCATTCAATACTTATGTTGCCCCTAACAACTCCTAAACCACATGACACGTAACCCCTAAGATGATTATATTTCTTCAATATATCCTCAGTTTCTTCATTTGCAAAAAGAATACTATCCGTTAAGATTCTGAGTAATATCCAACATCCATTTTTGAAATGGCAGCAAGATAATTCAAAGCAGCTATTCTTCAGCTCTGCATCATGTAATGGATTAATTGAAAGCACAACAAGGGGAAATGTATACAAGCAAACCTAAGCACCTCCTGCTTTATAATCAAAAGTGAGCAGTAAAATCGGATCTCAAAAACATTGATGTCAATTTAAGTGTTTTAGATATTGAAAAATACTATTTTTACTTATTTATAAAAGGATGTCACAATCGCTTTTTTCAAGTTCATGATAAGTTTGGATGCCAATTTCATAGAAAATGTCTAACATGTCGTCATTTCCATCTCTCAGTCCACGAGGAAATTGCGTTGCAATAGCATTGTTGGTCCCAAATCTCAAACCACAGGACACGTTAACTAAAGGACAAATTAGAATTCATAACATTTATTTATAATTTGACCCCAATGTACAACTACAACAATTGACACCAAAGAAACTCAAATGAAAATGCGTTTCACTATCTCAAAGAATACATTTATTTATGTCTTTGAATGAGTTACATTTTTTACCACAGATTGAAGACAGCCTTCACTCTCCACATGCTTTGTCATTTGTCTTAAAAAGACATATCCACCCACTCCTACCTTGAGAGCATTACTCTATACATTACACAGTATCTTAGGGGATCTGTGTAATTTACTCTAAATTAATATAATTTAATTTTATATTTGTTTAAAGTGTTTCTAACAATATGTGTCTCTGTTCATTATTTATCTTTCATTTTGTGACCTTAATTACAATTTGCAGTAGACATCATTAAAGAATGTCTGAAACGGTTGGACTACGATACTAATGCACTTGTCCAACAGTTAAATTCGGATTCCAATTTACTACCTCGCCTGCTTCTCAATTCTATGGCCAACGATGCAAATAAACTAATTATATATTCACTTATTGATATTAGGTACAGAATATCTCAGATTGAAAATATCGATCTTTCTAGTTTAATATTTAGTCCTATTGATATGATTGATGTAATCATGCTTTGTTCTCCCCATTGCAGAAACCAAATGACAGTAGAATTGCATTGGACACGGGTGGATAAAATGAAAACTTCAAGACAAAGGTGCAATAGTAAGATGTCAAAATGCAGTCTTCAATGACTCATAAAGTTGTTGTGAAGACTGTGCACTTGGATCGACCGCAACTGTGAAACTCAACTGATTCATCCACTATCCTACTTTGGAGCAAAAATGGGGTGAATAGCTAGCAGGATTCAAGGCTGGTTCAGTAATATATGCGCAGTTGGAAGTGAATGGATATTTGATGAAATGACTAATGTGTAATTAATTAAATAAATAAGGGGACTATTTTAGAACTTTTAAAAATTAGGGAACCGATTTAAAACCAAAAAATAAGTTAAGGAATCAATCATATATTTTAGCCTAAATTTGTGTGTGCATTCTTCATTATCATCTTGTGGGATGTTTTACTTATCATTTAGGCATTGTTTCTAGGAAGTCTCTCACTTTGCTTTTTCACAATTGAGTTTAAGAATTTTCAATCCAACATCTTGGGAAAAAGATGAGAAATTTCATTCTTACAATTCTTGAAATCGATTTCAAGGTCTTGCATTATTGAATGTAAGGTATACATAGTGGGGCAGGCATATATTGTTAGAAGCTATTGTCACAATTAATATATTCATTCTAGATGTTATAATATAATCTACCAAAGGAAAAATATTCATTTAATAGTAGTGAGATCGGCAAGGCAAGGATATGGCCACAGTTGAAACTTAAAAAAGCGGGTAGGGCTAAGCAAGAATATGTGACTCATTCTAATATGTGAAATTTATTGCCATTGACGTGTGCTTGTTCAAAGTCTTTCCAACTATATCTACAATGCTGTTTTTTCTTCTAATTAGTGACCGGAGCAAAATTTTGATATCGATATCATCATCATCATATTTAAAATCCCAAAATCCAAAAGACTTGCATTCAATATTTATGTGACCCCTAACAACTCCTAAACCACATGGCACGTAAGCCTTAAGATGATTATATTTCTTCAATATACCCTCAGTTTCTTCATTTCCAAAAAGAACTATCCGTGAAGATTCAGAGTAATATCCAACAAGTTAACTTCCATTTTTTAAATGATAGTGAGAGAATTCAAAGCAGCTATTCTTCAGCTCTGCATCATGTAATGGATTAATTGAAAGCACAACAAGGGTAAATGTATACAAGCAAACCAAAGCACCTCCTGCTTTATAATCAAAAGTGAGTAGTAAAATTAGATGTCAAAAACATTGATGCCAATTTAAGTGTTTTCGATATTGAAAATTAATACTTTTACTTATTTAAACGTTCTTTTTAAAAGGATGTCATAATCGCTTATTTCAAGTTCATGAAAAGTTTTTGGATGCCAATTTCATAGAAAATGTCTAACATGACGTCATTTCCATCTCCCAGTCCACGAGGAATTTGCGTTGCAATAGCATTGTTGGTCCCAAATCTCAAACCACAAGACATGTTAACTAAAGGACAATTTAGAATTCATAACATTTATTTATAATTTGACCCCAATGTACAACTGCCACAATTGACACCAAAGAAACTCGGATGAAAAAGTTTCACTTTCTCAAAAATATCCAGTTACGCTCAGCAAGAATTTCAACTCAACTTTGTGAGAAGTTCAAACAATAACAATTTATTTATTAAGACATGTCTTTGAATGATTTACATTTTTTACCACTGACAAAATACAGCCTTCACTCTTCACACGCTTTGTCATTTGTTTTAAAAAGACTCGGCCACCACTCCTACCTTGAGTTGAGACCATTACTCTATTACTCTATACATTACACAGTATCTCAGGTGTTAAGCTTTCACCCTTTGCAATGGCCTGTAGTAGTATCCGATGTACTTCCTCATCACACACAAAGAACTTTGACGTGTTTGTAAGTTTTAGAGGCATGGATACTCGCAATGGTTTCACTGGTCACCTTTTTGCAGCTCTTCAGAGGAAAGGTGTTCTTGCCTTTAGAGATGACCAAAAAATCAAGAAAGGGGAACCCTTGGAACTTGAGCTCATTCAGGCAATTGAAGGATCACGTGTTTTCATTGTTGTCTTCTCAAAGGACTATGCATCATCCACATGGTGCATGAAAGAGCTGACAAAGATCGTTGATTGGGTTGAAGAAACAGGTCGAAGTGTGTGCTCCCTATTTTCTATGATGTCACTCCTTTGGAGGTCCGAAAACAGAGTGGAAAGTTTGAAAAAGCTTTTACTGAACACGAAGAAAGGTTCAAAGATGATTTGGAAATGGTACAGAATTGGAGAGAAGCTCTGAAAGCAATCACCAATCGTTGTGGGTGGGATGTACAAAATAAGTAAGTACTTGACCATATTTTTTGCATGATATATAATTTTGTTTTTAAAAGTGTTAACTCTTATAGTGATGATTTGGTGTTTTTTCTCTACTTTGGTGTTTCAGGCCAGAACATGAAGAAATTGAAAAAATTATTAAAGAGGTAATCAACTTATTGGATCATAATCAAATTTTGAGTTTTTGGGATGATTTAGTTGATATGCATTCTCGTGTGAAACAAATGGAAGAGCTTCTAGATCTGGACGCAAATGAAGTTGTTCGAGTTGTTGGAATTTGCGGAATGGGTGGAATAGGAAAGACGACACTTGCTACTACATTGTTTAATAAAATCTCTCCTCGCTCAATATGATGCTTGTTGTTTCATTGATGATGTAAGCAAAATCTATGGTGATTTTGGACTGACGGGTGCACAAAAACAACTTCTCTGTCAAGCTCTAAATCAAGAAAATATAGAGATACGCAATCTTTCCCACGGAACCCTGTTGGTAAGAGCTAAGCTATGTCACCTAAAGATGCTTATTGTTCTTGATAATGTTGATGAAGTTGAACAATTAGAAAATTTGGATGTGCATCCAAAATATCTAGGTGAAGGGAGTAGAATCATCATAATCTTGAGAGATAGTCATATCTTAAGAAATTATGGAGTAAATGAAGTTTACAATGTTCAACCCCTAGATAAGAATAAAGCTCTTCAATTATTTTGCAGAAAAGCTTTCAAATCTGATGATATTGTAAAAAAGTATGAAAAGTTGACATATGATGTACTAAAGTATGTCAATGTCCTTCCATTAGCAATTAAAGTATTGGGCTCTTTTTGTTTAATCGTGATGTTTTTGAGTGGATAAATGCATTGACTGGAATGAAAGAAAATCCAAGCAAACATATCATGGGTGTGTTGCGAATAAGTTTTGATGGATTGGAGGAAATGGAGAAAGATATATTTCTAGATATTGCTTGTTTCTTATCGAGGGGTCTATACTCGGGGAAGCTATGAGTGAAGAAACTTCTAGACTATCGGGGATTTTATCCTGACATTGACATTGGTATGAATGTTCTCATTGAGAAATCACTTATAAGTTGTGATCATTGGGATATTCAAATGCATGACATGTTGAAAGAGTTGGGCAAGAATATTATCCGAGAAAAAGCACCCAAGGAACCAAGAAAATGGAGCAGGTTATGGGACTACAAGCATCTCCAAATGATAAAAAAAATAAGGTAAAATAATATTTGAATATAAAATCTTAGGTTGTCATTTTTCAAAAATCCATAAATTATTTTTTACAAAATCTAATATTATTCTTTCCTTTGTACAATGCTTTAGGAATCCAAAAATCTTGAAGCCATAGTTATTGAGCAAAGTCAACAAGAGTTTCTAGAAAGAACAATGAGAGTGGATGCTCTATCAAAAATGAATCATCTTAAGTTGCTCATACTTAAGAATGTGAATTTTTTTGGAATTCTCAATTATATTTCTAATGAATTGAGATATCTATTTTGGGATAACTATCCTTTCATGTCTTTGCCGTCAAGTTTTCATCCTGATCAACTTGTAGAATTGATCCTGCCTTGTAGCAATATCAAACAATTATGGGAAGGCACAAAGGTACTATATATTGCTTGTTTTCAATTTTCTTTGTCTTTAATTGAACAAATAGAAAGATACTTTATCTCATATGTTTTAACTTTCTTTAACACAATTAAAGAAACAAAAGAAAGCTTAAATATTTTAAATTTTGTCTCCTACTATTGACCAAATAAAAGAAAAAGGATTATCTTTTTATTTCTTTTTAATGGAAAATTAAAAATTGATGGATAGTAATTTTCCTTACTTTTTTTTTTCTATTCCTAAATTGAGAATTCTAGATCTCAGTCACTCCAAAAACCTTATTGAGATGCCACACTTAAAAGGGGTTCCACATCTTAAGCAACTTGATATTGAAGGATGTGTAGAAATAAAGCAGATTGATCCATCCATGGGTATTCTAAGAGAGCTTACTTCTTTGAATTTGAGAAATTGTAAAAATCTTGTTGATAACTTGGATATTATTTTTGGGCTTAGTTCACTTAGGAGCCTAGATCTCTCAGGCTGTTCAATATTACTTAATAATAGGCTGTTACAGAAACCAAGGGAGACAGAACATTTGGAGGAAGTTGATGAAAATAGAAGTGCCATCCAATTATCAACATCCACTGTATACGAAATGCTAATGCTGCCTTTCTATTTTTTTTTCCTCTCGGAAACATGAAGATTCACTTGGTTTGTTGTTCCTTATTTGTCTCGTTTCCCATGTTTGTCTCATCTTCATCTGAGCTTCTGCAATCTACTTCAAATTCCTGATGCTATTGGAAACTTACATTCTTTAGTAGAATTAAATTTGGGGGAAAACAAATTTGTGACACTACCTACTACCATCGAGGAACTTTCCAAACTTCGATATTTGATTTTGGAGCACTGCGTGCAGCTGAAATATTTGCCCGAGCTTCCAAAAACAAAAGAAAAAACAATTGACCAATATTTTGGGGGATTAAATATTTTTAATTGCCCCAATTTGAGTGAAATGGAATATTGTTATCGCATGGTTTTTTGTTGGACGACTCAAATCTTTAACGTAACGACGTCATCCTTCCTTTCTTTATCTTACTTTTTGTATGTCTACACTATTTATACATAACGTATATTTCTGGTATCAGGTTTATTTGCATCCTTCTTTTTCCTTGGGTATGAGTATTGTTGTTCCTGGAACTCAAATTCCAAGGTGGTTCAGTAAACAAAATGTGGGTAGTTCAATAAGCATGGACCTGTCTTCTGCTATGGATGACCCAAATTGGATAGGTGTTGCCTGTTGTGCAATATTAGTGGCACATGATGATCCTAATAATTTGGGTGATAGATTGAGTCATCATGATTATGGAAGTATTGGATACAGTTTTCAAAATAAACAAGTTTTGAATAGATCACATTACTTAGT